>OV725079.1:138802775-141249348 GCA_928085145.1 Nezara viridula | reverse complement strand
CTTAAGACGTAGCTCATCCCTTAATGTAAGCGGCCACGTTTTGCATCCATAAAGAACTGTAAGTAAGATAATGGTTTTATAGATTCTAATTTTTAAGTTCCGGGACAAGAGGCGCGAGCTAAGTAGTTTTGTCACAGAAAAATAAGAAGCATTTCCCACCTTCAGCCTAACCATAATCTCCTCTTCAATTTCGTTTTTTCTAGTAAGCCCTTGATACCTAAACTTGTCAATGTATTTAAACATATTACCTTCTACATCGATATCACCGGCAATATCGCCATTTTTGCAGCTAACCATATATTTTGTCTTACCCTTGTTGATTTCGAGCCCTATTTCTTTACCGGCTTTCATTGACGTTGTCGTATTTAGTTTTATAGTTTCCGTGTCTTCGCTAAACAGAACCAGATGATTCGCATAGCCAAGCACGGATGTTGTGCCACCCATATCCAATACGTTTTCGGTACGCATTACCTCCCTAATGGCATGTTCTAAATCCAAATTGAACAGGACAGGCGAAAGGGATTCACCTTGTTTTAAGCCCAAACGAACCTCACACTTTTTGGATAAATTATTACCGATTCTAAGTATTCCTAATTAGACCCGGTACCTAATCATGGTTCTCGTTTCCTCCGTACTAAATAGTCTACTTTCTTACCAGAAATGCTCAATAATGCAGTTTATAGTAAAATTGTATTTACAGCTTATTGCAATGTGGCTTTCAATATCTAATATAAAATAAATTTCAGCTATTAGTTTAAAAAATCTGCTGTACGCAATAACTTTTAATTATCTCTCTACTTTGAATAGAAATTATTTTCTGGCTATGTTGACCAATTATAAAATTTTTGAAGTGCAATTTTAACGGAGCTATAGCTTAAAGCTTACAGCTAACGAATCATTAATACCGCTAAAATAACAAAAAACATATTAATTATATCAATGGTAGACAATAAAAACCTCGGCACTCCATCTGTTTTTGTAAACCACATAACTCCAGTTTTTGAGCTATATAGGTATATATGTGGCAATACAGATTTGAAAGTATATCTCTATATTCAACCTATAAATGATTATGGAATGTTGCAAGAAAGGTATCGTGATAAATGGAATGTCAGCGGTAAAGAGGATGTAAAGTACGGGACCCAAGACGTTGCCTTTGAGAACACCGGCTTTGACTTGATAGATCTTGAAAAATTTTGTTACACAGCGAACTCGAAAGGAGCAGTTAGAGAGGTAGGATCGTAGAACTAGGTTCAAGAACTGCGGTAAATGTATTTTAAGCTTGAAGAGCCATTATAAGAGGGCGTAGCTTACCCGGTCAAATGCCTGTGCTATGTCCAGAAATGCACCCGAACAGTATTCCTTGTTTTCTAGGGCTGATAAAATATGATTAACAACTCGGAGTCCTTGTTGAACAGTAGAAAGTTGAGATCGGAAACCAAACTGATGGAAAGGAATATTTTCGGATTCTATAATGGGCAGAATTCGTTTCAAAAGTATCTTTTCAAAGATTTTTGAAAGCATTGGGAATAGGCTAATTGGTCTATAGGATGTCAAGCTGCAGAGAGATTTGTTTAGTTTTGGGAAAAGGATGACAGAGGAATGTTTCCATAATAAAGGAAAGTGGGTGGTACGTAGAACACAATTCTAGATATATGTGAGGAATATGACTGCTTCTGGATGGAAGTTGACGAAGGATCTGGAGGGTATAGAAATCATATCCAGGAGATTTACGAAGGGTTAGTTTTTGTAAATGAAATTTGACTTCGGAAGGATGAACTGCTTTAGGATGCAGGGAAATTGGAATAGTTGATGTTAGGTATTCTTCTACTGTTTAGGTGTGGGTGGGATGGAATTCCGGATTAGGAATAAATACATCAGAGAGATGTCTGGCGAACTCCTTGGCTTTAACTTCGTCAAATACTGCCCAGGAGCCGTCATCTTTCCGGAGGGGTTGGGAAATCTGGTAAGCTTTAAGTATTTTGGTAGTAATTTTCCAAAGAGAATCGTCACTAACATAGAGGGAGGATAGGTAGGAGTTAAAGGTATTCGTAGGTATGATCTGTACATTGCCACAGCGATCTGGTTCGTTGTTTCACATGGCATACAAATATACTCTTATAAAACTTCATGTTCTACATTTTTTTCTCGAGCATTTTTCACTCATACAAACGATTTCTTTTCTTCAAAAAATGCATTTGAGCTCTCAAAAATTGGAAACATCTCAGGGATTTTTAATTTAATAAAATTTAATTATAATTTAAATCATTATTTTAATATCTTTATTATTTTTTTCAAAGAATCAATTCCCAAACGCCTGAAAGAGCTGGATGATCGAGTTTTTTCCATCCTTCTCAGGATGCTTCCAAAATCGATAGAAATCCAAAGATGGCAAATATTCGCTCGGGATAGAGGTGAGTGCAACAAGATTGTAAGAGAGGCTTAGAGAGCTGAATGAGAATTTCAACAAACTACCTGAATTTTTCACGGAAATATTTACAACCATTTTTATTTTTTGTCCATAAGTTTTAACATTCATTTTATAATAAATACAATAAAGGTTTAACGACAATTTCGATTCTAATTCCTAAAAATTTTGTAAGGACGGTCTGCATAGAAACGAGCGATAATCGAAATCTTAAATTTAAATTCTCCAAAAAATATCATCGAAAAAAAAAATGTTGACAAGTGTGAGTAGTTTTCATTAAATCAAACTAGAGTAAATTTCTTAGATTATTACTTTTACTTACTTACACATGCTACATATTAAGGTAAAGTTTTGCGTTCATGAAAAATTTCGTATATCAGTTGTCAATTGTTTTGAGGTTCCTATAGCAAAGTCCCACAAGATGGTCTCAAAACAGATCGCTAAATAAATTAAAAAAAAAAAAAGAAACTCAAATACAAAACTGAAATTACATACGAAAGTATATGCTTGGGATATTACATTTTTTCCTGCGAATTGAACTAATCGGAAGGGCACTTTAACCTTTAATTTGGTTTATTTGAAAGAATTAAAAGACTGATAGTTACTAGTAATCAGGGGTGTCCCAGAAGGGGGTTTTATGGAGCCAAACATTTTTGAGAGGGGCATATTTTGACAGGTTTTTGTATTTTTGAAGGGGCAAATTTCGATGGAGTTATCAATTTTCAGACTAAGGGCCAAAGGGAAAACAAGGAAAAGACCGCAGCAAGTGTAATTGTATATAATCTACGATTTTTTACATTCTACTTTCGCTTGCAGTGTTTTTAAGAAGTAATAAAATATCTTGGGAGGAGGGGGGCGTAGGTTCTTGTGCCATCGAGCTTGGGAGGGATGGGCACCCCTGCTAGTAATAAAAAATGGCTAAAATATGAATGAATTTGAAAATTAACTAAAGGAGAAAAAAACAATAAAATGTTTCTTCAGGTTGAAAACCAATTTTCGGAAATCGGCTATGTTTAAGAATAATATATCGTTGGAAGTTGAAGATTTTTTAATTTTAATTTTTTTTTTACTTTGAGATTTAACACAAAATCTTAATTTGCCTTGAGGATTTTTAAAAAAATTGGAATATTGAAAATACAAAGTCGTGAAAAGTATTGTTAACTGACGAAAAACTAAAATGGTCAATAATTCCTAGTTTTAACTTTGTAACAATATAACCCATGATGGGTACATTTTTGGGTTCAGTACTATATAGGTAGGTTACTGTTTCTTGCCAACAGTTATGCAAGGAGGTGATTTGACAAAGATCACGCTCAACCGCCAGGTTTTTCACTTAACAAATTATTTAATTAAGGAAACCAACTTTATAGAGGCTAGGTGTGCCCCAGGAGGGTTTTCTGAACCGAGGGACCAGATTCAAATCTGGGACATTGCTGATTGGAAGCTTAGCGTCCTACCACTGAACTACCCCACTCCACTTTTATATTAGTTAACATAAAATAAATGTAAAATTTTAATATTTTTAAGTTTGAAACCAAAAATCCTATATTTAACAAAATTACCATACTGTAAGTGGTAAAAAAAAAAAAAACTGAAAATAATTCAAGCTGGAAAAACTTTAGTTCGGATAATGGCTTTAAATAATAATTAGCTATTATGACATAATTTAGTAAAAATTAATTTTCACTATAAGAAATTGATAATTGATATTCGTGCGATGTATACAAATGTTTTAAATGCTACCAGCCCCCAGAAAATAAAAAATATATGAGCTAATTTCAAGAACTTTCCATTGATATACCATTGTTGTCAACTCTAACTAGACTCTATTATATTGATGAGTAGATGTTTCTCAGAAACCTATCATTGTTCAATTTAGTTTAGATTGGTATAATAAAAAAAATCAATAAATTTGAGATGACTGAAATTCATAATCAGTGTCCTAACAAACCAATTGGCAAAATTTCAAAACTACAAATTTAACTGCACAATAAAACTTTTAGATGTTAATGACCTGAAGATTTTTCCTTCTTAACCAAAACAAAACAACATTAGAAATTAAATTTTAACCAACAACAATGCAGTTTTTGTTATGTAAACAAACAGCATTTTAATCCAAAACTTTTTTAGATGTGATTCAAGTTCAAAGAAAGAAGAACGGTACTTAACTTTTTTTTTATAGGATAAAAATTATATTTTGATAAATATGATTGAATTCAGCATAATCCTTAAATTACATAATTCCTTTCATATTTTTTTTCAGTAAAAAAAAAAAATAAGAAATTCCATATATCATGTTTCTAAAAATTCCAGTTCCTACAAAATTCTTTAAAGGTGGTTCCAAACATTAAGAATTAAAAAATAGTTCAGCTCATTGAACTGGGATGTTTATTATAATGAAGTTAATTAATTTAAATAAAAAATCAGTCATATGTAATACTTTATAATCTTAACCTAATTTTTTAAGACTTAATTACTAAGCCAGTAACAAAAATTCAGTTTTTGTTACAACACATCTCTCAGAGAAACATTTTTGAAAACATTATGATCTACAAATATATTGCACTATACATGAACATGAGAAATGACCTTTTCTGAAAAATAAATTTCGATAAAATAAAAGTAGTAAACTTAACAGGATCTGTTTATATTACAACTTAAAAATCATACAATTTATTAGCTACAAATAAATTATACAAAAAATATAAAGTAAAAAATGATTTTTCTGCTATTTTATCAGCAGAAAGAACCCAACAATACATACATTAGTGCTAATGACAAAACAATAAGAATGACTTTCGAGATTTTACAGTTTAAGAACACTTAATATGCTCATGAAAAGCACAAAATAGATGAATTCCTCAAACTATTTTTTATAACTATATTCATTTGTTATTTTTATCTTTGAACTGTGTTGATACCCTCGTAATAATTTTCAATTAAATTTTCTTTCCTCATTTGGTTAGAGGAAGAATTACTGCTAGTATATACATTGAAGTGAGATTGTTCAATGAATCACAAAGTTTTAGAGATTATATTCACTAAAAACAAATACATGTACTACTTTCTCATGTAGACGATAAAAAATAAAAAATTTGCTAAAGGATAATGAATATTACAGAACCCAGATAATCACTTCATGAAGATTCATTCATTCGGAAGATGAACAATAATTCTAATAAATCTAGATCATTATTTTCTTACTATTTTGAATACCAATGTAATAGATTATTTAAAAGAACATCTACACACATCAAAACATTAGAATTTAAACATCCCCACATATATTACTACAGTAAGGCTTGAAATCGGCTTTGTACCAAATATAAGCTCCTGTCATGCTTAAATACCATGAATGGAGTACCGTTGGATTCAGAATTTCAGAGGGGTTTGGCGAATCGTACTCTACGCTTTTGTTATTCTTTCTAAAATAAATAAAGTTGATACAAACATTTAGCTAAGCTTCGATACTAGAACAGTGGTAAGTCTATAGATCGATACAGGACTAATTGGCTTTGAAGATTTTGATGCGTACAGCAACACCCTAATAGTTCTTTCGGAACTATCGGGCCCTGCGTTCTTAAGCCCAAAATGTACTATTTTCGAGATAATACAAGGCAAATGATTCACATCCAACCAACCTTATGTTAATTGTAATACTGTCATTGAATACATGTCTCATTTCGTCGACTTGAGGCCCCTATGACCGAGAGAGGTGGAGTTTATATTATTTATATGCTGTTTTTTGTTGGTCAGTCACATCATCGTTAATTTTTCACCAAATTCCAAGATGGAGCCATCAGTTTTGAAGTTTTCCTTCTCCTTCAGCGGAGAAAATAGTCCAGTCACCCAAAAAATTCAGGTAAAAAAGTTATGAAAGAAAAGAAACTTCATTTGCGAATAACTTGAAAATTACACACGTTTCTCTTGGTTATGTCCATGATTACATAAAAGATTACTAAATTCCCTACAAAAGGAAAAAAAAATCATCGTAATCAGACTATTTTTAGCTAAGATACAGCTAATTGAAATTTTTAAACATGCTGGTACCAAACATTAATGGTTTTAAATTAATTTTTGTTTCCTTTGTCAATTATATTTAGCGAGAAACTAACAATTGATTTGTTGATCTTACTGTATTAGGATGTGTATATATATATATATATATATATATATTTATATTTGAATAGACAGTGAACGTTTAGCAAATATTTTAAAATGGACAAATTAAGATAACAATGAAAATGAAAAAGAATGCATTATCTAAACACAAAAAAAAATTATTATATTATAACTACTACATAAATGGAATTTATTACTGTAAAATGGGGGAATTTTACACATTAAGGGGAAACATTACTCCAAAACTAGAATCATTTTTGTTCAACCAAAGATAACTTTCCGTTTTATAGAGAACTAATTTCCAGTTTAATAGAGAAACCATGCTCAAGTCAGTCATTCTGTTAGTTTTTTTTTTTTGATCATCAAAGAATGTATTCTAATTTTGGAGTAATATTACCCCGAACGTGTTAAGTTTCCCTATTTTACAGTGTCAAAATAAAATCTCCAATAAAATAAACTATATGAATTTAATTTGCAGCGATCAAATTTGAATTGAATCTAATGTATAAAAATAAAAATGTAGAAAAAAAAAAGTTACAGCCAGAAATAGAAATGAAGTATGAATCTCCCTAACAGAAAGAAGAACAAGTTGGCACCTATCCAAAATACGATGCAGGTTACCAGAGCAGACAAGCCAATGCAGGTCTAAGCAGAGAAGTGTGATACCTCTCGGATCTCCTCCAGGAAGATTTAACCAATTATTCTGAAAATAGAGAATGCATGTGAAGGAATTCAAAGGACCTGGAGCTATCCAAAGAAAGTAATTCCCCACCTTCAGGTCTCGACTAGGAGCCAGATAGGACCAATTGAACTACTGTGTATCTTCATTCCTCACCAAACATAGAGATTTTTATCTAATTTTTACAATCTTGGAAAGGATATCAATCACCTATGCTCCAGTTGAGGTGTCTCCTAAACTGCCTAACATGTTATCACTAACTCCACACTGAGGACCAATCTAAAGAGGATTACTGATTTCTACATCCTTGACAAAGATAACTATCCTCTACAGATAACTACTCTTATAATGAAGCCTTCATTGATGGGTAAAATGAAATAATAGGTGGCACAAATTATTTCAATGTGGAAGTAAGGTGAAGAAAACAGAAAATCCTGCAATTTCAATCCATGGAGACACCTGATTATAAATATAGGAAAAATTAATCTCTAATTATATTGTTTCTTTTTTTTACAATAAAATTAGAAACCCAAAATGTCAAAAGAACAGAGAGGAAGAAGGAAATAAATACATACCAGGAAATATAGACAAAAAAAAAGAAGAAAAAGATCAATATATGATTTTCTAAAAATTACTTAAGAAAATGCATAAGCATTATTTTTTTTATAAGAATAACATTCTCATGATCAGCTGTTCTGTGATAAAACTGTAAGAACAACAATTGTAAAGGTAAAATAAAGAATTCTTTAAAAATTTAATTACTTCTTTGACAATTAAAAATTTGAAAACTGTTTAATCAATAAAAATTAAAGCTATTGTAAAGTCAATAAATCATATTGGTGCAAAAAGAATAAAATTGTGCTGTTCATCATTGTGAGTTTAATTCAATATCATGCATTAAAAATTGGGAAACAGCATTTGCAAGAGTACCTCACTCAAAGATGAGACCATATGGGACCTGAAAAAAAAAATATATATGTATGAATTAAATTATTCTTCAATTAGTAAAAATAATAAGTATTGCAAGTAGTCAAATAATTATGATAGGCCCATCAATAAATCCCAAAATAGAATTAAAGTTATTTTGCAATACTATACAAAAAATGAATTTCACATTTTTTTGGTCTTATTATATTTTAGTTTATTATCTATTACTTGCTTAACTCCGAAAACCGCGAAATAACGGAAGAATATTTACATTTAGACCACTGACCAAGTTAAATTGTGTAATATTAGAATAATGTACTGAAGATAAAGTTAAAACTTCTTACCTATATTTCATTTTATTTGATTTTTTATAACTCAGCTAACCACTGTAATTCGCGAAATAATATATGAATAAATACTTTTCCATTCAAAACTTTTTGACAAAGTCAAATCTACAAGTTAACCACAATGAAACCTTTTGCAACGGTAAACTTAAAATAAATTGTATTTTAATTAAGCACAATAAATAATTGGAAAAATAGACTAGTAATAAGACTTAATAACTAACCATAAAATACACAAATTCAATCTACATTGTTATATTATGTTTTGCTATATAAAGTTGATAAATAACTCTATACAATCTATCGAGGTTTAAACATTACTGATAAAAGAAAAAATATGTAATATTTTTTTAGCACGAGATATTTTTACATATTAGAGTAGGTCATTAAAGCATGTACCTGAAATAAAAGATTAAGATTTACAAGGTCCAAGCAAGTACATTTATTTACGTTGCTACGTTGCTAAAGATCTCAAAATGGCTGATGAAGAATTGCCTTCTGGGTGGGAAAAACGTTTAAGCCGTTCCACGGGTGTGTGATCTATATATTTTCGTTTATGAAAACAATATTTTTGTAGAATTACTATAAACAATTTATCAGTATCACAAGTTTTTCGTTCCAGTTGTATTTTTGTTGTGAAAGGCATCATTGAGTTACGACATGTGCAATCAATATTTCATTGTTTGTTAGGAAACCGGTTAGATTTGACATTTATACATCATTTTTATATAGGTATCAGTAGAATTGCTGGCATTTCATGTAGTTTTGTACAGTATTTGCGTTAATCTCTTATCTTATTCTGTTAAACCTCTTAATGTAATTTATTATTATTTTCTAACTATTACTTGTCCTTTCACTTGTATCATGACAGTCAGTTTTGTTTTCACTTGGATTATGTTCATATAAACCAGAATCACAATTGTCTTTGAAAAGAAGTTTTATGTCCTCAACTAATTTTCTTGTGGGGATTTCAGCTTAAAAATTTGTAATTGTATAACTGGTTTTAAATGAATAAGGCCTTAATATTACTCTTTTCATATTATTATTGTTATATTTCTTTCTCCATATACCTTCAGTATTGAGACAATCCACCTTAGGCAACAATCTAATTTATACAACTGTTTTCCCTACATCTCAACTAACATACAAGCATCTTTTCTTTTCATAATCCTCTTATTCTTGTTTCTAGAAATTGGACCTTTACATCAACAAAGGGCTGGTCTGCCCTTTACTCACCCTACCTACCACTTCTATGTCTTCCTTAATTATTTCATCCCCATCACTGTTTCTTCGATAGATATTTCTTCTTAACATCATTGTTTTGGTTTATGCTGACCCAATTCTCATTTCCCCTCTCTAGGCAGGGAGAACCACTGCATGGAATTAATTGCTCTACCTCCCTTGTTAATTAAGATTTTTTTGTAACCTTTATTTATTAATCTGGTAATAGACTTGTCTAGCTTTCTCTATTCAATTTGAAATTTCTTGGTCTATCTGTCCAGGTGTACTAATTACTTTTTCGAAGTTGATTGCGTTTCCTAATTCTCTATTGAAATATAGTATCACCTATCTTTCATCTAACTTTAAGATTATTAGTACTTTCTTTTGGAATTATTAAACCTCTTCACTTTATGCTGAACTTCTTTTTACCACTCTTTTATTGTATGGAGGACGGGATGGCCGAGCACATTGGGGCTTCAGTCCCAGAGTGCCTGGTTCTGAACATTGTGTGTTCGATTCCCACCTGAGTTCGTTAATTTTGATTTCTCGGTGGCCCCAGGATATCTACCTTGACGTTCCCATTCTAGTAAGTACGTGACGGCAACCTCTAAGTAGCCGTAAGGGATTGACAAAAAGGACCACGATGGGCCTACTGGCCAGACTGGTTTCCCAAACAAGTATCAGTACCAGTATTATTGTATATTACTATTTCTCTTAAATGTCGACAAACAATACTGCAGTATGCAAATAAATTTCATTACCTTAGTATTGTCCTGGGATTCCACTTTTTGAATCCTGTTAAGATTATCCTTCTTATTCAAATCTTATTCTTATATACTTAAGATATTAGTAGTCAGGCTATCTTCTTACTCCACTCCTTTAATTGCTTATACATCTGACACACTTATTCATCTTATATCTTTTGTGTTTTGATACATTGATTTTACAATATCTATTAGGCTTTTAAGGATTTAATCACCTTGAAGGGATTCCTCTGAATATTGAACAGATCCAAAACCTGAACTTTATTTTTGAATGTTGCAGAATAAATAATAATAAAGCATGTTATGCAATGAATTGGATATTATCTGCTTTTTTCCACTTCCATTTTGCTACTTTTGAAATATTCCTTTATTGTGGGAGTTTATGTTGTAATATTGAAATACTTTCTTATGTTGTCAACTGACTTAATTACACCCTTGCTCTGTTTTTTTTTCTCTTTATTACCATTTTTTTTTAAATTATGGTTGGAATTATTATTTAATTTAAAGTTTACTTTGAATGCTAAATTTTATGGTTTCACAACTTTAGTGCATTTAAATTTATTATTTATTTATTTTTCAGAAGGAAATATTCTATTCTATCTTGCTGAAAAGATTTATAAGTAATCCCAAAAGATTCCTTTTCCATTAAAATATTGATCCGTAAACACAGATGCCCATGTAACAATTACCACAATGCAATTTTCAGTTTAATGCAAATAACTGATTTAATGAATCCCTGGATTTTCAATGCTTTAATTTTTTTGTTAGTTAACTACATAATATAAATTGCTTATTTTAAGGAGATGTGGTCAGCAGACTTACCGTATATCATAGTTGTGTTTATTTCGTCTGCCAACATTTTTACGTTGTAGGTCTTCATCAGGATTAAATGAACAATATTTAAAAAATAGTTAATTGGTACAAAGTACATACAATTAAAATATCAGTAATGTTAAATTAATGCCAGACGTCAATTATAAATCTATTGTAGGAGGTGGAAAAAAAACCAAAAACGCTACTATAATACATGTTTTGACTGTATCCCCAAACAACTTCTTAAATTAGAATAATGGTCAGTTAATTCCATGCTTAGGGAGAGGAAGAGAATTTCTGTTGTTCCAGAGATTATCAATAGACTACATAAGTCTAGATATCTGCCGTAGAGTATTATAAACCATGAAGTACACAGTTATGGTCCTTGATATATTTTTTTGTTATTGGACTATAAAAAAGTAATGTTTTGTTCATCACAAATCATATTTGTTATCATCCACTTGAAGTATTTATTAGTATACATATCAAAGAATTAACATACCTATAGCTCGAACATTAGGGAGTGGGGTAGCTCAGTGGTAGGGTACTGAGCTTCCAATGCTAAAGGTCCCAGGTTCGAATCCCGGCTCATGGCAGAAAATTTATTTATCTGTTTCATTGGCTGTGGTGCGACCCTGGGTCAGGAGACCCTCCTGGGGCACAACCCTGCCTCTATAAAGTGGGTACCACCCTTAATAAAATAATTGATTAAGGAGAAAAACCTGGCGGTTGAGCGTGATCTCGGACAAATCACCTCCTTGCACAACCGTTGGCCTAGAAACAGTGCTTTCCCTAAATAGTACTGAACCCAAGACCCTTCATGGGTTGTAGTGGTACAGGTATAACTCGAACATTATTAGGAAGACTGTTTTTGTAATCATTGTGTACTTCATTTTCATTAAGACTAAAAAATTTTCTAGTCTTAAAAAAAAAAAAAAGAATCTGACATTTTGCCATTAAATTTTACCAGGAAAAATCTTGCAATTAGTTATTTAGTGAGCTCACAAGCATAGTTTATCGTCATGATGCACATTAAAATAAAAGTAATATTTAAATAAACCGTATAAATGAATAAAACATTTCAGAGAGTATATTTAATTAATATTATTTTCATCTACCCCCTCCACCCACATCAACTTCCCTTACAATTCATATTACGTTTAAAAATACTTTTATTTTTATTATATATATATATATATATATTTTTTTTTTAGTTTAGAGTGAGATCAATGGTTTTTATTTATTTTTTTAATATAAAAAATTGAGCTCCATATCAGTAAAATGTTCATACATTTTTTAAAGGTGTTTCTTTGAATTGACAATTTTTTTTTATTAATTTTCTTTTGATGCATGGTGGTTAGCTTTAAGGAATTCAAATATTTGATAATAAACATGAATTTGACCTAAATGATGGCTTTCCTAAATTTAAGAACACAGTTGAAATCATTCTTTTAACAAAAAAGAAGTTTATCAATCATTGAAGAAGAATGTTAGTAAATAAAGCTAAAATTATGTAAGCACCTCAATAGGAAAATTGTTGTGCTCTAGATATATCATCTGCTCAATTTTAAATTTGCTGAATGATGGAAAACACGGTTTTCATTTTTATCATTGTTCTGCTGCTCAGATCAATATTGCAGATATTCAGTAACTGAAACGTTTTAAATACTAGCTATTTGATTTAATTCCTACAATGCGAATAAATTACTACAGTTATAAGTTCATGAATTTGTAAGTTACATTGTTTCATAGTAAACATACTTGAGAACTACTGATGTGTTGGTTGCTTAATTATGTCTGTTGTATATAAATAATTTTTAAAGTAAACTTAACTAATTTATTTTCAGTTAAGAGAACCTCTTTTCTAGGTTTAGGAACATATTTTTCTATTTTTATTATTTTATTTTCACTTGAAAATTAATTGCTTTATAATTCTTGTGGGGAAAGCAATAGAGTCTAATGTGCAAGCATTTGTTTCCTAAGCTATATGGATACGGTATCCCAGTCTCAACGGTATCAAATAGTACCCATGACAGTCAAAGATAAGACACAAAGAGATTGTGAGCGTGCCTTAATGTTAATTTAGTATGAGAATATTCTGGCAGAACATTCTGAGATGGTTTGGACTTGTCCTAAATGCCACAGAATCATATAGCCCGAGCTACTTATCGAGCTGTCATAGATAAAAAGATTTGGGATGAATGATTAAAAGAGGCCTTTTATGGATGAGGTTTGGGGTGGAAAAAGATAAAACAGCTGATACAGGACCAAAGGATTTATAAATCCTTCTATGAAGTTCTATAGAAAAGTATCTCGCTGTGCTCTGTGCTAGATCAAAAAAGAATAAATAAATTAGCAAGCTTTGTTGCAATGAAGTTGTTTTTACTGGAACTTTCAACGTAAAATGATCTGACGAATTCTCTGGGTTTAGGAATTTGGTCCCTATCAGTGCTTGTCCCTTATGCCATTCTTGGGCTGTAATGGGTATAATTTGTTTATTTAAGGAAAATTATTGAATTAAGTTCTTTCTAGGCATTGAAAGGTTATCTGGTTTTCCTGTAGGTATTTGTTAATGTCATTCTTAACAGTTATTCACTTAGAGAAATCATGCTCATAAGTTTAAGAATTGATTGTGTTATATAAAACTGAAATGGAACTAACCCAAAAGCACTATTTTATTGTTGTTCTCTGAGTAAAGTTCCTAATTCATTGCTTCATAGATGTTAATTACATTTTACCATTACATAGCCATTTTTAAGTTCCTTATTGTATTTGTTTTTTAGGTCAGCATTACTACTTAAATGTATACACAAAAGAAAGCCAATGGGAAAGGCCAGACAAACCAGCTGAACCTCCAGCAGCTGCCACTGGTGGACCAGAACAAGTTCAGTGTAGCCATCTCTTAGTCAAGCACTCAGGATCTCGTAGACCGAGCTCATGGAGGGAAGAAAACATTACCAGATCCAAAGAGGAAGCTATGGAACTTGTGATGTGTGAGTGTTAATATTTTTCATACGTATGTATTTTGTAAACAATTTTTCTAATATTTGAAACAGTTCATCTTAAATTTGATTTTTGACTTAATTATGTTACTGTTGTTTTATAGTAGCGCTATTGTAATAAGTGAAACTATACATACAAAATTCAAAGTGCCAATATCTCATCTAATACTAGATCTATTTTAACAATTCTTATTTCTTATACAATTTAATTACCTTCCAATTAATAAACCTAACAAAATTTTAGGGTTTACGATTTTTTTATGTTATTTGATTGGTTGATTACAAAGGTTTTATATATAGGATGAAACTTCTCATAACAGAAATTTCCCTGTAGCAGACATATTTATAATCCCCATCTAATGTCAATAATTACTTTCTTCTATCTGTATATATAATATATAGTTAGAAAAAGTATTGCGATCATGAAAATTCCAAATCTGATTTTTCAACGGAAATACACGTTTTGAAGTTCTCTGAGTCCAAATTACCAAGTCCAGCAAAAAGGTCTGTGTGTATGTGAACAGTCTAGCTCAAAAACAAAAAGTTGTACGAAATTGATATTAAGTATTTAAGATAGGTATATAACTCAGATGTTGCAGCAAATTTTTGCTTAAAATCAGCCTACTGGAAGTGCCACTTTATATCAACGCTGAAACACATATTTACAATTTCCTCAAAAATGGTTCTAACGATTTTGATTAAACTCTGTGTATCATTGTATAATTAAGTGTTCTTTAATATCATTTAGATCTTATCCCCATTGTTGTCACTCTAAAGTACGTTTAATATGGTTTATTTAAAAAAATTAACTCTTTTATTGACAGTAACTATAAAAAATGGCTAAATATGGAGTTTGAAAGAATATGATAATTGGAAGGTGGAGATAAAAAGAAAAATGCTTATCCAAGTTGAAAATGAATCTCCGGAAATAACAGTCAGAAGGTATATGTACGATATATCCTTGGAAAGCGGAGACTTTTAGAAAAAACAATATCAAATAAATAAAGTTGTAGAAGGTAACAGAGAGTAAAAAAACACAAATATTAATTTCTGAAAACTAACATTATTTAACGTAAATCGCATATTACCAAGGAAATTTTCTTACTAAATGTAAACTTTAAAAAAAAGTTTAAGTTTGATAAAAAAGCATTTAAAATCCATCAAATCAAGGCAATGACATGGGTTGAAATAGGATTTTATTGTACTTGTGTGAAAGAAGAATTGAAATATAAAAATATTTCATAGATATGACTATACCTTATAACATTTACTATAGTTTAATAACTCTTGATCAGATATTATATTTAATTAATTAGGAATCTATCGCCCATTTATTCTGAAAAATCATCAAGTGCTCCTTTTAGAAAATTAAATTAGTGAATTATTTGATTAATTTTCCCTTTCTGAAATCCCAACATTATCCACTTACAATTAGTGTGACAAGTTTTCACTTATCCATGACAGGCAATGAATCACATAATTTCATTTTATTAAATTTTACAATGGAAAATAACAATTCAATAACTAATAGTCCTACAATTAATAATCTTATAGGTTAAATATTCAGATATACTTTCAAATCTCTCTAGGCATATATGAGCCTTTCGATTGACTGAATGACTAACTCAAATTTCAACATTCTTTCTTATTTATTTTAGTGATGTTTCTAGTGGCAAAATGTATACCTTTATTCACAGTTCTATATTTCAACACTGTAATCGCCTACTCTGTAATCTACTTACTCACTGTCTATATAGATATAACTTTTTCAACTAGAAATATCCTTAATTGGTGTTAATTATTCTGTCAACTGAAAGGCACACATAAATCAGAGACTGTAGTTATGTGGTATACCAAAGCAGATGGATTAACTAGATTTTTATTGTCTATTGTTGATATAATAAATTGAGTTTTTGTAATTTTAATGGTCTTAATGATTTGTTATCTGTAAGCTTTAAACTTTAGCTCTATTTAAAATGCACTTCAAAAATAAAAGCACAACATTGACAGAAAATAATTTCTATACAAAGTAGAGCGGTAAGTGAAAGTTTTTTGTTGCGTGCACCAGATTTTTTTATAGTACAAATGAGTTCTTCAAAATGGCTTTCCCTACAATCTATGTGGACAGTCTTGATGCAAGGATTTTGATTGAAATGTCTGAGGGATACAACAGATATTTTTTATATATAATTTTTTTGAAATAATTTACTATTATGTTGTAATTTTCAGCATTTTTGTTATCACAACTCAATTAAATAATATTGTGTGTTAACAGCTTACAGAGAGCAAATTGCTTCAGGAAAAGCTTCATTTGCAGAGCTTGCCCAGAAGTATTCTGATTGTAGTTCAGCTAAACGGGGCGGAGACTTGGGTCCCTTTGGCCATGGTGCAATGCAGAAGCCTTTTGAACAAGCTGCTTTTTCATTAAAAGTTGGAGAACTGTCTGAGCCGGTTGTTACTGATTCTGGTGTTCATATCATCCTTCGAACTGCTTAAATCTGATATGGTAATGTATAAAATGTTAAATGATAAGGTTTTTTTCCCGCTCGCTCTTAGCGTAGGCATTAAACATTAGACTGCGGGAGCTCATTCCAATGCTTATACGAGATGGCGGGTTCTGAAATCCAAAAAGACGTTCAGAAAAACAAAGTTTTTTGTGCGTAAATTTGTTTAAAATACTATTTTGTGTCACCCTGCAAGATCTTAGCTTTCAAAAATGCATTTTAATCTTTTTATTTAACTTTTAATAAACGGGAAATATGCCTTCCCGGTCGCACATGGCAATGCAAAATTAGAGAGTCGACCCCGCAACACTTCACTTCCTTGCGCATTCGCTCATTTCTGAAAAGCAAAATAACTGAAAATTATCATAAAAATAACTGTAAGTGATCATAATAATCAATTTATATTATTTCTAAAAAAGGACACTGGCAGCAGGATTTGAATTATACATTTATTTGTTTTTACAAATTTTTTTTATTTGTTTAGTAGACAGAGATTCACGTGTACCCAAATCATAATTCAGTCAAAACCTAAATTTATAAAATTGACTTATTAACATTTATTTGTTGTACAAAATATTTGAATAGAATATAAATAATTTCATGTATATGACACAAATAACGGAGAAAGGACATACGTTGGGTTCAGAATTAATCTGCACCTGATAGCTTCCAAATGGTCAAAATCCAGAATCACCACACTTAGTCAGCTACAGGGGACTAATAAAATGCACCTACCAAGCCACAGGTCAAATTGTGAAGACGGGACTTGCCCTTACATCCTTTAAGTGGTGACAGCCAAGATAGGAAGGTATATATCCCGTCACATCAGTGATGTAACTCGCTACCAGGAAGGCATTTATCCCGTTCGCAGTCAAAGGGTTAAAAAAAAAATCTGTTCTATTGGCTCAAATCGATTTACATGGTCACTTTCAAAGTTTATATGGTAAAAAAAAATATGTATATATATATAATAACAGAAAACAAATCTTATCAGAAAGTTTCAATGTTTTGGAGATCAATTATTCACTTGATTTATTTTCAATTTATTAATTCAAAGTCTAAATGTTTATTCAAAAAGGTATATGAAAAACTTGTTTGTAATATTAAGAGAAACGTATAGAAGTGAATTTAATTTAATTTGAATAATGATAGTATTGTTAAAGGTAATTTTTCTTTTATTTATGTAATACTTTTGAAACATGCAATTTCATTTATTTCAATCCAATCGCTACAGTTGAGCAAAATGGATCTTAGTTTGATTAAGTATATATGACTTTTAAATATTAATAAAATTACATACTTAAAGATCTGTTTAGGTGATCAGATTGGATTGGATAAATCGAGCAGTGAATAAAAGTGGGTGGAGAACCGGTTTCCCTTACCTTCTGACTATTAGATTACTGGACAAATTGTTAAATCCAAGAGTTTGGGGTGGCACGGTAACCTGATAAAAGATTGACCTTCAGTACTTTTAACTCTAGCATTAGCCCATCCCTTCTTTTGGTCTTGTAAAAAAACCTTAATGCCGAAAAGGCGAGGTATGAAGATAATAAAAAATTAGGAAAATCCTGATCTGTTTTAAAAGTATGTACTGGCTGATGTGAGCAGAGCAAAGTGAACGGGAGCCATGTTCACCAAATATGGTTAGGGTGAAGTGGACAAATAAATGGATGAAATTTCCTAATATCCTATGCTCTCTTCACTTCTATTCACTATCAGATTTCTTAAATTTTGATCCACTCACTTTGGCTCTGCACACATCATGCATGACCTGTCGAACAAATTGACCTGTGCTCATGTTTGTACAACCCATCTAATGGGTTGGTTGAGCTAAGCTCCTAAATTATTCACGATCTGATCGTCTAAGGGACATTATATAAAACTTCAATTTTTTTTTCTTTCAATTATTTTAATATTCATTACTTCATTAATTAATTCACTAATTGTTTTTCTTTCTCACAGGTGACTTTTAGATTGTTGTGGAAATGTTACTACCAAGACCTCATGGTTAGTCTAAATTTTTTTGTTGTATTTCACCTTTACTAAATATTACTACTTAATTCTAGTGATTCAAATAAAAATGGTAGTATATGAATTTCATATCAAATTTTAAGTAAAAGACAAAATATTTTTTGTGGGAAAAAAACATAAAAACAATCCTTGTTAATAGTGTATTTCTTTTATGTTAAAAGTATTATTGGATATTTTCGAATAAAATAAACATAATTTATAAATAGGTTCTCATGTAAATTGTTATCTGTGTTTTGTGTGTACAAAGAAGTACATTATGGTTTGTATCATGAATAAATGTTTTATGAACAACAAATTCGATTGGTCACATAAACTAAAGAAAAAAATATTTTAATAAAATAGTTATTTTCCAGGTTTATGTATATTTAAGAACATTGTGTGTTTAGGGTTGGTGTTTGTATATTGTTGTATTTTTAATTTCATGGGTATTTTTTGTATTAGGGTTAATATTTATTTTATAATCCCATAATACTGCTATAATTAACTTCAAAATAAAGTATTTTTTATCTGATTTGGAACTGTTATCATGAATTGAATTTTTTTTTATGTCTACATGATTTCATAGGTTATATTGATTGCCTATTTTTCTAGATATATTGATTGCCTATTTTCTAGATAAGTTTATTTCTGTTCATTTTATTGTTTGTTTAATATTATTTATCATGGATGTCTACTTTATTATCCTCTGTAATACTATTAAGTTGTTTGTTTATTTCCTTTGATTTTAACTGCTATTCTGTGCTGTTTATGTATCATATATTAGTCAGTAATGAGAGTAAGTAAATAATTTATATTTTCTATACAAAATTAAGATTATACTTTTTTTGGATGGACTGTAGTTAAATTACTATTTAAGAATGTATTGAGAAAAATAATTTCTCTGCTTGATATTTTCCTAACCTTTCAGCCAAAGGTTATTATTTTTTCATTAACATATTAAATCCATAGATTTGCAAGAATAATTATTATAAATCAAAATTTCTTTTTCAATTATTTTTAATTTTGCTTTCTTCCCTCTGAAAATAAAGTTAACTCTTATTTCATCTTAAAAGCTTTGGTATTGCTGAATCTACTGCTTTATTGAAGTTAGTTTTGTTTAGTATATCAATAATCGTGGTGTTTATTATTTTTTTTTATATCTTCCTAAATGTTTACTTGTTACAAATATTATTAATTTATTTATTACAGGCTTGAGTTATTTTTGTTAAATCGTGTTCTTTCTAAAACTTAAAACTATTGTTTTTAATTATTTTTTAAATCCCACTATTTTAAATTAAATTATATTAATAATAATAAGTATTAACACCGTCTTACCAACATTTTGAGAGTGAATTTGAATTTGATACTCCTAATAATTCGCTCCAAAATTTCTTTAATCAAAAAACTAACTCTTAGATATCACTAAATGCTAATGCAATTAAAATGAAATCAATTTTGCCTGGGTGCAATTGTATATGAGAGTATGATGCTTTAAAGCAGTTTAGAAGTTTGATAACTTAATTAGTTTTACCTTTAATTTTTTTAGTCAAGCTTGTGATAAGTTTTTCTTTCTGTTTATAATTATTTTTAAATTTTCTCTAATTTCCATTGAGTTTCAGCAACAATTTTAGAGTTAAAATTACTATTTAAAAATGTGATTTGAGAAATTGAAGACTTTTTTTAGATTATGAACTATCAATCATTAACTGCTTTGACTCAACTATCTTTTTGTGTTTACTTATAATCAATTTGCCAATATTTAAAAAACAAATTAATAATTCATAACAATACTTTTTTTTTTGTTTTGTTTTTTAAAAAGAAATGGTCTGAAATCTAAGTCATCATTTGTTATAATTTATTGTAACATAATTGTTAATCAAGAAGATAAGATTTGTAAATTAACTTTATTTTATTAATTATTATGTATATTTTCTTAGATTCTGTTAAGCAATGTTTTTGGAGATTTAGGGTTTAATAAAGACATTCCTGTTTTAACGCAATCTAGTCCGTGTTACAGATCCTTTTTACCAAATTATTAACATCTGCCTGAAAATTCATAAATAATTCCATCTCATCGTAATCTATAAATATTTTATTTAAGAAAATTCTCCGAACTGGGGGTTTTTGATCTGGAGGTCGAAAAACTGTGTTTATTTAATTAGGTATTAAAAACTCATAAATCCCCTTTTGCTTTCTACTTGGCTTGTAAAATAATTTGATCTCAAAATCGATAAAAAAGGTGGCCTACAAAAATATTGAAAGTTTGTCCTATATAACCATGTTATTTTGGGGTTGTAGGGCATGCCAAACGGCTCAATTTTTTTGAAGGTCATTTTTTTCCTCAACTTTTTGTTCAAATTATCTTACGGTTCAATTGGGAAGCAAATGGGTATTTACAAGTTTTTAGTACCTAATTTAATAGACAAAGATTGCCGATCTTCAGATTGAAAACGCCCCACTTCTGAGAATTTTCGTTAATGATGAGATGACGCTATCTAATAATTTGATAAAAAGGGGCCTGTACCACTGACTAATCATTTTATAAAATAATCTTAGGTATTTATTTATGTTTATTTTTTTAGGAATTCTTCAATTAAATGTTGTTTTATGATTTAATTATTAATTTCAATTTAATTTTTTTCTGATTAGGTTTTTTTTTCAAGTATTTTGTACCAATTAAATAAAGTAGGCCACTTATATATCTTTTCTATAACTAATAGAATAGAATTTATTTTCGAAATTTAATATAGACTTATAAATTTGCTCATATTTGATAAGCTGTATTCTGAATGTATCAGCAAATGCTATAATAAATGTACGTACCCTCCACATAGTTTTAAGGTGTTTATTGTGTAAGTTACTTAAAATAAAAGTTATTACCAATCACCTTGTATGCTTAAATATTACTACTGGTTCACAGTAGTTTGTTTCAAAGCTGGGATAGTTCAACTTAAGATGCACCGTACACCAGTTAGAATTTTATTTTAATCAAATTGTTATAACCTAATAAATGATTGATGGTTATTTATTTAACAATAATAAAATGGTTTTATATGTCATGTATAAAGTCAAACCCTATTTTTTCTTATCATATTCCAATTTTTTTTTTTTCAACTTTAAATAGGAAGTGGGGTAGCTTAGTGAAGAAGGTATGGTTTCTTATTTCCTAGTTTCTGGTTTGATTTCAGCTGTTGCAGATAATTATTTATTTTGTTTTATCAGCTACGGATTAAACCTGGGGTCGTGAGAGCTGGCAGGGCCATGCTCAGCCTCTTGAAATAGGGAACCCTTAGTTTAGAGAAAAACGTGGTAGTGAGCGTGATCCTGGCCAAATTACCAGCTTGCACAACTAGAAACATTACATCCTTATAAAGTACTGAACTAAAACCTTTCATGGATAGCAGTGGTACTGTTCTTTTTTTTTAGAAATTAAATTATTTATGAATATGAAAGTTGCCTTAATTTATATAGTTTAGTTATAGTTCCTGAACAGCTATTCTTTCTGTTAGCTTTCTTCATTTACATGATAAATAATTTAATAATGTTGTCATTAAAGTGTATTAAATTCCTATTTCTGAAAGATCTGTGTTTAATTAATAACAATTAAAAAATATTGACTGGCCTTTCTTTTTCATATTCAGTTTTCCTGATTATATGCTGCTACTGTTTCAGTGACAAACCAGAGAAGATAAAACCAGAAATCGATTACTCATTTGATCAGGATGGTTTTTTTGGTAGGTCACTAGAAATTAAAATTCATTTCATTCTAAACTGTTTTTACCTGCTTGCAATTGATCCTTATGTTCCCTTATTAATGTGTATATTTGTTCACTTATATTTTATGTATATTATGGAAAGGATTGAATAAAGGGCTTTAAATTTTCATGCAGTAAAGTAACAGATATATGTGCATCTGTTATTATTCAAGGTAATATTGATCAATAATTCATTATCCTTTCATTAATGCAGATGCAGTTCAGTTTTCAATTCTTAGTAACGTTAGTTTTATTATATTTATCGAGTTCAGTATTCTTATATTAAATAAAATAAAGGGATGCCATGAATTATAAGTGGGTGGCAGATGCTCAGAATAGAGATGCATGATGGTTGCTGTAGGAGAAAGCCAGGATATCAGTGGGGTTAATGCTAGAGAAAAGAGAGATGAATTATTAATAGTATCCAATTTTAATTATTTTACTGTTTACTCAGCCTTGGCCAAAAGTAAATTAAATTAAAACTGTCAGTTAACGTAACCCTACAAAGAAAAACAACTTGTTACAAGCAACTTACCTTTATATGAAATATTTAGTTAGGGACAGTATTGCAATCATGAAAATTTTTTAATCTTGAGTTTTCAACAGAAATACATTTTTTTAGGTCAGAAAGTCCTGCAAAATGGTACGTATATGGCAGGTCTAGCTCAAAAACGAGAAGTCGTATCTAAGTGAAATTGCATATATAAGGTTTGTACATACCTGAGATGTTACAACAACTTTTTTGTCAAAATTGGCTAACCGGAAGTGACACTTTATATTTTTGATGAAATACATTTTTATTATTTTCTCAGCTCCTATGATTTTGATTAAATTAAGTAGTTTTTAAAGTGTAGATTTTATTTTCTCTAACAGGGCTCAAATAGCTAATTTTCAATATTAGCTTCCTATAAAATACCTTTAATTTTTTTTATTTAAAACAATTAACCATTGTGAAATGGTTGTTTCAAATCAAATCAATTTTTGAAAAATTGATTTGATCTTTAATATGAAAAATAGTTGAATATAAAATATGAAAGAATTTTATAATTAACTAAAGAAGACGTTAGAGGCCGTGACAGAGAATAGTTGTAATGAAGGAACTAAAGGAATATGAGCGCGGCCGAGTTCGGCCTGAAGATTAGAACGCGCTTCCATAGTAACATGAGCTTAATAAAATTCAGACTCAGACAATATTATGTACATATGCTGTTTTCGTTAGTATTATTTAATTGTATAGACTACAGCTGTATAAATAGTAAAATTTGTATATATGAAGGTACTTAAACAAATAAAAATATCCACTACGAAACATAAATCGATATAGTGTTTGTAATTTTTAGTTTCACTTCCCCTTTGTCTGAAAATACTTATTTCTGCTAAGAAGAGGGTGATGTGCACACTGTACCAGATTTTTAAAAGAAGAGTAAGAAAAAATAGACAAGAAAGATTGTTCAAGACTTGTTATCCTATACCAAAAAGGATAAGTGGTGTCATGAAAGGCTAAAGACTTGATAGTAAAATATTAATTTGACATTTTTTATGTTTAAATAAATATGTTATGAAAATAGATTTTATTTTTATCCCCCTTTACTTTGTCTTAATAAAATATTTGGGTGCCTAATAGAGATAATTCCTGTCTCAAACATATCTTTATTTCCAAATTCGTTATGTGGGGTCTGTTTACTAAGTTAGATTATTTATTGAATAGCAGAAATTATTAGTAGGCCTCAACTGCAATGAAGCTGGTCAGCATGGAACTGAATGGAAAAAGAAAAGTTGAAAGACGAGCTCAGATGGATAGATAGAGTAAGTGAATTCTTGGAGTCAGAAGCTGGTGGACAGATGCTATGGACAGGGAAAAGTGGAGGACAACTCTTGAGGTAGTCAAGATCCAGTAATCAATTGTAGAACTCTGGATGATGATGAGAAATTATTAGAATGACAGAAAACCATATTTATTGTGTAAGAAAATAAAAGGATAAAACTAGCACATCATTTACAATGCTAAAGTCATGACTACTTATTTATTAACTAATTACTACTAACAAAAGTTGTCCAATTTATTATGAGATTGGTTTGTGGAATATGGTGGTCCTCCCGACCGACTGTCTTCATCTCTTGTCCAAGTACCTATTTTACTCCCTTCATAGAGAGATCTACCTGAGTGACCTAGTCAATCTATTACACACAATTCATACTTATTTACAATGGATATTATTGTATGTAAATATGAATATTAAATTTATTAATGATCAGGTGGTCAATAAGTGTTTAACAATCATAAAAGTTAAATTTATATGATTAACTATCATCGCAGATATCTGTAAGAACTAGTGACAGTACAGCAAAAACTGCTTTATTTAGTGGGTTTAGGATTTGTTTTAGGGAACTAAGTTTTTTAGCTAATCAATGTAACTTGTGATAGATTGTAATTATTTGGCTCAGATTACTCATAGAAATAAAAATATACCGGTGATAAAGAAAAATTAAATATTTTGGATGGAGGGGCTTCAGTTCAAAAGCCCTCCTCCTTGAATCCACTAGAGCACCAATATCCCGTTCACTAAAGACTTGCCAATATTTTTCAATAAACATGGAAGTACAAATATACTAAATAAGGTACAGTTATTTTCAGTCAGTTTTCTTTTTTTTTATTAATTAAATTATTTTTCTTACAAGGATGATTCTCAAAGGCATAGTTGATGGGGCAGCTGATCCCCCACTCCCCTGCCGACCAAGAAATTAAAAAAAATAAAGTAGCAACAAACCTAAAATAATTTATAGATATTAACAGCTGTATCGTTAGTATTTTAACCAGAGATTGAAATGAAATACAGAACTTTTGTTTTTAAAAAGATATTTATTGAAGAGTTCTTTTCATTTCGCCAAAAAATTGATCTAAAAAATTACTTTTATCCTTAGCTACCCAAACAAACGTCATATTAGTATCAAGTAATTCATTTAAGTAAGACAAAACTCATCTAAGCCAAATTACTGTTTATTTCACATTGAAGTAGCTTTTTTTTAGGACTTAAATAAATAAAGATTATTAAAAACAACCCCTAATTTTAACATTTTGAGAGAAATAAATTTAGAAAATTGTCATCTCTGTTTTCGCTCTTTACGAAAATCAAAAAGGGATTCTTATCTGATAAAAAGTGAGACCACAGGTCATGACCAAAGGAAACAATGAAGAAGGACAATAACCGCCTAGTTTTGCACACATCACACGGTCAGGGTGCACATAATGAGGATGAATTGTCAAAACGGTAAAAATCGGAGCGGAAGTTTGGAAGGTAGCCTCCCGGAAGTGTCATGGGAGGCTAAACAGCTAGCTTTTGTTTATGGCCTTCTGTTTCTAACGCCAATTCATCGTTTTGTTTGCGTGGTAGATTTTACCATGTTCATCACAAAATTTGGCAAATGGCAAACTCTTTTTAAACGATAACTACAAATGTTTAAATAAAACACCGCAATGTAATCGCTAGATTGCTATATCACTTTTCAACTAAAGGATAAATTTATGGTATTAACTTTTCCTTCCTTTAATTATTATCGGAAAGTCATCCTCCTCGGACACTAGGCGAAATTCCACTGAGGCAACGTAGTATGTGGCATTGACGCATGCTACACACAGTCACGGGGAGGGGGGAGGGGAGGGGCTTTCGGGCTGAAGCCCCTCCCCAAAATGATAAAATATAACCATGTTTTATCGTAAAAAATATTAAAAAAGTATCTCTTAAAGTATTATTGTTTGTGTAATTACTTTTAAAAGGGCTTTAGGAATCACTTAAACACCATTTCATACAGGTAGTTAGTTTCTTTCTTTTTTTCCAAATTAATTATCGTTATTTTTATGAAAAAAAAACAGCTTTCGGGCTGAAGCCTTCCCCCCCCCCAAAATTAAATCCTGGATCCGCTAGTGCAGTCTTTCCATCGAAGGAGCACAAAGTTACAAAAAAAAAGGTCTCTTTGCCGCATGCTACAAGTTGACTGTTGTTGCCTGTCGGATGCGGCATCTCTCCACATGATTCAACTTGTTGAACTGTGTCCCCGTCTATACAACAGCCTTCGGATCGGTACAGCTTGTTGCGGGCAACATGGAGTGGACAAACCTAAAAACTACGTCTTTTATTGACGATTACCACAATGCTGCCGAATACAAAGATATAAGAATTAAAAACGATAAGTTGAAATAATTATTGTAACGGTGATGCAGGTAAAAATAATTGTTTTATTTATTAATGGTTAATTTATTGAAATAGGGAAATATAATTGTACGGTGATAGAGGTAAAAATTAATTAAGAACTTGTTAGCATTTCATCACGAAAAACTTTAGCAATAAAAGAATGGTTCATCTCCTACAAAAACGGACATTGGTTTGCTTATGAACTACTTAATTTTTTATTGTACGTCGATGTATCAAAATCAATATTGTCAACTGCTGAGTGTTTAGGTGATGACACGAAATACACTTGCAACATAAATAGTCCCAGAGCCCATGAGAAAAAATCAAAATTATTTTATGACAATTTTAAAAGCACTTTTTAAATATTTATTTAAAAAATGAGAGTTTTCCAGTCGGATCTAACTTCTTGTAAAAATGGCGACTTATTTTATGAATATTTGGCTATTAACTCACGGGCGGATCTACGGGGGGGGGGGGAGGGGACTTTCGGGCTGAAGCCCCCCCCCCAAAATGGTAAAATATAACTATGTTTTATGGGAAAATATATTAAAAAATTATCTCTTAAAGTATTATTATTGGTGTAATTACATTTAGAAGGACTTAAGGAATCACTTAAACACCATTTCATATAGATAGCTAGTTTCTTTCTTTTTTTCCAAAGTAATTATCGCCATTTTTATGAGAAAAAAAAACTTTCGGGCTGAAGCCCCCCCCCCCAAAATTGAATCCTGGATCCGCTAGTGTATTAACTTGAGGATAGAAACGAGAAATTAATTGTGAAAAATGGGGGAAAAGTTTTTTTTTTTTTAACTTGTATATATTCGTTGAGACACGTAAAAACAAAATTGCTGACTATGGCCACCAAGGAAAAACTTTTTATATACAAAAAAGCCAGATTATTTCGATCTTTTTTTGTCTTTTCACCTACAGTTCCTAAACGGTGCAACAAAGCGAAAAACCTTTTGTTTCATAAATTAAATAAAGAAATTGTGCGTCGAACGAGTACCTAAACTTAATAATTTGGTTAAGTGGTATGTTCGTTAACCACGGTCATCGAACGTCATTTTTCACCAAATTCGTGAAAAATATTCAAATTACTATTAATGGTGCTGCAGCTGAGTTCTCTAAGAGAAGAAGTCATAGAATAAAACTTTTAGAGCATCATTCCGCGTCCACTGTGTACTAACAGTTTTAATATAGATCAATTATATTTCTCGAATCGGGATTCGTTATTTCTCCATGAAATATTTTACATCTCTAAATCCTTATGTACAAGTTAATAAATAAAAACTTTTCCCACATTTTATGCAATGAATTTTCCGTTTCGTTCCTCAAATTACTGGTCTAATATTCTTTACATCACGGGCGGATCTACGGGGAGGAGGCTTTCGAGCTGAAGCCCCCCCCCCCAAAATGGAAAAATATAACCATGTTTTATGGGAAAAAAATTTAAAAAATACCTCTTAAAGTATTATTGATCGTGTAATTACATTTAGAATACTTAAGGAATAACTTAAACACCATTTCATATAGGTAGTTAGCTTCTTTCTGTTTTTCCAAAGCAATTATCGTTATTTTTATGAAAAAAAAAAGGTTTCGGGCTGAAGCCCCTCCCAAAATTAAATCCTGGATCCGCTAGTGCTTTACATCAGAAAATAATAGTTTTTACAGATAGCAAGATCCAACTGGTAGACTCATTTTTTAAAAATTCTTTTAAAGTTTTGATCAAATAAGATTAATGTCTCACAGACTCGCGGACTAAAATCAATTTTCCACAATCCTCTAAGCGTAAAATATTAAAGTACACCGAATTTCTTGACCATCGATTTATAGCTCACTTCTCCAATATCATGTTTTTTTTCTTTTCCTTTTATGATTTAAAGCGATTACCAAATATGCAGCTACCGCGACTGTTTTTAATGACATGATGTACCAAACTGAAGTTGCCTGAATAAAATCGCTTTAGTCGCACGCCGCACAAGTGTACGACAAAGCGCATGCGATGTGCAGCAACAAATTCCGCATGCGACATTAACTGAATTTTGTGCCACACAATCGGGCTGCTACCATAGGCAACACTAGGAAACAAGTATCAAGGCATCATGTCCTTCAGTGTTGCCTAAGTGGAATTTCGCCTTAACACGACCCAGCCACTGTCTATAGAAGGAGACCGATATTATCGGATGGCCTACGAAATTCGCACTAACTTCAACCGGGGGTGCCTAGAAGGGGGTTTCGTGACGTAAGTTGCACCATCAATTTTTTTGAAGTTGCATAATCGACGGGGTTAGGAAATTTTCGAAATAAACAGTGCAGTGTAAAATAAGAAACAGTGTAAAATAAGAAAAATATATTGTTAATTGTATCAAACGAATTATAACATATAAAAAATTACAAAAACCCATAGACGCGTCTAGTAAATTAGGCCCAGTAATTTTTTGTCATAAAAAGCCGATTCATATTCGTTTTAGGTTCCACTAAAAATCTTAAATAAGAGTTTGTTTTGAAATAAAAAAATATAAATTTTTGGACACAATTTTATGGAAGGATTTTTTTTCATGCCGTTTACTAAAATATTCATAACTCCTCAGGGTTTTGTCCTAAGTCGTCGTTATTTCAACCGCTGGAAAGCTAAATTATTGCTCTTAAAAACTATATCGGTAATTTTAAGATTTCACACTTTTATAAGAAATAAATAAATTAAAACTCCCCAAACGTTTTTTTTTTTTTTTCTCCAAGTCTAATTTATGTACGGGATTCTGGTTTGTGCCATTTTCTGTATATTGTAGATACCCAAATTCATGCTAATTTTCGTGTGGATAAGTGGAGTTATGTCGAAGTTATCACGACTTTTGTGATTTTTGAAACAAAATTTAAGGCCTATTCGAAAATTTTGAGTAAACAATTTTTATTCTTCGATTGGTATGAAAATTCGTATTTAGAGGTGCGAAATGCAAATCTCAACTTCGTTTCCTAGTGTGCATTAGCAAGAACCATCGGACATGAGTCTAATATTTTTCGATTTAGGATCACCAAAAAAAGTTTCGTTGAAATCGATGACCCCAAGTCCATAAGCTCCGCATGTAAGTCCCACGGGCCAAGGCTTGTGATTGAAAATAAAAAGCTTGTTCAATGTCACTTCAGGTGTTAAAAGAGCTTTCTAAGAAAAACAACTCATGGAGTGAATGTTGCAATGTTACTAATAATATTGGTCTGTATTTGGCGAAAATCAATTCCAATTTACTAATACAACTATATTAGTTAGTTATAGCTGCGCCTAAAAAATGTTAGTGTTATTATGTGAATTGACAATTAATTTAGTTGTACTTGAAATGGTCAATTGCAATTTTTAATTTCAAAAATTATTTTTAATATCAAAAAATATAATTAATACCAGAAATTAATAATTCAGTTTTAGTTACAACTAACAATTAAATTATATTATAATGATCATGAACCTTACAAAAACTTTGGTTGGTCAGCACCAGCAGATCCAGCATTTAATTTTAGGGGGCAGGCTCCAACCCGAAAGCTTTTTTTTCATATATAACGATGATTAATTTGAAAAAAAAGAAAGAAACTAACTACCTGTATGTCATGCTGTTTATGTGATTCTTGAAGTCCTATTAAATGCAATTACACGAAAAATGATACTTTAAGAGATAGTTTTTTAATACTTTTTTCATGATTATATTTTACCATTTTTGTGGGGAAGGGGAGGAGGGCTTAAGCCCGAAAGCCCTCTTCCTCCCCTCCCTCCCCCCCCGTAGATCCACCTGTGTTTGGCAGTATTAAATTACTTTTCATGATTTGAGTACTTTCAAAGTAGTCATAAGTTCAGAAGCTAGTATGAAAAGTACTCGTGGTTTTTATCCGATTTGAAAAATTAATTTTCTATTGTTCAGCTACTCCATCATTAATAAGAGGAATCACTCATTCATTCAAAATTTCTTCTATATTAGGATTCACAGTATTTATCGCTGATGCAATATTAAAAAATGTCCATTTCAACTCTGCCCTTGGTTAATTTTTGGATTTCTTCCGTGTAAGGGTAAATTATTTTGTTGTTCGGAGGAGTAATCTTTGAATATAATATTGATTTTATGGTGCTCATACATCAGTAATATTAAAGTGCGTAGGATTCAATCTTTCAACAATACTTTATAATAAATCACAGAACGCAAGACATAAGTACCAATATTAAACAGTCTCAAGCATCTGTGAAAATATTAATATTCAAGGACAAAAAAAAAATCTGGTGGTGCCCGCATGACAAAACTTTCACTAACCAGCCTCTTCTTGGCAGAAATAAGTATTTTCAGACAAAGCGAAGTGAAAGAGTCAAAATTATATCCTCTATATTTATATATATTTCATTTGGGGTATTGCTTCGTCACTACCGAAGGTAGTGAAACATTGTATCCGTGCAAGAGGTTAAAAAAAAATGTGCTCAGAATCGAAAATTTTCACTCGCGTTTTACATTTCAGACATCAAGGATCAAATTTGGTTTGGTGTCTGTCTGCCTGTATCAATAGTCAAATTGATGTAAGGGAGCTTCGTAGTTCAAGATAATCGTAAAAATGTGTTTAGTCCATTATATAAAGTGTTTAGCCGATTTTGACGATAATGTTGCTGTAACATCCCTAGCATATAAAAACCTTAAATATGCAATTTCACTTCCGCACTACTTTTCGTTTTTGGGCTAGACTGTTAACACACACACAGACCATTTTGCGAGACTTGGTTATTTGGACTCAGGGGACCTCAAAACGTATATTTCTATTGAAAACTCAGATTCAAAATTTTTCACGATCGCAATACTTACCCTTACTATATATTACATACATAGGTAAGTGAAAATAATAATCATAAATTATTATGTTAGAATTGAATGTTTTCTTTTGATGATCCAGTAACGGATTTTAAAATCGAATTTATCCTAAAAGCTAAAATAATGAAGAAATTCCCCAAAATGAGTGCTCAATCATTGGATTTGATAAATATTTAAGGAAGATAAGACGTACCTACAGAAAAATACCTTTGAGAAATGATTTTTATTTTTATTACCTTAGCTGTAATGAATTATAACAGATCCAGCGCCATAATGCCTCATTATCTGGCTAAGAAAGAATTTGAAACCCTCGCCTCGAAAATGCTGATTTACTGGGCTTCAAAATTTGTATGAATCATTGCAAACTTTTTGTTGGTTTGTCATAAGAAGTTTTACCAAACTGACAAGGAACAACTTAAGGACAATAACGGTTTTCTTCACGGACTATTGACTGTTAAAATATCATCTGAAGAAAATGAACCTAGCGCATTTTATTTAGGCATCAGTGATTCCGCTGGAATGCCTATCCAGCAACATTTAGCACCATAATATCTTTGGAATGATGATAACGCGCTCTACAATTGTAAACACATGCAATTAATATCGATGAAAAGGATTGATAGGCGTTTCAAGATTAAACGTAACTTCCAAGCAAAAGGATGGTTGGAGGGATCGGACTAGCAAACTCCTCATTACCGATCTTGCTACTCTGTAATTGAGATCCAGCATGCACGAGCCCACCGTGTCCGTCTTGTTGAAACCACCTGAAGGATCTTTAGTGTAGTGGAATTTTCCATGCCGTGGCATCCTCCAGTAGTAAATACCAGAATCATAAAAAAAAATTCTGGTGCGCGCAACACACAACTTTCACTTACTCTTTGAACTTTGAATAAAAATTATTTTCTGGCCATGTTAGGCTATTATAAAAAGTTTTAAATTGCATTTTAAACTGAGCTAAAGCTAACAAATCACAAATGCTTTTAAAATAACAAAAGTTCTATTTATTATATCATCGGTTGATTATGGATTGTACGATTCGTTGATTATAGATTGTTCGATCCATTGATTATGGATTGTACGACTATAAGTCATAAAACTGTTATTTTCCATTGCAAAGTTTATTAAAATGGAATTAAGAGACTTGCAGTGTCTGTCATAGACAGGTCAAAAGTTGTCACACTAATTGTAAGTGGATTCTGTTGGAATATCGCAAAAAGAAAAATTATCAAACTATTCACTAATTTAATTTTCTAAAACGTTACATGATGATTTTTCGAGAAAAAAAACGGACGAAAGATATCTAAATATTTAAATATATTATAAGATCTAGAGTTATTAAACTACAGTGAATATATTTACGGTTATAAACGTATCTATGAAATATTTTTGTATTTCACTTCTTTTTTCACACAAGTACAATGAAATGGTATTGGGATATCACAAAGGGAAGATCTATCGAATTATTCACTAATTTAGTTTTCTAAAAAGTTATATGACAATATTTTGGAATAAACTTTAATACCTAATTATTTAGAGAGAAATACTTTATTAAAAGTAATGCTGCCCTACTACATAGTGTTGCTTCGTACACAGCATACTTATCAATCCATACGGACATTAATTTTATATTATATTCTTCTTTTCTTTTTCTCCTCCTTCATAACAATACTCTTAAAAATTATCAACAATAAACCATATTAAACAATAGACAAAGCATAATAAACACTTTCCCAAAAAAAAAATCTTTTTTCTTTTTAAATTCTCAAACGCCAGGAACGCAAAATAACATCGCACACATATATAACACAGCAATTCCTTGAATGTAGCCAAAAAGATAAGACGATTGTGGACCAATTTAAAATTTAATAAATAACTACTAAACTACAGTAAATGTATTTAATATTATAAACACATGATTTATACATTCATAAAATAATTTTATATTTTATTTCTTCTTTCACACAAGTACACTGAAATAGTTTTTTTAACAATGCCATTAACTTGCTTAGGTGGATTTTAAATACTTTCTAAAGACATAAAAAGATTTTTTAAAGTTTATATTTTGTCAGTAAATTCCATTTAATTTCCTTGATGTTAATGCTTAAAAGCATGTGATTTACGTTAAATATTATCAGTTTTCAAAAATTGTTACTTATAAGTTTTTCGCCTCTCTCCGTTACCATCTACAACTTCCTATATTAGATATTGTTTTTCTAAAATTCTCCGCTTTCCAACGATATATTATCAGTATACTTCTGACTTGTATTTCCAGAGATTTATTTTCAAACTGTATAAGCATTTATATATTTTTTCCTTTATTCAATTATCAGATTCTTTCAAAAGTTATATTAGGCATCTTTTCGCTAAATAATTTTTGCAAATTATTTAACAATGGTATATTATTTGCAAACAATTAGACATCTAAAGTAACATTACCTTCCAAGTTACTAAGAAAAATAAATAAAAGGTGATTCCAATTAATGGACTAAACTTTTCTTTATAATCATTAGTAATATGCTAAAAAAAATTATCATTACCTTATTAACACATTTAAAATTCAAAAACCGAAACAAAGGATATAACCATTACAACAGAACATATTAAAAAAAACTAGAGACCATATCTTATCTCCTAATTGTCCGCTTTAACGATTTTTTTTTTTTTGTTTTTTAGGCTATTCCATAAATTTTTAGAAAACATATACAACATTCCCAAAAAAGTGTATACTTTTTGAGTTATTCGGAATTTAATTTTACCATCCCTCGTAACTTTTTTTCCAGCATCTTTTCGCTGATGAATGTTATATAGATAAATTTGAAGGGTGTCGAGAAAATGACTTTAGCGAAGTTTCAATGAAATCGGTACATTCGTTTAGGCGCTACAGTCTATAGCTACGTTTTTCTGCATTTTTATTTTTTTTCTCCTTTATTAACTTATCAAATTCTTTCAAAAGTTATATTTAGCATTTTTTCGTAACTCTGAATAATGCGAAATAATTAACTTTTTAAAATGAACCATATTAAAGGTACTTTAGAGGAAGACGTATATGAAAATTGGGTATTTAAGCCCTGTAAAGTGACATCAATGGGGATAAGACCTAATTGATATTAAAGACCACTTAATTATACAATGATACTCCGAGTTTAATCAAAATCGTTAGAGCCATTTTTGAGAAAACTGTGAAAATGTGTTTCAGCGTTGATATAAAGTGGCACTTCCGGTTAGCCGATTTTAAGGAAAAAGTTGCCGTCACATCTAAAGCATATACCTATCTTAAATACGTAATATCAGTTTCGTAGGACTTTTCGTTATTGAGCTAGTCTGCTAACATACAAACACACAGACACACAGACTATTTTTCGGGACTTGTTCATTTCGACTCAGGGTACCTCAAAACGTCTATTTCCGTTGAAGACTCAGATTCAAAAATTTTCTCGATCGCAATACTTACACTTACTATATATTGCATATACACGTAAGTGAAAGTAAAAATGCCAGTGCAAGTTGGATCTGATTGCATAAATATAAACTGTAATAAGCGCAACACTGCGAGTTTACAACCATTTTTCTTGAGTCTTGGATTTCACTTACTTCTATTAATAGGTAGTTATGAAACAAGTTTATTTTCTAGATATTCATTTTCCTTGTATTACTTTTTCAAAAAAGTGATCTGTACTAATCGTGCAAAGAGGATCTGTAATATTTCCAGATAAAATAAAAGATATGAGAAGGAGTTATTCGAGGGTGCGGTCAAATAAATAAAAAAATTAAAATACATAAATTATTTTTCTTGATATCAGTGGATAACAAGCAAGTGGAGGTTATCCACTTGTAGCCAATCTTTTGTAGCCCTGAAGACGACCTGCAAAGTGGGTCGAAACGTCGGCAAACATTAAAATAATTTATATATTTTAATTTTTTTATTTATTTGACCGCACCCTCGACTAACTCCTTCTCATATTATATCAACGGTCAACCATCTCTACATCATTAAAATAAAAAATATTTGTTGTTTTTTTTAAATATTATTTAACTTGCCCCTTTAAGGGGATAATTCCCATGATTTTTATTTATTTTTTTGACTTCAGGATATGCTATTTATAGTATTAATAGGATGTTTAAAATTTGTCTTTGATTGTTGGTTATGTATTATAGCTATAGTAAAATAGCTGATATATATCAACCAGTGTGCATTTAAGAATATTTACATATATATATATATATTCTTTTATTCATGAAGTTTAGAACTGTATGAAAACAGAAATATATCTGCTAAACGTGATACAGAGAAATGTAGTGACATGTAAAGACTTATGGAGAAACTACTTCTTTTCAGACACTTCGGAGCATAGGTGGATGGGGGAAGGGCTTTCGGGCTAAATCCTCCCCAAAATGGTAAAATATAACCATGTTTTACAGAAAAAAGTATTAAAAACTATCTCTTAAACTATTCTTGTTCTTTCAATTAAATTTAATAGGACTTCAAGAACCACTTAAACACCATTTCATATAGGTAGTTAAGCTTTCGGGGTGAAGTCCCTCTCCCCCCAAATTAAATCCTGGATCCACTAGTGCTTCGGAGGTTTATCAGAGATCGAAGAGGAAGCGAGGTTAAAAACGAGAGGATTTGAATGGTTTTGAAGTTTATTATGGAAGGATAAGTATCGGAAATCGTATAAATATCGTTTATAATTAATAAAATTTATAATTTCGAGGAAAATAATTTATTTAATCCTTACACTTCCACTCCATGCTTCAATTCATTTTAATTATTTTTTCGCCGACGTTCCTGGCAATTTCGCTCATTTCCAAATCGAAATATAATATTACAATACAATAATTATGAATATATATGTAAAAGATATAACAGCACATAAATAACAACCAATGATAATTCCAAATTATTTATTTATAGATTAAACATATCTATGTACTTTCAAATCTCTCTTTGTATGCAGATCTTCGAGAATGGAGTCATGTGTTTTAAATAGACTGATGGAATTAGGAGGTTCGTCTTCCGTCGACAAAATAATTGCTGTTTGTGTTATTTTGGTTGTCTTAGAGAGTTTTAACATAGATACTTATAACCGAAATTCGTGTTCTATATGGCTGAGCTAAAAAACTTTTGAAAGTTTTTAAAATTGCTCAATTTCGCAACAAATTAATTTCTACTCAAAGTAGAGTGGTAAATGAAAGTTGTGTCATTCGCGCAAGAGATTTAAATCTTTAAATAGTCACAGCTATGTTCTGGAAATGTTCTTCGCCATCATTTGAATTTATCCATTTCATTAATCCTTATGTGCGTCCAATTTTCTGAAGATCATTTGAAGGGACGGTTTTTTCGTTGCAGATTTATTGGTATGATAGAAATCATTTTTTCATAATAATTATGTTGGTTTTGTTCACGTATAGATCTGAGAACATTATCTTTATGGGCCATTATACTCCATCAGGTTCTCTAATATCGCAATTCAACCGTACAATTTGCCACCATTATATGGATAACTGAACTTTATCAGCTGTAATGAGTTTCTGTGATGTTGCATTTTTACTTTTTTTTTGTTTAAGAAAGTGATTCCTAGAAAGTGCAACTACGTCAATAAGGAAGGGAAACCCGTGACTAAGGTCTCCCAGATCGGCATGTAATTGTTCCGAGTATTTCGTCCCGATGAAGCTCCCGTGTCGGCAAATTAATCACTTCCAGGGTTGTAATTAGAGACTTGTCAGATTCATGTATGATGAGATGTCAGTGATTAAAATAATTGAATGATGATATTGTTGAACTATCATAATTTTGATAATCATCTTTGGAAATTATAATGAACAAGTATTATAATTCACAAAGTAATTTTTCTAGACATCCTCCTTTCGTTTTATACTTTCTTAAAATTAATAATATTGGGCCTGTATTTAAGTTGTTTATTTTGTTTTGTACCTTTAGTTTTAGTAAATAATTCTGTCCTTCTTTTTTCAATTGCTCGAAAAATAATTAAAAAATTTCTTAGATTTTCAAAGCAGTGGCTTTATAATTTTTGTATGAATTGAATCAACTTATTTTCTAAGTTGAGGCTATTTTTACTTTCTTCTCTTATCATCTAAGTTATGGCTAACACTGAAAAAATGCTTTCAGGAAGTAATACAAAAACTTTGTTTCATCGATAGTTTAAAGTGCCACTTCCGGTTCTCACGAAATAGCATCTCAGATATATATATATATATATATATATATATATATATATATATATATATATATATATATATATATATATACACCTTATCATACGACGTTTCATTTTTTAGCTAGACCTGTCACATACGTACACACTGACCATTTGGCGGAACTTGGTTTTTTTTGACTCAGGAGACCTTAAAACATGAATTTTCGTTTAAAACTTAGATTTGAAAATATTGTCGATCTTAATACTGTCCGTTACTATATATTTCATATATAGGTAAGTGAAACTAAAAAGGATGAGTAAATAAATACAGATAGTACGTCATATTTTTAACAAAATTACAATATTTGTAATTTATTTCAATTTTCTTTGAAAGACTTTTCTTATTAATGATAATCAGTATTTTTTTTTTTTTGCAGTTAGCATTTCTCAATATGAAATAATTGTTTCTATCATAAAAAAAAAACAAAAAAAACATTGAACATGGTAACATTACAATTAATAGTTTTATTGTTTTTGTGGAACAACTCTTTTTCCTCGAAAGAATGTCCACAATGCAACATGGATCTCTCCAAAAGGACAAACAGCATCACACATAGACCATGTACTCATTAGTGCCCGTCACAAGTCCAACATGATAAATGCAAGATCTTATAGAGGTGCAAATATGGACACGGATCACTATTTGAGCATTGCCGAGGTCAGATTTCGCTGATTAAAAATCACTATCAACGACCAAAGAAGAAGATTGATGTGGCTAAACTTAAGGACTCAGACCACCAATATTCGTATCAACAAGCTGTGGAGATGAAACTTAATGAAGAAGTAATTAATGACAGCTCTATGGTCGATGAACAGTGGAAGAGATGCAGCAACGCAATGAAACAGGCAGCAGAAGAATCTCTTGGCTACGAGACTAAATCTAGAAGGCCCCCATGGTTTGATGCTGAGTGCCTTCAAGCAATAAAAGTGAAAAATGAAGCCTACAGAAAGAAGGTTCAGCGTCCCACAAGGCTCTCCCAAGAAACATATCGAAGAAAAAGACGCGAAGAGAAGAGATTATTCCGCGAAAAGAGAAGAGCTTGGGAAAATAAGAACATGGAGGACACAGAGGCATTGCGCGGCCAAAATGAAAGTCGCCTGTTCTTTCAGAGAATAAACGAGGGTAGGGCAGCTTTCAGTCCCAGAGTGACGACATGCGAAGACATGAATGGAACTGTTTTAAGCCACAAAGATGACGTACTAAGGAGATGGGTACAACATTTCAAAGGCGCATTAAACAGAGGAACGGTGCCTGGAGAAGTAGGAGTAATGAAGGAAGACTCCCTGAATTCTATTGAACCCTCGGATGAGGAGGAAATGGAAAACGCCCTGAGGAAATTGAAAAAAGGAAAGGCGCCAGGCCCGGACGGAATCCAGTCAGAGCTGTTGAAATGTGGAGGTGAAGAACTCAAGAAAGCTCTACATGATTTAATGCTGACCATCTGGGAGAGGGAAGCTATGCCTACGGAATGGGCAACAGCCATTATCTGCCCAATACATAAGAAAGGAGATCAAACAGAATGCTCTAACTATCGAGGAATCTCACTCCTTTCGTCTGCTTATAAGCTGCTCTCTAACATTCTTTTTGAGAGGATCCTCCCGTATTCTGAAAAGGAACTGGGGAAATATCAGGCTGGATTTCGAAGAGGACGCTCAACCACTGATCAACTGTTCTCTCTGAGGATGATCCTAGAAAAGACTATGGAGCGTAAGGTAGTCACTCACCATTTATTCCTGGACTTTAAAGCAGCATACGACAGCGTTGATAGAACGGAACTATACTGTGCCTTGGAGGAGCTAAGCATCCCTCAGAAGCTCGTACGCCTAATCAAGATGACCATGGACAGCTCGAGATGTAGAATACGCGTCGGTTCTGACGACCCCGAAGAGTTTAAAGTGAGCAGTGGGGTTAGGCAAGGGGATGCCCTCGCCTGTCTATTGTTCAACTTGGCAGAGGAGAAAGCGAGACTCCGGTATTCAAAGCAACGATATAATCTTCAATCGCCTGACACAGCTTCTTGGTTATGCTGATGATATTGACATAATAGGTAGGTCTGAACGGGCTCTCAGAGAAGCGTTTATAGGCCTTGAAGCAGCTGCAAGACCACTTGGTCTAGAAGTCAACGAGAGGAAAACTAAGTATATGAGAGTTGGTGGTGAGGTGGATCTGAACTCTCCATTTGAGGTAGGTTCTTTTAAGTTTGAGAGAGTGAAAAGTTTTATATACCTTGGGTCTGAAATTAATAGCAAAAATGACATGGCTCAAGAAATACAAAGAAGGATCACGGCTGCCAATAGATGTGTCTTTGGACTTGGCCGACACTTAAGAAGTAGGTACCTCTCAAAGAAGACCAAGCTGATCATATACAAGACCCTTGTTCGGCCTGTTTTGACATATGGCTCAGAGGCTTGGACGATGACTAAAAAGGATGAGATGAAGCTGAGTGTGTTTGAGCGAGGAGTCCTCAGAAGGATTTATGGTCCAGTAAAGGAGGGTGATGTCTGGAGGAAAAAAAAATAGGGAGCTCAGTTCTCTCTATGCAGACATCGACGTAGTCACGTATATTAAACTGGCCAGACTAAGGTGGGCAAGGCATGTGGCCAGAATGAGCACCGTTGAAATACCAAAAAAAATAATGATGGAGGAGCTGCACCTCGTAAGACGGGTAGGAAGGCCGAGGACGAGATGGTTGGACAACGTGGCCTATGATGCGAGAACCCTGCTTGGTGTACGGAACTGGAGAGCTGCAGCAGAAGACAGAGCCAACTGGCGGAGGCTCTTGGAGGAGGCCCAGTCTCGGTAACGGGATGTTGTGCCACATATGATGATGATGATCTTTGGAAATTATAATTCACAAAGTAATTTTTCTAGACATCCTCTTTTCGTTTTATAGTTTCTTAAAATTAATAATATTGGGCCTGTATCTAAGTTGTTAAAAGATTTTTTGGTTTATTTTGTTTGTGATTTAGTACCTTTAGTTTTAGTAAATAATTCTGTCCTTCTTTTTTCAATTGCTCGAAAAATAATTTAAAAAATCTTAGATTTTCAAAGCAGTGGCTTTATAATTTTTGTCTGAATTGAATCAACTTATTTTCTAAGTTGAGGCTATTTTTACTTTCTTCTCTTATCATCTAAGTTATGGCTAACACTGAAAAAATGCTTTCAGGAAGTAATACAAAAACTTTGTTTCATCGATAGTTTAAAGTGCCACTTCCGGTTCTCACGAAAAAGCATCTCAGATATATATATATATATATATATATATATATATATATATATATATATATATATATATATATATATACACCTTATCATACGACGTTTCATTTTTTAGCTAGACCTGTCACATACGTACACACTGACCATTTTGCGGAATTTGGTTATTTTGACTCAGGAGACCTTAAAACATGAATTTTCGTTTAAAACTTAGATTTGAAAATATTGTCGATCTTAATACTGTCCGTTACTATATATTTCATATATAGGTAAGTGAAACTAAAAAGGATGAGTAAATAAATACAGATAGTACGTCATATTTTTAACAAAATTACAATATTTGTAATTTATTTCAATTTTCTTTGAAAGACTTATCTTATTAATGATAATCAGTATTTTTTTTTGTTGCAGTTAGCATTTCTCAATATGAAATAATTGTTTTTATCATAAAAAAAAAACAAAAAAAACATTGAACATGGTAACATTACAATTAATAGTTTTATTGTTTTTGTTTTTTGTACAATCATGTTATTTATATATTTCAAATAGTATAAATGAAAAAGTAATAAAAATAACATAAAATATTTGCAGATGTCGTAAAAGTGCAAAGATATTCACTTTGAAAAAATTAAGAGCCATACAAACTAGAACATTTCTAGAAGGAGTACAGAACCTCCCTCCCTCCCTCATTCCTTTTTATCAAATTATTAATATCCGTCTAAAATTTCGTTGAATAGCTTCATCTTATTGTGACCTACAACTTTTTAATCCGGATAATTTCAGAAATGGGGCGTTTTCTAATTAAATTTATTAATTTGACGAATTACTAAAAACTGCAGGATAGCCGTGTATCTTTCTATTAAATATTGTTTGTAACATAATAAGGTGCGATGACTATTGTATGATGGACTTTGGATTGGATGCGTTTGGTATTCGATTGATTCATTGATTTTGATGCACCAATTGTTGCACCACTACTAAATTAGGGAGATGTGTCTTTGCAGGTTTAGGGATGCTGTTTCATTGTCTGGATGGGATGTCGAAATGGCTCTATCGTCAGCGAATACTGCTAGAAGAGTATCGGGATTGGTTGGGATGACAGCGGTAAAGAAGATGTACAGAATTGGGCCAAAGACACTGCCTAAAGACGCAGCGGAATTGAAGGGAACGATTTGAGAAGATTGATTTGAGGACTAGGTACAAGGATTGGGACAAATGGGATTTAAGCTTGAAACGCAAGCCATCATGCCTCACCCGGTCAAGGAGTTGAGAGACTCCTTCCTTAACAAACCATGGTGCTGACTGCTGGGTGCTATTCTTCCACATGTCATTTTCATCAGACCATCTGGTGATTGCCGATTGGTTGAAATAAACATTTAAAACAGAAAAAAAATTAATCTTCTTTACAAAGGAGCATAACAACTGAATATTTATTTAAATGTTATTAGTATAATTTGATCTTATAAAATTTTATATTTATAAAACTTTCACTTATTAGTATATTTGTTTTATTAGTTTATTTTTCATAGTAGGGGACTATTTATTACAGGCGCAGACTACAAAATGTCACTTTTAGTGCAAAGAGAATAAACATGTAAAAAAAAAAATGTTATAACTAACTAACAATAGCGATATTATTCTTTGAGAAATTGTTCTTTTTTAACGGAATTTGTTGCGATTTTAATGTCTCTCAGTGGAGAGACATCACTCCCTCAATAAAATAATATTTAAACCTGACCATTATGTTTTTGAATTTTCGTGATTATTTTATTGCTGTTTACTTTCACGCTGCGGCTTGGCCAAAGCGATCAATACACTCTTCAGTGATAAGCTATTAATCGCCCGACTTTTAATAGCCTAGAAACTGAACCATGGAAGAAGCACCATTACAACCAGTGAAGGGTCTTTGGGTCCTTGGGTACTTTGTTAGGAAACAATGTGTTTTTTGGCCAACGGTTGTATAAGGAGGTGATTTGATTGAGATCACGCTCAACCGCCATGGTTTAATTAAGTGTAATCACTTTATAGAGACTGAGTATGGCTTCCGACCCCAGGAAATTCCACGGCTGGTAACAGAATTAATAATTTCCTGCTACTGCCGGATTCGAACCCAGAATATGTAGCATTATACCATAGTGCCTTACCGAGCTACCTCGCTTCCAAGATTTGGATATAGTATTGGATCATACGTGCCTGTTGATGCCTGTTGATCACTTGATAACTATATCGTCAGCATCATGATAAAGTAACGAACGTGAATAAAGTTTCGATTATAATTAATCGTTATTACAATATGTACATATCTAAAATAGGTATCAATTCGAAGAAATGACATGACTGATTCCGATTTACGTACAGATTTGACATTTTGGAGCACTAGCAAACGAGAGAAATTGAAACATACTATTTTTCACATTCGTTGCTTTAACACGGTGCCGACGATATGACGAAGTGAGAAATGCAAAAATAAAAAAATATTCTGAGATTAAAGTCCCCTAGGAATAATAAAAATATTCAGATTACATGTTACTCCGTCTGACTAAATCTTTACTAAAAGGAAGTAATCAATTACCAGTTAATAGTAATTTTTATTACGTATATAAATACTGGTTAAATTGATGTTTTGGTTTGGTTGTGAAGGAAATGAGCAAATGAATGAATAAATGTTTTCATTTATAGAATCACATAGCTTAACAAAAGCAATCTTATAAAAGACATTCTAAGACAATGGCGGTAAACCGTCTATCGAGTGGTTAACACTTTTATCTATTTCCGCTCGCGTACAGCCTTATTAGATTTAATGTATGGAATAGAGTTCTATATAATATTTCGCTCCAAATTAGGAACTGAAACGCTCATTACGTTATTATAAAAAAGGGTTTTCTTCCAAATCAAAACTCTGCGAGGAAAAACCCACCCTTTATATGAATCTTCAAAAAGTTGGGTGCTCATAAGGATTAATAAAATGGAAAAATTCAAATGATGAAGAACATAGATGTGAATATTTCAAGATTTAAATCTGTTGCGCGCTTCACACAACTTTCACTTACCAATCTATTTTGAGCAGAAATTATTTTCAGGCTATATTGGACTATTAAAAAAGTTTTTGAATTACATTTTTAATGGATCTAAAGCGTAAAGAACACATTTGTAAATGTTGATCATCTCTATCTATGCAAAAACCCATTAAACACGTCAAAATACAAATATTAATTATACCGACGGCAGAAAGTTAAAACATCACGGCTCTATCATCTTATTTAAACCACTTAACTCCAGTCTTGGAGATATGTATACAAAGAGAGATTTCGATCAACCGTTCTGCTCTATTATTCTCTTTCATCTTACTTGAAAAATACTCATCCAGAGTTTCTATGTTACAGGAATATAGGTAACTGCAAGACTGTTGCGAGAGTCTTGCGCAAGACCAAGATCTAGACCAAGACTGAGTTTGCAAGACCAAGACTCTTCTCGGTCTCGCATTTGGGCAACACTAGTCTATATGGGTGGAGGTGTCCAGAACTCTGAATATTGGAGATTTTTACCATATGAACTGTTGAGAATGTATTGTTTTGCTTGATCAATATCTAGTTTTGCACATGAATTTCCTAATTTTGATAAAGATGAATTTGTGACCATAATCGAATTGGAGGAAAACGTGAGTGGATATAAGGCTCTACTGAGTATTTTGAAGAATGGAATCACGGAATCCTAGCAGCGCAACTGATTAACATTAAAGTACCTATCACTAAAAATACAAAAACAACCTTTTAATTAACTTAAGAGCCAGTTTCACTTCATTTCCGTTTCTCGATTCGATATCTCATTTATTGTTTAGCGTTTCAACTTGATGTATCTGCTTTCTTCTTGGCAAATGGTGTTTCACAAGATGGTGATCCAATCTAAAAGTCCCTGAGAACTACCTACCAACACATTGTTCACTATTTTGCAATGTATGAAAGGAACTATTCTTTTTCTTCTCTTTTGAGCTATCGATAGCTTGGTTAACTTTTATTTATTTGATCTTGAACACTTGAAAATGAGTTTTTAGTGAACTTACAGTGGATAATATTACGTCTTTTAATAGTTTATTTACATTCAATGAAATATTAATATGATTTATTAAAAGTATTAAGATATCAATAAAATATATAGTTTATCCGAAGATTTTCAATGAAATACTTTGTGTAACTTATCTCTCCACGACCACCCTGGTATTACCCCGTTTGATCCCAGCTTATATCAGCTATTTATAAAATTATTTTTGTACCTACTTTTTATTTATTCAATTATTCTTATAGAATATAGAAATAAATATATAATATAGAATAAATATAGAAAGTTGTAGAAGGTAACGGAGAGTGGCCAAAAAAATTATAAATAATAATTTTTGAAAACTGATAATATTTAACGTAAATCACGTGTTTTCAAGAAAATTAAATGAAATTTACTAACAAAATGTAAACTTTTAATAGTATTTACGATTTGTTAGCTTCAATCTTTTAGCTTTAGCTCAGTTAAAAATGCAATTCAAAAATTTTATAATAGCCCAACAAGGCCAGAAAATAATTTCTATTCAAAGTTGAGCGCTAAGTGAAAGTGGTGTGTTGCGCACACCAGATTTTTTACTATGCTGCCGCAAATCACTTTTCAATAAACAGATATGATTTTAGTTTAAATTGTTTTTATCTGTTGCGGATTGGGTTATTTATTGTATACGATCTGGTTTGTTTAAATATTAAAAAAAATAATCTGCTTAGTGTTACCACCCCTCGTACCTTTTTTTTCAGCTTCTTTTCGTTGAAATATGTTATATAGATAAATTTAGAGGGCATCGATATTAATACTTTAGCCAAGTTTCATTGAAATCGGTACATTCGTTTAGGCGCTACAGACTATAGCAATACAGATTTTTCGGCCGCCATCTTGAAAGGAAAAGGCAGATAGTAATGTCGATGTAGGAGGGTCATCCTCGGGTGACCTCTGAGCTTAAATCCAAATTTTAAAAAAATCGGTCCAGTAGTTTAGGAGAAAATTACATGCGGACGGACATAAAACATTTTATACATTTTTCGAATTTTGTATATCCTGAAACATAAAACCTCAATTTTTGAGAGGGGGGAAAGTTTTTGAATTTTTTGGTCGATTACAAGGGTTCATTATTGAAAATAATAAATCAAAATACCTTTTTTAGTTTCACTTACGTATATATGTAAGATATAGTAAGCGTAGGTATTGCGATCGAGAAAATTTTTGAATATGAGTTTTCAACGGAAATAAACGTTTTGAGGTACCCTGAGTCGAAATGACCAAGTCCCGAAAAATGGTCTGTGTGTCTGTGTGTTTGTATGTTAGCAGTCTAGCTCAAAAACGAAAAGTCCTACGAAACTGATATTACGTATTTAAGATAGGTATATGCCTTAGATGTGACGGCAACTTTTTCCTTAAAATCGGCTAACCGGAAGTGCCACTTTATATCAACGCTGAAAGACATTTTCACAATTTTCTCAAAAACGGCTCTAACGATTTTGATTAAACTCGGTGTATCATTGTATAATTAAGTGGTCTTTAATATCAGTTAGGTCTTATCCCCATTGATGTCACTTTACAGGGCTTAAATGCCCAATGTTCATATACGTCTTCCTCTAAAGTACCTTAAATATGGTTTATTTTAAAAAGTTAATCATTTCACATTATTCAAAGTAATGAAAAAATGCTAAATATAAGTTTTGAAAGAATTTGATAAGTTAATAAAGGAGAAAAAAAAAATGCAGAAAAACCTGCATTGCTATAGACTGTAACGAGTAAACGGATACATCGATTTCAATGAAACTTCGCTAAAGTCATTTTCTCGACACCCTTTAAATTTATTTATATTACATACTTCAACGAAAAGAAGCTCGAAAAAAAGTTACGAGGGATAGTAAAATTAAATTCCGAATAACTAAAAAAGTATACGCTTTGTGGTTTTTTAAAAGTTTATGGAATTTCCTAAAAAAACAAAAAAAAAAATCGTTAAGATCGGACAACTAGGAGGAAAGATATGGTCTCTAGTTTTTTTCCCTGAAGAGGCGAAAATTTGGATAAATTTAAAATATACTATTTTAATTGTTGAGACTAAAAAAACTTTTTTTCTACAGATATTTAATAAAGTATCTTTCCTAAGAACATTTTTCATAAGAAATAAGTACCTAAATTTATACCTTTATTTTCAGTTCTATATTTCAACATTGCAATCACCACCTCCGGAATCAACTTACTCATATTCTGCATAGATAACTTTTTCAACTAAAAATATCACTAAAATGACATCACTTAAAAATATTGAAATTGGAGTTAGTCATTCTGAAGTTTATAAAAGCAAAGAAAGTTGTGTGGTTTATAAAAGCAGATGGAGTGACTAGATTTTTATTGCCTGTTGTCGATATATTAAATAGACATTTTGTAATTATAATGCTCTTAATGAATTGTTACCTGTAAGCTTTAAGCTTTAGCTCCGTTTAAAATGCACTTCAAAAAAATGTATTATAACCCAGCATTGTCAGAAAATAATTTCTATTCATAGTAGATCGGTAAGTGAAAGTTGTATGTTGCGCGCACCAGATTTTTTTATATCCTTTATAATTTGCATAAATTTTTAAAAAACATTATTCTTCACCCACATCTACCAAAAATACACAAACAGTGAGTCTGCTGTCGATAATAATACTAGCGATACCATCGAGCTTGAAGGAGAGGAGAGCCAAGCGTCATCTCTTCCTATCTCTATTTTAGTAAACGTTTTTAAGTGATGATATCTCTCATCTAGCTTCTTTTGGGCCTCCTAACTATGTTATCACAATTATAAGTATGTTAATTGTATGAGAGTGTTAGTATGTCCGTGTAAGTTATCGTGATATGTTTTGTAGTTTGTCTGTATGTGGTCGTTAACTGTTGGCCTGTGAAGGTCTCTATGTAAAGTAATTAATTTTTTCCAATCGTTACACTCTGAAATAACATTGGTTGATATGAATCATTTCGGTTTCATTCATTCTACCTCAGTGAAGCACCAATCCCTGCCAACACGTTTACAAACCGCAATGCAATTGTGCTCTGCCATATTCATCTTCGAAGCAAAGTATCGTTCTTTTCGGAAGTGAGCAAAGGTCAGCACCTCTCTTTTATATGGAAACGTGAAAGACAAAACTTTCGCAGATACACTTTCTCTTATCTAAACTAGGATGTATCCGAAAGTCAATGTATTTGAAATATTTATATAAATCAAAGGATCGGACAACGTTCAAAAATTTATGGAGTGAGGCATCCGAAATATTTTAGGAACAAAAGTGATAAAGAATTTTTAGTCAGACTCAGAGAAATGAACATCTTTAGCCATCATTAAAATTGAATAAAAGAGTCGATAAGTCAAAAATGATATCCAATACTGTGACCAACAATTTTAAAACCACTTGAAAATTTATGTCCATGAGATTTCGAGATTGCTGATTTAATCCTGAGGTCATATGTTCTCAATTCATACCACCTTTTAGGTTGAATATAATGATGGATTATGAAGATTTCCAGGTAACACTTAATATGGCAGCGACAATAATAAATATGAAAATCCACAAAAGGATTATTTTATTGTTTATATTTATTTCCTGACTATTATTTATGAAAGGCTCATGTCAAAAAGATTTTAATTCTCTTCAACATTTACTTTTATAGTCTTACAAAACAAAAATAAAAAATGAAATGTCTTTCTTTCAATGAAATTTGAAGTTTTATATAAAAATCGCGTTTTCATTTTTTTGCAATTCCTGCTCCAAAGGGAATTCGGTCTTAAAATTTCATTATTAATCAAAATCCGTAAAAAAAATATTTCATTCCGTTGGGAATTTAGAGATCCACAGGAGAATTTATATATTCCGTTCTATTTGTAAAGTAAATGTTCTGATGAATATTGTATAAGCCTTATCAAACAGTCGAAGGGTTGTATATCACCACTCATTACTCATTCGCTCATGTGAGCTGGTGATGAGTTAAGAGTTTTATATGTTTAAAATTCGAAATTAAATTAATTACACTGATTTATTTGTGGCTTATTAGTAAGAATAATATCCCTTTAGATGTTCATAGCGCTATTGCAGTACCTTCGTTCACTTTTTCTTGGCTGACAATCGAACTCTAGATAAGGTAAAGAAAGGTGATGGAAACCACTATTGTCCGATGATAAAAACTGTTTACCGAACCGTAACTAGTTTCTACACCGAATCAAGCAGCCGTAAAAGTGGAGATAGGAAATGATCGCAGACACTCATCAGTGAAGAAGAAGAGATCCGGCAGCAGGATCTATGGTGGCAGAACCTCGCTCACCAGCAGCAACAGCAACAACTTCGTTCAAAAATTCTATTTATAACTCTTCAATATAATACTTCTATTGAAACTTCCATTCTGATGATATGTAATTATATGTCCCTCATCAGAATGGAAGTTTCATTAGAAGTATTATTTTGAAGAATCTTCTCACAGACATATTTTACTTGCTGGATATAAGTTATTCATGGTACAGCGACAGGCCACCCATTGCTCCTTAGGCGATTCCAGTGGGACCATGTCCCTCCAACCGACTTTTTTTGGGATAAATTGGTCTAGATCCTTGCACTAATGGATCCAGGATTTAATTTTGGGGAGGGGAAGCTTCAGCTTGGAAACTAGGAGAGTGCTCTAAGTGCTTAAAATTTCGTCACTTCCCTCCAAAATGAATATTCTAAGAAACGATTAAGTTTAAATATTTTCTGTTCAAGTATTTTATGAAGGTTTTTCGGGAGGAAGGTTTATGAAGGGTTTTCGGCCATTTCCGAAAACTTTTAACTAAAGAAATTTAAGAGCTCATGTAATTTCTTTAAATTTCTAAAAATAAATGAAAGTTAATATAATAAAAGCTGGTGTGTCCACTCACACGACTTACCTACCTATTTCAGAAAAGTTTTTACTTACATATGTCCATCAAGAAACAAAAAAAAAAAATTGAATTAGATTTATTTTCCTGAAAATTGATCAAAGAAAAGATTTGAGTACGATTTATTCGATAAACTAAAGCAATGTAAATCAATTTAAGGTTACCAAATATTTATTAAAAAACTGCCATATTATATTTCTCATATTTTGAAAGTTATTTTGGTCCTCCTAGATCGGCGATCCATTGGCCCCACTGTGCGCCAGATCAGTGTACAAATTTCAGTACCCTCTTGTATTGCTGTTAATGTTAAAAGTAGAGGAAATAGTGAAGCTTGTGTGATGCGGGCAACAGATTTCTTACTTTCACTTAGTTATCTTTTTTCTCTCATTCACCCCTTTCTTACACCAAGATATAAACCCATATTGGAAATTGAATAGCTGTAACTTCGTTAATAGTTGTTCGAAATGAACGATTTTATACAGTTTTGTAGGGAATAAATTAAAATAGAAAGTAGAATATGCTATTTCATCGGTAATACTGGGTCGATTCCGATGATTTTTTTTTTTTGTTTTGTTAGTATTTTCATTACCTTTCAAAAGTTCTATTATCAATTTTACTATAGAATAGATATTTAGCGAGTTAGGCCCCAAAACATTTTTCTTTTCTTTATACCTTTTTTCCCTGAATTTTCTCGAGAATTTAGTCCATATACGAAAATTGAAAGGACAATTATTAGAGCATTATAGGAAAGTTTCATCAAAATCGTTAAAGCAGTTTTTACGCTACAGTCCTTAGAAAAACATGTTTTTACATTTATTGTGCAGCAGCTATTGCGCATGGAGCATCCAATTTGTATCACAGGCATCAGTAGTCAAAACCCTACAAAATAAAAAAAGAAGCAACAAAATCTTGGCACAGACAGACCAATGGTTACCAGGGAGCTCTGAAACCTATAGATCCAACAAAAACAGCATATCGGAAATTTTACCCGATTTCAATACTTTCCTTACCTACTATAGTTAGGAAAGCATTTATTTATTTGTTTTTATTGTTGCCTCTACCCTGCAGGGTCATTGGCAACACTTCCTATTTATATTCTATTGTAGAACTTTATTATTTTTAAAAATTGTAAGGTTTTTTCCACGGCGTTTTCTTTGTCGCTGAGGTTTTCTTTTAGGCTCTGAGTCATATCGAGAGAGAGGAAAGTAATAACACTGTGAAATATAAATTTGAATTAATTTGTCATCTCAGCGTATGAAAATGAAATGAAAATGAAAAAAATGTTTTATTATTCTGGGACTGTTGTCCCTTAAGAACAAAATATGAATACAGATTATATGTCTGTGTGGCTACAATTAAATTGTATATTTACAATGAAAGTTGACTTACGATAAAAATACAGAAAAGAGAAAAAAAAGAACAAGTAAATTGTACATATGTATGAGAAACTAAAATAACCTTAATAAATTGAGGTAGTCTCTGGTGGTGCTCAGATATTTCTCTAAGATATATTTCACAATCATTCGGATTGAGAAAGGAGTAAGTGCTTAAAGAGGAGTGGTTTAAACGAGGAAACTGATTGAGCGTGTCGAATATCAGGTGGGATGGAATTCCAGAGGGAGGCGGCTTGTATTGCAAAGGATTTGTCAAACGCAGCAGTTCGGTGAGGAGGAGGATAGAGGTCGGAAGTACGAGATCTGGTGGGACGGGATTGGATGGAATATTTGAATTGTAAGCTGTGAAAAATGTAGGAGGGTCGATGGGTTCTAATAATTTGGTACAGAAAGGTGGCTAGGAAGTACTGACGGCGATAGGATGGGTAGAGCCACCTCAACTCAGTGTAATACTGGGTAATATGCGTATCCCTTGAGATTCCGAAAACAAATCGTAGTGCGCAATTCATTAGGCGTTTAAGTTTGGCCTCGGAATCTCCCGGGAGTCCACCGTACACCATACAGCCGTAGTCGAAGTGGGGGAAAACAAGGGAGGAAACTAGGAGTTGACGGGACTTATATGGAAGGAGATATCGTAGACGATTGAACTGTTTTAGGGTGGAGATAGTGCGACGGGAAATTTGGGAGATGTGAGGTTTCCAGGATAGGGATTGATCGAAAGTAACACCTAGGTTTTTAACGGTGGTGTAGAATAAGATAGGTGAGTTGTTCAGGAAGAGATTGGGAGATACTGGGGAGGATTTGAGGAGTGAAGGGGATCCGATCAAGATGGCTTTTGTCTTCTCGGCGTTCAGAGTGAGCCTATTGAGGTTTGCCCAAGCACTTATTCTGTCAATATCTTCCTGAAGTTTTTGAGTGGCATCTGAGATATCTGTCGGATTAAAGGAGAGGTAAATTTGAATGTCGTCGGCATACAGGTGGTAATGACAGTGCAGGATAGAGGATGGGAGGTCATTTATATAGATGGAGAAAAGGGTGGGGGATAAGGAAGAGCCTTGTGGGACGCCTCTGGTCAGAGGTAGAGATTCTGATGGTGGGTTATTAGGAATTACAACGTACTGGGAGCGACCGGTTAGGAAGGATTGGAACCAATTAAGGGAACTAGAAGAAAAAGAGATATTTTTAAGTTTGGTTAGGAGGATGTTGTGGTCTACTGAATCAAAAGCTTTGGAGAAGTCTAGGAGAATAAGGATGGTTAGTTTCTGCTGATCTATGGCTGTGTGAAGGTCTTGGGAAATTTTGATTAGGGCAGACTGAGTAGAATAACCAGGCCTGAATCCAGACTGGTAGGGATTTAGGAGATTATTGTCCTCTAAAAAATGGGATAGCTGGGATTGGACTAACCGCTCTAATGGTTTTGAGAGGTTTGAAAGGAGGGAAATCGGTCGGAAATCATTAGGAACTGATGGGTTTGAAGTCTTCTTCAATGGGCGTACTAGGGCGGTTTTCCAGGATGTAGGGAAGGTAGCATTTTGAAGAGAATAATTGTATATATGATAAAGGATCGGAAGAATGGATGGCAATGCGGCTTTAATCAGTCTGACTGGGATGTTGTCGGGACCGTAATCATTGGTATGGGACTTCTGAATGGATTTAAGGAGCTCATCTGGTGTAATATGGGAAAGAAAGAAGTGATCAGGATTAAAGGAAGAGAACATAGGAGCCAGACTGGACGTGGGAGATGTGGATGCAAGAGGACAGGAGACAAAGTGAGCGTTGAGGTTATCAGCAGAAACGGAATTGGACTGAGACTGGGGTGTATTACCAATGGTCAGTTTTCTAAGAATAGCCCACGTAGCCTTGGTATTGGGAGAGTTGGATAGGGAATGATGGTAGTAACGGGATTTAGCACGGCGTACTGCTGATTGAGTGCTATTTCGAAGCTGTTTGTAGGAGAGAAAATCATCAGGAAGTCGAGTTCGTTTAAACCGTCGCCTTGCAGCATCTCTTTCTCTCATACACTCCCTCAAAGCAGGGGTAAGCCAAGGAGCTGGAGGATATCGGATGGTTTTTGTGATAAGAGGAGCATGTCGGTCGAGGATAGAGTGAAGTTGAGTGGTAAGGATTTCTACCATGGTGTCTATGGATTTTGAGGAGTAGATGGGATCCCACTGGATATCGTCAAGACCTTCTGACAATGTTTCGTGAGTGAGATAATCTAGGTTTCGGAAGGATATTGTTCGGGGAGAAAAGGATGGAACAGGGACATTGTAAGAGATCTGGACAAGATCGTGGGAAGATAGAAACGGAACCGGGTGCTGAGATGCGGCAAGGAGTTTGTCTGAGGAATCCAGGATAATTAGATCGAGCCAGGACTCTGAATACTGAGTATGATGGGTTGGATTGTAGGGTACTATGTAAAGGCTGAGAGAATTAAAGAGGTTTGTTAGGTAGGAATAATCAGAGGATGGTGCCAGTAAATTGGTGTTAAAGTCACCGGAGAGGATGATGTTTGAGTAGGAAGGGATTAAGTTGTACAATAAAGTCTCAAGTGATTCATCGAAAGGAATTCTAGGAGGGCGATATATGACAGCAAACAGAATGGCAGATGAGGTGGTGAGGATTTCGGCGAAAAGGTATTCAACGTGCGGAGAATCGGTTATGGAAGAGCAGTGAAGGATTTTGGATTTGAGACTGTCATGGACAAAGAGACCTACTCCACCACCCGTGCGATCTACTCTGTCATGACGAAGGAGAGTATAGTTAGGTAGAAGGATCTGGGAGGACGGGATTGTGGGTTTCAACCAGGTTTCGGATACGGCAATTAAATGGTAGAAGTTATGGAGAAAAAAGTCGTAAAATTCATCAAAATGGGCTAAGAGTGACTGAGCGTTGACGTGGCAGGTTAGAAGGATATTAGTCATGGAAGAAGGAGGGGTGGCTTGGTAAACGGACAGAAGGAGTTAAGGATAGGAATATTTCTACAGCAGCTAGAGCCAATTGTGTGCAAGATCTCCTAGATATTAATAAGGATGGTAAACAAAAAATATAAAATTTAGTTAACGAAAAGCATATTCCTATTGTGCAAAAGAAAAAAAATACACAAATTAGAGTTTCTGAACAGATCAGACCTAAAATATTCTCATAAACAAAAATGAAATTATTATCATAGTCTATTATTAAAACAAACGCAACAAAAACATAAAACTGGGGATATAAAAAAGTAAAAACAAAATTGTTCAAAGTGATGTAACATGTATATGCATGTCAAGCAAACGTGTCTAAATCTGATGGTGAGTTGATGACGACGACCTGCTGTCCATCGTCTCGTCGACATTTCACCTTGCCTGCGCTAAACCAACTGTACCTGATTTTTCCTGCAGACCTCTTTTGCCAGGCCAGCCAGTACAGGTGTCTGTTGGTTACGGACATAGCTTCGCTCAGGTAGATCTTGTGGGCGTCATTTTCTTGCCATCCGAGGTGACGTGTTGAAAAATCCCTAATGACTTTTCGCCTCTGGATTAACTCATCCCTAAGCGACTGCCGGACGAACCTTACCACAAGCGGCCCAGGTGTATCGTCTTGCCTGGTTCTTATCCGTTCTGCATAGTCAATGTCCTCCACCTTTAGACTAAGGCCCAGGCCCGCCCCCACGCTCATAACCAGGCCCATCGGGGTCTCTCCAGATCTCACTGGGACTCCTCTTATTTCTATTGACCTGGAAAGGTGCAGTTGCTCACTTTTATTGAGCCTGATTTCGAGCTCCGAGACCCGAGACTTGAGAGTCGTGTTTTCCAAGACCAGTCCGTCAATCTTGGAATTTTGAGCCTCCAGTAGTGACTCTATAGAGTCTAATTTCGCCGCATTCTCAAAAGTTATGGAGGCTTGCTTTTCGAGAGATATTTTTAATTCTTTCACCTCGTTAGCATTGGCATCGAGGGAGAATTTTAATCCCTTGACCTCTTGTTATTGGCCTCCCTTGACCGTATGTTGGTTGTCTTGAATATAATATAATAATAAATAAATAATTTTTTTTTTAATTTCAATCTCGTTTACTTCATAATATAAAATATCATAAAATTGTCAAAAAATTGAAAATAGTTAACTGTTACTCATTAAATAATACCAGTTTCATACTTTTTTTTGGGATTTAAAAAATTTCGTGAAATAATACTATTAATTTTATAAAAGGGTTGAAGTTTTCAAGGCTTTGTCTACACACATGTTAGGAATAATAGGTTTTCGTTTAATTTTTAATCAATGTCCATGTGATTTTTAGAAATTAAATAAAATTCTATTGACAAGATATTGTCAATCCACTGGATCAGTAATCTGTGTCAGCTAGCAACTAATAAACACAGTTGAGTAGCATTACGATTTTATTATAGTTATCTCTTATTATTGTCTGTTTACAGAACTTTGAGATCTCTTGGGCACTTCGGATAATATAGAAAAAAACTGTCTGATATTTTTAATAAAAATGAACACGTTTATTGCAATATAAAAATAAAGAGGAAACGAAATATCGTTTCGTCCTCTCCCCTCAATATTCCGATGAAAAAAAAAATCAAAATCAATAAGTTCATCCATAAAAGCCCCTATCCCATCGGTGACCCTCTAGTGTTATTGTTGTTGTCAAATATTTTGTAATTCAATTGAATAAGTTATTTGAAGACTTCAAAATGTAATTTATATATATACATACATACATATATATATATATATATATATATATATATATATATATATATATATATATACATATAATCATTGGCGGCCTTAGGGTGAGACAACTAGGAGTGATTGCTGGCGCCGAGCTGGAAGAACCCGGGATCTTTTTGCGCCCTTAGGTAAAAGTAAGAATGTAAAAGAAAAATACGAAACATATTCAAAGAATTAATTAAAGCCTATCAACAAAATAACTGTATCAGAGAAATCTTGAGTGAAATAAAATTCATATGTTACATAATAAAAAACAGATTAGGAATTTATTCGAACTTGTTACAAAAAAAAAAGATTCTCTTCATCCCGTTTTACTCGGAACTGTAAAAGGAAAAAAAACTAGTTCTTTGAGATCTATGCAGCTTCCACTTGAAGCTGTTACTAACTTATATGTCAGATGGCTTCCTGTTGACATTAAATGATATCGGGTATCGAAAAAGCGTGTTTAGTTGTAAGATATTGATTACAATAATCTTTTAGATTAAAATCAAATCAAAACATCAGGTCATGTCTTTAGTTCAATTATATCGTATTATTAACAAGAACTTTAAAAATAGAACAATCCTAATGCACTTTCGATCTGATAGCCTTTGCCAACTTTAAACGCTGGGAAAGTTCCCAAGAAAAGCACTGACGACTGTTAAGGAATAATAACGAGTACGTGTCCTTTTAAAGTACAACCATTATTCTTATAAATCCACACTGAACTGCATCAAATAAATATTGAAATTAAGTTGATTATATAAAAAATCTTTTTATGTAATCATTTCCACGTTATAGCACACTTTATCTGCTTGCGTGTAAGCAATTCAAACCCGATTATCTATCCGTATCATGTTTGTAGAGTAATATATAGAAATTTTACTTTGCCCGAAATTGGCCGGTAATGTATTTTAGGACTATATTGCACGTTTTTGATATTTTGTTGCCTGTGCTTAAATGATTTGCTCTTTTATCGCTAATTTCGATTTCAAAAACATATCAATATATGTATGAACTCAATTTGTTCTTTTTCCAATTATAAAAAACACATAGGTATAATCATTCCGTCCTACTTTATTTTTCTTTACACATCATGTTTCACCCTATCAGAGCTATCTAATACTTCCATATTATTTATTTTATATTTTATAATCTACTTACATACATTAATACATAAATTTAAAAAAAAAACATTTAGGCTAATTTGCCTTTGCCACATACTTTCATCTAATACTGAAGCTCTCCTCATAAAATTATGTTTATTTTACACAATTTCCACTTTCAGTATAATAATTTTTGAAAATTATATTATAAAATAATTTTTATTTCTTATAACTAAAACTAATTAAAAACGTATAATAAAAATATTAAAACTTTATTCATAGCGACATTGCTCAGTCAATTGTATTTTTAAATTTTTAATTAACGTCCGGAATAATTCCTGAAATCCTTCCTCTTCCAAGTTATTCAATCCCACCATCCACCATTTATCTTCGAGCTCCTTCAATTCAAATCCTCTATTGATTTATCAAATAGCCGCTTTTGGTCCTCAGACATCCTCAATCTTTCATTATCCTCTTCCGTTTGGAGTTCCATCCCTTCCCACATCCTTCGCCCCAATACCACATTTAAATCTCGCCTAGTTAACCAGTTGCCATAAAAATAAATATATATATATATAAATTATTTGTCGATATTATAGTCAATGTCTCCTCGCGCGGGCCCCTTACAGCGTATGCGGAGTGTCCCACGGGTGGCGGAAATGGGGATGGTCGGCGGAAATTCCTTGGAAGTTTCTCCCGGCTAAGTCCGATGGACTCGCTGACCATCAATGAAAAGGGTCCTCCAGATTTGCTAAGGATTGAACGCCTTACTCACAATCTTGAATTCACCAAACACCACAAATAAGCATCCCCCGTTCGGGTCTCCGGGAGGGGACTGCTTTTGGGGATTCATGCCACAAGTTGAACATAAGGATTTAAGTATTGTTACGTGGACCGTAAGGAGTTTGAACTCACCAGGAGGGTTAATGGTTAATCGGTCGCAAATGAGGTTAATGGGTACAATTTGTATATTGTGGCTCTGCAAGAGGTTCCCTGGCTAGGGAAGGGCTCGATGAGGGAAGGAAAGTACACTATTTGGTACGGAGGAAGTGGGAATCATTGTTTAAGTACCGGGTTTCTAATTAGGAGTAGATTACTATCCGCTTTGAGGGACGTACAATTCTTTAGTGATAGAATTTCGGTAGCTATATTTCAGGGACGTTGGTTTAAAATCGCGTTAATAAACAAACATTTTCTGACCGAGGACAGTGACGATGAAGTCCAATGCGAATTTTACGATAAATCCGAATGGATTTTATGATAAACTACCGCGAAACTGCATGAAAATAATTGTAGGTGACGCAAACGCAAAGGCGGTGAGGGAAGAAGTTTATGTTCCGAAGATTGGTATTCCATTCAATCCCGTCTCACTAGATCTCGTACCTCCGACCTCTATCTACCTTACCACCGAACTGCAGCGTTTGACAAATCCTTTATAATTCAAGCTGTCTCCTTCTGGAATACTATCCCTCCCGATATCCGACATGTACAATCAGTTTCCTCTTTTAAATCTCTCCTTTTTAACCACCTACTGCTTTCCCAACCCGATTGATCATGAAATATAGATAAGAGAACTGTTAAAGTTCCCCCAAAAATGATTTTCTTTACTTATGCTATTTTATTTTCCCACGTTTGTATATATCAGATGATATGTTATACTTATCAGAATGTTTTTAGTGTTATAGTTCTATTTTTTGTTTTATTCTTTTTTCAAAATCTTAATCTTAATAATAATTGTAAATAATTAATTTTATGTATGGCCACATAGGCATTTATTCTGTATCTGTAATTTGTCCTAAAGGACAACAGTCCCAGGATAATAAAAAAATATTTTCATTTCATTTCATTTCATTTCATTGGTAAAGAAGGTTGCACGAATATAGTGATGATAATGGGATCCGTCTGATAAACTTTGCCATCTCAGAAAATCTAATAATTAAAAGTACCTACGTTTAAACGTAAGGATATTCATAAATATACCTAGACATCACCGCATTCGTAAACACGAAATAAAATCGATCATGTCTTGATAAAAAATACCTGGAAAAGCAGTATAATTAATGTACGGTCTTATCGTGGAGCAGAATGTGGGTTGGGCCATGAATCAGTAATCGCTAAACTTCGACAAAAACGTAATATAAAAAAGAGAAAAGAAAAGCGTTTCGATTTCATAATTTTGATTTGGAAAAATTAAAAAAATCACCAATTCAAGCTAGATGTTAAGAATAGGTTTGAGCCTTTAGAACCTTCTGACGAGGACCGCGAGGATATTGACAAGTCATGGGTAGAGATCAGAGATAGTATTAAACCGGTCGGTAACGCTGTCTAGAAAAAAAGGAAAATAAGAATAACAAACCGTGGTTTGATGAAGATTGCTTAAACATGTGCGAAAAAAAAGCCGTTAGATTAAAAGCTCTAAATATTCCTAACGAAGACAATCTGGAATACTTCCGAACCTCAAAGAATGAAACGACAAAAATTTCAAAAATGGAGTATCTTAAAAATAAAATAATTGAAATAGAATTGTAAATAATGTAAGAGATATGTACAAAGGTATAAACAGATCGCTTATATGGTTATGGCACGTCACATCTGGAATTAGGGATGAAAATAATATTCTGACTGATCCGGTAGACATATTAAATAAGAACCACTTTGACAGTATTTTAAGTACAGGAAATTAGGATCTGTTTCCTCCTTTTGAGTACCAGAGTGCTGAACCTTTAATAGAAGAACCGAATAAAGAGGAAGTTGAAGTAGCTAAAAATTAAAATCTTATAAAGCTGCGGGAACCGATAATATTCCTACTGAAGTAATTAAGGCATGCGGAGAAGCTAGAGTTTCTAAAATACATTGCTTGGTTAAAAAGATCTGGGAGAATAAGAATTACCTGAAGAATGAAAAGGAATCTATTCCTATTCCGATTTACAAAAAGGGTCCGAGGATGGATTGTAATAATTATCGAGGAATTTCACTCCTTCTGGTATGTTATAAAATATTCACTTTAATCTTAACTAGTAGAATCACGGAATACGCCGAATTATTGGAGATGGCTTTAGGCGGAATCGTTCGAATATTGATCAAATATTTTATTTACGGCAAATATTAGAGAAAACATTAGAGTGCAATGATATTGTTCACCAGCTGTATATCGATTCCAAAAAAATAGTAGATCTAGTCAGGATGTGCTTGACGGTAACACTCAATAAAGTTAGAATCATTAATTATTTATCCGAAACGTTTGAGGTTCGTTCGGGTTTAAAACAAGGTGATTCCCTTTCGCCTATCTTGTTCAATTTGGCATTAGAACATGTCATTAGGAAGGTAATGCGTACCGAAAAAGGATTGGATCTGGGTGGGACAACACCCGTGCTCGACGATGCAGATGATTTGATTTATCCTGTTAAGTGAAGATACGAAAACTATAGAACTAAATACGACATTGTTAATGAAAGCTGGTAAGAACTATGGCTCTAAATAAATACGAATAAGTCAAAATATATAGTTAGCTGCAAAAGTGGCGATATTGCCGGTGACATCGATATAGAAGGTAATATATTTGAACATGTAGACAAGTTTAGGTATCTAGGTTCTACGATAACTAGAAAAAACGAAATTGAAGAAGAAATTAAGGCTAGACTGAAGGCGGGAAATGCTTGTTATTTTTCTGTGACAAAACGACTTAGCTCGCGCCTCTTTTCCCGGAACTTAAAAAACTAGAATCTATAAAATCCTTAACTACAGTTCTTTATGGATGCGAAACTTGGCCGCTTACATTAAGGGATGAGCAGCGTCTTAAGGTTTTTAAAAATAAAGTATTGCGTAAAATATTCGGACCGAAGAAGGATGAGTTAACCGGATAGTTCAGACGTTTTCACAACGCCGAATTGCGTGAACTTTATCCTGTTAATATATTTGAGCTGATTACATCGCGGCGAATCAAGTGGGTTTGTAAAATTTGTTGGGCTTAGTAACGAAAGAACACATAAAATGTTTTGCTGTACCGAATGGTAAACGTCCGGGAGGTAGGCCGAAGCAAAGGTGGCAAGGTTGCGTTTAAGCCACTCAGAAGATACTGGGTTTGGACAGCGAATGGTGGAGGGAGATGTGTAATAATCGATTGTTGATGTCGGCATCGAACCTTCGGGTTCGCAAAGCCTTTTTTTATTATTATTATTCCCATTCTTTATTCTCGCTTTGCGGGGTAAGTTTCTGAGGTGGGAGACCAGAAGTCCAGCCACTTCAAATTAACATCTATTACTTTTTAGACATTTAAAAACTTTCGAACAATCTGTGCTGTGTCCAAGAGAACTGAGTGTTGAGCCTCTTTCAGCACTTCAAGAGGTAATTTTAATCCCATCGTGCCTGTCACTGTTGTCTTTGGTATCAATCCATTGGAGGATATTATAATTGGAGTGATGGTGACGTTCCCCAAATGATATAATTTGGTGACGATCCCCAAATAATATGATTTGGTGACGTTCCCCAAATGATATAATTTGGTGAAATAAGACAATAACAATTATAACAATTTTAATATAATGTGGTGTTATTATTATTATAGTCTATGTCATGATTTATTATTATTTTTCTTTATTTTTATTCCTTTTTCATGTTACTCTGGGTCTCTAAAGCCCTCAATTTTGTTCATGTACGTTGTTCTAAAGGGATTTATAGAATAAATAAACAGTGTATTTTTATCATAAAATACTTTTTTTATATTGTAACTAGGCAGGTGGTCGGACATCCGTTTGTCCCATTCAAGCTTTAGCTTTCATCCTCTTGTTACAAACCGACTTGTTTTGTTTTTTTCTCCCCTTTGATAGTTTCGTTGAAATGGTCTATTAGGGGGGTTTCACTTCGGTCCATTCCCTCATCATCTCCGATGGTTTAACAATAAAAACTCCTCTTTTTTTTTTTTTAGAAAAGATGATTATGTCATTTTGATGAGACCGGAGGTAAAATAAGAAGTTACCAGCCGTGAGGTAACTCAGCCTCCGTCAGAGGACAAAGGAAGGTGTGTGTGACAAATCTCCAGCATCTGACCCGTCACATAGCCCGTCCACTGGTTTTCTTTTTACATCGTGTCTTCTGCCTTCTACAATTATTTTAACATGTATATTACCTTGGGATTATTTATCATTGTTGGAATTATGTATTATTTATCTTCAAAATTCAAGTGATTTATTGGTAATCGGTTCGCGCAAATCATTGATCATGCCTTCAAGGAAGTCCACAGTCAGTGGGTCCACCAATTATAACAATTTTTTTTCGCTGATACCTTATAGAAAAAAGATCTGGTGCGGTGCGCGCATCACACAACTTTCACTTACCACCCTCTTCTTACCAGAAATAAGTATTTTCAGACAAAGGGGAGTGAAAGTAAAAATTAAAGTCCTCTATTTATTTATATTTCATTGTGACATTTTTATAAGTATCCTTATATATACAAATTTAAATATTTATATCGCTGTAATCTATACAATTAAATATTAAATAATACCAACAATAGCATTTATGAAAACCACATATGTATATTTATATAATATTGTCGGAGTCCGTATTACATTAAGCTCATGGTACGTGTATTCTAAATCGTGTATCTAGTGAAAATGTATTGTAATGTTAAATCGTGCTCGGGTGCGCTCGTATTCCTTCGGTTCCTCAGTTACAACTTTTCTCCGTTACGATCTCTTATTTCTCCTTTAGTTAATTATCAAATGCTTTCTTATTTTATATTGAAGTGTCCTTTATATTAGTGATTAATGTGAAATTGTCAATTGTTTCAAATAAAATAAATTAAAGGTACTTTAGGGGAAGCTAATATTGAAAATTAACCATTTAAGCCCAGTTAGAAAACATCAATCAGAATAAAAATTACATTTTACTTTAAACTGCTTAATTTTACACTGATATGATGAATTTAATAAAAAATTTTGAGCCGTTTAAGAGAAAATCGCAAAAATGTGTTTAGCCCATTATATAAAGTATCCGGTTAGCCGATTTTGACGAAAACATTGCTGTAACATCCCTAGCATATAAACCATAAATATGCAATTCCACGTGCGTACGATTTACGTTTTTGTGCTAGACTGTTAATACAAACACACACCATTTTTCGGGACTTGGTTATTTGGATCCTAAACCCAGTCATCCAGGGGACCTCAAAACTTCTGTCCGTTGAAAACTGAGATTAGAAAATTTTCAAGACCTCAATACTTTCCCTTACTATATATTTCATTTATAGGTAAGTGAAAGTAAAGATTGACTAACATGTTATTGTACGATATATATATGTATATATATGAAGTGGTATATGTTTAAATTGATATTATTGTGAAAATAATATCCCTAAGTTTAATTCAACAAACTGTTTTCCATTACTAATAATTTCCTGGTAATTCGCTTCAAAGGAAACTAACAGCTTAATTATTTAAGACGCTGTTTTCTGTCGTAAAATTAATTACTTTGCGGTAATATTAGCAATGGTATTAATTGCTCTATATTTCAACTAGTGATATACCGTTATATTTATCGATTTGCTCTGTGGAGTATCTACTCATATCCTAAACTAGTGAGATAACATATTCTTGGTAAGATTTTATAACTCTTTCTATTAACATAAATAGAGATTTTATAACGAAAGATCGGATTGGTGATTTTCTTTGGCTTGTTTTTATTTTTTACAAGCGATTGTATGTATTTATTTATTTGTTTTCAGAGAAAGTCTCCCTGTATGTATTCATGATAAAGGCTCTAATTCTGTTTAAATAATAATGAATATTTCTCGGAATTGATAATAATAATTCCTTAAACTGGGTTCTATTGTACGGCATAATATATATATGTATATATGTAGCTAATGAGCGTAGCCTATAATCTTTATACATTGGGCAAGTAATTATTCAATGGTACAGATCTTCGGGCATATCGGCATTTTAGAATTACATATAGAACATACATCAGTTAGTTTAATTATGAAAGCTTGGTTATATAATGTTATTTTAATTATACATTTGTTTGAGCGTCTGAGATGAGCTAATGTTGTCATTTATGGAAAGTGAGTACCTCTTATTAAATCTGATTGAATATCGGAATGAACTCTGTATATTTTATTGTAAGCTGGATTAAACTTACATACAGATAAGTTTTGTAGGTCCAGTTTACTTAAACATTGCTTTAAATTAGCTAATATGATGGGTATTAAACATTTAAACATTTTAGGGACCTCATACTCAGTTAAGATTTGTTTATTAATTTTATGTATCAACAGTTTATTGATCTTACGTCGAAATGTAGGTCTCGTTGTCATTTGCAAGATGATGAGATCTATATCGACAATTCCCTGTTATATTCCATTGAGTTTAATTTGATGGCTTAAGCTTAATTTCATTGCAAATTATCATTATTTTATAAAATAAAACAATCCACGGTACAAGCAATTCAACACTTGTATAGAAGCGATCTGTACAGAGTGAAGATTGGGAACCGCCTCTCGGAACCGTTTTCTGGAACCAAAGGGCTGAAGCAGGGGTGTTGTATGTCTCCAAGCATTTTCAAGGTATACTTGGATGTGGTAGTGAAGCAATGGATGAGACGAAGTCGAGAATACGGAGTGTACTTTGACGACGACGAGCTCCTTACCCTGTTCTTAGCAGACGATCAAGTAGTAATGGCCGGAAGAAAGTTTTCCTGGAGATGGTGGTTGTACAATTTTTTTTTAACTATTATGAAAAATACACTGTCTCAGGACATTATATAGTGTTCACAGATCACATTCACACTCTATGTACAGTAAATAAAAGTACAATTAAAGAAAGCTTATGAAGAGGCAGGTCTCAGGATTAATTTCCAAAAGACTGAGTATATGGCACTGGGAGATGAGGAAGACGACCTAAGCATAGGTGAACAGGTATGTAGAAAAGTAAGAAAAGTACCTCGGGTCCTATCTGGACGATGTTGGAACGTCCGAAGTGGATGTCCGAAACAAGGTAGAGATGGCAAGAAAAGCTACTAGAATGCTGCATCCTGTTCTCTGAAACAACACTATTTCGAACGCGAACAAGCGGCGTATCTTCGCGGCTATTGTCGAGTCCATATTAACCTACGGGTGTGAGGCATGGTCGATGAATGCTGGCTTGTATACCAAAATTCGGACTGAAGAAATGAATTTCTGTAGAAGGTGTCTACAGTTAACGAGGCTGGACAGAGTCCGAAATGAAGTGGTGAGACAGAGAATAGGTGTAGAAGAGACCGTCTCTGAGAGGATAGGGAAACGGCGATTGAGGTGGTATGGGCACTGTAGGAGAATATCGGAAGAGCATTGGCCGAACAGAGTCCTGGACTGGCGGACTGGACGACCCGGAAAGCGTAGGCGAGGACGACCGAGAACCACGTGGATGGAAGGAGTCCGAGAAGAGATGGGTGGCCGAGGTCTACCGGAGGGTGACTGGGAGGATAGAGATGTGTGGAGCTCTGCTCTGACCTGAAGAGGTATCCCACGTTGGAACTCTGGTAATAAGTAAGTAATAAAATAAAACAAAATAATTTTAAAAACATTTGTTTTTGGAAAAAAAAAAGAAATGAAAGATTTTGGAATAACCTTAAAATGAGTGTGAATCATTCTATTTACAAACAGGTTTTTCCAGTGGGAACAACCTTTGACTATACTTTCAAGGTTATGCTGAATCAACCTCGTTCCATAAATAGAACTTTTAGGAACCGTTTATATGAACAGGTTTTATAAATAAATATTCTCTCGACTTATATTTTGGCAAAGTTTATGTTAAGATATACATACAAAAATAAATGATGAAGAAAAAATTGGAATTTAGTATTTTGACGTACCTCACTGGAAGTATCTTTTGATTTTTGTAATTTGGTGTAGAGATGGAGATAAAATTGACTTTTAAAATTATAAGGATGAAAAATATTCATTTACATTGTTTATTAAGTTTTTCTTGATAATATGAAATATTACATTTGCCTTAATAGTACGAAATATTAAGTTTAACTTACTAATAAACAACGTAAATGACTATAAACCCTGACTATTTTTCATCCTAGCAATTGATTATATATTGGAATACAGTATGTTTTCTTATTTTACACGAACAAAAAAAAAAAAAACATATTGATTGATATAGTAAATACATATTGATAGGGGTTCGCGGGGCTTGAGCCCTCTCCCCTCCCCTTCTCTATGCTCCGTGGTGAGGGCTCAGTTCCTCCTCCCCTCCCTATCAAATTGCTATAGTATGAACTTCATGAACATATCAGTCGTGTACATTACAATTCCATTGTAAAGGAATGTATCTGTCTAGTAAAATTGGTTTAACATCATACTCAGATTCAGCATTCCAAAAAAAAACATACAACAACGAAGGGAAAATTATTATTTGAATTTTTTCCTCATCAAACTGGCCTAATTTGTTGATTATGACGTAGTTTTCGAAGTTTTCATAACGCAACCAAGTAGATCGTCAGTCAAGGCGAGTTATCTTTTGGGGACATATTCTTGACATCATATCAAAATTTCAGCCGTATGTTCTCCGTTAAATTAACCGTCAAATTTCGCCTCTTTAATTTAAATTTTCGACCGACTGTCCAAAGTTGTGTGTTCAAATAAGGTTTACCCAGAATTTAAAATGGTTAAAAGCTAGAAATTCTTCCGTTGGATTGAATTTAGTTCCCCGCCCCCAAAAAATGTCTATAGTATGAACCTTATGAACATATTGATCGTGTACATTACAATGCCATTACAAATGGCATTGTAATGTACACCAATGTATCGATCTAGTAGTTAATATAGTAGAATTGGTTTAACAGTGTCCTATTGTGGATTGATAAATTCACCTAAACTTTAAACTTTAAAGGAATCATCTATTAAAATAAAACTAACGCCTGTACCCCATCCTAAATTCTAATCACATAATCTCAGATCACCAATTTCGATTCCGCTCCTCCCGTTCCACTATACAGCAATGCCATCGTGTCGTAGACGTAGCATCCTCTGCATTGGAGCTCGGAACGTACTGTCCCGAACAGTCTTTCTCGACGTTGAACAGGCGTCTGACAGTGTTTGGCACCCGGGACTGCTGTACAAACTCTGAAAATTCCTACCATCTACATACTTCTCATCATCCGCTCCTGCCTTACTGATAGACACTTTAAAGTAAATCACAACAATGGCTATACGTTCCGCTTTTCCCAATCTGCAGGCGTTCCTCAAGGTAGTATCCTAGGTCCTATCCTTTACACAGTCTATATAGCTGACATCCCAACCCATCCTAACAGTGACATCACCACGTATGCCAATGACACATGTATCCTATCAGTTAATAACGACCCATCAATTGCATCCCAAACTCTTCAATCACACATCACAAACCTTGAAGAATGGTGTCAAAACTGGAGAATTAAAATAAATTCCAATAAATCTCATCAAATTACCTTTACCCTTCAGTATCCTTTAACAATACCTCGCTTATTCCTGTTGAACAAATCCGTTACCTAGGACTACACCTGGACAAATGTCTAACTTGGAATCCTCATACCAGACTGAAACGACAAGAAACCGCTCGACGTTTCCGACTACTTCAACACTTATTAGGCAAACGCTCTAACCTTCTAATGAATTAGAAAAGACTCATATACGTGACTATAATAACGCCTATTTGGACTTACGGAGTTGAGCTATGGGGCCCCTCCAAACCTCCAAATTCCTCTCATATCCAATCCTTACAATCACAAATCCTTCGTAAAATCCTCAATGCTCCTTACTTTGTTACAAATAAAATCATCCACAATGACCTTAATGTTCCTTATGTTTCAGATTTGGCCCAATCCAGATATCTATCCTTCCATAATAAACTTCATAACCATCCCAACCGTCTTGTTTCTAACCTTGCTTCCTATTCAATTCCTGATAATCCTCCGAGGCGTCTGAAAAGAAAATGACCCCATGATCTCCTAATATAGACATATTATTAGAGTGCTACCAGTGGGTAGTTTCTCAGCATGTGTTTCATGTCATTATATCCATGTACGAATTTACTAGATGTATTTTATTTTGTACAGTTGTAAATATCATAATAAACAATAAAAAAACGAACTGTATTTGTTTAAAGTATTTAGTGTTACTTGACACTTTTTTGTCACGAGGAAGGGCTTGAAACATCTCGATACCTGCCTGAAATGGCAATATTTCTTATAGGTTGATATTATATATTGTATGTAGGCATATATGTTATATATCGCATCTAGGTATAATATATTACATATAGATTAATATTTTATATTGCATAAAGGCATATAGAATATTCCAACATATCCCTAGTTCCATCCAGATCATATAATTGCTCCTAACAATTTTGAGGAGACTTACAGTCTTTCTGATAAATCAAACGAAAAGGAATTTCATGGAATCATAATTTCGATCCTTAAATTTTTTCAACATCTTAAATAAAAGTATAGATAAAATTGTGAGGTTTCAAAACCCGGATGGTTTCATAGTGACTGAATAGAGAAGGGATAAATTGTGTTATAGAGATTTCGATCATCAAAATCCGGTATAGTTACAAAAAAACAATCGAGGCCTGCTTTTCAATGCCCAAAAACATTCCGTTTTCGAGATGAATCGTTACTCTAACTGGATGCCTCTTGTGTATTATTGTTGAGATAAGATAGTTATCTCGTTTTCAGGTTTAAAGATTTTAAATATTGCTTTATGTGTCTTCAACGAACTAAAAATCTATAGAAAAGGTACGAGAAGGAGTTGATCGAGGGGTGCGGTCAAATAAATACTGAATTATACAAATAGTATTATTTAATTTTTTTTTTTTTTTTTGGCCGTCATTTCGATCCACTTTGCAGGTCTTCATCAGGACGTAGGATGTAGCACTGCGGGAGGCAGTTTAAACACTGAAGAGGTAGATGGAAGAGAATAGCACTCGGGATGATATAGAAAGAAACTAATTTATTTAATAAATTTAAATAATTATCCAGGTATGGCTTTTATAGTCTTAATGTTAGACTTCTATACTCTTAATGAGAAAACTACAAACCAAGGCTCAAATTCACCAAGCAAATGGATTGTTGGGCGAGTACAATAATGGATTATGGTCAGAAAGCCTCCCTCATCCTCCGTAGATCGGCCTGTGGTTCAGAAATAGTCTCGTTGCTTAATTATCAAGCTGGAGGGATATTTTACAATGGAACAAGCACTTACTAAGTAAATTGTTATTTTAAATATAATAACTTGATAATATTGTATTGTATCTACGAATAAAAATGTTTTCGTTGATGTCGCTTATACGTCAAATGCATTTAGAGACAGGCAGAGAGAAAGATATTTAAAACGAGAGTTGTCACTGTGGTACATCAGGTTTGTCTTGAAACTCATATTATTTTTTATCTACAATTGACCCATATTCTCTGGCAACATTAGCATCGATTACCATACTCTCTCAAAGGTCTGTTGTACCCTGATTGCCCACACCGCAATAGAAGCACTTCGCTTTGGAACTGCAGAGTCGGCCTTTTTTATTGTGCCTTGGCCCTCACAGCGCAGCGATAAAGCCCCTATAGGCCCCTTTCACCAGCCGCGCTAGCAACAAACGATCCATTCCAACAACGGTTCGGCGAACCTCATTAATGTACCGCTCTATTTGTCCCCGTGACTGACAGCGAGCATATGCTGCTGCCTAAGTCATGTCGTCAGTGGCATTGCCGACTTGTTCTTTTGTCTCGTCTCTGCCAGTCGTGAATGACATTTCTTCTTTCGTAACTTCATTATCAAAATCATTCAATTGACGTCGTAATTCGTTCATTCATATTTAAAATTCAGGAGCTGAAAGAAAAAAAAAATTACAAGCGACAATTGAAAATTTCCTCTGACCCTCCAAGTAAGGAAATGGAATGGTGTAAAAACGCAATAGAGGAACTTATATTAAATAGCTGATTAGAAGGGGTGAAAGAGAGGGGAGAAATATGCATAGCAAAAATCAAAATCAAAAATATAACAATATCTGTGTCAATTAAATCAAATAAGAAATTAAATAAATTTATGATTAACCTTGTCTGCCGTTCCAGACCCGCTGCTTCCGAAAATGGCTGCTGATTTAATGAATATTAGGCCAATAATTTGACGATCCAAACTGGTAATCGATTGCGAAAAATGTGAGAAAAGTTTTTATTTTTTTAACTTGTATATATGGGTTTAGAAATGTAAAAAACAAAATTGCTAACGCGGGCCATCAAGGGAAAACTTTTTACAAAAAAAAGTTAGTTTTTTTCGAATTTTTTGTTGTTTTCACCTATACCTCCTAAACATGAATCAAAGCGAAAAATTTATTCTTTAATAAATTAAACGTTTTGCGTCAAACGAGTACATAAACTTTATAATTTGTTTACGCGGTAAGGTTTAAAACCACGGTCAACCAACGCTGATATTAACCATTTGATTTGTCAAAAACGGAGACAAATTACTATAAATAGTTCTGTAACTTGGAAATGAGTTCCCTAAGAGAAAAAACCTATAGAATCAAAGTTGTAGAGCATCAGAATTTGCGCCAATCCCTATATACATGTTCAAAAAAATAGAAACTTTTCTCACATATTTCGCAATGGATTTCCCGTATCGATCCTCAAATTATTGACCTGATATCCTTTTTTAAAGCAGCGGCTCTGGAACGGCTGACAGGCTTCTTTTTACACAGAATGAAATATACTTTGGTAATTCTCAATAAAACTTCGCCTGCGATCAAGTCGATTTTTGGGCCCAGGCTCCGTGGCTAAAAATATAACACCCATACTTAACAAGACCCAATAGATACACTTTTTTTTTACCGATACCCCTACCGCGCCATTTCTGCCATACGGGAGTTTGTTGCAGGGGTCTCCAAACTTTTTGGGCCCCGACTTATATTGAGACTTCGACGAATTTCCGCAGGCCGCATTGAGACCTCCACCCAAGTTCTGCGGGCCTGAGATTCTGATGAAAAAGAAGCTTTTATAAATGACAATCAGCAGAAAATTCGTGTGTGAGTAATTAGCTAAATTTCATATTTTAAAATAGTTTTTAAATTTCACCATGTAATCAAAGAAACTTACGTTGGCCGAATTGAAGGTGCTTGCGGGTCGTACTTTTAGACCTCTGTTCTAAAGGTATTGTACAACCAAACCTATTCTAACCAGAATGGGAAGGCTTGTTATTTAATTTAGGCTTATTAAAAATTTTCTTTCCATATTATTGTGAACTTAAACACTATACTATTATTATTTTTTATTATTTATTAAGTTACTATGTTTAAAGATATCTTATACAAATCTACTACACCATATTTACATGCTAACACATGTTAATAACCTCGTTTAAGTGTAAAGATGATGAAATCATAAATGAAACTTGTTAGGGGTGCAAGTAAGAAATAAAGCTATGTAGTGTAATAATTATTTAGATCTGTGCCCACATCTCGGCCTAAGTTGTTGGCTATCATAAGGGCTAAGCAAAACAAGGTACAACCATTGAATAAACGAAGTAAAAATGTACCATAAATATAGAATAGAAAAATTATAATAATCTGGGACAATGTCCTTTAAAAATAATAGTTGTTGAGAGGAAAATAATGATTATTTCTGTCTAAAAACGTTAGATTATCAAAAATATTTACAACAAATGAATATTGATAAGAAAAAGCTCCTAAAATAAAATACAATTAACTTCCTCTAATCGGTCGATAAAAAGTCTTAATCATAATAAAAAAGATAAGAATAAGTATAAATGAACACTACTTCTGTTATTTAAAAAATATGCATCCTATATATTATTTCTAAAAGGTATTTTTTTGTCATTACAACAGGTAGATCTACGGGGGGAGGGGAGGACTTTCGGCCCGAATCCTCCACCAAAATGGTAAAATGTAACCATGTTTTACAGAAAAAAATATTAAAAACTATCTCTTAAAGTATTCTTGTTCGTTTAATTACATTTAATAGGACTTCAAGAACCACTTAAACACCATTTCATGAGGGTAATTAATTTCTTTATTTTTTTTTCAAATTAATTATCGTTATATGTATATGAAAAAAAAGTCTTTCGGGCTGAACCTCCCCCCAAAATTAAATCCTGGATCCGCTAGTGGTCGGTACGCCATAATTTCGTCAATTCTTCATTAAATCCAGTAATTGACCACTCATTTTGAAGATATTCTTCTCCTTCGCATGCGAAAAATAGTCCTATCCTCTCTAAATTTCTGTAAAAACGTTATGAAAAGAAACTTTATTCGCGAATAACTCAAAAAGTATGTTTTTTTTGTCTTTATTGTACCCATGATAATTAGAAAGACTACTAAATTACCTACAAAACAAAAAAAAAAATCGTAAAAATCTATTAGCAATATGTATAATTTTAAACAATTTGTATTGATGGAAGGAGTAAAGTGTGTTGAAATATTTTTTTTAAGATGAAACAAAGTTGAGATTTGTATTTCGCTGCTTGAAAAACCCTCGAATACGAATTTTCATTGCGATCGCAAAATACTTTTTTTTTCTACAAATTTGACCTAAGCCTCAAAATAAATAAAAAAATCGGACGATTATTAACAAAAATACAGTCCATTAGTTTAAGTATACTTAATAATGTCTTCCTCTTTAAAGATATTGCATTTAGGAGTAGAATATTCTACTACACTTAAAATCTACTAAAATCCCATGATCGGTTCATAATTTTGTCTTTATTACTTCTATTATCTTTCCAGTCAGTGTTTAAAAATAGGTCCTAGCAAAGCAATTTGTACAAATATTTTTGAATATTATGTTTAATGGAATATTGTAATCGACCAAAGAAAAAATATTAATTCCTTCCTTACATAATACATAGGAAATACTTATTTCCATATTGTTTTGCTATTTCTTCATTAAACAAAATATTCTGCAAATTATTCGCACTGGCCAATTAGTAATCGAATATTAAAAAATAAATAAACAAAATAAAAAATTTCATATAATATCTTTATATAGATAATGAAGGGAAAAAAATTACATTGGAGAATAATGCAGATAAAGCCACAATACCTAATCTCCTTGATTATTATCAAACGGTTCTACGATCCACACGCTGTGTCTTGGCTTGCTCCAGCATTGACCACCAGCCATCTCTGTTTTGTACTGCTGCCTTCCAGCTGCGAATCCCAAGTATCGACAATGCATTGGCAGCAACACAGACTTCCCTTCGGAACCTGGGGCGTCCAACCTTCCGTGCTCTTCTCCGATAGGACTTAAGATGGAATTTCCTCTGGGTTCATCCTAGCGACGTGACCTGCCCAATTGCAATCGTGAGAATTTAATAACGACCATGTCTAAGTCGCTACATAGACTTCTCAGTACAAGATTAGTTCTTCTTCTTCAGTCTCCTTTAACACATACAGCCCCATAAATTCTCCACAGAATCTTTCGTTTAAACCTGGACAGTTTTACGATGTACGTTCTGAGTCCTTGTGAGTATCCGGCGCTAAAACTATATTAAAACAGGTCGAATCAGAGTTTTATATATTCTGGCCTTTGAGGATTTTGACAAGTTTCTAGATCGGAGTTGCTTTTGAAGTGCGAAGGAACACCGCCATAATACGTCCATCTCTTCCCCAGTATCATTCCGGTAGTTCATTTGGAAGCCTAATTCTCGTACTACTTCTATTTTGTGTGAACCCAATTAAACAAAGCCTTCCCGGATATCACGCTTTGGATTTGCACACATACACTTCGTTTTATCCGTGTTTATTAGCAGCCCCATACGTGCTGCATATAGTATTCTGCATTGCGCCTCGCGATGACTGCGCCATACGTTAAGGGTACTCATGCAACCAGAGCTAATTATTGTAAACTTCTTACTTAAATCTGCTAAATTCGAGAAACTTATTTTATAAATATGAAAATTCCTTCAAAACTTCATCTCAGAATGTTTTGTAAAACCCATTCTACACGTGAAAATATTGTAAATTTTATTTATTTTTAAATGATACGTATGCAACACAATAGCCAAGCTAGGATCTTTTTGTATAGGGAACCCCTCCAAAACAAATTAATTTCTTTCTATCTAACTATCTGTTTTATAAATATGATAAATATGAGCGCTGGCGCACTTGATTTTAACGCAGTCGGGCCCTGTAAAGTGGTACTGAAACCGTAAAGGCAAGGGTAAGGTTATAATGAGGTTTAGATATTGCTTTTAATGTTTTGTTCATTGTTTACCTACACTACCTACCGAAATGGAATGTAAGAAAAGACTTAACAGCTAGGATTTCATTTAAGTTCCAAATCTTCATTCATGCTTTCTATTAAAGCATTTCTAATGAAATAATTCTGCAACTCTCCCTTTTTATTTCGCTTGGGCATGTTAAAAAATAAATCAAAACCTTATTAGATCAATGAAGCAAGAGAAATCACAAGCTTTGTTTACAATACAATCATGACCGTACTATAACCCATAACTCTTAGCAGGTTAGCTCAGGTGGGTCATTTACCATTCATTATCCCTCTTTTCTACACCTCTGCCTTCAGTATCGAAAGGCCGAAGATGTACCGCCCCGCCCCCCTCTGGTGGCAATATGACGATCGCAACCGGTTCGAACTCCAAAGGAGGGTTACGTAAGGGAGGGACTAACGGGACCGAGATGAGCAGAGCGGACCTCGGTGACGTGCTACCTCCGCAGAACTAACCGGATTGGTCACTGCCTTCCAGCCCTGTCCATAGTTCGCTATGTCTCCTCATGGGTGAGTTCGGAGCTGCTCCGAGCAACATCATCATCTATGGCGTCTTGTAGGCTAAAATCAAGAAACATATAGACCAGGAAATAAGATGGTGGTAGCTCGTTGATGGATTTTGAATTTTGCACATCCGGACCTTATAAAAAATAGAAGAAACATTTGCTGCTGATGATAGCGCTGCTTTCATGATTATAGCCGTGCATGCCAACAAATAAAATATAAAGATAGTACCAGAGGGATCTTTTTAAAAGATCGAACATTTAATGTAAAAATTACTTTTTAATGGTGGAAATTCATTCCAAAATTTCATCTCGTCAACATCCAAACACCCAGTAACCATCTCTAACCAACAATATGGTTGGCATCATTAATAACTAAATTATAAAAACCATAAAATATGTATTAAGCAATAAATAACAATAGTTACATTAAAGTAGCTTTTTTGTCAGCATGTTGACAAAACACCGTACCCACAACATGTTTTCCATTTAAAACAGGCAACAGGCGGCATACAATCAACAAATTTCATTCATGCCGTCCCGCCCGAAGATGCCTTGTATCCCGCCAACAGGAAGCTTGTTGGTGGTTGCATACATTTCGGCAACACTATATTAACATGGTGCTTGTTGACGGGATACATACTGGTAACATGATAAATTTAAAAAATGTGTTTTTCGGACTCATGGAGCTCGTCGGAAACGTATAGATCCGTCGAAAATCGCATGTCGGAAATTTGACCCGATCGCAATACTTTCCTTACCTAGTATAGGTAGGAAAGTAAAAACAAAACAAATTATGGCCTTTCAAGTATTTACATCAGATGACTCACAGATAAAAATATGGATAAATGAAAAATATTATTTTTCTATTTTTGGTGAGGGGAAGCTTCACCCCGAAAACCTAATGGATTCCCTAGAGATCAAAATGCTCTCTCTGTCTGGTTAATTTACGTTCAGTAAACTTTTTTCAGTTTTCAATGGATATTAGATTTTGTACTTACTTTATCGAATAAAAAAAAATTTTGATGAAAAATAACTTATTATGTTTCGAATGGTTGTTACTGGTTATTTTTTTAATTTGATTTATATTTACGGTTACTCAAGAAAATTTCAGTTATAAATTGAAAATTTCTGATACTATCTTCTTTTTTCTAGTTCATAATTGAAAATAATTTTAAAAATAGGTGGGGGAGGGAAATTTAATATTTTAACTTTTATTGCTTCAAAATTATATTCCCGTCGAGTATGCCAAAATTTGTTTATTTATCGTAAAATGCAATAGTTATATAATTGTTCAATAAACGAAACATTTCTCATTATTTTTTTGTAATTTTTTTTTTCATTTTTATTATTGTTATTATGGTGTTGAATAAGACACCAGTTGGAAATTGGGTGAATATTATTTTCCGTAATATTAACCGCTCATCGCGACATCATTTTGGGTCCACATCCAGCCTCAGTAAATTGAGAACTTCTTCCTTGCGGGAGGTAAAAAAAACCTGGATGTTTAAAGTCTGTGTAGTTTGTTATTAAGGAACCCTAAATGGGTTGTAGACCGCAATTCCTTACAACTTGTGCAGGTAGTTATTACTATAATTAATCATAAAACCACTTTTATATTTATAATTATAGTAACAATTAGACAGTTAATACAGTGGTGGGCGACTTGGTGAATCAAGAGACAGCCGAATACCCAGAGGTCATTATTGAAACAATTTTTACCGATCAACGGAGCCGAATCTAAAATTTAAAAAAAAGTTTGGAAAGTTTTGCTTTATTTATTCCTTAAATCTAAAAATTGTTGATAAGATTTTGAAGATCAATAATTTAGCTTTCTAATAGTTGTCAATAACGCTGACTTGATATAATATAGCGAGAAGTTACAAAAAAAATCCATTTAGTCCAAAATTTATATATTTTTATTATTTAAAAATTCGTATTTAAAAGTTTTATTTATTCTACCTTCCTTACCCTTGGGCGAAACGGGTGTCGGCAACTCGGGTAGGCAAATGTTGCCAATTAACATCCTAGGGTCATGTTAAATCGGCGTAATCAGCTCGTCTCCAGATGGCCTCCATATTCTTCTTCTTCGCCTCCTCTGCCCGGCGGTTGTCCAGCGAATGGTCCACTTTCTGGAAAATTAAAATGAGCAGAGCCAACTGCGGTTCTCCACCCGTTAATAAAGGTCTTGAAGAACGGGTAGTTCTCCTCGGTCACCAACTGAGGTAAATCGTTCTCAGAGATTACGTAGAGTCCAGTTTCCCTCAGAAGTTTAGCCCTAAGTGCCTCAAAGATGATGCAGTCCACAATAAAATGGTCAGCTGTCTTCGGAACTCCGCGAAGATGGCATAGGGGATCGTTGTCCTTTCCAAAGCCATGCAACATAGCACGGAAACCTCCATACCATGTGAAGAATTGCGAGATAGTATTCTTCAAGAGTTTTAAAGAACACTAAAGACACTTCTGAATCAATTTTACTTGAAAAAATATTTACATAGCCTACTTTACGAGAAATGTCTTTCGGATTTCCCGAGCCAGGAAGTGAGGGCGGAGAATTAATGCCTAACAAGCCTTAATTAATTAACTTAATTAATACAGACTTAAGGCTTATTATACGAGGAAGTTTTTCTAAAAGTGAAGTATCTGTAGTATAGTTGGATTATGATTAAAAAATCAGGAATAGTTTATGTTTTTTTAAAAAACAAAACTTAGCTTAGTATAGCAGCTCATAAGTCCTCTTTAAATAGTTTTAACAATGACAAACTCTATTTTCATTAGAAGTATTTTTTTTCTATTTTACTGTTGAGCTCATTCTTATAAACATTCCTCTCTACTTTCGGAAGACCCTCTACATGTATTAATATTAGACTGAGGATAATATTTACATGGAATCTGTAACATGGGCAATTTCTACCTGGCTCTATAATCAAAAAGACCCGTGGTCCGTGCGGTCGGATTTCCCTTCCACTGTCGCGGTCTATTTGGCCTTGTGGGAAGGGAACAGAAAACGATTCTTTGCAAAACGGTGTCTGTTTATGCGTTTATCTACTTAATAATCAGGGGATGTAGCGTTTGAGAACGGGGCGATGTGAGAGGCATTTCATTGTGCTATGAGAACAGATCGTCTTGTCTTCCCTCCATTTGCATCTGTTTGTAAACAGATAAGTGGTGTAATTGTTGGCGCTCAAGTAGAGGTCAAACAATACAGATCATTTGAAAATTACTAAGTTTATCTCATAGTTTCAGTATACATATAGTTCATCTCTACATTAAATATTACTAGACTAAAGCGCACTCGCTCAATCTCCATTGGCTTAAGCGCCAGTGATGCGGTTGAGAGAGTAGCGCAGGGATTTCTCGGAGTCCTGCTTTTCCTTCTATGTTAGGAAGGGACAAGCCTGGCTTGGGATTCCCTGCTTGATTGTATATAAGTATGACTGTGTTTTTATATTTTTAATTTACTCATCTTTAGGTTATTTTATTTTTTAGTGTACATAGTTTTCGATTATTATTTTAGTTTTGTTAATTTTATGTTTTCTGTACATATAGTGTGAATGTGTTCATATCTCATTATAATCATTGTCCACGTGACAGATTATTATAATACTAAATAAATAAATAATAATATATATATATATATATATATATATATATATATATATATATATATATATATATATATATACATTATTTCTGATATACGGAAGATTTAAATCACACCTTATTGGTTTCCAACACACCTCTATAGTTTTCAGAAGAGGAACGCTCCTCAATTAACATTGAATTTCCTACCTGGTTATTCAATGAAGGCTAGTGCAAATCTTGTAGGGGGCAAAAATCGACCTCATCGCAGGCGAAGGTTTGATTGGAAATTCCGAAACTGTATGTTATTCTGAGTAAAAAGAACCTTGTCTGCCATTCCAAAGCCGTTGCTTTCAAAAATGGCGGCTGATTTAAACAATATTAGGCCAGTAATTTGAGGATCGAAACGGGAAATCCATTGCGAAAAAATGTGAGAAAAGTTCATATTTTTTAACTTATATATATACGGTTTCAAACGAGTAAAAACAAAATTGCTAACGCGGTCCACCAAGGGAAACTTTTTACAGCCAAAAAAAGTCAGATTTTATCGATATCTTTTTGTTATTTGCACCAAGGCTCTTGGTGCTTGACAGAAGTGGCTGGCATGGCGCAAAATTTGAGGGAGCTCATTTGTATTTTGAACTCATTTAATTTATGATGGTTATAATTTATTACGGTGGTGTCAAATTTTTGAATGAATTATATTCTTTTGGAAGTTTTAATTTGGAAGGACTTTCAAAGTATTATTTTTATAATTCTATTTTCACATGGACAGGCTTTAGGAACAGTTATCGAATTTAGGGGTATGAGCCTCTCTGGTATTTCATAATTACCATCGCATAATATTTAAGAATCGCCTCCATATAAAAATATTGTTGGGGCCATAATATCGTTTCGTCCTCCTCTCCTCTCCCTATAATTTGAAGAAGAAAAAAACCCAAATTTATAACAAATAAGCTACAATACATGAATGGATAAAATATGTAAACTAAAATCGATTGAGAAAATATTTTCATCGCCCCCCCCCAATCAGAATGGAAAGTCTGCGCCTATGTGCCACAATTGCCAATTGATTTATTTTTTAAGTTGATTTTTCAATGGAGCAAGGCTGAGTATTTGTTTTGGGGAGCTTTCCTTAAAACTTTTCTTTAGAAGATAGGTTTGAATTTTTTATTGATTCATCTGTAGTTTGATATTTCCTTGTCACTAGCGGATCCAGGATTTAATTTTGGGGAGGCTTCAGCCTAAAAGATTTTTTTTAAAAATATATATAACGATAATTAACTTGGAAAAAAGAAGGAGAAATTAACTGCCTGTATGAAATGGTGTTTAAGTGGTTCTTGAAGTTCTATTAAATGTAATTACAGGAACAAGAATACTTTAAGAGATAGTTTTTAATATTTTTTGCTGTAAAACATGGTTATATTTTACTATTTTTGGGGAGGGGGGAGAGACTTCAGCCAGAAAGCCTCCTCCCCGTAGATCCGCCTGTGTTCCTTGTTGAAAACTGTGGAAAATTTATTTTGGTTTTTGTAATTTTGGTATATGTATATGTATGTATATTTCGATCCCAAAAATCTGAATGTCTATTGCTAGTGCAAAATAAGCTGTCAGAATTTCTTAAGTTTTTCGTGAATAATACACTAATTGTCTATATAGAAAAACGATGTTGGTAAAAGACTGAATTTGCTATTCATTTAGCCCACTTGCAAAGATCCACCGTCAGAACTCAAGTTATGATTCACATTAATGTTGAAAAGTTCTCTTAAAGTGTCTATTACCGGTACATTTACTTTAATTGTTAAAACTAAGAAATTTCCTTCAAGAATAAGAGATAGCTTTCTATGCTTACATTATAGATCCTATTTGCCTTAATTCTCACGAGACAAATATGAAGCCGGTAAAGCAAGCTTTGTATAAGTTTATAAGGGGTTTATTCAACTTAAGATTAAATCTCTACTAATACACACTTAAGATTAAACATACCTACTTTCTTTTCTTTTTCCTCACAACTGAAATTTGTTTCTGTATTTTATACTGACGCGTTGGTTTTGCTAATATTAAATTGGGTCATCTAACTATTTACAACTACTATTACAAATTACTAATAAGTTTTTCTAAAAAAATATATATGGTGCGGTGCGCGCATCACGCAACTTTCACTTACCACCCTCTTCTTAACAGAAATAAGTATTTTCAGACACAGGGGAAATGAAAGTAAAAATTATAAACCCTATATTGATTTATATTTCATTGTGGGTATTTTTATTTGTATAAGTACCCTTATATATACAAATTGTAATACTTATATCGCTGTAATCTATACAATTAAATATTAAATAATACCAATAATAGCATTTATGAAAACTACATATGTATATTTACATAATATTGTCTCAGTCCTTATTAATTAAGCATATGTTACTTATGGAAGCGTGTTCTAATCTTTCGAGCGAGCTCGGGTGCTCTCGTATTCCTTTGATTCCTCCATTACAACTATCCTCCTTTACGATAGCTTATTCCTCCTTTAGATAATTATCAAATTCTTTTATATTTTATATTTAAATATTGTTTTTTATTCGGGATGAATGTGAAATAGTCAATAGTTTAAAAAAAAAATTAATGGTACTTACTAGGTTCTGGTAGGTAATATTGAAAATTAGCCATTTAAGCCCTGTTAGAGAACATCAATGAGAATAAAACCTATATAATATTTGAAAATGCCTAATTTTACACTGAAAATATAATAAGAATTTAATCAAAATCGTTTGAGCCGTTTTCGAGGAAATCGTAAAAATGTGTTAGTCCATGATATAAAAATGTATTTAGCCGATATTGAGGAAACATTTGCTGTTACATTCCAAGTATTACCTTAAATATGCAATTTCAATTTCGTACGGCTTTTCGTTTTTGAAGTAGACTGTTAACACACACAGACCATTTTGTAGGGCTTAGTTATTTTGACACAGGAGACCTCAAAACATTTATTCCCGTTGAAAATTTTCATAAATTCATTTTCAACTCATATTAGAAAATTTTCACGATCCCAATAATTTTCCTAACTATATATTTCATATATATAAGTGAAAGTAAAAATAACATACTTGAATTTATGTATATATACATTTATATATATATTGTATTTATAATCAAGAAATTCCTGGGGGGTAGGGAAAAAAAAAAAAAATAAACTAAAATAACATACTTGAATTAGTTGTTCAGTCTCGGGTTTACTTTGTTCAATCTAATACTAACCTTTTCAGTCCATATTTTTTCCACTTTTTCCTCTTCTATCATTTTTTCACTGTTAGTGGATGTACAGAACTCATCCTCAAGTCATGGGAACTCCTTATTTTATCCCACAAGGCCATGGCCTATTTGATACCACCGCTTACGATTTAAATTAAATTCATTTCTTCATAAATTCATTAAGTTCATGATCTTTACCAACTTACAAAACCTACAGTCCTGTTTTTATCATCATTTCGGATTCATTTAAATTTCTAAAAATAACAACGGATTGGAATTTTCTAAAACTGAGGGGTGCTCATTCCCTCCATATTCGATAACGCTAGATCCCTTTCCCAAGAAATTTTATTGATCTCTCTTAGGCAAGCTAAAGTTAAATTACAACAAATTTTGGATCTTGTAAATCTCATTTGCTTTGGACTCTGCCATATTTTACGCTTGTTTCCTGGTTTGAACATAATTCAAAACCTTGTAAAAACGTCCACCCCTTCCAATCACCTTTGGGCACTCCTGCAAATCATGATTGTTGTAATTTCTGAGTCATAAATCAAACCTTTTTGATTCCTGAGGTCGCTTGATGATGAAGAAAAAGTGTGAGTAGATTGAGAACAATAGAAATAAGGTCGCAATATAGAGCTAACAACTGCTGCACGATCCCATTCACTACTCTAAGTCTTAACTGAATCGGTCTGGTAGCAATAGATCCTTATACACTTATTTTTTCTGATATATTCCTATTCCTCATTTTATTATGTTTTCTAGGAATGTCTAAAAATTCCCATAATTATTTTGTTTTTTTACTTTCTTATCTGAATATTATAGTATTACCTTATTCGACCATCATTTTATAACTTGTCAACATCATAACTATGACCCAGGCCTGAAAAATCCAGTTTTCAGAAAGAAAAAACGAAGGTGTGTGCTTTAGACCACACGATCAAAGTGAAAACATCAACCAGTCGAGATTAATAACATGAAATATAAATTATAAATAATAGCTCATTCTAAAGAGGATGAAATGCTGAACATTTCCCTTGCTTTACGCAGGTCCTATTTTTAGTTATCTGAGATATTTTAATCCATATATTAGATGGTTTTCGGCAGTATTTTTTTCTTTTTCGTCTCTCTTACACGGCACACAGTGGTCTGAGAGCGACAAAAACCTCTATTTTCAAGGTGTTGTGATAACGAATTTCTATGTTTTTAATGTCTGATATAATTAACTGATATATTTTATAAAGTTTAGGTACGAATAAAAATTCCAGATTCCAAGATTTTCAATGAAATATAAATAACAAGCCAGTTTCTACCAAATCATTAAATATATTTTGGGCGTTTTTGCTGAATTCTCAACATATTTTTTGTTGTGTAATTTGTTGAAATGAGTCAAATAAGTGCTTAAACAAGTTATTTCTCAATAAATTCAAACATTTCATATTTTAATTGTATTTTTCATTCAAATGTTCAAAAACTCGTTATTATTTTATTATCTGGCACTACCTTTTCTACTTATTGACTCTCTATTTCGGTCTAGCGTCAAGGTGCAATTTTGAATTATAGACCATTACAAAAAGATGGAATGCTCCTCATTTCCCTCACTTACAGTATGTCGCTACAAATTTTATTTTTCGAGGAAGTTCAATCTAGAAGCAAAATGCATCGAGTATTGCCTACCACCACCTCCATTACATCTCTAGCGTCACAAAACTTTACATAACGAGTGTTTCCTCGCGTCACGAAATCAATTTACTTTCGTATATATTTTTTAATCTATTTGTCGTAGAACTTTGGTAAACAGATTTCACTTTAATTACTTAACTACTATTTTGATTTATAAAATAAGAAATAATAAAACGAAAGAAGGATTGCAGGAAGTTTATTTTACCGCTTCTTTTCTTCTTTTTCCTTGGACCAGAAGTGATGGTAGTTTTTAGATTCATTTATAAATAATCAACACTATAAAACAAACGTCAATAGGTGTCATTTGAAAGATGACTGCACGAAAAGGCTTGGAATTATAAAATGTATTTCACACCCACCCCAGTTGGGTAGCCGATAGACAAGCTCTATTAAAAATATAGTATGAAGTAAAATCGAGGCAAATTTATGGAACAGCCAGTAAAACATTGCTAAGGATATTAGATTCTGTACATAACTCAGAATCTGTACTGGTGCACTCCGAACCTCCCCAATCGATAGTATCCATCCCGAATCTGGAGAACCGTCCTTGTACTTGAGGCGAGAATATTTATGTCTTAAATATGTCGCTAAATTGAAGTCATCTTTACACCACCCTCTTACTTCATGTTTTTTTTTGTGTTTTTTTTAAGAGGAATCAGAAAGATGTGGGCTTAAAGATATCGAAAATATCATATTTAAACAGAATTTTTTTAAAAGATTAAGTAAAATAAACATGGACACCAACATTATTAGACTCATCCCAGAATTAAAAATACCTTATTGGAAAAAAGACAGGCAATTTATAAGTAGATATATGGCCAAAATATCAAAATCGTATCCGATTGAAATCCAGAAACCGTTTTTAAAACTGACTGAAAAATATACAAATTTCGACTTCATATACACCGATGCATCCAAGGAAGAAAACAATGTAGGATGTGATGTAACAAGTAAGGAAAATCAACTACTATTTAAACTGCCAGGTAAATGCTCCATTTTTACAGGAGAGCTGACTGCCACCATGAACGGTCTTTATTTTATAAGAGATTCTAGAAAAAAGTGCTGGATCTTTGTAACTGACTCATAGAGTGTCTTAGCCGCTATCGACAACCCACCCCCAAGCAATTCTATTATGAAGAAAATATTAAATGTATGGTGGGAAGTAAAAACCAAAGGAATGTCAATAGCGTTCGTTTGGGTGCCAGCCCACTGCGGCATTGTAGGAAATGAAAAAGCTGACCAAGCAGCCCATTTAGCAAGGAGTGAAGAAGAAACGGCGGAGATAAGATTAATGAAGGTTAAATTAGAAGACTAGATACACCACGCAAAAACAATACTTCTAACACAATGGGAGAAAGAATATAAAAGGAAAGAATGCAAACTGGCAGAAGTAAAACCTAATTGCGGCAAATTGCTCACAAGCTACAGAAGTTCAAGGAGAGAAGAAGTTATACATTGCAGACTAAGCATAGGACACTGCCAGTTTACACATGGCTGTCTTCTGAGAGGACTCGAAGCCTCCCCTGTGAAAAATGTAATAACGTTCTGCAAACATTGAAACACTTACTGAGAGAATGTCCTCAATTTGAAAATTAAGGCTTAGCCAAAATATTAAAAGAAATCACTAGTTGATCCAGGATTTAATTTTAGGGGAGAGGGAGCTCCAGCCCGAAAGCTTTTTTTTCATATATATAAAGATTATTAATTTGAAAATAAAAGAAAGAAACTATCTATACGACATGGTGTTTAAGTGATTCTTGAACTCCTATTAAATGTAATTACACAAACAGTAATACTTTAAAAGATAGTTTTTAATATTTTTTTTAATAAAACATGGTTATATTTTATCAATTTAAGGGGTTTGAGCCCGAAAGCCCGCCTCCCTCTCCCTCCTCCGTAGATCCGCCTGTGAGAAAAATCCTTCAAGATACTGAAGAAAGAGTCACTACTTTGTTTAAATTTTTAAAGTTAACAGAATATTGTAAAAGAACATAAATTGCAGTAATACGCCAATGACCCTGAGGGTAGAGGTATGAAAAAGAGACAAAAAAAAGATGTGTGCATATCTTAAAAATTAACTATTATTATTATAACAAGAGGGAGCGGGGTAGCTCAGTGGATGAGCACTGACTTCCAGAGCTCAAGATCCTAAGTTCGAATCCGGCTAATGACTAGTAATTTTTAATTGGCCGTGGATCGACCTTAGGATCGGGAGACCCTCCTGGGGCACGCCCAGCCTCTATAAAGTGGATACTCTTAATTAAAAAAATAATTAAGAGGGAAAACCTGGCGGTTGAGCGTGATATTGGTCACCTCCCTGCACAAAGTTGGCCTTGTAACAGTACATCCTCACATAGTACTGCACCCAAGACCCTTCATGGGTTGTAGTGGTACAGGTTTTTTTTTTTAATTATAACAAGAGTAGTGTCAATATTGGATCTCTCTCCATCATAAAATTTATCTCGATCCGATTCTGCAGTATGAATAATGATTTCAAGTCTTACATTTTAACTCTAGACACATTATCCAAACCTGAAGGCCGGACGTTAAGTTTTTTATTTTAAGAAAACACCTGTTGGGGCGGTGGTTAGTGTTGCTTGTTGATGCGTCCGATCCTTCTACCTCTTGGTCCCCAGGGCGCTTCCTATCAAATCGCCCCGATCCCCACCCCTCCCAGGTGTATCAATATTATCAATGTAGAGTGAAAGAACTCTCCTCATTGGCCTGCCAGGCGGAAGTCCCCCCACCGCCTTCCTCGCGGTACGCCAGCGGTCTTCACAGTCCACCGGAGCCGGCTCGTGCATCACCAGTGCCTTCTGAATAGAATGAGGATATACCACTCGTAATGATGGTGAGTTTTTTTTTGTCTCTACCTCTTTCTCTTCAAAGAGTTAAAACTTTGAATTAATTTGATTTGGTTAATTCTTGGAGCTGATCGATAGGATAGTCAACCGTGCAGTATTACAGTCGAAGTTGTCATTGTTTAAACTGTAAAACATATATATTCATTATTTAGTGTGTACCAATATCGGATCCAAATGGGGTGCTTTTATTTTATATTTTTTCATTGTTATATATTTGTTCCAAGGGTTATCAATACTGTTGAACAATCATAATATATCTTCTTTTTAAATTATAACGCATGTTCATGATTCTACTTATTGTAAGGAAGTGCCAAAAATATACATATCCCAAAAGCATTATTGACTCTTTAGTTATCGTCTGTATTTTTTATTTCTTTTAACAGGCCTTGTTGGACTACCTTTTTTTTCATAACGGCAATTATCATTACACATGCATAAAACATAATAAATATAAAATATAGATCTCTAAAAAATTGAATCCTGTATCCGCTGGTGTGCTATACTCTCAACAATTTTAAGAACGGAAACCTCCGTAACGCTTCTCCAACACAATTTACGTCATATCATGTAATTTTCAGTTCTCTTAATCAAAATGATAAAGAGATATAAATAAGTCATTGAATTTGTTTGAGACATGTCATATCCAGAACCCTAAACTTCGTATTATCTTCAATAGAATTACTTCCCTTTTAAACCAAGAAATCACTAGAATCATAATTACTATCATAATTTTCTAATTAAATAATAATAATTATCGATTATAGTATCAATTGCATCAATTATGATGAAATAGTCATCTTAAAACTATAAATATCTAACTTTTAATAATGTATCGTTTATCATCGGTTTATTGCACTAGCTGATCCAGCATTAAAATTTGGAGAGTGCCTTCATCCCGAAAGCTTTTATATATAAAGAAAGAAAGAAACTGACTATCTTTATAAAATGAGTCATTCTTGAAGTTCTTTTGAAAATGTTATCACGCGAACAAAAATACTGTTAAACATATTGTTTTCATAAGACGTGGTCAGTAGCTGTATGTGCATTATAATTTAGAAAAAATGACATATTATGATTGTTAAAGTATTCTAGCTTAGATCACTCATAGTAAGAAATGTCGACCTAAAAATAAATTATATATTTTGAGGGGAGGCTTCAGCCCGAAAGCACCCCTCTGTAGATCTTTAATGCAAAAAGTCATTAAGTCGCATTTCATAACATTTAATATTGTTAAGATTTCAAGGTTTTTTACTAACAATGTTTTTACAATTTAGTTATTTATCTTATCCAAAAGGTTTTGCCACTTCTTTCGTCCCCTCTCGGAGACCTCTGCCAGCCATGCCTTCCTCCTTACTCTGCAACTATTTCTTCCATGGTCGTCCTCTTTTTTGTCTTTCTATCAGTTGATAGACAAAAGTTAATTTTGGCCATAAGTCCTCCCGTCCTCTGTAAATTGGTATACTATCTCAGCCTTTTTGTTTTTATTCCCTAAAGTATAGCTGTTTCCTGCTGAACATTCTGCCTATTTTTGTTGAGAAGATGCTACAGTCTGGAAATGCCACAACAATGCAACATTTCAAGGTCCATTTCTTATTCTATAAATTTACTAACGGTTTTTCTTTAATATATCATATACGAATGACTTAATATGCCTATTAGGTTGAACTAATCCTGTATTGAGTAGATAATTAGAATATCATTTATATTTATATTTAAAAAATGCTGCGGTTGCTGGGGATTTCCGTTTTAAGTTCTTCTTTATCATCCTCCTTAGTTTCTCGCAGCGTGGAGATGCCCCGATCCAGAACTGCCAAGCCTCCCGATCACGATCGAGCGCTTTTATTGAATTCATAGGCTTCCCCTTCTTTTCACCAATCCTGGATATGTGGTCCATCCATAACAATCTACTTCTTCCTCGAGGATGGCGTCTAGGTCTGGCCTCAAAAAACTTCTTTGGATCTCGATCTTCTTCCATTCAGCATAGATGCCCAAACCATCCCAACTGCGTCTTTTCGACAGTTTCGACTGTTCAGGTCCCTCCGTATCCTTTCATTCCTAACTCTGTCCCTCCTTCTTTTGTCGTTCCGGAGGAGGCTGAACTTCATTTCTGCCGCAGTGGCCCTACTGCAGTTCCTGTCCAGCGGCACCGAGCTCTCACTTAATAAATGAGAGTAGGTAAGTATATGGACTTAATGATAAGTAATTTTACACTTTTTTCCAATTCCCTTTTTCCCACCACTGTGCTGCATAACTGGTAGTATATGCTGTTAGCTTTCTTAACTCTGAGAGCTCTAGGCCCATTCATCCGTTTCTGCTGAACAGAACTCCGAGATAAGTGTACTCCTGCGCCAAGGTTTCTCATCCGCAGCAAACCAAAACGTCCACCTCTTCACGTCCAATGTGCAACACCTTGCTCTTTTTAACATTTAATATCATGCCCTTTCTTTCTAGCTCAGTCTCGTACTAAGTAACTGTCTGCTGTACATTTTCTTTGGAATTGGCAATGAGGACAGTATTAAATATCAAGATAGAGGTGAGCCCCATCACCCAGATTGAAAGTCCAGAAATAAATATAAACAAAAGTAAGAAAGGCAAGATCTTAAAATGTATCTCAGATACAGTACAAGGAATATGTTAACTATGTGAAAGAAACAAACGTTTATGAAACTGGGGATAAGAAATAAAAAAAAATCAAAAAAAAAGGACAATATCATGTTGTGGTTTAATTATAAGTCGTAATATTTTTTATTGGAAAGTTTGAAGTCTGTGTAAGTGGTTTTTTTTTTTATCTATACCGTATATTTGGGAGGAGTAAATCCGTATTGTATTTAGTATTGGTATGTATTTAGTTTCTGTCTCAGTTCTAGTTTTGAAGATTTTAAAGTAGTTTGAGTTGTCTATTGAGGGTCTTCCGTTTCATGTGGGCCCATGTCATCGTTATGATAGTTTAATTATGTGTTTCTAAACATTGTAATATTTTAGGATAAGTTTCTTCGTTTTTTTTTTTTCTGTAATACAATGATTATTTTTTTTATAAATGACTGGTTGTCATTATTGTTTCTGTGAAATTTAATTTCTGAATTATAGTCATAAAGATGATAAAAAAATATTGTGTATTTTTTAAAAATTATGTCATTGGTGTATACGCTATGTGAGTCGTTTCACTATTGTGTACATTTCTCAAAGGATGCCCTTCGCTGTAAATTAGAGTTGAAAATGAGGCTATAGATCATTTCTAGTTGGATTGTCAGTTTTGTTCTTGTTTGTTTGTTTTATCTAATTATTCATTTCTATTTTTTTCTTCTAAGAATTGCTGTATTACTTAATATAATATTGTATTATATTATATAATTATTGTATTGTACGACCAAAAATTATGTTTAAAGACTAATTTAACTCATTCACGCCATTTATTTTTAATTTTTGCAATGCCAATTTGAGATAATTTCTCAACCCAGAAAAAGAGATGTTATCCAACTCGAATCGTTGCTAAACAACATTAATTATAGGCTATATATCAGCAGGATGTTTCCAAATGCCGATAAATCCCTTTACTTATTTTATTAGAATTATTTTTCCTTAACATACCTTCTTAGTGGCGTCTGCGAAAAACCTAGGTATTTTGGTTGCAGTTTAATAAATTAATTTTAAAGTTATAAAATTACTTTATTTTAGATCATGTAGAAATAAATAATTTGAAAGTAAAAAATAAAATAAATAAAAATCGATAATTTGATGAATGATTAAGCAACTCATTCATGAAATTATCAATTCATAATTTGACCTATTAACTTATTTATTTCTACATGCTCTAAATAAAGTAATTTTACAACTTCAAAATTAATGTACTTTAGGCGTCCATACCTATCAAATGAAAACGATCATTGTAAAAAATAAAATAACTCATGATAAGTAGTTTAAATGAAAGATAAGGCAATAATTGAACAAAAACTCAGTCGTCAAATCAGTAACATGGTTGTATTTGATGTTGGGCACCGCTAAAATCAAAACAATTTATGATTATCTTCTAATCAACAATTCCTTTTTTATCTTATTATGTTGGATCTGAAAAAGTTTACCATTAATTTATCCCATCTAGATTGGTCATTTGTCTTGTGCGTTGGCGGTTATTAAGACCGAACGGCTCAATATTTTAGTAGGACACCTTCTTTCTCGTTTCTGTGATCAAATTATCTTACTCGGATGGGTATTCATCGGCTCTAGTTAAATTAACCTCATTAAATTAATCAATTTAATGATAAAAGGCTCCATTTATGAGAATTTTCGTTAATAAAAAAGTTATATATTACTATAAGATGAAGTCATTCATTTTTTGATGAATGTTAAAAATTGTTATAAAAAGGAATCTGTACTGCTGACTATTTTTTCTTTTACTTTCCTTCCTATACTAACTAGGTAAGAAAAGTATTGCGATCGAGTCAAAATTCCAATGTATCTTTACGTTTCAGAGAGGCCGAAAAATACATTTTTAGCCATTGGTGTGTATGTCTGTCTGTCTGTCTAGCTTAAGGAAGTTACAGCTATTCAATTTCCAATGTAAGACTACGGGTTCATATCCTGATGTCAGAAAGGGGTGAATGTAAGAAACTCTGTTGCCCGAATCACACAAGCTTTACTATTTCCTCTACTTTTAACATAAATTATTGTTTGGCAAAATTAAGGTATGGTAAAAAGCTTTTGATCAGCAATATTAGAGGGTATTGAAATTTTGTCACTGATCTACCTTAAGCCGGTTTACATTGCTTTAGTTTATCAAATAAATCGTACTCAAATCTTTTCTTTGATCAATTTTCAGGAAAATAAATCTAATTAAATTTTTTTTGTTTCTTGATGGATATATGTAAAGATATAAAAACTTTTCTGAAATAGGTAGGAAAGTCGTGTGAGTGGGCACACCAGACTTTTTTTTCGTTATCGATTAAGGTCATTAAATTTTGGAAACTGAGCAAATAACAATTTTTGAATTTGGAACAACTATTAAACTCAAATTGAGAGCAGCAAGTGATACAGCAAAATACAGCCATCGTATCGATGTCCTTGGCTAAGTTACAACACACGACCTACCTCACTTTCATTCTCACTAATTGCTACACCTCCGTTAATTATAATCACTGAAACTCTCTAATCATCGCTTGACTAGCCAATACCTCACCATTCTAAGTTTCTTAGATATTTCAAAAGCTGAGTCGATTATTTTATTTATTTATTTATCAAATTTATTTGGGACTACATGGTTCATTTCCGCCGTAAATTGGAGTTAATTAATTAATTTTTTAAAAAAATGCAAGAACTCTACAAAGAAACCAAAGTACCTAATAAAATATCAGAGCCAACAAAAGTATAAATAACAAATGCAATCTTACAGCAATTAAAAGGATAAAGTTTGATTATTTTTTTTTCCAAAGACTAGAAATTATCAAATTAAAAATTTATCACCCACTTTATAGTTCTGGGACAGCGAAATTTTTTATCATCAAACGCATCCGATCCTTTAAATCTAAAGTCCTTCTAGTAATAGTTGATGCTCCATTCTATGTGACTAACAAAACCCTACACCATGACCTTAATATCCAATTTGTCCTGGACCTTGACCCAGAGAAATGGCCAGATCCTCCTACTCAAGCCAAGTGATTATTCGCTTCTCCTCAGCCTCTGCTGGTCGTTAATACCAGTAATGCGGCTGAGTGCGAGGCGCTGGGATCTCCTAGAGTTCTACCTTCCTTCCACGAGTGGGAAGAGAGGTTTGGCTCTGAGCTCTCCTGAATGAATGCATTCTGTAAATATTGTTTAGTATGCATGTGTTTCAGTTGTTATTTTGATTAGTTTAGTTCTTTTGTTTATATAAATTTAGAATATTTAATAGTTGACCATTGCATTATAAAGGAAGGAAATGGTGCGAGGTGGCGGTCATAAATAGGCTAAATAGTGACAAAACTATTTTGAACTATGAGTTTTAAGTGAAAATCCTAGCTGAACACACCTCCCTGAAGAATACCTGCGAAGTCGGGTCGAAACGTTGCCTTTTAATAAAATAGTTTTGCCACTATTTAGCCTATTTATGACCGCCACCCCGGACCATCTCCTTCCTTTATATACATTTACATTTAATATTATTATTTTATGTATTATTTCTTGTAAACAGAGTGTGAATGTGCGCTCTGAACGCTATTATAAATGTTCTTAATTGTGACAGATTGTAATATTTCTGAATAAATAAAAAAAACTTTATAGTTAGTTATAAAAATTTACAGTAGCAAGTACCATTGAAATTAGAAGTTAAAAGTAAATTTCTGTTTTAATGCAGAGTAATAAAATAATATTGACTATGGTATTAAATGCGTCATAAATTATAAAAACCAAAATGCGCTTCCAGTAAACTAGGCCAAGTACAGTCGCTGTCATAGAAACTGCATCACCATGTAAACATTTTATTATTACGGAAAATTTTATTATTATACTTCCAGATTGCTACTGTAAGATTTCCGGATATTTCTTTGCTAGTTTGAAACGATATTCTAAAAACAATCGCACCATTAAGCGGTCAAATTGTTCGTTTGTTTTTTACTTTCATACTTATACTAGTTAAGGAAAGTATCGCAATCGGGTCAAATTTCCGACATGCGGTTTTCGACGGATCTATACGTTTCAGAGCCCCCTGAGTCCGGAAAACACATTTTTAGCCATTGGTCTGTCTGTCTGTGCCAAGATTTTCTCGGGAACTACTGAACCGATTTTGTTGCTTCTTTTTTTTATTTTGTAGGGATTTGACTACTGATGCCTGTGACAGAAATTCGGTGCTCCATGCGCAATAGCTTGCGCGCAATAAATGAAAAACATGTTTTTCTATAGACTGTAGCGCAAAAACGGCTCTAACGATTTTGATGAAGCTTTCCTATAATGTTCTAATCATTACTCTTTTAATTTTCTAATATAGACTAAATTCCCGGAAAAATACAGGAAAAAAATCATAAAGAAAAGAAAAATGTTATGGGGCCTAACTCCCTAGGTATATATTATACGGTAAAATTTATAATAAAACTTTTGAAAGGTAATTAAATTACCAACAAAACAAAAAAAACCATCGGAATCGAACCAGTATTAGCGATGATACAGCTTATTCTATTTTTTTACACATTTTTTAACTTATTACTTTCCTACCTATACTAGGTAAGGAAAGTATTGCAATCGGGTCAAATTTCCGACATGCGGTTTTCGACGGATCAATACGTTTCAGAGCTCCCTGAGTCCGAAAAATAAATTTTTAGCCATTGGTCTGTCTGTCTAGCAAGTTACAGCTATTCAATTTCAAATGTAAGACTACGGGTTCTTATCCTGGTAGTCATAAAGAGGTGAATGAGAGAAAAAAGATGACTAAGTGAAAGTAAGAAAATCTGTAGCCCGAATCACAAAAGCTTCACTATTTCCTCCACTTTTAACAGAAATTATTGTTTGCCAAATTAAGCTATGACAAAAAGTTTTTGATTAGCACTATAAGAGGGTAATGAAATTTTGACACTGATCTACCTTAAGCCAGTTTTAGTTTATTGTTTAAATTGCTTTAGTTTATCAAATAAATCGTACCCAAATCTTTTCTTTGATCAATTTTCAGGAAAATAAATCTAATTAATTTTTTTTTGTTTCTTGATGGACATATGTAAAGATATAAAAACTTCTCTGAGATAGGTAGCAAAGTCGTGTGAGTGGACACACCAGATCTTTTTCCTCCCAGTTTCTTTCTATCGCTCCATTATGCTTTTTTTTTTTGCTTTTTTTTTCAAAGCTATGACTACCATTGATTGGTGGTACTATTTCTCTCGTTACTATTTTCTGGTAAAATTCCTTTACTTCCTGAGACGTCACAATTTCATTTTTTATTTGACAGTTTTTGATAAAGGTCATAATTATTGCTTTATCCTGGCATAAGTTAAAACTGAACTGAGAAATATTCTTAAAGTTTTCTTGTAACCTTAATAAGTAAACAAAATCATTCCGTATGCCGCAAGTTGGGCCATCAAACATTTTTGAGGAGAACTCGTATTTTTGTGGAGTTTCAATTTAAACTCCTTTAAATCCCTTGGAAAAAAATGCTAGTTTTTGAAAAAAAAAAACAACTTATTTTCACACCTTTTTTTAAATATTTAGCTTCGTGTTTGAAAAAAAAAATGTCCATTAAAATCGAATGGAGTTAACTTTGATAATTAGTGACTCATATGGTACCTGTATGTAAGAGACTTTCCTTTTATTTCCTACTTTGAAACTTGCTTATACTAGGATAGAAGACTGGGCTTGTGTAGTCAGATGAAAAGCAAGCACGCTTTTCAAGTCATTTTATGCTTGCCTGTCAGGCTTCATGTTTACGTCTCGTCCATTCAATTTTTTATTCTACAGAATGCTTAGAGATTTTTCACAGCCGTCCATGCTCAACGACGTTTCATTTTACGCTGAACCGACAATAGCTGCTTTGTTATGGCGAAGTAGCCTTCCGCTGAATAAATCCGAACTGCATACCTGGATGCAGCTAAGCATAAATATCTTTTCGGTTTTTTATAAGTATTAGAGCAGATTTCCCCTCATTGAAAACTTATGTATAACTGTAAAAATATTCAATATTTTTATTAATTATTGATGAATATTAAATCTTTCATTTACATAAATAAATGAAAAAAGAAAAAATATAAAAAGTGCAGCTTATATTTTTAAGTTATATCTCTGTGATATAAAATAAATATATTTATAAATATACTTATATATGGTCTTAGCTATCGTATTTTATTATTCAGTTTTAAGACATTATGAATTGATGTTCAATTGATTCTTGAAGTCCTATTAAATGTAATTTACACGACCAATAACACTTTTAAAGATAATGTTTTAATATTTTTATCATAAGACATGGTTATTGGTTATATTTTACCATTTTGAGACGGGGAGGGGGACGAGGAAAGAGGATTCAGCCCTAAAGCCCTCCCCCTTCCCACCCCAAAATGGTAAAATATAACCATGTCTAATGATAAAAATATCAAATCGGCTAAAACCAAATTTCTCAGAGGGACACAGTACGTGATATTGGCCTAATATCCGACAGAACGATGAACTGGGGCCCGCGTGTCGAAATGAAACGAAAGTCTTTAAACAAGTGAATGAAAATAATTACTCTTTTTTGTCCAATTCAATATTGAAAAACAGACAAAACTAAACTCATACTCATACCTACTTAAACTCATACAAAAGCTACAATTTTTGCAGTCCAAAATTTTAAGACTAAAACAGCAGCTCTCAAGTACGTATTAGAATACAACAACATACTTTTAAACAACATGGCAACAGTTGACATGTCCATCAGAAGACAACTGAAAAGGAGCTGGATGAGAGATCTCCTTTCCTGACTCAAGGAAGTAAGCAAAGACCAGAAAGAGGTGCTGCTGGGAATTCCACATGCGTATGATGCTATTATTACCAACAACATCAAATCTGCTATTGTCACTTTCATGAATGATGCGGATGAAGGTGTATAAAGAAAAAAAAATGAAAAATTAGTCGATTCCTTCCTGTCCTAGCTAATCCAATGAATGAAATCAATGAAGATAATATAGTTCTTATTTATCAGGAAAGAATTTTAATTATTGATATTTTTTTAAATTTTAAAAGCATTAAAGAGCAAGGCAGCATTAACACCCAATGATTATAATATATTTTCTGTACTACTGAATTATTTATATAGTTTTAAATTTATTGTTCGAATTTCAAGATTCTGAATCCGATACCCAGTGTATATATAATTTCTAATATATATTTCATGGAACATACAGAAAGGACACTCCACATTCTTCAGAGCCTGATACGTAAGCCGGTCGCTGTAGCCCGCAGGATGAGTCACCGAAACTTTCACGACACTCCCGTTCGTCCAGTTTGTGGCTGTATCCAGGATATCGCCCCCGATGCAGGTCACCCTGGACAATGGTAACAGGGTCAACGCGATTCTTCTGTTAGCGCAACAGGAAAAGGGTTTTTTGTTTCATCAAGCGGTTGCATCATTTGAAATTGTTTTTTTCCTAAACTTTTGTAACATTGTACATTAAATTAGTTTGTTTTATATAGGAAAATACAAAAATATACCTCATTAAAAACTATAAAGTCATAAAATAGCTAATTAGTACGAATAATTTACGTAGTACCTATATTTGTCAGTGAACAAGTGGCAATATAATGTATGAAATTTATGAACGACCAAAACATTTGTCCTAATTCCAATTGGCAGTATCTTTCTTAAGGATGGTCTCATTTCGATGATTTTTCATCGTGTAAAGAATTTCAAAACTGTGCTACCTAGTAGGATTTGGAATGAATTACGGTTTATCTCGAAAATGAAACTCTACTTTTTCAGTGACATTTATTAAAGTTGTAGTTGGGATTTGTAACTCCTCCTTAGAATCTCCTCATTCATCAAAATCCATTTATCCAGCTAGCCGGAAAGGGATCTATAGTATCGTATTGTATGTACTGCGCCGGCCTTAGACATTCGCCTCCCGGGTAATGACGTCATGGTTCATTCTATAACGGTTGGTCTTACCTTTTATAACTTAAATTCAATATTTGATAATAAAAAAAAAAGAAACGAATTTTTTTTTTTTTATCCATTACCCAAACAGGTCAACAAATTTCCCCAATACCTACCCTTACCCTAATTTTCCAGTTCTAAGTGAAACTCCTAGCTGAACACACCTGTAAATCTCTATTTTCTTCTTCTAATTGTATTTATTTATTTAGTTTTTAGTTTTCTTTTCTTTCTCCACATTCCTTTATGCCCTTTATTTCATATCATATCCTTTTTCCTTTTCTTCCAATCTCTCCTGTAGATCTGTAGGAGTATATTCACAATTGCATGTATTATATATTACACTACAACAATTGTTACCATCTATTTACTTCAGTTTAGGATCTTGTTACTTATCTTACTCTGTTTGTATTTTAATGTACTTACTGACGCCTCAGAGGTTTATCAGGAATTGAATAGGAAACAAGGTTAGAAACAAGAGGGTTGGGATGGTTACGAGGTTTATTATGGAAGGATAGGTATCTGGATTCAGCCAAATCGGAAACATATGGAACATTGAGGTCTTTATGAATTATTTTATTTGTTACAAAGTAAGGAGCATTGAGGATCCTTATCTTAAAAGTTTTTATTAGATCCTGATTAAATTTATAAGTGACCACTCTGGAGATGTACCGGTTTGATTAGAAAAACAATCTTTACCCCTATCATTGCCATAGCAGTCAATTACGCGAGAGCTAATCGACATAGTTGACAGAAAAATGTCTGATAGTTTTGAGTAAGGAAATAAATATTCTTACAAAATCTAAACTAACTTAATTTGTTCTCATTGGTAAGATATCATAGTAAGACATTAAGAAACAGATTTTATTGCGCATTTAAATTGTTTTTATTCTTTTAATTTACTTAAAATCAAACAAAGATGCAGTTATCAAATCCACTGTTGATTCACGGGGAGGAGAGGGCTTTCAGGCTGAAACGACTCTCTCTAAAATATTTTATTTTTTAGTTGCCCATATTTGTTTCTGTAAGTGAACTGAGCTACCTACTTAAACAATCACGATGTGTGTTCTTTTTAAATTATAACGTATATATATCTACTAAATATAACCATGTTTCGAGAAAGGATATATGAAACAGACACATCGAGTTCATATTGGAGAATATTTTTAGAAACGAGTAGGCTCGAGTGAGAATAGAGTTTATTTAGGATGTATCTTTTTTTCCCCAAAAAATGCTGTATCCAAAACTCATGATGAATAAAGCAATTTTCTTTGCCAGTTGTCATTTTTGTTCCTTATCATCTCCCGTTGCTCCCTCTTCCTTCGCATATTCTTTGCTCTGTTACTCATCACCTGTTGTCCGTCATCCTTCGTTGGACTTTTCAAGCTTCAAGTCTTCCTTTCTTGTTTTCAATAGTCCCTTTCCTTTTGTACCAATTCGTTGGAATTTCATAATCCGAGTATATTTGTTCTTCGGTATCGTTATATCTCAATAAATGTTAGGAGGAGAGAGGGATTGGAGAGCATAATATTCAGTAGAACTTCTCTATAACAGACAATTTTATAAACTCCTATGAAATTTTAAATAATTTCATTGTATTAAGATCTTTTGAATACCGGACTGGTTTGATTTAAGTATTTTGGTAGGTAATTATCTGCATAACCGAGAGACGAAAACCAGTGAACATTTAGGTTTTATTTGTGTACTTTTATAAGAGATCATAGTGTTTACCTATTTAGATTATTGCGATTCGCGACTTTTCCCGAAAATTACCTTTTCACTACATTGTGTTGCATACACGAAATAATAAATAAATGCATATTGGATATTCTAACGCTCACGACGGTTTTGGGTAATGCTGATTAATATGAATTTAATCTAGGAATACTACACACGATCAATATTAATAGCGAATTTATTCATTCTAATGTATTTGTTAATAGAAATTTGTAAGATTTTATACAACATAAATATGTAGGACCACTGAAGGTAACGGATGGGACCGTTTTAAACACGAGGAGGAGAGGACGATCCCAATAGGAATCGACTCCTCTTTATTTATTTATTTACAGTCATTATTTTTTCGTAAACGATGTAAAATGTTTGATAACTATTATTTCTCAAAAATGGAATTTCAAAAAAGTTAAAAATATCAATCTGTTTTTCACGCTCTAACGGGTAATGGTAGCTAATGGAAACTAGCCCGACTTTTTTCTTCCTTCCATCTCGGAATCAACCACTCTCTGAAAGGTCAACAGCTCTTACTGGTTTCAGTATCCTCCGTCTTCTTATTTCTGTATTCTTATATTCAAAAAATATTATTTCATTTCTTTGAGCCTTCAGGAATATAAGTGGATCTCTCTTTAGCTGTGGGCGTACACATGGAAGAATGGGAATGGGGTTCTTCCCCTAAATAATTTGACCGAAGAGGTAAAAAGATTTGTCGAAAATCCAAAAAAATCTTTTTTTTTAATCATAAAATTGTGTTTCATGCAAAAATATTTATAAATTGTAATAACAATAAACTACTTAGTATAATATAGAGTTTGGAATCATTTATCTACCTGAGATTTTCCTCTATTCGTCCTGCTCTCCTTCTCCCACCCTCCAATACGAAAGCTACGTACATCCTTGCCTTTAGTAATTCCTTATCAAACGTCTATAGTACATTTGCTGACTCGAAGATTTCATTTTCATAAAAAAGTTTCTCATTCTGAATACAATGTTTTTGTTCTATCTCTGCATCCGGTCAGTTCTTGTAAGAGAAATCTTGAAAAAATACTATTTTTTCTAATTAATATTATCCTATCTTTTGTTTATAAATCAATATTCATTTATTCCAGTATTTAAATATCTTAGTAGGTTGTTTTAGGTACTTTTTAAAAACTACAATCTTTCCAATCGAAAACAGCTCTGGCGGATCTTCGGTAGAAGGAGAGGACTTTCGAGCTGATGCCTCCTAAAATAGAAATAAACAATTATTTTTTTCAATAAACCATATATCACTGATCGAAGCTAAATATTTAAACTAAATACTCTAGATGTAATCCCCCAACATCTACCCAGCCACATGAAAAAAAACCTCGTATTATATAAACCGTAAGGAAGAAGGACAATAAAAAAAAAAATATATATATATATATATATATTAATACTTAAATAATCAGGTTTTCAAGGACCATTCAAATACTTTTTTATACAAGGTACATGTATTTGTAAAAGACACTTTAAGAGAAATTTCCAACATTTATATAATTAGAAAAACCTTAATTAAACTCTCCAAAGTTTTAAATAAGGAAATTGCAAATTACAGATGAATGAATCAAAATTTCAAACCTATCTCCTGAAGAAAAGTGATAAAGAAACATCTCTGAAACGAAAATCCGGTCTCCATTAAATAATAAACTTAAAAAAATCAACCGATCGGCTACTGTGGCATGATATTGATTAAGGTTCACGCATCTCCTTAGTGTTCTAGCTTCAAATATACTGTTATTTGTAACTTTTTTGGAGGTTTATAAAGCTTTTTGTCTATTAATGATTTGAAAACTGTCTATTGCTGCCACATTTATCCTAGTTTTTTATTTCTTTTCCAGAAAAATTACCATTATTAAATAAAATAAAAATTAAATCGCGGATAACACTTATACCTATTCGAAATCCAGTCTTTTCATAATATGGGTAGTAATCGTACATTCAATGTGATGTACACAGCTACTCAAGTTCCTACAGTTCAAAAGCTCCATATATGACATGTATATGTACGTCTCTGTATGAAAAGGATCTAAATCATCTACCTCTTTCAAAGAAATTAATGTAAAATCATCTGGATTACATTTCTGGTCCATTCGCTCTTTGAGTTAGAGTACTCAAATAATAAGATACTAGTATTGCCTGCCGAAAGAAAAACCTTCATTGCCCGCTCCTTCTGCCCACTGTTATGACATTCAAACCGGTTTCGTGTAACTGTATGTTAATTGGTCCAGAGACGGGTCTGGTTCCAGATTTTTATTATATCACCTCCTCTATAAATAAAACAGTTCGTGTTCAACTATCACCGACCATTCCTAATATATATCAACTGGAGGAGACACACATGTTATCGGTCATTCTTGTATTATTTGACCATTTGATGTCCCGTATCTTTACAATCGTTTTTTTAGATAAAGAAGAATTAAGGTATTCATTTTTCTAAATGCATAAAATGGTAATATTTAAAGAAATCTATAGTAACCACAAGAGAAATATCTCAGCGAAAATGTAGAATCATAACCATCGTTACTGTTCCCAAAGTAAGGATGCGAAGTTCTGAATGAAATATAATGAAAATATTTAGAATAAATTATAAGTACTAGGTAAATGTCAATGTGGCTATACATAAATTAAGTATTCACAAAAAAATAGTTAATTAAAAATAAAAATGCAGAAGGAAAATGAAAGAGAGAAAAAAAAAAAAAAATATATATATATATATATAACAAACATAGGAAACTATAATAACAATAGTAAACAGGAATAGTTTCTCTTAGGCACATTTCGTGGTCATTCTTATTGGGAAAGTAGTTAGTGTTTAAAGAGAAGAGATTTGAAAGAGGAAACTGATTGTGCGTGTCTAATATCAGAAGGGATAGAATTCCAGAGGGAGACAGCTTGGATTATAAAGGATTTGTCAAATTTAAAAGGATTTGTCGCAGCAGTTCGGTGATGAGGAGGATAGAGTTTGGAAGTACGGGATCTAGTGGGACGGGATTGAATGGAATATTTAAATTGTTGGTTATAAAAAATATAAGAGTCGCTGAGTTCTGATGGCTTGGTATAGAAAGGTAAGAACGGCGATTAGATGGATAGAGCCACTTCAACTCAGTGTAATACTGTGTTATATGCGTATTTCTTGAGATTCCGAAAACAAAATGTATTGAGCAATTTATTAGGGCTTCGAATTCTCCCTTAAGTCCGCAGTCAGTAGTCAAAGTGGGAGAACACTAGTGAGGAAACCGGGAGTTGACGGGTTCTGAGTATAAGGTGTTGGTTGACCATGGTTTATACCTTACCCCGTAACCAAATTATAAAATTTATGTATTCGTTCGAAGTATAATTTAACGTTCGCTTTGATGAATCATTTTGGAATTATGTGAAATATGACTTTTTTTGCTGTAAAACGTTTTCCCTTGATGCCCCACTTTAGCAATTTAGTTTTTTGCATGTCTAAACTGATATATACAAGTTAAAAAAATAAAAACGTTTCTCACATTTTTCGTAATGGATTTCCCGTTTCCATTCTCAAATTTTGGCCAAATATTCTTTAAATCAGTTGCCATTTTTTAAAGCTGCGACTCTGGACCGGCAGAAAAGGTTATTTTTACTCAGTATAACATAAACATTGATAATTTACAATCAAACCTTCGCCTGCGATGAGGTCGATTTTTGGGCTCTGGCTCCAGGGCTAATATATATATAGATTTACTTTCATCCTAATCACATTTATAGTCATTATATTTTTCCAATATACTAATGAAGTTTCTTTATTAAAACTGGATGAATTATTTGTTCCTTAATGTTATGTAACTTGATTTTGTTAGTTGAGGCAATTTCCATCTTTTGAAATATCAATGAAGTATTCACATTGTAATATTTCGAAAAAACTTTTATAGTTTTAATTAAAAGGAGCATGTTACTCAGACATTTGCCCAATACATGAGAGGTTTCTGAATCAAATGTCATAATACATAATAATAATATTGAGAAAGTTGGAATAAGAGCACATTTATAGCACATCTATAATCACATTTGTGATCAATTTTTCATGAAAAATTTGATATTTTTGTAACCTGAATTACAAGATCCATAAATGCTATCTCAATAAATATTCACATTTTTCTTACATCAATTCAATCTTAGATTCTTTATATTCATATCATATACTTCTCTGGAATATTTTGTATTTGTTTATTTATTCGTACAGCTAACTTACAGAGCTATACCTTAGTTATGTTTGGACAACTGCTAGCGTTTTAAGACAAACATTTCGACCAGTCTCGGACTTACGTGCTCTAAAAGCCAAAACATGAGGAGGAAGCTCTCGCCATTGTCTAAGTAGCTTCCTAGAAGCTAGTACATTAACGACACCGAGTGACGATAATGTGTCGTTCACCCCGGGGTACCTGCCATGGGAGACAAAGCACCCGATTCCCACCTCATGAAAACTGGGTTTGTGAGAACATTTCTATGGGTGAACGTAACGGGGTGGCATGACAATAGGCTATTCCCTTCAATATGAATAATTATTATGATATAATATCAAGTATAATATTCAATTTTTCCAACTGGTAAAGAAAAATAAATGATACCCGGAACATTTTATCAAACCATTAATATCCGTCTAAAACTTCTTGAATGGCATTATCCTATCGTTACCTTAACCTACAACCATTATTTACGAAAATTCTCGAAAACGACGTTTTCAATATGAAGATTGGTAAACTTCGTCTATTTAATGATGTACCAAAAACTTATAAACGCCCATTTGCCTTCCACTTGAATCGTAGGTTACTTTGATTACAAGTTTGACGGGAGCTCTATCTCCATCATGTCAAAATAACGAGGTTATACAGGCTGAACAGGTCGTTTAACTAAAAAAAAAATCTGGTGCATTGCGCTCATCACACAACTTTCATTTACCACATTCTTCTTAGCAGAAATACGTATTTTAAGAAAGAGGGGAAGTGAAAGTAAAAATTATAGACACTATAATATTGTCAGAGTTATATTATATAATTTACAATTTATTATATTAATCTCATGTTATGTATGGAAGCTTCTAATCTTTCGGGCGAGTTCGGGTGCTCTCTTATTCCTTTGGTTCTAAATTTACAACTATTCTCTGTTACAATTTTCTATTTCTCCTCAAGTTAATTATCAAATTTTTTCATAGTTTATATTTAACTATCTTTTATATTACAGACGTCAATTGTCAGTGAAATAGTCAATCGTTTCAAATAAAAAAAATTAAAGCTACCTTAGAGGAAGCTAATATTGAAAATTAGTCATTTAAGACCTGTTAGAGAACATCAGTCAGAATAAAAACTACATTTTATTTAAAACTGCTTAATTTTACAGTGGTATGAGGAATTTAATCAAAATCGTTAGAGCGTTTTCGAGAAAATCGTAAAAAAGAGTTTAGTCCTTGATATAAAGTGCCACTTCCAGTTAGCCAATTTTGACGAAAAATTTCCTGTAACATCTCTATCATATTAAAACCTTAAATGTGCAATTTCACTTTCGTACTAATTTTCGTTTTTGAGCTATATTGTTAACACACAGAAACACACACACAGACCATTTTGCGGGACATCGCAATACTTTCCTTTACTATGATATAGTAAAGGGAAGTCTACTTTCACTTACCTACGTAAGTGTAAGTAAAAATTGACAAATTAACAAATGTAATGCCAACACCTTTTCTAGACACCCTTGAATGAATACTACCTAACGGCTTCCTCCAAGACCAATCTCAAAGTCTGCCTGCCGTTCGTAATGACTTCATAACCTTCCTTATCAAGTCGAGGAACGTCTTCAAAACCTTCTCAGCATTTCCTAGATAATTCTTATCACTCTCTCTTCCTCTTTTAGTATTCATTTCTTGGTCCACTCGTTGCGGGAGAGTGTAAGATACATATCTCAACAAGAACTTTATCAGTGATCATGATCATTTCGTGAATTCTCACAGTACTACTCTTACAAAGAACTTTTTATTTTTTTTCTTTACTTTCTAGAATTTATAAAAAATACTTCTTTCTTATAGTGATTTCTTAATGCTAATTATTTTCCCGCTTTCTCCTATTATGCATACTCATTTGGTAGATTAGGTCTTATTTTCACCCTGCTTACCTACCATGCCCTTCTTAGAGTAAGTTTGTTAGCTTTTGAGCGTATTTATAAATACTTCAACGTGGGCTGAGAAGTGTTGAGCTGCCACCTACCTACACCATCGGGGAATGACCGCATGAATCATACCGCCTATCGCTTCAACTGTTATTCTCTGCTAATGCTTCCAAGGACTTCACAATGTTGCAACAATCATCTTGTCAACATCCATATGTTTATCTATGTTTCCTTATCTTTCTTAATTGTCCCTTTTGCATAACGCTATATCATATCTATGTAGGCTATTAGACCTCATTATTACATTTCAATTTGAAAATAGAAATTGTATTGGTAGGATAAGCCATCGAAGCACCTCCTTAAAAAAATTGTATTTATGAAAATTGATTTAGAATTTATACAATTATATATATACATATATATATATATATATATATATATATATATATATATATATATATATATATATATATAAATTTATATTTAATTATGATGCATGTTGTGTTCACGTATTGTGTCTCTCATATCTTATTAAATATAAATTCTTCTTTAATTTTTCATAAATCGAGGCCATGTCCCACCAATATTTTATTTTTTTAATATTATTATTGACAACGTTTCGGCCAGCCCTTGGACCATTTTCAAATCTTAATTTATCCAAATTCAGTATCCTTTTTCTTATACTTATAAATAAAATTAACTAGTTGGCCCGTGCGAAAAATTCGCAGAAAATTTTGTTTAGTGAAGAAATAGCAAAACAATATGGAAATAAGTAGTTCCTAAGTATTATGTAAGAAAGGAAGTAATATTTTTTCCTTAGTCGATTACAATATTCCATTAAACATAATAGACCAAAATATTTATACAAATTGCTTTGCTAAGACCTATTTTTAAACGCTGACTGGAAAGATAATAAAAGTAATAAAGACAAAATAATGCCCCGATCATAGGATATTCTAAATTATTAAAAAAAAATTAAATGTAAGAACAATCAAATGGCTTTAAGAAATAATAAAGTTAATATAAAAACCAGGAAAAAAAATGTAGTAGACTATTCTACTCCTAAATGCAATATCTTTAAACAAGAAGGCATTATTAAGTATACCAAAAGTAATGGAATGTATCTTTGTTGATAATTGTCCGATTTTTTTTTTTTTTTTGTAATTTAGTAATCATTCTAATTATCATGGGTACAATCAAGAAATGCATACTTTTTGAGTTATTCGCAAATAAAATTTCTTTTCCTCCATAACTTTTTTTTTCAGAAATTTCGGGGGGATAGTACTATTTTTCGCATGTGAAGGAGAAGAATATCTTCAAAATGAGTGGTCTATCATTGGATTCGGTGAAGAATTGACGAAGTTTTGGCATACCGACAAAAAACACCTTTTAGAAATAATATATAGGATGATTTGCTCACATCATTTCTTTGTTAGTTCTATACAGTAAAAACATATATATAATTTTCTCATAAAACTTAAAAAAACAGATTTAACAAATTAAATAGAATATTCCTGCGTTTATTGTAGTAATTATATTACCTAATAGTTCTTATTTTTATTACAAATAGAGTATACCACTTTCCTTTGTTTTGGTTTAAATGGCTACCCAGAATTTTTTTCATAGTCGATTCAAAAAGAAATACTCGTTCCATGGAATCTTCAATGCTTAATTGTGCATAAATAATGAACTATAAAGTAACGTAATAAACTTTCACACCTTCACTAAAATCTGATTACCTCAATAGTTCATAACTGTTCCTAGACTTCCTACCAAAGGTTTTTTCAAAAATCTTTTAATATATAATGCACAAAATATCAAAATTAATATTTAAAAACTATTAATGTATCATATGGTCATTAAACAAATGATAATATAAAACCTGGAGAGATGATTTCAATATAACGGTGTTTCGTAATTGGACGGCACTATTCTGTGTTCACTAACACAAAATAAACCAAAAAGTTCATATTAACATATATCTCAAACTCATTTATTACAGGTCAAACAGATAACGAAGGTTAAAGATTTATTATTTATTTACTACATTAAGACTGACTGTACAAAGTTTAACTTTTTTAATACTAAATATCAGGTTTTAATCATCTGATAAACAAATGAACGGTAAACAATGACAGTAGTTGCTCTTCTGTTTGTCTAGTATTGTGTATTTTAGTATGTCACAGTATTCACTCACACTAAAACACACAGAACTAGACAAACAGATGAGCAACTATTGTCATTGCTTATCGTTCATTTGTTTATCAGTTGATTAAAATCTGTTATTCAGTATCGAACACGTTAAACTTTGTACAGTCAGTCTTAATGTAGTCAATAAATAATAAATCTTTAATCTTTGATATCTGTTTAATAAATGAATTTGAGATATATGATAATATGTACTTTTTTGTTTATTTTCTGTCAGTGAACACATAATAGTGAAGATACATAACACATAGAAGTTATGTGGTTTACACAAACAGATGGAGTAATTTTTATTACCTTCCATCGATATAGTAAATAGAGTTTATGTTATTTTAATGGTCTTAATGATTTGTTATCTGTAAGCTTTAAGCTTTAGCTCAGTTTAAAATGCAATTCAAAAATTTTATAATAGCCCAACATTGCCATGAAATATTTTGTATTCAAAGTAGAGCGGTATGTGAAAGATTTGTGTTGCACGCACCAGATTGTTTATTATCATTTATTATAGGTATTGCTCCATGTAATTTTATTCTAAAATGTATTCGATTAATAGAAAATATAAATTGATAAGTGGGTGGTAAATTGATAATTTTTTTTTAAATTTATTTATTCATGATAGTTACAAATGTATTAGAATATAAATATTCAGTAAATGTGTTCAAAGGAATTCAAAAATTCAAGGAATTCAAATGAATTTGAATAAATAATAACGAAGTTGTACCTCATAACAAATTTCTACGTAATTGCCATTTCCACTTCATAAAACAAAGTTTTCTTATGCATGGAAGACAAATGGAAGAGTTTCTCTTTTCATTGTCGTGAAATCAAGCACACGCTTCCGTCAAGCAGTCATCTGCATTCATTTTTTTTAAAGGTTTCTTTTTATGTTTGTTGAAACACCTCACAATGGAGACGTTATCTCACTTAGAAAGGGAAAATGCAGAGCAATTTTCCAATTGGTGCTGGAACCGTTTCAATTAGGCAAAGGGATTCCCACGTTGATAGTGTCGTTTAGTGGAAGAGATCTTTCAGGTCCTGTCGGTTTTATGAATCGAAAAAATTGCACAAAAAGGTTTATATACGTAGTGAAATGACTACGTCATTAGACTAATCACCCGCATGGGTTTCTGCAGTGGGAGGTGGGCATGAAACGGGATGATGCGGGAGCGAGTGAAGAGGATGTGTTCAATGTGTCCTTAAACCTGTTGTTCTATCCTTTTATCTTGTTAACCCTTAAGGTAATCGTATTACTTAAATTTTCATAGCGGTTAATAAAAATTAATTTTATCTATTATATATTTTCCAACTATATAAGTATTACTAAACATGCTGTATAAATATCTAAGTATACAGGAAAAACAAATTCTCTAAGAAATACTGCAATCTATTGAAGACAACTGATAAGCTGGAAATACCTTAAGATTTCTAATCAGAAAGGAGAACTAATGATCCACTATACACTTTCTCATAAAATATTTTTACGGTCAACTCCAACAGGGTAGTATCACGGCTTGCTTCCAACGCTCTAATGGCCAAGAAAGTTCAAGTGGATACCCATAAAGCTCAAAGAAAAAAATAATGGCGAAGCAAAGATTAACGAGCCATAATTAAATTGTTTAGACATGTATATATAAACCGTGACAATTGGGGAGCGAAGGATAGTGTAACATGAAACCATTGTTCAATGAATAAGAAAGAAAGGGAGGAGGTAGAACGCCATTCATGAAGGAGTAGCTCCATAATTAATATATTACCTGCATAATCATATAATATAAAATAAAATAAAATATGGCACGGTGTGCGCAACACAGATACTAACTGGCTCAAGTAGATATACTCCTCTACATATTCCAAACTGTGGTTACTTACTTTGCATTCTTCTTATCCCCTATATGTCATTAGTGTAGTCTTCTGCTAATTGGGGTAAAGGTCAATTTCTCCACACAGTTTTAAAAGATGCTTGATCATGCCTCGCTTTGGCGGGCATCTACAAAACATAAGTTGCTTAACCATTGTCGTTTATTTTAATTCCTGCATTTTTTCATCCAAGATGCCAGAATATCATCTCCAACACGGGGATAAACAAAAGTGGAGATAACTGGTCTCCTAGCCACACAAACTTATCCATCCTCCAGGATAAAAAATAAATCTATCTTTTAATCCATTTATGAAATTAATTGAAGTGAATTTAATTATTTTCATATTATATTGCCATTCGTTTCATGAGCTGTACGACTTATTCAAATGGGTCATCTAAACGATTTATTAGTCTTTTTGTGAGTTATTTTAAGTGAGTAATGTTGGAGGTGGTCGCAATAAATAATTTGTGGCCGAGGAGCATAATTTTTTTTTTTATGTACCATAATATGAATTAACAGTATTTACGCATATGTCAAAGGTGTGGGCAAGTTGCAATACAATCGGCTATGTATTTCATCATATCAGTGTTCTAGATTTGCAAACCTGATCCTGTAATTGTGCGGGTGCAACCCAGATCCGAAATTGCTTAACCACAATTTCATGTGCATTCATTGATGTCCACCAATACGGACCAGTGTAGAGCAAAAATTTATATACACACAATATATTAAATAAAAGCAAGTAAATATAACTTTCCGTTCATGATTCCGCATCTCTGTACTTACTGCTTGGATTCAAGAAATAACATCTTCGTTCTTAATGTGAAACAGTATTGGTGTCTAATTCCAAGTTTTCAGCTGATGAAAAAACTTAGTTTTAAAAAAATTGAATCAGATTGAGATTTATTTTAAAAGTATATTTTTATTTTTTTTGGTTTATTATTATTTGGGTTTCCTAAATTTAATTTTCAAAAACATACAATATGTAATATTATCTTAGTTATATTTTATTTATCAAATATTTAGTATAATTCATTAGGTATGAAAAATTTTGTCAGCCAAATGGCTGTCTCCGAACATTCTGCAGTACTTAATTCGTTCTAGGTAATTTTCGATAAATTTTTCCCAAGTTTCGGGTGTTATCTCGGCTATAACTTGGCGGATGATAGTTTTGAGGTGCTCCAACGTTTCGGGTTTGTTGATATAGACACAGGGGCGCCCAAAATGGCACAAGTTGCGCCATCAAAATCATTGCAAAGGGCACTTTTTGAGGTGAGCACATTTCGATGGAGTAATGCATTCTTATTCTTCTGCGTTCTTCCTTATATAACTAGGTCAGGAACTAAAATAAAGAATTCGATAGTCCTCCTCAGGTCCTGTCGGCTTCCATATAGTTTCCTTTCCACTCCAGTTGGAGAGAACCAGATCACTCTTCTTTGCTGGGAGTAGAACCTGCACGTTTGTAGTATACGTTCCACATTCTGTACACCCTCACCGCACTCGCAGAGGGGATTAGTGCCAATTTTGAACTTACTGAATAGGTGAGCTTTGAGCCTGTTATGTCCCTGTATGTAAGCGAAAGAACAAGACCTGATCTTTTTAAGAAGATCTGAACAATAAAATATCTTGAGATGGGTGGGGAAAGGTTCATGCGCCTTCGAACTTGGGGGGAAATCCCACAAAAAGAAATTTAATGGCGTAAAATCGAAGGATCTTGGTGGCCAGTTGACGTTACGTTGATTTAAATTAATACTCGTACACCCTTTGAACTTTTCACGCATAATATCTAACGTTGCCCAGAGATGTGTGGCATGTTGCGCCATCTTGCTGAAACCGCTTCTTCCCTCTCCCACATCATATCCTCAATTTTGTGCCAAAAATAATCGGTTATCATGCGCTTGTAGCGCTCACAAAAAAGTAAAGTTCAATTACGCCTCCTGATCACAAACCGGACTACACTGTAACTTTTTGGGCATGGAATGGTGTTTCGTGTATCAAGTGAAGGTTTTTCTCTCAGTGAATATGGCAATTCTGTTTATTAGCATACCCCTATCTGGAAGTTAGCTTCATCGGAGAAGAAAATTTTCTTTGAAAAATCAGCATCAACTTCCTGCTGCTGTAACACTAAATCAGCGTAAACTCTTCGCTGTTCATGGCCTATGGGCTTCATTTGTTTAGTTGACGTATTTTATAAAGGTGTTGGTTCTAACTCTTATGCAATATTCACCAATTTTAAATACTGAAGTTAGTCGAACATGTAAAATCGATTGGTTTGCATATAATTTAGGCAAAAATTAAATTATAAAATTATCCTGAATGAGGATTTTATTAACCTTTTCCTCATAAAAAAATGTTTCTGCTAATTCTATTTATAAAATTATAAAAAATAAAATGATTGATAGAAGGTCTAGTTATCTCCGAATGGCAAGACTAATCCCAACACTTTCTTTAAGACGTTAACCAAGAGACCTAACCGGAGCCAATTCCTTCCAAGTCGTTTGTGTTAATCGCGTTCTGTCAACCGCGAAAATTCTCATCATAGCATGCCATTGCCGTAGGAAATAGGGGGGAGGAACCTATTGAACAAGTGGCAATCCATTTTTCAAGTGTCTACCTGATTGGTTCATGATTTTTTGTCAGCAAAAAATCAATCTTTTTCTTAAAAATTATTTACAGATTATTCCGGATATTATTATTAAAGATTATTATTAAAATTATTACAGATTATTATTATTATTATAGGTATGCCTGCGTCTAAGATGTTTATTTTTATAACTTTTTTTTTAGAATATTTTAATAGTATTTTATTTATTTTAATTTTATTATTTATATTTTCTTCTCTCATTATGATATTTTATTTTGTTCTTATTTCGCCGCTGTATATTATTTTGAGATTACCTTATTTATTTTTTGATTTTGTAAATATGGTGTGAATATGCTCTCCGAACTCTATTATAAGTGTCCTTTATTGAGACAGATTGTAATATTTATCAATAAACAAGTAATCTGATCAATTATTATTATTATTGTTTACAGATTATTAAAATTATTTAAAATCGCGAAAATTATTAACATGAGATGATTTCACCAAGATCACATTCAACCGTCAGGTTTTTTCTGTTAATCAATTATTTAATTAGGAGTACCTACTTTATAGAGGCAAGATGTGCCCCTACAAAAGGTCTCCTTATCTCAGAGTCGATACATGGCTAACGAAGGAGAATATAATAATTACCTGCCATGGCCGGACTCGAATCCGGTACCCACTGAGCTACCCAGCTCTCAGCACCCAGTATCTGACCTTTCAATAATTTTTAGGAAAAAACTTGAAAAATTAGTTTTGCTGGTTTTGCCTTCTTAAAAATAACCGTTAATCCTAAAACGGTCTCTTTAGTAGTTTTTCTTTTGGTTTCAAGACCATTGTTTATCATGTTATCTACCTTTTTTACCTTACAAATTATAATATCCATAACCAGGTCATCTTGAATAATTTTGTTTTGTCTGCTCAGCAAGTCCATTGTTGTAAGCTCCCAGTTATTATCAACAAACTATGAAATAGCTATCTATATATATATATAATAATAATAATAATAATATATATATATATATATATATATTATTATTATTATTCATCTTACTAGAATTGTCTCATTGTATGTTATGTTTCATTGTAAATAACTTTTCTATTGTAATTAATATTTCATTAATCAAAGCTTAAATTAAATCATTTCACTTCCTTTTTTAAGTGCAATAGTAATTTTTTAAAAATATTTATGAATGATATGAATATTTCAAAACTGTTTGTATTCTAAGGTCAAATATTTATTTGAATTTATATAAATGAATAAAATCTTTTGAGAATAACACCAAGAAGACGAGTCTATTGGAGAAGAGAATTTGATTAAATCGATATTTAGTCATTTTCACTCGTTCCTATCATTCTTACAACTTTGGGCTAAATAAACTGTACTGTATTTTTTTTTTAATATAGACGTACCCCTGAGTCCAAATAACCAAGTCCCGCAAAATGGTGTGTGTTAACATTCTAGCTCAAAAACGAATAGTGCTACGAAAGTGAATTTACATAATTAAGGTTTTTATATGCTAGGGATGTTACAGTAACTTTTTCGTCAAAATCGACTGACCGGAAGTGGCACTTTATATTATGGGCTTAACACATTTTTACAATTTTCTCGGAAACGGCTCTAACGATTTTTATTAAATTCTTGTAAAATTAAAATTAAGCAGTTTTTAAATAAAGTGCAGTTTTTCTCTAACAGATTCTTAAATGGCTAATTTTCAATATTGGCTTCCTCTGAAGTACCATTATTGTTTTTTTTATTTGAAACAATCGACTGTTTCACATTAATCTGTAATATAAAAGATAGTTAAATATAAAATATTAAAGAATTTGATTATTAACTAAAGGAGAAATGAAAATTCGTAACGAAGATTAGTTGTAATCGATCGCACCCGAACTCGCCCGAAAGATTATAATAGGCTTCCATATGGAACATGAATGAGCTTAATATAATATGGACTCCGGCAATATTATATAAATATGAGGTTTTCATAAATGCTATTGTTGGTATTATTTAATATTTAATTGTATAGATTACACCGATATAAATATTAAAATTTGTATATATAAGAGTACTTATACATATAAAAATACTCACAATGAAATATAAATAATTATAGCGTCTATAATTTTTACTTTCACTTCTCTTTTGTCTGAAAATACTTATACTTACTGCTAAGCAGAGGGTGGTAAGTGAAAGTTGTGTGATGCGTGCACCGCATCAGATTTATTAATATTAAGTAATTCTTATCCTTACTCCTCAGTCTGGCTTCAATACCGAATTTTCAAATTGATTTCTCCTTAAATGCCTTTAATACGGTTTACTTAATATAATTAATTATTTCTTGTGATTTGCAATAATAAGAAATGGCTAAATATAAACAATGGAAGAATGTTATAATTAATAAAATAAAATATAATAAAACAAAATTATGAATAATAATTTTGGAAAAATAATATTATTTAACCTGTAACTAAATGTTTCCATAGAAACTAAATAGAAAATTTGTCAATAGCTTTCAAGTTTCTTAAACCAAAAAATATCTTATATATACATCGCATTGTCGTTCTGGAATTGTGTAATAATTATTCTATCGTACTTTTTTGATAGAAGTACTATATTTCAAGCAGTGTTTACGGGTTGAAATAATACAAATTTAAATATTTACTAACAGAAATTTAATTGGGTCAATATGTAAATGTTTTATGATTTCCCCACCAGATTGTTTAATTTTGCAAATACCTACATTTTTCGTTCATTGCTAAAACAGTGCAACTATAGGCGGGAAGTCAGGTGATATCTATCAACAAACGCATGACATTCACACCTCACTGGCGAAAAATTACGTCGAATTGCAGATTGGGGAAGAATGGGACGACCCAGTTTATACAATAGGAGTATTGTGTTCACTATTCGCGATGGTCCTTGAAACTAATGGAGCGCACAGCTGTTTGCTAGGATGCATCAAGGTGCCTCATTTTGAACATACATTGAACATTTTATTTGTAATTCGTCGAATCCTGTACGTTTGTACGTTTATGCGTATTATATAAAGCAATCTACACCTCAATGTTAATAGATGTTGTTATATTTTGCTTCCTCACTACCGAAGGTAGGGAAGCATAGTATTTGTGCGTTTATTTAGGGATTGGTAAACGTAAAATGAAATAGGCATCAATTTTATCAAATTCTATTTAATATGAAAAAAAAAAAAACTTTCACATTCAGATGAGGAAATGTGTTATTTGATATACCTATAGTTTGAAAATTCGATTTGACTCAAACTTGGAGGAAATTTGGAGAACAGTATAGAAAATACTTAGTTCAATTTCATTGAATTCCATTTAATAATTTAAATTATTAGAGTGCTACCAGTGGGTAGTTTCTCAACAAGCGTGTTTCATGTAATAATATTTCTCTGTACAAATTTACTAGATGTATTCATACTAATAATACAGTTGTAAATATCATAATAAAAGTTTAAAAAAAAATAAATTTAAATTAACATATAAGTATTCGTTAACAATATAATGGCTGTGAAATGTGGAAGGCACTGATCATATAGAGGGGGAGTTAGGTTATTACAATATTGTAATGGGGTTATAAAATTTTAGGTTTTATTCAATAAGTTAATTTATATTGTATTGTTTATTCGATTCCAAACGTTACTAGCATAACAATTATTGCCGTTATGTAGATTTCGTGTAATTTACAGTAAATTTAAAGTCATTTTTACTCTGAATTATTAAATAAAAAAAAAGGCTTATTTGTGTTTATTTCCATTGAAGTTTAACCTATAATTGAATTCTATCAAAATTAAACTTCACTCATATTTTTATCCTCCAGCTTAATTAGTTTTTTCTGACTGAAGATTTAGTCTCGTTAACTCCGAGCAAACAAAATGTTGAATTTTTATCATGGATTTTTTGTTTTATCCATTTAACGAGTGAAAACATACCTATTAAGTATATACCACTACTGTTAGTACAATGGTCATATGTAAAAGTTTTCAATTTTTATTCTATTTTTGACATTATGTAGTCTGTAATTGATATAAGTAGTCTACTACTATGCAAAATAGCAGAGGACAATAAAATATAAAATTATACAAATGAATAAATAAATAATTACTTTTTAAGCTCTCCTGTAAAACACTACATTTTTGCATTAACAGTAGCGAGATACATATTCAGTATGCACTGGATTTTTTTTTTTTTTAACTACGAATTATGAAATGTGCTATCTGTAAAGGGGACCCTACACGGTCAATCGGAATTGCATTAATGACGTTCCGAATTGTCGTGTAAGGTAGCGAATGAAGTACTGATGGTGGTGCGCTGCGGATTTCGGAACATCCGGAAATCAAAGGTTCATTCACGAGAAGTGGAGGGGGGAATGAGGTAAAAGTAGTGGGGAGACTAACCATACTGCTGGATAGGTTAGGTTACCTAGGCCTCACAACCATTATAAATTTCTGATTTTTAATATAAGTAAATAGTTAAATAATTTTTCATATCCCTTGTTTATATTTTTAAACCATCTTCATATATTTCTTCTAAATAGTCAAGTGGGCAACAAATTTAAAAAAAAAAAGCGGAAATTTCACAAATTACTTTAAGAAAAAAAAATCTTTAACTGTTGTATTTATTTGTCATTAATTTTTCCATTTTTCTTAACAAGTTGATTATTTTCGCAATTCGCATTGCCTGACGACTATCAAGCGTTCAGGGCGCTCCGCAACCTGACACAATCCACAATCCGACGAGCCAAATCTACCTATTTCCATGAAGCCCTTTCCTCAGCTCCTGATTCCAAATCCAAATGGCTACTCCTTCGTAAACTCTCTCTTTGTGGTCCTACCAGATCTCCTCCCTCTGCAGTGCCCCCCAGTTTCATTAAATGACTTAAATTCTTATTTTATATCTGCTTCCTCTTCAACTCCTTCATTTCTCCCTTCCTTCTTTCCTCCTGGAACATCTTTCAATGACGCCGATTTTTATTTTTCAGATATTTCTCCCACAGACCTCATATCCGCCGTGATGAAATCACACTCTAATTCTATTGGTCCAGATGGCATTCCCGTCAAATTAATTAAATTATGCCTCCCTGAAATCCTTCCGGTACTCCTTTTCATCTACAATTTTTCCCTTCAAAATTCAGTATTCCCTTCCTTGTGGAAAAAAGCCACAGTCCGTCCTTTAAATAAAAATTCTAATCCGTCTTCCCCTGAAGATTTCCGGCCAATCTCAATCCTTTCTAAACTTTCCAAACCCCTGGAGAGAATTGTGCAATCTCAAGTTTCCACCTTCCTTGAACAGTCCAATCAACTTGACCTTTACCAATCTGGTTTCCGACCAGGTTATTCCACACAATCCACCCTAATCAAAATCATTAATGATGTTCAGTCCGCCATTGATGACAAAAAACTAACCGTCCTTATACTCATTGACTTTTCCAAAGCCTTTGATTCCATCAACCACTCCATTCTCTTTTCCAAATTAAAATCATTATCCTTTTCCCATAGTTCTATTCTATGGTTTCAATCATTCCTTTCCCAACGCTCACAAGCTGTCGCTATTCCTAATCAACCCTTGTCTTCCTATCTTACTTTGTCCGCAGGAGTGGCCCAGGGCTCTAGCATATCTCCCCTCCTTTTTAGTTCTTATATCAATGACATCCATAATTCAATCCTTCACTGCTCCCATCACCTTTACGCCGATGACTCCCAAATCTACCTTTCCTTCCATCCCTCAGAGTTGCATGAAGCGTTTGCCAAAATTCAAGAAGACTTGAATCGGATCAGTGCCTGGGCAAACTTAAATGGTTTAAGGTTAAACGCTGCAAAAACTCAAGCCATTGTCATTGGTTCCAAACCCCTTCTCAGAGCCAATACCAACATACCTATCATGTACCTAAATGACCATCCCATTACTTTCACCTCCTCAGTAAAAAACCTAGGCATTTTCATAGACCAAACCCTATCCTGGAAACACCATATTGCTCACATTACCCGACAGTCAATTGGTACCTTGAAACTATTCCATCGCTTCCGCCATCTCCTACCCATCTCCACATGTAGACTCCTAGTAACTTCCCTCATCTTCCCCCACCTTGATTACGGCTGCGTGGTGTACGGTGGCCTCTCGGCAGAACTCGGGGAGAGACTGAAAAGAATTATGAATGCCTTCGTAAGATTTGTCACAGGGACCCTGAGGTATTCCCGTGTTTCGCACCACTATGCTGAATTAGGATGGCTCTTCCCTTCCTTCCGAAGACAATATTTCCTAGGCACATTCCTTTACCAAATAATCAATAGTCATCGTCCGTCCTACGCATACAATCTCCTACAATTCAAATCATCTATCCACACCCTCTCCACAAGATCTCGTCCTTCTGACCTTTACACTCCTTTCCACAGATCTGCATCATTTAAACATTCCTTCGTTGTCCGTTCCACCGCATTCTGGAATTCCATCCCACTAAAAATCCGCCATGCATCATCCTTATCCACCTTTAAAACCCTCTTATTCCAATTCCTCTTCACAATCCAATCAGACGCTGGTTAAATACATACTATGTTATAAGGATTTAATTTTCTTTAGACATTATTTTTTTCTCTTATTTTTTATTGTTTTATTCTGTGTTGAACGTGAATTTTCATCACCACTCACTAAGCATTGTGAGTAGATAAAATTTGTTTTCCTTAAGTTCTAATTTGTTATTCATGGAATGTATTTCAGTGAAATGTATTTTATTTCTAATTATCTTCAACATACTTCTCGCTATGTGTATATATATACTTTATTTTATTTTCTCTTCTCCTAATCTTTACGCATAATCACTTAAATATCTTAGGAAACATATGTATATCATTATTTGTTTTTTTATATATTTTTTTGTTTTAGTTTTTACAATTTCTTTCCCTACATATTAACAGTTATTATTATTTTTTTAAATTTTTATATTCCATCACTACAATGCTTTACCTTTTTTTTTTTTTTTTTTCTGTTCTTCCCTACCTCGCCTTTTATGCTATACGGGATTTTCCCGAACCAGAGGGTGAGGGCGGGGAATTTAAAATCCCCTCTGGCACCGGGACGCGAACTCGTGGGCATTTTTATATCATAGAATCATATATCCGGTTGCCGGGCAACGGCGGTGCAATGCACACGCGCTAGCCCATTCGGCCACCCCGCCCCCAAACAATGCTTTACCTATAAAATAGATTTTACTTTCCTTTATAATTTCATTCAGTGATTATTATGCAATTATTTTAGCTCCAATATTGTAGTACTGAACCCCTATTACCAAACTGTCCTCGTTAATTTATCCTAAGAGCTTAATTAATACTTAATGTATTACATGTATTTTGTCATTATTCATTGTAATAAGTCTTTTGATCAGATTTGTAGTTAATATATATGAACAATACTGTTATTCTAAAGGGACCTAGTCCCAGAATAAAGATGATTTTTCTAAAAAAAAAAAAAAAAAAAAATAGTTTTCCTTAATTTTTGTAAGTAGTAGACTTATATTTTACTAACTTTTGTCAAAACGATTTTCTATGAGACTAACCTAACTACTAGATAGGTTAGTTTACCTAGGTCTCGTTATTAAGTAAATAATTTCATAAAGTCAAGTAGGCAATAAATTGGAGAGAAAAAAAAGTGGAAACTTCACAATTTACTTATAGAAAAAAAACCTTTAACTGTTGTGTTTATTTGCCATTAATTTTTCCATTTTTCTAAACAAATTGATTATTTTCGCAATACTTTTCATAGATTTTTGTATGTAGTTGACTTATATTTTGGACTAACTTTGGTCTAAACGATTTTCAGGCACTAGGAAGTAATTATTATATCTGCATTTTTCTCTTGATGCCGAATATTATAAATGACAATGTCCAAATAAGCATATCTATGCTGTTTCTTTGTTTACAACTGCGTTAAATTGGCCAGCAACGATCTAACCTAAATCAGCAACGATAAGTAATGATCAGTAATGATTGAACGTGTAAGGGTCTTCATGATCAAAGCGATCGCGGGCAATCTTGGAACTTCTTGTGACGTTCATTCGTGAATTACCGTGTAGGATCTGCTTAAATGGAGAACTTTTTCTCAATTTAGTATATGTTTGCTGATAAACAAAACTCGTGGATATCAAGCCCCCGTATATGTTAAGAGATAACTGAATTTCCAGAAATATTTTATTCTCATAAGACAATTTTAATATAGATATTTGTTAGCAAATGAAAACGGTGAGGAAGCTGTGTGAGGAGGTACTGATCTTACTTGGCAGATGTTTTTTTTTATAATCTAAAGAACAATGACAAGGCATTGGAAATGCTGGTGTGTTCTGTTCACATTATCACTTTAGTTTCGGTCGGGCTGTTTATTTCGTTTTCTGACATTGACATGCCCTAGTTCCAATCCTATTGGAACTACTTCGATGTATCTGACCGACGTACGTTCTTCTTTTTTTTTTTGACTACACCCAATCTCGCTCTTAATGGCATACGTGGGAAGTGGCATGGAGGGTGAGAGGGAGGTTATTCTAGGGATTAATTCCATATGTCAACCTACAAAGTAACCTAGAATCTTGCAAAATGATATTATTTTTAATACAATCATCATCATTATCATCATCATCATCCCAAGCTCTACAATCCATTACTGAACCTTGGCTGCCTCGAAATTTGCCCTCCACTTTTCTCTACTCTGAGCAGCCATTCCTGATTCCAAAAATTCTCTACTCATACTCTAGCACATACTCTACTCCGTCTATCTCAACTTCGGTCTATCCATTTTTCTTTTCTCCGGGTTCCATGCTGAGCAGCTTCTTTGATAGGTTAAGTAAATACTTTGATAGGTTTGTAGTAATTCGTTCAATATTGGTTCCTTAGGTATTCCTTCCTAATTAACGTTTTGTCTAGTTCCTTCTACTAATATTTTATTGACAAATGTATGTAAATTGATACTTTTATTATAACAAGGAATATATTTATTATTAAAAATCTAATACCCTAATATTAACGCTCTTTTTCTTTTAAAAATTAAAAATATAGATTTTCGATGCATCGGACACTATGTTGATACATCGAAACCTTATATTTCTATATTTACATCCGTGCTTTTTGGCCTGGAAGATACCATTCACATATATCTAAATGGATTTTTCCGATCATGATTAATCTAATGCTAATGTATGTGGCTGGGAGAGAGAAAGGATTGGCTCGGGGTTTCCTTCAATGAATATTTTAAAATATTGTGTACACGTACATCTATATTTATGTTCTTACATTCCGAGGCGTCTGAAAAGAAGATGGCCTCGGGACCTTCAAATATAGAAATATAATTGGAGTGCTACCAATGGGTAGTTTTTCTTCATGTTTTACATGTTATGTTACTTGTTTCATATTTCCTTGTTTTATTTATCATTTAATACAGTTTCTAATTTCAATAATGAAAAAAAAATTAAGTTCTTATTTTCATTATATTGAGTTTCCTTTTTAGTTTATATTTATTTTTAATATTATTATTTCGTTATAAATCTATTCAATTTATTGTCAATGTGGTCTAAATGAACTTTTTTATCATTTTTATCTATATCGTTTATTGTGTCAGAATTTAATATAACTCAATAAAAAATATATAAATACATGATTTAGGAACAATTTGGTTAAAAATAAAATAATATAAATTAAATACTTGTATATAATATTTGTACCATATATAATGTACCTATTTGTGTTTGCATATTGGACAGTATATGTACTCACTCACTAACGGATCCAGGATATAATTTTGGAGAGCTTCAGCCCATAAGCTTTTTTATTAATATATATATTACGATTATTACTTTGGAAGAAGAATACAGAAAGTAATTACCTATATGAAATGGCGTTTAAGTGATTCCTGAAGTCTTAAATGTAATTACACGAACAATTGTAGAGATAATTTTGTTTTCATACAACATGGTAATATTTAACATTTTTAGGGAGGACTTCAGTCCGAAAGCTCTACCTCCCCCCTCCTGTAGATCCGCCTGTGTAATCACTTATGAGTACAGAGATCCTCTAATGGCGGTCACTCATTTCTAGTCGGTCAGCCATCCAGATAATCATCTCTTGAAGAGAGCAATTACCTCTATACGCACTCTGGTTTCAGGCTGTGCAACTTCTTTTAGTTATAACAAAAAATTATATAGATAACAAAATGAGTTCCTGTTGAGGGAACAAATCATGGCAAACTGGTTTGATATAATAGATAACTCTCCAAGTTGGCCTTGAGGAAATATTGATTTAATATCGCTTGGCAGTGAGTGAAAGATGGGAAAGTAATTTATCTGCTTCTTCAATCGTTGGTTTATCGCAGATTCTGATATTTGAGGCGCTGTGTAGATAAACTGTTTTAATAAGCAGCTCTTTCAATGGAAAAATAATATATTTTCTGGAAAACGTTTTAATATCTAGATTGCTGAAAAAAAAAAAAAAAAAATCAAACACCATCATTTCTTCTATTTTTCTCCCAAAAAATATGAAACTTATAGTAAATCACATTTCATTTACCAGTGTAGGCTAAGTAGAAATTATTTTCTAGTGAAAATTGGGTATTACAAAAAATGTTTAGAAGTGCATTTGTAATGAGACTAAACCTTAAAGAACACATTTGTGAATTTCTGTCATATTTATTAACGGAAAAATCAGTTTCGTACGGCTATTCGATTTTGACCGAGACTGTTAATATACAGACACGCAGATTTGGGTTATTTTGACTCAGGGTACCTCCAAACGTGTATTTCCGTTGAAAACTCAGATTCGAATATTTTCACGATCTCAATACTTAAATATATATGTAATTAAATATTATATGTAAGTGAAAGTAAAAAATTCATGAAGACCATCAACATAATACAAATGCTATCTATTATATAACAGTAAGCAATGAAAAAGAATATTCATTTATATATTTGAATTTCATTGGTACTTACCTCCAATATCTGAGCTCTATACTCAAAGAAAGATTTGAAAGTACACACACTCACATATATTTAATCTATAATCTTGTGTTCATATTATCTTAAGATTCAAGAGGAAACGAAGTGGGTGTTCTTGAGTTTTTAGTGCCTAATTAAATAGACAAAGTTTTCCGATCTCTAGATTGAAAACAACCCGATTTCGAGAATTTTTGTAAATAAAACATTTTTAGGTTACGATGAGATGAAGCTATTCACTAACGTTTGTATGGTAATAAATAATTTGATAAAAAGGGGTCGGTACCGCTGACTTCTGAACCAAAACCATGAAAGTAATTTTTCAGTAGCTAGATAAAACTGCCTCAATGTGTGAGAAGCTAATAATGTCATCGCAGATAATTAGTTGTAAGTATAAACGTAATTACTCGTTTAACTGTTTGAAAATTTTGCAATAAAACTATATTAACTTACGTCTTTCCGACTAATGATAATATTTTATACTGTCATATTTCTGTATTTACTTTTTTTAATCCTTGAAAAATATCCAAGTTGACCGTAAATATGATTTTTTTTTTCTTCTCCCTTACCAACTCGGACGTTTTGTCAAGTTATGTTTCGATGAAGGAGAACCAAACGATCGGAGCTTGTGAAGGGCGATTTGTCACCCGCTGGGAGCCAGAAATAAGGATGAGGCTGAAGAAGAAAAGAAGAGGAAGAATAATAAAGAAGAAAAAAGGGCGGGGATGGCTGGGAGGAGGCCATGGACCTCAGGAATTTCACTGGCTACATAGAGGATAGGATAACGGGCCTCTGCCACCCAACTCCTCTCTGTCTCTCTCTCTCTCTCTTCCTCTATCGATATCTTCTCTTCTTATGGAACCTCGTTGGAATCTGTCCACGACTTCTTATGTAGTTTATAATAATTTGGCTCTTCTAACAGCATCCATCTACAATATTGCTGAGTAAAACTGTCAATTAACAGCATGTGTTAATTTTGAATCAAAGATTCTGTTATTTGATAACAAGTTCATTATTTTTTAAAATCTTCTATATTTAAGAAGAAAGATATATTTCACTCACTGGCCTATTGATCACTTTATCTCAAAAATGACTGCAATCTATTGAGTTAAAATTTAAAGTGATAATTCCCCTTACGCTGATGATGTACAATTAGTCTGGGTTTGGAAAAATGGGTGCTCTAAGTGGTAAAAGTAATCTGGTGCAGCTTACACCGCTTGCACTTACCATCCTACTTCCAGTAGAAATAGGTAGTTTTAGACAAGGGGAAGTGAAAGTAAAAATTACAGACGATTTAGCATATTATTTAAAATAATTAATCTCTATATATTTTAACTAGCCGTTTAATGTATTATTCATTTGTTGTTTAACACTAACCATTTCTTCTTTTTCTTTTTTCTGGGACGTTGTATGTTATTCTTTGTTATTTGACAATGATGACTTCCAATTAACGACAATTGAATTTATTTGCTGTATTTTCAAATTGCATGTTTACAAGTTAACGTTTCGGAATATTTACTCCCATCTTCAGATCTACAATCCCAATGATTTTGTGAATACATGGCTTTAATCTAATGTGCTCCATCGTCAGGTTCTAATTCAAGTTATAATAAATCAAGGTATATAACATCCAGAGCAACATCTTGCTTTTAGACTAATTATTGGATGTCTGCAATTAGAACCTGACGATGGAGCACATTAGATTTAAGCCATGTAGAACTACAATCATTGGGATTGTAGTTGGGATGAGTCACATTTGGAAACCTATCCCAACATTTTTTCCAATGTGGCTTGCGCGCTGGGATTTCTTCGGTCCCACATTACTATCTCTTATTTCTCATTAATTTAATTTTAAAAGTCTTACATAGTTTATATATAACATTTTTTTGGTTCTTGGTTATAATGTGAAGTGGTTAATTAATTCAAATAAACAAATTCAAAGGTACTTTAGAAGAAGATATTTTAATAATTCATTATTTAAGCCATGTAAAGACTCATATACTTGACTATAATAAGACCTATTTGGACTTACGGAGTTGAGCTATGGGGCTCCACTAAACCATCGAATTCCTCTCGCATCCAATCCTTACAATCCAAAATCCTTCGTAAAATCCTCAATGCTCCTTACTTTGTCACTAATAAAATAATCCATAAAGACCTCAATTTTCCATATGTTTCCGATTAGGCCAAATCCAGATACTTATCCTTCCATAATAAACTTCATAACCATCCGAATCCTCTTGTTTCTAACCTTGCTTCCTCTTCGATTCCTGATAACCCTCCGAGGCGTCTGAAAAGAAGATGGCCTCGTGATCTTCTCATGTAGACAAATTATTAGAGTGCTACCAGTGGGTAGTTTCTCAACAAGCGTGTTTCATGTGATAATATTTCTCTGTACACATTTACTTGATGTATTCATACTAATACAGTTGTAAATATCATAATAAAAGTTTTAAAAAAAAAAAGCCATGTTAGACTATTTCAATGAAATACAACTTAATGTTACACATATTTAATTAATTTAATCAAAGTCGTTGGAGTCATTTTTAAGAAAATTGTAAAAATGTCTAAAATTGATAATAAAAAGTTTCATATGCGGTTGGTCAATTTTAATGAAAAAATTGCCATTCGTCCCAAGCATATAAAAATCTTAAATATGTAATTTTAGTTTCTTGAGATATTCATTTTTGAGCCACTATTCACACTATTAGTTAAATGGATTTATCACGTTGATTTCCGGTGATAACTCGGTTCTAATGTATTCACGATTGCAATACATTTCCTTACTATTTATTTCATATTCAGCTGAAAGTAAAATTAATAATAATTGATTTTATGACCATGAAGTTATAAGTTAGTGTGACTAATTATAGTTATCTGATTGGCTTTGAATTGTATTGCAGTTATTAAAACACGAATATGATTCCGTAGAATTCCGAATTTGGAAGATCATAACTGAGCTGTGAAATTGATAAGATTGACTTAGGCGTTTACGAATAATCCTAAGTGCCAAGATGTTGTACAAGGAGAAGTTTCTGAAACCTTCAAAGTGCGAACTGGTTTGTGGCAACGAGATTGATTCTTGGCGATACTATTTAACCTAAGAATAAGAGAATAAGAGTACAAGTTGGAATTAATCATAAGAGATGCAGATCATATAGCTCTGTATTTGGAAGCAATGAAAAACTTTCTAAAACTCAGAGAAGAGACGGGTTCGATTTTCTTGACTCGGCAAGATAACCGGAGCGATTTGAGACAAAGTAGTACTGTAAGTTGAAGTACAAATAAGTGAAACTGGCCAATCAATATATCATGATATGAGGCGAGGAAGTTAAGAGGTACAGGTCATGTAGCTCGGAGCATTCCATTAGGAAGCCTCTACACAACAATGAATGCATCAATAGTAGGCAAGAGACATAATACAAGGCTAAAAATTAGATAGACGAATCAACGAAAGTGCTATAGAACAGCATGCAGACAACTGGAAAGAAATAGTCTAAGGTAGACAGAGATGGAGAAGCCTGTTAACGGCGTCACAGATATATAAGCTCTGTAATACCAACGACAAAATAATAATAATAATAATACTATGGAATATTTTTTTTAATTTATTTAGTTAGTGGGTAATATAGTATTCAGTTAATTTGACGATAATTATAGCGAGTATGAACTAATAAAACTCAACTTATCAAGTTAAGAAGTTTGCAGAGCAGTCAACGTATATCAGAACAATAATATTTTTTATAAATTCTTAAATAACACGTTTTCGGGCGCGTGATATTGTGTGGGTTAGCACAATGTTTATCAAAAACCTGTTGTTAAAGAGAAAAATGATAAATTTTATTTTACAACGTAGCATTTTCAAACTTCATCTTAATTTTTGTTGATACGTGAAATTAATATAAAAACGCTGCAAATTGTTCCACTAACGTTTATTGTTTCCAAATAATTATACATCTAAAGTAACATTACCTTCCTAGTGACAACGAAAAAGAAATAAAAGGTGATTCCAATTATTGGACTAAATATTTTTTTTTTAATCATTAGTAATGTGCTAGAAATAAAAATTAGCATTAGTTCAGAAACACATTGAAAAACCAAAACAAAGGATATAATTGTTGCAGTATAACTTATAAAAAACATCTAGGGGTCATATCTTTGCTCCTAAGTGTCCGATTTTAACGATTTTTTTTTTATTTTAGGAAATTCCTCAAACTTTTGAATCCAAATTTTTCCAAGTTCCAATCAGGCAATTCATAGATGATAAACTATAATCTAAACCCAGTTACTGTTATTTCTCATTTAACGTAACTTTTTTTGAAGAGCTTGAATAAATAAAAGTTCATCTTTGACTATAAATCTAGAACTTAATTACAAAAAATTCATTAGTGCTTATATTTAAAAAAAAAAATTCCTAAAAAAACATTCACAGATGAAACTTTTTAAGAAAGTTCTTTAAAAGTGTCAACTCCTGATTACAACAGAATGACAAAATTATCGTTACTATTTGAACCATTCTCCGTTGTCAAGAGTACCTAGTTTTGGGTCGAAGTTATCAAACTTCTGTTTTCCTAATAGTTTGGCCGCTGTATCTTGCTGTCATATATTTTTTCTTCCTTTTCTTTTTTTTTTTTTTTTTGTTTAACAAAAATTTAGTTTACTTCTGAGATTAATTTTTTGAAACGTAGTACCGGATCCATTGGATACAGATCTCTCGAATCTTCTGTACGTACAAAGACCATGAGGGAGACAAAGAATAAATGATAACAGAGGAGAAGATGGCTTCTGCTGGATATTGAATGCGCAAGGTGACCTCGAACTGGAGATGAGATTTTTTAGTTACGCACGTCTGTAAGAAAAAGTAGAGCGCTCATTGTCGATTTTCCCTCCGGTCCATGGAACCACTCCTACACCACCCACAGCTGATGCTTTATATCGTGAAGTTTTACCTATTGGAGAATAACTTGAAGCTTTCCTCATCAAGGTTATAATCTGGGTCTTCACCAGCTTCTCCCGAATCATCTATTTTCATCTACTCCTTTTTTTGCGTCAGTAAAAATGTTTTGCCATTTTCTGCGATGAGTGTTTGACAGCTATATGAAAATACTTACCAGTTTTTTCTTACTACCAACTATACCTAAAATTTACGTACAGAAATATTTTTTCATATTTTCTATCTGAACTATACATAAAAATAAAAAAAGATTATATATATATTTTTTAAGTTCTGTATTACCAAGGATACGTAATAATTAAGTTATTAATTTTGGTAAGGTGATGTTGGACTAAATAACTCCCCCCTCTCCAAGGTTTTATTAAATAAAATAGTTTAAACCAAATTGTTATATTAAAATATTTCTCTGTAACACAAGTATATTAACACCTCCTCCACCACGATTGTAGCAGCAGAATTGTCTTGGAGTGATCTACAATGGTGTAATGGTTTATGAAATTTATTTAACCAAATATAACTTTGCGAGAATAAGATAACCAAACTATTATATCATTCATTCATAAGTGGCGCGACATTCCTTCACCGAGAATGGTCCTCCTCCAAAAGTGTCCGCCAGTTTGTTCTGTCGTTTGCTGTAGCTCTCCAGTTTCGGACTTCAACCATTGGAGCCTGAGACAGATTAATGAAAGTTTGAAGCTCCGTATAAAAGTTAATAAAAAAACAAAAGTAAAATTTAAAACAGGGATTTTTTTTGTTAAAACAATAATGTTCTCATCTGAAAAAATATATGTTATGTTACTGCAGTAAAATGATTATTTACTTAAGAAAAAAATATGTAACAAATAAAACCCACCCTTTTTGTGGGGTCCCATTATAAAAGTCACTACTAGAAGTTAAAATTATATAAAAATCGAAAATATGAAAAATGTAAATAGTGAAATCGTTCATTTATTGTGAATATTTTTTTTTAATGCGTTTATGGCTAACTATTTTATCTTTATTGCCTTTTTTCACTATTTTTTTGCGTATTATCAAACTTTGTATAGCATATTATTGTAATTTTTGAGGAATTAGGCATATTTCAATGTTTGTTATTTATAAATCCAGGCCTTACTAATAATTATTAAAATGAATACTCTATTATTGAATAATATTGCTATGTTAGCAATATTTCAATATTTGTAAAAAAAATTAATGAAAAATAGTTTTCCATTCCTTTATGAATTAAGAAAATTTTGAATTATTACTTTTTTTTATGTAACTAATCATTTTTAGGTACAGAGTAAGAAAAGTATGGAAAGCAATGGTGCTGTTGATCCAGCTTTTAAAGGAATATCAAGGACTTCAACTGCATTTCTCATATGGAGAGTTGAGGTAACAGTATTTTCGCCCCACTCAATATTTTTAACAGTTTTGTTTATTTTATTTTTTTTTCAATTTTATTTACTAAGTTTTATTTTTTCTTTCAGAATTTGCAGTTGGTACCAGTACCAAAGGAACAATATGGTACATTTTATGATGGAGATTCGTATATAATCTATGCTGCTTCCGAGTACGGCAAACATGGAAATCCCAATACAAAAGTAAGTACGAGGTATGGGAAATTGTCTCCTACTAGTTGGGCGAAAATTATCCGAATGACGATTAAACTAATGATTTTTTTCATTCATTCGTCGCGTATTTAAAAACGATTAATTAAAAAAAAAAGAAATTTTAAAAACCTCATACGACTAAAAATTTAGTCGTTCATTCATGAATTAATTTCCGAAAAAAGATGTTAAAAAATAATCCGTGGTACAGGCCCCTTTTTATCAAATTATTAACATCCGGCTGAAACTTCGTAAATAGCTTCATCTCATCGTAACCTAAAAATATTTTATTTACGAAAATTCTCGTATATATTATAGGATCTAATATTCCGTGGTACAGACCACTTTTCTCAAATTATTAACATCCGCCTGAAACTTAGTGAATTGCTATTTTATTTACGAAAACTCTTGGAATTGGAGCGTTTTCAATCTGGAGGTCGGCAAAGTTTGTCTTTTTAATTAGTTACTAAAAACTTGAAAATACCCATTTGCTTTCCATTTAGTTCGTAAGATAATTTGATCACAAAATCGATAAAAAAGGTGGCCTGCATATATATGACCTCGTCATTTTGACAAATTGGGAGGGTAGGTCACGCCAAACGGCTCAATATTTTTGAAGGCCAACTTTATTTGGAACTTATCTTACTGTTCAAGTGGAAAGCAAATGGGTATGTACCAGTTTTTAGTCCCTAATCAAATAAACATTTCGTGACGAGAATTTTCGTAATAAAATATTTGTAGATTACGATGAGATGAAGCTACGAAGTTTCAGCCGAATGTTAATAATTTGCTAAAAAGGGATCTATACCACGGACTAAAATTGATTATATTTTTTTTCTTTTTTTTTTTTCCTCTAACAGCCTAACAAGATTTCTTTCCGAGATACCGAATTGAATGCCGCCTTCAGGTCTAAGAATGCCAGATAGACGTTCCCACCAAATTCCCAGAACTTCTCTATCACGTTTCTCAGGGTGAAGATCTGATCTTGCGTTTGCCTGTTGGGGCTAAAAGCACTTTGTTGTTCCAGGAATAGGCTTCACCGTTACTCTTAAGCAGTTTTCTAAAATAAAAGAGTATAATTTGTAAAGCTGGGGGGACTGGCTAATAGGTCTGTAGTTGGAACAATCGCTTTGATTTTCTTTCTTGTAGACGGGAATTATTACATTATATTTCCATCCCTAAGGAATTCTTTCATCGTCCCAAACCCTTTGGAAAAACTTTTGTAGGGCTTCTACTAACTCTGGTCCTCCGTATTTAAGAAATTCTGGGTCTATATTGTCCCGGACTGCTGCTTTCCCTGTCTCCATCTTCACAATAGCATTTTCAACCTCGTCCTCTTCAATCGGGCCATTTTCTTCATCCTCCGTCTCGCCTCTCCCATCAGGATGATCGCTTTCTTCCTGATTGCTCTCGAACTGTCTTGAGTAGTATCTAGTCCAGGTCTCCAAGACTTCTTTCTCCTCTGATATCACCTCTCCTTTTTCATTCTTTATGTTTCTCATTTGCTTGGTATTCCTGCCTCTGAGTGTTTTTATTTTCTTCCAGAAGAGGTTAATATTTTCCATATGATCATTATTGAGAGATCGTCCAAACTCCTCCAATGCTTTTCTTGTTGCTTCTCTCATTGCCACCTTAACTCTGTTTCTTGCGCCTTTGTACAGTTTATAGTTGCTTCGGCTTCTTTCCTCACAAAAGATTTTCCAAGTCAAGCACCTCTGTACCAGGTCCTTCCCCAACCCCTACCCATCTCCCCCCACTCCTTAGCTGGGTTTAGCCACTCAAAAGTCCTCTTTAAATGGTTTTAACAAAAGCAAACTCTATTTTTATTTGAAGTAAATTTTGTCTAGTTAACAGTTAACCAATCGGTAATTACTTAAATTAAATAGTTTTTTAGTTATAACTTCCTATTCAACAAAAAACGTGACTTACTTAAAAAATCACAAAACTTTAATTTCCTACTTTCTTGCTGAAAATCAAACCATTGTTTATATAAACTTTTTTGTAGTTCTGGAGTTTGGCTATCACTCCTTTAAATATTTCCCTTCACTTACGAGACACTCTGTATATGAGTTTAGACATGTAAAAAACAAAATTATTAACACGGGTCACCAAGAGAAAGCATTTTACAACCAAAAAAGCCAGATTTATCTGATCTTTTTTTTTTTTTCATGTATTACTACTAAACAGTGCATCAAAGCGAAACAGTGTATCGAAGGAGTACCTAAACTTAATAATTTAATTAAGTTATATGGTCGATAACCACAGTCATTGACACTAATTTTTTCCAACTTTGTCAAAATCTGAGACAAATTACTATAAATGGTCCTGCATCTTGGCAATGAGTTCTATAAGAAAAAAAACTCTGTCAGAATAAATTCTGATTCCGATCATATCAGAAAATCCTCATGAAAAAGTTCCCAACAGCTTTTTAAGCTTTTTTTTAACAGCTTTAAGAAAAGAACAACACTTTCTAATGAGAAAGATACAAATTATTATCGTGACCAGTTTTATAAAAGGTTCTTGTGTTCAAATAAAAGGTTGTTCAAAAGAATAAATAAAGTTCTTTTTTTTTTTTTTTTTTTTTTATATTAATTCTCTTCCATCATGTATTTCACCTGCGAGACTCAGTTCAAAGTCAGTAGGAATAAACTGCAACAGGAGCACAAGCCTTTGCATCTCACGGCGGTCCAAAAAGTACATCACTTCACTCTATGATCCAACTTTTGCTCTTACATTCTATTCTTTGTTTCACAAAATCTCCCCGTGTTTCACAAACCCAAAGGCTGGGTGCAAGTCGATCCACAGCCTGGTGGGGTGACATGATATTTATTTATTTATTTAAGCCCTTCTGTGCGATTTAGGTAATACAGGTGTTGCAGAACTGAGTTGTTACGCATGGCTACATCATTATGTACAACTTCCTACTCCTGTATGAAACTCATCTTAATATAATCAGCCTGCTGTTTGCTGTTATTAATGTGCTCTTATGTTTCTTATTCCGCAGAGTCAATCCTCAGCTAATTTAGTAGAATAAATAATTACTCCCACTAGCTGAATTTGAACCCAGGATCTTTAGTTTTAGAAGTCAGTGTCCTCCTCACTGAGCTATTCCGCTTCCTCTCTCTGCCATGACTTACAAAATATTCACAAATATATATATATATTGAAAGTTGTTATCGTAATCTTCTAATTTATGTATATATTAATAATGTGGAGGCTTAAGGAAAAAATAAAATGTTAGTTACATCTTGGTGTCATATGAGCTCACCCTCGGGCTGCCAACTAATAACAGTTGAACTTTGAAAGTTTTAACTATTTATAATATATTTATAATTTAAGTTATATTAAATATATTGAATTAAGGTATTATAAAATTATTTAGTGATTATTATTTTAATAATTTTGGCTTATGAAAAAAAAAAAAATTGAAATCATTTTCCTCTAATTCTCATTCCTTCCTGCAATTTCTTTTTTACTTCAGTACTTTTTGTAAGTACATTAGTATATTTTAGTATTTTGGCTTGCATATTTTTTGCTTCATATTTTTCCTTACTGCATACTTTACTATTCTTAATTCTTATTATAAGGTATATTCTGTAGATTTTTACTCCATAAAAATCCAGGATCTGATAATGCTATTGATAATTTCTTATTTTTCTACCAATATTTTGTTGTAAACTGGGAACTTGAAAAAAAATTGTTTGAATGTTTATTTCAGATATATGATACACTGAATTGTATTGTTTTCTTTATATCATTACTGTTTAGGTTTGTATCGATTGTATAGGTTGCATCGATTCAGAACAATATTAACCATTACATTTACTTTAACTTTTTTTTCCAATTTACTTTATCTTCTTATTAATTAATTTGATTTTAATTTGTTCAACAGTCAAGGGAAATTAAGGGAAATCTTGAAATGCATATTCACTTTTGGTTGGGTAACAATACTAGTCAGGACGAAAGTGCCGTAGCTGCCTTTAAAAGTGTGGAACTGGACAACTATTTAGGAGGCAAACCTGTTCAGCACAGGGAAGTGAGGGGAAATGAATCTTCAAGATTTAAGGCATACTTTAAGAATGGAATAAGGTAATTCATTATACCAAAAACAATAGCTAATATTTGTATGTCATATACTGATTTTAATGCATTATAGATTACGTTTAATAATACATATGTATTTAAACCACATTCCATTGTCAATTTGAATTTGTTTGTGTGTGTAAATCGAGGTAAAATTTCTTATAACATAACTAAGCATGAAATCCTTGATGATTATTGTAATATATTGTTTTATATGTCATTTGATAGAAAATAAACCATTCAAAGGATCAGTTGCGCTACATGTTTTCAAAATAAAAGAACCTTCCACCATAAAATGGCCATGCCTATTCTACTTCATTAGAAAAATGAAAAGGTTTGAAACAGATGGAGCTGTAATAGAATATCATCGGTATCATTGTGTCTGGGATTGGCAAAAAGGCCCAATAGACCCACTTACCGGACTGAGTCCTCCACCAGTAGTAGTACCAGTTTCTAAATAAAAAGTCTGTTAACATTTTAGGAGCAAAATTAATTTGATGGCATTTAAAAAAAGGAAACCAGTCCATATTACACATGTTTTGAGTAAACTCAAGTCAATAGCGTTTGATTTATAGCGTTAGAAAATCAAAAGTTTTAAAATAAGTCTATTTTATTTTTTAATAATTTTATTCTGTGTTTTATCCAACCTAAAATATTCCCATTATACCAATAGATTGATCAAAAATTTACTTTATTCTCGTTTATTTTATTTTTTATGTAATAGAAATCTATTTCCAATAATTTTTTTTTAACTTTGATTTTCCAGTGAAGATTCTTGAACTAAAAATTAGTTCTTTTTTTTTTTTGAAAATATTATACTTGATTTAAAAGTATTAAATAAAAAAATATTTATATTTAAAAAAAAGTAAACATATATGCCATTTTTCCTGATTTTCAAGAATTTGCATCAATTTTGAGAGTTGGTAATTTATAGTAAATATGAATTTAAATAGTATTAGAGTTACGCCTTTTGAGGCTCTCAACTTTTTTTTCACTACCTCCACCGTTTAAATTGGCTTCAGAAAGAAATAATAGAGTGTTCAGGGACAGAACATTTTAGGTATGATAATATCGTTAGTTTTCGAAATGATTTTGGATTGTGGTTTCTGAAATTATCCTTTTTGCAAAAAAAAAATATATATATTTATTCTGGAAAAAAATAAATTGTTTATTCTTTGTCCTCATCGCAAATGTATTTATATAACTATGTGATAATTAATTTTTAATGCTCTGTATATAAAATATTCATGTAATCTCTAAATCAACACAAATAAATAATTATTCTATTAATCCATTAATTTTCAGAATACTACTAGGAGGATTCGACTCTGGATTGAAAGTTGTGAATAACAATTTTGAACCAAGGCTATTCCGAGTCAAAGGAAGAAGAAGACCCCTAGTGACCCAGATGCCAGCTGTAGCCTGGGAATACTTCAATTCAGGAGATGCTTTCATCATCGACACAAAAGATGTAGTTTTTGTGTGGATTGGCAGAACTTCAAATTCAATGGAAAGGCTACAAGCAGCAAAGGTCTTTCATGCAAAATAATCTCATTTTTAATTTAAGATCTCAAGTAAATAAAATATAGTGAATTATGATAGCCAAAATTCTTTTTAATTATTTTTGACCATATAGGTAAATTATTATATTTGGGTAGTTATTTCTAAAATTATTATTTTATTGTCTATGATATATTAACATGTTGATATGGCAGTATCTTTTGTGTGAAAAAAGACCCATTTATTGTGTATTTTTATCATTATCTTTTTTTCCATTGTTCACCTTGTTTATCTTCATTTAAGAGTTGAATGGATATAACTGGAAAATAAATTTAACATAAAAACTTGTCATTATTACAGTAGAAATGAGAATCAAGAATATAAATAAAAATGTAAACACTCATTAGATCCAAATAGCCCTACTTTATTTTTACTTTACCTTCAATGTTTCAACCCTTAGACCATTTTAGAAGGAATAAACCTTATTTTATTATAAAAATAAAATCATTGAGGCTAATTTACTTGTCAGATACACATTGTCTATTACTAAAGCCTCCACTTAATTTAGTAATTGGCAATAAGCAAGGGCAAATTAGCCTAAATGATTTTATTTTTATTATAAAATAACGTTTCTTCCTCTGATAATGGCCTAAGGGCTGAAAAATTGAATGTAAAGTAAAAATAAAGTAGGAATATTTGGATCTAATGTATGTTTATAATATTACAAATTAAGTGAAATCTGAACCATCAATATTAAAAATTATTATTGATATTTTTGGCTTTATTATTATTGAAAAAAATATTTTTTCTACCGATATTTATATAGCTTCCCTCAGGTCTGTACAGGTGGCGACTCAGTTTCGTGATGAAAGAAATGCCCTGTCTATTGTTTTTGTCGATGACGGAAAGGAAATGGAACTACCTAGCCCAGAACAGACGCTGCTTGGATTTTATCTGGACCTGAGGCCACTTGCAAAAAGGTATTTTACATGATCCTTCTATTATAAGTAAATCAAAACACTTTTTATATATTTTAAACCTTATTTAGTAACAAATGTTTTAACAAAAAGAAGATACTATTATAAGATTTAATGCTACTTTTTCTTTATGAGATATTTTAAGAGAAAAGTTATACTTTGATTTATGACTTTTAGGGTGATGCCAGAAGTTAATGGTGTCGATGAACATGTAGAACAAGAGGTCAGATCACAGCTGAAATTTTACCGATGTTCTGATGATGACGGAATTTATAAAGTTACTGAAGTAAAAACAGGATCATTGAGTCAATCAGATTTAGATCCAAAAGTAAGTCGTAAAAGTTGTTCTCATATGATTTAGTTGGCTCAGGATTTGAAATAAAATTTTATTTTTAGTCGTTTTGGTGTAACTGGAATCTTTCTTTTCAATTTGTTTGCTGTTATTTCCAAATTAGGGCTGTTTCCCTTGCAATATTTAAGTGAAGGTTCTACTAAATGTTTATTTAACAAAAAAAAAAATTTAATTCTGTTGAAGCAATTATTTTTGCTAAAATATTAATCTAGTAAATGGGAATTGAAACGAATATTCTTAGCTACTCAAACGAAAAAGATATAATAATCAAATAATCCATTTAAAAAAATATATATCTGTAATCTAAGTCCAAGTTATTTTCATTTAACGTAACTTGTTTTTAAAAATTTCAGCTCCTGATTTGACTTTCAGTGAGTATTGATGAGTATGTTTTGATGGACTGCCTATAATTTTGTTTTATAATTGTTACAACTGAGAAAAAAGATCTTTTTATATAACAAGTTGAGTACTTTTTGCTACACAAAAAAAGAAGCAAACATTATGATAATTACTCAAAATAACTAAAAGTACAAAATTGTTATACTTTAGAAAATAATAATAATAATTATACAAATAAATTAAATAGACATGGCAATAATTTCTTACAAATCGCACAATTCTACTTTAATAAAAATAGGAAAATATAATGGTTCTGTTTTTTTTATTTTTAAATGCAGTACTGCTGTAAAATCTTCAAGATCTGATGTTTTTATTTATCACTTTCCTGTAGTAGCTTTATTTTTAATTTTCTTATTTTTTAGGACTCTTATATCATTGACAATGGTCCTTACCACATCTGGGTTTGGATAGGAAGAAATGCTTCATCAAAAGAGAGAGTCGAAGCAATGAGGAACGCTAATGGTTTCCTAAAAAAAAAGAATTATCCAGTGAGTTGCCGTGTGAGCAGGGTTGTAGATGGCGGTGAACCTGCTGAATTTAGAGTACTGTTTCCAAGTTGGGAAGTTAGAGAACCAGTTCAAAGCCCCAAAGGTATTAGCTTTACTTGAATAATTTGTCATAATAAATAAATATGCTGGTTATTAATCTTTAATGAATGTTTACAATGTTTATCTATTTATTCAAGTTTTAAATACTTAAAGTTCCACCGGGTACCGGAATTTGAACTTGTAATTATTTTTCCAGGCCTAACTTCGGTTATCAGGATGCTTGGCAATGCATGATGTTGTGCACATGTGTTAGCCTGCTTGGCCACCCTGCCCCCAAAATGTTTTAAATACTGATTTTGGAAATAGTAAGCTTCAAATATCAATTATAGTTTTGTAATGTCTTAAAATTTATACTTCTTTGTTCTTCCAATTTTGGTAAGTAATACATGGTGTCCATTTTTCCTTGACCATCGCAAAAGATGTCAGGGGTCTATGTGCACCTTTCGGCCAACATCTCCGACTTCTACGTCATTTGTTAGGTTTGTTCCCTCGCAGTTGATTTGATTCAGTTGATATTCGGGTCCATGCCAGTACTGCTAGCACTGCTACCTGCTACCACAAATATTTATTGACCTCCCGGTCTAGATCCACTGTGTTCAGTCGAAAGCAGGATCACCTCAGGCAGGATGCGGTTCTTCACTTTGAGGTCTCCACTTACAGTTTCTAAGGCCTCTCAGCTATTCCCCTGATTTTGAATGAGGACCAGTCTCTAGGTCTTTCTTAGCTAATGGTACTACCTCTCCTCCTTGACCCTCATCAAAAAAAAAAATTATACTTCTAAATAAAATTTTGTATTCCCTGAATTTATCAAATTTCAGTTACATTGGAAATAAATCATTAACAAACCACTGACTAATTTTATTTTCATTTATTTCTCTATTTTATTTTTTAAATACTGTTTGTCGAATCTGTATTTTATATATTTTGTAACTCTGGGCTGTACTAAATCAAAACTTGAATCTTAACATGATTGTGTATCTGCAGATTTATTCATGTATACAATTTTATATTATTTTACCACTGCATCATTGTTGAATATTGGCAGACATAGAAAGTAATAAAAATAATGATAAAACGTTTATTGAAAAGATATTTTACACACATTCCTGCTTGGTTGTAAACTTGTTTGTTGCCAATTTTAATCAAGACATAGGATTCCTTTTTTTGGAATCAAAAATGATGGTGGTGAATTATGTATGACCTTCACAATTCTTTTAATGCTAATTATCATATTGATACTTAATTCGGTAGACTTTTTTCCCTTTCAGAGGATTTCAATGTGTTTATTTTAATAATTATTTGTAATAACATTATTTCTTTCTTTTCTTTTTTTTTCAGCTGCATCACCAAAAAGTCAACCAATAGCTGTTCAGAATCTCAGTTCCCTCGAAAGTAATACTTCATTGGCTGCTAAAGAACAAATATTAGATAATGGCTCTGGAAATTTAAAAGTTTGGAGGGTTTCCAAAACAAATCTTGTTGAAGTAGAAAAAAATAGTATCCTGTTTTCTTCAGAAATATATTATTTGTTATACACATATCCATACAATGGCTCCAACAAAGAAGTATTATATTATTGGCTGGTAATAATGATCATCTTTGTACTATTGATGTAATTTAGGCTTATGAATTCTATACTTCTTTTTTTCCTACTTCTACATTTCACCTATTTCTCGTAATAATATCATTATGTTTCACAGCAAACTATTTTTGTGCTACTTGATTCAATAATCATAAATTTTTCATTGCGGTAACACTGAAAAATTTTGTTGTGATATTGGATGAAAAATCTAATTGTTTTTCTTTGATGTCTACATTAGTCCAGAGTCTTATATATTAGAACTCACTGAACCAAGAATCTGCTATAATTTATTAAATAACGCATAGATATAATGTATTGATTTTGCCGTTGTTCATTGTAAATTGATCATTTGTTAATTTGTTAGTAATGATCACAATTTATTAAATTCTATATAATAATTGCTTTGAATGTCAAAAGTTATGAAATACTAAAAGTTAATCAAAAGATCTAAATATTTCGAGAAATGGCCCGTGAAAATCGAGGGGATGATTTAAGTCCTGCCAACAATGATCCTCGGATTTTATAAACCTCCCCAAGCTTGCAATCCAGTTTGTTATTGTAACGGGTTTGATAAAGCGTTGCGTTCTCTGGTATTCTCAAGTCTAGCAGTGCCATTTCAAATTCGGCCTGAATGGGTTGAAATTCATTTCATCTTCAACCCAATGAATGAATCTTGACCTTCCCAATCTAGTTATAATAAGTTTGGTTGTATTTCTAGAACTACCTCCCGGATATTGTTCAGATATTGATGGCAATATTTCCGATATATCCTTTATTACCCATTTGCCTTAGATTTGTGTTGAGTTGAGTAATAGGTAATAGTTAAGAATATAATCAGTTTCAATAATTTGTTCAGTTACTTGATTTCCTCTGATCCTATCATTACTACTTACAGTAACTATTAACTATAAGTCAAAATTGTTTTTCATTTAACCAAACTCATATTTTTAAATAATAATGTAAATTCATATGAATGATAGTAATTTATTGTTTTTATTTAAATAAGGGATCTACATCAAAAGAAAATGCCCAAACTCACTTAACATTATCTCAAGAAGACCTTGTAGCAAAAGCAAATGTAAAGGCTCGAATATTACAGTGCAACCAACCTCCTCACTTTTTGGTTGCCTTCAGAGGAAAATTAGTAATAATGGATGGAGAGCACAAAGAACACATGCCAAAAACTTATTTACTTCAGATAAGAGGCAATCAAATATTCAACACATTTGGGCAGCAGGTATGTAACTGTTTAACACTGTTAATTTTTCACATTTTAATTTTAATTTCTCAAAATTTTCTTAATTTCATGATCAATAGAAGCCTCTTGAAAGAATGTCTCTTAATTCAAACCATGTATACCTGCTTAAGACAGAAAGTGAAAGTTACTTATGGTGTGGCAAAAGTTCAACAGGAGATGAAAGAGAAATGGCTAAAGGTTTATCCCTCACATTAGTGAAAGAATTCTCTGTTCTATTTGAAGGTCTATATTTTATTTATATTGATAAAAAACAATATTTTATGTATCACAAATTTGATGATTTGATTGAAATCTATGTTTAAAATGTTATATTTCTTTTAGGGCAAGAAAAACAAGATTTCTGGAAATATTTACCTGGAAATGAAACCTATAGTAATTGTTTGAGACCTGCTATTGTACCCCTTAAGGCTCCCGCTGTGAGACTTTTCTATTACTCAAAATTGAAAGGTGGCTTGAAAGGTAATATGTGTTACTTTGTTAGTGACTATTTTAAATAATAACAGTAAAATGGCTTCCATAAGTTCAGTGCTAATAATAGAAATAATGTATATTTCATCTAAACCAACTATCTTTATAAACTAAACTGAAATACAAAGTCATTACCAAAACCAAATAAATTCTAACGCCCCCTAACTCAATTTTTGATGAAACATGTTTGGGTAGCTAACTGTAGAAATTGTTTAACTTCTAATTGAATGGTAACCATGAATGTAAAGTTTATCTTTTCAAGAGGTCATTAACAAAGTAATTGAGCAGTTTGTTTTTACCTCTTGTAAAGTTGTGAGAATTGAGTTAAACAAAATTTATATGACTTTTATTTTAGATATTACTAGGGATAGACCCATCTCTCTGGTTCTCAGACAGTGATGGATTTTAACAAATGAGACATTAAAAAAAAGACAAATTCATGTATAAGGGACAAATCCTAATGAATTCTTACTAAAACTTTAATAAAAGTTATTGAAAAAAATTAGGTTTCCAAACTCCAATAGTGGTTGTTGAGACAAGATGTATTGGATTTTATTGATTTTGACAAGACTTACAAAATTGGTTTGCTTGTAAAATTCCTTTGGAATATTTCATGCTCTGTATTTTAACCCAAAGGGGTCCACTCTAGGTAACCTCACAAATATCAACAGGTTTATTATAAAATTTGACTAATCACACAAAGTCAAACTTTTAAATAAATGTTTATGGATTTTGATCATATTTATCAATGCAAAAATTCATTAAGTACCTCAAAATAACACAAATTCTATTGCTTATTCGATGTTACGACCCATTATTTGAGTCATAGCCTACTCAAGCTTAGACCGCCAGTCCTCCCTGTTCCGTGTTGCTGCCTTCCAGTTCATAACACCGAGCAGAGATCTCGCGTCTGCAGCCACGCAGTCTTCCCAATGAAATCTGGGGCGTCCAACCCGCCTGGTACCATACATATGCCCAGCTAAGATCTTGTAAGGAACTTCGTTCGGATCCATACTTTGACATGACCAGCTCAGGGAAGTCTTGATACCTTTACAAATGTTGATATGTCTATTTCTTTGTACCTCGCTCTTAACTCAGCATTCGTTCTTGTTCTGCATGCGCCTCCCTCATATACGCCATCATATATACAGTGAAGCACTTTTCTTTCGAAGCGGAGAAGGAGATGCTCAAGGGCTTTAGTTGTAGTCCAACATTCTGAGCCATATGTTAGAACAGGTCGTATAATTGTCTTATAAATTCTCACTTTCGAGGCCTTCGACAACACATTACTTCTCAAGAGGTTATGGAGGGAGAAATATGTGCGGTTTACGGGGAGGACCCGTCTTTGGATTTTTTCTTCAATGCAGTTATTACGGTTGATCTGGGATCCCAAGTATATGAATGATTCCACTCTTTAAAATCTATGGCAACCTATCGAGACATGACCTATCATCTTCATGGGTAGGTAGGGTGCACATATATTTTGTTTTTCCAACATTCACTACTAGGCTCAGTCTTGCTGCATACTCGTCTATTGCTTTAAAACTCTATTATAAGTCCAAAATAATTGTTTGTCAAATATTAAAATGATCAAGTGAATAAAGATGATTATTGCATTTTTAGGAAAAAATGAATTATTGTTAATAATAAAGTTGTCGTGTGATATATTATTAATTTTCCTTCTTTCCATTCACTTCTTCTTTTTCTTAATGTGCCCTCTTCTACGGTGGAGCAGTGTGAAGGATTCCTGCTTGTATAGCCTGTTCCAAGAGTCCCGATTCTGTACCAGCTGGTTGCACCTGTTCCAATCCATTCGTCTCCTGTTGAATGCCTCCTGAACTGCTCCTTCCCACATATTTCTGGACCTTCCCCTAGGAAGTCAAATTTTTGGCAAATCTTTCTCTTTGCATACTTTTAATATGACCAAACCTCTTTGCATTCTCACAAATTGAATATCCAGTATATAGCTGAGTTGATAGAGGTACCCATTGATGAACATTGGCCTTACAGTTAGAGAATAATTTGAATTCAGTTTTATAATAATTTAAAGATGTTCCTTATCTCACAGAAGAGAAATTCATCAAATTACTTACTGATTCAATTTTCTAAAATGTTACTTAATGGGTTTCCACCATAAACTGATGATATATTCTTTCCTTAAGTTAAGTTAATTAATTAAACTATTACTTAGTTATTATAAAAAAGTTTTACCGAAAGTTGATCCGAATTTCTTGAAAATATTTTTTGTTTATATGAATCTATTTTGTGCTATTGACTACTATGAAATTGTTTTCTTTTATTAATGGATGTTTAAAGTCGATTTTAAAATATGTAGTTAGACTGCTTTGTTAATGTATAGATAATTAAAAATAATTTAATGCGCAATGTCAGACATTTTTTTTACCTTAAACCTTGCTATACTGATACTTCGGTTCATACATTTTGTTTGTTGTTATAATAACTTATTTATTCATATTGTGTTTTATTCATGACTTTTATTGACATTGTATAATATAATAGTAGTAACTGAAGTATGACTTTTTTAAAACAAGTTTAAATTTAAGTTAGATGTTGAATGACTAATATTTCTGTCCAAAGTTTGTAGTTTTTGGCGTAGGGAGGTGGCGGTCCCATCGCCCGGTCATTGTACCGCAACCAGCCACTGGCCCTCCAGGTTGGGGGAACACTTACACGAACACTCACACACCAAGTACACTTTAGACAGCACACTACAACACCTAAACACTACAGACAAAGGTCACCTACAGTACACACCCTAGGGTCACCTTCCCTAGGTAGCCGCCCCGGATGGGGGAGCTAGTCAGGATGCTCGGAGGAGGCAGCCCCTCTACCTGACTCGGGGGCAGTGGGCTGATAACCCACCCCCCCTAAAGTACCTTATTACGAAACCTCAAAGAGAAGAAGCCGGACTGAATTACGGTAACAGACCCAGGAAACGCCTAAATGACCTAAGAATTGGATTTTGGAACGTTTTATCATTACATAGACTAGGAGCACTTCGTGCGCTCCTTGCAGAAGTGGACACATACAGAATCGACATAGCAGCTATCCAAGAGGTCCGATGGATAGGACAGGGAATTATGGAGAAGAAGTACCATACACTCTACTATAGCTGCCATGAAAAGCATCACATCTTCGGTACCGGATTTGTTGTGAGAGGCAGAGCTCGACAGTTGGTGATGCGATTTACTCCCATTAACCAAAGGTTATGCTACATTCGGCTTAGAGGAAAATTTTTTAATTTCTCTCTAATCAACTGCCATGCCCCAACAGAGGTGTCACCTGAGGAGGATAAGGAAGCATTTTATGAAGAACTTGGACGCGTGACAGAAAGCTGCCCCAAAAATGATGTTAAAATCATTCTTGGTGACTTTAACGCACAAGTTGGTAAGGAGGTGGCACTCATGCCGACCATAGGAACCCACAGCTTGCATGAGACCAGTAATGATAATGGGCTACGGATGGTGAACTTTGCTACATTGCACGGACTGGTTGTTGGAACAACTCTCTTTCCTCGAAGGAATATCCACAAAGCAACATGGATCTCTCCAAATGGGCAAACAGCATCACAGATAGACCATGTACTCATTAGTGCCCGTCACAAGTCCAACATGATAAATGCAAGATCTTATAGAGGTGCAAATATGGACACGGATCACTATTTGAGCATTGCCGAGGTCAGATCACGAATTTCGCTGATTAAAAACCACTACCAACGACCAAAGAAGAAGATTGATGTGGTTAAACTTAAGGACTCAGACCACCAATATTCGTATCAACAAGCTGTGGAGACGAAACTTAACGAAGAAGTAATTAATGACAGCTCTATGGTCGATGAACAGTGGAAGAGATGCAGCAACGCAATGAAACAGGCAGCAGAAGAAGCTCTTGGTTACGAGACTAAATCTAGAAGGCCCCCATGGTTTGATGCTGAGTGCCTTCAAGCAGTAAAAGTGAAAAATGAAGCCTACAGAAAGAAGGTTCAGCGTCCCACAAGGCTCTCCCAAGAAACATATAGAAGAAAAAGACGCGAAGAGAAGAGATTATTCCGCGGAAAGAGAAGAGCTTGGGAAAATAAGAACATGGAGGACACAGAGGCATTGCGAGGCCAAAATGAAAGTCGCCTGTTCTTTCAGAGAATAAACGAGGGTAGGGCAGCTTTTAGGCCCAGAGTGACGGCATGCAAAGACACAAATGGAACTCTTTTAAGCCACAAAGATGACGTACTAAGGAGATGGGTACAACATTTCAAAGGCGCATTAAACAGAGGAACGGTGCCTGGAGAAGTAGGTGTTATGAAGGAAGACTCCCTGAATTCTATTGAACCCCCGGATGAGGAGGAAATGGAAAACGCCCTAAGGAAATTGAAAAATGGAAAGGCGCCAGGCCCGGACGGAATCCAGTCAGAGCTGTTGAAATGTGGAGGTGAAGAACTCAAGAAAGCTCTGCATGATTTAATGCTGACCATCTGGGAGAAGGAAGCTATGCCTACGGAATGGGCAACAGCCATTATCTGCCCAATACATAAGAAAGGAGATCAAACAGAATGCGCTAACTATCGAGGAATCTCACTCCTTTCGTGTGCTTATAAGCTGCTCTCTAACATTCTTTTTGAGAGGATCCTCCCGTATTCTGAAAAGGAACTGGGGAAATATCAGGCTGGATTTCGAAGAGGACGCTCAACGACTGATCAACTGTTCTCTCTGAGGATGATCCTAGAAAAGACTATGGAGCGTAAGGTAGTCACCCACCATTTATTCCTGGACTTTAAAGCAGCATACGACAGCGTTGATAGAACGCAACTATACTGTGCCTTGGAGGAGCTAAGCATCCCTCAGAAGCTCGTACGCCTAATCAAGATGACCATGGACAGCTCGAGATGCAGAATACGCGTCGGTTCTGACGACTCCGAAGAGTTTAAAGTGAGCAGTGGGGTTAGGCAAGGGGATGCCCTCGCCTGTCTATTGTTCAATTTGGCAGAGGAGAAAGCTGTAAGAGACTCCGGTATTCAGACCAAAGATATAATCTTCAATCGCCTGACACAGCTTCTTGGTTTTGCTGATGATATTGACATAGTAGGTAGGTCTGAACGGGCTCTCAGAGAAGCGTTTATAAGCCTTGAAGCAGCTGCAAGACCACTTGGTCTAGAAGTCAACGAGAGGAAAACTAAGTATATGAGAGTTGGCGGTGAGGTTGATCTGAACTCTCCATTTGAGGTAGGTTCTTTTAAGTTTGAGATAGTGAAAAGTTTCATATACCTTGGGTCTGAAATCAATAGCAAGAATGACATGGCTCAAGAAATACAAAGAAGGATCACGGCTGCCAATAGATGTGTCTTTGGACTTGGCCGACACTTAAGAAGTAGGTACCTCTCAAAGAAGACCAAGCTGATCATATACAAGACCCTTGTTCGGCCTGTTTTGACATATGGCTCAGAGGCTTGGACGATGACCAAAAGGGATGAAATGAAGCTGAGTGTCTTTGAGCGAGGAGTCCTCAGAAGGATTTATGGTCCAGTAAAGGAGGGTGATGTCTGGAGGAAAAGAAAAAATAGGGAGCTCAGTTCTCTCTATGCAGACATCGACGTAGTCACGTATATTAAACTGGCCAGACTAAGGTGGGCAGGGCATGTGGCCAGAATGAGCACCCTTGAAATACCAAAAAAAATAATGATGGAGGAGCTGCACCTCGTAAGACGGGTAGGAAGGCCGAGGACGAGATGGTTGGACAACGTGGCCTATGATGCGAGAACCCTGCTTGGTGTGCGGAATTGGAGAGCTGCAGCAGAAGATAGAGCCAACTGGCGGAGGCTCTTGGAGGAGGCCCAGTCTCGGTGACGGGATGTTGTGCCATACATGAATGAATGAATGAAAGTTTGTAGTTTTATTTATTTTTATTGATGGATAAGGCCATTTATATTTTATATAAATATATGACTGAGAGTGGGGGTAGATTCCCTGGTTCGAGTCCAGCTGATGACCGATAAATTATTTACTCTGGTTAGCCATTAATTGACCCTGGGATTAGGATATCCTCCTAGGGCACATGCAGTCTCTATAAAGTGGGTAACCTTAGTTTAATAATTAGTTAAGGAGGAAAACCTGCGGGTTGAGCGTGATCTCGGTCAAATCAAACCCTTGCCCAACCATTGACCTAGAAACAGAAGGTTCTTACAAAGTACTGAATTCAAGACCATTCATAGGTTATAGATGTACAGTTTTTTTTAAAAATAAATAATATTTATTATAATAATATATTATAATATTATCACATAATGTTTATTATCAAGACGTCGAAAGCTTCCACTAAACAAATTTTGAAAATTTATTTAACCTACTTCAATTAAATACATTACCTGGTTCTCTTATCTATTGTGAACTAATCAATTATAAATAAATAAAATTATGAACTCATTTTAACATAAATTATGGTAGTGTATATTTTATTTATTCATAATTTATTAGTTTACTATAGGAAAGAGTAACTGGACTCAGTTGTGTCTGGGTCTCTTTTGGTACTTCAGATACCGAGCACCTATGATTGTTTATAAAGGAGTTGCACTGGATACCTTAAGGATATACATCTGGTCCAAACTGATAAATTGGCCGGACTTAATTATTATTTTTATTTCTGTATTTTTTTTTTTTTTTATAATTAAAAACTTCTTGTTAATATTTACAGTTGAAGAAATTATGGATTTTGCTCAAAGTGATCTAGCACAAGAAGATATATTTATTCTGGATGCTTTCCATACTTTAATGATATGGACTGGAAAATATGCTAATAGGGAAGAAAAAAATAAAGCCTTTGAAATAGCACTGGAATTTTTGAAAACTGGTATTTTTATTAAAGTTTTTATTTATTCTAGGATATTTGTCCTTTCTGTATTATATATGATTCATCTATGCAATATTTTTCATTAGCTCTTGCAATGTGGAAACCAATGTTTTCTCACTGTTAGGCCATCCATCTCATTTTCCTTTATCCATTCCAACTCTCTTTCTTCAGTCCCTTCTAGGATTTTGTTATCACATTCTATTCTGAGCCTACCTGTCTTATTAGTGCCTCCAACTTTGGATTTCATTAACCAAATTCACTTCATCACCACATATAACTTCATCAATTCATTGAGGACTGCCTTCAATGAAAATATTTGATTCTCAGTGATGCAATCCAGAGCAGATTTCACATCTTTTTTTTTTTTATTGTTGTTGTTGCAGCCAACATATTTTGATATGGACTAATATCGAAAATAATCTTGTAAATTCATTATAAAGGATCATTTGTACCTAAAATAGGACAGTTAGTATGTACTTTCATTACTTACATCAGCTAGTTATTTCCAGAGTGTTCCTTAATCGGGCTCGTTATAATTTTATTAGATAAATAAATCAGTCTGTATCCTTGATTGATGAAGAGCCGTCTCTATGTACCTGTCTGGTAGCAAAAATCATCTTAGCTTCTTCCTCTCAGAGGGCAAGTCTGTTTCATGGTTTAGGGCGTGCGAAACAACTTACTCCATTTTTTTCTCAAGGAGAACTATATTTCAAGTGTCATATCTTCACAGTGGGAGACCTCTCAAATTTATCATTCTTGTACAGAAGACTGTGGGTTGACAGGTAATGAAAATGCTGACCGATTAGCAAAAGAAGGTGGCAGAAAAGATCAGCCAGATATGCCAATACCTTTCTTGACAGCAAAGAAGCTAATCAAAACAGTAATCACTGAAGAATTGGAACAGAAACGGCAGTTGGAGTTAAAAGAGAAACAATGGACTTCTTTACTAGAAGAGAATGGAAGAGTGCCAATGGATATCCATAGAAGTAAGGCCAGGCCGTTGAACAGTTTAGGATGAAGACCGGACATGACTATCTCCAAAGCCATCTATACCCTATTGGAGTTGTCGAATCAGCAACATGTCCACTCTGTTGACAAGGATACATGACAGCTCTGCATCTACTGACTTATCCCGGTCTACAGGACATTAGAAATAAAGCCAGGACAGAAGGTGAAATTTATTGGGCTGCTAGACGTCACATGGCCAAAAGAGCTCAAGACATAGAAAAAAAAAAACGTTCTTGTTAGGTGATGCAAGCTGTATTATTTATATAACTTCAATCTAAATTATTTTTTTAAATATTATTATTTTTATTAATTTTTCCCTTTCAAAAAAACTAATGTTAAGTTTAAAATAGATTGAGATTTAAACTTTTTTACATTAAAATATTTCAATTTACTCCCTAATTATGGAAAAGAAAAATTAGCCAATTAAAATGATTTTAGCCTTTTTCATTTCAGATTCAATATCATTCTATTTTTGTTTAGTTCTTCTAAATAAGTATTAATCTCACCTAATTAATTATTTACATTTGATTTGTTTTTCCATCATATTAAAATTTATATAAAATTTAAATTGATGAATAAGTGTAATAAAATCAAAGTTTTTATTTTAATCTAAGAAGATTTAAATTAAATTTATTAAAGTTTGAAATCTTTCATTAAGTATGTCATTCTTTTTCTATCATTATTTTCAGACCCTTCAAGAAGAGAACCTAATATTCCAATAATGCATGTAAAACAAGGATATGAACCCCCCACATTTACTGGATTTTTCACTGAATGGGACCCTCAGATGTGGATGGTAATATTAATTAAGATATATAATTATATAATATTAAGATTTATTTTTTATTTAATCTAAAAAATTGTTTGTTGATTTCTAGCATTTTTTATTGCAAGTTTTTCCTTTTGTCCCTACAAATTCAGATTATTAATTATTACTTGTTTTGTAAATTTAGAAAGAACAAAAATTTGAAGAACTTCGGGAGGAAATCGATAGACAGAAACCTTTGCTACAAGTAGATCTGATTGTAGCGGATACAGTTCCTAATTTTTATGAATGTGAGAAACATCCTTTGAATGTTCTTTTAGAAAGGGATCCAGATAAACTTCCTTCTGGAATAGATGTCCAACACAAAGAGGTAGGTGGAATGAAGATTCCTTGACATATTAATAAAGTTTATTTGTTTTATAATTGTATATTGATGGTTGACTGAACTGAGTAATTGAAGAGAATAATGGTTGGGGTGATCAGTCAAAACTTTACTTCATTATTTTTTTCACTTTTCTTTTATTTCCTTCAATTTTGTCACTTTCCTTCATTAATTTTTTGATGGATCATCCCAACCATTCTTCTCTTCAATTTATTTGTTTTAGTTATCAACTTGTGTATTTTCTATTTTTAGCTTTACCTTTCATCAGAAGAATTTTTTGATGTTTTTTCTATGAAATACTCAGAGTATTCTGCTATTCCGAAGTGGAAGCAAGATTGTTTGAAGAAAAATGTTGGCCTGTTTTGACTCAATAATAAGATACTTGTGTAATTTTGATAACCGAAAACCTCTATGAGCCATAGAAAATTGTTATAACTGATCATATATTTTTATTAATTTATGTTGAAATTATTTCTTTCAATATGCTTTTTGTGAATATAATGTTGATAAATTGTAGTTGTACATAATTAAATACAATTATTAAAATGTTATTATTTTTTATCATCATTCTTTAAACTTCGTTCTAGTGCTCCAAGTGTACTATATATATTACACTAAATGTATTTCTATTAACTTGTACATTTTGATGAATAATTCAACTGTGTGATTTGTAAAGTGATTAATTTGTTAAAAACAAAAATGATTCGTGCTGTATTGATATTTTCCCAGTAATTTCCAACACTTCCTTCATTAATACTTTTAGTATTTAAAAAAAAAGGTTATTTTATAGTGTATATAAATATTTATTTGTAAATATTTGTAACTTTAACATCATTTAGAACATATTTCAATTAAATTTATAATTAAGTAATACTTTTCAAAATGATATATGTAAGATTAAAAAAATAAATCATAAGCAATCACTAAAATATGTAATGAAAATAATTTTCATAAAATTTTGAAACCCATAAAAATTATATCTTACATAGTATCTCTAATGTACTGATATTTTTTGTACAGTGTGATATAAATATTATAATGTATTTAATAAACAAATGCGTATTCAATAACAATGTAATTGTTATAATTTATGAGAGATATTTTATAATCTCTTTCAAATAAATATTTGTAAAATAATGATGAATTACAAAGTTATATTTATAATATTTTCCTGTACTATTTTTTTTTCATTACAATTTTCAACCATTAAATTTTAATTACCTGAATATAATTGAATTATAAAATCTATCATCTACGCCTACCATTAGAAAAGTTTTTGAAACAGTGTCACTTAAAATTGGAACATCTTCATATTTACTTCACTAATTCTGATATTTGTTTAAAACCATATAATTCAATATTTACAAAAAAAAAATATTTAAATAAATTTTACTACGATAATTTTGATTAATTGTTAATAAATTTAATCAAACAAGAATTTAAATTATTACAACAAAGATAAGTACACTCATCAAAATATATCTTGATTCAGTTATTCCTTTTACTGATAACTTCTTACAATAATAATTTTTCTTTTCATGAAGAAGGAGGGGTGATAAAAATTTTATTATCTAAATTAGAAAATATATACCTGTATATTTTATATTAATTAAATATCTCCTAATGAAAAGAAAAAGCCTCACAAATTAAGTGTTTTTATTGACCTAAAGGGTTGTCCGATCAGAATGTTGATGAAGAGAACCACACAATAGAAAAAATATAAAATAAATACACTATACCAAATCTTGAGAAATACATAAAAACATGTAAGCTTGCAATATGGTTATACATAATAAGCTTAGTTAATGTTGATCTATTTTATATAATTGCATTTATATAAATTTGGTCCAGAAAAATTTGATTAAAGTTTCGATAAGTATTATAGAATTCAACAATAACCATTTAAACTTGTCAAATAATAAAAGCTGAAACATTATCGAGTCTAAAAATACTAACTCACATGTCTAATGAAACAAATCAAAATATTGGGTTGTTATTTTGAATATTTTGAGATTAAAGAATTTTAACAGCTTTATACAAAAACATAAAACCTTACAGCAAAAAATAAAAATGATTTATGTACTTTAAATAAATAATGAATTACCAGTCAGTATGATTTAATGGGAAGCATACTTATTGCAGTAAATCTACTTTAACACAATTTATGCTGAAAACATTTTTGAGATACAAAAAATTACTCCAATTCACATAAGAATTTTTAATCTGCTAAGCTGCAGACAAATATATATTATATCTATGTCAAATGATAGTATTTAAAGTCCAATTTTAGAAATTTTCAAATTAAAGTTTAAATGAATGTGTAACTTTCACGCAAGCTGGACATACAGAAGACCATCTATTGATTTCGAAAATCCTTGTCACACTATTTAAGAAGTTATTCATTCTTAAATTGATTAATGAGTCTCGCCTAGACGCATTAGCGCATAGGGGAGCGTCCCATGGATGGGAGATGTGGGGATGGTGGGTGGAAATTCGCTGGCAGTTCCTCCCGGCTAAGTCTGATGGTTTTGCTGACCAACAATTAGAGGGGTTTACAGACTTGCTGGAGAGTGTGATATAGGATTGAATGCCTTACTCAGGTATTTATAGTTCACATCTTATCAAGCAACCTTCCTGAGGTAATACTCTAATTATCTGGAAACAAACTAGTCCCTCCTTCAGTTCTTCAGGTGGGAACTGCTTTAGGGGATTCATGGTGCAAGTTGAAAACTAGAGATTTCAGTATAGCGTGGTGGAACGTTAGAAGTTTAAATACAGCAGGTGGTTTAAAATCGGTTGCAAATGAGATTAATGGGTACAATTTAGATATTCTGGCATTGCAAGAGGTTCTCTGGTCAGGAGAGGGATCCCTAATAGTCCGAGAGTCCGTAAGAAAAAATTGCCATTATTTTATGAAAACTTTAAAAGCATTTTTTTTATTATTTATAACCAGGGGTGCCCAAAAGGGTATTTCATATTCAATCAAAATTTTTGAGGAGGACATATTTAGCCATTCTTTATAGGTTTCTGTCAATAAAAAAGAGTTCATTTTCAAAATAAACCATATTAAAGGTACTTTAGGGGAAGGCATATATGAACATTGAGCATTTAAGCCCTGTAAAATGACATCAATGGGAATAAGACCTCAATGATATCATATGCATATAACGATAATTAATTTGAAAAAAAAAAGAAATTAATTAATTACCTATATGAAATGGTGTTTAAATGGTTCTTGAAGTCCTATTAAATATAATCACTCGAACAAGAATACTTTAAGAGATAGTTTTTAATATTTTTTTCTATAAAACATGGTTACATTTTACCATTTTGGGGGAAGCTTCAGCCAGAAAGCGCCCCTCCCCCCGTAGGTCCGGCTGTGCACACGGACGTACCCCTGTTTATAACATTTATATTGAAAAAAATGAGTTTACCAGTCGGATCTTGCTACCTGTAAAATTTGCGGAGGATTTAAAGAATATTAGACCAGTAACTTAAGAATCGAAACGGGTTAGCGGAAAATGTGGGGAAATTTTTTATTTGTTTAACTTGTATATATGGGATCAGACATGTAAAAAAAACAAAATTTCTAACGCGGACCGCCGAGGGAAAACTTTTTACAACAAAAAAAGCCAGATTTTTTCATTTATAACTCTTAAGCGATGCATCGGAGTGCAAAACTTATTTTTTAAGAAATTAAAGAAGGTTACATTGTGCTTTTAATGAGTACCTAAACATAAGAATTTGGTTAAGTGGTCTAATCGATAACCACGGTCAACCAACGCGTAATATTTATCAAAGGTCTATTTCTAGGGCACGGGCGGATCTACGGGGGGGCTTTCGGGCTGAAGCCCCTCCCCCCCCCCAGAATGGTAAAATATAACCATGTTTTATCGGAAAAAATACTAAAAAATTATCTCTTAAAGTATAATTATTGGTGTAATTACATTTAAAAGGGCTTTAGGAATCACTTAAACACCAGTTCGTATAGGTACTTAGTTTCTTTCGTATTTTCCAAAGTAATTATCGTTACTTTTATGAAAAAAAAAGCTTTCGGGCTGAAGCACCCTCCCCAAAATTAAATCCTGGATCCGCTAGTGTTCTAGGAGTCTATTTGTGAAGGTAAGTACACAATTTGTACGGGAGAAGCAGAAATCATTGTTTAGGTACCGGGTTTCTTACTAAGAATAGATTTCTATCCGCTTTGTGGGGCATACAATTTTTTAGCAATAGGATTTCGTTAGCCATATTTCAGCGACTTTTGTTTAAAATCGCTTTAATTAACATACACTGTTCGACTGAGGACAGTGATGATGAAGCCAAATGCGAATTTTATAATAAACTGAGCTAACGCAAAGATGAAAAGAATATAAGTTTCATTTTCATTATGATTGCTAATACGCAAATATAGTGATGATAACGGAATTCTGCTGATAAATTTTGTCATCTCGAAAAACCCAATAATTAAAATTACTATGTTAAACATAATAATATTAAAAAATATGCTAGGATTCACAAACACGAATTAAAGTAGATTACGTCTTGATACCTTATACAAAATAGGTGCCAATATAGTATAATTAATCTAAGATGTTATAGCGGCACAGAATGTGGATCAGATCATGAATTAGTTATCGCTAAACTTCGACAAAAACTTAACATAAAAAAGAATAAAGAAAACCGTTTCAATTCCGAGAATTTTAATTTGGAAAATTACAAACTCCGTCAATTAGTACTCAAATCGAGCTTGAAATTAAGAATAGGTTTGAAGTTTTAGAACCTTTTGACGATGACCGCAATGATATAGAGAATTATGGATAGGGATTAGGGATAATATTAAAGCGACAGGTAACTCCTGTCTTGGGAAAAAGGAAACTAAAAATAACAAATCATGGTTTGATGAAAATTGCTTAAACATGTGCGAAAAAAGAAAAGTCGCTAAATTAAAATCTTTAAATAACGCAAGCGGTTTACATATAATTATCTAAGTAAAAAGATGAACATGCAGCCATTAGCGGATCCAGCCAGGGAGAGGAGGCGTCCTCACCCCTGAAAGGTGAAAACAAATTTCAAAAATTAGCTGTTTAAAGAAAAGAGAAATATATAGGAAATACATCATCATAGACGAATTTCCTAATGTGATATAACAAAAATTATTTTCGAGACCACCCTTAGCGAATTCCGCCATCAGGCGCGTCCCTCTCTCGCTCAGAAAATTTCTGGATCCACCACTGCAGCAGTGCTTTGTTTGCTTATGCAGAGATGTGTATGAAGTCACAGCTGCTAACTCCAGTATTGCCTTAAAGGCAAGGTAGGGAGTAAAATAAAATTATGTTTGAAGATAAACTAAAATTTCAATAATAAGAACATAGGGCATGATATAATACTTACGTACCTACTTTAAGGGGTTAGCAGAAATGAGTATTTTCAGTCAAGGGGCAGCGAAAGTAAAAATTATAGACGCTATATTTATTTATATCTAATGGTGTAAATGTATGTGGCTTAAGCACTCTTGTTCAATCTCCACTGGGTTTAGCACCAGTGACGCTGTTGAGAGAGAAGTGCAGGGATCTCCTGGACTCCTACTTTTCCCTTCACAGTTGGAGGAACAAGTCTGGTTTGGAGTTCTCTCGCCAGATTGTAAATATTGTATATAGATATGTATGTGTTCTTTTTATTCATTTATTTTTAGGCTATTTTATTCTTATTTATTGTATATATATTATTTTTCTGTATAATTTATTTTATTTATTGTACATAGAGTGTGAATGTGATCTGTGAACACTATTATAAATGTCCTTGAGACATATTTTAATATTTAAAAAAAAGAAAAAAAATGGTGTGAATGATTTGATGAATTTTCCCTTTGGGAAGTCCCAAAATTATCCACTTAAAATTAGTGTGACAACTTTTGAACTACCTATGGCAGGCAATGAAACTATCGTAATTTTATTTTATTAAACTTTAAAATGAAAAATAACGATTAATAACTAATAGGCGTACAATCCATTATCATTTATAAATTTAATATACAGATACACTTTTAAATCTCTCTAGGCATATATAAATATATATAGCTCAAAGGCTGAAGCTATGTAGTTTACAAAAACTGATGAAGTAATGAATTTTTATTGTCTATCACTGATATAATTAATAGAGTTTTTGTTTTTATAATGGTCTTAATGATTTGTTAGCTATAAGCTTTAAGCTGTAGCTCCATTAAAAATGCACTTCAAACAATTTTTGACTTGTCCATAATTTTTGACAGTGAAATAGACCTATACTGCAAACAGTGGCATACGCATACTGCGGCTACAACCCGTATTGCCTGTAAGGCAAGGCAAGGAGTTAAAAAAAAAAAAAAAAGCTTATGTTGCGAACGCACAAACATGGGAAACTGTGAAGAAATTCCCCAGAGTTGTCCTGAAGAAATTGAGAGAGGAAAGAAGAAAGGATTAGGAGACACCATTTTCCGGGACTTGGTTATTTGGACTTACTGAACATCAAAACGTGTATTTCTTTTCATAATTGAGATTCGACAATTTTCACGATCGCAATATTTTCCTTTACTGTTTCATTAAGTGAAAGAAGTGAAATTAGCGATAATATGTCGACTTTATATAAATTCCATGTTGTCATTTATTTTCTATATTTATTATTTTTCATTACAATATAATGTATTAATACAATTGGTAAAAATTAAACAAAAATAAATTATGTCTTTTTTATCATGTTCTATTTCAATTTGTTAATTATTTATCAGTAAGGCTTTGACATTCAGCTATCTATGCTTTTTGTAGTAGTTTGCCATTATGGCTCTCCCAGTGAGATAGTGTTGTGGATAACGTAGTTTGAGTTCCATTGAAGCATGAAAGCTCAGAAACCATTTGTAATAATTTTTGTAGTTCATGAATTCTAAGGAATTATTATCATGATTCGACAAAATAAAGTGTCATCGGGTTCGGGAACTTCCAGTATCAAGAAAAGTCATACGAAACTTGTTCCTGATCCCGTCTGTCGTTATAAAAACAGAGTTTGTAATCAACCTGTCTTGGATAAGTATGACTATTGCCTAAAGCATATTTTGGAAGATAAGAATGCACCTTACAAGCCATGTGGTCATCCATATCCTAACAATAACAAAAGATGTCTCATACCTGCCTTCAAAAGTGATAAAAGTGACATAGGGCAAGTATTCATATTTTTTCAATATTCATATTAAAATAATTAATATTTATCAATCCCAATTACTTAAAACTAAATATGGTTGCTATTATGATAATTCATGAAATTTAGCTGGAGCCAGCTAATAGTGCTTTATATCAGCTATCACTTTTATAAATATGATTGGCATTTTAGGCATTTATTTCTTGAATTGGTAATAGTTTTTGTAATGTCAAGTTTTTTAATATTTTTATTTTCTAAATGTAATTGGTACTTTTATAGTTATTGTTTTTACTTATGGTAAGGCTAAATTACATCTTTGTTATTATTTGATAAAATTCATTGGAAGCATTTCAGATAGTTCTGAATATCAATTTAAGTACTGGTTCCAATTTGCTACTCCAAGATAGTGGCCAGTTTGAAGATCACCTAGAACATGCTGTTTCTATAGCCCTGGAGCCAGGGCCCAAAAATCGACCTGATCTGAAGGGAAAACTTTTTGCAGCCAAAAAAGTCAGATTTTTTCGATATTTTTTGGGTTTTTCACCTATAACTCCTAAACAATGCATCAAAGCGAAAAATTTAGTAAATTGAAGAACGTTAAATTTTGCGTCAAATGAGTACATAAACTTTAAAATTTGGTATGGCGGTAAGGTATAAAACCACAGTCAACCAACGCTGAGTTTTGCTAAATTTGTCAAAAACAGAGACAAATTATTATAAATGGCCCTGTAACTTGGAAATGAGTTCCCTAAGATGAAAAACCCATAGAATCAAAGTTGTAGAGCATCAAATTTTGCTTATACTGAGTACTGACATTTTTATTGTAGGCCAATTATATATCTCGAATTGGGATTCGTTATTCCTTTATAAAATTCGGTATGTTTCGGCACATCGTTTACCAAAATCTTTTGCTGTTGAAGAGGTGGAAAAGAGGCTTATACTGCATGTAGCAGATTTTAAACAAAACTAACTCAGTAAAATAGCCTTCCATACTGTTGAAATATTGAAAATCACGTTTACCTTCATTACTAATTTCTAACCATCCGTAGATTACCGATTTTATTCGCAGCAAGTGACCTACATTATATTAGTTGGTGCTTAGTATACGCAAAATTTTATGCTCTACTACTTTGATTCTATGAGTTTTTCCTCTTAGGGAACTCATTTCCAAGTTACAGGGCCATTCATAGTAATTTGTCTCAGTTTTTGACAAATTTGGTAAAACTCAGCGTATCTTACCACGTCACCAAATTTTAAAGTTTATATACTCGTTTGACGCAAAATTTAACGTTCTTCAATTTATTAAAGAATACATTTTTCGCTTTGATACATCGTTTAGGAGTTATAGGTGAAAAGCCCAAAAAATATCGAAAAAATCTGACTTTTTTGGCTGTAAAAAGTTTTCCCTTGGTGGCTCGCGTTAGCAATTTTTTTTTTTTCCATGTCTAAAACCATTTATAAAAGTTAAAAAAATAATAGCTTTTCTCACATTTTTCGCTATGGATTTCCCGTTTCGGTCCTCAAATTGTTAGCCTAATATTCTTTAAATCAGCCGCCATTTTTGAAAGCAGCGGCTCTGGAAAAGCAGACAAAGTTCTTTTTACTCAGAATAACATACACTTTAGTAATTTACAATCAAACCTTCGCCTGCGATCAGGTCGATTTTTGGACCCTGGCTCCAGGGCTACTAGATTCCTAAATGTCCTCGAATATACAAGACCGACCAATCACCAACTCAGTAAATTATCCACCATTTTAGGAGGGAAATTTTTACTCAATTTTACATGATTTGATAATCGGATTACTAATCACAAATAAGAATGATTGTTGCACTAAATAAAATTTTCTCAGAATCCTATTACTTTTTTGTGAGTATATTTTATTACTGTGCCTATTTTATCTGGTTCTTTATCTATCAGTGGAATGTGAGATTTAAATTTATTTCAATATGCTTACTTTAGTTAATTATTTTAACTTTTATTTACCTTAATATGAATTATGTAGTACTAGAAGGTATTGTAATTGAGAAAAATCGTCATATTTTTTGTATTAAAGAAGAAATAATTTTTATACTACGATTTCATTATTTTAAGAAATATAATAGTCATATTGTTATTAATTTGCAGGTATTGTTCCCTTCATACATGGAAAACTCAAATTAAAAGCCAACGCTCTACATCGAAGCATGTGCCTCCCACAACTCCAGAATTTCTACTTTCAGGCTTATCTCATTATGCTAAACCAGTTCGCAATATTAAAACGGAAGAAGGGGAAGAGGTAAAAAGTTCATCTAGAATCAGAGCAATCGATCCTTTTGGTATGCATTGTATTTTGTCTATTAATAGTTTTTGATAAATTGTATTTTATTAATTTTTTTATATTTATAGTTGAAACAGATGTCACGAAAGCATCTCAAATAAAAACAAATGTTTTGGAGTGTGACAGTGAATCTGATAGTGATGTTGAACCAGCAACATTAGATAATATTTGGAAGGGTGCTAATGAAGATTCTTCTGATGCTGAAAGCATTGATAGCCAAGCAGATGATCCTCTTAAGTAAGATTTACAGCATATGCCTCAACATAGGTCAAGATTTTTTCTCCAAATAAATAAGGATTCGATCTACAGTCATGGTTGACTTGTTTCAAATCAATTTAAATTCTTATTCTATGTGGAGAAATTTTGAAGTTCAAAATGAAATCAGGAATGATACATATGTTAAGTATTATGTTATATAAATCTAATGTTATGTTTGAACTGAGAGTTGAGAATAAAAACGAACATTACATATAAATCCAAACAGAAAAGAAATGTCTGTAGTTTTCATTTTAATGCGTTATCTTTCTTTTTATTAAAAACGCTTTGATTAATAGCTAAAATAAAATCATTTTGAAAGAATGGTCAAATTAAAAACATTTTTTTCATTCAATTACTTTACTAATCAGCCAATTTATTTAAAATTTAAAAAATCTATTTCACAATTTCAATTCAAATACTAATCTTTTTTTGCCATATGTTTCATGGTATATATATTCATTCTATTTAAATTTGTAAATATTCAGATAATTTATCTAGCACTGATATAAATCTAATATTATTCATCATTTCTATTTTGTTAATTCAACATTTTAGTATTACATTATCATGAGGTTAAAGAATTCATTATAGTGTAAAAAGTTATTTCATGCAATATCTTACTGATTCTCTTGGGAGATTGATAAAAATTCTAAATATTGAAATTATCTAGACTGTGTTCACTTTTTACTACGTATTTTATTCTCTATTGTTTCCTTTACATTAAATATGTTTCTAAAAAGATCTTTAGTTGTGTCATTGGACTGCACAATTGATCAATTAAGATTTAATTAATAAATGGTCATCATACAGCTCTAAAATATTGCTGATGTTAAGGGAATAATATAAAATGTATGGTAAAGATTTGATTCAGTCAAAATAATTTTAATATTCTATATATTGTAATTATATTGATGCAATTACTATTTTATTTATATAGGAATTAATGTTATGAATTGTAGACATGCTGGTTATTATACTTCTGAAGAGGCTGTGAATATTACCAGAAACAAGCTTATAAGACTGCAAGTGTTATACCAGAGACAGTTTGAAAGGTTAACATATTTATTAAAAGAAAAAAGAAGGCATTATCTTCATTCGTTAAGGAAAGAAAAAGAAACTCTTTGTTAGTTTTGACTCAAATTTTTCATATTGTATATTTCATCTTTATCACAATTCTTTTTTTTTTTTTATTACTATTTATATTTTTACAGCATCTATATATGACCAAGCTAAAACATCAGCAAAGGAACAAAAGTTGTACGAGAAACTCAAAGCTTTAAATAGGTATCATAAACGCTCTAATGCTGAGTCACTTGCCTATATAGCAAGTATCGAAAAACGGGCTCGGGTAAGCATAATAATTGTCAAATTCACTTTTAGCAATATTATTCTTAAACTAATTAGTATTTTTCTTACTTTGGCTAAAGTAATTAATTTTATATCATTGTGGCTTCATGCTTTATTAAAATGTACCATATCTTTTTTTTCTTTTTTTGATTACCTCCTATCTCATCATTTGTGGAATATAAGGGAGAAGGTCATTCTTAAGATACTACCAAACCTATTCTAATCAGAATGGGAAGGTTGAGATTCGTTCCATGAGTCCGCCATAAAATAAATTTTAACTCGCTCAGGCCGGATTTGAACTGGCATCACTAGATCCCAGAATGTTAAAGTTCATGTTTTAATCCTCTCGGCCATCACAACCTTGAAATGTGCAATATTTCTTTAATTTTTTTTTAACTGGAGAGAAGCTCCCATAAGGTGCTAGAGGAATTGCAGAAAACAATCGGGCTTCTCCTTCCTGTGGTAGGCAAGACTGTTGATAGTGCTTGATGCTATTATTGTTTTTACTTTTACTACCAGGTGTTTTTTTTTTCCCGTTCCGTTATTTCGATATATCATTAATAGTGTCTCTGCAAATGAATGAATTATTTGGATTCCTGCAAAATTAACCCAAAGGTATCTATTCTATTCTTTAAACTTATAAGTGTTTAATCTATTGCCTATGGGCGACGGTGGGAAGGGGACTCGGAAAGGCACTCAGTGCCTCGGCCAGTTATAACATTGTAGGATAAACTTATTTCTAATGTTTTTAATAAATTGTTTATTTTAGGACATCAGTGGAGGTAACTTTAAACCACATGGACATTCTCAGAGATGTGCATTTACTGAAGGAGGAGTACGTTGTACAAGTGTTACTATACCACTTACCAAGTATTGCTTTAAGCATATTCTTCATGTGAGTAAGATATAATTAACAATACCTAAGAAAATTTAAGATTTGTGATAAAACATTAGATTTTAATTTTTAAAGTAGTTATATTATATCATTCAACATCGCAATATTTATGTTTTAATCACTACAAATATTTTGATTTTTTCTGTTTGCTTCACTGGTATTTGGCCACGTTTAGTCCAAGAGCGAGGTCTAAATATTGTGACCTTATCTAAAGATGATTTTTCATTCACTTATCTCCTACATATGTTATATATAGTAAAGGAAATTTTTGCAATCGTGAAAATATTGTAATCTGAGTATTCAACGGAAAAACATGTTTTGTGGTCCCCTAAGTCTAAATAACCAAGTCCTGGTAAATGGTATGTTTGGAAGAACAGCCTAGCTTGAAAACGAAAAGTTTGATTGTTTGACTGAAATTGCATATTTAAGGTTTGTTCATGCCTTTTATAATTTGTTATATCATCATGGTATATTTTATTATATAATTTTACTATATCATGAATTGAAATTGTTAGAAAAAAAAATTTAACCCAATAGAAATTATTTACTTATTATTAATGGCACCGACCGATAGATGTTGCCATCTGGTCAGACCAAATTGTAATGATTTGTTAATATTAAAATCCAAAACTCTACTTAAAGGAGGATTAACCTAATATCATGACAGAGAACCGAAGAAACACTAGCACCCACCCGAGCTTGTTAATGACAGATATTTGTTAATAAAGAATTGTACATTTTTATCAGTTTTGGTTCAGTATGAACATATTTATTGAGCAATCTTTAAATCGTGGATAGCCTTGCGAATTTTAGATCCTTCTATATAATAAGTTTTTCTATTTATGCATTAGTACCCTTCAAATAGATTGTGTAGATTCATGAGAAGGGCATCGCATAATTGTTGCTAAAGGAACATGGTATTAAACATTTAGCATGTAGATCCTGTAAGGAAGGATGGCCTCATGTAACATCTCTTATTTCCTAGCATGTTATATATAAATGTTTGTAAAATAAAAAGTACACATCATTAGTCCAAAAATCTTCATTATCAGTAATACCAACATTTAACAAATGTAGTAGAAGATTTGTTTAAAATAATACAGGGAAAAAATTTAAAATATAATATAGATAAAAGTTTTCCCTTGAATAATGTGTCTAATGTTTTATAGGATCCTAATCAATGCCTTTTCAAGGCATGTGGCTGCGCCAAGGCAGACACGAGTTGTCAAGTTCCTATTACTGGATTGTGTGCAGGAGATACTTGTATTCTTCATATACGATTGCCAGTACTACCTCATTTGAATTATCCTGTAAGTAATTGAAGCATGGTTTTATGTAATTTAGTAGAAGTTTGTTTTTTATTTTATCCAGAGGGAGAATAAGCTATCCTCACTACAATCCATTTTAGTTCATACTTATTTCTATTAAATTGACCAAATGGAATTGCAGGTTTCTGATGAAGCACTTGCAATTTTGGGATTACCTCTGGTCACTTATTAAGGTCTAAGTGTGACCTGTATGTATGTATAGTTCGGGTACTAATAAAAGTGGAGGGGGGAGGGTCAAGTCTTGCAAGGAAGCCTGTTGATCCTTTTTCCCACTCCTAACAACCATTAGGTAAATCTTATTATTCCTGAATGTAATCTAGTTTTCGTTATATACCTTATATAGGTTTTTCTACTTTAAAAAATGAATTTCTATTTCCTTAATAGCATTCCATCCACTAGTATGTGTAAGGTTACTGCAACTACAAACCTGTATTATGACTTGATGTAATGTAAAGAAATGATAATTTCTTATTTTTCCTCCTTTACAAATCTTCTGGATTTTCTTATGAAAACGGGTGCCAATTCAGTCGAGGAAGCCTTATGATTCTTCGTCCTGTCTGAGCTCAGTTAACTATCATAGTCATATATATATATATATTATATTGTGCCTTTATATCCCTTCCCATAGAACTAAGACATTTGAATATTCCTTTATTGGCTGATCCACTGCCTTCTGGAATTCCTTGCCATCTGATATCCGTCATGCCTCTTCCTTGTCCTCAATTAAATATCATCTCTACCAATTCCTTCTCACATCCCAAAATGGTGCTATACAATGAAATAAATATTGCGAAACAGATTTTGACTGAGGTGAATGGTTGTTAAAATTGATTGAGTTTTAATTTTAAAAAGCAACCCATGCTTATATATATATATATATATATATATATATATATATATATATATATATATTTATATATATATATATATATATATATATATATAATATATATATATATATATATATATATATATATATATATATACTAACTGGTCACAATCTGCTATTTAAGTCAAATCTCTCCTGCCCAGGTTAACCATATGTATATTTCTACCCAGCTCTATTCCTTCCTATCCACGTGCTCCCCAAAATCATAATTAGATTATTTTTAATTGTTTTATTAAAAATTAATTATTTATAGGATGGTGAAATAAAACTTGAAAGTGAAGACAAAAGAATACATGAAGACAGTGATGAAATAGATGCTTCTGCTACTGAAAGTGCATTTTCTACTGATAACAGAGATTCACCAGAGAATTCCATAATTCATAATGAAGATAATTTGAAAAAGGAAGATGAATCCCATTTTTCAGAGCAAGTAATAGAAGAATCAGTTGTTGATGACGTCAGCGAAAATGTTATTGAATGCTCCACTTCCAAAGATCCATTAAATGGTGATAGTGAACCTATGGACGTTGACGTTCCCCCACTTTAGCTGAACTTTTATCTTAAAAGTTGTTGTAACTTTTGTTAGATTTCTAAAATTGTAATTGTATATAAGTTAGATTATGTAAAATGTTTTCTAAACATATGACTATCTTTATATGCAAATCTTTCTCCTTATTCACCATACTGTCATTAAATGAATTAAAGATATCCAATGATACATTAATGAAACCAAATCTTAAGATAGTGATTTATTTGGCTTTTTCGTGAATTGAATAAATAATTCACATTATAATTGACTGCATTATAAATGCATCGCATTAAGTTTGTTCATTGAAAATTAGTCTATTCTTATATTTTTATATCTAGTGCCTGAAAGTTTATTTATTTATCATTCTTTCTTTTTTTTTTTCAATTTGATCCAGCAAGCTATCATGAAATTTTATAGTTAATTTGTTTTAAATCATTAAAGTTGTCATTGTTATTGTTTATTTGTATTGTGATTTTAATATAGCATATTTTTGTTACTGTTTCACAAACTAATAATGAAACTAGTAGTTACACTCTTTTTAATATAATTACTAAGCAATTGTATAAAATATAAAATATGCATATTATGTTGATGTTTTAAAAAATAAATATTTAATAATCAATATACACAAAAATTTATGGACTATGTAGTATGACAATAATGAGATTAAAAAATTATTTATTAAAATTGTATAATATACTCCTATAATGTTGTAATTTTGGAAGTATAATATTTATGAATGCCATATGCAGATATTTTTGACAGAACTTTTTATTGATTTTGACTCAATAAACTTGTTTTCTTAAATCATTTACTGTAGCTAATTAACCAGTAGTCCATAATCAGTACATAAATAGCAAATTGTATTAATTACTTACCTTAAAACTCTGCGTCGTGCCCATTGCCAATATTTAATTTTTCAGTACTGGACTAATTCCATTTATTTTTAGTTAAGGCTGACCGGCCCCCGAAAGTGCAGCTGAGCTGAGTATAGAAAGAGGGGATCGGCAACCGATTACGTAGTGGAGCTCAGCTCAGTTTGCCACTTGCCTTGCATTAGTATCCTCATATTCCTTACAACATTTAAAAAAAATAACAAAGTTGGTCATGTCGGAGTTGAAAAGAAAAAGCTAATATTTTCCCTTAAACATTCGATTAAAAATGCTTCCACATCCTTACATATTTTATGCTGAATCAAATAAAATAATTTGAGAGGTTGTGCACTGAAAACAAGTGGACAACATTAAAAATATATATATATTTAACATTTAAAAAAAATAAAGTTGGTCAAGTCAACAGTTGAAAAGAAAAATCCTATATTTTCCCTTACACATTTGATTAAGAATTATTCAACATCCATTGCATATTTTACACTGAACCAAAAGAAAGTAATTTGAAAGGTGCAATGAAAATAAGCGAAAAGGATGAAACTGAGGAACAAAGCCATATGGTTGCGAGTAGGTGTGGGGGAAGCTGATTATAGCGGAGTCGCTTCCAAAATCGAACCAAAGCTGAGCTGAGCTGATCCTTGTTATGCTGCTCAACTGAATTATTGAAAGCTGACAGCTCAGCTCCAAGCTCCAGCTGTGCTTTCAGTGGCTGGTCACTCAAACAGAAAATATTTCAATTCCCATATCTCCAACCTCTATGCATAGTAATACATCATAAAGGTTTTAAACCTGGATAAAAAGAAAAGGTTGTGGATATAAATTTTGCTTTCTAATTTAAAAATAAATTAATACATTTATTTATTTTTTGTAATTTAACATGAATATTTGTTTCTTTTTACTATGTGTTGATCTTACCCTTTACCGAAATTAAGATCACACTCAAATGACCAATTTGAGTAACATTACTTTTAACTTTCCCATTGTAAATATGTTTTGTTTTTTTCATCCATGGCCTATTTACTTCTACAAGTCCTAGATTTGTGGTCATATGATTTTATTTTGCAAAAATGTTTCTGATAAATTAATAAAAAATTATTGGAAACATTCAATAATTTGTATCTTATGTACATTTTGTGTAAGGTTTAATAGAAAACTTTAAATAAACTAAATATAGTTGGGAAAAGTTTCATTTTCCATCTACAAATAATTTATATTTTTTTAAAACTCAAGTTTAAAGAAGGCTGAAAATTATTACACAATGGTTGATTATTTCCTAACAATAATACATGAAGAAAAATAAATATAAGGCGATTCCTAATATTTAAAGGGCATCGAGAAGAATCTAATACTACAAGTTTCATTGAAACCCGTACATTCCTTTTGTGCTGCAGTCTTCCAACACACACAGGTTTTTCAGCTGCCATCTTCAAAGGAAAGGGCAGATCGTAATGTTGAAGTAGGAGTTCCATACTCTGGTGACCTCAGGCTTTGATTCCAATTCAAAGTCATTCGCGACCTCCGTAGTGCTGTGGAAAGGCAAAAGACTGGCCAGGCCCCACGTTTAGATGCAATAGATGCGCCAATGTTCAAGAATAGTATTACCTATTTAGAGAAAAGGCTGCTTGCGATTCTCAATGACTGCCTAGATAGGGGATACTTTCCAAGAATCTGGAAAATTTCTGATGTTAGACTCTTCTACAAAGGAAGAGACAAGGACAAGCAACTTGTCAAATCATACAGGTCTATTTGTCTCCTGTAATGAGCGAGGTATTGGAAAACCAGGTGGTCTCGAGTCTTCGGCCAGTCTTATCAAGATTGAGCTATCCACAGCATTATGGATTCAATAAAGGCAAGAGAACCGCAGATGGCATATTGAAAGCGCGTCATGACAGAAGAAAGCTATGTTATGCTTCTCCTGTTTGAAATATCCTCTGCATTTGACAGCGTGTGGTGGCCGAGTGTTCTCCAGAAGTATGAAACTCCCAGTAATCTGTATGATCTAGTGAGAAGCTACTTCCAAGACTGTGTATTGAAAATTAGAGGCAGATTCTTTGAAGTAGAAAACACCGTCGAGAGGTGTCGCCCGCAGGGCTCTGTTCTTGGTCTTGTGGAAGCTGCTCTTTGACGAGTTGCTGGTGAAGCTCGAAGAGGAGCGGTTCCCTGCCACGGCCTATGTTGACGATTTTGCCGCCATGGTGGCCTCAAACAGCATAGCCAGTCTGAAAGCAGAAGCTGAACGTGATACGCCAGCTTATAATGCTGAAGATAGTGCGAGAGGAAGAAATTGAAGATGGCTATCACAAAGACCCAGGCAATTCCCCTGAAGGTCATGACTGACAGGTAGTGTTGCCCAAAATGGGTCTTGGTCTTGCACTTGACTAAGAACGCCTCACTGTTGCAAGACTGGTAATGAAATCGATTTTCTTAATAAAAATTAAGGTAAAATGGTTACTAATGCTTGACAATTTTAGATACTATATGTAAAGAATTGGTATAACCAATAAACTTTTGCATTTAACACTTCATTTGGGCTTAATTAGGTTCTCCTATCTACATAAATACAGTATTATCTCTACAGTACTAAGCTAATAGTTAACTGCGAGATGAGAGACTGTCTCATGAGGCAGTGCAAGGGAATGGGGAATACCTCTCGATCATCTCCTGCGAGAAGACTATTTCTTATTTAAAATGAAAAGAGAAGGTTCGGCGGATCTACCGGAACATCTAAAGATGAGAATTTATGAAGACCCAAGAAGATGGAAAAGAATTATCAGGAAGGACACAGTTGATGAATCGAACTGGCGATGGATGGCAACTCCGAAGGGAGCTATCCTAAGAAAATACTTCCCCACGGTCAAGTCACGATTAGATGCAAGATGGGTCCTCCCGGATTGCTGGGTGTCTCAACTCCTCCCGGGATATGGGGACTTTCGAACGAAGCTCATAGTTACATACGGGAAGAATATTGATTCGTTATACAGGCCCCAACAGCAACTGTAACGTTTCGGAGACCGCCGAACACATTGTCGTTGAATGAACTGCCTATGAGGCACTAAGGGCTAAGTTCCTGAGAGAGACGGGGATATATACACTGACAGAGAGCATGTTTCCTCAGCTAATGAGCAGAGATAATTACCCACATTATAGGGAATTCGTATACGGGTGGAAAGATGCTGTAGGCTCTGCACATTTTAATCTGGAAAGAAGAGAAGGAACTTAAGACAAGCTGCAGCTGCTTCAGATGGAAGAATGGAGAAAAGGAAAGGCGTGGGATTGTGCACAACTGTCACAAGTCTACACCACAGTTGCCACAATCACAATTATAAAATAATAAATGCTAAACCAAGTTAAAGATTTTAATAAAATAGACCTGAACTGCCAACAGTGGCAACGCAAATACTCTGCGTAATAGCCCACTGCTGCTACAACGCGTGTTGTCTGTAAGGCAAGGCAGGGATAAAAAATATATTCCAAATTTGAAAAAAAAAATCGGTCCAGTAGTATGAGAAAAGTCGTGGATGAACCAAATTTGTTTATTCGATTTTCAAGTTCTACGTATTCTGAAACGTAAAATCTCAAATTTTGAGGAGGCTTATGCTTTAGGTAACTAATAAGGAAGAAGTTATAAATAAATGAGAGACTAGTAAAATGAAAAGAAAAAAAATCAACAAAAATACTTATTGATAAATAATTTAAAAGAAACAAGCTAGATGAGTGAAAAATGTAAAACAAACTGAAAAATTTAATTTTGTAATAACAGAAAATTAATTATTATTGAATTGTTTTCCGTCTCCATCAACCCCATCTGTTTTCTCTAGTACGCTATTCATAATACTGATAGAAAGACAAGACAAGTTGAAGCCTTCTAACTCCAAGATCTATGGATAGTATTACCTAAGTTCTAAAGAGCTACAAAAAAGTTCAGAAAAAATATGGGCCGATTTTCAGCAGAGGAGAAATTAACTTTTAATCATAATAGAATTTGTCATTGTTAAAACTATTAAAGTAGGCCTTTGAGTGTCTAAAAGTAGCCTAAGTTATGTTTTTTAAAAAAGCATAAATTATTAGTGACTTTTATTCATCATCATTTGGCTATAGTTAGCTTAGTATATTGATTTGATAGACCTTGGTCTGCTATCATTTCTATAAAAATTTCTTTCTACGTAGGGACACCCTCTGTATATGTGTATATATATGTGTGTGTGTGTGTGTGTGTATTATATATTTATTTATTTGTATTATATTTTTTTGTTTCGTCTAGCATTTCGCCTAAAATGGCAGTCAAAATGTTTTTAGTGAATAATTGATGTCTATGTACCTGAAACATATTTGTGCATATATTTATTTCCATAAATTCGATTAAAAATTGTTTCCAAGCTATCAAAGCTCTCTCAAAAACTACTTTCAGCTACAATCTTCAAATCTTAAGCCAATAAATGAAGAATTTATATGTAAATATTCGGATTTTTTTTTATTATTTGTTGTTTTTGGGTATAAATAAAAATTGGTTGTTTAGTACAATTTACTTTTTAATAAAATAATGATGATTATAAAAGCTTACTTTTCTAAGATAAATTTTTTCTTCCCTTCCAGGATGAAGGGGGTGGAGGACGCCTCTCCCGTGGATCCATCAGTAGTTCAGTGAAATAACCATTGGAACCACTATTATCTAACTTAACTAATAGAGACATTAGCGCTAAGTTCTTTAATTTCTCTCGTTACCGAAACTAGATGCACAGGCGGATCTACGGGGGGGGAGCTTAAGGGCCGAAGCCCCCCCTCCCAAAAATGGTAAAATATAACCATGTTTCACAGAAATAAATATTAAAAACTATCTCTTTAAGTATTCTTGTTCGTGTAATTACATTTAATAGGACTTTAAGAACCACTTAAACACCATTTCATATAGATAGTTAATTTCTTTCTTTTTTTTCTAATTAATTATCGTTATATGTAGATGAAAACAAATCTTTCGGGCTGAAGTCCCCCCCCAAAATTAAATCCTGAATCCGCTAGTGACTAGATGGAAGCACCAAGAACTAGGAATAAAAACACTTGCATAGGGAAATAAATTTAAATATTTGTGTTTTCCATAGATTAGGAAATTCTAAACGCACTTTTACATCCTTTAAATTCCAGATGGTGAGTGAGGGGAAGGGGTCAGTATATTAATAATTATTTTACGAAACTTTGGATTAAATTTAATAATTTTATTCAAAAATATATATTATTTTGATTTGTTAAAAATATAGTCCTAAAGGCAAGTGGTTAGTTATTTAAAACTCACTTACTAATTTATTTGTTAAAGGCTCCAGAATTTCATACGTATCTTCCCCATTTCCCAAAATATAAGTTGTTATGAAGGAACAGTATAATATTTTTTATTTTTTAGTCAGAGACAAGAATTTGTCAGTGGCCACTCTCCAATCCCGGAATTCTATTAAAATTTGGATAAATCAACCTTAATTCTGCCAATTGTTAATTTAAAACTAGATAAGTAGGATCTCATACAAATAGCGACTTCTCATATTTATTTAAACATAAGTTAGAATTCGTTGAATAGTAGAGAATATTGATGTATTAATAATTAACTATTATTAATTACTTAAATATGAACAGTTATTAATTAACTTAATAAATGCTATTAATTAATTCCATAGAGTATCATACAAATTGTATTTCTTCAGCAGGCTTGTCAAATTAGGTTGCCCTCGGTGGCACAAAGCAAGATGACATTTATTTCATTTTACATATTTCAAATGTAATCAAATATTATATTCAATAATAAAGTTTTAACAAAAAAAAAAAATAAACCGAAGTTTTACATATACCAAAACCGGTTACGCAGTCGCGACAACAAATGTAATTTCAGAACTGTAAATAATATATTAGAAACATTAATGGTTACTCAAAACGTTTAGTTCGGTCTCAGGAATCCGCTTTTATTTCAGCATTTTCACAACTCTCTTTTTTATTTACCTCAAAAATTGGGATTAATAATAATATACATCACTGCATTTGTATTTACTTTTGATCATTCAAGGTGTTCTGACAATCAGGACCTTTTCGGGGAATTTAAAAATTTAAATGTTCCCCATTCTATTGGATTTAAATCCGCCATTGGGGAATATTTCTTCGAAGATTTATTGTGTACAAATTTGGTGTGTTTAACCTTTCCATAACTCCAGTCATCGCATTGATAACAAGTTGGTTTTTAGTAGCGTTCTTGGTAACATCTCTCGCGTTGGACATCAAAATGTGTATTAAAGCTACAATTTAAATGCTTTCAGTTACCAGAAGAAATAAGTGAGATGTGCTATTCTGAAACCATTTGTGAATCTGTTGTTAAAGAAGACGTATCATCGGTTAGTTTCGAAATGAGAAAAATTGTGACTGTGTTATGTCACATTTGCTTTGATAAGAATAATAACAACATCCAGATTTAAAGTTTAATGTGTCATTTCTTTTGATTAATTTAATGAATTAAAATTTTGATGAGGTAAGGGAGCTTTATTTACATTTCACTTATTATTCAGTTTTAAGGTTGTATTTTAATGATATGTTGTTGCAGTCTTTAGTACATGATTTGCTCTCTTGGTCCATATCACACTTTAAAGTTTACATTTAAAGCAATTTACATTCATAATAAACGTTTTTAACTAATATAATTCATTCTAAACTAAAGTGGTTTATTAAAATATTGTAGAATGAAATGGAAACCAATAAAGTTGTATCATTTGTCCAACACAAAACAAGGAAAAATGTTCCATTGTGTTGCATACTCAGGGAAGCTGGTATCAACACGAAAAAAGGTGGTCCAGCCAAAGGCCTTCAGTGGGCTGCGGAAGAGAAATTAATTTCCAAAAATCATGAAGAATTCGTAAGTTTGCTTTTATTTTCACACTAATATTACAAGTTTACAAATACATAATGTATACTTATTGTGTTATTTTCAGAATTGTTATTTGCCTGACGGCACGAGATCGACTTTTCTTATGGTTTTTAGTCCGGATGGGTATGTATATATAAATTGATGTTTGTTTGATTAGAAATAATATCCTTTTTATTAATATTATATGTATAGTTGATTTCTGTACTAGAATGTTTTTTTTTTTTCAATAATTGTGCATTCCTTATTCAACTAAATTCTGAAAATTAACTTATTACATTTGAATTATTTCAATCATTTATACAATTTTTTTTCTGCACTTTAAGTATGTTTTATCCATTTATTTAATGTCTATTGCATTTACTTCGATCATAGCTGTGGTCTGGAACAGCCCCATTGCTGCTAGAGGACTAATGAGGGAAGTCAATAAGTCAAAGAGGCGGTTGAAAAAAAAAAAAAAATACTTAATGCTTGTATTAATTGTTTGTGACAAGTTGACAATTATAATGACATCTATGGTATTCATTTGTCACGGCTAATGCTGAGAACATGCTATACAAACTAAGACCATATTTTTTTAGTGATAATCTTGTAATGAGAATGTAATTCCAAAGTGGTAAAGTGCACTGTTGATTTGATTGAAAAACTCCAAGAAAACAACTACTTATAGGAATTCAAATAATCAATATTTTAACCTTTCAGTAGTTTCCAATTTTTTTCTGATGTTAATTATTTTTATCTCATCTTCCATATAACATTTTAGTAACATTCATATCATAACCCTAGTTCTTGAATTGGATGTTTCAATTTTGGAAATCTATACTTAAACCCTAACTAAGTTAATTGTTGTAATTTTCACTTTTAATAATCTCATAATTAAATGTGTTGATTAGGAAAATGATTGCATCAACACATGGCAATCACAATGTTTATGTTACTGATCTTACAAATGGTAAAAATGTTAAAACTTTGACTGGGCATCCACGAACTCCTTGGTGTATAGCCTTTCACCCTTCATCAAATCAAATCCTTGCATCTGGTTGCCTTGGTGGGCAAGTTAGAGTTTGGGATTTACATGTAAGGATTAGATATACTTTTATCACTTATACAGTGTATGGTATTTAGGTCTTGATAATTTCTTTAAAACTTTTTTATCATCTAGGGTGGAAGTGAGATCTGGACAGCTGATAGTCAGACAGTAATTGCTTCTCTGGCATTTCATCCAACTGACAGGGTTCTTGTCATAGCATCATACAATGAAATTCATTTTTGGGATTGGAGTCAGCAAAAGCCTTTTGCTAAATGTTGTACATCAAATGAACGTGAAAAAGTCAGGTAATTTTTCAATGTAACTGTTATCATTTTTTTTATTTACGTGATATTGATTCATACTTTAATATATTTTAGTATTAACTTGCATTTCTCCCTATTAAACAATGCTATTAATATGTTTGGATCTAAATATAGGCTGATAGTGTAGTTTTTCAATTTGAGTAGCTTATTTTTTATTTTCTATATGTTCAGTTATTGGAATTTTTCATTTGCTGGATGTGTTCAATTTTGTTAATGTTGATCTTTAAGTAAAGTCTTATTCATTTAATATGTAATTAAATTAAGCACTTTAAATGTGAAGTGATATTTTGTCTTTTAACTATAAGAAATTAAATCTAGATACTTTCATTTATTTTAAACTTACATTTTTTAAACAGGTATGTTGCTTTTGATGAACTTGGGGAAAAACTGGTTACTGGGATTGCTAATGCACCAACGAGGATTCAAAGTCAGTGGGACCGGGTCTCAGCTCCCCAACCTCCACCTCAATTGTCGCAGGCTGAGCATGAAAGAAGGATAACTATATGTTATCGCTATATGGTAGAGCAGTATGAACAATTGGTTGAACGTTATTATCGGCTCTCTAATGGAAGTGGTGGGAGTGCCTCTCAACCAATGGCAAGAAGGAATCCACCTCATACAGTAATAATCTTGTCATATTATTATATTGCTCATATACTTTTTTGTTTTATTTTATAGGTATCAGTCTAATATTTTACCTATATAACCATAACTAATGTTATTTTCATTTTGAAGACTGTGTTTAAAATTATTCTTTTGTTCCACAAAGTATTTATAACGTGAATGTTAAAAAAGGTCCCTCATAATGAAGATTTTACCTAGAGATCATCATAATACTATGATATACTCCTTGAAAATTATATATTAGTCCCATCAAAAGTAGTAGTTTTATGTTCTTTCCATATCCAATATTCTTTATATAGTACTTATATTTTATTTTTAAGGAAACATTTGCAGTTACTAAAAAATTAATAAAATCATTGTTATTTTGTTGCGTTGTTATTACTAACGTGAGTGTATTTTCCTGTAGTTAAAGTTAACTTATTTAATTATGATTACCTTACTAATTTTATTTACTGGTTAATAATGAAGAAAATTATATATATTTTTTTTTTTCAGATGGACCGTGGAACTGATCCTATGGAACCTTCAGAAGATCGATCACAAAGGTGCTCTGCCTGTCAGCGGTCAAATTTCACTGATAATAATGAACCAGGGCCATCAACAGCAACATTACAACAACGTAGACCTTCTAATAGTGTCAATGATAGTACATTGACTTCATCTTCTCGGGTGTCAAATGAAGGAGGATCAGCAGAGCCATTTCAAGGTTCATCTCAAAGAACTCACCTCACAGTGAGAGCAAATTATTTATATGAAAGGCTTGCCAGGCTAAGATCTCAGGTAGAAACTGGTCGTTCAATACTGGCTCGAACTAGGACTGCTGCAGCTGCCATGTCTGCTAGAATGAGCCCTTCTGCACCAGAAGATGCAAACTTTCTTATTGACAATTTTCAAACGAGGCATAATTCTAATAGAGCCGTATCTGACGAAGCATTTAATATGTTAATATTACCTGAGCCTCTTGTACCTACTGAAACTACAGAGGACAGACCCTCTTTTATAAGTCGAATCGGATCATTTCTAACTAGAAGAAGGAATGGTGTTTCTCGAGTGTCTGATTCCAGTAGTTCAGAAACAAGTATTTCAGACAATGGTTCAACTTGGCATAGACCTCTTACTCCTCCTCCATCATATAGCCAGCGCCTTACTAATTTAATTTGTCCTACTTCGAGCAACGTTATTTTCGATCCAGTATCTCCAGAATCTTCTCCTGATTGCCCTCCGATAGCAAATGGTTGCCCTCGTCATGATCCATTTGCTGGGCAAGATTCTCCTTCACCATCATTTTCTGCACCTGGTTATTCTAGCCCTCACACTACAACTTCTACTGAGCCTCCTACAGCATCGCATCCTCCTATTCCTGCATGGGTCCAAAGGCCTGAAATGCCACCAGATATTGCTTCACCTTCTAGTCAGAGCTTGTCCGAACCAACTAATGGTTCTGATTCAGATGCTGATAGTGTTTTCTTAAGGCAGAACATAGAAAACAGTTTTTCACATTGGCGTGTATTTCTGCGTTATCGTTACTTCAGAGACTCAGGTTCAAACACTGAACCTCCTTCTGAATCGAATTCCAGTGATAGTTCAAGTAATAATTTTATTTGTATTTCATTTTTATGTAGGCATTATTATTTTTCATGTATTTATTAGAAGGAATTTCAAAATCATGTGTAGTATTGAGTTCTAATCTTATGAATTTTCATATGTTTTTCTTTTGAAAAATAACTCAACTTCTTTTTCATTAGATAAACATTTGACCATTTTATTTTAAAAGTTGCAAATGTTTTATAAAAACTAAAATGATTATTGTTTAAGCTGCAACTCAAGTGAAGTTATATATATCATCCCTATAAAGATATTTTCTTTATTTTTTGTGGTTTTGCTAATTTTATTGAATGGAAATCTCTGCGAATTACTTCTCCTTATATGGTTAGGCTCCAAATTTTCCTCATGTGACCTCTGTTCCTCACTAATTTTCACTCCATTCTTCAATTTCAATACCTATTTCTCATCCTCTCTATGTGGACTAGCCATATTATTCTCAGTGTTTTGAAGTTATGTGTTGTGGATGATATTGCTCTGCTGGAGTTGACAACTACATGAAGTCTTAGAACTCTTAAGTATTTTTTTTTTTTTTTACCCTTAAATAAATTTAATAATAATTAGATCTAATCAGATGGCAAAATCTATCAGTTGAGTTGGTACCGAGAATAATATATAATATTCACAAAAGTAACTTTTATAATAGTTTCAGGTAGTCAGGTTTTGGAGGATTTTACTTATAAAAAATAATAAATAACTTATAATAATATAAGATAAGTACATTTATATAGCAATCTTATAATTTATCTCCAAAATTAGCGTTTTTGAGATTAAATTGTTCCTTCATTGCCCACACTTTTACACTTATTTTTTATATATATTTAGCTGCCCTTTTTTGTTATTTATCTGTAATAGAATTAGATTTTGATCATTATTAAACTATTTATATGTTTCTAGTATTTCTTGTTAAATAATTTTAATTTAGTTTTACTTTTCATGTTACAGATCGACTAAGAAGACCATGTGAAAGTTCTTCTGCTATTGCGAGGCTAAGAGCTCAGTTCAGGAGACTTCAGAGCGGATATAACACCCGTGATAGAGAACCACACGTAATTACAACTTATTTAATATTTTGGATGTAAGGCATTTGTTGAAGTTTCGTTTTTAAGGAATTATATAAATCAAAATAAATTATTGTTATTTAACTATTTATTTATAAGATGGAAAAAAAAAATTAAAAAACCTAAAAACTAAAGTTTTTACCAAGTTTATTTTTAATCAGAAAACTAAAAATAAATAAATAATGTATACAAAAAACATCCCCATGTTTTAGCTGTTTCTGGTCTTCATAACAGACGCTTGGTTCTCTGCATTAATATTACTCTTATTGTTATTGGAATTATAGTATTCCACAACATTCATCGGCTTTTCATTTTTGAGGTTTGAATATCCACAAACACAAAAATACGGTAGAATTGTACATTCAAGAATTGCCTATTTTGATTATAAAAATCAAAAGTATAAACAACTCTACCTTCAACGTGTGTGTATTCTCAACATCAGATGGTAACAGACCATGTGCGTATGATTTTCAGTTGGAATCCAAAAATATTATTTTTGTTTTGTTTTTTTAATTTACGGTCCTGCAAGAACCCGGACCTCCTCCACTACTGTCAACCAATCTCCACGGTCTTGTGCTACTTCCCTCCATCTGATCCTAGGACGTCCTCCATTTCTTTTGCCATCCGGCTTCTCATGCAGCATCTTCTTTGGCATTCTTTCCTCATGGCCTAACCATCTGATTCTTACTCTTTTTATCAATGCCACAATATCAGGTTCTCCATAAAGTTCCCGCAGCTCTTCATTCTTTCTTCTCAAAATTCCATTCTCAACGATTCCGTCCCATATCATTCTCAACACTTTTCTCTCCCAGGAGTTGAGCGTGTGTTCTGAGTTTTTGGTTAAGGTCCAAGTCTCACACCTATACATAACCACTGGCCTTACTATGGTTTTGTTGATGAGGATTTTGATTCTTTTAAAGAGTGATCTGAATTTCAAGTCTCTTTGCAGTGAGAAATAGCACCTTCCTATTTCCTGCTGCTATCCTGGTCTTTATTTCACTCTCTATTTTATTATTGCATGCGACCAGGCTTCCAAGGTACTTGAAGTGGTCAACAGACCTAAAATTGTGATCACTTAAAGCTATTTCTGTATTCACTTCCTTTTCAATTTTTGAACTTTTCATCTACACTGTCCTATTGCCATTAACTCTAAGACCCAGTTTAACCTCTGCCTCTTCGAATTCTTGCAAAGTTCCTGATAATGCTGCTTGGGTTCTAGAAATAATGGCAGCATCATCGGCATATGCCAGATGTTGAGACTGACAATTGTAGATTGTTCCTTCTGGATTTGTTCGAATAGATGATATTGCAATTTACTCTTACATGAATACTTCCAGGCTCGATTAAAAAGGAGAGGATTATAATAAAGGATCGCCCTCGTCTCAATCCATTATCCACCTTAAATTCTTCAGACAGCGAGTTTACAAGTTTCAATCGACAAATAGTCTTCATCAGCGTAATTTTTGTAAGTCTGGCCAGTTTCCTGGGTATGACTACATGTATCATAGATTTCAAAAATTCCTTTCCGTCTACAGTTGTATGCCTGTTTGAAGTCCACAAAGAGAAGATGCATGTCTATGTTAAATACATAACATTTTCCCATCATCTGTCTCAGAGAGAACATCTGGCCGCCAACTGTTGATTTTCCAGGCCTAAAGCCTCTCTGATATTCTCCTATGCCTACTGATATCCTTTTGTGATTAATATTTTGTAATTTTGATAAATAAAAAGACTTCTTCTATATATATTCTTAACATGCTTATTTTATTGTTTAGAATGTTTTCACTTGTAAAATTAATGGAACCAAAATCCAATAAACAAATGCCTTTCTTTTTAGTCTGTTGTTAATGGAATCGTCATTTTCGATCAGTCAGAGCAAAACTAATTTAATGAGAAAGATATGAATGTGAGTGAAATTCACAAAAGTAGAAACATTTAAATGTATCTTAAAGATTTTAGCAGCTTTATGGAGATTTTTTATAAACCTCATTTCAAGATAAGATCATGTACTATTAAATGAAATGAGACAACCTATACATAATCTTAATTCAGCTATTTCTACTTCTTAAACCTTCTACTATAAACAATATATATGTACTTACAGAACACTACAACATGTCTTTAAGAAAAGGTAAATATTTTAATAGAATAAGTAGACATAGAGAGCTACAAAAAGCTCATATAACCTATGTCCAATTTTCCACAGAAAAGAAAGAAATTTGTTTTATAGAGGAAGGAGGGGTGGCAGTCATAAATAGAGTAAAATACTGGAAAACTATTTTATTTCAAACCAACGTTTTGACCTGACTTTACAGGTCTTCTTCAGGGCTAGAATGTACAAGATACAATAGGATATAGAAAATTGTGAAAGTTACATAATATTTAGATAAAAATTATTAATGAGGTGAATAAACTTATTGAAATATTAAATAGTAAATAAGTATATTGAAATATTAAGAACAATAAACTATATTTAGAAGTATAGAGAAGAAACAAATATGAATAATTATAATTATAATTAGTTGTACATATTGTAAGAAAATTACGTTTAAATATTATATAATGTTGAAACTTAATGGTTAAAAGTACAATAAATACAAAGTAACAATGGATGGTTGTACATTGTAGAATGTAAATATAAAAATCTGGTGCGCGCAACACAACTTTCACTTACCGATCTACTTTGAATTGCCAGAAATTATTTTCTGGCAATGATGGGCTATTATAAAATTTTTTGAAGTGCATTTTAAATGGAGCTAAAGCTTAAAGCTTACAGATAACAAGTCATTAAGACCATTATAATTACAAAATGTCTATTTAATATATCGACGACAGGCAATAAAAATTAGTCACTCCATCTGCTTTTATAAAACACACAACTTTCTTTGCTTTTATATTATAAGTTGATTCCAGAGGTGGTGATTGCAGTGTTGAAATATAGAACTGAGAATAAAGGTATAAATTTAGGTACTTATTTCTTAGGAAAGATACTTTATTAAATATCTGTAGAAAAAAGTTTTTTTTTTGTCTCAACAATTAAAAAAATTATTTTAAATTTATCCAAATTTTCACCTCTTCAGGAGAAAAAACTAGAGACCATATCTTTCCTCCTAATTGTCCGATTTGAACGATTTTTTTTTTGTTTTTTAGGAAATTCCATAAACTTCTAAAAAACCATATACAGTATCTTCAAAAAAGAGTATACTTTTTGAGTTATTCGGAATTTAATTTTAACATCCCTCGTAACTTTTTTTCCAGCTTCTTTTCGTTGAAATATGTTATATAAATAAATTTAAAGGGTATCAAGAAAATGACTTTAGCGAAGTTTCATTGAAATCGGTACATTCGTTTAGGCGCTGCAGTCTATAGCAATGCAGGTTTTTCTGCATTTTTTTTTTCTCCTTTATTAACTTATTAAATTCTTTCAAAAGTTATATGTATCATTTTTTCGTAACTCTGAATAATGCGAAATGGTTAACTTCTTAAAATAAACCATATTAAAGTTACTTTAGAGGAAGACATATATGAACATTGGGCATTTAAGCCCTGTAAAGTTACATCAACAGGGATAAGACCTAAATGATATTAAAGACCACTTAATTATACAATGATACACCGAGTCTGATCAAAATCGTTAAAGCCGTTTTTGAGAAAATTGTAAAAATGTGTTTCAGCATTCATATAAAGTGGCACTTCCGGTTAGCCGGTTTTAACGAAAAAATTGCTGTCACATCCGGCCCATATTCAAACCTTATATACTTAATATCAGTTTCGTACTACTTTTCGTTTATGAGCTAGACTGTTAACACACACACACAGACCATTTTGCGACACTTGGTTATTTGAACTCAGGGGACCTCAAAACATGTATTTCCGTTAAAAACTGAGATTCGAAAATGTTCACGATCGCCATACACCCTTACTATATATTACATATATACGTAAGTGAAAGTAAAAAAAAATACAAGAGAGATTATACAAAGCGGAAATACTTAAAAATAATGAACGATTAAATTACACTATTTTAGTTTAATTATTACCACCACCCCGGACCATCTCCTTCCTTTAAAATACACAATAGTCAACTATTAAGTATTTAATATGATTCAAATTTGTTTTATGTTTCTTAGTGTCACGTTTTTGGTTTAATCGGAAGTACTAACTAAAAAAACATTTACTAATAATTATTTAATAGTAAACTGGACAAAATTTGCTTTAAATGCAGGTAGAGTTTGTCTTAGTTAAAACTATTTATTTAATACTATCCATTTTAAAAAACTGATTTATAATAATTTTTTTTTTTTTTTTTTTATCAGCTTTTAAGGGTTGCTACAGAAAATGCAGAGAGGAGGCTATTAACAAGACTTTCTAATCTTCTGCAAAGACCCTTTCCTTCAACCTCCAGTAACGATACAAGCTTGCAGCCTCCGCCTGGTAACACTCCAGATCTTGCTAGTGTCAGATTTGGTTTACAACTGTTAGGCAGACATATAGATAATTTATCTCGCCAATGCAGGTATTTAATTATCCTTTAAATTTGAAGCAATAGTATAATAATAATGCTTGGCAAACCTGGTAGTTTAATACAGGTGTTTTGTGTAAGTAATTTTGTACCTGAACGCCGCTTTGCTGTAAGTTCTGTAAATATCTTATAAGAGTTGAGCTGCTTAATCTAGGACCACATTCAATAAAAATATAATCCACTGCCAAAATAATGCCGAATGTTGCCTATATTGAACTCATGAGAGTTATTTACCTTTTTTTATTAAATTAGAAAGTTGCCTCAGAGTTGGTTACCCTGCCATTTGGGTTGAAATTTTCTCCTTTTATTGCTCACAGAGTCATTGTACAATTATTTCATTAAGAAGGCCATAATTTTCCTAAACCTGCCCAATGTCATGACCAAATTTATGTAGACAACGTGATTACGTTACTGTTGCTCGCAATAGTGATGAGGCTCTGGAACTGTAATGAATTGATGGTCTTATTTGGAACAGGTAGGTTTAACTCAGAAACTTCTCCAACAATTCAGAAAAAATACTATTTGTTATACCCGAGTAACTCAGAAACTTCTCCAACAATTCAGAAAAAATACTATTTGTTATACCCGAGGGTAGTCAAGAAGTTCCGTTGTGCCTCGATGGAGATTCCTCGATCGTCAAGGTTTTGGGTTTATTTTGGAATCCCAAACTCGATCATTTCAGGTATTTATTTATTTATGAAGGCACGCATAAATCGATTGACCGAACAGACAGTAAAGAAAGGTCTGATAATAGCAGATAAGATGAGTTTTCTCTTTTTTCTTCTTCGGATTGTATGTTAAACAATTTATTTGAAGATAAATAAATGTATAAATAAACAAATTTTTATGACACTTCAGTTAGAAGATCACTATTTTTATGCAAATTTTCTATTAGCAGCAGATATTAAAGAAGAGTGCATAATAGTTATTGACTTTTTAGCGAAATATAAGGCTGTTTTAAACTTTGAAACAAATTTTATAAATTTAAAAAATGATGCTGGGAAAACCTCAGTTATACTTTTTGATATAAGACAGATGCCTAATTCGCAATACCACATAAGACCAAATCAAGATGACAGATTGTGCAAAAAATTAAACAAATTAACTCAACAAGAAATTAAATTAAGAAAAAGTGGATATGTTACGGAAGTTGATGGGGATTATGAAGCAAAAGCAAAGTTTAATATTGAAAGAGATATAGATGATATTTGGCTCGAGTTGTACACAATTTTAAAAATAGATCAAATTATCAAATTTAGAAACTTATTGAAAAAAAATAAAACCATTTTAGGGAACAAGTGGGTCCTATTAAGAATTATGAACACAGATTAGAAGCTATAGATCCCACCCCCCTACAAACAGTTCCAGTATAAATTGAACCCGAAATTCCTAGAACAAGCGAAAATTGAAATTGCTCGCTGATGATATTATTGAAATTTCCCCACTCACCATACATAAATCCAATTATTTTAGTTAAAGAAAAAATGACCCAATAACAGGAGAAACTATTGAATCAAAAGTAAGAATATGCCTAGATGGGCGATTTGTAAACAAGCGATTAATCCCATTATATGATGCACCTCCCTGTATTGATATACTCTTGTTTTGATGCTCAAATGCAAGGTACTTAGTCACACTAGGTCTCAAGAGTAGTTTTTGGCATGTCAAGATGGAAAAATCTAGTCGATTGTTCACCGGATTACAGTTCTTAAATAAAATATTTCATTATAAAAGGATTCCGTTCGGTTTGTCTATTAGTTTGGGAGCATTGATTAAGGCATTGAAGAGAATCGTACCTAAATATTTATTGAAATATGTGAAAATATATGTACATGATACATTAAATGACTAAATTACCTCCGCCACCTATTTCCATTTGTAACCTGTAAACTCTTGATTACTTCCTTAATATTTTCACTTTGACTATTGCTGTTTGTGGGGACGCCTCCGGGGATCTCGAGGCAAAACTAAAACGTTTGATAAATTACCTTGTACGGTTCATCTTTGGGATGCCAAGGGACGCTTCTGTTTTCCATTATTACGAAGAGCTGAAATGGCTTTATCCTTCCTACCGACGTAATTCTTTCCTAGCATCCTTCCTTTTCCAAGTCACCCAACCCCGCCATCATTCATACATTTCTGAGCTCCTTCAATTCAAGTCCTCCGTCCACTCCCGCAAAACCCATTCCCGGTCTTCATATTTGTATACAAGAGGCCACCGAACCGCTGCTTTCACATTCTATAAAAATTCAGCACAATATTACTGCCAAAATAATGTCGAATTTTTCTTATGTTGAACTCATTAGAATTATTTGTCTTTTTTTATTAAATTAGAAAGTTGCCTAAACAACAGGTAAAGCCTACACAATATGAAAATGCTTTTTTTTCTGACGTTAATATTTGTTATTTATTCTTATTGTAATTTATTCATTTTAAGACTTTTGTGCTATTAATTATTAGTGGAATGAAAACAAAAAAAAAAAAAAAAAAAATTAAAGGAAGTCTCATTTTTTGATCTTTCGGGGTTTTAAAGAGTAATTGACTAATTGTATGAAGATATAGTGAAATTATTCCTTTAATAATTATCATTCTAGTAATTTGACCATGAGCCATAAGAATAAAAAAAATTATAAAATAACTAAGTCATTTTTGAAATTTCACAGTATAATCCAAATTGTTTGCTCTTTAATTACAGTAATACTTGTATGAATCTTTTGAGTGTATGATTTGATGATATAATTTCTTATTATGTTGACAGTCGAGTTCGTCTTGAATCTGGAGAAATGAGGCGGATGTGGCAAGAACTAGAATCACAAATATTCACCCTCCATAGAGCTGTTAGAGATTGGCCACCTGTTGTAAGGGTCTCTCCTGGAAATCAAGTTGATGCAGAAGGAGTTGCAAGTACTTCTTCATTACCAACAGATGAGGAAAGTGAAGATTCAGGTCTAATGTCAACTCAGAGACGCCACTTAGGCACAAGGAGGTTTAGGTTTCTTCATAGGCCTGCCTACAAAAGACCTCGTTTTGATAGACACTTCAGGTTCCCTAGGAGATATCCACAACCGGTGTGTTTAATTTTATGAACTTCTTTTACTGTTATCTTTTTATATAATTGTTTTATTTTGGCCAGATGTAGTATTTTAATTATTTTCTATTTTGTTATTCTAAAGGGACTTTGTCCCAGAATAAAGTTATTTTCTATTATTATTATTATTATTATTATTATTATGTCTTCTTGATTTTTTTTTACTACACCACGGATTCCACTCATTGCCTTATCATTCAGGTTATCTTTTTATCTCCACATCTATTATCTAAGGTCTCTTTGATACCCCCTCTTCTCATCTTTATCCTTCTGTTTTATATGTTACCCTAACCACCCCTAACGACTAGAGTTGTCTTGGTAGTGAGAGCCTATGATCTGCGTTATGTCAATATTGTAGGAAGTATATTTCAGTTTTGACATGTTAGTTACAGGCTTTACTAGAGAGGGTTTTTACTAATATTTAATTGAACCTAACCATAATCTACTAGCCGCCTTCAAGTTAAAGTATCTTATTGACTTTATTTGTAATTTTGTCAATTTGTTTTCTTTTTTTAATTCTAAATATTTTTACTTTTGTTCTATCAAAACCAAATTTACAGAAAGCATCACTTATCTGCTTCCATTTGAAGTAAAAAGCTACTGAACTTGCTGAGATATATGGGAAGGAGACCATATTCCATTAATTTTACCATTTTACTTAAAAGATACCCGAGTGCGTAATCGATTAGAGATTTGTGCAAGAAGAAATGACAGAATATTTGAGAATAATTCATTGGTAATTTCATTAATTCCCAAAGCCATAGAAATGGTTCTAAAGTTAAGAAATTTGGTGCTGTACAAAATTAAAGTCAAGAGGCATGGAAAGGAGATCTTTCTTTATTTGGAGATATTTATTTATTTTTTAAAAATATTTCTGTTATTTTTAGGGTACTAGTGTAGATGATGACAGTGATGATAATGATGATGGAAACGCTTCATCGAGACAAAGTGAAAGCTCTGATGCAGATACTCCGCATGGCGTGAAGCGGAAGTCAATGTGTGATCAGTCACCGTCTACTAGCAATGATGTAAGTTAAAAATTAAATTGAAAAAAAAAAAAATCCGACTACGGAAATTGGGAATTCTATACATCCTAAGGGAATTTCTACTTAAACATCTTGGTAGATTGATAAGGAAGTTGATATATATGTATTTTTATTACGATTTCAAGGAGATAGATTCACCCTGATGGTGATGGTGTATGTCAACATTCGAGTCTAGAGTTTATTTCAGGATTGGTAAGCACCTGACTACTACACTAAATTTAAATATTTGTTCATGTAAATTTCCCTATCAATCTAAGAAGATGGTTAAGTAGAAATGGAAATACATTCTGTTAAGGTGAATAATATTTCCCAATTTCTGTCTGTTTTTTTTTAATTTAAACATATCTTTATTTTAACATTTTTAGTTTTTGAAATATTAACAATGTAGTTTCATAACACATGGTCACATGATATCATTTCAAATAAATTAATAATCAAGATACTAAAATAATTTTTTTTTTTTTCAGTATTTTGTACTCAAATTGTTTAAAAAAATTCATGCGATCTCACTAAGTAATTACAGCAATCAAAGCTAAAAATTGTCCTAGTACTTGTTATGGTGGATTAATTAAACACCTTTTACATAGTAATATGCCAGACTCTGCAGTCACGTGTCATTTTTTTTTTTTTTTTTTTAGCTCAAATTGTTTCAAAACACTCAAGGGATCTCACCAAATAATTTAAGATATAATAATAATAAGCTTTATTGACATCGATAGATTTGACAAAAGCCTCTCCCTTTGGAAGCAATTTTAATTTGGATATAAAAAGGAATTGATATTTAAGATATCAAACTTAAAAATCGACCTGGCTGTTCATTCAAAACTTGTGTTTTTTCACACTTTTTAGCAGACCCTCCGAACACATGACCCTTGTGTCATTTCAATTTCAAAACAACCGCAGAACCTCACCGAATAGTTTAAGATATCAAACTTAGAAATCGATCCATCTGTTCACTCAATAAATGGTTATATAACTTTTAGCAAATTGATTAAACACATTTTATTCAATCACAGGTCAGTATTTTTAGCTCAAATTGTTCCAAAACATTCAGGGATCTCACATCATTTAAAACCTCACACTTTAATATACATGAATATGAACCATATTTTAATATTTAAGAAGTATGATCTCAATCTTATTTAGATTCTTTATCACTTATATTCTGCTGCAGCTCAAATTTACATGATTTTTTTTTCATTCAAGTATACAGTTTTACTAGTATTTAATTATGTTATTTCTAATAAGATTATTGCTAGAAGAGGAAGTAAAATTATTTTATTAATGATTATCAAATATTAATTTACTTTAGTGTTTGATGAAATTATATGCATATATTTTTTTGTTCAAGACCCCAAGAACAACTACACGAATAAGTGTCAGGTATCGCATTTCCGGAAGACCTAGATTTAGGCCACCATTGTCCTTCAGACCATGGCATAATCCCTTCAGGGAAAAAGGTTGGTAGGAATAAATTTCATAAAATTTAAAGATCTATTCCAAGAAATATTTTATGGTCAAATTACTTTTAATTCTGATTTTAGTTTGGCCACCTCGTGAATTCTCTAATTCAAGAGAAATGCCTGAAGAATCTTCGTAAGTATATTTTGTAGGAATTCTCTTACATTATCTTTGTTAATGTTTTATTTATCTTAGCCATCTAAAAAAAAAAAGAAAAACTTATTTACATTTCTTCTATTACTATTTTTGTATAACAATTTTCCACTAGCTTTGTCAGATAGTAAATTATGTTTAAACAATTGTTTGTTTTATGCTATGCTTAGAAGTAGATTCATAATATTTTGTCTAATATATTTCAGATCAGCAAGATGTAGGCCAGGTCTCTCAGCAGCGAGAGAAGCTAGCCAGAGAGATGCCATACGGCATAGGGCTAGGTATATAGTTATGAATTTAAATTACTTTTTGTATCGTTATGGTTTTTAAAATGTTTAATATTATTTACAGGCATGTGTTGTTACTGATGGTGGACAGCTTGACTCAGTTTTTTGAAAATGACACATTTACTCGTTCTGTTTCAAATGAAACCCTTCAGGAAAGAATTTCGAGTTGGTATTTTTTTATTATTGCTATTAAATTTTAATTATAAATTTTTAAAAAGGTTTATTTATTTTATCTTTTTCCAAACAGATTTGATCAGCTTACTTGAGTTAGCTTTGAATCTTACTGATCTTTTGCTCACCCAATTGGATATTTCAAGGTAACTAACCTAGTCAATGTTACTTGTTAACTTTTTTAATAATAATATCCTAAGTTATTAAAATTTTATTGTTTACTAATAATGATTATAAGGTTTTGAAAAACTTGAATGTTTGATACTGGTAACACAAAAAATCTCTGCTTTAATAATTCCTTCCTAGAAGATGTGATGGCCCTGCTCATTGTAGCTTGGATTCTAGAATACTCGGTTGTGAACGTTGTGGGATTGATTCCCACCAGGTCAGTAAATATTTATTCCTCATACATTCCCCCACCAGTAATAGTAACAGAACTTCCTTCTGAGGAATCCTGTCAAACCTAAATCTATTAGCTCAACATTGACATAATGTTAAAGAATAGTGGACTTGAAATGTTAAGGTCTCCGCATGAAATTCTGATGGACATATATAGAGAAGAGAAACTACCTAACTACCTAGTCAGTTTAAAAAAAAATATACACAAGAAAGGTGACGTATTAACATGTAATAACTATAGGATCATATCCCTCCTTTCATCCAGATACAAATCCTGTCTCTTATTCTATTTAAAAGATTTCTTCCCTGTATGGATTGTGAATTAGGGAAATATCAAACAAGAAACTCTAGAAAAGTGCTTGATTTGAGGAATTGGAAGGTAGTTGCATGCAACAGAGAGGACTGGCAATCCTTGTTGAAGCAGTCTTTGACTCATCAAGTGGTTTTGATGCCAGATAAGAAGAATGTAATACATTTCAAACTAAATATTTTTGTTCAAAGATCACAGAGTGAAAAAAAAAATTGAAAGATATTTCGTAAGTTGAAGTTTTGAAGCTGGAAACGCTATTCTAAATTAATAAGTATGAGATATCCAATATTATGAGGTAGGGCATGCCATGTCTACTCTCTCATGGTATAGCTCTGTCCCTACCACTTTTCTTTACTGCTATTTAGCTTTGCAAATTTTCTTCTTCTATTGACTTTACGATCCACTTAGTCTTGACATGCTTCAACATCTCTATCGAGTGCTGCTGTCTTCCAATTACAGACATCAAGTATAGCTCGGGCTTCAAAGCAATGCATTCCCCTTTACGAAGCCATGGTCTACAAGTGTGACGAATTCCGAACATTTGCTCCCGGAACACTTTGGCAGGAATCTCTTCCTCACATGTCCAGTTCAGCCTAATCTTAGTTTGATGTGCTGGATCATATCAACCTCCTTGTACATTGCTTTCAGCTCAACGTTATCCTTTTCCTTCTTACATCATTCTGATAAAATGATCTGTAAATTCTTCTCAGAACTTTTCTTTCAAAACGTAGTAATGAAGCTTCTTGAGATTTAGTGAGGGTCCATGTTTCAGAGCCATAAGTCTGTATAGGTCAGATAAGAGCTTTATAAATCCAAATTTTTGAGGGCTTCAATATAAGGTTGTTTTAGAGATGTTTCTGTAGTGCAAAATAGCACTAGTTTGTAGCTACTATTCTTCTTTTGATTCCATATTAAAAACCAGACAAGCTATTCATCTTATACATGTCATTGTAGCCCTGTGTCTGTTGAGAATTGGATGACATCCCATCAAAAATATTCATGAATGTGAGGTATACTAGCTTTGGAGGAAAATTTTTAAGACTTTTTGTGGTTTTATTGTTATAACAATCTTCAACAATAAATAAAATTTAAAAATTCATATAAGTACCTACATCTTAAACTTATTATTAAGAAATTGTTGTTTTGCTTGAAATTTAGTAATAGTTAATGCTCGTTTAATTGCCCATAGCCGAGAACTTGGTAGCAGAGAAAGGCGCTCTGGAAGGAGCAGCGATCCTGTGCCCAGTAGCAGCAGCCACAGGCCGACGACTGCGAGGGATAATGAACCTGTCAGGAGGAGGCCCACTCAACAGAGAAGATTTTCTTCCATATTACAAGCACCTGAAGAACTCCTGAGAAGATTCAGTAGCAGGGATGAAAACTCAACTGCAGGTCAAGCTCTTTTTTGATTACCATTGCTTTTAGGCCTGGCTACATCTATATGCTATAAGCACCTAAAAGGTTGTTAAGATAAATTTTAAGGAATGTGCAGCAAATGGAAATGGTTCACATTTTCAAAATAGTGTTCTTATATGAATATTTCAGGCATAATGGAAAGGATTTACGGGAAAATATGTGTTATCGTTTTCATTTATTATGGTTACAATATTGAAACTTGATTTTAATTATTACCCTATTTTTTAAAAATATATACAGTTTGTGTCGGGAGGAATGGGCCAAACTCCAGGAGTGGGTTGCACACAGGAAAATAATAGTAAAAAAACCTCATATAATGTTGTCTAATTTTCATTTGTCTAAATTTTATTGGCTAATTACAAATGAACAAAATATCACAAATAAATAATATTTCATACAAATATTAACATTTCAGTTATCTAAGTCTTATTTTAATAAATGTTCAAAAATACTTACCTCCACTGACTTCTAAACATTTTCAACTTCGTCTTTGAAGGGGACAGTTGCCCTTCTGTTGCAGTTGGCACTAAAGGAAGAAATGACACCTGGAGCAGAAATGCAAATGTTACCATTCGACGAAAAAGCTGAAAATTTTTAGAAGTCATTGGTGTTATTTTTGAACATTTACTACAATAAGAATTAGATAACCGAAATGCTACAGTGAATCTAAAAACTGACAAACAGAACTTTTCTTTAGCCTACTCCCAAATTCTGAATTTATTAAAACATCCATAGTTATATTCCTTTCCCTTTTGCTGACAACTTCCTTATATATATATATATATATATATATATATATATATATATTTTTTTTTTTTTTTTTTTTTTTTTTCCCTACGTGGTAACCCCACACAAGGATCATTTATTTGATTTTCCTTCATGTTCCATGCCTTAAAGACATACTACATGAATTACATTTGTTTACAATTGTTTTTTTTTTTCTAGTTTCACATGATATACATTTTTAGTTCAAATTTATATACATTAACAAACAAAAATACAAAGAATAAACACACAAAAATTAAATCGGAAAATTAAATATTAAACACACAAAGTCAATCCAACAAAGCCAACAAGAAATCACCCACGCTGCCCATCCCTGGTTAGTAAGTCGAAGTCGATCGATCCAATAAATCTAACAAAGTCTGTCTTGAATTCAGTAAATAACTTTTGTTCCGTCTCAGGCCAATTTCCACTTTTGATAACTATGCTTTTTATTAACTCAAATCGCTGTCTGTCAAATCGTTTACATTCATATATTATATGTTTAAAATTTTGAACCTGTCCGTCTTCATCGCATAAGTCTGTTTGTATAATGTTGAATCTTTTAAGATATTGTTTTGTATTCCCATGTTCCGTAAGTACTTGCGTAAGTTTGTAGTCATTACTGTTAATGTGTCTGTAATTGTGAATTGAAATGTGTGGTATAAATCTGTGTAAGCTTGGTGACTTAGCTGAGGTCACCCATATGTGATCCCATCTTTTGATGAAATCCAACTTTAAATTCATCTTAATATACGATAAAGGAGCTTGATGATACGATGGCGGCAAATCGCTTTTAGCTGCTTCTTTTGCAAGGCAATCGACTCGTTCATTGCCCTCAATCCCACAATGTGCTTTTACCCATTTTAGAGTCACTACTTTCCCTACAGTTCTCATCATTAACAATTTGTTTCTAATTTGGTCACTCAAGTAATCATGAATGTCCCAATTATTAACAGAGTCTAGTAGAACTTTGTTGTCTGTATTTATAGTAACGTGAGTGTTCGTTTGTAGAGGGTAGTCATATATGTATTCAGTCACCTTTAAAACAGCGAATTTTTCTGCCTGATTATTTGAGCAATATGATTCTAATTTATATTGATGTTCTATATTTCTACCATCTTGAGCTCTGAACAACCATGCACATCCAACATTCTTGCTGTCCTTACTACCATCAGTGAAAACATCAGTATTTTCAGAAGTAATTTCTGTTCCAGTCCATAAACTTGTTACAGGGTGTAACCGAGATTTACAGTCAGTGATTCTTTCTACTTTGTCCAGGGTCAGGTCTTTGTATCCTCTCTTTCCTTTTCTAATGTTATATAAGGTTGTTCGTTCTTCAATCTTCATTTGGATTGGCAACAGCCCTGCCAATAATATTGTGGCCTCGAATGATAGTGTACGATAGCCCTTACATATCTTAATTGCAATTAACCTCTGAAGCCTTTCCAACTTCACCAAATTTTTCTTACGTTCAACAGCCGGATGCCAGACATGCAGAGCATCTTAGGAAGTACAGCAGCTTCATAAATTTCCTTTAACACTTCCGATCTGAGTCCCCATGTCGCTCTTGCAACCACTGACAGTCCATTTATAATCCTTAAAGTGTTGTCATATAGATTATCTATATGTCTGTTCCAATTCAGTTTTCTGTCAAAGAGAAGCCCCAAATATGATAATGTGTCACATTGCGTTATTCTTACTGTATTGAGTCGAATATCCAATTCTGGTACAATTCTCTTTTTTGTGAAGATTATATATTTTGTCTTGTCCAGATTAAATTTAAGTTTGTTGCGTCTAGTCCATTGTCTCAGCCTTGATAATGTTATGTTTGCTATTGTCTGTAATTCATCGAAATCTCTTGTTTTATGAGTAATAATAAATCGTCTGCGTATGCTAATAATGTTGAATTTTCCTGTAGATCTATTTCGAAAACAGTATTTATTAAGATGTTCCATAGTATAGGTGATAGTGCAGATCCTTTAGGAGGTCCTAGCATCAATTTCTTATCAATATAATGAAAGTTTGTTTGGATTGCAAGTTTTCTGTCAGAAAAATAATTTTGAATGATTTTGTATTTGTTTTTTGGACATTTATATTTCTTTAGATTATTTAAGATCGCAGGCCACCAGGCGTTGTCAAAGGCATCCACAATATCCAAAGAAACAACCAGTAAATTACTATTTTGCCGGAGTTTACTGGTGATATGGTCGTTCAATTCACTGAGAGCATCGTCAGTTCCTGATTGGGTTCTGAATCCAAGTTGGTGTCGGTGGAGTATATTGTTACTAAGTAGATGATGCATTAATCTATTTTTTATTATTTTTTCAAAAATTCTGCTCATTGCAGGAAGCATACTTAGTGGTCTCAGTGAAAATGAATTAGCCTTAGGAATCAATGTTAATTTACCCACCTTCCAGCTTTTAGGAAATTCATTTCTTTTGAATAAGGTTTTATAAAGTCCAGTTATCAATTTTGGAAAGGAGTCAGCTATCTTTTTTATCATTCTTGAGTCAATTTTGTCTATTCCTGGTGCTTTCTTGTCATCCAATTTATTAATAACTTGTAATATTTCAAAATCCCGGATATTAGTGTCATCGTCATTATTAGGCGGGATAAGTATTTCTGTTCTCATTTGTCTGTGTTTGTTAGTGTCATCACTTTTATTGTCATCTTTGATTATCTTATTTAATATATGAGATAATGTATTCTTAGTGTCTGTTGTGTATGTTCATAGTTCATTCAAAGTGGTAGTGAGTAAGGTTTGAGGTTTTATTTTATTGGATACAAACTTATATGGCCATTGCCATGCCTTTGAAACAGTAGCAAATGTCTTCCAGGACTTTAATTTGGAACTTTTAATTAGCTTTTGATATGCTTGCCTACTTTTGAGATAGATCCCTCTCCTTGATTTGTCCGCTGGTAATTTCTTCTTAGATGATTTGTCTCTTTACGCAAGCCAGTTAGTTCAGGGTTCCACCAAGGAACTGATCTTTTTCTAGTTCGACCTTTGAAATGGCCGGATCTTTTGAATGCTATATTGCAAGATTTTATCATTTTATTTATGATAATATCAGTAGGCATAAGAGAAAACTCATTAAGAATCAGCTTTTCGGTCTCATAAACTGTCAATTCCTTCTTATCAGTACAATGTTGAGATAAAAACTGTTTTTCTAACTGATGTATTAAGTTAGTCAAGAATTTATTCCAGTCACCATTCTCTGTCAAATATATATAGTTTTTTGCTAGCACTCCAGTTTTATCATTTCCCTGTAAATGTAACTCATAAGTCAAAATGTGGTCCGAAAAATTTGTTTCTCTAGAAATTGTCCAATTTTTTACAAGATTATGTCTAATCAGTTTTGTATTAGATAATGTTAAATCAATATTACTACTGCCTCGCGGCCCTTGGAAAGTCATTAGTTCGGAATTTATATTCATTAAGAACAAATCTTTCTCAACAATAAAAGTTTCCATATTTTTACCCCTTTCGTTAGTTTGTTTGTCGAACCAATATTTAGATCTTGCATTGGAGTCCAATCCAATAATGATATTAGAATCTTTGAAATGATCCAGAACGCGTTCTATTTTTTGTAAATCCAAATTTATATTTCGGGTGATATCAAAATAAGCACATATTATTATACATTTTAATTCACTGTATGATATTTCTATGCTAACAAAATCACAATCAGAATGTTGTAATATCATGCAGGCATCAATGTTTTTATTGGTCACAACGACTCCAGCCCTGGGATTGCTTCCTTTTGTTTGAAAAACCCTTGACTGATTATAACCTACAATTTTTATTTAATCTTGTATAAGGTTCTTGGATTAATAAAACATCTATTTGTTTCATGTTTATGTACTGTTGTAGCATGTTCAATGTGCATTTTGAATGATGTATGTTGAGTTGTAACATGTTTAATTGTCTGTGTACCATCCTTAAAAATTAATTGTTTACAGTCCTCAATAATATTTTGAAATATGTATATATTGTGGTTATTAATTACTCACTGTAGAGGGATGTTGTAGTTGGTATTAGATGCCAATTTCTGTATTTCTGTCAAGTACGACGGGCAGTTTCGGTCAAATACAGAATGTTCTGTGGGCTTGTGGGGTTGTAGTTTTGACAAATGATACATTTCATTTCTTGAGAAGTGCAGTCACTAGCCGCGTATTGACCTCCGCAGTTCGAGCATACTATCGTCCCTCTGCAATCCTTGCTTCTATGGTGAAATTTAAGGCACTTGGTGCACCTTCTTATTTGGAAATAATCCTGAATTCTCACCTTTTGATGTCCGAGGCTGATCTTATTATATAATAGCAATTCTCGAGTCACCGCGTCAACCTCCAAAACAGCATGCCTACTGCTATTCTTTCTTATAGTGAGGATAATCACAGATCTTATTTTATCCTTTTGTAAATGAATATCGTCATTTTGAGCAGTTATGTAGTCGGTTATATTTTGCAAATTTATTTCTTCCTCAATGCTTCTCACAACAACACAAGGGTTCATTTTATTTATTTTATGGTATGATATTTTTCTTGAGCCTTTTATAGTTTGAGCAATTTCGTTGAGATCTTTCTCCCTGTCGGTCTGTATTATTAATGATCCGTTTTTTGTTTCTACAACCTTTTGAAAACGTATGTGTAAATCTTTTGGATTTACTAAAGACTTAAATTCGTTACAAAGTTCATTCGGTTCTAATGATATTTTAGGTTGAATAATTGCCTTACGGGCTGTTCGATTTTGTGCTTTCATTACAACCCTTTGGGCAACTGCTGAGTAACTAATTCTGTTATTTAAAGAGAGATTGTCTTTTTTAACAATCTCCCCGATCTCCAAACTAAATGACTGGTCACAAAGATTACCTACATATTTTTCCATCACTTCGATAGCTTTTCCTACCTTCGGTCGCAGGTCTCTTCTCAAGAGATTGTAATCCAAAACCTCTTTTAAAGTCTTGATAGCGTAATTTAAATCCAGTACTTCACCGGCCATTTTGCTGGAGACCTGCTTGTGATGAGACTCAATACATATACACACAGATATATATATATATATATATATATATATATATATATATAACAACATATATATATATATATGTGTGTGTGTGTGTGTGTGTGTGTGTGTGTGTGTGTGTGTGTGTGTGTGTGTGTGTGTGTGTGTATATGTATATATATATAGGTGTGTGTGTATATATGTATGTATATGTATATGTATATACATGTGGGTGTGTGTATATTTATATATATATATATATATATATATATATATATATACACACATATATAATATATTTTTATTTCAATTATTCTCCCTTATTACTCAACAGTTATTTTTCTTTTGAATTTTTCATCCGCTTTCTATTAACTTTCGTTCAATTTTCCATAATATTTCTGAGTAATATATCTCTCGTATCTATTTACGCTTCCGGTGCTTTAGTTCAAACTTCGTCGGATAACTGTTAGAGATGACGCCACCTACACATCTCTTCTCTCTCCCCCTCCCTTGTAACGACTTTTATTCTCCCTGCGACACTTAAGGAGACAGGTAGTAGTACTTCTTTTATTTCTTTCTTATTTCAGCTTTCTCAATTTCTTCCCTCCTTCCTTTCATTCCTTTTCTGTTTTTAACTCTTTATTATATTATACATTGTCTTTACATGTTGATAGACTTTACAATATCTCAATTTTCTATCTAACTACTCCATTATCAATATCTTAATTTTATTTTATTTATTTTCATTTCTTATATAACTTCATATTTCTTTTTTATGTTTTACATTTTATTCTAAGATTCCCATTGTAACACTTATGTCACTCTTTTTGATTATGCATACTTCATCATTTCACCCTTTGTAACGGTTATTATTATTTATCTCATAGTTCTTAGTCATTATTCTAACAATTTCATTTTACTTTATATTTATTTATTTTTTTATTTTTTTTTTTTTACCATCACTACTTATGTTTCTCATATCTTGTTATCTGGTTATTTTCTTAGCCCTGATGAAGGCCTGAACTTCAGGTCGAAACGTCGGCATATGTAAAAATAAATATTGTCATTTATTTTTGCCTTCTTTTTTGACTGACCACCCCAAATATTCTTCTCTTCATTATCCACGACAGTCAACCATTTACCAATTATTAGTTCAAAATTAACTGTTTATAAAAATATTTCTCATATTTTACATTATCAAAATGAAATGTAGTTATGTTTTAAGTTCAATATTAATTTCTTCAATATTCGCATAACTTTCACTTACCGCTCTACTTAAAAAAGCAATTCTTGTGTGGCAAAATTAGGCTATTACAGAAGTTTTTGAAGCGCACGTTTAATTTTTAATGCAGCTGAACCTTAAACAACATAATATTGAATTTCGGTCATATTCATCAATACAAAAACTCATTAAGACCATCAAATTAATATAAACCCTCTTTATTATATCAATTGTAGACAATAAAACCTTATAACTGCATCAGTTTATTTGAATCACATAACTCCAGCTCTTTAGAGTAAAAGAGATATGAAAGAATATACATTTAATTATGAATAATTAAAAATTGCACTGCATTGTAAAAATTATAGTTATTAATCTTTATCACTTTTAATATGTAATTAAATTCTTATTTTTCACCCGTTGAAAATTGACCAAAACATAGTTACTTGCTTTTAAATATAACATTGATAGGTCGAAAGTCATCATACTAATTGTAAGTGGATAATGTTGTGATTTCACAAAGGAAAATTTTTTTGGAATAAATCGACAATGTATACCTAATTATTTAAATGTAATATGAGATCTAGAGTTATTAAACTACAGAAAATGTATTTAAGGTTATAAACATACATGAAATATTTTTATATTCCACTTCTTCTTTCACACAAGTACAATGAAATTAAAAAAAAATTTCAAACAATGTCATTGCCTTGATTTGATGGAGCTTGTTTATTTTTTTCAAAATTAAAAATAATTTTAAAAGTTTACATTTAGTTAGGAAATTTATATACCATTCATTGTACCAGATAATTTCCAAATATACCTGTCGTTCCCGCCCTCTGACCTATTATCAGTCACAGAAAAACTTCAAGAAGACTTGGATAGGATTTGTGACTGGGCGAGAGCTAACAAGTTGAAGTTGAATGCAGAAAAGACGGAGGCAATTTTAATAGGCTCCAATCCACCTCCTTAAAATTGTTCATAATATTCCAACTCTGTTCCTACATGATAATCCCATCAAATTTTACCCCTCTATCAAAAACCTTGGAATAACCTTCCTTTGATCAAACACTTTCCTGAAAAAATATGTATCCAATATCTCCCGCTGTACCATTTCCACCTTAAAACGTCTAAATTACTTCCGTCACCTATTTCCCCTTGAAACCTTATGCTCTTAGTCACTTCCTTTATTTTTCCCCAATTTGACTATTGCTGTATGTTGGGGCGTCTCCGGATATCTCAAGGCGAAACTAAAACGTTTGATAAATTGCCTTGTACGATTTATCTTCGGGATAACGCCTCTGTTACCCGTTATTACAAAGAGCTGAAATGGCTTTATCCTTCCTACCGTCTTAAGTATTTCCTGCCATCCTTCCTCTTTCAAGTCATCCAATCCCACTGTCCTTCATACATCTCCAAGTTCCTTCAATTCAAATCCTCTGTCCACTCCCCCAATACTTGTTCCCGCTCTTCTGATTTATATATAAGGGTTCACTGAACCGCTGCTTTCGACAGATCGTTCATTATCAGATCCTCATCCCTATGGAACTCCATCCCTTCCCACATCTGTCAATCCAATACCCTTCCTACCTTTAAAGCCCACCTGTTCAATAATTTCTTATCCATCAGTTCCCTTAAAATTGTAAATAGTTGCTACTGTAAATATTTATATAAATTATTAGATTGTTCTTCATTATTTTTATTTCATGTTTATTTTCAATTTTTTATTATTAACTGATTTAAGTTAGAAAGTAACTTATAATTTATTTTATTATTTTTATATTATGACTATTTATTTACTCTGCACTTAGCATTCCATTACGATCTCTTATTTCTCCTTTAGTTAATTATCATACTCTTTTATATATATTATATTTAACTATTTTTTACTTTCACTTACGTATATATGTAATATACAGTAAGTGTAAGTATTGCGATCGAGAAAATTTTTGAATCTGAGTTTTCGACGGATTTATACGTTTTGAGGTACCCTGAGTCGAAATGACCAAGTCCCGACAAATGGTCTGTGTGTCTGTGTGTTTGTATGTTAGCAGTCTAGCTCAAAAACGAAAAGTCCTATGAAACTGATATCACGTATTTAAGATAGGTATATGCCTTAGTTGTGACGGCAACTTTTTCCTTAAAATCGGCTAACCGGAAGTGCCACTTTATATCAACGCTGAAACACATTTTCACAATTTTCTCAAAAACGGCTCTAACGATTTTGATTAAACTCGGTGTATCATTGTATAATTAAGTGGTCTTTAATATAAATTAGGTCTTATCCCCATTGATGTCACTTTATAGGGCTTAAATGCCCAATGTTCATATACGTCTTCCTCTAAAGTACCTTTAATATGGTTTATTTTAAAAAGATAATTATTTCGCATTATTCAAAGTTACGAAAAAATGCTAAATATAACTTTTGAAAGAATTTGATAAGTTAATAAAGGAGAACCAAAATAAAAATGCAGAAAAACGTAGCTATAGACTGTAGCGCCTAAACGAATGTACCGATTTCATTGAAACTTCGCTAAAGTCATTTTCTCGACACTCTTCAAATTTATCTATATAACATTCATCAGCGAAGAGAAGCTGAAAAAAAGTTACGAGGGGTGGTAAAATTAAATTCCGAATAACTCAAAAAGTATACACTTTTTTGGGAATGTTGTGATAAGATGTTTCAAAGGTATTTAAATTGCCTAAAAAACAAAAGAAGTTTCATCGAAATTGAAGCACTATTAGTAGAGATATCGCGATTTTTAAATATTTTTACTTTCACTTACGTATATATGTAATATATAGTAAGTGTAAGTATTGCGATCGAGAAAATTTTTGAATCTGAGTTTTCAACGGATTTATACGTATTGAAGTACCCTGAGTAAAAATGACCAAGTCCCGACAAATGGTCTGTGTGTCTGTGTGTTTGTATGTTAGCAGTCTAGCTCAAAAACGAAAAGTCCTATGAAACTGATATCACGTATTTAAGATAGGTATATGCCTTAGTTGTGACGGCAACTTTTTCCTTAAAATCGGCTAACCGGAAGTGCCACTTTATATCAACGCTGAAACACATTTTCACAATTTTCTCAAAAACGGCTCTAAAGATTTTGATTAAACTCGAAGTTCGAAGTTTCAATGAAATCGGTATATTCGTTTAGGCGCTACAGTCTATAGCTACGTTTTTCTGCATTTTTATTTTTTTTCTCCTTTATTAACTTATCAAATTCTTTCAAAAGTTATATTTAGCATTTTTTCGTAACTCTGAATAATGCGAAATAATTATCTTTTTAAAATAAACCATATTAAAGGTACTTTAGAGGAAGACGTATATGAACATTGGGCATTTAAGCCCTCTAAAGTGACATCAATGGGGATAAGACCTAATTTATATTAAAGACCACTTAATTATACAATGATACACCGAGTTTAATCAAAATCGTTAGAGCCGTTTTTGAGAAAATTGTGAAAATGTGTTTCAGCGTTGATATAAAGTGGCAATTCCGGTTAGCCGATTTTAAGGAAAAAGTTGCCATCACAACTAAGGCATATACCTATCTTAAATACGTGATATCAGTTTCATAGGACTTTTCGTTTTTAAGCTAGACTGCTAACATACAAACACACAGACCATTTGTCGGTACTTGGTCATTTTTACTCAGGGTACCTCAAAACGTATAAATCCGTCGAAAACTCAGATTCAAAAATTTTCTCGATTGCAGTACTTACACTTACTATATATTACATATATATGTAAGTGAAAGTAAAAATATTTAAAAATCGCGATATCTCTACTAATAGTGCTTCAATTTCGATGAAACTTCTTTTGTTTTTTAGGCAATTTAAATACCTTTGAAACATCTTATCACAACATTCCCAAAAAAGTGTATACTTTTTGAGTTATTCGGAATTTAATTTTACCACCCCTCGTAACTTTTTTTCAGCTTCTCTTCGCTGATGAATGTTATATAGATAAATTTGAAGAGTGTCGAGAAAATGACTTTAGCGAAGTCTCAATGAAATCGGTACATTCGTTTAGGCGCTACAGTCTATAGCTACGTTTTTCTGCATTTTTATTTTTTTTCTTGTTGTATATGGTTTTCTAAAAGTTTATGGAATAGCCTAAAAAACAAAAAAAAAATCGTTATAATCGGACAATAAGGAGATAAGATATGGTCTCTAGTTTTTTTTTTAATATGTTCTGCTGCAATGGTTATATCCTTTGTTTCGGTTTTGTGAATTTTGAATGTGTTAATAAGGTAATGCTAATTTTTTTTAAATGTATTTAAAATCCAATTAAGCAAATTGATGGCATTGTTAAAAAAACTATTTCAGTGTACTTGTGTGAAAGAAGAAATAAAATATAAAATCATTTCATGGATGTATAAATCATGTGTTTATAATATTAAATACCTTTACTGTAGTTTAGTAATTATTTATTAAATTTTAAATTGGTCCATAATCGTCTTATATTTTTGGCTACATTCAAGGAATTGCGGTGTTATATATGTGTGAGATGTTATATTGCGTTCCTGGCGTTTGAGAATTTAAAGAGAAAAAAGGAATTTTTTTTTATTTTGGGAAAGTGTTTATTATGCTATGTCTATTGTTTAATATGGCTTATTGTTGATAATTTGTAAGAGTATTGTTATGAAGGGGGAGAAAAAAAAAAAGAAAAATATAATATAAAATTAATGTCTGTATGGATTGATAAGTATGCTGTGTACGAAGCAACCTTATGTAGTAGGGCAGCCTTACTTTTAATAAAGTATTTCTCTATAAATAATTAGGTATTAAAGTTAATTCCAAAATATTGTCATATAACTTATTAGAAAACTAAATTAGTGAATAATTCGATAGATCTTCTCTTTGTGATATTCCTCTATTTCACAAATATCTTCTCATTTCATTGTACTTGTGTGAAAAAAGAAGTGAAATACAAAAATCTTTCATAGATACGTTTATAGCCCTAAATATATTTACTGTAGTTTAATAACTCGAGATCTCATAATATATTTAAATATTTAGATATCTATCGTCCGTTTATTCCGAAAAATCATCATGTAACCTTTTAGAAAATTAAATTAGTGAATAGTTTGATAATTCTTCTTTTTGGGATATTCCAACAGAATCCACTTACAATTAGTGTGACAACTTTTGACCTGTCTATGACAGACACTGCAAATCTCTTAATTCCATTTTAATAAACTTTGCAATGGAAAATAACAGTTTAATGACTTATAGTCGTACAATCCATAATCAATGGATCGAACAATCCATAATCAACGAATCGTACAATCCATAATCAACCGGTGATATAATAAATAGGACTTTTGTTATTTTAATAGCATTTGTGTTTTTTTAGCTTTAGCTCAGTTTAAAATGCAATTTAAAACATTTTATAATAGCCTAACATGGCCAGAAAATAATTTTTATTCAAAGTTCAAAGAGTAAGTGAAAGTTGTGTGTTGCGCGCACCAGATTTTTATATTAGAGATCAATGTGAAATGGTTACTTATTTCAACTAAAAATAATTAAATGTACGTTAGATGAAGCTTCTTTTTTTTTTATTTTTACTATTTATGAAATTTAAAACTGTACATTTAAAATACATTCAGTAAATGTTATATAGATAAATACATGACATCACAAGGCTTGTAGAGAATCTACCCATTGGTAGCACTCTAATAAAGTTTCTAAATTATGAGATCACTAGGCCATCTTCTTTTCAGAAACCTAGGAGGGTTATCAGGGATCGAGGAAGAAGCAAGTTTAGAAACTAGAGGATTAGGATGGTTCTGAGGTTTATTATGGAAGGATAGGTATCTGGATTGGGCCAAATCGGAATCATATGGAACATTATGGTCGTTATGGATGATTTTATTTGTGACGAAAGTTATCCTAAATTCTAATCATATAATCCTTGATCACCAATTTGGATTTCGCACTTCCCATACCACTATCTAGCAATGCCATCGTGTGGTAGACGTAGCCTCCTCTGTATTGTCCGGCTCCGGAACTGCTGTACAAACTCTGTAAATTCCTACCACCTACATACTTTCTCATTATTCCTTCCTAACTAACTAATAGATACTTCAAAGTAAATCACAACAATGCCTATTCATCCCTCTTTTTCCAGTCCACTGGAGTTCCTCAAGGTAGTATCCTAGGTCCTATTCTTTACACAGTCTATATAGCAGACATTCCAACCCATCCAAACTCTGTTATTACAACCTATGCTGATGACACACGTGCCCTATCAGTTCATAACTACCCAACAATGGCATCCCAAACCCTTCAATCTCATATCACAAACCTTGAAGAATGGTGTCAAAACTGGAGAATTTGAATTCCAATAAACCCCACCAATTTACCTTTACTCTTCGTCATAAACCTATGATTTTCTATACTACAGTATCCTTTAATAATACCCCACTTATCCCTGTTGAACAAATTCGATACCTAGAAATCCACCTGGACAAATGTCTAACTTGGAATCCTCATACCAGACTGAAACGACAAGAAACCGCTCAATGTTTCCAACTATTTCAGCACTTACTAGACAAACGCTCTAACCTTTCAATTAATTACAACATGACCATAATAAGACCTATTTGGACTTAAGGAGTTGAGCTTTGGGGCTCCAATAAACCATCGAATTCCTCTCGTATCCAATCTTTACAATCCAAAATCCTTCATAAAATCCTTAATGCTCCTTACTTTGTAACAAATAAAATAATCCATAATGACCTGAATGTTCCATATGTTTCTGATTCGGCCCAATCCAGATACCTCCTATCCTTCCATAATAAACCTCAGAATCATCCTAATCCTTGTTTCTAAACTTGCTTCCTCATCGATTCCTGATAACCCTCCAAGTGGACTAATGATTGACTGCCATAGATATATTGAAGAGAAGTTGGTTGAGGTGTTCAAGGAGCGGGGTGGCCAAGCGGGCTAACGCGTGTGTACTGTGTGCACAGCACCGCCCGTTACCCAGTTACCTGATAACTAAGTTATATATAAATGATAAAATAATTGCAAGTTTGCATCCCGGTGCCAAGGGGTTCTTTTAACTTGGCATTAATCCTCCGCCCTCACTCCCTGTTCCGGGAAAACCCTGTGTAACCTAAAAGGCGAGAAAAGGGAGAACAAAAAAAAAAGTTTGAGGTGTTCTGTTAAAAAAATAACAAAGTAAAATTAAATAGATCATATTTTCTAGTCATATCTTTTAGGTTTGCTGCCTTTTTTGAAAAGTTTTTATAAAATATTAGGCCAAAATTTATATAATTGATTGTTGTTAAATTAATATGTATTTTTATAAAGATTATTAGATTTTATTAAGATGTATTTTTAAGTATAACAACTGAAATAAAATTAGTTTGCAGGATTTTAAAAATGGCTCTGGAAGCTGAAATGTCGAATTAATAATACAGGATGTAAAAACTGTATACATTAGTGACCTTTGGCCTAATATTTTATAAAAACTTTAAATAAATTATATTTATTTTTGCCAACATTCTGTCTCCAGTTTCAGGCTTTTGCCAGGGCTATTCTCACAAAAGGTGCCGCAAGATGAGGTTCTGAACATGGAAGTGACGTAAGTAGGTGTTACAGCACCTTTTTGTGAGGATAGTCCTGATTAAGGCCTGAAACGTAAGCAAAAATACAAGTTTAGTGTAAAATAAGTATAAATATTACTTTTAGTTTTCATCTGAATAAAAATGGTTAAGAAAGCTGTTGATGAATTTATTTGTTTTCTTAGAATACTTAAGAAATGCAAATTTCACTAATTTCTTTAGAAAAGATCAGTCTTGGAAATAAACTTACTTTCACACCACTTTCTGTACCATCAGATTCATTTGATGTATTAAAATAAGAATCAATATTTATCTCGATTTCCATAAAAATTGATTAGGATCTGCTTTGGAAATAAGCAGCTCATATGAATATGACCCAATTATCAGAATCAATTGTCCTATACTATATGTACTTCCTTTGGATTGCAGGGTCTAGAAGTAGTCTTCCGGTACTGAGAGTAAATGATGGTCCTCCTCCTCCAGACAACCCATCCAATACACTGCGGGAATCACCCCCTCCTGCAATGCCACCAACATTCAGGCCAAGATTTCTGCATCCAAGATATCGCCTTCCTGCGTTTGTTGACGACTCCAGTGAGGATTCATCTCATGATAGGAATGATCTATTTTTCTTGAGAGGTAAAGAACTTATGGATTTGATTTTTCATTACCCATTTTAGTAAGGATTATATATTTTGTTGAATTTTTACTTTTCTGCCAATTGAGAACTCTAATTTATAATCCAAATAATGAATTTTCAGCCATTAGCCTATCTTTATTTATTTATGCTTCTCACTCCCTGTCTATTTGGTAATATGATGTTTGCTCTAGTGGGATGCCTACCAATACACTAATGAATGTATAAACTTCTCTATTGCTTGTTTTTTATAAATCTTCTGTGGGCTACAGTGAAGGGTGACTTCAGTGTTGAGATCGTGATGGCCGAGTATGTTGCAGCGTTGCCCGGTCTAGCATCTTTGTGCCTAACGACGCCGGCTCGAATCCGGCCTGGGAGGGTTCACTTTTATTTTGTGTCGTACTCATGGAACGAAACTTGATCTTCCCACTCTGGTTAGAATCGGTTTGGTTGTATCTCTAGAGCAACCCCTCCGTATCCCAGAAATGGTGGGTAGGGGTTATAAAATAAAAATAAAATAAAATAAATTTTAAAAAAAAGGGGGGTTCACTTCAGTCTTCCTGGTGCTGATCCTCGTCTCTGAGCTCCAATGTTTAAATGGGCGTTATCCACTGCCAACTTTCATCCATAAATGAATTCTTTGAACAGTGATAAGTTTTCCTCACTTAATAACCATAGAAACTTTTCCTCAATAACAACATAAATTTCTGTGGTTTGCATCAATCATTAAAATTAATTAATTGCAAAGATTGAACCATACATTACAAATAAAACATACATTTATTCAACATTAATCCTACAAAATACGGGTTTAATAATTCGTAGAGTGAAATATTCATTCTATTTCATTAAAAATATATAAATTGATGAATATTGTAAAATACATCTACAATATATATATATATATATATATTGTTGTTATATATATATATATATTTTTTTTTTTTTTTTTTTTAAAGGTATTTCTTTAGTTTTAAAATTTATTTTTAATGTTGTGCAGCTACATCAGCTTCAATGCTTCTCAGTGATACTCCAATGGCCCCTCATCATAGAATTCAAGCCTGGGATTTCACAAAATATGCCCTTCCAGAAATACATATTGGTTTGTATTAATATTATATTTAAAATATAATGTTATTTTCAATTAAGAAAATTTTTTATTATACTTGTAGTTGCTTTTATATATTTAAAATTTTAGAATCCATTATGCATATTATATTGTCATTACAATATCTATTTAATGATTGTAAAGAAATATAATTTTTATTTTCATCACTTAGAAAATGCGCGTCACCTATTGTGGCAAATTATTAAATTCCTGGACACCAATGAATCAACTCTTGATAGTTATGAATTTGAGACTTTACTATAATACATAAGCTCTTCTTACTTTGTACCCAAGGTGTTTTCATTATGAATAAGATAAAAATGACATTTTTTAAGACAAAGGGAATTTTAATGACAATAATATTGACAGGTTTTCTTAGAATATCAATTTTTGTTTTGTTTTATTTCTTGTAAACACTCAAAGAAGTTCTTTAATTTCACAAAAGACATTGATAATGGAGCTAGAAAAATTTCCTGCAATATTGGGATGTCTACCAGGTGGGAGGAAAATGTTTGGAATTCAGTACTGTTGGGTATAATAACCATCAATTGAAAGTTGTCATTAGTTCTAAATTTTAATATCTTCCTTCCATTTTCATCAAGTGTTAATATTTTGGTATTTAGAAAGGCAATTTATTTTAAATTGAATTAACAGCTATTTGTTGCAGTAATGATTAGAAGTCCCTTCATAAACAGTTGTGGTAAAATTTGCCACTACATTATTACGATTATTGTTTATTGGGCCTTGTTATTTAGATTCCAATGTAGTTATAATGTCCTCTCACTAATATAGTTGAGGATTCCAGTCACAGTGAGAAACACAAATAAAAATAAATTATTTTATTTTGTGCTGGCATGTCAGCCTAACTTTCAGCGCTTCATCAGGGCTGAGGAAAGACATGATAACAACCAAACAAAAACTATTGCGATTCTATTATAAAAAGATACGAAAACAAAATATGTGTTACTTTTGTTATCTCTTTTTTCCTCATCACTCAGCACAAAATAAAATATATGTTTTAAATTTTTATTTGTGTTTTTCATTGTGATTACGACCCCCAACCATATTATCTATAGTTAATTAAATTAAACTATTTAATAGTTATTACAAATTAGTAATAAGAATAATGATAATAATATAAATTGGCAATTAGGCACAATGTGTAATATAGATTTTTAAAGAAATTAAAAATTAGCTATAACTATATCCGAACTGAGTGTATGTTGGTGTCAAGATTAAATAATCACTTTGACTCAGTACACCATGAGAACTAAGAATTTATTATTACAACAAATTTAACCCTGAATTTACAATCAAAGCAGACTAACAGAATGAAAATTATTTACAAACAAGTATTCTGTCTATCATCCATGACCTACCTCTACGTTACCTTCAATACGAGGTTCGTTCTCAGGCACTCCCTCACTCAGTGGTTTTGTTTTATGTGGATAAAAAATAATACAATCTGAATTACAAAATACATGTATATTACAGTTATGCAATTTGAGCTATGAGTAGGTACAATTACACGAACAGTTATATAATTTGTCAAATTAGTGTTGGTCTGCTGTTAAGTAGACAACAGGTAACTCCGTCATATATATATTTATATAAATATAAAATAGTCAAAAATAAGTTTAATCCAGTTTCAAAAAACTAAAAATAAAATTGAAAATTTATGATAAATTCGTTTGAAAATATAGCTTCTACCTCCAATGTGTTATGTTACCAGGCACAGTTATGTCTGGTTGTTACTTTACCACTTTCAAAAGGCCATCTGATTATTCCCATCACATCTGTTGCTTAATATACTTTACTTAATTTAATAATTTTTTGTTGTTACAAATTATTTGTTTTGTTTTTTCCAGCTGATAAAAATATTGTTGTTTCGGAGTGTAAAATACATAATGATGCCAGTGTCGACATTTCTAATGATGGTAAACTCCTTGTTTCTCTTTTACCATCCGGGAGATTATCTATAACTACTATGCTTGGTGAGTCTTTGCTTTCTTAATGCTATACTGATTATTACTTGATAGATGAATTGTATTCAAAAAGTATACATACTTCATTGCAGCTCTGTTCAATAATTTCTTTGTTGATATAATTTCAGGTGTTTATAGCTTACAATGGGAGTCCCTTGGGCAATGTCTTTATACAACCAGTTTTGAACAGAATGCAGTTTCAGTAAGTTTATCACCTACTACAAGGCATCTCATCGTTGGACTCGCATCTCGAAGAGTACATTTCTTTCATACAGATCGTCAAACTATAGCACAGGTATGTATATTTAAATTGAAAATTCTTCAAATTTCTTGACACTATTGTTTTTGACTTTTTCAAGGTAGTGCCACTTGCCTTGCACCAAAACCTTTAGTTGGAACAGTAAATAACAAAGAGATGATGTTACCTGACCATTAATGAGTCCTGACTTTAACCTGAGTGACTATTTTACTTTAAAGATTGTTATTATGATTTTTCTTGATGACAAAATAATTCTTAAATAAAAAATCTGGTGCACACACAACTTTCACTTACCGCTCAACTTTGAATAGAAATTATTTTCTGGCCATGTTGTTCTATTATAAAATTTTTGAATTGCATTTTTAACCAAGCTAAAGCTAAAAGCTTACTGCTAACAAATCATAAATATCATTAAAATAACAAAAGTCCTATTTATTATATCACTGGTTGATTATGGGTTGTACTCCATTGGTAAACCACATAACTTTAGTCTCTGAGCTATGTATGCCTAGATAGATTTGAAAGTATATCTGTATATTTAACCTATAAATGATTATGGATTGTACGACTATTAGTTATTAAACTGTTATTTTCCATTGCAAAGTTTACTAAAATGGAATTAAGAAATTTGCATTGTCTGTCATAGAAAGGTCAAAAGTTGTCACACCTCAAAATCCATAGACACCATGGTAGAAACCCTTACCACTCAACTTCACTCTATCCTCGACCGACATGCTCCTCTTATCACAAAAACCATCCGATATCCTCCAGCTCCTTGGCTTACTCCTGCTTTGAGGGAGTGTATGAGAGAAAGAGATGCTGCAAGGCGATGGTTTAAACGAACTCGACTTACTGATGATTTTCTCTCCTACAAACAGCTTCGAAACAGCACTCAATCAGCAGTACGCCATGCTAAATCCCGTTACTACCATCATTCCCTATCCAACTCTTCCAATACCAAGGCCACATGGACCATTCTTAGAAAACTGACCATTGGTAATGCACCCCAGTCTCAGTCCAATTCCGCTTCTGCTGATAACCTCAACGCTCACTTAAAATGACCTCCCATCCTCTATCCTGCACTGTCAATACCACCTGTATGCCGACTTGCCAAACTTGAACGCCTAATAAATTGCGCACTACGATTTGTTTTCGGAATCTCAAGGGATACGCATATTAGCCAGTATTACACTGAGTTGAGGTGGCTCTACCCATCCTATCGCCATCAGTACTTCCTAGCCACCTTTCTGTACCGAATTATTAGAACTCATCGACCTTCCTATATTTTTCACAGCTTACAATTCAAATACTCCATCCAATTCCGTCCCACCAGATCTCGTACTTCCAACCTCTATCCTTCTCCTCACCGAACTGCTGTGTTTGACAAATCATTTGCAATACAAGCCGCCTCCCTCTGGAATTCCATCCCTGCTGATATTTGACACGCTCAATTAGTTTCCTCTTTCAAACCTCTCTTCTTTAAGCACCTACTCCTTTCTCAATTCGACTGATTGTGAAATAAAGTTAAGAGAAATATCTAAGCACCGCCAGAGACTACCTCAATTTATTAAGGTTATTTTAGTTTCTCATATATATGTACAATTTACTTGTTCTTTTCTTTCTCTTTTCAGTATTTTTATCTTAAGCCAACTCTTATTGTAAATATACAATCTAATTATAACCACACAGACATACAATCTGTATTTATATTTTGTTCTTAAGGGACAACAGTTCCAGAATAATAAAATTTTTTTTCATTTCATTTCATTTCACTAATTGGAAGTGGACACTTGGAATATCACAAAGGGAAAATTCATCAAATTATTCACCTGATTTAATTTTCTAAAAGTTTACATGATATTTTTCGGAATAAACAGACATTGATACCTAATTATTTAAATATAATATCAGATCTAGAGTTATTACACTACAGTAAATATATTTAAGGTTATAAACGTATCCATGAAATATTTTTATATTTCCCTTTTTCTTTCACATAAGTACAATGAAATAGTATCTTAAATAATGCCATTGCCTTGAATCCGTGGGTTATAAATACTTTTTCAAACTAAACTTTAAAGTTTACATTTATTTAGTAAATTTCATTTAATTTCCTTGAAAACTCGTGGAAGTGGAAATTTAAGGAAAAAACAATTCTAATATAGAAAGTTGTAGAAGGTAACGGAGAGTGGCAAAACAATTATAAATAATAACAATTTTTGAAAATTAATAATATCTAACGTAAATCCCATGTTTTCAAGGAAATTAAATGAAATTTACTAAATAAATGTAAAATTTAAATTTTAGTTTGAAAAAGTATTTAAAACCCACGGATTCAAGGCAATGGCATTATTTAAGATACTATTTCATTGTACTTATGTGAAAGAAAAAGGGAAATATAAAAATATTTCATGGATACGTTTATAACCTTAAATATATTTACTATAGTGTAATAACTCTAGATCTGATATATATTTAAATAATTAGGCATCTATTGTCCGTTTATTCCTAAAAAGCATTATGTAACCTTTTAGAAAATTAAATTAGTGTATAATTTGATAAATTTTTCTCTTAGATATTCCAATAGAATCCATAATCCATGCAATCCATAATCACCCTCAGTGATAAATATATAGGACTTTTGTTATTTTAATTGTTTATGATTTGTTAGCTGTAATCTTTTAGCTTTAGCTCAGTTAAAAATGCAATTCAGAAATTTTATAATCGTCCAATATGGCCAGAAAATAATTTCTAGTCGAGTTGAGCGGTAAGTGAAAGTTGTGTGTTGTGCGCACCAGATTTTTTAATATTTTACAGATTTGTTCTCATCTGCTAAATGCTGTCTGTCTGATTCTCTAAACAACAGCTCTTACCAGTGTCTCCCCTTCCTTGCCTTTTAGGCTACATTGGTTTTTCCCCGGACCAGGGGAATTGTGCCGTGTTAAAAGTACCATTGGGCACCGGGAATTGAACTTGTAATTATTTTTCTATCTGAGACTTCGGTTATCAGGTTACTGGGCAATGCACGGTACTGTGCACATGTGTTAGCACACTCGGCCACCCCGTCCTCTTTTCTCTGAGGCTACTGGACCATTGTTTTGAGTTTCGGTATCAATGTTACAGGAGACTGGAGGATAATCGTCAGAACTTGGCATTACCAGCCCTTTTCTTTCAAGAGGCTGCCAAAAACCTGTGTCGCTATAGACTGTAGTGCATAAACTAAAACTAATGTACTAATTTTAATGAAACTTAACCAAGTCTCCTCCTCAAAGCTCATTAAATTTATGTATATATCATACTTCACCGAAAAGTACTTTCCTATCAAGATGGTGTCTGAAAAACCTGTATTGTATAGACTGTTTCGCCAAAATGAACATACCGATTTCAATGAAATGGCTTTAGTCTTCTCTTTCGAAACTCTTTAAATTTATCTAGGTAACATACTTCAGCGTATAGAATGTGGGAAAAAAGTTAAGAATGTTTGTAAAATTAAATTTCCGAATAATTAAAAAATATACTCTTTTTTTGTGGATGTTGTATTGTGGTCATTTGAAAGTTTAGACAATTTCCAAAAAACTAAAAAAAAAGAGATGTTAAAATTGGACAGGTGCAAAGATATATTTTCTAGATATTTTCCAAATGTTCTGATGCCAAGCTGATATCCTTACTTTGATTTTTGACTGTCATACATTGCCTGAAGCCATCTAGATGGTTGTCTTTATTTCTGAGCAAATTACTAATGATGAAAATAAAAATTATTTAGACCTATATTGGGAATCACATTTTATATATTTTCCTCTAGCTGGGGCAGTCTTAGTCCTGCATTGTTTATCCTGTTTGTGTCGGATATAGTTGAGTACTTCCGTGACCGAGGAGCTGTTGGTATTAGTATAGATCACAACCATGAAGTAGTTATGCTTCTGTTAGCGGTTGATATTGTGCTCCTCAGTAATTCGTGGCATGGTGCACAAAGAAACATCAATATATTGAGCGAATTCTATAAAAGCAAATCTTTGACCCTAAATCCATCTAAGTCTTAAGGTGTTGGTGTTCCATAGATCTCCAAGGATGAAGAAACTTAAGACTTTGGCTTGGCGAGACACAAGTTTGGAGTATACCAGAAACTACACATATCTGGGTGTACCCTTTTCTTCTTCTGGAAAATTTGAGAGAGCCGCGGAGCATTTCTTACATAGATCATCTGTTGCAGCGACCAAAGTGATGACAATCCTAAGAAATGGAAAAAGCGACTCTTGGGAGACAAAAACCAGCCTCTTTGACTCGATGGTCTCGTCAACACTACTCTATGCTGCAGAGATCTGGGGGACGAGATACCTGGAGGTTTTGGAGAGGACACAAGTTCGATTTATCAAATCATTGCTCCATTGGCCAAGAAATACACCGAACTATGTGGCTCGCCTTGAAAGTGGAAGATCTCCATTAAGTGTTGAAAAAAGCTCCTTTAATGTTACCAGACCAGAGGATTATCTTCAGTTCAGGGCTCCGAATTTAAACAAATTAAGAGCCGTTAGTCATCTCAGAGTAGCAAGTAAAAATTTTATGAAAATATACTTAAAAGATGCCACTTTGACTATTAAATCCAGTGAGGTATGTGGTCCATGCAACTGCCTTGTAACTGACCCGGTAACTCATTTTCTGATCCAATGTATCAATTTCAACGAGCCAAGAAATAAGTACTTGAAGGTATTTATCACTGAATCCAGAGAAGATACTGAGGAGTGTTGGAGGAGATACTGAAAATAGACACTACGAAAAAAAAAATAAACCAACTGTATTATTTCATACAGGGCTGTTCATTGAACTGTTAAGTGGTAAAGTTAATTATATAACATATATTAATGCTTATTTATATTGTCATTTGTCATATATACCTCTCGAATATTTAAAAAAATAAAAAAAAATGTTTTACTAATTGTTATGTATATATATATATATATATATATATATATATATTGTTTACTAATCTGTTATTATATTAGTCATACTTAATGCTGTGGACATTGTTAATGTTATGTTTGAATGCAGTACTATACTCAAGATCTAACATTGTTAATTATACCATTATATTTATTTGTACAGGAATTTCCTTAGACAAATAAATAAACTATCTATCTATCTATATTTTCCTCTAGCTGACAAGGAAAGTAGTCTTACTTATGCTATATAACTGTTTGGAAATAATAAACCATTGTTTAATAATTTTCAGCATTTTATAAATAATATAATCTCATAGATGTGATTTAATTAATGTTGGAATTTCTGAAATTAGATCTTCTTTCTATGGAATTTATATAATTGCTTTTGTGTTATTTAAATTCTTGAATAAATTATTTATGATTTATAGATATTCAGATTAGAAGGAGGTAAGCCATCGAAAAATCTACCTTCAAAAGGAAGATTGGTGCTAGTTAGGGAATTAGATATGTCCCGTGAATCTACTGACTTCATGAGCCTTAATTGTATTCGTTGGGCTCCAACGCCAGGTGAAGCTTTTGTATATGGTACAAACACTGGGAAACTTAAAATCCTTCGATAGATGCTACATGAAATATTAGTTTATTGAATATTTACTATTCTATTGTTATCCGAATAATTTTTATTGTATTTTAAGTCTTAATTGTAACAATCATTGATTGCTACTTCTGTGACATTTAATGTTCTACACATCTGACTGTGCTAATTATAAGAATATTCTGTATATAAATAATGTATACAGTGAATGTATATCTATTCTGACTATGAACATTTTTATATGTAAATGTAATTGGTAGTTAGAGATGTAAGATCAACTTTTTGGTTTGTATATACAGCACTTCCCGTAAATACAAGATTTATTATATTGTTTTCTTGCTGTATTGTATGTATATATATATATATATATTTAGAAATAATTTTGTAACTGTCTATTATGGATGTAGGTAAGTGATAACGAGCTACCAGTTTTTATTAGTTATCGACTTTATTTTTCTGTATAGTATTTTATTGTTCTTTAAGAAGTGTATAGGAATTATTAGTTGAAAGTAAACAAAAAAAAATTAATTGTACTATGTAAGGAAATGTTGAATGTTATGTATTTTATGGAAACAGAAAGTTTCTGTTTTTTTTTTTTTTCTTGTTTGAAGGAAAATGTGTGTACATCTGTATAAATTGGCACACAAACACACACACACAAGAAATATACAATATTTTGGGGGTTAATAAGTAAGAGGTGTAAGCATATTTGTTGTTAATAGAGCTTTAACTTTTTTAAGACCAGATTTTATGTATGTACTACTTTTTATTGATTACTAGATATTTTTTTAACTTTTTTTTCAATTCGATTATTAATTTTCATTGCTTGTATTTGTACATTTAGATGCATTAGTTAAATTGTAATCATTATGTAAATTAAAAAGAAACTAGATCTCCAAGTTGCCTCAATGTAATATAGATTGTGAAAACAGATTTAGGAACCTCTGTTGTTATTCACTTTTCTAATAGGGCTTCATAATTTGTTAGAAATTAGTTTAACTGATAAAATTAAGTTATTTGTTTATAGCACTTGTTCTTTAATCAGTTTAACGAATAGAAACTAATTTTATAGCAAGACTATTTAAAGAAAAAAAATCTAGAAAGAGGACTGATACAACAATCGTTTTATTATTGTGTAAACATAAGCACTACTTTAATATCAATAGCTTTTTTAGAGTCGCAATTACAATTTTGCAGTTTAGGAAAAAATAATCTTATGGTAACAAAAATTATTTATTCAATAATATTTCAAATTTTATGTTAACATAATTATTATGTTTGTTAAATCATTTTTATTATGTACATGCTAATAATAATAAAATCAATTGTTTTCATCAATAGGGTATGTTTATTATTTATAGTCATTCTTAAATATTTTTGTAAAATGTATTTTAGTTAACTAAAATTATTACTTTTCCTAACCATCTATCAAAATTTATGTCTGATATCTGAATAATTTACTAATAAGCACTTGGAACTTGACTATATAAAGGTACTACTTCGCTTGTACTGCCCATCACACTGACTGCTAGCAATTGAGCACTGCTTTAGTGAATAGAAAGGAGCCTATTCTGTTGGCACTGCTCTGCAGTCTAGGTATGACATCACTATACTAGTACTTTCTGACCGCTCCTGAAGCAGTGAAACTTTTTTTTTTTGGGTCCTCCCCTTCCTTGCCATTAAGGTTATATGGGATTTTCCCGGGCCAGGGAGTGTGGGCGGGGATTTTAAAGATGCCTTGGCACCGGGTCGCGAACTCATGACTATTTTTATAACACATTTGTCATATATCAGGTTGCCGGGCAACGGCGGTACTGTGCACAACGCGTTAACCCATTCGGCCACCCAGCCGGCGGGGTGCCCACTGAAGCCGTGAAGCTGTTGATAGTACGACAATTCTAGGGTATGATATCATATGAGAGAAGAGTTTTTGTTATAACAGTCACCTTGCTACGTTTCATTCCCCACTTTTGTTCATCAAATCAGACAAAATTAAATGACAATTTTTACAAAGGAATTTGAATTGACATTTAATAATTAAAAAAATTAAGTTCAGGTAAATACTCAGTTCCAATCCAAACCTTGAAAAATTAATTTGTTTTTTAAAATTAAATTGCCTATTTACTGATTACCTAATGATAAAACGGCAAAAACATTGTCTGCTGTGATTTCATTACAAATGTATAATATTTGTTACTGAAGTGATTATACTAATAATAAATAATAAATTTAAAATCAGAGATACATCCTCATTTCTTAAAATAATATTTTGTCTTTCTCTTTCAAGAGACGATATTTTCTATTAAAAATATTATAAGAAAGCATAATTTTGTAGAAGGTGGGCTTTAATATGTTGATAAATGTTAACATTTTATAACACAGATATAACCTAATCTTGTTATTCAATTTGAACTACCGGGAAAAAAAATGAAATATATTAATTAAATAAGAGTGAAATTCTGCCACCATATGTGTTGTTCTGATACAAATGAAAATCATTAAATTTATTTCAAAGTAGGATGCTAAATCGAAAGGATTTTCTGACTATACCTTAAGACTGAATTCTCCAATTGGTTACTTATGATAATGCAAAGATCCCCATATTGCAATATAAGAAGTTAAAACATTGCAAAACTACCCCTACTACAGCTTAGCTTTATTCCGCTTTTCTAATATTATAGCTCAAATTGAACCAATCGAAAACAAAGAGTGCTACAGTACCTCCGTTATTTCAGGCTAATAATGATAGATTTAGTTATCAACTTTAATACTTGGTATACTAAAACAAATTAGAAAAAAAAAAAAAAAAATTACACAACTACTTTTAATTTTAAATAAACTTGGAAACTGGAATATAATAAAATATTTACATTACATTTTCATATTCTATACAAAAATATTTTGGCAATACATAACATTCATTTTATGAGAAATATCTACATCAACAGCCAGATTGTAAGTTCAACAATGCAATAGCTTTTGACAGACAATTCATAGAGTTAAGATTTTTACTGACACCAAGCCTAAAGACATTTCGAAGAAGAGGCAAAGCAATTTCTAGAAAAAATAAAATTAATGAGTAAAAAATAATAAATATAGAAATTTAAGTTTAAAAAATACAAATTCCTATTACTAACCTTGGGAACACACAACGAGTTCAGGTACCCTATCTAACACGGAAGCAACAACATCGGGGTTTTTGGAATTGAGGCAGTCCATGAATGTAGAAAGAGCTTCAATAGCCGACTTAGGGTTTTGTTTGATATAGCGCACAACAAGTGTGTTTGCATGGTTTCGAATTTGAGAGATTGGAGAGGAGAGGTAACTTAAAACCATTGAAAATACAGGGCCGATCACTGAAGGTCGTTTACCACTGCTATAGTCGATGAAAGAAAGGGAGGCAATGGGATCTGAAAATTTAATATATAAATGTTATAAATAATTTAACTATCAAGAATCAAACTGATTCAAATGAAACTTAATTTAAATAACTTCAACAGAATGTTAATAAATCAAACCATCTTTCTGAAGTTGAGCAACTTTAGTATCCCACTGAGTATTAGTTTGATCTGAAATATTTGATGGTGTTAAGATGACTTCAGGAGTTCCCTTCAGATTAGCGACAACAACACACAATGTTCCCATGATCGGATATTCACTTTGAAGGTCACTAAAAATATTAATAAAGTGCATTAATGATAGAAAGATTTGGCACTGAAATAGAACATAATAACATTCACAACAACAATAAGAATCATACTAAATACATTTAGATATATATCTATGAAGAAAGAATTGGCATTATTATTATACCTGATAGCTTCTGCTTGAAATTGAAGATATTCTTTAGCATTTTTAGAACTCTTTTTGATATAATTATGTAAGAACAAAACTACTTGAGTAATAAGGGCTCCTACAGCTGATCCTCCGTCTCGCCCATGATTCTAACATTATAACACAACAAGAAAATTAAATAAAACATTAGAATATATGAAGCATATTAAAAAAATTTAAAAACTTTCTGAAAATGTTTAATAAAAAAAAATATCTTAAGAGTGAAGATTTGATTTTTTTCATAACTTCTTGCCGAATGAAAAGCCGAAGCTGTTTTGTATAAGCAGACCCTACACGGTAATTCTTGAATGAACGTCACAAGAAGTGCCAAGATTGCCCGCAATCGCTTTGATGATGAAGATCCTTACACGTTCAATCGTTACTGATCATTACTTATCGTTGCTGATACCAATTTAGCTCAGTTGTAAACAAAGAAACAGTATAGATATGCTTATTTGAACATTGTCATTTATAATATTGGGCATCAAGAGAAAAACGGAGATATAATAATTACTTCCTAGTGCCTGAAAATCGTAAGTTAGAAAAGTATAAGTCAACTACATACAAAAATATAGGAAAAGTATTGCGAAAATAATCAATTTGTTAAGAAAAATGGAAAAATTATAGCAAATAAACACAACAGTTAAAGATTTTTTTTCTATAAGTAAATTGTGAAGTTTTCACTTGTTTTTCTCTTCAATTTATTGCCTTCTTGACTATTTAAAGAAAAAATAGTTCAAAATGGTTAATAATAATATAGACTAGGATATAAACAACTATTTACTTAATAACAAGACCTAGGTAAACTAACCTATCTAGTAGTAGTCTCATAGAAGGTTAGTCTCATAGAAAATCGTTTTGATAAAAGTTAGTAAAAAATAAGTCTACTACTTACAAAAATTAAGGAAAGGTATTACGAAAATAATAAATTTGGAAAATGGGAAAAGAACTGATAAATATACACAACGTTAAAGTTTTTTTTTTTCCTAAAGTAAATTGTGAAGTTTCCTCATTTTTTTTTTTTAATTTGTTGCCCACTTGACTATTTAAAAGAAATAGTTGAAGATGGTTTAAAATTATAAACAAGTGATATGAAAAATTATTTAACTATTTACATATAATGAAAATCAGAAATTTATAATGATTGTGAGGCCTAGGTAACCTAACCTATCCAGCAGTATGGTTAGTCTCCCTACTACTTTTACCTAGTCCCCCTCCACTTCTCGTGAATGAACCTTTGATTTCCGGATGTTCGGAAATCCACAGCGCACCACCATCAGTACTTCATTCACTACCTTACACGACAATTCGGAACGTCATTAGTGCGATTCCGATTGACCGTGTAGGGTCCCATATATAGTTTTAACTATCTTATTTTTTATATGGTTCAATTTATTAGCATTTATATATCATACAACCATGGGGAATCACATTTTTATATACACATTGAACTTTCTTCCAAGTTTAGGTATAAATAATACATTGAATGAATGTGAATAAAAAAAATCAAAAATTCTCTCTATGCAACTAATAAACATACATTACAAATAAAGGAAATAATGTATACCTGGAATAATTCAAAATAAATATCTAATATTTTATATAGAGGTGTCGAATATTCTGATTGAAAAATCAGGGGTTGTAACAGATCAAGAAGTGTCGCTGTCTGTTGAAAAAAAAGTAGATGATTCCTGAATTTCAAAGCATTCCAGTCTAAATCAACACGGCCTTTCAATGCAGAAGCAATCAATGGCAACTGCCTACAACACAAAGAAAATAGACCAAATCAATACTTAATACACACTTGTTTAGTTGAAAGACATCTTAGATAATAAATTTGTCAATGAAACCTGAGAACCAATAGGGGATGACTAGCAGCCATTTTCCGAACAGCCAGTTCCAGTTCTACAGCTCTCTTTGGCCATTCTTTGTTACTAGGAGTTGCTGCTAAAGCAGTCAACAGGCTATGTGAGAGGACATCCATAGTGCTTGTTCCATTAACTAAAATGAAAAATTAGATTAACATAAGACTAAATAAAATTGAATTAATAAATAATTCATTAATTTAGGAACAAGATTTCCAGAAAAAGTATAGATAGATAATAGATTAGACGGGGAGGTGGGGAAAACATATGGTAATTAATTTTTTAAAATAATATGCTGCACTGTATATAATTTTTATTTTCACTTCCTATTTATGAAATAGACAATCCCTAAGATGGTCAGATGGTGTGGCAAGAGATGCAAAAGATTTCCTGGGAGTCAGGAGCTGGATGAGGATTGCACCGAGTAGAGATTACTGGAGGAAACCACAACTCATCACCGAGCCATAGCACTGAGATAGACCGATAGATAGGTTTTATGAAATATCTATTTCTATCCAAAGTAGCATGGTTAGAGAAAGTTTTTAACTTTTAAATTGAACAATAATCTTTAGAATATATAGTAATTTCTTTTCAATTTAAAAATATTACAAATACCTGATATACTCGCATATTTAAAGAAAATTTTCAAAACTTCCGATTCTTTCAAATGTGAAATAAAACTAGGTATCCTCATATATAATTGAACAAGTAATTTATGGCTCATTTCAATTTCCTCCCTGAAAACAAAAAAAAAAAAAAATACTTCAATAAATGGATACAAATAGAAAATAAAAAAGTTGTATCAAAAGAAAATAACCTGGATAAGAAACGCCGATCCATAAGATGTTTAGCAATCTCTACTGTAACCTCTATATCTGTTGCTCTGATGCAATTTTCAAGAAAAGATAGCCTGTTTGCGATGTGGTTTGCCAAGCCACAAGTCTTGTCCTTTTCTAATTGAATTCCTTCAGCAACTACGTAATCTGTCATGCATTTCAACTGAAAGTAAATTATTAGTATATTCCAGAACAGTATAATACTTTTTGCAATATATGAGTGTAAAAAGTTTATGAGATATTTTAATCCATATGTAAAAATATTTCAATTAGTCGACTCTAGCCAACTTTACCCGAGCGTTAAAATCTGAAGGAACAATCTAATTCACTCTCCACAAAAAAGTACGAAATCAGCCTAAAGTTATCACAAAAAAAAAAAATTAAGAATTATTAATTTACTAGATGTATTTTTTTATTCAGTTGTAAAGATTATAAATAAAAAAAATAAAAAAAAGAATTATTACTTGCTAAACCCGGTATATTAATCACAATCATAAAATAATGATTATATGACTTATTAAGACTATTGACTATGGAACACCACTGAAATCTTTTATCAAACATTATTAAGAAATATATTATACAGAAAATATGAATTTAAATTTAATTTTATCGCGAAGAGGGATTTAACAACCCAAATGAAATTAGATTGGATATCTACCTGAGAAACGCTGAGATTAAGAACATTTTCAGGTTTATAATGCTTAGCAGTATGTTTCTCCCTTCCTTGCCATAGCTTTGGATTACATGTAAGAGCTTTCAAGTAATCTAAAACGGGTGTAGGATCAAACCTTTAAGAAAAAAAGAGACAACAGTTAATGAAAAATAACAAAACAATAGCATTCAATTAAAATATATACTTAATTATCAAGATTGTTATGAGGATAAAGGCTGTATTTAACACACACAAACAGGATTTTATAGTCATAGAATTACTTTTAATGAATAAAATTTATTTCAACACCTGTGAGCAGTAGCATCAACTCATAATTAAATTAGGCAACCTTCCTCGCTCACTGCACTTCTATCACAAATCCAAATCAAAAAATTCCTTTTACGATCTCAAATGTTACATTTTCTCTGTTAAATGAAACCAATTCTTGTTCTCTATTATTTCTGATATCTTCATTTTAAAATTTTTTATAAAACAATTTTTTGGTACTATTGCAAAGTAGCTATTTTGCAGATACAAGGTATCACTAGTTAGTAATTGATGTACTACTTACTGATGGAGAGATTCCATCTGGAGTAACAAATCCACACATTCACTTAATGTATTCCAGCTTGCATGATGCGTTAGGAGCGTTAATAAATAAGGCCGACATTGAAGAGTTCCAATTTCCCGAGAGGAAAACAATAATTTCATCTACAATAATAATAATTAAAAAAACAATAATAAATAGAAAACAATAAAAATTAAAAACTAATACATCAGGGTATTAAGAATCAACTATAAATAGAACTCACCTGTAATTCCATTAAAGAACCTCCTAATATTTCTGGCTCCAATCTCACTAATTTATCTATAAGCATTCCAGTTTCCGAGCTGGGTGTGATCATTAATTTTTCAATAGTTTTAGTCAATGCGTTCATATTTTGATCGAATGGAACGTCTGAGAACATCATGTAGTTGAATTTGATTACTAAATTATTCAATAAAAATATATCATAATAAATAATAATCTATTAAAAAACAAGGTATGGTTCAGAAAGAATCGGTACGATAAATTTTAGTAATTAAGTATTCTAAGCAAAAGAAATGGGGGAAAAAGGAGAATTTTAGAAAAAAATGAAGAAAAAAAAAAACGAAGTTTTTTTTCCTTCAAACCACTAATATTATCTTTTAAAGCATACAAAATAAAATCTGTCAAAATAAAAAATAACCATTGTTTCAGGATTAGTGGACTGTTGGCCTGGAGGATGATTTCTCACTTGACCATAAACCCAGTACCGAATTTGTGCTGATTTCCACTACAACTATAATAGATGGCGTGGTGTCTTTCCTCCAACGATCCCTTTCCAGTCCACCTAACTTACTTTCCATCCATAAATCCATTGCAGCCACGTCTATGTGGTACCTGTCGATGTTTTCCAAGAGCTTACGCAGAGCTCCGGGTCTATATAACGATAAAACATTCCATGTTCCGAGTTTAAAATCCTTTATACAGTTCCGGGGTTGTCATCGTTGAGATCGATCGGTATGTTATATTTGAGGTTTCGAGATGAATCAATTTTCGGGCATCAACCCACTCCGCACCCAAGACCGATGGTGGGGTCCTGCTCTCCCTCCGTGACCGCTACCTAGGAAAGGTGGCCTTAGGGTGTGTACTGTTGATGACCTTTGTGGTGTGGGGATGAGTGCAGTGTGCTGTATTAGTTTACTGTATGAGTGTGAGTGTTCTGTACCCCCAGCCTGGAGGGCCAGTGGCTGTCTGTGGTACTATGACCGGGTGATGGGGTCGCCACTTCCATACGCCAATATAATAAGCCAATTCTAGCACTTTTTACTTCTATTAAAACATGAGGTTCAATTTTGTCCGATAGTTTACAAATGTCGTTAGGATGAAAATCTTGATTGAGTGGCATCCTATTTTAAGGCAGAAACATAATTTGCTGTGGTTTGGAAATATTTTTATTGTCTTGGACAATAAAAATATTTTTAAAAAAGCAGAACATTTTGCAGGATCTATGCAAACATCAAAAAACGTTACTCCGACTCAGCGGATTTCAAACCATATATTTATGTTAAAAACTAGGATTCAAAATTTTTATGATCACAATACTTCCTCTTACTATATACTTCACATACATGAAAGAAAGTAAAAACGGTTTTTTTATGTGGAACCGGACCGTGGTTCGTACGAATCTTCCTGCGAATGTTGCGAATATGGTTTGAAATCAACTCCTGGTCTATGGTCTGTTTATCCTGATAATACATCCTGTAGAATAGAACATATAATATCTTCTGAATTAGAAAATGAATTTTAATCTAATACTTACCATTTCTTTTCACTTTTTCCTTTTCCATCTTACTCTCTTGCTTGTTAACATACTGATTCAACAGGTCTACTAATGCTTTAGGTTTTTGATAAGGGAATCCTGTTTCCAAAATTGCCTGAACAAATAATATTAAATATAATATCAAGGTAGTAACTTAATCTAATTATATATATCCAACAACTGCGACATAAAATGCTGTATTAACTAAAAAAAAAAAACACTCTTCTTACTACATCACATCAAAAAATGTTTGGCATCATCACTCTTTTTACTAAAAACTAGAAAAGATGAAGTGCTGTATTCCTATAACAGTTTTCCATCTGTATAGAATTTCTACGGGGACGGATCTCAACTTGAGCCATAGGTTCATGTCGTCCCTCATCGATCACCGATGCACAGGCATCCTCCTGTGTTCATTAGTGGTTGATGTAAAGCTGTAGTGATCGTTCATTACGAATGATCGCAGAGCCTAGTGACCAATCGCGCTCTGAGGTCAGATTATAATTTTAAGTTTTTTAAAAAAAACATTAAGCCAAAGGTCACCAAATATACACCTTATCACATTATGTATTATTTATTCGACATTTCAGCTTCAGAACCTAAAAGATATGACTAGAAAATTAAAATTTTATTTTTATCTGATTACATTGGTACTATGGGGACAACGCCGGAGCCCTGGTGGCGCTTTGGGTGGCAAGAGTGCTTACACTGCTTGGCCATGGCGGTCGTAGTGGTCATGTGTTTGCAACTGCTCTCTGTATGACACCAGTGTTCAGCTGTTTGTGACAAAGGTCCGGCCAGCCATCTGGTTTCAGTGTGCTGAGGAGTGGTGGAAAGCTCTGTAGAGTAGGATTATGTCCATTCCATGAGCACCGGTTGAGTGCTTGTATAACTTTGTCCCGTCTGGGGAGCAAGGCTAGGTTGGGGATCAGTACGATCCTCTTCCGGGGCCCGCACTCCACAGAATAGACGTATGCAACGCTGTATAGAATTTCTGATCTATAATTAACTGACAGAACCGTTCTCTATGAGGAAGAGGAGTCCTCAGTGCCTAAATGGCGTTTTAATTCAAGATGATGTGCTCAGCCATTTCCTGTATAGGGTCTAGGGGATCCATTTCCTTCCTAAAGCCATAAAACTTCGCTCGAAAACTCTTTACTCAGTAAGGAATTGCGAGACCCAATAGTTCGGAGAAGACTTACTTTGCTTCCAAACATACCCGGATGGTGGGGAAATTCTTTCTTAAGGTAAAACCATTTGTGGTAGTCACCCACCACCTATTTCACTCTTTGGTAATAGTCTACAGGATAATCTAATTGGATTTTCTTAGGTATTATGCAATTCTTCTCCAGATATTTTCAGGCAGAGCTACAAAGCTATCTGTTTAATAAGTTTTCTTTATTAAGTCTTTTTGAGGGATGATGTCAAGAACTACTCCTCTAGTAAAGACCCGCACCATCTTATCATTAATAGTCATCGGTGTTGTCTCTTTAGCTCTAATTAAGGCCTGCATGTTGTCAGAAATGCACATAATCACGAGATTAATGGCATTTTGGTCCAGGTTTCTCCATACTTGTACAGCAGCTTTCCAACCTCATCTCCTGAGCAATGATGCGGACGTTTGGTCGACATTAGACTGCTCTGTCAGACATACTGAACAGAGTTGGTGTCAGGCAAGAACAGTGATAACTCCTTCAATCAACTGCGTTATAAAAGGTTCTCTTGGATGATTCTTGCTCAAAATGGATGAGAAATTTCTTCAACCAGAAGAAAAATTTGTGATATAATTATTTATCACAGGTGTTATTGTCGGGATAGCTGCCAACCTTTATGATTAGCCCTGCGAATAACAACAGTTATAAAGTGTTTGATTCACACAGAATTTTAGAAATAATATTTTGGAGATAAAGATTGAGATTTCTCAGATGAAGAGACAATGAAGGACCACCATATCTAATCATTGACCTTTCAAATCTCCTCCCTTTCTGTTTACTTTCCCAGATGACTGATTCTCTCAGAACCATTCCCTTCTCTCTTTGACGTCATAATCGAGTCACTTTTAAATATCTATCAGAAAAATATCCAGTGTGGTTCAATTCTAGAGCTACGGCAGCTCTCTACGACAATCATCATCAACCCATTATAAGTATTATTCCAATATTCTTGTAATCTCACTTCAATCAATGACTGTTTTAATTGTAACTCTTTTTGATACAACATAAAACTAGGGGTCTTCTGTGAGAATCAGCTCTTTGGACGTTACCTTTAGCAGTTATATCAAACTAGAAGAAATTGAGCGTAATTAAAATTAGAAAGGTTTATTCACGTATATAAAGATCATTTTATTTTAAATTCTTTTGAATTAACCTAATTTCATTTATAGGATTGGGAAGAGCCTAATTCACCTTGGTGGCAGCAATTTTACGTCTGTCATTGAAATTTAACTTTTTCAACTGTCATAATACGACATTAATATGGGTTTAAGGATATCTCTCAGGTATACTTATATCTTTTTTATAGAAGTTAGTTCAGTTTTGCTGTTTCATGTCTCATCCACCATGTGGCTAAGAAGCCTACTAGCACTAAGATAGTTCCAACGAATCAGCTTGCTTCAAACTCTGATTTGCTTGTTTTCTGATATGAGAAGACATTTTTTATTGAGAATAAATCATAATCAATTTTCAATTTTTCTTTTCCAGTGAAGATGCTGTTGCATTCCAATTCTATATCCAGGAGCCATCTTGCCCAAAAGTTAGTAATGTGAGAAAGGATTTTGTGAAGTTTGGTTGCTTACTGTTCATGTTATCTTCCTATCTCGCTGCAATTGATAGAACTAGTCTCCTCTTGATAGGTTTCAGTTTCTTTGGATGCTTAATCTTGTAGCGACGATGAGCAGGAAAGGAGTAGCTTTGAGGATGGCATCAGCTAGCAATTCTCTGTGCCCTTGTGACTGAAAATATAGTTCTCGACTCCCTGGGAATCATTTACCACCATGAGCATGGCTAGGCTGAGAGTTTTAATTTATGTATTTATTTATTCAATGGAAAATTGAAAAAAACATGAACATAAATAAAAATAAAGTGTTTCTCTCTCTCTCTCTCTCTTATCAAATTTTTATACTATTGATAGAAAGGCCACAAGATAATTTGAAAATATAATTCATCACTGGGCACTTCATAGATCTTTCTGGCTGTTATTTATTATTATTTTTTTTTTTTTTGTGGTATACTACTACAAAGTCTATCTTCAACCAAACCAGATGTTTAAAATTTATTTCATCAATTTACAATGTCGCTTTGCTCTAAGTTTAACTGTTGAACGATTCGGTAAATTCACAATCCTTCCTTTCTCAATGTAATAATTCTATGGCAATTTCTAGGCGATAAAAAAATTCCTCCTTATCAAGAATTGGAACATTAACAATAAGCCAGATTTAGATTAAGAATTGACCAATTTGATTTAGAACCAATTGACAAAAATAAAAAATTTCAGTCAAGATAGATGGTCATGGAGATGAACGAGTTGATCAAAACATCGACCACTTAGGTTTTAAAAAAAAAACTGAAAATTAAGGGATAGAAAATCTTAGAAATAACAATGATGACAAATTATTAATTATTATACCAATATGAAAGTTCAATATGCCTTTAGAATAATAAATTTGAATTGTTACCAATATATCTTTAATTATCTAATAACCAATAACTGACCTTTGCTAAAATTGTCAAACTTGTCGAGTATGGATGTAAAGTAGTTAAAAGGCGGAAAAGAGGACAAGAAAATTGTGGTTTAGCAAGTATCTGGTGAACAAAGCCTTTATCTATGGTGACCTTTTTAAGAAGATATCGCATTACTTCTTTCAGAAAGGAGCGGTGTTTACCATCTTGAGCCCTCATCTCATGAACGAGTGTCTGTAAAAATAAATGATAACATTTAATTTAATATAAGGATGAAAACAAATCATACATATATTAGATTCTTCCTAATCTGTCCTCGGCTAAATTGACATAATACTGGCAAAACACTAGATTATAAAAAAATAACAAATAAATAGAAAAACTATACTATAAATACAGCATAAAAAAAAAAAATAAAATCTAGTTAAGTACACGCAGAACACAACTTTCACTTACTACCCTTGTTTTGCAGAAATAATTATTTTCAGACAAAGGGAAGTGAAAGAAAACTTTATAGGCAGTACAAAATATTATTTAAAACAATTAATTACCATATGTTTTTCACAACGGTCTAATGTATTATATTTATGCTTATTTAATCACTAAACATTTTCATTTAGAGACTGTATATTTTAATTATTTATTTGATGTTAATAAAAATTACGAGCCACAGAATTATTTTTAGTCCGACAAGAATTCCACTGATAAAGAAGTCTTAAATAATAAGGTTTGATAAGGAAATATTTTCATTAATATTGCATTGTGATTATTTTTGTTTGTTTAAGCATTGATATATGTACAAATTTTATTTTTTATATTGCTGTAATATTTACAATTAAATATTAAATAATAGAAATGCTAGCATTTATGAAAACTACACATATATATGTAAGAATAATATTATCGGAACCCGTAATTTATTAAGCATGTGTCAATTCTAACACTTCAGCCAAGTTCAGGTGCATGCTCGGGTTTCTTCAGTTCTCTACTACGATCCCTTATTTTTCCTTTAGTTAACTATCAAATTCTTTCATATTTTATATTTATTTCTATCAGTTTACAATGTGAAATCGTTAATTATTTTAAATTTAAAAAAATCCGGCGCATTTTTTTGAATAGAATTTATCTTCTGGAAATATTGGGCTATAATAATTTTTTAAAATTTTAATGGAGCTAAAGCTTAAAGCTTAGATATAACAAATCATTAAGACCATTAAATTAACAAAAACTATAAACCATTGTAAATTTTACTAAAATGAAGTTACGAGATTTTCATTGCCTGTCATTGATAGGTCAAAAGTTGTCACACTAATTGCAAGTGGATAATGTTGGAATTTCACTAGGGGAAAATTCATCAAATTATTCACTAACTTAATTTGCTAAAAGGTTACATGATGATTTATTGAAATAAACGGACAATAGATAATTAATTATTCAACTATACCTGATCTATTGTTATTAAACTACAGTAAATCTATTTAAGGTTATAAACATATCTTTTAAAAATCCATGAAATATTTTTATATTTCACTTCTTCTTCTATACAAGTACAATGAAATGGATTTTTAACCAATGACATTGCCTTGATTGGGTGGGTTATATATACTTTTTTTCAAACTTATAAGTAATTTTAAAAGTTTACATTTAGTTGCGAAATTTCATTTGATTTCCTTGGAAACACATGATTTCTATTAAATAATATTAGTTTTCAGAAATTATTATTTATAATTTTTTCATCACTCTCCATTATCTTCAACAACTTTCTATGTTAGATATTGTTTTTTTCTAAAATTCTCTGCTTTCCAATAATATATTATACGTATACCTTCTGATTATTATTTCTGGAGATTCATTTTTGACCTAAATAAACATTTTTCCTTTTTTCTCCTTTATACAATTATCAAATTCTCTCAAAAGTTATTAATTTAATTATTTAAAATAAACCAAATTAAAGGTACCTTAGAGAAAAAAATGTTGAACATTTGGCATTTAAGCCTTGTTAATTGATATCAATGGAGACAATACTTGAAGACCACTTAATTATACATTGATACGCTGAGTTTAATTAAGATCCTTATAGCCGCTTTTGAGAAAAAATGTGGAAAATCGACTATATAAAGTGACAACTAAACTCCTGGTTAGCTAATTTTGACAAAAAAGTTTTGGTAACATCCCAGCCATATACAAACCTTAAATACACAATTTCAGTTTCATACGAATTTTCGTTTTTGAACTAGGCTGTTCAAATACAGACACCCAGACCATTTTGCAAGAGTTGGTTATTTGGACTCCAGAGAGCTCAAAACATGTATTTCTAATGAAAACTCTGGTTCATGATTGCAACACTTTACCTTAATATGTATTTCATGCATAGAGTAAGTGAAAGTAAAAAATGCTGCAAATTATTTCACAATGGTTTATTATTTTCAAACAATTATATATCTAATGTGACATTATCATATTAACAAAAAAAAAAATTAAATAAAAGGTGATTCCTATTATTGGATTGAATATTATTTTTTCATCATTAGTAATTTGCAAAAAAAAAAAAAAATATTGTTCAGCAACACTTTCAAAAATCAAAAACAACTACAAAGGACAACCAACCTTTACAGTAGAACACAAAAAATATCTAGAGGCCATATCTTTGCTCCAAATTGTCCGATTTTAACGATTTTCTTTTTTTTTTTTAGGAAATTTTGTAAACTTTTACAATATTATAATATAACAATATACAATATCTATCTATATTTCTTCAGTTCTCTACTTAATTCAGTTGTAAATCAGTAATTAAAATTCCTTTGTATATAACAAATGTAATTCATTTGTAAATAGTAAAACCTCAAATTTTTAGCATGGTTGTTTATGAATTTTCAGATCAATTACAATGGTTTATTATTGAAAATCATAAACAAATAGTTAAGAAAATAAATAATAAGTTAAAACTGAAATAATAAAATTTGTTAAATTAAAAAAATGTCAATTATTATTTTATTTTAAATTAATCATAGATAAATATTTAGAAAACTGATAAATGGTATTTTCCATAATTAATCAGAGTAGTTGTAAAAAGCACATTTATAAATTTTTCAGAAATTAAATATTAAAAAAGCTAAAGATTTTAATTTTTAAACAAAACATTTAGGCAGGCTCTTTGTATATATTTGTAAAAGTGGAGCATACAAATTTTGATTTTAAATATCCATTATTCATAACAGAAATAAAAAAGTTAACAATGTAAAGATATGAGTACATGAATTAGATTTACAAGGTTTTAGAAACAAGCCATCGATACATATAATAAGTTCTTCAACAATAACAAGAAAATTAATATTATATTACCCTTTGGAGATGTGTAAAAATAATCTTTTTATTCTTCTGTTCATATAACCCAGAATTGGGGCTGAAAATTTTTTCAAGGGCTGCAACACCTTCTTCGTCAGTCAGATACACAGGCTCCGATCTAAATCTTTTAATTACTTTTTCTAAAAAATAAAATAAACAATTATGAGATGTTGAAATATAATAATTTTGCTGTGAAGGATTATATAAGAAATAAAGCTAATGATTTACTTGAATTAGACAACAGATAGAGCAAACTCATAGACTTTGTATCTATAAAAGAATGAATAATTTAACCTTCAAGCGGGCAAGGCAGCTGGTGCAGGGATGCACTAGCCTCGGTTTTTAGGCTGTTAAATCTCTCTAAATGTCCGGATGTCGTGGTAATCACAGATATTCGTTTATGAAACCCTTATTGTCCTTCTGCTATCTTCTTACCTACCCCTGCCCCTCACAACCCCCCGTACTTTTTTTAATTGCTTGAAAAACTGTTGTGGCACACTCCGTGCGGTGTACCTACTCGTCTTATACCTTAAGTTTTTCTTAGATAATTTTGTGTTTATAATTGAATTGAAGTTTTTAAACTGAAGATTTCATGTGTGTGGAAGGAAAACAAAACATTATGAAAACATGAACCAATTGTAAAAAATACACGTGAAAACCCAACTTGTAATTGAGCCTGTGTGCATTTTGTGTCATCGTGAAGACAAATCTGATTACGATTAATTTGTTGCTTTTAATAGTTTTTTTTTTTATCGTCAGATATAACTTATTAAATTAAAGTTCATAAAATATTTTTATTTTACATTTATTTTATTAAATATGTCCTGCCTTATATTGAAGGGATGAGTGGATCCATAAGTTTGTTCGGTTTTTGTTAGTAGTGGGAATTGTTTTCAAATATCTCTAGTTTTCTTTGCCTTATCTGAAAATAATGATGCTTATTTGAAAGGTCAAAGTCCGCTCTTCGAAGGTGTTGTGTTTAGTTTTATGGGCATTAATTTTGTTTTTGCTACAGTGCAGTGAATATGTCAAATGATTAAGTGCATTTTCACAATTTTTTGCTTTTTTGTTTAAAAAAAGGCAAGCGAGCTTCGGAGGTTCACCGAAAGATATGTAAGGTCTACGGAGATGATGCTTTAACAGAACGTACCGCTCAAAAATGGTTTGTCAAATTTTGTTCTAGACATACGCATCTCGCAGATGCACCCTGCAGCGGTCGGTCCATCAAGGTTGATTCGAGTGATATCATGACTCTAATCGAATAGGACCGGTCGTTGCAGGAAGGATAAATTGCGGAGCCACTGAAAATAGGTTTTGGAACCGTTCAAAGGCATTTAAAACAATTTGGCTATGTGAGGGCCTCGATGTTTGGGGGTCACACAAACTGAGTGAGACAAACCTGGCCAACCGAATATCAATCTGTTATTCTCTTCTGAACTGGCACGAAATGGATCCATTATCAATCGAATAGTGACAGATGGATTATCCAAGACAATGTAAGATTAAGAGCTGTGTAATACCGAAAATTATATTTTTCGGTATAGCTTCAGAGTTTAATCATTAATCATTAAGTTATAATTGATCTAACTTTTGAATGGTTGAAGATAAGATAGTAATGTAATATATATTCCTAAAGAAAATTTAATATAAAACAACTTTCTTTCTCATGACTTTTACATTAAATGAAAACAATGAATTGGCAAGTCAAATAATGATAAAAATAAAATGCAAAACCAATTTTTTCTCGAAGTTAGTGAATGACGAAGACGGATATCATGAAAACTATAGAATATAGCAAAAAAACTAATATAACCATTTCTATTGAAAATTTTGTCAGCTTTAATTTCACATATGGCATCATCATAGATAGAACGCTTAGTTTCACTGATATAAGCGAAAAACCTAAAAAAGTAAACTTTTTGTAAATTCAATTTTTCAATCTGAAATCCACGGGTATGGGGTAAATGATTATTATTTCATGTCTTAAGACTGTAAATATTATAAATTGAAAGGGTTAGTAGCTTTCTTAATCTATAATCCCTTTGTATATAAATGTTTACTATCTATATAGTGTCTCTATCCATCTTCACTTGGCTGCAAGTTTGTATTCCAGCGGCTATATGGGGGCAGAAATGTATTTTTCTTGTCAGGCCTGTGGATATAGTCAATTTATAAGGACGAACCTTACTATGAAATATGACACCCTTTTTGCCAAGGACTCCCGGACTATGATGTAAGGTCGTGATGTCCGAGAGTGTTGCCAATTGTAGCAATTTTGTGACTAGCGATGCCGGTTCAAATTAGGCTTGGGAAATGAGAGTTGACTTTTATTTCATGGTGGCCCTACAGAACCAGAATCAGAAACAGAACTGACTTCTGTCAAATCTTTCGATGCTTTTCAGGCAGTAGGAAAGTGTCGATAGCGAAATATGGTATTGAAAATCTTTTTAGGGGGATATAGTTTTTTTGATAAGATTTTTAATGACTATTAGAGGTATATTATCATCAACTGGGGATTTTTTGTTTTTCGTTTGTTTGTTTTCAAAAGTTTGATAATATTGCTTGTTTCTTTTGGTGTTACAGGAGGGAATTATAGTTGTGGTGTATATTTTAAAAATCCTCTCCATCTTCCTCCCTGAAGATAATTTAAAAGCTATTTTTTGTATTTATATTATAGTAGTAAGGCCCACCTGTTTTCCATTTCGAGGTCGTCTGACTCATCTGTTTTTGATGAACTTGGAGTGGCTAAATTCATAGTGGATATAAAAATATAGGAAATTATAAAAAAAGGTAACAAAGTAGAGATGAAAAATTATCTTCTTTAAGTTTCAGAAAGGTACACAAGAGTACTAAAATGGCATAACATGATATGGTACATGAATACTAAAATGGTATAACATGATATGGCAGAAGAGTGCAAAAATGATATAACATAATATGGTACAAAGGTGCTAAAATAGTATAACAATATGGTACAAGATTGCTAAAATGGTATAACATGATATGGTACAAGAGTAGTAAAATGGTATAACATGATTTAGTACAAAAGTGCAAAATGGTATAGCACGATATGGTACAAGAGTACTAAAATGTATGGTTTTCAACGCTCCAAATTTGCCCCTTGAAATTGATGACTGGACACTAAATGTCAGCCAGCAGTTCAAGTACCTCGGATACTGGTTATCTTCAAAGGGTGGTAGTGAGGTTGATATCGAACATAAAATAAATAATGGGAAAAGAATAATAAGTTCGATAAATTCAACCCTATGGAGTAAAGAAATAAGATTAGAAACTAAAAAGAAGATATACCATTCCTTTGTAGAAAGCGTAGCCACTTACGGATCAGAAGTCTGGACACTGACAAAAAAGATGGAAAATAAGTTGCTTTCCATGGAAATGGATTTCTGGAGAAGAAACTGTGGCATATCCAGAATCGAGCGGATCCCAAACGCAGCTATTAGAGACAAGATCGGATGTCAAAAGAACATCCTTCACCTGATCAGGACCAAACGGTTAATGTGGTATGGCCACTTAATGCGGATGGATGAGAACCGCTGGCCAAAGAAAATTTATAACTATATGCCACCTGAAAGAAGGAAGCGTGGAAGGCCAAAGAAGAAATGGATTGAGGACGTGGAGGAAAGCATGGCAGCCAGAGGGCTTCGTGAAGGAGATTGGATGGACAGGGAGCAGTGGCTTTTGGGTGTTGGGGATATGACTCCTTAAGTTGTATAAAACCCAAATATAAAAAAAAGTACTAAAATGTTATAACATGGTATGGCACAAGAGTGCTAAAATGGTATAACAAGATATGGTACAAGAGTACTAAAATGGTTAAAGTCAAAAAACTAAAACCACTGACCTTTCTTCACCTGAACAGGTTCAACTTCCATTGGAACGGAACGTTCTTGAAGATCTAGAATTCTGATAAATGTTTCACCTCCTACAGCACCTCGCTTGTGCTGTACTTCTACAAGTTGCATCATATAATGTTTATCAATCACAGCTTCTCCAACAGCGAGACGGTCTGATATAACAGCCGTATCAAGTGTAGATAATAACTTACTAAAAACAAAATAAGCAATATTACTTTTATTAATTTTATTTTGTACATATATCCCAATAATAGGAAAAATTTAAATCCATGATATGAGAAATAACAAATTTTAATCCTATGTTTTTGCATTTCAAAATTAGTAGTGATAGCATTAAATGCTAATTTAAGTTAATAATTATGCCAATACTTACAATCAACACCATATTTCTTGATTCACAAATACATACAGTTACAGACAGTTTTTTTTCTTGACATGAATGATATATCAATCAGGGCAAATATATATAATTTTAAATAACAATATCTATCAACTAGAGTGAATGACATAAAGCAGAAAATGATTCATTTTACTACTAACCAAATAAATTCATAACACTGGTGGCTATCATTCTATTTCATGGAGAATTTAAAAAAAAAATAGAATAAATAAAGAAGATAATAATAAATAGAAAAAAAAATAACATAAAAACCAACAAACTTTGATTGACTATAAACAATACAAACCTATGAATAAAAAATATCATGAAATATTATAGTCTGTTCATAGTTGAATTATCAACAATAATTATGAAATAAAAGTCATATCTTTATTGACAAGTAAAATGGGGATAGTAAACACAATTAGTTAGAAAAATTAAAGAAATCCATGAACATTTCATTTTTTTATAAACAAATCTAATACAAACAAAATACCTCATTGAAGCTATAGGTATGCCAAACGACTGGATGAATAAAATTAATTGACTGATTTCTAGATCTGTAAGAGCAGCTTCGACCAATCTTGGAACATGAGATCTGATCATTCTCAGTTTCAGCCAATCAGGTATCAATAAAGCTTCCTCAGAAGTGTCAACAAGGAATCCCTAGAAATAATTTATAATTAAATTAAAACAAAATTATAAAACAACTAAAGACAGATTATGGAATCAAAAAGATTCAATACAAGTGTTTTTTCAAGCTGCTAATATATAAAAATGAAATCAGTTAATTTTTGTTTTATTTTTATAAATGAGAGAGGTCTTATCAGATCTGTTAAGGGGTCCTAACATGGTCAATATTATTGAGTCAATATAATTGAAGGCCCTTTCACACCTTTCATTTGTATTGAGTCAATATTTTGACAGTTACAATCTTGCTTTCTCCAAAGAAGTAGTCACCTTCCTTCATTTTTCTGAACATGATAGAGAATTTCATATTATTCTAATTTCCTTAGCCATAGCATTAAAAAATAGGATTATATAATATAATAAAAATATGATCAGTTTATTGTAAAAAATCACTACATATATATATATATATTTTATGGAGCTGGACTTTTAGAAACATATTAGAGAATTTCAATTTTATTCATCAATAAAAAAAGCAAAGTTAAAGCACTAAAATGAAACCTTTATACGTATTAAATATTGTTGCAAGCACAAAATTTTATTAAGAGAGAACTAACGAAAGTTCTTAGTGATTTAAAGTTATGAAATGTCTCTTAGTGATTTTTTGCAATACACTGACGATGTCTTCCTATTTTATTGTTACCATTGACTACATTTGATTACAAATAAATATATTAATAATAAATTTCATAAAATTACTAATTAATTATTCATCAATTGAGTGGCCTCATACCAAAGACAGGCATCTGTAATTTTTAAAAAGTTGATAAAAAGCTAATTTTTGTGAAATAGCTTCAATTCAAACCAATTATAATGATGTTTTTTTTTCAAGATTCAAAATGAACATTCTTAAATAAAATATGAAGAACAGTTTGAGTTGAAACTCAAATAAAATATAAATGAAACTATAAAATAAAAATTGATATGTTCTCCATTCTCTGAAAATGGCAGATGCCCATCTTTGATATGAGGCCACTCAATTGTTTATTACCAAATTACATTGTTATGAGGATGTACAGAAATGGAACATTTCCATAATGTACTTTATAGTTAATTCACTCTATAAAGTAACGTTAATATTTGTAAAGTTTATTTTGCTCCTCGACATTAAAACGTTCTTTGTTTCAAATTTGTTATTTTCTTGTTTCCTAATTGTTATTCAATATAGTATAAAAATTAACATTTGAAAAATAAAAAAATATATTTAAACAGTTAAGTGGCACAAAATATTGCCATTTTGCCTAAAAACTAAACCCTATAACACAAAATATTAATATGTCCAAAAATTTCATATTTAGAGCCATTGCAATAACAGGCAATGAATGTATTAAAACACACATATACAATATCTTACGAAGAAAATTTTTATCCTAAAAATTCATTAACAAAATATGGTATGTTAGAGGCAGAAATGAACAAAGTGAAACTGGTGGAACGAACAATAATCCATTTCTAAATAGTGAACTAATTTATAACACCAATAAAAATTTAAGAAAAAAGAAAACAAACCAAAAATTAATTACAGATTTATATTGGGTGGATCCATAAATTTGTTCGGTTTTTGTTAGTAGTGCAAATTGTTTTCAAATATCTCCAGTTCTCTTTGCCTTATCTGACAATAATAATAATATAATAAGTCCGCTCTTCGAAACTATTGTGTTCAGTTTTATTGGCATTAGTTTTGTTTGTGGTACAGCGCAATGATTATGTCAAATGATTAGGTGCATTTTCGGAATTTTTTGCTTTTTTATTTAATAAAAGGCAAGCGAGCTTCGGAGGTTCACTGAAAGACATGTAAGGTATATAGGAACGATGCCTTAACAGAACGTACTGCTGAAAAATGGTTAGAGGTACGAGAAATTGTAGAGACACTGAAAATAGGTTTTGGAATCGTTCAAAGGCATTTAAAACAGGTTGACTACGTAGTACGTAGTGCCTCGATGTTTAGGGGTCAAACAAACTGACTGAGGGAAACCTGACCAACCGAGTATCAATCTGCTATTCTCTTCTGAACTGGCAAAAAACGGATCCATTCTCAATTGAATAGCGACGAGTGATGAAGAGTGGATCATCTACGACAATGTAGTGCGCAGGAGATCGTGGAAAACTGTTGACAAGCTGCCTAAGGTGTTAAACAGCTGCTCCCACTAGGAAAAAGAATTGATTCAAAGACCTACTGCTTGCAGATAACAACATTGGACCAAGCATTGTGACAGAAACGCCCAGAACTAGTCAATCACAAAGGTGTTGTATTCAGACCACACTCTGCAATAATCACACAGCAAAAGTTAGTGCAACTTGGTTGGAATGTTATATTACACCTACCGTATTCACCAAATCTTGCACCATACGACTATCACTTATTCCTGTCCCTCCAAAAATCCCTCAACGGGAAATGGTTCGTTGATGAGAGAGATGTGAAAACGTATCTCAATCATTTTTTCGCTTCTAAGCCCCAGATGTTTTACGAGAGTGTTGTTAGAAAGAAGTCATTAATAAACACAGCAAATACATTATAGAATAAAATTTATGAATAAAGTTTGTATGAAAAAAAAACGTTTTATTTCACCCTTCAAAAACCGAACGAACTTATGGATCTACCCAATACATGGATAAACAAAAAGAGCGAAATGAAATAAAAGATAAAATACAGGTCATTAAAAAGAAAAAGAACTATAAAGCACAACTAAATAAATTTAACAAAATACAATGCAGTGGAGCGTCAATTATCCGAACATCAGTTATCCAAACTTTCAATTAACGGAACCAGTTTTTTATTTCAATTAAATTGATCATCTAATTTCTTATTTGTATTGTTAACATTATTGTTGTTTTAAATAAAATAAATTTTTTTTTTCCATGAATGTCTATCTGGAGAGCTGTAATTATTTCGCAGAAACTTCAAAAAATTAACTTAAGACTTCTATTACTATCTATTTACTGAGAACTGTATACCTAATTTCATTTGTTTCTCTGAATCCCTTCCTATTGTGATGGATATATCACCTTTAGGAAGCCAACATTGAAGCAGACAAGTATTAAAACGTTCTTTATGGCACAGCATTAATTTCGATAAATTTTTGCATTATGTTGCATTTTTGTTTGTGTTTTCAATACGAAAGTATGTATATGTATTTATAAGAATAAACAACCATGCTTTTTGTATACAGTTGTTAATTGTTTAATATTTTCCTTTTACGTGGGTGTGTGTGTATATATATAATTTTTTGTTTAGTGAATTTTGATTATCCGAATCACCCTTACCCCTGACAACATTAGTTCGGATAATTTATGCTCCACTGTACCAATTTTGACATTATAACAAATATGATTGAAAAATTAGAAAAAAACAAAATGTAATATCTGAAATATAATGCAAAAACATACATAGGGGAAATCTCAAAAAACTAAAAACCAAGATTACTCAGCATAAAAATAGTAGTAAAAATATGAAAAATGTAAAACCAACAGCACTGTTGCAACACAGTATAACAAAAACCCACAGTTTTGACTTTGAAAACACAAAAATCCTAAAAATTGTCAAACAATAAAAAATAAAATAGGTTATACATGTTCCTAAAAATATAGAAAAAATAATAAATTTTAAAACAGACACTAAAAATCTAAATAGTCATTATGGACATATAATCAATAATTAAAAAACAAAAAATATATATATTTACATATATAAAAAGAGACTCACAAGAATTGGTACATTATAAAAAACAATAGTCTCTGATCATGAAAAAATAAATAAATATTAGGAAAAGGAGCATGATATAACTAAAATAGGGATTAGTACAAAGTTCAAACTCAGATACCCAAAGGTAATATGGCAATGGAAACAACATCCATCTCAATTTATAATTTATAAAAAATGTATTTTACTTTTAAACAGAAATTTAATTAAATAATATTTATTAATAATTTATTTATATTTATTAAGAAAATTTCATTAAGTATTTATTATGGACATTTATGACAATGAGATGGTTGTTGAGAGTTTTTTAATTATATATAATGGATAGCAACTATCAGGTTTATTAAAATATTATATAAATTGTGTATATATAAATAGAATTAATTATTCTTAATAACATAATCAAATAATTCTAATATTCCAATAACAGAATAAATCATCCTTTGAAATGGGTCAGATACACGACATGTCAGACTACGGGATTATAAATAAATATATACAAATAGAAGAGCTGCCTTCAATGATAAAAACGCAAGAACCAATATAATTCTTCCTTAAAAACTAAGTGAAGATACTAAATTATATGGACAGGGATGGACCTATCACTACTGTTAGTGAAAAAGCTCGTACGAAAAAATTGTTTTTTTTTAAATAAGAGTATAAAACCGATTATCTCTTTATGATTTATTAATATAATTTCATATTTTATATCTCTGTGCTATTTTTCAATCTAACAGACAACTTATAGCAGTTGCAGACTACAAAATGTCACCTTCTTACAAAGAGAATAAACATGTAAAATTGTTACATAAGACCTTTTGCACAAACAGTAGAGATATGCAAAAAATAAAGGAGGAGTTTAGGAATAATTTAAGTGCAGTATTGGAGCAACAACAATTAGCAAGTAAGAATATAAATAAATTATGTAATTCATTGTCACATAACAAAGTAAAAATTTATTTTCTTAAACAATATAAAAAAGGAAAGAAAATAATTTCCATGTATGTTATAAGATGCAAACCCTTGACAATTTGTTTCATAACTTATTTCAAATAAACACTAACTAGCTGGTCGGTTAAAATTGTTTCTGATTTAAGAATTTCTAATCGATTTTCATGATTTCTTTTCTTCGTTTTATAATGAATTTATTACATTTTCAAATAATAACGAGTCAAATCCAGAAAAAAATGCATACTTTTAAAGTAATTTGCAAATAAAGTTTCTTTTCATTCGTAACTTTTTTCCCTGAGATTTGGGGTGGATGTCACTATGATTCGTCACTGCTCCATTTAATACCCTTTCATTTGATACCTCATTCATCAAAATCCTTCGCTCCTGAGAGCTGGAAAAGAGATCGTTATGGCAAAAAACTATATAAAGATGACCATGATTATTTTAGAAAATTATAGACCTGGAAATAAAACCAACCTATTGGATAATAAATTGCCCTCAGAGATGGGTCAGTACCCAAAACGTCAGATTAAAGGATTACAAATAAATATTTAGAAATGGAAGAGTTGCTTTCTGCTATAGAAACCTAAAACATAAAATAAAATGAGAGAAGAATGTAGGTGCCGGACCTTCCTCCTCCACACAAGAAATACAAAGTCCCCCACTCTAACCAAGAGGCTAAGATAAATGAATGCATGAAGAAAAATGTGATAGGTTTGCTGAGTTAAGATTCCAATGATTCGGTAATGAAGAGGTATCTGACCCCAAGACAAATGAGCTTGTCAATCCAACAGGCCTACTTCACTTCAGAGAGACTGCTGGAATGATGCTCTGAATAGGGGTATACAATAGACCTTGGCCTCAGTGCATTTCGCAAAAAAAAAAAATAATAAAATAAACTAAGAGAACCCCGAAATATTGTATCACCCTAGGCCTCACAAGGTCCTAGATCCGTACATATGATTTAATACAGCCCTTAAATGTTCAATTATATTGTCACTCTTTCAATAATATTGAAGGAGCTTCGATAAAAAAAAAATTATATCAACCATTTTGAATGATTGACATCAATATAACTGATATCAATGTAGCCTTTACATGGTCAATATGTTGACGAAAATCTATATTGACCATGTAAAGGGAAAATATAATTTTTGCAGCATCATTGAACTATAGTTTCAAGCAGACTCAGGCAGTATTTGAAATGAAATATTTAAAAAAAAAAAAAAAATTATTTTGTATTTTAAATACACAAAATAAATTACCAAATAGAGTAGATTTTCTGTATTATATACTGATCGCCCACCAGAAGTATTTGGTATTTGAAATACATTTTCCGAAAACAATTTATAAAGACTTTAGAATTAAAATACATGATACTTTAAGATAATATTTAAAATACATTTTGTCCAGTTCTGGTTTCAAGTAACATGTTTAAACAGTTGAGATGCTTTAAGATGAGTACACAGGAGTAGAAGGTAACATGTATGTTATCACAATCCACCAGACAAACACGTTCTAACACTACTCAATATAACTTATTTGATTTTAAAAAATCTTTTTCAACAAACATAAACAGCTCAGGGATATTGATTGATCAAAGTGTAAATTATTTAATACATAGCATGCTACTTAAATTTAATTTTCAATAACAAACATAAATAACTGAGAGATGTTGATTGATCGACATGTAATTTGTTTTATAGATCTATAGCATGCAACTTAAATTTAATCTTCAATAACAAACATAAATAACTGAGAGATATTGATTGATCGACATGTAAATTCTTTTATAGAACCATAGCATGCTACTTAAATTTGATCTTCAATAACAAATATAATTGATAGTTTAAATACTTACAGGTAGTAAATGATTCGGGTGACTAACCTTTGGTGTGTTAGTATAGTCTTCAGGAAACCAAGTGTCCAAAAGAAGGAAATATTGCTCTTGATGAGTCCACATACTTACTGATTGAGGACCGTAGGTAAGGAGTATAATCATAGCATGAACCACAAGAATGTGAACGGTGCACTCTTCGCCTGACTGCCAAGTCACCAGCACCTGATCTTGGGATTCAGACCATGTATACTTCTCCTTACGAGGTTCTCTTGCCTATAATAGACAAATAACAATTAAAATAAAATAATTTTTATATGAAAATGGCTGATATAATAGCTTTATTAAAAACTGGATTAACTCCTATGGAAGAAGGGAAAATAGAATAAATGTTAAAATATAATAATTGAAGCCATAAGATAAATCTATCGATAATAGACACTTTAAGATAAATTTTCAATGCTAATTCGAACTGCTTTAGCTCTGACGACAGATCTTTTTAAATGGATTTAATTGACAGAAAATTATTTTAACAATTTTTTTTCTATAGTTTATTGGTTCATTATTCAATAAAAACTTACAAAAATCTGACAGCGTATATTGCTCTAATAATTCATACTCAGGTATTGGGACCAATAGGTTTTTCATATAATTAAAAAAACTCAAGATAAATACTGCATAGTTTTAAATTAAGAAATGACAAACTACAGATGAATGAAACAAAATCTCAAACTTATCTATAATGGAAACTCCCTAAAACAAACATCCAGCCTTGCTTCATTAAAAAATTAACTTCCAATTGGTCATTATGGCATAACAACACTTGAGGTTCAGACATCACCCTCGTAAGTGATTTAACTGCAAACCAACACATCTTTACATTCTTTTTTGGGTGCATAAAGCTTTTTATTTGTTAATAAGTTGAAACTGTCTATTAACAATACAGTGTCTATGACTGCTACACTTACTTTAATTAATATTAATTATAAACTATAGACTTGATAATTCAAACTCTCTAAAAAATGACTCATTCACAACTCAAAACTCTTCTTAACAGAGTATCAGTTTTATTTAAAATTTAAAATATTTTATTTCCACAGCTTATGATCATTTCTATAATGATTGATAAATTTATAAATTATTATAACATCGATAAATTATTATAATTTAATTCTAGGATTTGATAAACAATATTAACAAATGAAATTACTTACAGTACTTGAATACCTTCAGTGCTCTAAACATGCCTTAATGATGACCCACATGTTTGGGTTGAAACATCGGCACTAATAAAAACGTTATAATGACTGCATCCTGAATATTTATCACTCATGGAAAAATTTTAATTTCTCCTTTATATTTTTTTATTATTTCTTACCTTGCAGTATGATCATTTCCAACTAGAATAATTTTCAATTTATTCTGTATTTGCCCAAGTGGATCATCAGTGGCTAACAGATTCAGTTATTATAAAATATTAATATTCATTTTTTTCTTAAGTATGAATGTTTTTCTTTTTTATATATTAAGTATGAATGTTTTTCTTTTTTATATATTAAGTATGAATGTTTTTCTTTTTTATATATTTATTTGTTTTGCTTATGACTTAATTTGCTACCAATTTCTGTATATATATATATATATATATATATATATATATATATATATATATATATATATATATTTTTTTTTTTTTTTTATTTCAAGTTACATTTCTTTGGTAGCTTTTTTATAGCTTTTTTATAGCTTTTTTTTTTTTTTTTTTTTTTTTTTTTTATTGTGTTGTATATATAGTATGAATGGGTCTCACTCAGCTTTAGTACTCAGTGCCCTTAAATGTGGCAAAATGTATTATTTCTCAATAAAAAAGATTTAAAAAAAAAAAATTAACAATATTCATTTATCCCACAGCATTTTTATGCAGTCTGTATGCTTCTTCCTAAAAATCTGTTATCCCTTTAAGACATGTTTTCAAATTATTTTATGATATTGTCACAAATCAAAACTTCACCGAATTACTAATGCTACACCTTTGTGTATTTTTAAATAAATTAAAATAAGCTGGATTTGAATATATTAAATGAAAACTAATTTAAACCTTTTAAATTCCATCTTTCAAAATTAAGTTTGTTACCAATAAAGTTATTGGGTTTCATTGATTATATTCTGACGATCAAGATACTAACTTTGGTAAGATAAGTATAAAATATCGTGAGAAAAGCTTCGATTGCTTGATTGGGAGCATCTGTCGGCGACAGTATTGAAGTCATTATAGTGCTCCTCTCGACGATCAACTGCGCCATATCTAGCACCAAGTCGGCCATTTCTACAAGATCTCCAACTCCGTGCTCAGCCAGGAAGCACAGGTATGATGTTATGAGATCTGGCTCGTTTTCCACCTGACAAGCACTTCGTAGAGAATCAATTATCTATAAAAAAAAAATTATATTAGATTTAATATTTTGCAAATAACTATGTATAAATTGAATTTTGAAATTTTGCTCGTTAATATCAAGATAAAAATAAATGATTATGTTGATAAATTACGGAAAAATCAGGAAGAGACAATTAACTAGTTATGATAATTTGAAAGAAAAAAATATTAGATTGCAAAACTGAACAAATATTTTTGATACTACATGTCATATAAATTTAAATTATTTCCTGTGATAAACTTGATTTTCATAAGTTGTTTGAGGTAAGAGTTCAAGATGCTATGATTTGACTCACAAAGAAAAAGGTGAAAAATTTCCTTTTTTAAACAATATCTGGATGAGGTAGGTAAGCTTATATATCCCCAATGTTTTAGCAGAAGAATTTTTTTTCCAATAACTTTTATCTAAGATCACACATTTAAAAATAAAAAAAAGATTATGAATAGTTTTATAAGATTCATCAATGTGACCTCGAGACGATCCTGTGTTTCTCTCTATTAAGCTGAGTGAGAGTGGTTACTTCCTCTCTTCCAAAAACTATAATTAGTAGACATTCCTTAACCAAATAATTAACAACCATCACCTGTTCTATGGCCAATATCTTCTTCAATTCAAGTTCTCCACCCACTCTCCCTCAACAAGATCTAAACCCTCTGATCTCTAAATCCCTTTTCATAGATATGCCTCATTCCAAAACTCCTTCATTGCCCGCTCCATCACTTTTTGGAATTCTCTCCCTCTTAAAATTCGCCACGTCCCATCCTTATCAACATTTAAAACTCTCCTTTTCACAACTCTATCAGATGCTGGCTAAATATGTAATATATAATAAGGAGTTTTATTTCTTTATAAATTTTTTTAGTTTTTATAAAGAATATGAATACATATTTCATATTACTTTGTACACAACCCTTGGTTACAGTTTATAAGTTTATCACATTTTCAAAATAATTACGTTTATTTATTTATACATCTTTTAAATAACTGAAGTTGTAATTTATTTATTTATCCTTTTCTTAAACAGATAAGAATAATGTTTTTTTTTTTTTTTTTCTATGATTAATTTAATTAACCTTTCTGTATCATTCTATTTAAGTAACGAAGATTTAATTTCACCTTATCTTATTTATTTCTTATTATATTTGTTTTCTTTAATTTTTCTTTTTATATCTGTGTATATATGTAGGTATTTATTTTAATTTCTACTTATGTAATCGGTTTTATGGCCAGAATTGATCTTTATTTATGTTTCTATTGTGATTCTTAAGGGATATTATCCCAGGATAAAGTTGATTTTTCTATTCTATTCTAAAAATAAAATAAGAGTTTCACAGAGGTACGGACATAAATAAGGAAAATAACTAACCTGAAGCCTAGCGGTTGGAAAATGAGGAAGCATCGGAAGTTGCTTCATTAACCATGATGGATCATCTTTTATTTGACTGATTTTTATTTTATCTGGATCGGTTATGTCTTCAGCTGATGGAGACAAAACTAATTTCAATCCCTGAAATAATCATTCATTATAATTTAACATTTGATTTTAAATTAAAAATAAATAAATAAATGAATGATAAGGATAAAGTACATTGATTGCCAAAGCTCTATTCGTAGGCGAACTCAGCCTTCTAAGGAAATAATCAAGGACATCGCATGGAAGGCTAGGGTCCTGATTAGGGTCAGTCAAGATATTTTTAAGGTGTGCTAGTAACTGCTGGTAAATTCCTTCCTGCTTCTGTCCTGTCGTCAGAAGGAATTCACACAAACACTGAACAGGGAGATGGCTGGAAAAAAAAGTTATTATAAAAATAATGAAAAACATATGACAATGTAGAGTTTAGAGTTTATTTAACCAAAAATAAAAATTTGGTCCGACCAGATGACAAGATCTATCATTTGATGCCATTAATAATAAATCAATATGTTTTCCAAAGTTAATTTTTTTTTACAATATAATAATAATCTAATGTTTAAAATATTATAATAACAATAGTTTGAGATAACACTATAATTAAGATTATAAATACATATAGGTATAATATATAATATAATAAATAGATTAAATAAAATATGAATAGTAGTATACTATAGTATGACCAACAATAGGATAATATAAGTGTGAGTAGAAAGAATAGAAGTATATGACAAACATAGCATATGTGACAAGCATAGGATTATATGTCATAGATCAATAATTGAAATGACTAGTTTAACAGTAGTATATGATACAAAGTCTATAAGAATAAAGTTTAATAATAAAATGTAATAATAACTAAATAATAAGGCGATATAAGAATAAAGTCAAAATATTTAATGAAGTCTAATTAATACAATACAGTGAAATACAACATTATAATAAGAGAAAAGATGTATTAATATAGAAGAGATGAAACTCAAATAATAAAACTAGTTATGATCTAAAAATAATAAACTAATTCTAAAATACAGTTATAAACCAATGAGTCTGTACAAAACAATAAATAATACAATGAGATAAGGAAAAGAAAAATCACAGGTATTTGATAAATAGGATTAATGGTAACTAAAAGTTAAAAATAAGAAATTATCCAATTAAAGATCTCTTTTTTGATTCCCTTAGTGTTAGATCTGTTTAACAGATTTTCTGGTAGCAGATATGGAACCATGTAGCTGAAAGTCCGTTTCCCGATTCTATTTGTTAAATGTAGATTTAAAGTATTTGGTTTTGTTTCTATATTGTACTGTTCCTACATAGCTGATTTCATTTTTAATTGAGTCTTATGAATGAATTTGAATACTATTTTCAATAGTATAAAATAAATTCGGTTGGTAATGTTTTAGCTATTTTGAAATTTTCTTCTGTATTACTGTTTTTGTAATAGTTTTTGGTGTCCTGTTCTGCAATTTGAAGAGTTTGGATAAATGAGCATCTGCACTGCTCAATAGCATTCAATCCCATGTCTTATTATTGATTTGAACAATGCCTTATATATCATTATTAATGATTCTTTATTAAATGAAAATTACAGGCAATAAATTTTGTTCAAGCATGCAATAAGTTGAAGTATGCATAATCATCCTAATATACCCATAATATGGAGATAAAGTTATTGTCTACTGTAATGCCTAAGCATTTATGTTTATCAACAACATTTAAGATTTTACAAGAGTATAATATTTTATCATGATTATTATTAAGACAAGCACAGTTGTGGTTTTTGATACAGGATCATCTACAGGCGTATATGGGATGATTTTATTAACAAAACAATAGTTTTATCTCTATTTATTATAATTTTAGTTTTATTTTAATAAATTGATTTTAAAGATTTTAACGTTTTACCATAATTTATTTTATATATTTTAACTTAGTTTTAAGCAATAGAGTCTATAGATTTTAATTTCATTTTATATTTTAGCTTAGTTTTAAGATAGATTTTAACTTATTGGTTAACTTTTTAACTTGGGCTCTATTTATTTTACATTTTCACTCCTTTTAAGCAGTTGATATTATTAATCTGATATTTAAGTGTGTATGTTGGCATATATGCATGTCTCTCCCGTTTAGTTTTTATTTATTTGTATACGGGTCCACTCTCCTTTAGATGGTTTGTTTTAAACATGCGTGTAGTACGCATGGTCTCTAGGAAGGATATTGGATTTTGAGTGGACCTAAGGACAATGAATGAAGTCGAGATTGGCCAGAGGGTATGGGTTCTGAGAACTGGAGGACCTGCTCAGGAGGCTGTTGTTGCCTCTATGATGTCTGTGGATGCCGCGGAAGGCGGCGAAAAGAAATTTGTAAAAGTCGAATGGCCAGACACAGAAGGTGTACTATTGGGAAAGACAGTTTCGATAGATGACGTCTTCCCAGCATTGCCAAATGTTCCACAGAATGTCGAGGAGGCGAACAGAGAGCAGGAGGAAGAAGTTCTACACCCTAATAATAAAGTTTGTCCCATATGTGGACTTTCTTTTAAGGGTGCAAGAGGTCGAGGAACCCATATTGCCAAAAAGCACCCCAGGGAGGCTAACACCAATACACTGAGGGGCATAGTGAAAAATGTTATAGGGCCTAAAAATGGAGAGGGTGAGGTATCAAAAATAAAAGAGGACATTACCGGATGGTCTACTGTGTTCAAGAACCTCTCAAAAGAAAGCACGATAAATATTGCGGATTTTGATGAGGCCGTAGGCAGGTTCCTGAAATTTCTCAAGAATGTCAATGCGGAACTGCCAGGTCCCCAGCACCTAGCCGTCAAATTTTATAGATTGAGAAAAAAAAATAAAACTAAACAAGGATGCTGGACAAGTCTCAAATCCGCAAAGAGCGAACAAAGTAGACAGGAGTCGTCGGCAAGAACAGTATCAATATGAGGTTGCACAATATAATTACTATAATAAAAGGAAAAAGGTCGTGCAAACCGTAATGAATGCCGACGCTCCTAAGCGGTGTCCTCTGAAGATGGCCGATATCGAAAAACATTATAGAGACCTCTTTGAGAGCGAAAATCTCTGCAGGCGTGCGGATTATGAACAGTGCGCCCCAATGCCAAATTTGGTGTCCATTGATCTAGAAGTCGTCAAGAGAGCCATTAAATCAACATCAATGGACACATCGCCGGGGCCTGATGGAGTTCTGATCCGCACGATTAAATATTTTGATGTAGGAAATATTATCAAAACAATTGTGGAGATAATGCTGAAGGTGGCCTATGTCCCAGAACCACTTCGACAAGGGCATACAATAGTAATATATAAGGGGAAAGGTGATGTAAACAAAATCCCTTCCTGGAGACCTATCACCATTTATTCTATTGTGCGCCGAATCATAGAGAAGGTTCTGGACCATGAACTAAGAAAGCAGGTCACCTTCCACAGGAATCAGAAAGGCTTTATAAAAGGCCTCCCGGGAACGCACGTCAACACAAGGATTATCAACGCTATATTAAAAGATGCCAAAATTATGAAAAATGATTGTGCAGTAGTCTTCCTTGACGTTGTCGGTGCTTTTGACAATGTTGGCCATAAAAACATCGTGAGCTCCTTAGAAGCAAGAGGTGTGTCACCGGATCTTAAACGTGTTATATCGGCTCTCCTCTGCACCAACACAATCAAAATTAATAACGGTGTTCACACAACTAGCGAAATCAAAGTGCTGCGCGGGGTACCCCAAGGCGGACCCTTGTCGTCGTCGCTCTCCAACCTGGCCATCGACCATCTCTATCGTGACCTGTGCGATGAAGAATTTTCCAAAAAATTTGGATACAAGTTAAAAAGTGACCAAGGTTGTGTGGTCCTCACAGGTTTTGTGGATGACCAGGCCGTGTCAGCACGTGACAAGGGGGCTGCAGAAAGAGTGATCGGCAGCGTTCAGAGGACTTTTGAGGAAATTGGTTTGGCTATTAATCCTCAAAAAAGCGTGGGCATCGTTCTAAATAAAGGAGAGCTGGAAACAGCGATGCTCTCCCTTGAGAACGGAGAGTACATCCAAACATTGCAGAATGGAGATACAATCAAGTATTTAGGAGGTACATTCTCGGGAGAGCTACAGTTCAACGAAGATTCGGTGACCAAATTGAACGAAAATCTGAATAAACTGGTAATCTCTCCCTTGCTGAAGCTGGAGCAGAAGCTAAACATTGTCAACCAATATCTGTTCCCGGGTCTTATTACCCTCTCCAAACTGCGCCCCTCACAAAGCTGTGTCCTGCCATACTTGACGGCATCGACACCAAGATTCGCAGGAGTGTGAAGGCTATTGTTGGACTCCCTGCGAACACCTCCACGGCGATGTTGTACGCTCCCAGGAGGTATCGAGGATTAGGATTAATCCGCTGCCAGTGGGAGGCTCCTCTACAACATTGGTCCATTGCTCAGCGACTGTCCAATGTGCCTGATGCCCTTTTTCAGTCGATCTTTGATTATTCGGCTGAGGTTGATGAATGTGTCCCGAGAGATTGGGGATTGATCGGGGTATTCGGAATATGAGAGCTCTACGGCAGTCGCTTCGAGAAAATTCGTTTGAGAAATGGACCAATTGCAGGTGGCAGGGCATTGGAGTTCGCCATTTTAAAGAGATCCCGAAAGCCAATAAATATATGTATGATAAGCAAGTACTTTCTGGGTCTGAATGGTCAAATGCCCTGAAACTAAATATTAATTATGCACCCCTGCGTGGAGTCCCAGGTGTCAGCGGACAGGTAAGAGAAGTTGGGTTCCTCTGTCGCAAATGCGACAGAGAGCCAGAAACACCAGCACATGTGCTTGGAAAATGCCCCAACAACTCCCTCCTTATAACGGGCCGTCACCACAGAGTCAAACATGAACTGATGAGGCTCCTTAAAGAGAGAGATTACGCCTGTTTCGAGGAAGTATATTGTATAGATACGGATGGATCCACCCGATATGCTGACATAGTAGCATTCCCTAAGACGGGAAAGTCGGCGATGAATTTGGATCCGACCGTGAGATATGAGACCAACGACCTCGATCAGGCAGGAAAAGTGGAAAGGGAGAAAAAACAGACATATGAGAATTGCATCCCTTTCCTTAGTGAAAAGTTCCGCGAGAGTTTCGGGCCGAGAGAGTTCCACGTGAGAGGCCTTTGGTTCGGAGCTCGCGGAACGATACCAGACTCAACAAGGAGCTTCATGGAGGGCCTTGGTGTCGACATAAAGGACGTGGCAAGGTTGGCAGAGAATATAATCCTTGACTCCCTGGGAATTATCCATCACCATGTGCATGGATAGAGAGTTTGTTCATGGGGGAGAGGCATGCGTGTTTTACAGCATTTTTACATTATTTATTGACCACGTCCACTGCACTTTATGTATTTGTATGCATGTTATGAATTAGGTTAGGAAAAGAGAGGAGAAAATCTAGGGAACCAGAAAAATGTATAGAGTGAGAGAATGAACAGAAAGGGATGTATAATGCTAATAAATGAACGAAAGAAATAGTAAAAATAAAATAAATAAATAAAAAAAATAAAAATAAATAAATAGAAATATAGGAAAAAAAAATTATGATAAAAAAAATATATATATAGATAAAAAAAAAAAAATTGTTTAAAGCAACCCAATGTAATTGGGCAGCACCCTTTTATGATAATAAAGTGATTCTCTCTCTATTGTAATATTTAGTAATAATAATATCATTTGTTAAGTTATTAAAACACATTGGGTCCAAGAGGTTCACTGGTTTCTATATCAGTAGATTTACTCAGATTTAATTATTGCTTTCCTGTTATCAAGGTAGTTCTTAGAAACATTAAAAGCTGAGTCTGAGAACCCAATATCTTTCGTAGCACTTTATCAAATTAAAATCGTAGCACCGAGTCAAATAAATATTTATATGAGAAGGAGTTAGTCGAGGGTGCGGTCAAATAAATAAAAAAATTAAAATATATAAATTATTTTAATTTTTGCCGACGTTTCGACCCACTTTGCAGGTCGTCTTCAGGGCGTAGGATGTGGCACTGCGGGAGGCAGTTGAAACACTGCCTCAGTGTTTCAACTGTGTGTGGAGGCAGTGTTTCAACTGCCTCCCGCAGTGCCACATCCTACGCCCTGAAGACGACCTGCAAAGTGGGTTGAAACGTCGGCAAAAATTAAAATAATTTATATATTTTAATTTTTTTATTTATTTGACCGCACCCTCGACTAACTCCTTTTCATATTATATTAACGGTCAACCATCTCTACATCACTATAAATATTTATATTTACTCACTTTAAAGCCCCATCTGAGTTGTGGACAAGATCAGCAAGCCAGGGCATGCTTTGAGAAGCTCCTTGTCGATGGATAATATCTAAAAGAAAATCAGGAGCCCTAGAACGACACAACAAATGGCCGAGACGTAAAGGAATATTAAGAGATTTTATAGCTTCCAAGCTGGCTGGAGGGGGGCGCCTTGGAGGGCCAAGAGGATCTAGTGACATTAACTGTGGAACAAGCAATGAAGTTTCTTCAGTTATTTCCATCTGAAACAGAAAGATTTTATTGTAACAAAAATTTATGAGATTTCGTATATTTTTAGGAATATATGAAAGTTAGGTCAATTTTCTCTTTCTCAATTATTCCCTACCTCATCATTTCTATTATGAAAGAATTGGTGGTTGTTCTAGAGGTACAACCAAGCCTATAATAACCAGAATGGGTCTACAACAAAATAAATTTTATTTGTTTTGAATATATGTTTTTTATAATTTTAAATCACTATATATATATAATGTTCAAACAATTTTAAAGGAAGGAGGTGGTCCGAGGCAGTCAAAAAAACGGTTAAATAGTGGCAAAACTATTTTATTAAAAGCCAACGTTTCGACCAAACTTTGCAGGTCTTCTTCAGGGAGGTGTGTTCGGCTAGGAGTTTCACTTAGAACTTAGAACGGAGAAACTCCTAGCTGAACACACCTCCCTGAAGAAGACCTGCAAAGTCGGGTCGAAACGTTGGCTTTTAATAAAATAGTTTTACCACTATTTAACCTTTTTATGACCACCACCCCGGACCATCTCCTTCCTTTATAATGCAACGGTCAACTATTAAATATACAATTCAAACAATTTTATTTGTATTTACTGAAAATTATTAATTTTAAAGTATCAATAATAATTTATTGAGTTTAAGTGATAGTAACTTTTACAACATTAAATTAAATAATATAATATTTTTGGATAACAAAAGTTATAAAAATATAGAGCATTGAAAAAAATCTGGAGGGCACTGAATGAATCTACTTCATTCATACTGTAACCTACATAAAATAAGAGTTTGATGTCTGAAAGAGGTCAGTACATAATAAGATTCAGACAATAATCGTCAGTGAAATGCAGTGAATCCACTTCAGTTCACACCAACTTTGTCGTAACATACATGAAAAGTAAATAATATTATTTATTGACTTTTAAATATTCCATTAATTTTTTTCATTTACTCATAAAAATTTTAAAGATAATGTCAAAGAAATTATAACAGAAGAAGTTTCATCTGTTTGATTTTTGTCTTAAAGCTTCATAAGTTAATTTTGGGCTATTCTTTGTTTTTTATAGTAGGAGCTAATTTTATTTTTCATTTTTAAGTTTTTAGTTTTTAAATTATTTGCACTACTTTTTTTACATATAGATTGACTATTGACTTCTACAGATTGACAAATTGATTGATATTAAATAATGTCAGATTCTCATTCAATGTTGAATAAAAGTAATTCAGTAAAAAATAAATGATTCATTTTTTACATTGCAGAATACAATACATTAGTTATATAAATTGAATGAGAAACAGGCAAATACTGCCTGCTGCGGAACATTTTTCTTCTCTTCTTTTTTGTTGTGAGAATGGAGTTTAAAAGGTCACCAGATGGTTAATCAAATTAAGTAAAAAAAAATAAAACTACTAATATACCTTAGTTGAAGCTGCAGCGAGATATGATTCAAATTGTAATATACTCTGTTTCTCAAGGTTCAACATCTGCAAGTCATCAAATCCTGGAGGGAAAACAAAATGCGAGGTGATGCACATTTCCATAAGAATACGGAGAGTTGGATATTTGTCCCATGCAAGAGCTCCAAATTTTGTCGGATTGTGGGCACTCAGTATCAATAATAATGTCCAACCTTTCCAATATAAAGCAGAAATTGCAAGAGAAGGTGGTTTATAACCTGTTGGTAAATCAATATTTTCTGGATGACGATAAGCAGATAAATTGAAAACTAGATCCAATATTTTTGATTTTTCAACTGAAAATTTCAAAATTAGTCACATATTTAATACAATGATTGGAGCAAAAAATAATAAACACTAAAACTAATAAATAGTAAATGAGTTCTACCTTTCAAAACTGGAGTGATTGGGTTGTGAATTGAAGCTGCCCTTTTGACAATCTGCTCGGTCAAATCAAAGGCCTCAGAAGGTGAGAGAGGAAGCTCCTTAGAAATTCCAATAGCCAATATTGTGACGATAGTTGACTCTAAGATGGGTACCTCTGAAGCCATTCTCATAAATAAAGTTCTGTCTTGCTCTGGAGGCCAGGTATCAATTTTATAATACTGTTCTGGTGGTTCCAATAGCAAGATCTGGAGGAACAACAAGTATTCAATAATATTTGTTCAAATAATGACCATAAGTAAGGGTATTTGATGAAATATTTAAAAAATGAAAAGTTTTAGTCCGCAGTACAGACCCCTTTTTATCAAATTATTGACACAACTTTTTTATTTACAAAAGTTTTCAGAAATGAGGTTTTCAATTTGGAGATTCGTAAACTTCGTCAATTTAATGAGGAACTAAAAACTCATGAACAGTCATTAGCTTTCCACTTGAATCGTAAGATAATTTGACCAAAAAATCAAGGAAAAAAGTGGCCTACAAAAATATTGGGTAATGTGGCGTGACCTCCAGCTCCAATATGTTAAAATAACAAGACAAACTTCTTAATATAATAAGATAAATATAACATAATACCTTAATATAATAAGGTAAAGGCTTAATTATACTTATAGCAGTATCATGTAGCCACCAAATACAATCACTTTGTATTATACTTTCTATTGTAAGCTGCATCTTTTCCAACTGTAACCATATCAAATTAATAATGGTATAATAGGCCAAACAGCCCAATATTTTTGTATGCCCTCTTTTTTTTTTCCGATAAAATCATCACATGATTCAACTGGCAAGAAAATCGATATTTTTAAATTTTTAGTGGCTCATTAATTAATTTAGTCAGCAAACTCCCTATCTCTGAGAATTTTTATAGACAATTTTTATTTTTTTAATAGCTATGTATATACTTTGATATTTATTTTAATTTCTCTTTATATCATTGTTCTTATGGTAAGAGTTAATCATCATTTTTGTTTTTATTAATAAGGGGAGAAAGTTATATCCAGAATATCCAGAAGAAAGTTGATTTTTGTATTCTATTTTGTTTTTCAAAAGTTGTAAGCTACGATAAAATGAAGCCGCTCTTGAAGATTTAAACTATTATTAATGATTTGATAAAATGGAGTCAGTATCTTGAATTATTTTTATATCTCAATAGCAAAAAAAATTAAAAAATCTGAGCTGAATCTATATTTAATATAGATTCGATTTGAATTTAATAGTGAAAAAAAATTGGCAAAATTTTGAATGCGAACGGTTCGAACTGTTGAACAACAAAGAAGTATGTTAAGACGTTAAAATTACTTAGCACTTTTGAATAAACACCAGGAAATACAGAATATTAATAATAATAAAAGGCTTAACGAACCCGAAGGTTCAATGCCGACACCACTAATCGCTTATTACAAACTGCCCTCCAACGTTCGCCGTCCCAACCCAGTCCCTTCAGATCGGCTTTAACACAATCTTCCCATCTTCACTTTGGTCTACAAATTGGACGATTACCATTTGGTACAGCATACATTAACCTTTTAGGAATTCTTTCGTCACTAAACCCAACAATTTTACAAGCCCATTTGATTCGCCACAATGTAATCACCTCAATTACATTAACCAGATATAATTCGTGCAATTTAGGGTTATTTAACCGTCTGAACTCTCCGGTTAACTCATCCTTCTTTGTTTCGAATATTCTACACAATGCTTTATTTTCAAAAACCTTAAGACGTTGCTCATCTCTTAATATAAGCAGCCACGTTTCGTACCATAAAGAACTGTAGGTAAGATAATGGTTTTATAGATTCTAGCTTTTAAGTTCCGGGACAAGAGGTGGGAGCTAAGTAATTTTGTAACAGAAAAATAACAAGCATTTCCCGCCTTCAGCCTAACCTTAATCCCCATCAATTTCATTTTTTCTAGTTATCATAGACCCTAGATATCGAAACTTCTCTACGAGTTCAAACATATCATCTTCTATATCGATATCACCTGCAATATCGCCATCTCTGAATATTAATAACAAAACTTTATTATATGCAATCACCTTATGTAATGCATGTGTAAAATCAGCTGGTGAAGGCTTATATATACTTATAGCTGTATCCTGTAGCCACCAAATACAATCGCTTTGTATACTCGCTATTGTTAGCTGCATCTTTTCCAACTGTAACCATAAAAAATTAACAACAGCTAAAATAATATATAGGAATTTACAATAAATTTAAATGTTTTATACTATAATATAGAACAGCATGGGGTATGTGTTTAAGAATATAATAATATGTAGAATAATTCAAAATAGATAAGTGCAGAAGTTTACAGTAAAATTTAAATTAAAATAATAGTACAAGATTCCATAACTTACTTGAACCAGATCTTTTTTGTCAGAACGAGCATTAGGCATTACTGCAAGAAACAAACAAAGAGAAATCAAGTCAATTGTTGATGCAAAGGCCCGAATGTGATCCATATCCCTAGCTAATGGTTCTGTACGACCCATGAGTCCACGACAAAATTCTTGAAGACGCAGTTCCGACCTTAAGACTCTAGCAAGTTCTCTTAATAATGCTCTCAGAGGTCTCAAATAATCTTCTCTATTTAAAAGAAGTTCCTAAGAATAAAAATCATACAGAGATAATATTAAAGTAAAATATCTCTAATATATAAAAGTGAACTGGTAAATACAAGATTGATGAGAATGTAATGTTATATTTTTCTATATTTTCAGTGTGAATAAATGTTTGGAAGAATTTAATAATTGAATAAAGATTCAATAAATTGAATAAATGCAATAATAGTCAGAAGTAATAGGTAAATCGTTGGAGAATTTTAGAAAAAATAATATCTAATAAATAAAAATCTAGAACGTAACGGAGAGTGACGAAAATATAGATAATTTTTTCTGAAAACTAAGATTATTTAATGGGTGATAAACATTCAGGACGCAGTCTTTTTTAAAATTTTTATTTTTGCCAACGTTTCAAACAAATTTTTAAAAAAGACTGCGTCCTGAATATTTATCACCCATGATATGTAGAACAGTCGACTAACTTCCTTCAAGAATTCATAAGATTATTTAACGTAAATCTCATGTTTTCAAGGAAATTAAATGATATTTTCTTCCTAAATGTAAACTTTTAAAAATGTTTTTAAATTTGAAAAAAAAAAATATTTGAAATCCACCGAATGAAGGCAATGACATTGCTTAAAATACTATCTCATTGTAGTTGTGTGAAAGAAGAAGTGAAATATTTCATAGATATGTTTATAACCTTGAATACATTTACAGTAGTTTAATAACTCTAGATCTGATATTATATTTAAATAATTAGGTATCTATTGTCCGTTTAATCCAAAAAATCGTTGTATAAACTTTTAAAGAATCAAATTAGTGAATAATTTGATGAAATCCGACCATTACCCACTTACAATTAGTGTGACAACTTTAGACCTGAAGTAGAGTGGTAAGTGAAAGTTGTGTGTTGTGCACATCACATTTTTAATAAAAGATTAATTAAAAAAAAAAAATTGTACCCAATAAAATTTTTCTTGTAATGATTGGCAGTAATATAAGTTTGTTGGATAATCTTCTATCTAATTTTAGTGTTGTAAACGATTTTTTTTTCAGCGTTTGCGAAAATGATAAATGTTTTTATTATCGGTAGCATCTCATATTTACCAAATAAATTATTATTTTTAACAAAAATGGTTTTCTATATTAATGAAATTTCAGTCCCTGTATCCACCAAAAAATTACAATTATTTTTTTTTAGAAATTTTATAACTCCTTCTATTATAATATTTTTCTTTATATTTTATTATATTTTCTTCAAACATTTTTTTTAACACACACTTTTAGTTTAGATAAAAGCTAAATTGATAGTAAACTCATATCTCAGTTTCTTCCTGTTCTGTTCCTCTTTAATTTATATTATGGAATTATTCTTCCACAATCCACTTCTTCTACACTAAAATTTCCATATCAGTTTGAAAATTATTTATTATAAAGTGTTTATGCTCTACTCATTTTGAATTTATTGTAAGAAAATTGTTTGTTAAAGCTACCATTTTTATATTTTGCAGGATTAGAATCTACTTCACTTATTTTATTTTTAAAGGTTTCAATTTCTTATCGAATTTTCACTTTAATGCCATCTCTGTCTGTTTTGACTGTCCTAATTAAGTCAAATTTTCTTCTAATTTTAAAGTTGAATGAGTTTTCAATTTAAAAAATTTTCATCTGATTTTATTTAAGACTTTATTTCAGTCAGAATTTAAATTGATTTATATAATTTTTATTTATTTCAGTTTTCATATAATGAAACATCTGTAGAAAAAATTGCATGAATTAAATTCATATTGATTTGCTTGTTCCTATTTCTGCCAGCATTAACAGTAATCTGATCATTGTTAAAAGCATCTGAATTGATTTTGCTTTCTAGAACACTTTTATTTCCATTTTTGAATTTGCAAGCTCGCCCCTTCTTACTCTTTATTTTTGTCGGAAATTCGCTTAATCCTGTGACTTCATTATTTATTTTATCTATTTTAGATGTCAAATAATATCTTTGTTCCCAAAATTCTACAAAATATCTATCCTCAATAGGATCACCAAAATGTAACGATTTTTATTTTTTAAAATTTGAATAAACATTAAAAAAATAAAAATAAATATTCAACCTAATTCTTAATGAAATTTTAATAATATAAAATTAACCGAATACAACTCTAAAATACTACAATATTTTATTACATCACAAAATCACAAACATTAACAATCCAAATTCCAGCCAAACATTTATCAATACAATATCTATATCAATTAACTCTATTACCTGAAATATATCAGCTAAAATCTGTGCTGCCCTGTCAGGATCATGTTGAAACATTACCCCAAGCATTGCCATGTTATTTGGATTTCGAGAAGTAGAAAGTTCATTATAAATTGTATGTTTTAAAACAGTATTTAAATTATCCGAATGAGCAGAAATCAATTCCCTAAACAAAAAACAAGCATAAATATATGTTGAATACTTTATGGTTGACCGTGCTAGATTATTGAATAAAAAGATGCTCCGGGGTGGCGGTTATAAGAAGACTAAAATAGAAAAAACTGTTTTATTTAAAGCCAACATTTCGACCCGACTTCGCAAGTCTGCTGCAGGGCTAGAACAAATAAAATACAAAAGCCTATAGAACAATGTAGAAGTTACATAATGTTTAGGTTTAAAATATAAACAAAGAGAATAAACTTATTAAAACTATACACAGTTTGAATAGCAAATACAAAGAAATATTAAGAACAATAAACTATATAAACAGAGTAAACAAATTATAACTAAGAAACAAGACCCTAAACTGAAGTAAATAAATGGTAACAATTACTGTAGTGTAAAATTTCACATTCCCTTTATGTCCATTTTTTGTTATTTTTTATTTTTCTTTCAATCATTCCTCGAGATCTGTAGGATTGTATCCATCACTGTGTATATTATCCATCCTCCATATTACATTCAATTTTTCTCCATTTCCGATAATCTACAATAATTTTACCATTTATCTACTTCAGTTTAGGGTCTTGTTTCTTAGTTATACGTCGTTGACTCTGTTTTATATAGTTTATTGTTCTTAATATTTTTTGTACTTGCTATTCACACTGTGTATAATTTTAATAAGTTTATTCACCTCATTTATAAATTTTTATCTAAACATTGTGTAACTTCCACAATGTTTTATAGCCTTTAGTATCTTGTTCGTTCTTGCCCTGAAGAAGACATGCAAAGTCGTGTCAAAACGTTCGCTTTAAATAAAATAGTTTTTACCATTTTACTCTTTTTATGACCACCACCCCAGACCATGTTCTTACTCATAAATAAATATATGTTTCATGTATCACTATATATTATAATTTACTAGGCCAAGATAGCCAATCAATACTGTTCGAAACACATTGAAAAATAATAAATAACTAAGCTATATATATATATATATATATATATATATATATATATATATATATATATATATAAAGGATATAATATTAAAATCTTTCATAAAAGTTTCAGAGCATAAGAAAGATAAATAAATTTATAAGAATAAAAAACGCAGATAAATATTTTACTTGATACATTGAAGATAATAGTTGCTTAAAGCTTTAGTTTTCAATCTCATCTTTATTAGGTTACTTATTATTTCAACATCTTTGATTGTGTGTGCAGTACAATTAACGCATAATGACATTAAAAGTTCCTGTGCCGGTCTCATAAGCTTAGGGTTTTGTAACCAAGCTTCAAGTCTTGGGGCAATCAGAAGCCTAACCTGAAATTATAGCTAATTTTTAATGAAAGACAACAAGTTATAAAATATAACTGCAGATTATCTTCTTATTTTTCTTTTTTTATCAGGAAGCTTAGTTTATAATTTTTTCATAAGAGACAACAAGCATAAATAAAAAAATATGAAGAAAATTGGAAGTTTTATTGCCTAAAATATGAAAAAAATAACTACAGATATATACATACTTCTGTAAGACCACATAGAGAAGTCAACATTTTAAGGAAATTACGATTAATTAAATCACTTGATTGTCGTCTTGCTAATTGTTCTTTCACAGTATCTAGAACAATGCCTTCAATTACTTCTTTATTCCAACGAAACCTTAAAAAAAAAGAAAAAAGCATGTTAACCTGGAGGCATGTTTAAATTTAAAAACATCAGTTATAGAATAGTCAAATCAGAGGAAAACTGAAAATATTAAGAATATATATGAGATTAAAATAAACATGCACGACACATGAAATTGAATTCAATGGAAGTTAAAGGAGATTTAAAGGGAGCACGGTGGCTCAGGGGGTAAGTACTGACTTCTTTTTTTTTTTTCCTCCCCTTCTTTGCCTTTTAGGCTACACGGGGTTTTTCTCGGGCAGGAGGAGAGAGCGGGGGAATTATACCAAGTTAAAAGTCCCACCGGGCACTGGGTTTTGAACTCGCAATTGTTTTTCTATCTTAAACTTCAGTTATCAGGTTGCCAGGCAACACATGGTGCAGTGCACACACGTTAGCCTGCTGGGTCAACCCACCCCCCAAGCACTGACTTCCTAAGCTAAAGGTCCCGAGTTTGAGTCCGGCTGATGATAATAATTTTTCATCAACTGAGATTCGTCCCTAGGGTCAGAAGACCCCTCTGGGACACACCTTATAGCCTCTGTAAAGTGGGTAGTCTTAATTAAATAATTAATTGAGCAGAAAACCTGGCAGTTGAGCGTGATTCCCGCCCGATCACCTCCCTGCGTGACTGTTTGCCTTAAGGAAACAGTACTTCCTTACTGAACCCCAGACCCATCATGGGCTGTAGTGGTACAGATTTTTTAGAGAAAACTTACAAGAATGAAATGAACAAGGAATTCTAAAAGATGATAGTACGATAGGTAAAAGGATTTTCAAAAGAAGCAGTCCCAGATTAAGAGATGTAGTAGTATGTTACAAAAGGAGCAGTTGGAGAAGTTTTGATGATGAAAATATGGGAAAGTTGTTTGGTTAATAGGAATCACAATGGAAATGCATTAAAAAAGAATCATAAATTCATGATTTAAATGCTCCTCATCCACAGCCAATCCATTTGCTAGATCTTCAACATTCAACAAACATATCTGTGAATGAAACATAAACATATTAACTTTGATAAATTTAAAATAAATTATAAACTAATGCTGTTAACGCTGCATAAGTTCAGATATTATTTTTTTTCTCTCACCATTTTTTTTTTCTCTTACCCTTTTAAATGTTAATGAAGAAAATGTTTATTTTATTTTAGTAAAAACTGAGGGATAATTGTCTCAGAATGTTACATTGTTTTATATTTAGGTTTGTTTTGCGATGTATTATCGCTTATTTATATGCACCAGCCCGGCAATATTACCCCCTCTTAGGGATTAAGACATCAAAATACGGCCGAAGCGAACCTGGAGATAGCTCTTGTTGACACTAGCCCTATGTAGTGGAAGTCTACCCCCACGGTGGGTCTGGGGGCCCCACCAGCCCAGACTCACATCTCACCTAGCGCCACTTTCGAAGATCAGCTGTTGGGCGCAGCTGAGTAATCGATACGTATCGATACCACCCCACCATCCATTACTCGACAGCTAGACATCGAAAGGTAACCAGGTGGAACCTCCAACCTGGCTGGTATTTTGTTTTCTATTCTCACCAAGACATTTAAATATTAATTAACTGTTTTCTTCGCTAAATTAGTCTATTCTTTTGGACCATCATTTTTCTCTCTCGTTTTATTTTTAATTTCAGAAATTGATTTCTTTGTTTCTTTATTAATAATTGTTAATTTGGGTTTATGTTCACTGAGTTATATTTTGTTTCATTTCAGAGAAATATATTCATTTCAGTGAAATTCATGCCACTCTTTATTTGTTTTTTTTTAACTATTGTATATATTTTTTTATCTCAATAAATTTGTAAGCATTTAGAAGGGTTTTTTTTTATTTGTTTATCTTAACGTTTTTAATTAATTGAATATTTTTTTTTAATATTTTCTTGTGCATGCATTTGTTTTTTTCTCTAATGTTTTACAGGTCTCATTTTTACTCTTTTTATTTTTTCCTTCTTTCCCAAAATTTAATTTTTCTCGAATTTTCTCACCTTTGAGAAACCTCACTGGGGAAAGACTTGTACTTCGATTTTGAAGTACCCCTGGCCCCAACAAATGCCCATTATTATAGTTAATACATATGAGTGGCTTCATATCAAAGGTGGACATGGAATTTTTTCAAAGTTGGGAAAAAGACAATTTTCTCTTCAATTTAAACCAATTCTAATGATTTTTTTTTCATGATTCAACTTGATTATTCTTAAATAAAATCATCAAAAACAGTTTGAGTTGAGCCTATTACTAACATGATTAAATTAATATGGAGAGAGAGCAAAAGAGGATATTAGTTCTGAAAAGTATTGAATTCAATTTTTTCAAAATTTGTTAAATTTTTTTAAGATTGAACCTACAAAAACCATATTAATTTCAAAGGGCAAATATCAGCTTTAAACTGAAAAATATTTACTTAGCATAGTATTTTTAAAATCACAATTTTGGATCAGGAGTCTTTCAAAATGAGATAGATACGGTTGCAATTAAATAATTTTAGATACTTTTTGGTTTCATGAACTCAATGCAGTAGTTACTTACCTCGGTATGGGCGTGACAGTTTCAAGCTGTTCACCAAGGGCCATCCTAAATTCTGGAAGGTCGTCTTCCTGCTGTTCGGGCCTACCTGCTGGTTCTGGTAACTGCACTGTGATAGGCTTTGTATTCAAGCTAGTAATTATATTATCTACAAAACTTTTGCAGAATTCACTATCAACCCAACTTCTGTCCCCACCAGCATCGTCTAGATATATCTAAAATGGCATATAAAAAGATTTATAAATTAGTAAACAAGATAAAAAAAATTAAATTTTCTTCATTCTCCAATATTCTTTTTTTTTTTTTTTTTTTAATTTATTTTAGAGGTAATAACATATTGGGTATATCTAAACACATAACACAATATACACTGATAAACTACTTATATTTAGTATACAAAGCTATTTTAACATAATAATATTGTTTAAAAAAAAAAATTATACTTTATTTTTTTTTACTGACCTTAATAAAAGTTTCTGGCCACCTTTTTATATCCTGGAATGCAGAAATAAACAAGTTAATTACAAGATAATAAATTGAAGGCGTCATCTTAGCATTCAAACTTTTAAAAGCAGACGGGCCAGTTTCTTTCTTCAGAAGAGAACACAAAGCATTTATAATGTATTCGTTATAAAATAAACTTCTTTTAATTTTAGCCAGATACGCAATACTCTGGTAAACAACTTGATCGGGCTTAGCCTTCTGGGAACGGAGCATTTTTATAGCTCCGCACAAAAACCCAACCTGTAATCAAAAAAAGAAAAACATTATGATTAGAGAGATTATATATAACCAGAACGTTAACATAACATATAATATAAATATTTTTAATTAATAATACATTTTTATAGTATATTAGAAGTATACACAAAGATAAGAAGCACGCTTGGAGCAGATTGTAATTCGGACCATATTTCAATCGGAATCAAACTGTTAGACATTGAAGTGAATCTACAAAACAGAAGATAAATGGAAAGGAGTTACAAAGTCTATAACTTGAAAAATCCAAAAGTAATAACCAAATTCAAATTTGATCTGAAAAATAAATTCAAAACCAAGGAATCAGAGGGAACAACACTGGAAAGTACTAGATAGGCGACTAAAAGAAAAGAGATAAAATCATGTCAAAAGGCTGAGGTGGAAAGAAAAAACTGGATCATCTCCTCAGCCAAAATTACTCTAAACAGCCACAAGCAAAAAGACTTATAAAATTATGAGATCGGCAAAAATATGCAAATCCGGGACTGCATCAAAATAAAAGACAACTTGTTCTATGGTCACCACCATTATATATCTATTTATATAATACCCAAAAGATTCCACAAAGTAAGACACTTCCACCTTCTAATAGTGATATTGATATGATGAGGAAGGGGATAATCAAAGGAGAAAACATCTGGTACAGTACGCGCATCACTCAACATTCACTTACCACCTTGGAGTAGATAGTTATTTTCATGTATAGGAAAATAAAAATAAAAATGATGATATAACTTCATTTAAAACAATAAATTACAATGTTTTTCAGCCCATCAAATCGGTTAAATTTATACATTAGCATCACTTCATACGTTTCAAACAATACTAATAAATATAGGTTGTTCAACATTTTGCTTGAAAACCCTCCTAAAAATTATGAATAAGTGATATATAAAAGTTAAACTAACAATATAAAAGTCCTGTACAGAGGGGTAACGGATATCTGTAAAATGAGAGGGTCGGCAAAAGTCAGCGCACGCACACACCCACATATGCAAAAACCATTTTGTGGAACTTGGGTTATTTGGACTCAGGGAATCTTAAAACATGTATTTCTGTTAAAACTCAGATTAAAACATTTACACAATCACAATACTTTCCTTACAATATATTACATATATAGGTAAATAAAAAAAAAAAAAAAGGATTTGAGAATAGAAAATGCTCGGTAGAGGTATGTTAACAGTGAGTGGTAGTATCAGCATCAAAATTCCGGTTCACTAAGCCTATTTTCATTAATTAATTAATTTAATAACTGAAAATTTTATAATTTTTTTAAAGATTTAAATATTATAAAATAGCATGTTTTATAAATCTATAATAATATAAATAAACATAAATCTATAAAAATATAAGAGCTCAATGCTTACCATTTTATCAGTATCATCTGATTCCAAAGCTTCTAAAACATTAGGAACAAGTTCAGGAGGTTCACTTTCGATCACTAAAGTTTCCCAAGCATCTGATGTGTTTGAATTAGAACTTGCTGAAGAGTTGGACGATCCTCTACTAAGCAACGAAGAAGACAACTTGGACTTTTTAGCAGGAACAGTCGGTGCTAATACACCTGCTTCTCTTTTCCTTTCTCTATCAACTACAATAACAGTTCATTATTGTATTTCTGATGAAAAAACATATTACCTCTGCAACTTATGGAGGGGTCATGGATTTATTATTGTATAAGGAATTACATTTTCTTGGTCAATGGTTTGGCCAAGATCACACTCAAGTACTAATTTTATAGAGAATAGGTGGACCCCAAGAGGTTCTCATGACTGGTGTGAGATGATGAACCATGGATTATTTTTATTTAAAAAAAAAAATAATGGTACCACTGTACAAGTGCCACTCCACTCAGCCGAGTGAACCAAGATCTTTTGATTATGTTATAAATGGGATTCAGATACCAGCTGAATGTGTTCATAATATAATTTACCTTCATCTGGTTAATATGGGAGCAGAAATTAGCTTTTATTGCATTACTGCTTTTGATAAGGAGGGATGGACAAACACCCAACTAGATCTTTTCAATTGAGGTCTAGGCCATACAGGTGTTTCGGTCACTTTCAGAAACATTCCGACGATTTTCTCAATTCCCCCAATATTGCTTAATCATATAATCTTGTGCCACCCATGGAAGTGGAGTGGTATTTGTAGAGCAATGTTTAAATAACTATTTATCGCAGCTGGGACTCAACTTTGTTCCAGGAGTTATTATATCTTCACCAAGAAAAAAAAAAATGATAACAATTACCTGCTCCAGGTCCAGGCACAACTTTGTTGGGAGGATGAGTTCCTGAACGCTGTTTTGAATCTGCAGTACTTTTTGAGCCAAGTGCATAAAGATCTGCAGGAAATTGAGGAGTTTTACTCTTACCACCTCTACCAGATGAACCTTTAGACCTCTCCATAACCTATATTAATGGAAATAACCGAGTATAACGTCTCAAAAAAGAACGTAATAATCACTTGATTAGAGAAAACTGAATCATGTACGCTTTTATAAACATTCTATAAAAAACTAAGGCACCTAATACGCTTAGCCCTGACAAAGCACAGAACACCTAATATAACCAAGAAATTGCCTTCCGAAACAACTAAACCTCTAGAGATGGGCATAGTACATAATAATAACAATATAGAGATAGTTTTAAAGCTATCGATAGTTCTAGTGATTATTGATAGCACCTATCCTCCTCCTCTTATTTTTAAGTATACTTAATAAATTATTCTAAAATTTTATGTTGTTACCGTAGCACAGTAAAAATAGGGAAAAAACAGGAATGATATCAAGATGTCAGGAAAGAAAGTTATAATCCGAGAGCCCGTAAGAAAAATTCTACATTATTTAATGAAAATTTCAAAAGCCTTTCTTTGAATCTATATGACATTTATATTTTCAAAAATCTGATTCGCGTAACATACAACTTTCACTTACCGCTTAACTTTCAATAGAAATTATTTTCTGGCCATGTTGGGCTATTATAACTTTTGAATTGCATTTGTAACTGAGCTAAAGCTAAAATATTACAGCTAACAAATCATAAATGTTATTAAAATAACAAAAGCCCTATTTATTATATCACCAGTTTTTTATGGACTGTATGATCCGTTAATTATGGATTCTACAATCCGTTGATTATGGATTTTACGACTATTAGTTATTAAACTGTTATTTTCCATTACAAAGTTTACTAAAATGGAATTAAGAGTTTTGCATTGTTTGTCATAGACAGGTCAAAAGTTGTCACACTGATTGTCAGTGGATTCTGTTGGAATATTCCAAAGGGAAAATGTATCAAATTAATCACTAATTTAATTTTCTAAAAGGTTACATAATGATTTTTTGGAATAAACGGCGGATAGATACCCAATTATTTAAATATAATATCAGATCTAAAGTTATTAAACTACAGTAAATATATTTAAGGTTATAAACGTATCCATGAAATATTTTTATATTTAACTTCTTCTTTCACACAAGTACAATGGAATAGTATCTTAAATAATGTCATTGCCTTGAATCCGTGGGTTTAATTAGAAAATTTCATTTAATTTCCTTGAAAACACCTAATTTACGTTAAATAATATTAGTTTTTAGAAATTATTATTTGTATATATGTCGTCATTATCGGCTACCTTTTACAACTTTCTATATTATATATATTTTTTTAATTCTGCGCTTTCCAACGAAATATTATAGGTATGCCTTCTGACTGTTATTTCCGAATATTCGTTTTCAACCTGGATAAGTATTTTTCTTTTTTTCTGCTTTATTTAATTATAAATTCCTCTAAAAGTTATATTTAGCACTTTTTCATAACTCCTAACAATAATGAATAGTTATTATTTATAATAAACTAAATTAAAGGTACTTTAGAGGAAGATGTATATGAACATTGGGCGTTAAAGCTCTGTAAAGTGACATCAACGGGGATAAGACCTAACTGTTATTAAAGACCACTTAATTATATAATTTTACACCCAGTTTAATAAAAATCGTTAGAGCCATTTTTGAGAAAATTGTAAAAATGTGTTTCACCGTTGATATAAAGTGGTACTTCCGATTAGCCAATTTTTTAAAAAAAGTTGTTAGGACATCTAAGACATGTTACCTATCTTAAATACGTAATATCAGTTTCGTAGGACTTCTCGTTTTCGAGCTGGAGTGTTCACATACACACAGACCATTTTTCGGAACTTGGTTACTTGGACTCAAAACGTGTATTTTGGTTTTAAACTCAGATTCAGAAAATTTTCACGATCACACTACTTACATTTACTATATATTACATTTATAGGTAAATGAAAGTAAAAAAATCGAATTTTTTATAACTGGATGGAAACCAAGCATGTCTCAGGATTTTGTTTCTTATAAGTGTAATCACCTATGAATTTTCTGATTTCTTATACTTATTGAAACAAATGATACCAATGAGGAAGAAAAAAAATGAAGTTGAGTATTTTAATGTCTTATTGACTTTTTGGAAAGTTGATAGCTTCTAGCTCTTTGGGTGATATTCCGAAGGTTGTTCTGTTTACTTTCACAGATGGTTGTGGATTTTGGAAAGAATTGGAGTAGATTCGTTTTGAACTGAAAACTTTGTTAATGTTTTCATGTTTGTTTGATTATTAATGATCTTATGATGTTTAAAAATAAACATAACCGTGTATTTATTTTAATTTTTGGAGTTATAGGCTGTGAAAATATTTATTAGTAATTGTATTTATTTTTTTGTGGTTTATTTTATATTATAACAATTATTTTTTGAACTGTATCCGCCAAGTTTTGTTTTTTTCTTACCTTCATGTCAGAGAGTATAAATGTTTCATAGCACTTTCTGACTTAATTTTTGCTACTTGCTTCTATAAAAATGAGTAAGAACTCAAGAGGACCAGGCCGCATACCTGATAGATGGCTACATTGCCCTAGAAAATCATCTGACTTGATTGCTGATAAATTTTTGGCTTTTAAAACACCTTTAAGTGAACAATTTGAAAACCAAGTTCCTGCACACTGCAGATTTACACCAAAAATGTTGTTTAGTCTAACATCGAGCTATGGGGTAACAATATTTTAAATGTTTCTTTTTTCTTTGCAAGATTGTTTCTAACTAATCTTTAATGCATTTTAAAGGTTAATATTGGTTTGTAACTGACTATCTTAATTGGATTTTGTGTTGAGAAGAATTTAATTTTTTTCAGTGACAGCAAATTTGTTTTATTATATTAGTTATAATACTAGGGGTTAATTATTTAATATTACTAAATGTTATGAAATTTCTTTAAATTCTAAGCAAGCTACGCCCTGAGTAGAATAGTGTTTACTGGGGTGTACAACATTTGAAATAGAAAGTAAATGCTCCCTTTTGTTCTGGCCTGAATGAAAAAGGGTTTCATAGTGTGTAAAACTGGTGGATTGGACAGTGCACAATTTTATTTGGTTCCCGTACATGAATATGCTGTTACTGTTTCAAACTCTATTCATTCAGGCCTCAGGCTAAGGGTTGACGCATAGAGATGTGACCATAAATAAAACGCAGGAAGAAAGGTTTGCTGGAGTTGCTTTTGTTATGAGACTTAATCAGAGTTATGAAAATAAAATACAGAAACACATTGTGCAGTTTGTGTGATTTTTTAATGTGTTTCTGTTTATGTGAGATTTATAATGGGTTTGCACTATTTTGGTGCACTTAATGAGTTTGTGTGAAGTATGTTGAAAATATACTTAATTTAACTTCATTGAAACTGTACTTGGTGATTTTCCAATAATCTGATGATATATTTCATATCATTTTATGGCTTGGTTTGGAAGCTATTTAAATAATTTTTATTTCACTTTGTCTACAATGCTTTGAAGTTCAATGAAAGTCACTTAGGTTGTTCTGATTATATGTACTGGAAAGTTAGTCAGACATAGAATATTGTTAACTAATGGTATATGTTTTGTTTTTCATTTATAGGCTGTGAAAATATTTATTAGTAATTGTATTTATTTTTTTGTGGTTTATTTTATATTATAACAATTATTTTTTGAACTGTATCCGCCAAGTTTTGTTTTTTTCTTACCTTCATGTCAGAGAGTATAAATGTTTCATAGCACTTTCTGACTTAATTTTTGCTACTTGCTTCTATAAAAATGAGTAAGAACTCAAGAGGACCAGGCCGCATACCTGATAGATGGCTACATTGCCCTAGAAAATCATCTGACTTGATTGCTGATAAATTTTTGGCTTTTAAAACACCTTTAAGTGAACAATTTGAAAACCAAGTTCCTGCACACTGCAGATTTACACCAAAAATGTTGTTTAGTCTAACATCGAGCTATGGGGTAACAATATTTTAAATGTTTCTTTTTTCTTTGCAAGATTGTTTCTAACTAATCTTTAATGCATTTTAAAGGTTAATATTGGTTTGTAACTGACTATCTTAATTGGATTTTGTGTTGAGAAGAATTTAATTTTTTTCAGTGACAGCAAATTTGTTTTATTATATTAGTTATAATACTAGGAGTTAATTATTTAATATTACTAAATGTTATGAAATTTCTTTAAATTCTAAGCAAGCTACGCCCTGAGTAGAATAGTGTTTACTGGGGTGTACAACATTTGAAATAGAAAGTAAATGCTCCCTTTTGTTCTGGCCTGAATGAAAAAGGGTTTCATAGTGTGTAAAACTGGTGGATTGGACAGTGCACAATTTTATTTGGTTCCCGTACATGAATATGCTGTTACTGTTTCAAACTCTATTCATTCAGGCCTCAGGCTAAGGGTTGACGCATGGAGATGTGATCATAAATAAAACTCAACACCATATTTTATATAAACAGCGTATTCCGTTTGCAGAGGGACATTTTTATGAGTGATAGCAGACCTCAATGGCTACTAAAAAAATCATATAAACAATGCTCCAATTTTCAGAAAAAAAGTAGGAAATCCAAGTTTTGTGTTTTTTTTTAAGTGTCATGTCTTTTGTAGAATAGGAAGCGATATCTAAAGAAATACTTAATTTAAGTAATAAACAATTGCATAACTGTAAGCTAGACAAAATTTACTTCAAACGAAAATATAGTTTATCATTGTTAAAACCATTTAAAGAGAACTTCTCAGTGGCTAAAGTAAGCTAAGTTCTTGGGTGATGAGACGCAGTCATTTTTAAGGTTTTTATTACTGTTGATGTTTCAATCCATGCTTTGATTCTAGACAAAATTTCCAATAAAAAAGTTCATTTGATGAATGGGCCAATTCCGAACGGAAAAGGAGTTGGCCAAAGACCTATTTTGTGTGATCACATTTTTTATTGAATAAGAAGCAATTATTCAAAAACTGTTCAAGATAATATAATTTCAAGTACACTATCGTAAATGAGACAAATTTTTTTTTTAGGAAATAATTGTTAAATTTACTAAGTTTAATGGTAAAAGGCACTTTCAGGAGGTCTAATGCGGCCGCTGTACTGCTGCAGTCACTGTAACAAAAATATACATATTTAGCTAAAGTATGAATGTTTTTTTTTGTTTCGTTGTAATAATTTAATGAAGAAAAGTTTTTCAAACATGATACATTTAAAAAAAGTGATGTTGCCTCATTTTATTTTTTAAAATAAGAAGAAGGCAAGACATTTTGTTATCATCAGCTTATTTCCTACTTACTACATAAGATTATTATTTGAGGGGGCGTCATTTGACTGTTAGTATGGCCAAAATTTTAAATCATTATGGATCATGGTTAGCTAACCACAATGAAAAAAGAATCGTTAAATAAACATTTGTTTTTAACTCCAAAAATTAGTAGTTTTGGTTTATCTGTCAGAACTTAAAGCATAACGTATATACTTAATCTTGCAGTTGAAGTTTCATCTCCTTTAATGGCAGTATATAAAATTGAGATTGTATATACCTTATTTTACTTAAAATTTATTTTACCTACATTTTTTAGACTACACCTTTCACCTACATATTATTTTTTCTTTTTAATTTTTTAATGTTAATAGTTTCTCATACCTGTTGTCATCTGTTTTTTTCTTAGCTTTTTTTCTGAACTATGGGCCAAAATGTCAGCAAAAAATAAAAATAAATATACTTATTTATTTTTATTAAATATACTGATTTATTTAGAAATAAATAAGTATATTTATTTTTACATATTTTCTTTACTGATCACCCCAATTATACTTCTCTTCGACATGTGCTTAATTTTTGTATTTTCTTGTAATCAGGTGTAAAAATTTTTTTTTTTATTTGGAATTAAGTCCATACTCTTATATGATACTACTAAATTCAATGTTATATTCAGTGCTAATAATATTGGTGCAATTTGAACATGCCTTTTTCTTTTTGAATCATTATTGTTATAATATCTGTAAAAAGATGCTTTTCACATATTATGAGGAGAAACAACTAGGAACTAAAAAAAAAAAGTTACGGTACTGTGGCAAAAAATAATTTATTCTATTTCATGAGAAGTTGTGTTGCTTAAGGTTAATATCCCATTCTTTCGCTCTTTCTAAAAATGTTAGTTGAGTTCTTATTTCAGTACTGTTACTTTCTGAATAAAGTAATCAGGGAACACTTTTGCGTTTTTCACTGAGCGATTAATAAAAGGAAATCACCTACACATCATTTATAAACTGACTAAGGGGAAACATCAAGAAATAATCTTTAATACTGCTCAAAACGTCAGGTTGTCAATCCACAATCCTCAATAATCTCTGAGAAAACTCTCCATTATGATTTGTATAAGTGTATCTAAGTAAAAGATAGGCAACCTTCCCATGAACTTATAAAAAAGAGCTCTTATTACTGAGTGAATGATAAGTGGTTTGGGAGAAAAGAGTAACAACTAAGTAAAATGAAGTAAAATTAGGGGTTGGGTGATCCCACTGGATTCAGTGCACTGAATGGGGAGTCAGTGTTGCAGCTTTTTTTATTAAAATCATGATCTCTTGTAAAAGATTTTATTTTATGCAGGAACAGAGTGAAAATAGTTATCTTATATTAAAAGGAAGTGTTTGATATTACTCTTTATTTATTTTTTGAAGAGTGGATACATCCTGTTAAAATTATTAACAATTTTAAAATTGATAGTAGGAATGAAGCGAAATTAATATAAAAAAAATATCATATTTATTGAAAACACAAACCCTCATAATTTGAAATGATTGTATACCATATAATGGAACTATGAATCTGAATATTAATATTTGTTTATACTCTTATAATCTAAAGTAACATGGAATGAAATTAATCTGCTTGGACTAGATCATTGTTCTTGATGATGTATTTACGTAGTACATTAATTACAAATTCATGATAACATTTTATGATTGAGTCTAATAAGAGTTTATTAAAAATTTGGAGTAAACCAAAGCCAGCTTACTATTCCTTTTATTTGGTATTGTTAAACTAAAAAAGTTTTTTAATGTTTGTTATATCTTGTGATAATGAGAAAAACCATGTGTTATTGATAGAATTAATTGGTTAAACAGGGGTAGTTTTTTGTTTTTATGATTTTTCATTGTTGTTATTTTTTTTATATGATTATTATTAGGATATTACTTTTTTTAAGCAACGTATTGGCCTTTGGATTGATCTTACGAATACAGACAGATTTTATAATTCTAACGACATTAAACGAGGGTATGGGGATAGTAAAGAGGTAGCTTACGTCAAACTCCAATGTAGAGGACACGGTGAAACACCAGATCAAGAAACCACTGATACCTTTATTAGGTTTTGTAATGAATTCAGTCATAGAGACCCTCTCAGCATCATAGGTATTTAAAATAAATTATGTTAAATTTGATTAAAAAGTCGTAAATTCCTAGTTTGTCAATTACTTTTGTTTTCCCATTTAGGTGTTCATTGTACTCATGGATTCAACCGAACAGGTTTCCTCATTGTATCATATTTAGTTCAAGAAATGGCCTGGGGACTTGAGGCAGCTATAAATGAATTCTCAAAACACAGGTGCTAAATGAATTTCCATTTCACTTGTCTAATATTTATTGAATTTTATAAATAAACTATAGTTTCAGAATATTCAAAGGTGTCCCAATTGGTGCACCTTGCAAATATTTAATATAATTCAATTTTTTTAAAAGTATTTAATAGATTTTTAAATAAAGGCTTTATTTGTTATATGGTAAATTTTATAGGTAGTTAAAAGTATTTGGCATGAAACAACCTACTATCCTTGCTATATAACTGTCATTGACTGATTTAAAAGTCCCTCCATCATTAACTTTTTTTTTCTCCCTACCTGGCCATTTCTGGCTTACGGGATGAATATTTCAAACTGAACATATCCTATAAAGAGGTAACATCATTTTACACACTCTTACAGTAGTCTTTAGCTATCCTTTCTTTAGTCATAAATCCTACATTTTCTTCCTTAGCCAATTTTTTTGCCAATTCCATTAAAATTATTGTCTTTACTTTAATGCTGTGGGAAAATAATACCTCTCCCTTCCTGTTAATTATTCCTTCGAGGGTTCTTTATCTGATCAGTTTTTCTTATTTAATTAACTTTTCTTATCAAAATTTTTAATCTGTATGCCTTTTGACCTTATTATGTATCAAGCTCTGGTTTTTCTAGAAAACAGTGACAGTCAGAGTACTTTTTTGGATTGGATGAGCAAGTGTTGTTATGAATTTTGTTTAAATAAATTTTGACAAATATTCAAGATTAAACGATATTGACAAAATAACTAAATAAAATATAAATAAGAAAAACAATTTCTGTTTAGGTCACCTGGTATTTATAAAGATGACTATATACAAGAGCTGTATAGAAGGTATGAACCTGACTCCGATCCAATATCTGCCCCTCTTCGACCAGACTGGTGCTTAGGTATGTACTGTTATGTTAATAGATTTGTTTTCTTATTGATTAATTTTACTCATTACTAATTTATATTGTTTTAAAGAATTTGATGATAGTATCGAGGACGATTCATCTCCACAACCTAAAAAACGTGCGAACTCTGGACGAGAGTCATCTGGGTAAATATTAATTAAGTAAAATAACTTTGTGTTAAAGTTTGTCTTCATTATTTTTTAAAATACCTGTTCATCTTTTTGACTTGAGAATTGTAGTTTCATTGATGTCTATAATGAAATTTTTTTTCATAATTGTTATATATTTTAATAATTGATTTGTTTGTTTCTCTGATTGATCATGTGTTAGTCATCAATGAAGACCTGAATTAGAGAGAAGAAAGGATTTTGGCTGCCAACAAAGCAGTCTTTCTATTTCAAAGTTGATCAAATAATTGATAGATTTATGATTATTTATTAAGTAAAATTAGGTGAATCTAATAGAATAAGCTGTCAAAAGAGTATATCAAACTATTCTGATGGTATTCCTTGTTTGTGGAAAAAGATTCAACTTCACTTATGTGAATAGCTATTATTTATGTGATAGTGACTAATTACTATATATTTTATACTACTCTGCAGTATTTTATAATACTGGTACAGAGTACTTTGCAATCTACATGGTTGTTTTCTTAGCCTTACAAAATTAATATCAATTTTATATATATATTAGAGTGCTACCAATGGGTATATTCTCTATAAGCCTTGTCATGTCATATTTTTCTTTGTATCACATTTGCTGTATGTACATTAATTTGTACAGTTGTAAATTTCATAAATAATTATAAATAAATAAATTTTAAATATTATTTTTTAAGAGTAGCATAGAACTGTAATCAGGATGCCTCAATTTCCAGCTTTCCATGACAAAATCGATACTCATTTTAATTTTTTTATTCATTTATCTATTCTGTTTTTAGTTCAAGAAATGTAACCATTAATTACAGAGAAAAAGTATATTTATAGAAAGGTATATTTATTATTTTTCATTTTCGCTTCCTCGCTAGTGAAATTAGGAAAACCAATATCCATGCAGGAAATAAAGAAATTTTGTTTTTTTCATAATCAAAAACTTTTATTTGTGTTTCACATTTTAGACAAACAACAAAATTTGATTCTGTATCTGTCTGTCTATTGTCAAATCCATGTGATGGTTACAACAACACCTACTATTATTAATCTAATTATGATGAAATTTTCAGAGATTGTTACCTACCTACCTGATAAATACTTTTTACTCATCTTTATTTTATTTTTCCCTAGGGGAAAGAAACGTTTTAAAAATGGCATAGTTCCTCAATTTATGGAAGGAATTGAAGGCATTGAGATAGTGACCTGTACAGAAACTATCCGTACTGTCCAACAAGCAGCTCAAGAAATGTGTAACTGTCAATTGTAAGTTTTTAAATCAATTAATTTAAATTTATATATTTTTGTTTATAAATTCTTATATTATCACATGTTCTTGTAACTTCTGGTTTACTATAACATATAATTTATTTGTACATTTTATTGTACTATTTGTACCTTTTCCTTCTCTTCTTCTTCTTCTTCGATAGCTCTACAGCCTGGGGTGGGCTTGACTTCCTAAACAACAGCTCTCCAGATGCCAGTTTGTAATTCTTAACTGCCTGAGGTCATCCTCCACATCACCCAATCACCTTCTTATCGGTCTTTCCCTTCCTCTGACACCTTAAATTCTTCCTTGGAGCATCTTTTTTAGGATTCTCTTGTCTGGCATTCTAAGGACATGCCCCAGCCATTCGATCCGCCATCATTTTATAAAGCTCACAGTTTCACTATGATTGAATAAATCATATAGTTCCTTATTGGTTCTAATCCTCCATGCTTGACTTGTTGCATCATACAAGAGACCAAATATTTTTCTCAGGATCTTCTTGTCGAAAACCCTTAACGAATTTGTCATGGTGGTAGTAATCGTCCATGTTTCAGCCGCATAAGTAAGTATGGGTCTTATTAAGATAGTGTATAGCCTTATTTTCATTTTCCTTGATATCAAGGATGATTTAAAGCTTTAAATTCGCGAAATACGCATGGTTAGCGGCCATTATCCTTCTGTGTACCTCAGTCATAATTCTGTTTTCATTATTTATTTCTGTCCCTAGATAGGTAAAGGTATTGACGTTTTCAAAAACGTGTCCTTCCACCATAAGAGCATGTGAATTTCTTGAATTTTCTAAAGCAATGGACATATACTTTGTTTTTAAATCATTTATTTTAAGACCCATAATTTTACTTTCAGCATAGATAATATTAAAAATTTCAGTAAGGGTTTGAACACTTCTGGCCACAAGAGCTATTTCATCTGCATATGCACAGATTTGAATGCTTGAATGAAATACATTCCCTTGCGTATTTATGCTATTAACTACCTTATGTAACGCTAGATTAAAGAGAGTGGCGGACAGAGCATCTCCTTGCCTTACACCGGTTGATATTGTAAATGTATTACTTGCAATAACTTTGGCATTGCTATTGCTTATAGTCATCTGGATCAATCTTATTATCTTTTTTGGAATGTTGTGTACTATTGGTGCTTTGATCAAGTTGGTCCTATTAATGCTGTGGAAGGCTTGGCAATAATCAATGAAAAGAATATGAATGTACCTTTTCCTTATCATTGGCAAATTAAGTGTATCTAATTCTGTTTTAATTGATGATCATTCTAGTATCAATTAAAAACTTCTCAAGGTAATTCTTCGAATTTCAGTTCTGACTAATTCAACTATTTTAATTATAACCATTTTTTATTTAATTTTTAATTAATATTTATGGATAAAAAGAATGGGCTTCACAGCTGAAAATATATGAAAGAATATAGATGTGGGGTACTAAGGGATGAAGAAAAGTGAGAACAATATTGGAGTCTCCAAGCCTTTCAAGCGGTTTAATAGAAACAGTGGTTGAACAGAAAATAGACCCATTATGGCTATTACTGGGCATAGCAGAAAAGGATTGGAGGCAGAAAAAGGTTTGAAAAAGACTCGCTGGCAGAATGAGGAAGTTCTGAAGGCTACTAAGAATAAAAAAGAAGGAAAAGTTAATAACTCAAGGAAAATTTGTATTTGAAAAAGGAATGAAGCTAACAGGAAGGAGACTCAAGCCTCCAAATAGTAAAGAAATTTAAAGAATAAGGAAAGTCAAAGAAAAGGAGAGTCAAAGGAAATAGAAGTAATTTCAACAAACGAATATTTGATTTGAGGGAAGTAATGAAAAGGGGACTGTAAAAGGATTTTGGCCTTAAGACTATCATGTATATATAATCTGACACCAAAACCCCCCTGTGATGAGATCTGTCATGATCTGTAGGAAAGACTAATTGGATGGAAGGAATAAAAGGTTTCAGATACTGCTATTGTGTGGTAAAAATGATCAAGAAATATTTTTGAATTCATCAAAGTGGGCATTAAGGGATTGTGCATTGATGTGACAGTAGTTTCGTGTATTAATCATAACAGATTTTGGGAGGTAGAGTTAAAGGGAATAGGATCGAGGATGGAGAGTAAGATATCACAATTTTTTAACAAAAAATTCAGTTTTGACATAGCACCAAAAAAATATAAGCATAAAATAAACGTTGAAAAGATAAAATTAAAATCATAGAAATAAAAAAAAAAAAATCGATATACAGAATTAATTTACGTTCATACCAGGATGCTATGATTAAAATAAATTGAAAGAAAAAAACAAACAGTTAAATAAAATTCCAGCTCATTAGTACTAAAATTAACTTCTTTACTGTTTGCGTTTTAAAATTAACTGGGTTGCAGGGAATGAAATCGCAGAACGATTGGTCAAGGTAGGAACACTGCTCCCTCAAATTAGCAGCCTACCTAGGTTGGAGGAGTGCAAAACTATTATCAAAGTAGCCATAAGCCAAAGGATTTTTTTTTTTTTTTTTATTTCTTTATGACATTTACAACTGTATTACATAAATACATCAAGTAAATTTGGACATAATTGATATAATGACATGAATACACTTGCTGAGTAACTACCCAATGGTAGCACTCTAATGATATGACTACATTAGGAGATCACGGGGCCATCTTCTTTTCAGACGCCTCGGAGGGTTATCAGGAATTGAAGAGGAAGCAAGGTTAGAAACGAGAGCGTTGGGATGATTCTGAAGTTTATTATGGAAGAATAGGTATCTGGATTGGGCCAGATCTGAAACATAAGGAACATTAAGATCTTTATGGATAATTTTATTAGTGACAAAGTAAGGAGCATTGAGGATTTTACGAAGGATTTTGGATTGTAAGGATTGGATGCGAGAGGAATTTGATGGTTTAGTGGAGCCCCATAGCTCAACTCTGTAAGTCCAAATAGGTCTTATTATAGTCAAGTATATGAGTCTTTTGTAATTAATGGGAAGTTTAGAGCGTTTGTCTAGTAAGTGCTGAAGTAATCGGAAACGTCGAGCGGTTTCTTGTCGTTTCAGTCTAGTATGAGGATTCCAAGTTAGTCGTTTGTCCAGGTGGAGTCCTAGGTATCGGATTTGCTCAACAGGGATAAGTGGAGTATTGTTAAAGGAAACTGTAGGACAGGAAGTCGTTGGTTTACGACGAAGGGTAAAGGTAATTTGGTGAGATTTATTGGAGTTTATTTTAATTCTCCAGTTTTGACATCATTCTTCTAGATTTATGATGTGTGATTGAAGCATTTGGGATGCAATTGCTGGGTCATTGTTTACTGATAGGATACATGTGTCATCGGCATATGTGGTGATGACAGTGTTGGGACAGGTAGGGATGTCAGCTGTATAAACTGTATAGAGGATAGGACCTAGGATACTACCTTGAGGAACACCAGCGGACTGGGAAGCCAAAGGTGAAATGCAAGTCACCCAAATCACAATCCCCATGAACCAGGAATATATAAAAAAATCAAACACACTAGGTAGCAAGATGTCGGATGGTCGAATGATTAACTACTTCGGCATAGGGAAAAAAAAAAAAAAAAAACCCCATGACGATTTTTTCAAGCTGAGCAGAAGAGAACAGGTGTTAATTTTTCGTTTCTGAACTAGACATAACCATTTGAAATCACACCTCTTCAGAAACTTCAAGATAGGTGTGAATGTTGCCAAAATCAACAAACCACAGAGCACATTCTGCAGAACTGGCGGCTAGTGGAGGACATGCAGAGCAGCCCCAACCCACAGACCTCGGAATCAAGCTTTTTGGAAATCTGGAGGGCCTAAGGAGGACCACAAATTTTATATTACTTCCCGACATAGCCATCTAGAGAGAAGAACAAAGAAGAATAATTACTAAAATGAAGATAGAAAATAAAAAAGAATGAAATAAAAGTATTTTCAGTTTAAAAAAAATAAATTCTTTGCTGCAATCTTTTTCTGTTTGGCTTACTAGTTAAGATACTTATTGGCTTCGCTCATGTAGACCTGGTTTGACTTGTTTTATCTCCCGCCTAGATTGCGTGTAGAGGAGTTTCCCTTTGTTCTTTGCTGAAGTATCTCATCTTACTATTTGCTTAACAAAACAGACAATAATTAGTCTTGGGGTTCCTTGCTGCTTGGGCTTCACTTGGGGGAGGTCAGTTTTACCGGGCTTCTTTAGAATTCCTCGAATTTCTATTGTATTTTTTAACTGATTCTGTCAACTGTATAATTCATACAGCTTTCCAGCTCCGATATTTTCGTCTTCACTGTGTTATTTTCTAGAGTTAATTTTTCTAAGTGGCTTTTCTGTTCTTCCAGGAGGGTTTCTATTTTTAATAAATGTCCTAGATTTAAAAAAAAAGGTTTCGATTGTTTGCTGAAGGTGTATTTTATATTTTTCAACTCTTCGATGCCCTGCAGCTTGGCCTTTGTCTCCTCAGTAGGCCAATCATTGTACTGGGCTCAGAGGCTGGTAATGTATGCGACTCGCAATCGGGACATATCTAGTTTTTTGCTATTGAATGGAGTGTTGGATAACCCTACATCAACTTGAGAGCAAAGTGACTGCAACAGAAATGAGATTTCTGATACGAATCTGGGTAAAATATAAGGGACCAGATTTCCAATAAGTATCAAAGAGAACCTCGAAGTCTCAACAGTTGGAGAGGTAGTGGAGCAGTGCCTCTGAAATAATTCGGTCATATGAGTAGCATGGTCAATGAAAGGAAGATTGAATGGTTAATGGAGCCAGACGAGAAGGAAAGTCACTGTAAAGCCGATCAACGCTGTGGATTATGTTACCACGTTCGGGAGACAAGGTTTGTAACTGTGAGATTTTAGAAGATTAGCAGATTGCTGAAATTATTTTAAAAGAACGTGTCAGTGTCTCAGAGTAGAGTGAAGTAGAGTTGTAGATATAAAAAAATAAATCAATGTATTGTATCGATATGTTTCGAATATATTAAAATAGTAATTTGATATTTCAAAGTCAGATATATTGACATTTCAATGTATTCACCTCGATATTTTTTCTTTGAAAAGAGTAGGGATCTAAATATTAAAACAATAATATTGAAACAGAAAAAACAAGATCACTCCACTCCATCACATTCAAACACTTCCTTTTTTTTTATTTATTATCCCTTTCCTTAATATTTGTGGCATATGGATGTGGTTATTCTAGAGCTATAACCAAACCTATTCTAACCAGGGTGGGAAGGTGGAGATTCATTCTCTGGGTCCGTGATGAAAAAATTCATCCCGCCCAAGCTAAATTCGAACCGACATCACTAGACAGGAGAATGTTAAAGTTTAGGCTTTAACACGCTCGGCCATCACGGCATCATCCAAAGACATAACATTGGGCATATATTGAAATTGAAAGGTTTAACTATGTCTTTGGATGAAGACATCAAGTAAAGAGATCTTGTTTTTTATGTCTTGATGCCTGAATTAATGAAATGTTGATGGATTAAGTTGTTTTTACCTACATTTTAGAGACACATATTGTGTAGTTGGATGAATCAGTTACCACTTATATTATCCAATTTTTATACCAGTGAAGCATTGCAATACCATCTCTATCCTTACTAAATTTATTTAAATCCTTTTCTGTAAGCACCTATTCCTAATGGACTTTTAACTATTATAATACTTGAATAATAAAACTGTAATCCCAGAGATATATTACTGATTGGATACACCCTCTTGATCTTATAAGACTGGGTGAAGCATCATAATCCATTTGTTCCAACTAAACAAAAGATGAATTGTGTGTTTTCAAATAATTTTTTTAAACAACCAAGTTTTATTTATATTTTCTTCTGATTTTCATTGATTTAATAGTTGATTTCATGTTTAGATCAGGGTTTCCAGGTGCTCAGCCTGTCTCCATGGACCGAGAAAATATTGATCTCTTAAGGACGAAGCCTTATATGGTCTCCTGGAAGGCAGATGGAACCAGGTTTCAAAATTTCTATTTTAATTGCCTGATTTTGTAATATTTTTATACTTTTATTTTTTATAAAACCTTTTTTTTTCTAGATATATGATGGCAATTCTAGACGAAAATCGAGTTTATATGCTTGACAGAGATAACAATGTTTTTCAAGTTTTTGGGCTTCGATTTGTGGAAAGAAAGAATTTAGATGCTCATCTAAAATGGACTTTATTAGATGGGGTGAGGGTTATAAGTTTTATAGCTAAAATGTGTTATTGCTATTTCTAAGTGGTTAAAAAAAAAAAAAAAAAAAAATACATAAAAATATTAAGTCAATCAAATATGTTGTTCTATTGCAAAAAGTCATTAAGTAACAGTTCATAACTTCAAATAATTAAGAACTTTGATTAATTTTATCTTTGTGAAATCAGAAAATTGTGCGCTTAGTATAACTATATATGATAAATAAAAGGGTGTGTGTCATTTTCATGCACTTCTGGTGAGATAAATCAGATCAAAATTCACAAGAACATATTTGAAAGTTAATCTATATAAAAAATGCACTTAGTGACTTTTTTTGCAATTAACCGATGATTAAAGGGTTGTGACCAACATGTCAATACTATCGAAGGAAGTTAGTCGACTGTTCTACATATCATGGGTGGTAAATATTCAGGACGCTGTCAGTATATAGTTTTTATTAGTGCTGACGTTTCAACCCAAACATGCGGGTCATCATCAGGGTGTTTGGGTCCTGAATATTTATCACCCGTGAATACCTTAATGTTAATATAAAATGGTTAAGGCTATTGAGGCCTATCTATCTATCTCTGATGGCACTATGGTCTGTGGAGAACCCTGGCCTCCTCCACTTCATTCTGTCCTCGGCCATCCTTCTCCAATTCCTCACTCCAAGCATCCTCTGGTCCACTTCCACATCTTCCAGCCAGCGTAACCTTGGCCTTTCCCTCTTTCTGCTTTCTCCTGGATGTCCCACCATAATAATCTTGGGGATTCTTTTTTTCTTTCATTCTGTGCACATGACCCACCCATCTTAACCTACCTTTTTTAATGCTGAGCCATTTAAGTACTTCAACTCCTGATTTGTTCGCATCTTCCACTGGTCTCCTTCTCGTGTTGGGCCATACACCCTGTGCAGAATCATTATTTCCTGCGTGTTCAGAGCAGTCATTAATTTTTTTTGCTGTTAGGGTCCATGTTTCATTTCCATACAGGACCACAGTCCTAAAGATTGGTTTGTACCGCCAGGGCTCTTGTTAGATCCTTTCTTGTTGTTCAGAAAAATATTCTTTAGAGACCAATAGCACCTATTACTTTTCTCCTGACTGACACCTTAATTTGTTTATTTTGCATTCTGTCCTTTATATTATTAATTGAAGAGAAGTTAGGTTGGGTGTTCAGTAAAAATGAATAAATGGTTTTTATTATTGACTTCCCAACCAACTTCTCTTCAATTTTCACTATTGTCAACTATCAATCCATTATTATATTATTAATTGTTTATTGTGTTCAACAATCAACATTTTAGGTTTATCTCATCTTCAGGATCCTGACAATTTTTCATATATTTAACATTGCTAGTAATTCATCATATTCATTATTTTCTATTATAATGTGTCCTGATTTTTTGTGTGTCTTTATATATATAAAATAAAATTCATATTGAAGTATATTTGGTTTACTTAATTCATTATCACTTGGTCTTTGCTTTATCTCTATTTTGTTATTAAATTTCATGTAAAGTAATAAATAAAATTACTTAAGATGTATGTATTTGATTAATGCATTATATAACCCTATTTATTGTTAATGTATACTTTTATTTGAAGATAATTGTAATTATTGTATTCAAAATTGGTTACACGGGTATATAAATAACTAAAATTTGATTTAAACTATTCTGTTAGTTATTTTATTTTATTACTTTTCTCGTTCTCTGAAACCAATTAATTTAAAAACTCTAAAAGTACATTTTGGATTGCAGGAAATGGTAATGGACAAACATGAAGGACAAAATATTCCTAGATATCTGGTATATGATATAATAAGTGTGAGTGGTATATATGTTTCCGAACTTCGATTTAGTCCTGAACGTATGAAGACGATAGAAGTAAGTCTACTTTATTGAAAATTATTTTAAATTCTATTAATAATGCTTATTAATCCTATAATGTTATTTAATTATTTTAAGACTGACATAATTAAACCAAGGCAACAGGCTATGGAAATAGGTAAAATTGTCAGAGAAACTGAACCGTTCAGTATACGTGCTAAACAATTTCTTCCTTGTGGAATGGCTCATAAGTTTCTAGATGAAAAATTTGCTCGCCAATTAACTCATGAACCTGACGGCTTGATCTTCCAACCTTCCGCAGAGGTAAGTTATTTTTCAACCTTACATAGTTTGTACATCATATGTAAATCTATGAATCATGTACTTATTTCAATCTAGTTAAATTGTTTGAAGATAATTTTTAATTTTTTTTTTTTAAGCCTTATATGGCTGGACAGTGTCCGGAGGTGTTGAAATGGAAACCTCCATCTCATAATTCAGTTGACTTCAGGTTGAAAATCCAAAAAGAAGAAGGCATGGGGTAAGAATTAAGGAAACTTCATTTATTATAATTAAATTTGTTACGTATTCAAAGCTTAATAATGATTTTGTTTATAACTCACTACAATAAAAATTGGAGACATAATTCCATACAAAGAAAACAATGGAATCGAAAAAAACATTGAAGTACAATATAATAAATTATATTTAAGAAGAAAACTGTCGCTAATGATCATAGCAGTGAAATCAATATTAAGAACACCTAATAAAAAATAAAACAAAAGTTATTACCTTTAATATTAGTATAAAGTAGTCACATTATTTTTCTAGTTTTTATTCCAATATGCTAAATTTAGTTTATGATATATAATTTGTAATGCTATAACTTAAATAATTAAGCAAGTCATGATTTACATCTTAAGGTATTTCATTTTGCTTAGAATGCACATAATAAATACAGTTTATTAGGAACTCGGATAAAATAAACTCCTTGTTAAAGTAAACGAAAATTGAATCCCATAGAAAAATACATTGGTTTTCCTCAGACACCTTTGTTTTTAATGATACGCGGATTACTTCTGGGCCCCTGGTTAGAAATAATTTGGTTATGACAAACTTGAAAGACATAATATTACTTTAATCATCTGAACATTAAAAGATAAGGCCTCTCAGCCTTTCATGTTTGTTTATATTGCAATTTTATCATGATAATGATTTATTACACTTCTAAGAACTGCCTGAATAATAGTTTAATAACAATGGTTTGTTTTTAACTTTAACACTCAGAATGTGTTTTTATCCTCTATTCTAGCTGGAATTCTGGGATTTTATTTCCCCACTAAAGTCATTAAGCTTTTTCCTCTTTTAGTAATATTTACTTATTATAATGTGTTACACAATATTTCTCAGTATTATATTTTCAATTGTATGCATTTGATACATTTAGCTTTTCTGTAACTCCCCAATACTTATTCAAAGATATCTTTGATTTTACCATCAACTCCAACAAATCAACTTGAACATTGACCATTTGGATTATTGAACCTATTTCAAGCCAAGAATGAATGTAGTCGCTTGCTATAGGTCTAAGTCTCCCATTACCTTTAGGCATGTGACTCCTAATAATTCTTCAAAATTATTTTCAAGGAAGATTGCATATAAAATTGAAAAGATAAAAATTGCTTTGAAATCAGTGATTTTTTTTACTTCATTTTCAAAATTTTAAGTGTGTTTATTGTATACAATATACACATGTAGTATCTACTATATGAAACAATAATAATACATTTTAAATATCCTCTTTATGTTTTATTTATATTTTCCGTTATAATAATGTGTTATTGCCATGTTGTTATCGACATATGCCAGATTCATTGAATTTAACACTATCTCATATTAGCTAACTTATTTTAGTTAGGTAAAAAGGATTTATCTTGGATACAGCCACGTTGTAATAGAACCTGGAACAGAAATATCTTTATTAGGAAATTTAATGTTTTATTGTGGTTATAAGAAAGTTTGATACATTTAATGTATTAGGCCTTAAGAGTATTAGTTAAAAATGGCCACAAACCCGCTGCATAGTCTCTGAAATTTGTTCTGGCAATGATGAAGCCCAGATAACTATATCATCCACAAATGTATGGATTGTACTATATCTATGAGTCCCGACAACAACATTGTTAATGTACCTGAAGAACAATAGCGGTCCAAGTAAAGAGGCCTAGAGGACACCCAAGCCGCATTCCTGCCATCCCGAGCAATCATTTTGAGCTCTCACCTGATGGGTCCATTCCAATCAAATATGATCTAAGCCATTCCAATTCCTGCTCACCTACCCCGAAACCACTGAATTTCCTAAGCAACATTTCGTGCTTGACAGGGTCGAACGCCCTGGTGAGGTCGAGTGATACAAACATGGTAACCATTTGTTCGTCCATCACTCTACGCACTTCAGTCAGAACTGTATGGAGTGCAATGCATGTGCTTCGCCCCTTGTCTAAATCCTGACTGGAACGGAGAGAGTATTGTCTTTCAAAAATCTTCTCAGGTCTCTTTTGACTATCCTTTCCAGTATTTTTGACACTATGGGCTATAGAACGATCGGCAGGTAATCTGAAGCTTCATTGATCATCTCCAAGCTTCAGGGAACTTATACTGCTGTAGTGATGCGTGATTCGTTCTACGCCGTTGATATGTTCTAAGAGCTGCATGCTTATCGAAGAGCTCAGTTATCTTCTTAGTATATATTTTCACCTTTACATACAATCGGGGGTCGGTATTTAAATCCCCGAGAAGTATGATATGATAAAATCCTTGATGTCAGTGAAGTATCCACATTTTGGGGAATGGTAGACCATCCCAATACAAATAAACTCACCAGGCGTCCGAACCTCAAGAAACAGATACTCTGGGTGGTTTTCTACATACCTCAAAGCCTCGAGCTCTGCATCTGGGTACTCATCAGTTACATACAACGCAACCCCTCCTCGAGACGTTCCGACCCTATTGTTCGTGTAGAGTTTGTAGCCATTGATACCGACACTATGAGAGGATAATGTTGGAACAAGCCATGATTCACTAACGGCCAAAACATCCAACTCGACCTGCTGAAAAATCAATCTCACTTCATTGATGTGAGCAGTTGAAGATTTGGTACTTATATGTGCCACCCGCAGCACCCCTTGATCGCCTCTAATGTTCGCCGACAGGGACTCAGGACAGGTACCAGATCTCCGGCTGGGTTGATTTCCTTGTCCAAGTGGCACATGCTTATATAAATTGTACGTGTTATATATATATATATATATAAAGAGCTGTCAGATGTTTGATGTATATATATATATATATATAAAGAGCTGTCAGATGTTTGATGTATATAACATATATATATATATATATATATATATATATATATATATATATATATATATATATATATATATATATATATATACACATCAAACATCTGACAGCTCTTTATATATATATATATATATATATATATATATATATATATATATGTTACATGCAGTTATATGGAAAAGAGAAATGTGGGATTCTATATATATGTGGGATATATATGCAGCTATATGGAAAAGAGAAATGTGGGATTCTATAACAATTAATAGGTAGAAAAACACATTGTTTAATTACAAAACTATGCTTGAAGTCTGATATATTTGGATGTGAAAATAGAAAAAAGAAAATTTTATTTATGTTGTATACATATTGATTAGTATGCTGTGCATTATTCAGCCACCCTATTAAGTAATAAGGAATCACTGCTTACAAATAAAGTATTTAATTCTCTCTCTTATTTTCAATTAACCTATGATTGACTTATCATTTTAATACACTGTTGTTTAGCATTTGTATTTTTTTCAGGCTATTAACTAAGAAGGTTGGATTTCTTTACGTTGGAGGTTTCGATCCATCCTTTGCAAGAATGAAGTATACGAAAGAATTAGAAAAATATGATGGAAAAATTATAGAATGTAGGTTCGAGAACAATACCTGGATATTTATGAGAGAAAGGACTGATAAATCTTTTCCAAATAGTTATAAGACAGCACGATGTAAGTATCAGCAAATTCCTAAGCTCAGTTCTGAGCTCATCGATGGCATCGGATCCCTCAATCAATGAGCTCAGTGCTAAGTTTAGGAACTTGCCCTTTATATCTCTTAAAATTTTTATGAAATGGCTTTAGAAACTTTTACTGATATGATTCAATTTTTAGCTGTTTTCAACTCAATTAAAAACCCAGTAACAAAACATTATTTACTCGAGTTCATCGCTACTTCAAGGTATAAAACTGATAGTGATATTATGCCTCCACCACAGATGCCACCAAGACATAGAAGATAACCTATAGGATTGAATTTTAAATAAATATATTTATAATTTGTATCATCTATTAAAAATGTATTTTGTTTTTTACTATTTAACTTGTTTCTTCGATAAATACAGGTTCCTAGTATAATTTTATTTTTTATTTTTGAATGTACAGTTTTTAAAAATGAATATAATTTTGTATTTTATTTATGCATTTTTTTGGTATATTGGTTTAATGTTAAGAACAAACTGAATTATTAATAATAAATGAAGCATAGATTTAAAATAACATGGTCATAAAATAGCTATTTATACCATTGCCATGTTTCAAAGATGATAAATGGGTAAATCATTGTATGAAAATTGTAAGTTCCTAAATCAAAACATATAATGTAACATTTAATAAAAATTCTGGAATTTTTTAGTAACTGTAAGTGTTATGATGGTCTATACAAAGCTGATTACTAATAGAAAAATTTGACTCATAAAGAAATGTTATATTTCAAACATTATCATTGTTTATAATTTGATTTCAGATAAAAAATAATTTCATATAGACAGAAAATATTTAACTAAATGGACAACCCATATTGACCAAACAATTCAGTTATAAGTTTAATTCTTACGTTACAACAATTTTGTTGCAACTATATTTTTTGTAATGCAAACCTGTGACAGTGATGATATTAAGTTAAAGACTTTTTAAAAGTCTTAAATTTTTATAAACTGTTAAATAAAATTTAAGTCTGAAAGCATGATGCGTATAATACAAAACAAAAGTAGAGATTTGAAAAGTCAAATGGCAAATACAAAAGAGGTAATTAAACACTACCTCTATAAATGTTCTTATAGAAAACAAAATCACTTTATGGAACCATCCATAGAACTCTCTTCTGCAATCTTATTGAAACCTGTTAAATATTTAAAGTTTAGTTAAAAGTATATTTTTGTTAAAATTTTATTATTGCATTTCTGAGACTATTCTCCATAAAAAATGAATTTGATTTCAGAAAAGAAGAAAAATTAAGTCATAAATAAATAGTTTATTATGAACTGATTCACAGTTTATAGAAATATATTAACACTGCCACATTTGTCATTTTACCACTCTGTGAATCAGACTAGATTATAAAATAAAAAAGTGTTGTTCATATTTAGTACCATAATATATATAAATATATATATTTTAAATCATATTGTTTACTGCAATTCATTTATTGTTAAGAACAACCAAATACTAAATTTGACCATTGCTGTTATAAGAAATATTTCTTAATTACAATAATTTTTTCAATCTTGTCACAAGCCCATTTATAAATAAACCAATGATATTTATTATGTAAAATTTTATTTATAAACCTTAGTCCTGTGACTCTGAGGAATTAGTGCATCAGAATGATTAAGTGCTCTAAGGGGCATTTTATAAATAATTTAGTACATTTTCAAAATTAATTCTCAATTTTTTTTGTTTGTTTTTTTAAAAGAAAAATATTGAATACCATGTACCTATGGAGAAGACATGGCTGTAGTGCTCTTTTAACTTGTATGTTATTAGTCATATTAAAACCTATGTTAAGAAAATATAATCACAGTCATCATTTTCATTTTGAAAACTGGGAAAAAAATTTCAAGTTTTTTATTAGTGTGCGGTACAGACAATTTTTTATAAAATTATTAACGAACATCTTAAAATTCGTGAATGGCTTCATCTTGTAGTACCCTACAACTTTTTTTGTCAGCAAAACTTCTCAGAAATGGGGTGTACAAAATACTCACGAATAACAATTTGCTTTCTATTTGAAATGTAATATAATATGATCACAAAAAAAAACAGCCTAAAAAAATATTGAGCTGTTAGGCCTATATAACTTTGTTATATTAAAATATTGGGATTGGAGGTCAAACCAAATGGCCCAATATTTTTGTAGGACACATTTTTCTCGCTTATGTGACCATATTACCTTAAGATTCAAGTGGAAAACAATCGTATTGTGGTTGTGAAAAATTTTCAAATCTTAGTTTTCAACAGAAATACATGTTTTGTGGTACCCTTAGTCCAAATAACCAAGTCTTGCAATATGGTTTGTGTGTGTGAACAGTCTAGCTCAAAAACGAAAAGTCATACGAAACTGAAATTGCGTATTTGAGGTTTGTGTATGCTTGGGATGTTACAGCAACTTTTTCTTCAAAATTGACCAACTGGAAGTGCCACTTTTACAATTTTCTCAAAAACGACTCAATGATTTCGATTAAATTCATTATATTAGAATAAAATTAAGTGATTTTTAATATAATGTAGGTCTTATTCTCATTGATGTTCTCTAAGGCTGTGGTTACATTGGATCCGTAAATCGCATGACACGACAGACAACGTTCTATGCACTGTCTGTTCGAAAACACCTACCATGTCTCTTATATCTAATTCATTCATAATTTCATGTTTGACATTGTGCTGTTTGTAAGTCGAACAAAAAAGTGAAATAATAATCTGCTTTTAGAATTCAACAAATACCTAAAATTCTAATTTCTTGGCGAACCTTTTTCATTTTTTTTTTTTACGTCTTTGTTTCACAGTTTTGCACTCTATAGCTTCGAGAAGCAGTCCATTGTGTCTATTAAAATCTCCGGAATACCAAAACTTCTCAAACATATCCTTTTTTTTCTTCTTCGTAATTTTTAATGCAAGTTTTTTGACAATGGCAATGTAATTTTGGAAAACATGTTCCATTGAACATGGAACTTGTAAAATATGTTTCATCTATCTTTACTTCATTGTTATCTGTATCTTTAGTTTTTATCCTGATGAAAAATATTGTTCTATAATTCTCTTTCTTTTTCGATTTTCTTAAAATCATTAGTTACAAATTCTTCTTCACTATCTAAAATAAATGGTCTTGTCAATTTGTTCTTCCCCATGGGTGAAATAGTTTCTAAAATTTTAAGTTTTATATTAAATTTATGCATATACATGTTTACATTTTAACCGTAAGTATGTATATAGCGCATTTTATTTTTAACTGTATTAATTAAACATACTGATTATTCAACTATAACAATTGTCCAAAAAGTGAGGTAAACTTGTTAAATAGTAATTAATCAAAATTATCTTTGTCGCTATCTAAGGACATTATTAATAATAAATATTTCAATATAAGTATAAATGGACTTAAGCCACTTTCAAAGTAAACGGATCAATTATTGAACTAACTCTGAAAACTCAGGTGTCCAAAATTATCGTATTTTCTCATGATATAATGTAATACCAAATGCTTTATTGATAGATAACTTGAAGTTGTCCATATGACCACGATCAACTGGAAATAATTGACAAAAGGACTTCGGCCACTTTTAAAATAAACGGCTCAAATATAAAATATGAAAGAATTAGATAATTAACTAAAGGAGAAATAAGGGATTGTAATTTAGAACAAAAGAAACCAGAGCATACACCCAAGCTTGGCCTTAAAGTTAGAATAGGCTTCTGTACGTAACATATGCTTGATAAAGTACGGGCTCTGATAACATTATTATTACATATACATGTGCAGTTTTCATAAATGCTAGCATTGGTAAATATTACTTAATATTTACTGGTATAGATTACAGCAATATAAAAATTAATATTTGTATATATACCAATGCTTTAACAAATAAAAATACCTACACTAAAATATAAATAAACATAGCGGCCTTCTTTTTCAGTGGCATTCTTGTCGGACTAAAAATATTTTTTGGCACTTAATTATTTATTATAATCACATAAATAAAATATACAGTTGTAAAAGGAACTGGTTAGTGACAAAAAAAAATATAAATATAATACATTATACAGCTGTGAAAAACATGGTACTTGATTGTTTCAAATAATATTTTGTACCATCTGGAATGTTTACTTTTACTATTTATTGGAAATACTTATTTTTGCTTTAGGGTGGTAAGTGAAAGTTGTGATGTTTTATAACATTTTGCCAGCATGACATTTCCAACTTATTTAAAATTTGTAACCTAAATACCAATAAATGACTCCATAACGTCAAATATATTTTTTTTTTTGGAAAAAAGTTACATAACATTTTGCTCTCTGAACATAGATCTAAGTACAATTATCTTCCCTGGGCTGTTTCATTGCATGATCACGTACACTTAAATGTCAATGTCAACTGACTAAACATCTGTAGGTCATCTAAGAATCTTTTATCAACAGCCTCATCCCCATTTATTTGATTCTCAATGATCAAACACTATTAGTCTATCCTAAATTACATTTGACACTTACGGCTGAAAATACAAGGAGGCAAGATTAAGCCAGTACCCATCCACTGTCCTTTTTATGTACTATACCTTCCTTTTCCATTTTAAGAAGGTGTTGATTTACATTATTTGATGCTGCTAAGTATAAACTTTCTGGGGTGTCCTGTAAAATAACATATTAATTATAAATGAAACTAACAGCCAAAAAAAATTGATAAAATTAAAAATAAATAGGATAACTACAACTTGTATAACCTGACCATCCAACTTTAAATTAAAGCTGAAAATAAAGGAATACCATCATCAAATATAATAATAATTAAAGGCTTGGCGAATCCGAAGGTTCGATGTTAACACTACCAATCACTTATTGCAAACCTTCCTCTAATAGTCGCCATCCAAACCTAGTCTCTTCAGATCGGCCTGAATGCAATCTTCCCACCTTTGGTCTTAGATATTTACCAGTCGGCACAGGATATTAATCTTTTAGGAATTCTTTTGTTACTAAGTCCAACAATTTTACAAATCCATTTAATTCGCCACAATGTAATCACCTCAATTATAATGACCGGATACAGGTTATGCAATTCGGTGTAGTGTAACAGTCTAAACTCTCTGGTTAACTCATCCTTCTTCGGTCTGAATATTCTACGCAATACTGTATTTTCAAAATCTTGAGACGTTGGCCATCCATTAATGTAAGAGGCCACGTCTCGCATCCATAAAGAACTGTAGGAAGGATAATGATTTTATAGATTCTAGTTTTTAAGTTATGGGACAGGAGGCACAAGCTAAGTAGTTTTGTCAAGAAAAAACATTTCCTGCATTCAGTATAATCTTAATCTCCTTTTCAATTTCGTTTTTTCTAGTTATTTTAGACTCTAGATACCTAAACTTCTCTACGTGTTCAAATATATTACCTTTTATATCGATATCATCAGTATTATCGCTGTTTTTGCGATAATAACCCTAACCACCCCTAACCATAGATTTTTTCTTAAACATATTATTTCGTGGCCTAGTTCTTTACAGACTTTCATTAACGTTGTTGTATTTAGTTTTATAGTTTCCGTTTCTTCACTTAACAGGAACAAAATTCTGCATAGCCTAGCACGATGTACTCAGATCCAATCCTTTTTCGGTATGCATTACCTCTCTGATGGTATGTTTTAATGCCAAATTAAACAGAACAGGTGAAAGAGAATCACCTTGTTTTAAACCTGAACGAACCACAAACTTTTCAAATAAATAATTAACGATTCTAAGCTAATTGAGTGTTTCCGTCAAGCATATCCTAACTTGATTTATTAATTTTTTTAATTCAATTAGAATATTATACAACTTCTGACAGTCAATAGAATTGTATGCCTTTTTGAAATCGATAAACACCTGGTGAACAACACTATTGTATTCTAATTTTTCTCTAATATTTGCCATGAAGGAAATATTTTATCAATAGTTGAACAGTTCTGTCTAAATCCGCATTGATAGTCTCTGATAATTTACTCGGTGTATCCTGTGATTTGGTTGGTAAGGATTAAAGTGAATATTTTATAACACACCGGATTAGAAAAGATAGTTATTACAATCCACCCTCGAACCCTTATTATAAATCAGAATAAGAATAGATTCTTTCTATTCTTCAGACAATTTTCTATTCACTTAGATCTTTTTAACTAACAAATGTATTTTAGAAACTTCAGATTATTCACATCCTTAATTAGTTCATTAGAAATATTATCGGTTCCCGCTGCTTTATAAGATTTTAATTTACCGATAGCTACTTCAACTTCCTCTTTACTCACTTTTTCTATTAATGGTTCAGCACTCTGGTACTCAAAAGGAAGACAAATAATTATTTCCCATATTTAAAATATTGTCAAAGTGGTTCTAAAATTATTTAATATGTCTACTGGATCAATCAAAATATTGTTATTTTCATCCCTATTTTGAGATGTGGGCCCTAAACATTTACGAGATCTGTTTATACCTTTGTACATATCTCTTACATTATTTTTTATTCTATTTCTATTATTTTATTTTTAATGTACTGTATTTTTTTATTTTTGAGCAATTCAGTTGTTTCATTCTTTAAGGTTCAGAAGTATTCGAGATTGTCTTCGCTAGGATTATTTACAGCTTTTCTTTAATCACACATGTTTAAACAATCTTCATTGAATCACGGTTTGTACTTTTTATTTTCATTTTTCTCAAGACACCAGTTACCGACCGCATTAATATTATCTCTGATCCTACCCATAACTTTTCTATATCATTGCGGCTCACACCAGAAGGTTCTAAAGCTTCAAACCTATTCTTAACATCTAGTTCGAATTGGTGGATTTTTTAATTTTTCAAATTAAAATTCTCTATATCAATACGGTTTTCTTTTCTCTTTTTTATATTAAGTTTTTGTTGAAGTTTGTGATTAATAATTCATGATCCGACCCACATTCTATTCCGTGTTAATATCGTTCATTAATTATACTGCTTTGCTCTAACTATGTTGTTTCAAGAAATGAACAATTTGATTTCATGTTTGCGAATATGGTGATGTGCATTTTTAAATGTAAAACTTTTAATTATCAGATTTTTCGAGATGGCAAAGTTTATCAGACGGATCCTATTATCATTACTATATTCGTGCAAACTTTCTTTACCAATCGTCAGAAAATTACTTTACCAACCCTCAAATATAAACATTTTAATTTTGTTTGTTTGTTGTGAGCCTAAATAATTGTAAATCGATGTGATCGTCAGTCAAGAATGGACTGTGTATAACACTAAAAAGGTAGACTTTAATAAAAAAAAAACTGGAATACCTTGTATATAATTCTAACTATGTCCATCTCTGATAAAGGTTCTTCTTTTCTAGTAAGCACATCTTTTATTTGTGATTCTCTTAGATTTCTATGGTTTATATAATACTGTATCTTTTCTACTGGAGTCTGAAATTAAGAACAAAATTAATATATATTGTAATAATTTTTATTAAAGAAATAATCATGTTCAATAATTGTGTTAAATTAAAAGATTTTAATGATCAAAATCCCAAAGAGGGGATGGAACAAAGGATTTTGTTTTGGCAAGCAGTTGGTATTTGACTGGGGTGAAGAGAGGATGGAAAAAGGGATACTGGCTCCAGTGGGTAAAACCCAGGGATAGTATTACCATCTTGGAAGTTATTTTTTGACAGTCACTAGTTGTTTGGAAATACAAGAGAGAGAATATCCCAGGGAGCTGGAGTTGAGTAGAAGAAAGTGTCACCATTTTGGAAGATGTGTTTGGCAGAACATAGGAAAATGTTAGAAGACAAATGAAATTAGTGCAACAAAGGAAGAAACAGTATATATAGAAAAAAAGTTAGCTTGCCAATCCATACTTGACTTTATTTTAAAATCAGTGTTTAATTTCAGTATAAATAATAATAGTTTGAGTGTTTTGATCTGATTGTCAGTAACCCAAACCTGAGATTAAATAATTTTAAATTTCAGTTTATTATATTAATATTCTTATAATTTTGATTATTATTTAACAACCTCTTATTTATTTAAGAAGTATCCTAACAGTATAAAGTGATCGTCCGAGGTTATATTATTATTAGTAAAATATAAGAGGGATGTTACATTTTGGCACTCAATTATGCGTAGCCTTATTCTTCAAAAATTAGGTCACTACAATCAGATCACAACTCACAGAGAAAATTTGTTTTAATTGTATAGATTTTTATTAATACTTTTTTAATAACGTGGAGAATAACCAGAGAGAGATGATGGAAGGTAATAATATAATCCTTATGAAATCTAATGGGGATGTTGTATATATAAACTTATATATATACATAAACCCTTTTATGGAAAGTCCATTTTTTTTGTTCTCCCCTTCCTTGCCTTTAAGGCTATACGGTGTTTTAACGGGCCAGGAAGTGATCGGGGGGGGGGGAGGGGGAGGAGGATTAATGCCAGAGTTAAAAGACCCTCCGGCATTGGAATGCGAACTCGTAACATTTTTCCATTTACAACTTTGGTTATCAAGTGATTGGGCAACGCGCAGTGCTATGCATTCTCTGTCGTAAAAACTTCCTAGCATCCTTCCTCTTCCAAGTAATCCAATCCCGCTGTCCTTTATACATCTTAGGTCCTTCAATTCAAATCGTCTGTCTACTTCCGCAAAACCCGTTTCGGTTCTTCAGATTTGTAAACAAGGGCCCACTGAACTGCTGTTTTCGACAGATCTTTCATGATCCTCATCTCTATCGAATTCTATCCCTCCCTGAATCTGTTGCTCCAATACCTTCCCCACCTTTAAATACAACATTTTCAATCACCTCTTTTCCATTCAGTCACCATAAAGTTGTAAATAAGTATATAAATTATTATTAGTTGGTTTTAAATATTTTTATTTCATTTTTTTTCTTTCTTAATTGATTAAGTGAGAAGATAACTTATACTTTTTTTATTTATTATATCTATTTGTTTTTTGTGATTATTCTCTGAGGCTACAAAACCCACATTTCTATCTCTGTATATTATTCTAAAAGGATCTGTCCCAGAATATAAAGTATTATTAGTATTGATTATTTATATATATATTTTATTTAAAATTATTTCAAGCAACCTATTCCTACCTCCAAAACTGGCCCATGCCCTGGATAGATAATATCTGGTTTTAAATTTAAAATTATACTCAGAGATTTCATATAATCATATAAATCTTCAAATACAGCTGTACCTTCACCTAATATGCAATCTCCACTGAACAGTGCATTTTCTTCTTTCATATACACTACCACATGATCTGCCGTGTGTCCAGGAGTATAAATAATCCTATAAAACCAAATACATCTATAATATTTATATATACAAATATCGAGCTGATTAATACAGGAACTAAAGTGTTTACAAACAACCTAAGTGATGCTCCTTCGACAGATAGTTCCTGTTGATCTTGTAGGTTGTGGATGGTTATGCCATCATATGATTCATTTTTTATATCACTTCTTGGAAATTTCCAAGCAATAGATCCTACGAACATAAGCAAGTTTATAAACATTACTGTGATAAAATCATGCTTTTAAGAACAAAATTATAAACTAATATGATTGGATTACAATACAGAGGCAAGTTCAATTATTATTAAACATTAACAACTGTTATAATATGTATGAAAGGGGTAGAGAAGATCATACATTAAACGATTTAACTTCATTGTCATTGGCGAATAACTCATGCTATCTCCACTATGGATTAATTTTTATTAACAAATAATCCTAAAAGAGAATAGATATAACTATAGTACTTTATATTACTAAATAGTTAATAAATTTAATAAATACAGAAACCTAAAGAAAATGGAAAATATTTTTAATTGGAGGAAATATCTACAGGCAAGAAAACAAACTATAAATGAAGGTTTATGTGCGTGTGTGTATATATATAATAATAACAATAATGCTTTATTTATTCTGGAACGAGAACCTTTAGAATAATACAGAAAGACAAAAATATGGGCTAAGGAGCCTTAGAGATACATAAACAATAATATAGAGTGATTAAATAGTCATAATAAAAAAATATATATATGTAAGTTACTTACTAATTTTCATCAGTTAATAATAGAAAAATGAAAAAAATAATGAAGAACGATTTAATAATTTATATACATATTTACAGTAGTATCTATTTACAATTTTATGGAGACTGGACGGATAAGAAACAATTGAACAGGCAGGATTTAAGGTAGGAAGAGTATTGGACTGACGGATGTGGGAAGGGATGGAGTTCCATAGAATTGAGGACAGGATAATGAACGATCTGTAGAAAGCAGCAGTTTGGTGGACCCTTATGTATAAACCAGAAGACCGAGAACAAACAGAGGATTTGAATTAAATGAGCTCAAAGATGTATGAAGGGCTGTGGGATTAGATGACTTGAAAGATGAAGGATGCCAGGAAATACTTACGACGGTAGGAAAGATAAAGCCACTTTAACTTTACATAAAAATGGGAAACAGAGGCGCCCCTTGGGATCCCAAAGATGAATCATACAAAGCAATTTATCAAACGTTTTAATTTTGCCTCGAGATCCTCAGAGACGCCCCTATATACCGTACAGCAATAATCAAAATGGGGAAAAATTAAGGAAGTAACTAGGAGCCTACGGATTTCAAGGGAAAATAGGTGACGGGAGTAATTTAGATGTTTTTAGGTGGAGATCATTTCCTATATGTACATACACACACATATATATATATATTTATTTTTTTTCGGTTGGCACTACACACCATTAAGATCTTTGACTGCGAGATATGGTCTCCTAGATCACATCTAAATTCCCAGTTTAAGTATACGGTGATAGGGTCATCAGTCCTACGCCCGGTCGATGTGAGTTGTCTCCAGTTGTCTGACTGGCCTCACATACCCAGGAGGAGGGATCTCGGGCAGAGTGGCTTGGGCAGCGACCCAAATCGGGCGGCCATCCATCCAAGTGCTAACCACACTCGGCATTGCTTAACTTTGATAATCTATTTCAAACGCCTTAGCCTGCATGGCTACCCCAGCCCCTACACACACACATATATATATGAAACAGTGAGTCAAACAAACTGTTTTCCTCCCTCTTCTGTACATTTGTAAATGCTAGGGATGCCCAGAAGAGGGTTTGATGGCGCAAGTTTGAAAATTTTTGAGGGGGCATATTTTACGGGTTTTTAATTTTAGAAGGGGCACATTTTGGCGGGGTTATGAATTTCTAGAACGAAAGTTCCATACTAAGGAACAAGGAGAAAACATGGAACAGACCGCAGCAAGTATAATTGTATATGATCTCCGATTTTTTTAATTCTACCTTCGCTTGCTCTGTTTTTAAAAAAGATGAGCAATAAAATATCTCGGGAGAGGGAGAATAGGTTCTTGCGCCATCGACCTTGGCAGGGATGGGCACCTCTTGTAAATTCTATTCCCAGTAAGTAATATTTTGAATATAAGTAAATGATCTTTTTCACAAAGGGAAAGAAATATATACATACATATATCTATGCATAAATAATACTTCTGCATGAAATACAAAAAAAAAAGATTAAAGGCACTTTAAAAATATTTTACATTATTTCTGTGGCACCTGTGACTGGTGTGTTCAATATTATTTTGTGAATTTTATGGGTATCACCAGAAAGATAATTTTTGTCCCTTTCTTTGTGACTAATGGGCTAACTTATTTGGATATCACAGAGATGAATATTCCTTTGCGAATCAGGGGTTGGAACATGAAAATTACAAACTTTTATTAGTTTTTTTCTGAAAATATTATTTTTGCACTTAACACATTACACTATTTACAGGTTACACAGATTTTTAAAGGTCACGTTTGAACATAAAATTCTCATTAGCAAAACTTCATATTATCTTCTATGTTTTTTTTTTTTAATGCGACTACTGATGCCAGGATCCCACTTGATATCCAATATTGGAAGGTAGTAGCACTTAATCAGGAAAGCTAACAGTCAATGAATGTCTTAAGTCATGGCTTGGGACAACAAAAAAAAATCCGTTTAAACCTAATACATGATAAATTGAACAAGAGTGTAGGTATTCATGTTGACAGTTTCTTCCCATCTTAGTCTTGGTCTTCCTCATGTCAAGTCAGGTCCCGTCTTCCTACCAGGATTTTCTTGTTTTTACTTTGAAATATGTCAAACAAGAAATTAAAATGCACAAGATACCTATAATTTGTTATAAATCACCAAACCAAGAGATGAAAACCAGAAGAAACCATTTTATCCAAGGAGAATAGCACTTGACTCTTTCTCCCAAGAAGTTTGATTGCTATCTTCATCTTAAAATCAATGAAATAGAATTATAAAAATTGTAATTTATTAACAATTACATTTGCTGTGGTCTGACTCATTGTTTGAATGGTCTCGCTGGAAGTTACAATCCAGGAAAAATATGCCTACTCCAAAATGTATAACCTTATAACATGTTCCATCAAAATTTTAAGTGGTACAACTTTTAGGCACCTCTGTGAATAATATTCTGATCAAGCATCTAGTACTAATATTTGATTTGTATTACATGTTACATTGTGCAATTCAACAAAAAAAGCAACAAATCAATATCATAATATTTAAGAAAAATAAAATATGAGATTACTAATAAACAATTAATTAAATAGTATTTTTAAAAAGCAATAGAATATTTCCAAATGTCATACACATACAGTTATTTTTCTGTTCATAATTCAGTGACACTTGACAGTCACAACAAAGTTAGCTAATGATTTTACCATCACCAATAATACTGGTAACATCCTCTAGACCACCAATATGATCTCCATGCCAATGAGTGATAATAACCTGTTCAATTGATACTGACTCTTGATGCAAAAATTCTTTCAATTTTTTTATATAATCCTTTTTCCCTTTCTCCCCAGTATCCAATAATATTCGCCTGAAAATATAGTTATATTATCGGCATAAAATATTGTTTGAACTAATAACGTCAACCATGAAACATTAAAAACCTCACTTTTTGCCAGTTCCTATAATGTAAGTATTGGTGCCTTGAAGAGTCATTTTCCCAGGATTACAACCCAGAACTCTAACAACCCTAGGTGTTAATCTAGAAACAATCGGTAATACAGCTGACATCCTTAGAAAAAAAAATATAAGGACTTCAAATTCTAAAAATGATTTTGAGAGGATTGACCTTGGTTATAGTAACCTGCCTAAATACACTTTCGATAACCTTTTAGATGTCATTTAGCAACTAGGAACTATGAAAGTGAGTGGTCCAGGTCTCAGCATTGAAAAATTTCTCTCTAGAAAGTAATATTTTAAACTGTTCCCCGAAATATATTTCCAGATGGTACGAATTCAGTGGGAGTATGGTTTATTTGAACTTAAAATTATGTACTTTGGCGCTTATTCGAGCTAACATCTTGATTGTACTACTACAAATCGATATTGCTATTATCGATTAAAAGTATCGGAAGAGTTTATTACGATATATTTTTCCAATGTATATTGATTTTTCAAAGATTCAATAAGTTCCTATCGAAGATACAGACATTATATTAATTGATCATTACTAGTCACATATTATACGCATATATATTTAAATAATTTTATATATTAATATAATTATAAAACTATCAATTAATAATATCGATTTATAAGCTTTAAGATCGGTAATATTTTCAGTAGCTGATGAAAAGAACAGCTGTTCTGGTCATTGAAAGTTGTGAATGTTGAAGATATTCGAGATTGTTCAGTTGATTATTTTTTCAAACTGTCTCTAGTAAAAGACAATGGCAAGCACTTTAACCAGAGCAGTTTTTACCAAGCCTAATCTTAGTGAGTACATATTCCGTCGAATGTTAAGGTTGATTGCTTTTCTTTTTTTTTTTTCTAAATGAATTTTCTGATTATTATAATTTTAATTAGATCAAGTAGCTGTTCCTCTTGGGAATGTTCTTGTTAGAAAACAACAAACTGCTCCACCACCAACCAAGGTTAGTTCTTTATGTACCTATATTTAATTATCAATACATATTTTCATTATATTGTTAATGGTTATGTAGTTACTTAAGGTTATTTTATAAAGTTTTTGTAACTATTATTACAGATAAAATTAACATAATCCTAAGCTGGGATTAATCTCACTTGGCTTAATACCTATTTTTATTTCATGGAAGCAATATTTTTTTTTAATTTTAATTACATAGATTTTTGTTAAGTATTTTAGATAATATGGGTATTTATGGTACTTATGAAAAATGCTTAATGTGCTATCATGTTGAACAGCTTGCATAAAACTTGAATAACAGATAATTAATGAAGACGAAGAAGGCTAAGAACCTGATAAAACATTAATGAAATCCTTACTGTTCAGTCCATGAAGCATAGGATAAATTTTCTTCCTGGATCAGTAAACTCATTGGTGGCACAACGTGTTGCACCTAAGGGATAATGCCAGATTCAGGCAGACAGTTTTTAAGTTTTATTTTTAAATCTAACAAAATTCTAGACATTCCTGTTTTTCACTAAAACGGCACCCAATTGCTGTCCCACTTGTTTATGGTTTAATAATTAAGGTGGCGGGATGACCCAGTGGACTACCGTTTGTGCCAAATAGCCATTGATTGACAACCTGGTAAATCTAAAATTACAAGTTCGAATCTTAGTGCCACAGAGCTTTTAACTCTGGAATTAATCTCCCCTGGCCCACGAAAAATCCTGTATTACCATTAAGCCAAGGAAGGAGAGAAAAAGAAGAAAAAAAAAGATATTTGTGTTTTTGCAAAGTTTGGGTAGCTGTGAAGAAGGTACAAGTGTGGCACCAATTGCCAATTTATTTGGGCATAGTGATTGTGAGATAGTAATAATTTTGAACAAGCGAGTGTTCAGTACCTTACTAAAGAAAGAGTCCACTTATATTTTTAGGCACAGTGAGGAATGCCAAATTTACTGGAAGAAACCTTTCATGTGTTGCCCTATTGCTTCTGATAGGACCAAGTCCTCCCACTACTTCAGGGTTGGCTATCCTGCTAATATTCTTGATCCATGAATATTATTATTTTTAATAATATAAATATTATTTCACAAAGCATAATAATAGTCAAACATCTTTTAAATATGAAGTAAACAAATAAATAAATTTATTTTCCAACACTGGTAACAGTTCTTACAACCTTTCATTTCCTGCAATTACTCAAAATAAAAAGAGGAAACTCAGCCCTCTAAAGGATACAACTTTAATCATCTGTTTTCAAAATACAAAATGAAAGTTTAGTATTTCGTTGGGGTGTTAAATCAAGATCCAACAACCTGGAAGAAATAAATGTTGATTGTTTTAGATGAAGCAAGCTTCCAATATGCTTATCAAGGATTAACAGATTGTGTCATCCTCCTGAAGATGATTAAAACTTTCAGGTGACGATTTTCCTTTTTCACAAGAGGATGCTATGCAAGCCAAGCAGCTGGAAGAACAGGATTTGGAAACTGGGGTAGGAATGGTGACTGAAGGACACAACAAAAAAATTACCTTGATAGACCTTATAGTTCAAATTAATAGTTGTTCATTCAGTCAATGATTGTAATTAGTCAAAATAAGTTACAAAAAAACTATTTTCTTAAATAATATTTATTTATTTATGTTAAGTCCATTAAATGATTTTTTTAAAACTTCATTTTTGATAAAAATGATGCATGAGAAATTATTTCTATCAATATTCCTCGAATAGGGAATTTTGTTGGATAATATTCTTTTAGAATATTTGGACTGTTGGTTTCTAAACAATTAAATGTTTGAATTATTCTAGAATTCAAATTGTTAAAAGTGAATCAATCAGGGTTTCCAAGGTCACCCTTATATAGATACTTCTGATATTTCAGTTTCTCAGATAGGATTTTCCTCTGTAAACTACTTAATAATTGTGATTTTAAATACTACTTAACTATCTAACCAATATCTTTATTTAATTATTAATTTACAAAATATCTTTAGACCAAAGAAGAGAAGTTGGTCGAGAATTGCACAAAATAAATATAATTTATTTTTGTGTACTTCTATTAACTGCAATCCCCAACCAAATTCTCTTATAAGAATCTACAGTCTACCGTTGAAAGATCATAGGTTTAATTTATTTATTATTATTTTCATTTTTCTGAATAGCAATGTAGTTGTGTAATTTTCTCTATTGACAGGAGAAATATGGTCCTCTCGCTGATGAAGATAGAATTTTTACAAATTTGTATGGCCGCCATGACTGGAGGCTTAAAGGTGCTGTGAAGAGAGGTGATTGGTATAAAACCAAAGAAATTATCGATAAAGGAGCAGACTTCATAATAAGTAAGTTGTACTTTTGATAGATGATTTTTCAAGTACCGTAACTATGCCTAACTTATTTTTTTGTTGATAGATGAGGTTAAAAATTCAGGACTGCGAGGCAGAGGAGGCGCAGGCTTCCCCTCTGGAATGAAATGGAGTTTTATGAATAAGCCCTCTGATGGAAGGTATTTATTTATTTATTATATAATTAAAATATTTTTCAATTGATTATATTATATAGCATTTCCAAGTCAATTTCAACCTTTTCCTAATCAAATTCAACCTTTTCCATTTCAAATTCAACTTTCGAATTTTTGTCAATTTTCTTTTTTTTTCTAAATGAAGGCCACTTACTATATTATCGAAGGCATAGCTTTTGAAAAATACAAAATAAAGTTGCATATTCACTTATTTTAACATTTTAGATTTTTTTCAGTGTAATATTTGTATGTCATATTCAATTTTTTCCAAGTCAAATTCAACTTTTTCCGGACCAAATTCAACCTTTTCCAAATCAAATTAAACTTTTTCCAAGTAAATTCAACCATTTCCATTTCAAATTAAACCTTTTCCAATTCAAATTCAACCGTTTCCATTTCAAATTAATTAATTTTTTGTAAATTTTATATATTATTTTAAAATAATGGCCATCTCCCCCCCCCTCCAATATGAAGTTCTATTATTATGCTTTCCTAAGTAGAATTTACACTTACGGATATCGATTTCTTATACCTATTCGGATTTATTAGGGACTAGTATTATGCTGTCCTGTACCTAGTTTTTAAAATAACCTTTATTTTAAGATTACGTCACTGCGTTTTGACTTATTTAAGTTTTTTTGATTTATTCGATATAAGGGTGTATTCTTGTGTTTCCCGAGCCGTAAATTTTGAAAATGGCACCCATTTTATGATTACGCCACTGCGTTTTGACTTATTTAAAATTTTCAAATTTATCCAATTAAAAGGTCTACTTTTATGCTTCTGGAGCCGTAGATTTTGAAAACGACCACCATTTTAAGAATAGTCCACCACGTTTCGATTTCTTTAAGTGTTTCAAATTTTTTTTCATGTGTATTCTTAAAATGTAAGTCTTTTCAAAAACTACGGCCCCGGCAACATAAAAGTATACCTTTAAATTGGATAAATTCAAAAAACTTGAATTAGTCAAAACGCAATGATGTTATCATAAAATGGAGGCAATTTTCAAAATCTAAGGCGCCGGAAACATAAAAGTAGACCTTTAAATTGGGTAAATTCGAAAACTTGAATAAGTTAAAACGCAGAGGAGTAATCATAAAATGGAGGTCATTTTCAAAATCTACTGCTCCGGAAACATATGAATACACCCTTATATCGAATAAATAAAAAAAACTTAAATAAGTCGAAATGCAGTGGCGTAATTTTAAAATGGAGGCCATTTTCAAAATCTACGGCTCAAGAAACATAAAAGTAGACCTTTATAATGGATAAATTTGAAAAACTTCAATAAGTAAAACGCAGTGGCGTAATCATAAAAAGGGGGTCATTTTCAAAATTTACGGCTCGGGAAACATAAGAATGCAGACTTACATCGAATAAATAAAAAAAATTAAATAAGTGGAAACGCAGTGACGTAATCTTAAAATGGAGGTTATTTTCAAAAACTATTCATACAATAACAGACCCACACATCGAAAAATTAAAAATAATTAAATAAATAAAAAAGGGTTGAATTTGAAATGGAAAAGGTTGAATTTGACTTGGAAAAAGTTTAATTTGATTTGGAAAAGGTTGAATTTGACTTGGAAAAGGTTGAAATTGACTTGGAAATGCTATGTATTTAACAAAGTAAACTCTTGAAATCTTCACTTAATAAGATATAATAGTTCATCTTTATTTTTAATTGTTTAAGATTTAATCCATTTGTTCCTTTTATTTCTGACACCATGCAGCGACTCGGTTTTTCTTTGAAAGCTGAGTATTTACATAATATTTATTTATTTTATTATCATACTAGCTGTTGCTTATGTTAACTATTAGTAAGAGCAAATTGGCTGCTGTTGTCATATAGACAGTAAATCCTACAAAATTTTCTTCAAATGCAGTTCCTCTCATTAATAATTTTCAGTCATGTATTTTACTTAACATTATATTTTCCATTTAAGGCCGAAATACCTTGTTGTTAATGCTGACGAGGGTGAGCCTGGTACTTGCAAGGATAGAGAAATAATGAGGCATGATCCACATAAATTGGTCGAAGGATGTCTTATTGCTGGTCGGGCCATGGGAGCTAGAGCAGCATATATATATATCCGTGGTGAATTTTATAATGAAGCTTCTAATATGCAGGTTGCCATAGCCGAAGTGAGTAGAACATAACTGATTTTTGTAAAAGTATATAACAAATGAGATATTTGGGTATTATTTAATTGGCTTTTATCTCATGTAGCATTAATTAATCATTATAAAGTATATTCTGTTGTTTTTTTTTATGATAAAAAAGAACTAAAACCTGATCAATGTCAATTGTTTTTTAAACAGATTCATTCCTAAGAAATAAACAGTGTTTCAAGTTTTCAAGCAATGAAACACTAACTATAATTTTTTTTTTGTTTTATGTATTTTTTTTAAATTTGTATTTTAATGGTATTAATTACCGCACCTAACTTTATCAACTAGTGGTAAGAAATATTGGTTATAAATTTCATTTCGAGATCAAGAAAAAGTCTATTCATTTAATATCTAGGACATTGATCCTGCTTGTACAACTAGGTATTGGTAGTTGAAAATTAAAAGGCATAAGTTTTTGAAGAATTAGGTTTGCAGATTGATCTCTGAAATTTTCTGATGTTGAAATATAAATTCTGTTCTAATGTGGTATATAGTTCATTGGAAAAACAAAAAGTATCATAAATAATTGTTTCTTACCACGAAAACTTTTTATATTTTTCTTTGACCAGTTTTTTTTCTATCGATTATACTTATATAATCTTTTACAACAATTTTAGGCATACCAGGCAGGGCTCATTGGAAAGAATGCCTGTGGCTCTGGCTACGATTTTGATGTATTTATGCATAGAGGCGCTGGAGCCTATATCTGTGGCGAGGAAACTGCTCTGATTGAGTCACTGGAGGGAAAACAGGGCAAGCCCAGGCTAAAGCCTCCTTTCCCAGCCGATGTTGGTCTCTTCGGTTGCCCGACTACAGTGACAAATGTTGAAACTGTAGCTGTTTCACCGGTCAGTAGTACTATTAAAACTCCTGTTTTATTATTTTATGTGACCGGATTTATCTTCAGTTTATTTCTTCTCATTCTATCATTAATAATTACAGGACTTTATAATCCCAAAGATAATTTTAAAATCTCAATAATTTTATGTTTGTTGATTTGTTTTTCCCACCTTGCTATCCTATTTATTAGCTATTCCATACTCAGTTTTAAATCCTTATTTACATCAGTTAAGGAAGAGAAGGTGCATATGTAAGACTTTAGATTGTTTTGATGATATTTAGTCTGTTAATTTAAAACTTAGATCTACATATTATGCATTATGCAGTATTGAAAATTATATTAAGCTGAAGGAAAGGGTGTATTTATGTATTACTATGCTGATATGATAGTATAATCTCCCAACCAAGGCTCATAAAATCTTTGTCTAACTGATTGATATGGGACAGTTGTTTTTTTTGTATTATTCTCTTTTCTGGTTCATCCCTGCTACAGATTATCCTCCTGTCAGCTTCTGGCCAAGTAATCGAGCTGTCATATAGAAGTATTCAACCTATTCGTTTTCCCTTATCCTTTTTAACATTTATCAAGGTGGTTCAACGAGTGATACAGGGTTTTCCTAGACCAGGGATGAGGGCAGGAGAATAATGGCCGAGTTAAAAGCCTCTCCTCTCCCCACCCTCAGGACAAGAGCTAACAAGTTGAAGTTGAATGTGGAAAAGACGAAGACAATCTTAATAGGCTCCAATCACCTCCTTAAAACTGTTCCTACATGATAATCCCATAAAATTTTATCCCTCCATCAAAAACCTTGGAATGATCAAACACTATTCAATATCCAACACATGTATCCTATATCTCCTGCTAAACCATTTCCATCTTAAAACATCTAAATCACCTATTTCTCCTTGAAACCCGCAGGCTCCTAGTCACTTCCTTAATTTGACTATTGCTGTACAGTATATGGAGGTGTCTCTGAGGGTCTCGAGGTGAAACTAAAACGTTCGATAAACTGCTTTGTACAATTCATCTTAGGGATCCCAGGGGACGCCTCTGTTTTCCTTTTTTATGTAAAGTTGAAGTGGCTTTACCCTTCCTGCCAGCATAAGTATTTTCTGGCATCCTTCCTCTTTCAAGTCATCCAATCCCACAGCCCTTCATACATCTCCAAGCTCCTTCAATTCAAATCCTCTGTTTGCTCCCGCAATACTCGTTCTCGGTCTTCTGATTTATACATAAGAGCCGTTGCTTTCGACAGATCGTTTATTATCCAATCCTCATCCCTATGGAACTCCATCCCTCCCACATCCGTCAATCCAATACTCTTCCTACCTTAAATCCTGCCTGTTCAATTGTTTCTTATCCGTCCAGTCTCCATAAAATTGTAAATAGATACTACTGTAAATATGTATATAAATTATTAAATCGTTCTTCATTATTTTTTTCATTTTTCTATTATTAACTGATGAAAATTAGTAGTTAATTACATATATATATTTTTTTATTATGACTATTTAATTACTCTGTATTTTTGTTTATGTATCTCTAAGGCTCCTCAGCCCACATTTCTTTCTTTCTGTATTATTCTAAAGGGACTTGTCCCAGAATAAATAAAGTATTATTATTATTATATTATCATTTTGTCACTGACTAATATTCTATGTGAATTATTCGTCAACTATTATATAATTATTTAAAGTTATCTGAACTGAAGTTATATAATGATTTAGAGATGATTGACCGTGATATAATATGAGGAGTTGATCGGGGGGTGCGGTCAAATAAAATTTATTTATTTATTTGACCGCATCCCCTCCTTCCTCCCTCCTGCCCCCCGATCAACTCCTTCTCATAAAGTTATTTAAGGTTATTTCCACTTGGAACAATGCTGGAAATATTTTCAGTAGCATATACTTCTTTACTTCACCTCTCACAATAAAATATTAAATGATTGCAGTATTACAATTTTCTATAAACATTGTAAACTGTTAAGCTTGTTGTAAAGGGTTTTGACCTGCTGTAGTCATCCAAAACATCCTGCTAGAGTTAACACGAATTGCCCATAAGTCAGGGAAGAGTGGAAAATATGTATTCATATTTGATATATAGATAATACAGATGGATATGATCCATCATATTTTATATAGAGAGGTTTGACCGTAGTTCAAACCATGTTAGGTACTTCTTAACCTAAACCTTATTTTAAGTAAAAATGATTAAACAATAATGTTGTGCTAATATAGATTATTAAGTTAATAATTATATATTAATTTAATAAGTATATTAATTTTTAATTATTTTTCAGACTATCCTTCGCAGGGGTGGAAAATGGTTTGCTGGCCTTGGCCGCCCTCGTAATTCTGGTACAAAACTATTCAACATTTCTGGACATGTTAATACTCCTTGCACAGTTGAGGAAGAAATGTCCATTCCACTGAGGGAATTGATTGAAAGGCATGCTGGTGGTGTTCGAGGAGGCTGGGATAATCTTCTTGCTATTATACCTGGCGGCTCTTCAACCCCTCTTATTCCTAAAGAGTGAGTGATTAACTTTACCTTCTTTTTATTAAAATATGAAAATTTTAATTAATTATATCACACATGCTGTCTTTATGGCACATTTTCTTGTAGTTTTGTAATGATCCCTCGGATATGCCTTACTGATAATTCTGCAGTACGTATTCTTGAACAAACTATAAATCAATGCAGGTCACAACTTCTGTAATCTATACCCGTTGTAATTTACCAAGAAGACATTAGTTTCTTCTTTAAGTTTGCGATATTTTTCAAAACTCAGAAGACATCTCACACTTCAAGTTTTGTTGTTAAAAAGTTCATTTTGTAGTCATCCTTCATAGAATTTGATTGAATTACAATTAACATTCACGGAAATTATGTTCATAGAAAATCACACGAATCTTGAATTACCGTATGCTGAGTATATCTTCTTGAGTAAATAAAGCGCTACGTTTTAAAATCTACTACAAAGACAAAAACACAGTTTGTTTTAAATGTATTTTTTATTAATTTAATACACAGTATGTATTCAAAGATAATAGATGTTCAAGAATGTTCTCATACTGAACTCTATATGATACGGAAAGAAGAAGAGGGCATCAAAAGAAAAAGTGGAACGATGCGTTTAACTGAAATTTAGATATTTGAATATCAAAATCTATTGTTTTTATTGTTTCTGTTTTAATGGTGTTACTTTTTAATTTTATCTAAGCAAATGAAAATATTTTAGTGATAGTACTATGTTTGTTGACTTTATTAGAAATATTTGACGGGGGGGAGGGGGGATATTAAAATTGTTAGTTTGTTTTATTGCAATATTTAACTACTATAGTTATTAATTTAATTAAATTATATTTTTGTGGTTATAACGTCTTTTTGTTTTTCCTCCTTAGGGTTTGTGATAATGCGATCATGGATTTTGATGGATTGTTGGCTTGCCAGACGAGCTTGGGAACTGCAGCTATTATTGTGATGGACAAGTCTACCGATATTGTTAAAGCCATCAGTCGCCTGATAATGTTCTACAAGCACGAATCGTGCGGCCAGTGCACTCCATGCAGAGAGGGTATCAACTGGATGTATAAAATCACAGAAAGGTAAAGAACACATTTAGCTCTAGTCATATTGATTATTTTCCTCCTTATTAACCAACTTATAAGTAATTATCAATAAACAATATTTTAGGTACTTAAGGCATAGACATATAAAAATAAAATACTATGATCGGTTAATTTCTTAGCACTACAACTCGCTAGCTAGTCGTGGCCTCCTAGATTAGTCTATGCCAAGCATCACGGTCTGTCCAGCTGCTTTTCAGTTCTGAGTTCTAGAAGGAATTTTCCATTATAGCCCACACTATCCTACCATTTTAGCCGCAAGGTAAGTCATCCACTATGTCTTGTTCCATGGAGCATCTCAGTTACAAGATGTTTTCTAGAAGTGCTGAGTAATCCATACTAGTCTCATGGTCTGCCCACCACAGCCTCCCAAGGCTGATGACTCTGGCTACATCTGACCCATTACTCAAATTCTACAATTCCTGATTAGCATTCCTCCGCCACTCATTTCAGACCTGGATCCCTCCATAGAACCAGTATAGGACGAGCCTTTAGAATATTTGTAAAGAATGTATATTTGCCATGGTCATCGTCCAAGACAGTCATCAGACCCATATGTGGAGGGACAGGGTATATCAATACCTTGTACAGGATCAGTTCTGTGGCTGGTGATGAGTTCACTTCTCATTTCATAGTTTAAGTAAAAATATCTGGTAGTGCCTGTGATTTGACTTTTGCTTTGGCCTTAATGTAATTGTTATTTTCCATCTATTTCCTCAGGTATGCAAACTCATTCACTTTCTCTGATGAACTTCACCCTCCTCGGGTTCTGATCGCTGGACAGTAACCATGTACTTGTTTTTCCTTTCGTTCACAATTAACCTAAGCTTTTTGCATTGGATTCAATCTCAAGGAATGCTTCCTCTACAGCTCCTTTATACATACCATCTATGTTCAGATCCTCAGTAAAAGTGTCCTAGTCTAACCTTGTTGAATTAATTTTTCATCGCATTTTTATGTTCTTTTGGAGCTAAACTCTTTAGGTTTGGACAAGCATGTAGTTGATTAACTTTGATTTGAGCCTATCATATCATTGCTTTGTTTTGGGTAATCTTTAGTTTAGTCTTTCATATCAATAATTCCGTACAGTGGCCATATCTAAATCATTTAAGATTAACAATAATTGTGATACAAATACTTCTGCAGGGACTTCAAATTGCTTGAAATGTAAACATCAGTATGGATATAGTGTAGAGTCGGCTTGTGAAAGTTTATCTTCAACCCAGAATTCATCTTCAATGTTTTCAATTTAATAAGCAGAATGACAAGGATAATATATAATATATATGATCAGTTGTACAAGCAAAAAATTAATCATCTTTATTCCTAAATAATTTAATACATAAAAATTTCACAAGAATATTTTATTGTTTCTCCCAAGTTTTGAGTTTTTAAATACCATTTTTGATTTCATTTAACTATATATGAAATATATGGGAGGAAGGGAAAGCATTTTTATCGTGAAAATTTTCAAATCTGAGTTTTCAATGGAAATACATGTTGATGTCTCCTGAATTCAAATAACCAAGTCCTGCAAAATGGTCTGTGTGTATTTATTTGAAAAGTCCAGCTCAAAAATGAAAAGTTGAATGAAAGTGAAATTGCTTATTTAAGGTTTGTATATACCTGAGATGTTACAGCAACTTTTTCCTCAAAATCGGCTACTAATCGGAAGTGCCACTTTAAAATAGCTCTAACGATTTTGATTAAATTCATTATATTAGTCTAAAATTAAGCAGCTTTTAATATAATGGAGGTTTTATTCTCTTTGATGTTCTCTAATAGTGCTTGAATGGTTAATTTTCAATATTTCTTCTTCTAAACTAACTTTAGTTTTTTTGATTTGAAATAACCATTTCACAACTAACTCTGATATAAAAAATAGTTAAATATAAAATGTTAAAGAATTTGATAATTAATCAAAGGAGAAATAAGAGATCGTAACGAAGAATATTTGTAATAGAGGGACCAAAACAAAGAAACACGATCGTGCCAAAAGAGTCAAACAGGATTCTATACGTAACAGAGGCTTAATATAATACGGACTCTGACAATATTATATACATAAACATATGCAGTTTTCATATATGCTGCTGTTTGTATTATTTAATTTTTAATTGTATAGATTACAGCAATATAAAAATTAAAATTTATATATATATACCGGTACATAAACAAATAAAAATACCCTCAATGAAATATGAATAAGTATAGAGGCCTTCTTTATCAGTGGCTCTCTTGTAAGACTAAAAATATTTGTGGCACTTAATTATTTATTATAATCAAATTAATAATTGAAAAATACAGTTGTAAAAGAAAATTGTGTCAAACAAAATAAATGTAATATAATAAATGGCTATGAAAAACATATGGTAATAAATTGTTTTAAATAATGTTTTATACTGTCTATAATTTTTACTTTCACTTCCCTTTGTCTGAAAATACTTATTTCTGCTGCAGAAGAGGGTGGTGAGTGAAAGTTGTATGATGTGTGCATTGCATCAGATTTTTTTCTATACTTGTTTTTTCAATGTATTTTCAGATATTTCTCATTGAATATATACTTTACTGGACACCTGAAAAAAATTTAATTAAGTTTCAAGCCATGATTTAAACCAAGATTTGACTTTAATTCAGCAAATTTTAAGAGAGTTGGCTTTAGGTTTTATAGTCATTAATTAATGATTATTTTTTTATTAGTTTCTTCCAGCGATTTGTTCATTATTTCTAGAAATTTTAAATTAAAAACTAATTTTAAGTATTTTTGTTTATAGGTTTGTGACTGGTAATGCCCAGCCCGCAGAAATTGACATGCTTTGGGAACTAAGCAAGCAAATTGAAGGTCATACCATTTGTGCTCTGGGAGATGGTGCTGCTTGGCCCGTTCAGGTTAGTTAAATTCAGTGCTTTATCAATTAATTATCGTTGATCTCTTTTTAATGAATATTCAAAATTTTAAATCTGTTCTCTAACAATTTTATTGACAGAGCTAGGACCAGGAACCACTTTAGGCTTTTACATTACTCAAGTCGTTCATTATTATCTTTACATATCATGCATCTATGGTATATTTTAAATATGTTTTTAAAAGTGTAGAAGGTGTATTAGTTGTTTTTGTTTTGAGAAACTGGTAGCATTTATTATGTTCGAATATCATACATTAATTTATTTTTCATTATTATTAACTTCAAAATATAGTTAGGATATATTTTTAAATAAGTCAGGATAGTCGAAGACATCGATTGTTGTGATAAATTTTCTGGACATGTGGTTTTCAAAGCCTTAGCGATGTAATTTTTATCACTTTTTAATTATCATAAATTTATAATTTTTATCAGCTGCGGTGGTTATAACAACTGATTGGTCACAACAAATTATTTTGATGACCTATTTATCGTATAGATAATCTACCTCTTCTGGAATAGGAAGGTCGAGATTCATTTCGTGGAAATAAATTCCATCCAAAGAATTCAAAATGGAATTGTTAAACTTGAGAGTGTTAAGGTTACACCTTAACACTCTCAATAATCATGGCCTCATGATAGTGGTTTTTAAAAACTTAACAGTGATGCTACTGGAGTGCTCTCAGATGGTCCTCCACATCACTAGGATAGGGTCTTAACATTAGATTATTTTCTCAAGTGTATGTATAAATAATGATATCAACATATACTCTTTGATTCACAAAACAATAGAAACGATCATTTCAAAAAACTTTTTTATTTGGCATAAGATTATAAAAGAACAACATAAATTGTCTTTATTGGCACTGAAATAATTTCTGATTGATTAATTTAAAGAAATTAAAAAATCTGGTGCGTGCAACACACAACTTTCACTTACTCTTTGAACTTTGAATAAAAATTATTTTCTGGCCATGTTAGGCTATTATAAAATGTTTTAAATTGCATTTTAAACTGAGCTAAAGCTAAAAAAACACAAATGCTATTAAAATAACAAAAGTCCTATTTATTATATCACCGGTTGATTATGGATTGTACGAGTCGTTGATTATGGATTGTTCGATCCATTTATTATGGATTGTACGACTATAAGTCATTAAACTGTTATTTTCCATTGCAAAGTTTATTAAAACGGAATTAAGAGATTTGCAGTGTCTGTCATAGACAGGTCAAAAGTTGTCACACTAATTGTAAGTGGATTCTGTTGGAATATCGCAAAAAGAAAAATTATCAAACTATTCACTAATTTAATTTTATAAAAGGTTACATGATGATTTTTCGGAATAAACGGACGATAGATATCTAAATATTTAAATATATTATGAGATCTAGAGTTATTAAACTACAGTAAATATATTTAGGGTTATAAACGTATCTATGAAATATTTTTGTATTTCACTTCTTTTTTCACACAAGTACAATGAAATGGTAGTGGAATATCACAAAGAGAAGATCTATCGAATTATTCACTAATTTAGTTTTCTAAAAAGTTATATGACAATATTTTGGAATTAACTTTAATACCTAATTATTTATAGAGAAATACTTTATTAAAAGTAATGCTGCCCTACTACATAGGGTTGCTTCGTACACAGCATACTTATCAATCCATACGGACATTAATTTTATATTATATTTTTCTTTTTTTTTTCTCCCCCTTCATAACAATACTCTTACAAATTATCAACACTAAACCATATTAAACAATAGACGTAGCATAATAAACACTTTCCCAAAATAAAAAAAAATTCCTTTTTTCTCTTTAAATTCTCAAACGCAATATAACATCGCACACATATATAACACAGCAATTCCTTGAATGTAGCCAAAAAGATAAGACGATTATGAACCAATTTAAAATTTAATAAATAATTTCTAAACTACAGTAAATGTATTTAATATTATAAACACATGATTTATACATCCATGAAATGATTTTATATTTTATTTCTGCTTTCACACAAGTACACTGAAATAGTTTTTTTAACAATGCCATCAACTTGCTTAGGTGGATTTTAAATACATTTAAAAAAAATTAGCATTACCTTATTAACACATTCAAAATTCAAAAACCGAAACAAAGGATATAACCATTGCAGCAGAATGTATTAAAAAAAAACTAGACACCATATCTTATCTCCTAATTGTCCGATTTTAACAATTTGTTTTTTAGGCTATTCCATAAACTTTTAGAAAACCATATACAACATTCCCAAAAAAGTGTATACTTTTTAAGTTATTCAGAATTTAATTTTACCATCCCTCGTAACTTTTTTTCAGCTTCTTTTTGCTGATGAATGTTATATAGATAAATTTGAAGGGTGTCGAGAAAATGACTTCAGCGAAGTTTCAATGCAATAGGTACATTCGTTTAGGCGCTACAGTCTATAGCTACGTTTTTCTGCATTTTTATTTTTTTTCTCCTTTATTAACTTATCAAATTCTTTCAAAAGTTATATTTAGCATTTTTTCGCAACTCTGAATAATGCGAAATATTTACCTTTTTAAAATAAACCATATTAAAGGTACTTTAGAGGAAGACGTATATGAACATTGGGCATTTAAGCCCTGTAAAGTGACATCAATGGGGATAAGACCTAATTTATATTAAAGACCACTTAATTATACAATGATACACCGAGTTTAATCAAAATCGTTAGAGCCGTTTTTGAGAAAACTGTGAAAATGTGTTTCAGCGTTGGTATAAAGTGGCACTTCCGGTTAGCCAATTTTAAGGAAAAAGTTGCCGTCACAACTAAGGCATATACCTATCTTAAATACGTGATATCAGTTTCCTAGGACTTTTCGTTTTTGAGCTAGACTGCTAACATACAAACACACAGACCCTTTTTCGGGACTTGGTCATTTCAACTCAGGGTACCTCAAAACGTATAAATCCGTCGAAAACTCAGATTCAAAAATTTTCTCGATCGCAATACTTACACTTACTATATATTACATATATACGTAAGTGAAAGTAAAAAAAAACAACTGTACTCATTAACTTGTTTTGTAGTGAAGCTCATGAGATTTATATATTGTTACAATACATAAAAGTATAGAACCATTTTCTGTCAACTCTTATAACTATCAATTATTGTGTATCATAAAAATTTAATGAGAAAATCGTATGTTTAATCTGTTGTATTTATCAAAATCATGTAAAATTATTTTATTTCTTAACAGAAAATTCACTTTTGTCTCTTCTTGAATCTGTCTTAGGTTCAGTATTTTGTTGGAAATAATGGTTCTTGGTCGGTAGTTATACAAGTAGGTTTTTTACATATGTCATGCTCAACCATGTTTTCCCCTTCATCAATTCTGAGTAACCACTTTGTAGAAGCTGGAAGTGTCCCAGGAGATGACCCCAGGACGTGTCTTCCTTACTGATTAAGCTACTCCTGTCCCGCGTTTCTTTTTAGCTTATAAAACTCCATGACTTTTAATGTATTTTCTTTGGATTCTTCTCTTAATTTTCACAGTTTTGTACACAAGCTATAAATTTAGTTTGAATATCACTTTGTGTGAATTCATTTTTAACCATTTCCCTTATCCTGTTATATATTGAGAATCTAAATCATTTATTACGAAGGCAAAAGAAGGTTATATTATTTTAGTTATAATTGACTTGTTTTATTTAAAACTCATTTGTGGTTTTGACTTGCAGGGTCTCATAAGGCACTTCAGGCCCGAGCTGGAAGCAAGAATGAAGAAATTCCATGAGAGTAATCCTCAGCGCCGAGCTGCCGCTAATTAGATTAATTTTTACTCTTTAAATACGTAGTACATTGCCTCGATATGATTATCAAATGTTTAAATTAATGTACTAAGTGAGATACCTACAGTTTGTGTATAATAACTTATAGAATTTGGCTATTTAACTTGAGCTCCACAGAAAAATTGCCTCCTTGTTTGTTTTATTGCAATAGATAATATAAATTAATTTATATTTTATCCTTCTTCTTAAGTGTATAATGCTCATGATGTTTTTATTTAATTTATTTGTAAATACTCATGGATGGTGTGATCAAAGTTTCATTTTTAGATTATGATTTTACTGTTTAATTTCTGAAAATAAAAATTTATTTAATGTTTTTGGTTTTCTTTTTTACCTTTCATCATGATGTAATTAATTATTTATTTAATAATTTTTATTAGTAATGTTAATTATGCCTACTTTATTTGTATGAAGGAAGAGGATAGATGTGGTTCAAAAACAAACAACTCTTCTAAGTACAATTTATGTATTTTAACTAACACGAAACTAGCAACAGAGCAGTATTCACAATAGTTAAATATTTACAAAACAAGAAAAAGTTACAGTAATAATATAATTATTTATATATTTACAATTCAGTCGTGTGGCAATCCTTTCGAACCAAGGTCTTATGTAAAACCACAACCCAGTACAACAGAGATTTGTTCGAAATTATCACTTATTTTGGCACAGTACCAGTGTAATTAATATATTTTTTTAAATTTTCATAGATTTAATGAAATTTCTAATAACTAGAATAATTTAAGAACTGTCTCTGCTGATTTGGGCGTGTCATTTAGATTTTCAGTCTTATAAAAGTCTACAACTCGACCATATACGAACCACATACCTTGTCTTATATAGGAATATGGAATCACATATTATTGGTAGGAAAACCCCATTCGTCTTCTGTACTTCATTTTAAATAGATCACAAGGGCATTTCTATCAATAAATTATCTAATTTTCAACATTTTTTTCCTTTTTTACAGTAATGAAACATCAATTTCACATAATTTCATAATAGTTTTAAAACATTCTGAAACAACAAAGACTAAGATTTCATATCTTATGTACTATTTACAATGAAACATATTCTTTTTAGGCTCCAGGCCTGACATCAAAGTACATACATACATTTAGTTCATAACATGAATGTACATAGGTGGGAGTCATTGCTATACACAAAAATAACTAAGACTAATAATTTATCTTAAGACGAGAATAGATAGTTCTGATTTACAATAATAGTATTTAGGGACCCGGATTGGGAGGGGAGGAACACGGACGGTTAGTTCTTTTTTTACATATCTGGCACGACTTGGTCATGAGATGTATTGAGGCAAAGTTTTTCTTCCTGAACTAGCCAGGGGTGAATAAGGACGTCTGATGCGGTCAGCCTTTCTTGCGGCTCCCGTCTCAGGAGGCTCCTAATAAGGCATTTTGCCCTTGACGATAAACATTCAGGAATTACAAAGTGTCCTCTGCTTATCTTGACAAACAGATTTGCATGTTCTGCATCGTTGAATGGATACCTGGAATAAAAGAGGCAGAACATTAGGCTTTTTTGTATACACAATGGAATATTAGAGAAAAAAAAAACAAGAATATAAAATAAAAGAATAATATAAAACATCAATTACCTTCCAACAAGCATAGTGTATAGAATGACTCCCATGGACCACATGTCAGCAGCTCTGCCGGAATACCTCGCATGACTCCTGAGTATCTCAGGACTTACATAAGCGGGGCATCCCCTCTTGTCTTGGAGGACATCGTCATCCCCATCCTCGAGCACTACCGCATCTTCCAGGCTCTCCAATTTCAGTTCCGTCCTAAAAATAAAAGATAAAATGTCGTAATGGATATACATAATTACAAATTCAATGAGATATTAAAATGATTGGTATAACCAGAACACAGTAATTATTCTTTAAAAAATTGACCATTTCTCTTTCAGTTAATTGATGTAGGATTATTACAATTGGAATGATTTTCATTTTACTTATATTAAGTGAAAAATAACGTTTTTTTTTTTTTAAATAGCTTTAATTGATCCATTCATTCTTCTAGCTAATTGTGATACAGTTGAGAAGACTCCTCTGTTAGATATGACAGCAAGTTGGATGCAGTACCGACTAAGACGATGTTTCGACATATCCTACTGAAATAATTTAAATGGTTGACCAACTCATCGGCGGGTCGACTCAATGATACACTTCCGGCTGAGGATGGGAGGATGAGGTCGCTGGCCGCCGCTCCCTCCTTACATAAAGACAATGGACGTGTCGAAAGTGGTTGGTTGCTCTATTCAAGTTTGGGCTCAAATGTCGTCACGAAGCTCCTTACAACAGAACTCGCCCTATTGCCTCCCACTTCCAACAAGCCTCAGTAGGGTCCCTTCACGATTTACTTTTAACACGATTGTACCTGGAGGTAGTTTCTATCCGCGTCGTGTTTAAGTTTTGAACCTCTAACTAGTCTGGTAGAATCAACAGATGCTAAGAAGCATCTGGATTTAATCGGTTTCGTAAGTCTTTTGATTTGATTTTATAGTTAAAGTACATCCTCAATCCCCATATTACAAAGTTCCCGACTTAGAGGGAATAAGATATTAAAAAAACATATCTTTATATATACCTACAACATAGAGCAGAGCATTAAGAACAAACGTTTCTAAAATGCAGCTTCTCATCATACGATCTAAGATTACTTTTATAACCTTCAATGAAAGATCACATAATTGAAAATACTTTCCGTTCTTGGATTGTTATAAATAATACAATTCAACTGGAGTCATTATTATTAATTTAGAAACAGCGTGTAAGTAGACTACTGTATCTAATGTATGTATATGAATGTGTGAAGAAAGCAGAGCCTTTTGATTGCTATCTCGATTAAGGACGGGAAGGTAGGGTACTTTCCCGGATGAGAACATCCCACAGGCGGGCCACAAAGGGAGAAAGTAGAACCTCCTACAGGAACTGTTTCTCGAGGAGAGCTCTGGCCCACATATCGGTCACTCCGAGTGTCGACTCTTTGTCTGGATGTGTGTCGTTCCCGCTTCACATCCGTCTGCTCTACCGGTCCGTCTTGCTGGGTCAGCTTTCTAGCCGCGTGTTTGGGAACTGTATTAATGGAAAGGAAGCAAGTCGAATAGACCATCCTGTATCAAGGATCCTTCAGAAACAATTCTACTATCTTATTTGCAGGAATGTAGAAAGTAAACCTTGTTATCAAGTACGGACATGAGGTGCACATTTATGTTAAAGTAATAGGAACATTTAATAATCCTTGGACAATCTTTCACAAAAAAGAGAACGTATTCCCACTTTTCATTGAGATACAGGAAGGAATATAGCTTCTGCAATTCCCGGAAGTATAACAAATAAGAAGGCTATCCACGGTGAATAAAATCTACAAAGGGGAGGGAGAGGTCGACGACCGAACAGCCTGTGAAAGAGGGAGAGAAAGGTACAATTTCTCCACACTGGAGGCGGTTACTTCACAATTACACTTAATATTTATATAACGGCTTGCAGTTGCAACTATAAAGTTACCTTGCGCAAGGTATTCGGTCTCACTTCCCAGGGCGTTGTACTCCCTCGCTTCTAACCTCTGCTTTGGTAACCATTTTTTTTTCCTGCCACTTTCTAATTACTGTCATCTTGGGCTTTCTCTAGTTTTCATTACGTAGAAGGCTATCGACAAAGTACACACAACATATACGCAGTTGGTTGAATAATGTTCTCCCCTGTTGTCAGATGACTGGAGTAAAAAAAAAAAAATGTTACTCCGTGCAATTTAAGGAAACTCATGTTACACCAATATAAACACGCTAGTAGAAAGAGTTAGTATAATACAGTGCCCATTTTTATTACAATCGTATTTATTTACAACAGAAGTTTACAAACTCTATACTAAAAAAAGGAATTTATACGTTACTTACTGTACATAAAAAACAAGAAACCGAGGTCATAAGACAGTATGAACGGAAGTACCTCAAGAAATGTGTGAGTGATCTATCAATCTCAAGAAATATGATTCTTCGTGGAAAGATACGTTCCGAACAGGAGGTGAAAAATGACTGCTTTGGGTTGGAAAAACTATAATAAATTATTTCTTAAGGTTTTCTCAAGAATTAGAACACTACCTCCTTCCTGCCAATCAGTCCACCTACCTCCTTTTGAGATATTAAGTTGTCACTATAAAATATTTGATGAAGCTTTTCTTCATCATATTATATGAAACACAAAGGAGCTCCTATCTAAATTATACAGGACTCTCACCTAGCGAGGGTAAACAAAGAAATTAATAACAAAAGTGAAACTCAGGACGCGGGATAGAAGCCTATTGAAAGGAGCCACAATGTTTTGTCTATTGCCTAATGGTTTCGGGTGCAATGTACCCTCCGAGCTAGCTCAGCTACCGGCTACCGACCTCGGTTGTGACACCACGCAACACCTTGTCTACAACAGGGATCAAAAAGAAAAAAAAAATAGTTAACAGACACCGGAATAACAGACATAATCTTAATATTATAAAAACCCAATTAAAAAGAAAAGTTAGGATGCGTTCGGTGCAATACTTATAAAACAGATCCACTAGGATGATTTTAGAACGATACTTAAAAAAGGCGAGGAAAGAAATTAATCTAGAAATAATAAGTGAGGCATATTTCTGCTCTACTTTTCAGGTAATATAAGCTTACTTTAAACACAGACACCGTATTAAAAGTGCGTCAACTATGTGAGAGTTAACGAGACAATGAGAACCTTCCGTTCGGGAATAAAATAACATGCGGGTCACTAATCCGATGGTTTATTTGTTCTGTAAAGTATGAAAAGTATTTTGATGAATAAAGCATTTCAGATGCAACTTTTTTTTTTTTTTTTTTTTTAGAAAAAGAAGCAACTGGATGGCTGGGTATTTTGTTGTTTGAATTGCATTTCAGAATAGGAGTATCCATGCAACCACTGCTAAGTATTGTAAACCTCTTCAATACGTTCAAATCGAGAAACTTATTGCAGAATAATGTGTTAACAGACCTCCTGACCTCTAGCACACTAAATTCTAACATACAAATAAGGTTTCCATCTTATGATTATTACATCTTTTTTTTTAATTGAACATTTTTTTTCTTCTAAATTTCCTCGTATATGTATAAACATATGTTTAGTTGTCTCACTTCATGTATTAAACAGTGTCAAAAAATAAATAAATAAATAAAGGTCCTTTAAAATTAATATCGACAAGAGAAACCTAAGTTATCACAAATGCAGGATAGAAGGCGGGGTCGTTCAGTCAAGAGTAATTATAACTGCTTTCCAAGCCATCCCTTAGAGAATACCAATATTCAAGAAAATCTAAAACAAGTGTATATTTATTTTATTTAATCCAAAAATCTCTACGTAAGGTTTTCCCCTGCTTGCTTGGAACTGGAGGATTAGCTGGTGTGATCTGTCGAAAGAATTTATATAATTTTCGGTTCGGCCTGGGGCGAGATGAGAGTTGGGCAAATCGTCGGAGAATGGAGAAATGCGGAAACCCCCTCCAGCTCTGTCGAAACCTCAACCACTTTCTACACCAGGCTTATGTGACTTGCTCTGGATGAGCCACAGGTCGACGACCTCGCTATCACAACCGTTATTAATATCATAATGACATTGTTTATATTAATTGGTTATTTATTATGGCTATTTATTTTTTGTAGATCACAAAAAAATAGAATTTTTTTTTGTTAAATAGATGCAGTTAAAGAATGATTACTGATAAATAAATGTCAGAAATGAAACATGGAGATAAGTATAAAGAAATAATATTTTAATTATTAAATTAATATTTAATTATTATTAGAATACAGTCAAAATAAATCAGTTAATTGTATTTTTTTATTTTTATCAACTGCAAAAATATTGGCAGTATGTTGCATTTTAATAATGTAATTATACTTTTGTTTTCTTGTCAACATGACAAAGTAACTGAGCAATTTGGTTATACAGCTAACTCTGATAGCTGGTTTAAGGTATTTATCAGTAATGATTAACAAAAGAACATTATACAAATTTTAACAAAGATAAAGGTAAAATAAAAGAAATTTCTGACAAGATGTGAGCAACCAACATTCCATTCGTTGAACATTTTTAAACCAGCCAAAATGCGGAATCTTCATCTCGGATAACATTTTAAGAAATGATTCTTTCCTGACTATAATCTCAATGTCTTATTTTAACGAATTACAATCAAAATATTTGACTATAATAGGAAAATTAAAACCACACAACCTTGTGTCAATAAATTGCTGTTAAAGAAAAAATTAACCCTTTGAAGTATAGCCAGTTCCAGCATCATCAGAACAGAAAAGAAGACAAACCATTGGATGTCATCTTTGTTTTTTTTCTGTCCAGATAATGCCTGAATACGCGAAACATTGAAGGACTATTTTATTACTTACTTGCATTTTAAATACAGAAGGACATGTGGTTGAAGTTTTCTAGTTATAACCTAACATCGATTTTTCTTTCTCTTGGTGAGTTTTTACTCGTTTACATTAATACAATTAATTTTTCTTTCCTTTTTTGGTCTTGTCATATTCTAATCCCGATACGGAATCTTATTATAGATAAAAATCCATAAGGCTATAAATGGATGTTATGGCAGAGAACCGAGTTGGTGTGGCGAACTGTGTCAAGATATTGCTAAATTGCTCGCAACTGCTTACTGTAACTAGCGCCACAATATCTGGGGCCGGGTTGCTTCACGTCTTTTGTAATCTATGTTAATGAAACCCGGCCGTCCGACGTCCCAATGCGGACCGTTTCAATATCCCGCCGTCGGATTCTACCTGATTGATGGCCTTCATGAGCGAAGGATCAAAAGAACAAGAACCAATACTTGAACATATTTGTTCTCAACACAGAATCAAGACTGTAATGATACACAATGATGGAATTGACAATTTCAATAGTATCCTCTAAGCAATGTAAAGTCCTTATTAGAGAGAAACGGACCATCTTTTAAGGTCTTATTCTTTTACTAGAGCTGGAAAGGGTTGGCAAGAACCAATTAGACTTAGCAAAACAGTGTGCAAGGAGACCGATTCGAATCGGGGTAAGATGAAAGAAACCAGTAGAGTTGCACAAATAGTAGCGTAATACGGCCCTAGGCTGCTTCCTATTGCCATTCCAGGAATTCACACACCGGTTGGTTTCCCCATTCGCGACAGTTACATCAGTAGCCAAAATAGAAATAATGTAATTCTTACATCTTCTCAATTAATAAAGAGGTTCAAGTTAGAGTTATTGAAATTGAAGGAAACGTGTCTCAAGGGTTCTTAACAAATTACAAAACAATATAAATTCAAACTATATAGCTTCCATTTTATGGCAATATAATTATGGAAGATAACTAGAACAACCAAGAGGATTAGGCCACATAACATGGAGAGGAATTACTTGCCAATTCTATTATCTCCAATTGCCACCGAACAGTTTTATAATTCCAACCAAAAGTTAACCGTAGACCTCTCGAGGTCCACCTCGGAGATGAAAGACCAGAGACGCCCGTCGATGGTAAAAGGAAAGGCTTGGAAAGTCGGGAAGAGAAAGATGGAGGGGAGCGGGGTCGTCGACTCTCAAAGTCACGGTTATAGAAATTGCCTGGCTCGTTCGCGAGGGAGTCGTTCCACATCCCCATTCCGCCATCTTAGCACCGATGCTCTCTTCCGCTGGCCGCGGAGGCCAACCGAGACGTCTGACCTCTCGTGGCCCACAGGCTTCTTCCACGATCATCCTCCATGGCCAAGGAGATAGATGTTGCCTTCTTACTATTTTTCTAAGAAGAAATTAATACAAATATTTCAATCTACAGCACACCAATGTGTGATGTGAAATCCTAAATTTAAGTTTTAGGATTTCTTTCCTTCGTAACAGCAAAATTTGGCAAGCAATAAAAAATAGCAGATATATTTAAAAAAAAAATCATAATGACCACAAAAACAACTACAATCGTTTTTCTAATATTGAAATCATTATTATTATGTTGAGGAATCCTTCACCACGGCCAATATGAATAAACCATTTATAAAAAAAAACGCGAAATGAAATTTTAACTATACTGATAATATGTTTATTAATTTTCTATGTTTAGAATAAAAATAATACTATAGCGTATCTTTAAGTTAGCAACTACATTTTGTTTAATAATATAAAATCATTATAAAGTGAAGAACTACTCTATATTATTAAATGATTCTGGGGCCATCTTATGTTTAAACGGTTTAGAAGATTATCATGAATAGGTTTCAAAATAAAATAAATATTGGAATGGATGCAGTTTAAAAGAGCTTACAATGTACAATTCTATATCGCTGAATAAGAGTTAAGGCAGTATAAAAGATATTCTTGCAAACGTCAGAAGAGCGTTAGTCAAGTAAATTTTTTTAAAATAGGAAATGGAGATTTTTTGTCGTTTCATTTTTAAATTAAGTGGATTCACCAGAAACTGGAATAGAAGTATTTTTCTATTTTATCAGCGACAGAAACTTTAATAATATATATTTCTTTCTTTTTTTCAATTGACTATTCTCCCACTAGATAAACAATAATAGCTACTTTTCGGCCTATGCGAGGCATCCAGCAGAATGTTAGTACTAAAAAGGGCAGGCTGAGAATGCAGGTAGAGTGCTAAGAAAAGGTGTTTTAACGGTTGCCCAACATTGGGACAATTGCCCAGCCTAAGACATGACTCAGGTTACACGGCTGCACGGGATAGCCACCGACCGATAAACTATTAATAATTTACTACAAGGACGGCTATGAGCGTGTGCGCGTCTTTAGTAAACTATTAGTGAATAATAAATTAATTATAAATTAATAACAAAAAATTGTAAGAGATGATCACAGTACATTTCTTTCATAAACTGATTAAAAAATCTACTTTAAATATGAATTATAGCACTTAACGGCTGTTAAAAGATCCCGAGGCCATCTCCTTTTCAGACGAGGTGAATATAGAAAAGATCTATCTACCAAGGTGATCAATTTATTTCAACTTGACCAACTTGCGTTTTAGTACGATATTTATAGACTACTAGTATGCTCGTGCGAAAACTCGTACAGTACATCTATATATACTTATTAATATATAGATATATATAAGTGATCAAATAATAAATTAATATGAAAATGAAATAATGCAACGTATCATAAAATAAATCAATTGTTACTTTTTCAGCAAACACAAAATACAAAGCAAACAAAAAATAATTTAAAACTTCTTTAATGTTTGGAACCAATTTCAATAAGCTGTATTTTTGATAATAATTGTCCGATTTCGATGATTTCTTTTTTCTTTTAAAGGGAAAAGTGTTTAATTTTTGGGTTATTCGAAAATAAAGTAATAAAGTTTCTTTTCTTTCATAACTTTTTTTTGCCTTAATTTTCTTGGTAATGGGACTATTTTTTTTTTCGCCTGAAAGAGAAGGAAACCTTCAAATTTGGTGACTCGATTTTGTGGATTTGATGAAGAATGACACGGCTTACAGAAAAAAAAAACACCTTTGATAAACAATACAAACTCCTCGTCTCTCGATCATGGGGACCTCAAGTCATTCTGAATCCAAAGGTACCCCCTCCCCCCCATTCATGATATTTGAGTATGAGAGGAGCTTAAATTTGCTACAAAACCGATTTTGAGCCTTACTGTAATAATATATGTGGAGGATTTTATTAATGAGAAATTCATGGTTAAGGGTGGTTAAAAATAAACTTATATATTCCCTTTGTAGACATGAAAATGAAAACAACTGTAAGTTAGACTAAATGGGAGGTGAAAGAAATATGGAATAAATATTCTTGTAATATTGATCTTTAGACATTGGCCATTTTGAAAGATTACAATAGTAAAAAGATACGAAGGCCGTTTCAATATAGCAACAATCCTGCACAAACTATGCCAACCGCTCGCCTAGAGCATATCGAACTGGGCCAAGCAGCAAACAGAACCATTTAGCAAGAGGGCTCAATTAGTTGTGAAGGACTTGTTGAGCAACCGTGTGTCTTGTGCTCTTCGGCCCTCATACAATTTAACGGAGGAATAATACTCTCATAAAGTCGACAACATGTCCTTTTCATACAATAGAGAAGAAATGATAAAAATACCGTTAAGTGAGGGTAATCAGTAGAAATTTCGAAATCCTGAGATCACAATTTACAAATAAGAAGGAACTTCCGGATGATTAGAAAAAATGTAAAGTAACCATTTGGCTTCGATTGCACACTAAATATATTTTATCTTTCTTATGAATTATAAATGAATAATTTAAGAGGATCCTAAAACACCAAACAGGTTTAATTTATCATGGAATCGGTTTCACTGTGAACAAAACCTTTAATTTTAATTAACCACTTAGAAACAGAACAATCCATCGTCCTTGAGGAGGATGGTCACCCCTCCATATAAAATTACTTAGACTGATAAATTATCAAACAGCTGATTAACCCTGTAATCCGAATAAACTCTCCTGTCTTATTTCATCTGATTATTCAATACATTAAAATCTAAAATTACATTTTTTTAATGTAACTTCAAGTAATGTCTGCTTGTCTTTGAGGATTCCCCTTCGACTGTAATCCGCCACCTTGTGGCCTGTACGGATCTCCTCAGCAGCCACCTCCCAATCAGGTTAGACACGACCAGACGAACTACCTCCACCGCCTCCGAGAAAAAACTTGCCCGGGAGGTTCTAGGGGCGTGGGCGACTACGGAATGCCGGCAGGTGAGCGCCCCTAACCTAGCCTCCTTGGCTTTGTGTAGCGTCTTCCAGCTCCAGTACGTTAGTGTCCTGGAGCGGCACAAAGGGTGGCTACCTGCGATACCCCCACCTTCTGTATGCTTTAGCCCATGGTCGTCTGTGTCATAATATATTGTAATTTTTTTTGTTATTAAATAAACTGCCTGTTACATGATTTCATGTAATGATTAGTGTTAAGATGGCAACTATACGTTTTCGAGTCAACAGTAATTCCTGCCGAAAATCTCGTGGGTGTCATGGTTGCTAAATAATACTTATAAAATATTTAGGTTTAAAAAATTAAAACATTGTAATTTATGATTGTCTTCGACGAATCAGAAATCTATTGAAAAGGAAAATGGAGGAGAGTAGCTCTTCGATGTCAAAAAGAAACGTTTTGATATTTTTAATAAGGCTACTGACATGCATGGCTTCTATACACTCAATAATTGAATTCTATGGTCTTAGTAAATGAGAGAACTACAAAATCTTTACTACATTAAGTAAATTATTGAAGTATGGGGATTTACTAATTGTTTGTGTTGAATAGACTATCTTGACAATAGTATTATGTCTACGAATGAACATGTGTCATTGGTGTATGCTGGTTTACATTTAACTTATTAGGAGGTATAAGCAGTATAACTAGCTGCGATTTACAAAAGTAAATCCTGTTAAAAGATGAATTTATAGATTTTTATAATTCATGATTTACTAGTTTTAATTATGGATTTTAGTTCATTTTTCATATAAATTATTTTGATAAGTAAAACTTCTTTTGTCACGACAGAAAGGTGAAGGGCGGATGTCCCAAAGGGTGCGCAGGTCAACCAGCGCAGGTGTTGGAAGGCAGGGACCAACCGCCGCTCAACGGCTCCAACGTCCAAAACCTTGTGCGGGCGTTCTTTCTTTTTTTTCCCTTCTCTTTTATCCTGGCAGAGAGGCTACCTGCTCCTCTGCGGAGGATCCTACCATTTAGCCCGGGATCGGATTTGAAAGGACACCGAGGAGGGAAAGACCGTTGGAATTCCAACCGATTTCCGCCGCTCAACCGACGGAGAGCAGATGAATTACCAAATGGTCCCGGTGTGCTCTCGGGAGTCGGTTAAGCGCTCACTAACGGCCTCTTGTGTTTTTTGTCAGTGGCCGCAGATTGAGCGGTTAGGCCTCAGATAATTATCTGATAACTGAAAAATGATATATCGAGGGTTTTATAAATAAACACACACACACATATATAATATTAATATACAAAATAAGCTTAAAACATTAGGTCACTAATAATTGAATCGTTTATTTCCAAAGTGAACCTTGATCACCATTGACATTTTTTTTTTATACCAATTGTAATATTGTAAACAATATTTTAAAAATAATAAATCCAGAAATTCTTTAATTGTTGCACATATTTCCAAAATCTTTGATTATTTCAATATTATTTCTAAAACATTGCAACTTAAAGAGGACAGCATTAGGAACGAATTTTAGAGGGACGGGGAGTTAAAAAAGTTATTAAAAACATTTAGTTTGTTTACAATCATACAATAAAATATTTTTTTTCATTTGAATAAAGCTTCATTACATTCCATACTCATTACATGGGAATCGATACTCATCTCGATTTCCATAAAAATCTATTTATTTATAAATGGGAAGGAGTTAATCGGGGGGGTGCAGTCAAATAAATACTAAATTAAAATATAGTAATTATTTAATAATTACTATATTTTAATTTAGTACCGCACCCTCCCCCCCCCCTCCCGATTAACTCCTCATATTATATCAACGGTCAACCCACATCATTATTTATTTATATATTTTTTGAATATTATTAAAATTCTTTTGTGATGTATATGAATGAAATTAAAGTACAAAAAATATGCAGTAAGATAAGAAATAACCAGTAGAAAGGAAACACGATATAAAAGTAGATTATCAGCATTATCCAATTATCCTTGCTTTGTATCTTAGTTGACTCCATAAACCACCTAAAGCGGTAGTGTTAGTGGCCTTAATGGCTTAATATACTTGAAATAATATAATTTGAGTAAAACAATCAGTGTTACCAATACATACAATATGATAACTGCATATTAACAACCGGTCGCTACATCTGTCCGTCAGTTATCCCACCTGCATCCCATTGTTGAGGACCCTTTTTAACCACCCTTCCAGATTCCTGCCGTTACGTAAACGTTGTAACGTATTACGAAATAAACGTAAACAGTCAACAACTGCCACAATTATCATCCTCTTGACCTGAGAGTCGGGGCTGAGGGAGCTCATCTAGTAGGCAGTGACGTCAAAGACTAGTAGTAATGGCGTCATGAATAATTCGTCTAGCCCGTTTTTTTTTTGTTATAGTCTGTCTTACCTGTTTTTTTTTTCCATCCCTCGTTCGAGACGCCCCTTTTACATTTCTGTGCTTTAAATACACCCAGAGCAGTCGAAGAGTTAATAGGGCAGACATGATGTAGATTAGGAGAATAGACACTCTCTATAACTTTCAATCTTCTCTATTGTTAATAGGAGTAGAATGAAAAGAGTATATACCGATATGGAGATAGCGAAACCTTACAACAATCGATAGGTTTCCCCGTTCGATAGGACTAATTGAACCCCCGGCGGACTCCAACGGCGGACAACGAACTTTTCCTTTCGCCTTTGTCTCTCTCTCTCTCTCTCCTCTTGGATGGCAACGACCCGAGGACCTTTACTTCCTGGAGGGTCCATTGTGTTCGCATCAGCAACCGACATTTATTACTGTCAACGGATTCTGCTTTGCCTTTTATCCATTAAATAAACCATTTTTTTCGAAATAAATGTATATCCGTGATATGAACAAAAAATAAAATCAATCAATAAATTTTTAAAAAACCACTTAAAATCGTAAATCCTATAAGAAAATCAATGGCTAATCTCACTCGCAAATTTAAAACCATTCAAACTTTCATTTAAGTTTCATTGCAAAAATCTTATCAATTGACAATATCAACTATATTACCACAGGGAATCAAATCAATTAATGTTCCTCTTCAAAGTTCATAAATATCAGAAAGAAGCAATATCATGTTTTTTTTAAAATATATAATTACATTTTCAAGTGTCGTTTTGATTCCAGTCATTTAAGCCGGCGAACATTAAAATAAAATCATAATGAAGTGCAAACAATTACTCCTAAGCTGTAAGTATTGAATAGACGTGATTTCTCTTCATCAAACCTATACAGAATTGTTTCCATCTAAATATAAAATCTATTGAAGTGATGAAGCTGATGCATGGCGGAGTTCTCTCATCCTGTTGACAGGAGGGTTTGCGAAATGTTGTGATTCATAAAGTGGAGTTACATCACTTATGCGCTCAGATTGTACAAACATCTTGAGCAACGTTCGGCGCAGATAAAGCAAACCCCATCAGTCATCCGGGAAATTCTGATAGATATTATAAGATATTCCTCACAAGTAATCGAAAATTGAAATCATCGAGCGGACAATTTTATGAGGGATTCAAGAGGCCGCGGGTACACGGGGCGAAGAAAGGAGAGAGTTTGTAGTGGAAGGAGAGCGGAAGTGAAACAGTTCCGGTTGGGCTAGATATAGCTCCGGTCGTGCCAATTCTCTTTTAGGACGACCTTTATCTATCTCTCTTTCACGCTCCTACGCGCGCCTTATCTTTCTTGGTTAGTGGGCGATTTAAATACGCCTTTACAGTTAGGCAGAAAGTGGGTTTCCTTCTGAAGATTAGACCCGGAAAGGAAAATGTCATGATTACTCTTGCGAAGATTCAGTTCACAAGATCCTTTCGAAATGAGCAAGAATGTCTGACACATGACATGTATTTTTCATGTAAAGTACTTAAATGTAATGTATCAAGTATTGTAAATAATCAAATTACAAATAAAATGAAGACAAATGACACATTTCGAGACAAGCCATAGTTAAGTGAACAATGCCTTTCTTTAATTATATATATACACTTTGAAGAATAAGAGAGATTTCAAGTTTACTGAAGAAAGCTCACATCTATTTTTAGCTTGGGACTGATTGATACGTCTGGAGTTGCTCAACACTTGATAAGCTATCAGAGAGAGTAACGAGGTTGGAACGTTAAATAAGCCTAAGTAATATCTGTTTCTTAAGATTTTATATCTATCTGAAAATACATTAATATATAAAAATATTAAATATATTTTAAAATTACTTATAAAATTTTAAAAGCGGGGTATTGCAAATTACATGCAACTTTATCATAAATCTCCAAACCACATATTTGTGGTTAAAAATATCTTTTTAGATTACATATGCATAAGTTGATAAATTATAAATATAAATTTGCCATCATTAAAATACGATTCCACATTCCAAGTATAATGATTTATAAAAAATATTATAACGTTATTATGTTTTTGTAACAAAATCAACTCCAAATATTACAGACATATTGCAGTGCTTCATTTCCAAAGTGAATTTTTTTAAGATGGTGCAATATATATTTTACAAACCTAATTATTTAAAAACGTTGTGTGTAAATAAGTTTTTTTTCCAATATGGGCCTTTTTCTCAAGCAATGTAATGCTATAAGTATTTAAAAAAAAAAAATATATATATATAAAAAGTTGTTTTTACCGTTTTTACTAGAATGAAAATTAAAAAAAAAAAAATCATGTGTTTTATTGTACCATTATTATAAACAAAAAGGTAAATTTTCATACTACAATTTTAATAACTTTATTCTTCCCGAATCATACATAATTTTTGTACTTCAAACCGAACTCTAATCAAACCTTTTTTGTTGTTGGTTTGAAACTGTTTTTTTAAGTTTCAATACTTTTTAATTACTACTAAAATAATCTAAACATTTCAGCTGTATATATACACACATTACAGAACAAATGTATGTGAAATATTCTCAATGTTTTTCATTTATGTTGGATAATTGAGGCTGTAAAATTGTTTATTATAATCTTAAATCCATTTGTAAAAAAGAAAAAGAGAGAGGAGCAATTACAAGCAAACCCTGGCAATCGGTTTGCGTAAACTTGTTGGGGTTAGGACAATGGCTAAGGACGACGAGCCTTGTCCCAGATCGGCAGCGCGCCCTTGGCCTCCCCGACTTCCCAACCTCACCGTCTTTCAGGGTCTTCCGGCAAGGCTGGAGGAAGAACCATCCTCCGCCTCCAGGTGATGGTCGCTTCCTGGATGCCTCTAAGAAGGAGAGAATCAATGGCGATCACTCGTTTTTCGAGATTCTTCAGTATCCTAAAAGGGGAACGCCATAAGACATAAGATCAACAAGTAGGTCAAGATCCATTTCAAAACCGAAAAGTGACGTTCGAGAGGAGATCGGGTATGCTCGGCAGCCTCCGCCTCAATTTAACCTCAATCCAATATACTCATTATTTCGTATATTAAGAAATCAAACGCGCATGTTTATAAAGAGATAAATACTTTATATCATTGAAATAATATAAAATAAGTCTATAATAAAAAAATCTTTACCATAATACCATTCTCAACTACATTCCATAAAACCCATATCAACATATTCCAACTTCAATGGAATCTGCCACACCATTGACTGCCCTACAGTCCGGCATATGATGGAAATTAATATTCTAAACGATTAGAATTTCAAACAACCTAACGAATTGGGTGTTGTTTACAATGCATTAGAAATCATAAATTACTAACCATACATTATTTAAAAATGAATCTAATGGTTTCAGGTAAAAACAACTATAATAACTAAAACCTGTGTTTTATTAATATAAACTCTATATTGAATATAACATAAATTGAAACTTGGTGGCATGAAATATCGTAAAAAAGATCTAACGAATTTACATACCCATTGCAATTGTTCTAATACATTGCATCAATTATATTTATCCAACATTGCAAATAATTACACACTGTGTAGAAATCTTAAATTCTTTTGGTGAATTAAATTCTAAATAATTTTTTACATTATTCTTAATGTTTCATTTAGTTTAAAGTATTCCTATCCACAATAAATAAACAATTGGCTTTTTTATTTATCATAATATTCAAAGAAACTATTAATGCTAATACGAAAGAAGACTGGCCAGACCGGTCAAGTTCATCTCCGGTGGCCTAAACGGAATAGGCACCTGTTATGTAGCCGTTAACGGCGCCCAAACGTTCCTCGCTAACGTTGGATTAACATAACGTATAAGGAATATCTGTTGAGTGAGGAAACCATCTCTAAACGTATCAGTCATTAAAAAATTTGGAAATCGAAAAACAAATTTCATATCTACACTTAAGAGATAATTAAATAGTAATTAATAACGAGTGATAATAATATAAGAGTCTGAGACTACGTCTAGTCTGATAGTATTTTTTTAATTAGGAACAAACATGGTTTAAACTTTGAACCGTTTCGTAATGGGTTTTGTCCGTGGTAAAGAGCTCTATTTATCAATTTTTTAACATCCGTATAAAAATTCATTTTAGAAAAAAAAAATATCTTCATCTTTTCGCAACTTACAATTTTTTTAATTGTAAAAATACTTGGAAATGGAGTGTTTTCGATCTTGAGATCGGTAAACTTTGTCAATTCAATGAAGTATTAAAAAATCGAGAAAAAGGTGGCCTATAAAAATATCGCACCGTTTGGCCTCAAACATCTGAACATGTCAAAATAAATATTTTTGTGAACCACCTTTTTTTTCTCAAATTCGTGATAAAATTATCTTTCAATTTGATTGGAATGAAAGAGGACAATCATGAGCATTTAATACTTCAATAAATTAATTAATTAAATGAGAAATAGACCTATTTCTGTGAACTTTCGTAGATGAAGTTTTACAGAGATGTTAATAATTCGATAAAAAATAGTCTGTACCGCGGGCTATAAAGCCTACTGAAGTAACTAAGTCTTAATTTACAAACATAATATCTGTAAGAACGCATTTATTTTAATTACTGGATTTTTTCACCACCATTTTTTTTCTCATAAGGACGAAGGAGAAGGGAATGGAACGAACGTTCGATTCATTTATCCTTGGAACAATTTAATATTATAATAGGAGCTGTCCTGCCCGGATTGAACAACTATGACGAGGTGGACAATGGCTGACATATCAGTGGGAGGATGGATGGTGGTATCGGTGCGAGAATGGTAATAGTTTTAGGTAAGGATGGGTTTCATCATTGGAGCAGGCGGGGACCTTCGCTCTCGGTTGCAACACTTCGTGAGGCAACAGCGAGGGCCTTGCTACATCACTTGTTCACATCAGTTGCATGGCCGCTCCCTTCCTTGTCGATCCTCTAAAACGTTGCAGGGTACGATCTACGCAAAGTCCATCCTGATATAGTTCAGCAAATCGTTAAATCGGGCTACGGTCCGCAAGATAGACGGGATGATAGTAGCTGTTGGTATCATTTCCACCCAAAATCCTAAGCAAAGTCGCGCATAAACCTCTACTCTCCACTCCCATATTTAATTGCTCACCTCTTCTTAAAAATATGCAAGCGAAAGTAGAATAATCCTAGATAATATACAAATAAACGTACGTTCCATATTTTTCTCTCGCTCCTTGATTTGAAACCTTTCATTCGGAAAATTCTTAATTCCGTCGAAATACGCCTCCTTTCAAAAACTTTCGAAGGCGGCACATCCTTTGATTTTCACCTGAAAAACAGCAGATGAATCGATCGCAGACAAGGGTAAAAACACAGACTAACCCAGCGAAACAACCCATATACATTTTTTTCGGAAAATAATTTTTAAACCCTAAAATGAGTAATGTACTTTAGATATACCTGAACTGAGTACATATAATTAATTCACTTATAATATTGTAATTGTTAATGTGTATTGTTTTAACCAATTTAGTGTTTAAAACTAGTTTTCTAAAAAAAAATCTATATATATGTTTTATTTTTTCATTATAAGCCTCGAAACGTTGCTAAAATGTAGTCTGGTACTTAAAGACTTAACCTTCATATCCTCAAGTAATATATATTTTCAATAGTCCAGAAAAAATAAGTAATTATATATGCGTATCAAAAATCTATAAAAAAAAAAATCCCTACTGATTGTTTGTGGAAAAACAAGCAAATAAGGCTAAACATGAAAACAACCTTTGTAAATTAAAAATTAAATAGATACTGTTGTTATCACCTTATCTGTTGTTATTATAATTTTCCTCAGATACTGGGTATCACAGGTTTTTTGGGGGACTATGCACTCAAAGGAAGTAAAAGATAATTTTTTCGAAATGAAATAGAGATAAAAAAAATAATTGGAACATACTAATAATTTTTTTTTTTTTTAAATATTTTTGTAACAAAAACTTTAGGAAAATCAAAAAGTGCGACATCTGCCCAAAAGAGGGAAAAATGAAATTATTTATAAAATAAAATCCAACAATGTATAAAAAAATTTACGTTGTCATGATCATTATATTGAACACAAAACCAACACAGTAATAAAATAATAAAAAAGGCCTCTAACGGTATCGCAACACTATAATAAAATCTAGCAAGCTTTTCAATTGCTTTTCCCAAAGAAGATATTATAATCAATATTATATGATGAAATGAGGGCTAAAAAATTAAATAAATATATATATATATATATAAAATCAACACAAGAGGTAACGAAACCCATGCGCAATATCCCAGTTCCCAAAGTAGGAAACTCCATTCCGAGTAAGGGGCGTTGCACAGGGCTAATGCAATATTGTGCCCGCCTCGGCATTTTAGTAAATATTGCTAATCAGCTGATAAGAAATGGACCAATCCGACGAGTTAAATGAGCGAAGAATGTAAATTCCGAATGGTTTGCGTCAGCGGGCGCTATAGCAACACATCCTCCCTCTTGACAAATCTCTTGCGACCTCCCGTCTCTTGCGTACTCTTGTTACAAACTGTCCCGCAATATCTTACCTTTTAAACGGCTGCCTTGCAAAGCTAAAGCAACACCAGTTGGAAAACTATTCATTATTTTCAGTTACAAAAATTCTTTGAAATCCAATTAAAAACACAAGGAAACAAAATGGTTTAACAAATATTATATTTGAATTGAAAGTATTATTTAGAGAGAATAAATTTGATTTTTAATTATTTAATTAATGAAGGAAACGAAGACGAAGGATGTAAGGAGAGAGAGAGAGAGCGTCAAGAAGTTCATCGAGGTTATGAAGGAGCACAAGAGCAGCCAGGGGAGATAGGTTTATCTTCTCTCCCCGACCTTGATGTGCTGCCCTGTTTCACAAGAGGCAGGATGTGGACACCGATAAGCCGATGGTTCTCTCATGCTCTATCTTCCCTCTTCATAATCTCGGCACCAATAGCACAGAGAGCACGGACCGAAGTAGTAAACCGGGTAACCGCCCGGGAATGTGTAAACAATATCTTGGCAGAGATAGCGACTGTTGCACCAATCCTCAGCCAAACAATGATAAATGTATTTTTGAATACACTAATGTAAAATGATAGATTCCTAGTCTAGGACTGAAATATTCTTATTTTGACGAACAAAAATTATCATAAATTTCAAACGTATACCTGAAATGGGTTCCCCAAATAGCTTCAAGATGGGAAGAGGAAAAAGGAACACCCAAAACGCCAATACTACTCATAAATCTAGTCAGTTGACAAGATGTTTCTTAAGTTTAAAATGCGTTATAAAAAACAGAAGCAATTCAGATTGACACGGGAGGTTGACTAAGCCTGACGTGGATCATTGCATAATTTTATGTTATATAAGTTGAAAAACACAGGACGAAATAGTCCGCTCCGCCAATGGAACGCTGCATCTGTCCAATTGAGTCCACATCTATTTTCCTATTTTTTTATTTGTTTTGACTCCTAACAAAGAAATTGATTCTCAACTTTGCGAACCGAGAGAAACGGATGGGAAAACACAATGAGCTGACCTTCCTTAAGATAAATACTTTAATTTCTTAGTTTGGTGTGTTGCAATCTAATCACCCCATCCTTCTCTTGTTTTTCTCTTTTTTCCCCAACCTTGTGCGCTACTAGTTTCTAACCATAATGTAAATTACCAATTAAATAAAATATATATATTTTTTAATATTTACTTTATTCCTTCGTGAATTTACCCATTGCAACAAGCAAGTGCCTTCTAAAAAAATAAGGCTTGCTGCTTTTCGGGTAAATATTTTGTTTCACTCAAGGCCGAGGTATTTTTTCCTTGGTATTATTTAAGAAAAAAAAAAAAAAAAAAAAAAAACAATATGAAAATTAAAACTGTAGACTGGCCTTGGGATATTAGAAAAATAGTTAATAACAAACGAAAATCACGTTTTAGGTATATTTTGTAAATATTTTTGTTGTTGATTTTATTGATGACAACTGGATAGTATATCAATCAATAAAAACAAATTAAAACTACAATAGTTTGACAATATATTCGTTCAATTATTGGATCTTTTATTTCGTTCAGTTTTGTATTCCATGCAAATCTGTTCTTAAATATTGTTTTTTAATAATAACAAAATACTTTTTATTCTTTGACAATGTTCTGTAAAATAATCTCTGTTTTCTTTTGCCACATTATAAAACTTGCTCAACGTTTTAGTACATATATGTTTGGAAATCTATTCATTTTATTGACTAGAGAATTTTCAGTAGAAGAAATGTCTATAAGAATGTTCCAACTGTGTCCTGGAATATCTAAAAATAATTAAAGAAATGAACTCACCTAGAAGAATCCGAGAAGACGAACTTCCTCAGCTTGAGATCTCTTAAGACTACGCCCCTCTCGTGGCAGGCTGCGACCGCTTCCGCCACTTGCCGGAAGAGCCGCCTCGCTTCCGTCTCCCTTAACCTCTTCCTCGACCTCACGTGCGAGTGGAGGTCTCCCGAGGAACCGGGGAAAACCAGGTACATGTACTCCTCTCCGAGAACTACTTCGTGGAGTGGGTTGATCCGCGGATGGCCATCCAGCCTAAGGTGGGCCGAGACGAGGCCCGTGCAGTCCCTGCCGACCACCTGTTATCAAATGACACCTAGCCGATCAGAACATGTCCAAGGAGGTTTCTCCAGAAGAAAATATATATTTAAAATGTAACAGTAAATAATAATAATATTTAGAACAAGAAAATGTGTCAATTTTAAAATAATATCGTATGAAAAAATTAGAGTTTTCACATAAGACAAAATCCAGAAAAATCTACTCTTGCAAGCAAAGGCGTCGGCGCTTAAAACATATTGGTGGAGATGATACTTGGTGTAACAAGATGGTACATAAAGGAGTAGCCAATTCATCAGTTTTTTTACTTGTGATATACCATAATAACTAATTGTGCGATTCATTAAACCTTTTAATGAGTTATTTTTAGATAAATGATCATAAATTATTAGAAGAAGGGGAGGATGAGACATAAGAAACTTAATAATAAACTAAAAATAAAAATAGATCATAATAAAATTTTCTAAACCTAACTCTAAGATGTCATACAAATCTTAAATTTTAGTATTCCTGCATAAAAATAGACTATTTCATTCTTAAGGGTATTTTTTTTATTTAAAGGCAGTGAGGAATGATTCTTTCAGGATTCCTTTAGGTTGAGCGATGATAAAATATATCCAAAAACCATCCTTAGTAAAATAGCTATATTTCCGAGATGCAATTAGTAACCTCCCAAAACGAAGTCGTTGGTCTTTTTATCTCCAGAAAATTACTAACCATTCTTGAATAAAATATATATACATTCATATATTGATTCGTCTTAGGAGTGCATTCTTTATTCAGAATTTATTTTATTTTATCCTTGTAACTGCCCTATTTCTGATTTGAGAGACTTTTTTGGATTGTTTCTTACTCGAATAATGCTCTCAGGAAGCAGACTTATAGCTGGATATTTAGCGAAAACAAATAAATATTTGATGGATACAGACTACAATATAAATAAGGCAACGACAATTCCTCGGATGTTTTTCCAATATCTGACTCGCGATAAAAGATAATGCAGATATTAACAGGCTTACAGGCCAGACGAAAAACAGTCCCGCGAAGAGATAATGATGGGCGTTGTTGAGCAATCAATATGACGAAGATAAACCACAGAGGAAAAACTGAACGGGAGAGAAAAAAAAACATAAATAATCCCTTCATAGCGCATCATTCACAAGATAACGCCGATTCTCAAGTGGACTTCATTCTTATCATTCGTTTCATATAAAAAAAAATTGAGCTTAAGAGGATCAGTACAATAAGGTTTCGAAATAGAGAACGTCACAATACAAACAAAAACGTATTCCTCGTTTGAAAGCTTAAATATGTTAGGACTGTTAATACCTAATTATGATACATGAAATCATTCATTGAAATTTTGTATATTCTTGTTTGATAAAATTTACGCAGAGATAAACTTGTCGGTTGACCATGTATCCTGATAACATTACATTTAGCTTAGGCTAAGAAAATATACTTTTTTCGAGTATAACCTCCTGTTTTAAATTTTTAAATACTGAAAGAAAAAGAAATGGCCGAACGGAAATCATCCATATCATGATTTATTACAGGAGAGGAAGGGAAAAGGTGGGAACAGGCAGGAATTTGTAACAAGAAGGAAAAATATAGATCGCGTTCAGGAGAATGTTACTTCTTACATAACAGATGGCAGCAGTTTCGCACAAGAGATGTGAAACGGCTATTTCTCAAAAGTAATTGCTACTATCTTTCTACACCTTTCGGAGATGTGGTCAGGATTCAGTTATAATGCTATGAAATCTGTTATAAGTTAAAAAAAAATTCTGTTTTTTTAATAGATGTTAAAGAGAGGGCTGGTTGAAATGCACAAGACAGTTATGCTTATATATAAATGCAATTAATTGTCAAAAAACAGGGACCGTTGTCCTCCAATATCTCTGTCAAGGGCTTCGGCCACTATACCAACGAATTTCAACAGAGGTTTCATCAGCTTTGCATACTGTGTCAATTTTATTCATAATTCAATGTAACAGCATGGGAACGCATATTACAAATTACCCTATTAGTTTTTAATAAAAGGATTAAACAAATATTAACTCAAAATTTTAGTAGCAACATAGGTCTCTCTAATCATTATTTTTCTTAATAATTATTCTGTATATTTTGTAGATGAATGAAATGATAAATCTGAACAAGTCCATTAAAAAGATGTGACGTATGATCCAGCATAGAAAGAAATGATATGACATTACACGTGGGAGACACTCCTTCATAGTTCTTACTGTATTTTTTTTTTCCGTTTTCGATTATTGTTTTTAATGGGGTCCGTTAGAGCCCAATATTAAATATAACAAAGATCGAATTTATTGTTTAATACACAATACGTAGATAATTTAACACTTAAATGAGGAAAAAAAAAAGAATAGATAGATAAACTTTTCCTTCTAAGGATTATATTATATATGTGTGTTGAAGAGCGATAAGAGACATGTGTAATCTTTGTTTTAATTGCAATTATTCTGTTATTTAATACACATAAAGATAGCGCAACAATTTATTGCCTAGAAGAATTTAATCTTACGTAATAAAACCATTTATTACTAAGCTCGATATGTATATATATATATATATATATATATATATATATATACATATATAATCAGTTCGAAAATATACTTTAAATTTTGTGCGGCAATGACAGTTTTGTCGGTTGACCAACCCTTTCTGAGAATTATCTCTCTCTGCTTGGGGGGTATGCGATAACCCAGAGTCAACCATAAAAATAATATTTTAAAATATTATTTTATTTATGGTGCATAATTTATTTATTTTTACTATATAGATCCTTTATCTTTAAATTCTAAATGCCAAGTATATTGTATTTAGATATGACTTGAGTTTTTTTGTTTCGAAGATATGTTTTATTTTGCTCAACTTCAATCTATTATTTTATTTTTAGTGTATATTATATTTATTTAATTTAATTCATTTCCGTTTTATAAGCCAATATTGTACAAATGCCCTTCAATGTGACAGATTGTATTATTATTTAAGGGATATGTTATAAAAACCAAGCAGTAGGTTTAACTCATTTATCTGTTTAATTAGAACTTCATACTTATATAAATTATGATATATATATATATATATATATATATATATATATATATATATATATATATATATATATATATATATATTATTATTAACTGCTATAAGGAGACTGTAAGATCAAGTCCAGAAATTCATATTTTTTTTTTCATTTTTACTGATCAATATAAGTATTTAGATTTTCCTGATATACAATGATTAACAAAGGATTTGATAAGGGGAACAAATGCTAATGATTTACTGCTAATGACGAGTTTATTTTTATAGCTGATGTAAAAAGAACCTTCAAGATAATCGAATAAATGTATTTTCACTGATTTCTGACAGACCAGTTGTGTAACAGTTTTCTTCTTTTGAGACAGGATGATTTTGAAAAATACACTGCTATAGTAATTGAAAAGATAATTTCATAATGCGCAGAGTATAGATGTAACACATGGCTCGAGGGGGCGCTCTTGAAATCAACTGAAATAGCAGCGGCCGACATTGAGCAAGCGAAAACCCTGTCCCGGTTCTGGCTGCGAAGGACGGTCCCTCAGAGTCGATAGTTGTTATAATCGAATATAATCGATACTCGGACGGGTACAGATCCGGTTCTGCGGACGAAGCCTTTGTTGGCTGCTGAGGTGTAACTGACCTCTGCCAAGGACGTCTGCAGGTCCTCCCATCCCCTCCTCCTCTTCTTGTCCGCGGTTACAAAAAACCCATTTGCCAAACCTCCCCTTGCAAAAGACTGTCCAGCCGCGGGACCTTTTGTCTTTAACGAAAAAGACTACACAAGCTCAACATTACATTGTCAACAATGAGCAACGAGATTGTTTGGAATTCTTAAGAAATGGAGGGGATTTCGAAACAGCCATTGAATAAAATATAGTTCGAGTTGGTACAACGTTTTTTTTTTTCAAAAGGTATTTAGGTTAATGTAAACTAAACAAGACATAATTACAAAATACAATATTATCCATATTTTATTTATAGAATATTGTTCTATTAATGTATTTTCCCAAAACAATACGTACCTAAAATTTATATATAAAAGCCCACCAATAAGGAGAGTCTCCTATTTATAAAGTGAACCCTTATCGATTTTTTTTAAATTCGAGATAAGTATCGAACCGTGTGAATCCGATGGAGCAGATAATTAATTCATAAAAGTTGTATTCAAATGAAAATTAAATATTAATTTATTTTTTTGTAATAGAATTTTTTTATAACTTTTCACGGAGTAATACATCATTTTTTTTTTCTATCGAAACATTTTTCTTGTTCAAAAACTGTCCTTGAAGTTTAATTCGTTCCAAAAGCGACCCTATTCAAGTTTTAATTTTTTCTTTTAAATTATTACTGTAATAAGTATAATAATATAATAAGTATTTTCTTAATTTTTATTTTTTTTATTATTTTGATACTATAATTGGAATAAATAATATAGTTGCCTGAAGCATTGTCAATTATGATTTGGGTTCACTTCGGAAATAAACGATTCAGATTTTTGTTGATTGCATCATGATAATTATTGTTGTTTAATAGTAATTAATACATCGGCTATTAATGCTGAACTTTATAATCCATTTATTAAAGATTTCCATGAAATTGAAACAAAGAATATAATATAAATAATTAAAACGAACAAAATAATTTTCCCAACCTCCACCGTGGATCCATAAATAGTAGGATTTCGAAAAGCACGAGCCAGCGAGCGAGCAAACACATTTATAACTGATCTACTTAAGAACTCAGTGTTGTAATGCCCCGGGGTCATTTCGACATAGCTCAAAATGCGCCTTTTTCAAGATTATTAATAACATTTTTCGAAATGGCGATTCCCAATTTAGATCCTGATTCCTCCACCGCTTTCTTCCCGCGGATGTGGAAATACAGACCGTCCGATATTCTCGTCTGGATCGCCGGTGGACCGTTGGCACTAGGCGCTGTAGGCGCGACGCATCGGAATCCGTTTCGCAACACTGTTCATTAGTCTAAGAGGGGGGGGGGCGAGGGTCTTATCTTACACAGGGTCGACGTTTCGGGATATCGTGTTACAGGGAAGAGGATGCCACAAGATGTGGAACACAAGCATCACAAAAGAAAAAAATCTTTTTGTTAAAACTTATTAAAAAAAAATCATCGGCAAAAGTAAATTGAACGAAATAATTATCTCATAAACAACAATGGGAAAGAAATCATAAACGTTCCTTCAACAATCTGGACCTTAATAAACGGTTGTCAGTTTTGAAAAGTCATGGTCACCAACCGAACTCGAACAAAGAACTCCCTTTACCCTTGGGAAAAAGTCGATATTCTCCTACACACTCATTAAGTTTTTTTTTTTTAAACAATACCAATAATTTAAAATTAGTAATTAAAATTAACTTCCAATATTCCAAAAAAAAAATCTCACGAGAATTTTTTTTCTAAATATAACAAAAGATCCGTTATGTATGATTTTTTTAATTTTAATAATATTTATTTTTAGACTTTATTCCCACACTTTTATTCATGGCGCGTCGCCTACCAGTCTCGTAGAATAGTTTAGTATCAGCTTTGAAGAACAGAGAAAGCATTCAGGAATAAACTCGGGTCGGGAGATAAGGGATTGATAACAAGTGCAGGAGGCTTCATTGTGCTACGCGGGTCTATATGCACTTTTCTTATTTTTTTGCTTCATGAAGCTGACAAAATATTAAAACTGATTTTTTAAAAATAAAATGAGCGTAATGGAAACATGTATAAAAAACAATCACAACTGATAATACCATAAACCTCCTTCAGAAAATTAAATATACAAAATTACATGAACAAAAAACATGACAATAAAATGTATTTATATTTAATTTCGATAATAGACCTTAGTAACTTCTAGTTAAATATTAAATATACCAAGTGCCAAAAATATACATTATGACTAAAACTACTTATTTTATATTATTTTAAAAATACATATGATTCATTCGATCTTATCACTTCACTTTTCTAGTTGCATCCTCTTATGAATTTCATATATCTTGATGACACAACCAATGATTACATAATTATTATTTACGACTGTTATGATTAATTATTTTGGGCAATGATGGACCAACTCTGCAAAATATCAAGCCAAAAAATAAAATGAAGATCAATAGAGACTGATGTAATATCATCTCTTATTGCTACGTCAGATTAATGACGTCAGAGGAAATTGACTAATAGTTTAATATGTTATTTCAAGTAATGATATCAATATTAAAAATACAACGAAAAGTTAACTATATGTTTTTCAACGCGCATATTTCAAGTGAAATGTCTGTTTGCGACATAATATAGGAGTGTTGCACAGTTTTTCAAGGTAGTATTGCCTTGAATTCTAGGACTCATTACTTGCCGAGAAGGTATCGCATAACTATTTCTTTTTAAAAGGAATAATAAAAAAAAGTTTGCAAGTATATAAATGACAAGTGTAAGAGGGAAATGGTATTGAAGAAATGAACTGGGAGGTGGCGGGCCAAGGACCAGTCGCGCAACCTTGCGGCCTTACCTCCCACCATCTTTTGATAATGACCTTATCAACCAGGCTAAATCACCCGGGGATGGATATTTAAATATATATATACAAAAAACAAAAAACTACATAAATCGCAACAGTTTGAAAACGATATCTGATAGATAAAATTAAAATAATGTAATTAAAATCAAACAGAGAAGACAGGATGTGACCAAACAAAGAGACTGGCCACATTGTTAGCAGCCGTTCCTCGAACAAAGAACCAGACGCGTCTCTAGTATGAAAAATATAATAAATAAAACAATGTGTACGAATTTATAATTCTTATTTTATCTTAGGACAATGGTATCAGCACAAAGGAATTAAGACTGTATTGAAGAGATAAACTTTCTGGGTCTAAGAGCGAACAAAGGTCACTGGTTTAATCTAAAGTGAAAAAATATTTCACAAAATCTCTAAGAGAATAAATAATTAATTAAGAATAAAAAGAGAAACATAAAAAAAGGGAAATTATTATGTTAACTTTTTATAATTTTTTTTTAAGATTCAATTTGAGATGAATAATCAATTTCGAAGAAAAAAAAATTACTACTATTTAGTGAACTTTTGAACCCTCTTATTCAGTTAATAAAAATAAATAAATATTTGACTACTCACCCTGCAGACCATCTCCTTCTCGGTCGTAACGTCTACACAAGTGTGAAGAGGACATCCTTCCGGAGGATCTAGAAGGATGTACCTGTTGGCCAGGAGGTACGCCGATGGAGGAACTTGTCGTTGCTCTTCGGCGGCCCACGGCGGCTGGACGGAACCAGGGCTACTCGGCCCATCGTCAGGAACTTCCCTCGCAGCTGCCGGCTTCTTCAGCAAGTCCTCCCGAACCACCTCATCTCGCCGTTCCACTTGCATAATCGGATATCACAAATAAAACTGCACACCGCTCACCGAAATTCCACTTTCGATTTGTCAAAAAAAATATATATAACTATTTCGCGTATATATATTTTATCCTTATGTTCTCTTATACTTGGAAACGCACGCACACAAAACTCAAAAAAAATTACGAGTACTAAAATTACTAACAAAACTCCCCCACTGCACACAGGGCTTCCTTCTACCTTCTCCGACGAGTACCTGAGGACAAAGAGAGGCGAATGGTTAGCAACAAGAATTGGGAGATCGCGCGCGGCTGCGTCGACCTATTGATTTACCGCAGTCACTAGGCTCGATCTTCCATAAGTTAAAAAAAAACTTAAATATTTTAAATTTAATCAAATCAGATTTTAATATTATTATTTCCAAAAAAATCTTGCAAATTGAAAAAAAAAAACTTAAAAAAATTTCAATACACTCCACATTTAAAAAAAAATACCTACTTGTTTTGTGGGTTGTTCCTGAAAGGTAATCTTTCCTGTGTATGATAAGAAAGACTGAATTCTGATACAAAGGCCTGGTGCCCCCTCAGAAACAAAACACAACACAAGACTGAACCAATCCTGAAGCCATCTTACAACGAACTGAGCCGGCAATCCCTCCCCACCACCTCACCAGCCAGCTACCCCCACCACCGCTACTTCCTACTCCACGCCCTCCTTATCTCTAACGTCTGCCCCCACATCCTGATAACTTTTCTCCTTTCTCCTGTCTCTTTCTTTCTCTCTCTCTCTCTCCCCTGGCTCGTCTTAGTCTCCGGGTTGAATGTAGAACAGCTGAGAACCAGGATATCTCCTAGCAACGAGCACAATGAAACTTTTATTATATAGTCCATAACGCTCAACCTACTGAACTTAAAAATTATTGGAACTAATCATACTTCCACAATAGAATAATTTTACAAAAATATAATACAATATGGAGAGTCTTCACGGCTTGCTATATATCAATTAAGGTTAGATATCAATAGTGATGGAAAAATATCGAAATTTTACTCCCATGATTTTATATCGATATGTGATAAATTCGATGTTTAAAATTTGACTACTAAAACTGAGATTAAAAAAAAAAAAAGTATCTACGAATTCACTTCAATGGTGAGCACATCCCAACGGGAGAGTTTTTTACAATACCGCAGAAAATAACTATTTTTTAAATTAATTGTTTTTATAAATTTGTACTTCAAACTTTTTTTTTCTATTTAGTAAATATCAATATTAATAGGCATGATATGTTTGTCATTCTAAATTATATTTTGATTCTCTTCCTTTTTATTATCATTTCTTTTTTTATATCGAGTTATTCAGAAGAAGAAGAAAAGAAGATAAAATTAAATTTTATTATGAGACATTTAGTTCCCTAAGAATAATAATAATAAACAGTAAAAGTGTCATTTGTGTGGCGTAAAATGACAAGAAATAATTCAATCATAGGACGATATAACCTTAGAATTAAAATGAATGATAAGCACAATTAAACAAATAAAATTATAGATAAATAAATACCATTATGTATATTCTGTTAATTTTTTCAGTAATAAATGTTAATAGTTTCACGATTTTTTAATAAATTATTTTCATATAAATGTGGTTGATAATCTAATCACAAGTTTATTGTTAGGTACAGTGATTATACATTTTAACGATAAAAAAAAAATCCGTTTGAAAAATGCCGGTCATCATTACTTTTACAATGCTTCAACCACTTACCATCTTCGTTTTATTTTTTTTTTTTAAATTTATATATCTATTTATAATAATTACATAATTAGATCATAATTTTTCGAATTTCTGATTTGAAATTTTTAATGACTGTCTATTATATTTTTAAGAATATTTATGAATAATTTTTCATGATTTAAAAATTTACTTCATAAAAAATTACCATATCAATATAGGAATGAAAAATTAACACTTTTTAATTAATAAAACCTAATATAGATTATACCTAATATAAAACCTAATATATTAAATTAATAATATAAACCTAAAATTTCTCCCACCTCTGCCCATATTTCTTTATTATCTTCATTCAATAGTGACAATTTTTATTTTTCCTACATTGCTCCTACGAACCTTATTTCCTTCATAATGAAATCCCGATCCTAATCTATATGAATTGACGAAATACCCGCCAAACTGTTAAAATTATGCCTCCCTGAAATCCTTTCAGTCCTATTCTTTTATAACTTTTCCCTCCAAAATTCTGTTCTTCCTAACCCTTGGGAAAAAGCCTTAGCCCGTCCTATTAACAAAATAATTAATACCAACTCTCCTAAAGACTATCGTCCGATTTCCATTCTTTCTAATCTGTCAAAACCCCTCGAAAGAATAGTCCAATCCCAAATTTCCAATTTTCTCGAAGAGTTCAAACTTCTAGATCCTTCCCAATCTGGCTTTCGCCCGGGCTTCTCCATTCAATCCGCTTTAGTTAAAATCACAAATGACATACATACTGCAATCGACAAAAGAAAACTGACTGTATTGGTACTCCTGGACTTCTCCAAAGCATTCGATTCCTTAGACCATTCTATCATCTTCATTAAATTAAAATTTCTATCCTAATCCAATAGTTCTATCCAATGGTTCTAATCCTTGCTTTCTGACAGGACTCAAGCCGTTAGTATTCCGAATCAACCCTTAGCTTCTTTCCTCACTTTGTCTCATGGAGTAGCCCAGGGTTCAATCATTCTCTCCTTTTTAATTCTTACGTCAATGACCTTCCTAGTTCAATCTACCATTGCTCATACCATCTATATGCTTATTCTCAAATTTATCTTTCCTTTCCGCCCACCGAGTTATTAGAAGCGTTTACTAATATTCAGAAAGACCTAGATAGGATCAGTGCCTGGGCTAGCTTGAATAAATTAAAGTTAAAAACAACGAAAACTCAGGCCATTCTTATAGTTTCCAAATCCCTCCTTAAATCCATTTCCACCCTTCCTTCCTTGATAACTTGATGCCAACCAATCTCCTTCGCCTCTTCTGTAAAAAACTAAGGAATTACCATTGATCAAAATCTATCATGGAAACCCCATATTGCTCATATCTCCAGAAGGTCAATTGGTACAATTAAACTATTCCATTCTCGTCAGCATCTCACACAACCTATCCGCAAGCTCCTCGTTTTCTCATTTATTTTCCTCCACTTTAATTATGGCTGTGTGGTATACGCCGGGCCTCTCGTTGGTGCTTGAGGACAGACTGAAGAGAATCCTATTTCTTTTTTTTCCATTACACCACAAGTAATCCTGAGATTTTATTTTTATTTCTCTTAGTGTTTCCATATTATTATATAAATCACTGTATATATTATTACACTTTGTATTAAGTTATTTTTTTATTAGCTAGCCTATTGTTTATAAATTGTGTAGTTATGTATACATAAATATGTAATTTATTTTTTCAATAAATGTTCATTTATATTTTTTTGTTTATTTTTTAGTGGTTACACACTATTTTTTAAACAATGCCCAACAGGAGTTCAAACTTCTAGATTACTAAAAAACAATGCCTTCTAGATTCTTCTGGATAAATAAATAAATAATATAATAAATAAATAAATCCTTCTAGATTGCTTTCAAACATCTAGATTACTAAAAACCAATGCCCAAAAATTTTAAACAATCCCCAACAGGAGCCCCTTCAGATCGGCGCCCTAGGACAATTGCCCCGGATAGGATTAAGCAAACAGATAGGATTAAGCAAACAGATCTCTAAAACATTAAATCTAAAAGGCTATCATAATCATAATCTAGCGATACAAAACATACTCGTACCATCTCTTCTCTCGTTATATACATGATCATACATTCAATATGCAATATCATACATCAAATAAATAAACTTTTTTTCACGTTAAAACAAAAAATTAAGACGATCTAATGACAGAGAGAAGGGAAGATTTTTTCATTGTTTGGAAAATCAAAGTTGTTTACTCATTAGTTGATAATAATATTACAATTACCACCTCATATATAATATATAAATGTAAGTCATGGCTGAGCAACCTAATTAATTAAATTTAATATGATAAAAGAGTTCGCGTTCCCCCCCTCCCCCCAATACCCCAATCTCTCTCCTGGCTTGGAAAAAAACCGTATTGCCTAAAATGGAAGTTTTTTACTAGGAGGTACAAAAATTGTCCTTCCTTGGGTAGTATTCCATATTGCTATTGCAAAATATTTTTGAAATATTGAAATTATTATTTGTAAATTTTTAATAACAATATTAATTTTACAATTTGAAAAGATACAGAACAATATTATTTATCAGACATTAAATTTTCATATATATATGCTCATATATTGATAAATATATCCTAATTCATATATTTAACAAATAAATATTAGTTGAACTTATGTTTGGCTAAATATAAGTTATGCTTTCAGTTTTTTTAACTAAGTTTTATGGATTGGGCCACTTCAATTCGGTTTCTAATGAATGTTAAAACATTTCATCAGAAAATGAAAATAACTTTTTTTTTAACTATGTGTGTGGATGATTGAAGTTATCGTTTAACTGTTTTAAATAAGTAATGATGAATATTTGCAATAGTACAACCTACCTAAAATATAGATTATAAGTAGCTTGTCAGCTATATCGTAGGTCCATATACAAGCTTACATATAAACAAATATATAAAATTTGAAATATTAAAATTCTGTAAGGTATTAAAGGCCGATGGAGTATGGGTATATTTAAATGCAGTAACTTTAAAACCCTAAAGAGGTGAATGAATTGTCGTTAAGCCGTTGGAGCTGCTACGGTTGGTGACGCTAGGATGAATGAACGTTGTAGAGGTAGGGGAGGGGGTAGTCTTTTCTCTCCCGTTCACACTTCATTCTTCCCCTAACGCCTCGTCAACGTTATATTGCCATTTTATTGTTATTGCAACAGAAAACCTCGGAGCAAAAAGAAGCAATGGTCAACAAGTTTAAAATTTGAGAGAGCTGCCCCAATGAAATCTGGATGTATCGAACACTAACGGATCCAGGGAAAGAGTCTTTCATGTTCAAGGAATAAATAGAAATATATATATATATATATATATATATATATATATATATGTGTGTGTGTGTGTGTGTGTGTGTGTTTTATAGTTTTTAAGTACAATGAAACACGACACTAAAAACTCTGATAATCTGAAACAATTTCAAACCACGCCACACGATTATCCCCATTCAGCATCATCCGCTAATGCATATGCTTCTTTACATATATATTTTTTCATTGGTCTATATTTGTTTCTATAATTGATTTGAGCCAGGTTGGACTTTAAATGTTAATGGTAAGATTCTTTGTTGATTTAAAGGTTCTAGTTTTTTCTATATTGAATTTCTTTATCAACAGCTTGTTGTTGTACATGACACCTGAAACTGTAATTAAATAAACTAAATAAATAAATATATTGAATAACAATATTCTCTATTGACAACTGTATGAACAAAGTTCCCAGAAGAAAATTTTATGCTTGTCATTGTTGTTTTTATAGTGCTCTTGAGTTCAGTGTGTTTCATACCTTCCTACTAACAGTATTGCTGTGTTGAACATTTACCTTATCTTATCTGTATTGTTATCTTTGAAGTTAAACGATGATTTTAGAGTTTTTCTAAGGTATGTCCATTGGGTACCGACCCCCTGTCCATTACTAGAACAATTGAATTTGGGGGTGCATCATCACTAATGCAAAAAGGTGTTTTTTTATAAAATGGAGATTATAACTGAATAACTGTATATTTTTTTCAATTGGAAAGTGTTAAATAAAATACGGAGACCCTAGAGATTCTAAATGCCCAACGGAGAAGTTTATAACTATAATGACTACTGCGGCATAAGCCAAAAAAGACAAAATATCCTTAGCTGTGTCCATTACTGATGCACTTACCGTAATTACACTGAGAGAAAAATAAATATAACCATGTTTATCTGGTCCTTGAAGGTCTTTAAAAAAAAGAAAAAAGTTGTAAATATTGCTACTGTTAGCGCAAAATGACGTATGTAAATATTGATTTTTTTTACATACCTTCAAAACTGATTATTTCTTTTTACTTTCATATAACTGTATATGTAATATATTGTATGGGGGAGTATTACGATGGTGAACGAACGCGCGCGTGTGTGTGTGTGTGTGTGTGTGTGTGTGTGTGTATGTTAACAGTTTCGATCAAAAACGAAAACTGACATTACGTATTTAAATTAGGTACATGCCTTAGATGTGACAGCAACCTTTTCCTTAAAATCGGCCAACCGAAACTGCCACTTTACATCTACGGTGAAACACATTTTTGCAATTTTCTCAAAAACGGCTCTAACGACTTTGATTAAACTTAGTGTATCATTGTATAATGAAGTGGTCTTTAATATCATTTAGGTCTTATCTCCATTGATGACACGTTACAGGGCTTATGCCTAATGTTCATATACGTCGTCCTCTAAAGTGGTTTATTTTAAATAATCAACTATCTCTCACTATTAAAAATTACCAAAAAATACTACATATAACTTTTGAAAGAATTTGATAGTTGAATAAAGGAGAAAAAATAAAAATGCTTATACAGGTCGAAAATGAATCTCCTGAAATACAAGTCAGAAGCTATACTTATAATATATCGTTCGAAAGCGGAGAATTTTAGAAAAAAACAATATCTAATATAGAATGTTGTAGAAGGTAATGAAGAGTGGCGAAAAAAATTTAATAATAATTTTTGGAAACTGATAATCATCATCATCATCATAATCATGTTCCTCTTTACAGCTTATGCAGTGTGAGATTGATTCTTGTAGAGCTTGGACCAGGTGGACCTTTCCAGTACAATATTCAGACATTGTTGATGACGTCGGCATCGATCCTTTGGGTTTGCTAAGCCTTAATAAAATTAGTTTATCAAGCCCAATAAACGACTATAATAATGACATTTAAAGTAAGACCACTTGTTCGATGTTAAAAATTCTATTTTAAACTTTACGAACAATAGTAGAGAGCGACATCAACAATAATTTAAATGTACATGCCAGGAAGTAAAAGTTGGATTCCCGCACATGTTAACTTAAAGTTGAAATTTCCCTTTTCCTTTAAAAAGAAAGGGCTGAGCATTTGTGTGACAAATTACCTTTTTAATATGTGTTAACTTTCTACATTCTAGTCATCTCCTAACAAGACAGCCAGTTTCATTTTTAGCAACGACAGTTGGACTTTCACATATTTTTAAATGAAGTATACCTGTAACTGTTAATCACATAATGGATAGTAAAATTCAATTTTTTGTAATATTTCCAATTTATTCTTCAGTGTCCACTCCATATCGAACAACCTCTGCTCCAGCCTGAATAAAAACATCAATTGATTTATTTACATATAACCCTGCTTCACCTATTAGGCAACGTGGGTTTCAGCTGCAGGAGGAAACTGCCATGAGAAAAACGATTTTCTAGCTCGCCGGTTCCTGTCATTTTCAGTGTAGTGCTTGTGATTAGCTTATTCTAGTCATCTCACCGCCCTTATCTTCCTGAAATGCGTAAGGACAGTTCCCGCTACTACAGGTAATGGTGGGTGGGACGAGTGGTGCAAGTGACGTGTATCGGCCTTTTTTTCTTAATCTCAGATTAAGAGGAATCAGGGCCGTTTGGGGCTCAGGGCTAGAGTATGATATGGGGCACCCTTATCAGAACAATGTGTATACATAGCTTTAGATATGTATACAAATTATCAAACTAATTGTTTTGTTAATATATATAATATAAAAGTATACATTTCGTTTACATATATGAATATGAAGTATATACTACAGTAGATGTTCGTAATCATCAAAACTCCTTTTTTAGCTCCTTTTCAAGTAACTATGTTATATACATAAATTTATAAGGTTTTATAGGTAGTACATTAGGGAAATTTTTATCTAAACCGTTGCAGCCGTTTTACTGCTGTAGTCTTTAGAGAAACGGTTTTCCTCGGCCATTTTGTTTCAAGATGGTGGCAGTAGTTAGGAGTCTCCCCTTCAAAGCCACTTCTCTAACATCAACTTATATTGGTACAAAATTTCAACCAGCTTTGTTAGGAGGAGCTGTAGTGATGTGCTTTAAAACTTTAAATGTGCGCAAAAATACGTTCTTTCAAGCGGAAAATTTGATGAAATGTATCCAAAGTCTAACAGTGTTGTACCACATGGAACCAATTCTGTGTACCGAATTTCAGCTAATTCGTTTCAACAAGAGCAACTGATGAAGTCGAAAAGTAGTGAGAAATATATATATATATATATATATATATATAGAAAATATTCGATCAATAATCGAACCGTTCTGTCTAAATCCGCATTGATTGTCTCCGATAATTTTTCGCCGATTTCTCGTTCTCTCAGTTTTTTTTAACCAATAATTATACTTTAGCAACTCCATCTTCGCAGCATGCCTTAATTAGTTCACTAGAAATATTAACGATTCCCACTGGTTTATATAATTCAAGTAGAACGTTAAGTGTAAATTGAAATTATAGGAAAGTTTTATCAAAATCTTTTGAGACGTTTTCACTCTACAGTCCATAGAAAAACAAGTTTTTCTCTTATTGCATACTCGCTATTGCGCAGGGAGGGTCCAATTTCTGTTATAGGCATAGGTAGTCTAAACACCACAGAATAAAAAAAACTAAGGTGTGTGACTAGATCATTCGATAGAATCGAAAACATCAACCAGGCGAGATTAATAATATTAAATATAAATTATAAATAAGAGCTCATTATAAAGAGGATGAAATGCTGAACATTTCTTTCGCTTAAAGGATTCACGTCCGATTTTCAGTTTTTGAGATATTTTAATCCATGTGCAAAAACGCTTCAATTACTCGACTCCAGCCGACTTCAACCGAGCGTTACACATCGGAGATCTGACGGCTCAACTTTCACTCTCTACAAAAAATTGCAAAACGCACTAAAGAAGTTTTCACTTCAAAAAAGTAATAAAATCGGTCATCATCGTTCATCAGATCATCATGGCACAGACAGACATACAGTCAGACCAATAGGTGAAATAGTGTTTTTTCGAATTCAGAAATTATGAAATCATAAAGATCCGTTGAATAAAATCAGAAATTTGACCCGATCGCAATGCTTTCCTTATCTAGTCGCGGTAGAAAAGTAAAAATGATAACCTATTTATTAATTAATATGAGAAAAAATCACAATGGTTTATAGATGGTTAGTCTTAGATTACAAAATGAAGATTTGGTTAAGTACGGTTGCCACAAATATGATTTTTAAAACCGACAGTATACAGGACCAAAACGTTCATGTCGCCAATGTCCCAGAAATACTAAATAACGATAGTTGCAGAGAAGAATGGAAGAATGGTCAAAAAACAAAAAAAAACAAAAGTAAAAATAAATAATTACATCTTTTTTTGTTAAATAAATGTAATTATTTATTTATTTTTTACTGATCCTCTCAATCATAAATCCACAATTCTAAATAACGATAATTTTCGTCATACCTTTCGGAAAAAAAATTCTTAGAACGTTGTGTAAAATACAAAAATTTGAGGGAATGGGCAGCAGGAACAATGTGGCAACAAAAGATCAATGTTGCTGGAATAAGTTGGAAATCTCTAAATCCAAACAAAAAATAAGAAAAACATACCTTGTGTCAGAACTGGTAGTTGGCAAGGAGTAGATACAGTGAGTGTGTGTCTGAAGTGATGGGCGAAGATAACATGTGTTTACGTAGAAGATTAAATTATTACAAAAACAAAGAAATCCACCCTTTTCTTAAAAAAAACAAAACAACGCCTAATTCGAATCAGTGAATGATTGTATTGTTCATTTTTACTCGCATGGTCACAGATAGGTGTTTTTTATAATGACATATTTGATAGTACGTTTTTATAATTATACATGTACATATTTAATAGTAGGTTTTTCTGATTATACATGTATATATTTAATGGTAAGATTTTATAATTATATATGTACCTATATAATTAGGAACATTTTATTTGTGGTCAATTTAAAATTGATTGAGTTATGAATTGTATCAAACATACTAATTAATTTTTAATATAATAAATAAAAAAATATACATATTCGCTGCGCACCTAATCTGAAGTATGTATCAACATTGCGTAATTATTTGGGATGTTTTTTAACCTAGCAAGTATTAAAAGTTTTGTTAATACGATTTTTATGAATATCTTGCATCATACGATGTTAGTATTGACGTCAATTAGATTAAAATTCCTTAATATTTCACAGCTTAATCATTTTTGCTCCTGTAATTGAGGTAATATATGAAGAATAAAGCCATTTTTTGCCGAACTCACATGTTGGCAATTCTATTGAAACTCTAAAATAATACAATATACCAATTATTGTATGGGATTAACTCTATTAGAATGAGAAAATAAACGGTTGTCTTAATGGTTGTTACATAATTACACGGAAAAATTCATATGTTTCAAAGAATGTCCAGTTCGTTTCGGCCTGTCATTTTTGTCAAAAATTGTCATTTTTTCCGGTGTTCCGTTTCAACACGTCAATAGTCAGAGAAATTATAACAACGTGTAAAACCCGAGATTTCGCCGAAAAACTAAACTTCAGTAATATTCGTTTTAATACTGCTCTAACTATTTTTAACCATTGTGCATCATTTTACATGTATATAAACTTTACATAGTATTGATAAAATTATCACTTGAATGGGTTATACATAATACATTTTCAAGTACCGTTCTAGTACTTCAAAAGTAATACAGATTGTTGGTGTTGTATAATAATAATAGTTTCAACCCTATTAGATAACTCCTTTGAGATTTCCATATATTACATCTTTTTTGAAATATAATAACCATAGATGATAGTAACCTCCTTATAATATGAATTGACAATTTATTGATAATTACTGAATCTTTATTAATATTTAGGTGCCATAATAGTCCTCAATATGATACAGAATGCACAGCAAATACGTTCGGTTAGGTTCATAACTAACCGCTATTATATTTGCTCTCTATGTGCGAAGATAATAAAAATAAATATAAGTATTCAGATTTGAAAATAAAACACTTTTATTCCTAATATTATTATTAGAAACACATTTTTAAACTTTTAGGCAGAATTTACGACAATGGTCTTCTCATCTAAATATAAATACAAAAAAAAAAAAATTAAATATAATTTTTACTGAGTTCTTGACAATAATCATTTAAGCAGGAAGTGTATAGCTAGAAACCCGTTAACTAGAAATTACTTAATTTTGGTTTTATGAGATGATGAGAAGCATAATATCCTCATTTTTTTTTCGCCTTCTAGCTCCAAATGGACATCCATAATTTTAATATGACTAGGTCTGAAATATTATTGAAGTGAAAAGTTCTTTAGACATATTTTTCACTGTTTTTTATTTTATTGGGTCGTCAGATCGCCGATGTGTAACACTCGAGTAAAGTCGGCTGGAGTCGATTAATTGAAGTGTTTTCTCATATGGATTAAAATATTTCAAAAACTAAGAATCGGATATGCATATTGGAGTAAGCAAAGGAATTGTTCAGTATTTCATCCTCTCTGTAATGGGCTATTATTCAAAAGTGTATCTTGACACGACGCTCTGTTATAGAGGCAAAAAGGAAAAATAGTGCCGAAAACCAAATGATAACGAGTTTTATTGAAGATATGGATTAAAATATCTTAGAAACTAAAAATCGGTCCTGCATAATGTAATCGAGGGAAATACTGAGCGTTTCATCCTCATTGTGATGAGGTATTATTTATAATTTATATTGTTGATGTTTTCACTTCTATTGTGTGGTCTAAAGCATACAACTTAGTTTTTGTAGCTCTCGAAGTTTGCTTTACTTCTTTAAATGTTTTCTTTTATTCAAAAGGACAGTTTGTGTACAGTAATATATATATATATATATATATTTATATTATATATGATTATTGTTTTAATGCCTCTATCCCGAAGGGTCATTTGGCTTATAATTTTACACTCGGTGGTAAAACTTAATTTCTTTCAGGAATTTTAAAAGAGATTGGACAATAGTTTCTAAGTCTTCTAGGACTTCTCGTATATTGGAACTCATCTTCAGTTTTTTTCTTGCAGGTGTATACTGCTGGCATTCAACCAATAAGTGGGTGGCTGTTCTAGGAGCACCACACGCGACACAGGTAGGCGCTTCCTGACCGCGGAGAAGATACCCATGTGAGAACTCACAATGGCCGATCCTGAGGCGTATACATACAGTAATAATATACATACAGTAATATATTTATGGTAATTTGTTTTCACCTTTAATAAATAATTCCTAAAAGTTACTTCTATGTTGGCTTCTGCACATATTTCATGTATGATCGTCAAATGATGAAAGGCTCTGAAATGATTTCGGGAGACACAGATCCTCGGCTAGGCGCCAGAGCTAGTGAAGAGGCCTGTGATCCGTTGCCGAGGACGGTTTACAAACAAGACCGTTTGGTAACCTCTTCGATGGGAGGCATCCGTTTAAGAAACAAACAGCCTCAGAGCCCAATGTCTTGCCTCAGAGAGAAGGGAGGGCGAACCGGTAGCTGCGTTTTGTAACCTCCCTGGCTCTGTAATGAAATCTTCGGAGAATGTGATCTGGTCGTTCCATGATCGCTTTGCGCAGCGCGTCTCGGTGATACAACAGTCTGCACCTCAAAGCATCTTCCAGCTGTAGGCTATCCAATCCGCTTGTCTTGAGGTGTCTAAGCGAAGTCATGGCGCGCCATTTCGTTGATATACTGAAATTAAAGATAGATAGCCAGCCATGTTTTCATTGAACTGCGCTGTATATTATACGGTCGAGTAGAATCATTTTCGGTTTCTCAGGAGCAGAAGGGTAGCATAAGTAAACAAATGAAATTACACGGTAATAAATGTCAGTATGTTTACATATTTGTGCATTTAAGCATTGTAAATAATAACTATGAAATTCCAGTAAAATAAGGCTAGAAAAACTAAAATCAATTTATTTAATTCTTTAATTTATTCGGAATATTAATAGCTGAGAAGATGGAAAAAGAATTGGCGTTTAGGGAATTCCAAGAGGTAGCATGACAAATGATTTTTTGGAGGAAACAGTTTTAAAGGAATTTATGCAGGTCTGTGGACTGGGATCTCGTGTTTAAAGAATATTTGAAGAATCTTTTTACAGTTCTTTAATAACTTCTTGGTTTTCATCTTTCATCTTTCATCTTTCTTCGCTTGTCTTCCTGATGAAGGCCTGAAACTTCGGCCGAAAGGTCAACACAAGATCATTTTTTTTATTTGTGTTTCGCGCTGACTAAAGGAACCTCTAACCGACTTCCCTATTATATGATCATTTTGGTTGGATGATGGAATAGCTAATACAGATTTGAGCTAACTAGTAACATTCTAAAATGCGATATAAAACGTGAACGTTTATAACTTGAGATTTGAAACATTAGTTCACCAACTGTTATATGGTCAGGTGATTAAATCATCAATGATGTAGGATTTCATAATGGAAGTCATTTTTATTAAATTTCAGCTTTTGACGAATCAGGAATCAAACGAAAGAATATTTCTTGGAGAAGTGACGAATCCCATTTACAAAACGCAAAGGTGCATATAGACATTTCTCAAGCTATGAGAAACACAATTATATAACTTAACTAAAACCGACATTAGACTATTTATTTTATTTCTCTTGATACTGACAGCAGATGGAAAATATCAAAAATAAGTAAAAAAAATAAATACCTGAGAAATAACCTGTTGTAATATATGTATATATATATATATATATATATATATATTTTTTTTTTCTTTTTCTTTTTTTTTCCAAATGGTATAATAATTCGACGGATCGAGAGGGAGGATAAATTGTGTTCTAAAGATTTCAACGCGTACATCAAGACTGCATTTTAAAACCCAAAAAACGTACCGTTTTCGATCAAATAAGAGAGTGTGCTAGTCAACCCATTGTATTTATAGTATTTATCGTCTAAAAACATGAAACGGGCGTCACTCCCTCGTAACCCAGGGATTTCAAGTTGAAAATTTAAATTAGCAATCTAAAAGTGCATTTCTTCAGTTTCACGCTAATATGAGAAAAAAATATGCGTTCTAGCGATAATAATGTTGAGTATAAAATCAAAGCTGAAAAAATTTGCATTATACTCGCTTTTCTAGATATCTTATATAGTTTATCTTTTTATTTTAACGAACATTCATGGGTAAAATGATTGTTGAACATTTTGAATATTTTTGCAATAATATTGTGTATTATTTTACTGTTTTATCTCCAATTCTTCAAACGTTAAAGAAACTGTAATGTCATGCGTACTTTTCTTGATTTGGAAAAAAAAGAAAAATCTGTATCTCGAAGGTAAAGAACACCATGTCCATTTTTGTATTTCTTCATGAAGCCAATTTTCCACAACTGAACTATTAATATTCGTTTTTTAGTTACTATATCTATATCCCAGAACTAAAGGACACCATATGAACCTTTAATTTGACAGAATGACTAATTCCAATTTTAACATTTTTAGTGATATTTCTAGAGGGAAAACGTATATCTTTATTCACAGTTCTATATTTAAACTCTGCGATCATTTACTCAGGAATCAACTTACTCATTGTCTGTACAGATATTATAAATTTTCCAACTAGAAATAGCACCAAAATAACTTATATTAAAAAATATTGAAATTGGAGATAGTCAATCTATCAACTGAAAAGCTCAGATCTAATTTTTGTATTTTTTCGGGGAGCCAATTTTCCATAACTTCTGTTATAAGCTGTTCAAATTTGTTTATTATTTACTAAATTATTTAATAAGAAAGTTGGCATGGTGTTCTCTACATCCGGATTACAGTTCTGAACTTTCGTATAATTTTTTATAGCTCTCAATCTTTAAATATGGTAAGCCAGAATATTCGTTTACATATGTTTCATATGCACATATATTAAGTAATTTATATATTATATATCTTCGGCATACTGCAAAAAGTCATTAAATGACATTTCGTTACCTCATATAATTAAGAACGTTGATGAGTTTTTCCTTATTGAAATCAGAAAACTTTGCTCATTGTGTGACTATATATGATAAATAAAAGGGTTTTCATAATTCCCTGTACTTATGGTATTTTTGTATAGAAAGGTCATAATCCACAAAACGTACTTGAAACTCAATCTTTATCAAAAATTTACCTTGTGGCTTTTTGCAATAAACCAACGACAAATTTCTTAATATATTACGAAATATTTATAAGTTCCACACAAAAATGTCTTGATGGTTTTATAGCCAAGATACAGAAAATTAGTATTCACAACTTACAGCTAGTGTAGCCCAAAGTCGGTCTTGGTCTTGAACTTTGCAAGACCAAGACCAAGGCCACCTTACTGTTGCAAGACCAATACCAGAAATGGTAAAAAAAATCGATGTTTTTAAGAAAAAAGAAGCCAAAATACTTACTAATACTTGACAATATTAGTTACTATAATTGGTATAACCAATATACTTTTGCATTTAGATAATTTTTCATCGTGCTTAGTTAAGTATCCCTATCTAAAAAATTACAGTAATATCTCTATAGTAATAAGTAACTGCAAGACTGTCACGAGACTCTTCAGTAATACCAAAACCATAACCAAGTCTGAGTTTGCAAGACCAAGACTCGTCTCGGTCTCGCATTTGTTCAACACTACTTACAGCTGAACAATATTCATAAATTTTAATAACAACTGTTAAACACAACGTGGCGATATGGTCAATTTTCAGCCGTATGGCTTGATATGACCATGGAGACTCATGCCAAGTTTTATAGCCTATGTGAAATATCCCATCGTAAATATGTGATGGTTCTATTTGTGGTAGAATAAGGAAAGCTAGATGATTTTTTGACATACTCTTCAATTGAACGACAAAAGATGTAAGAATAAAATAATTTGCACATTTTATATTAGTTATTTGGAATGTATGGTAACTATTATTGTATGAGTTTTCATAAAACACTCAATATATCAGGGATATGACATTTTGGAAAATTTTCAGAGATTTTTAACTAAGAAATTGTTTTCGTTGCCTCCAACAACACTAAATAATATGATTTATTTAGAAAAAGCCACAAATCCACTTTACAGTTGCATTTTGAGTATTGTCTTAAAATACTGTGCCTGCCTGAAAGTCGTCTCTCCAGAGTTATCACCATTGAAGTGATTAAACGTAATACCTTTTGGTTTAAAAATTACAATTAAATTAGTTAAAAAAAGACACTCTTGCAGGTTCGACAGGTCTTTGGAATGATTTTCGTTATGGAAAGACCAGTTGGCAACAATACGGTCTGCAATCACTCAGCAACATTGGGAGCAGTGTAAATTAGCGGCATTGAATTCTAATCGAATTATATTGTTTAGGGAATCGAGTCATGATCTTAAAATTTTGAAATTCGTGGATGGCTGCTGTTGGGATTCGATTGGGCGCGAGATGAGTTGGTTGTTCAAGCTCAGGTGTGAACTGCTTTATTTGAATTATATCCCATGGCTTGACAGGGAATATACGGATTGTCCACTCTGTAATCTATCAGTAAAGGAAGAACTATTCCATTTTTTTGACTGAATGTTCAGTGCTTAGTCAACAAGCCCGGTTTGAAATGATATCCTAATTTCTCTTCCAAATGCCCTCTCTGTGAACGAATGTCGTAAGATTGTCGGTTTTGCTCGACATGCGTAGATACACCGTTTTAATTTGCTACATCCAGCACAGACAATGATCTATGTCTAATTTATTTGTAATTAGTTTTATTCATGGTATTGTTGTTCATGATATCTCTTTATTATTATTTCTTGGATATAAATTATTCAAAATATTTATTGTTTTATATTGTATTTGTTATTTTATTGTTTATCAGTTATTCATGTATATGTAATTATTGTAAAGTCTTTATATGTACTGTACCTGTAAAACAAATAAAATTTCCGGCAGATGAATAATCATGCCGTATAATTGTTTTGCGTACTTTTGAAATTTATAATTTCAATTGAAATGAAAGGAAATGAAATGAAATTTATAATATGTTTATTTAATAAAGCATTACTCATTCATTCAATATTGTAAAAGGAATGGCAGAGCAGCTGTTTATGCCTGAATACATCCTAAGCGAAAACCCTGTGACTGAGGACGGATGTTGACCACATCCACCTCCTTGTATTGATAATGAAACAGAACCGCCTGTCAGTCCATCCCTAGTTCCGTTCCTATCTTGGGCAATACCCTCGATGAGCTGGAAATAATTGGGAATTTCAAGAAATGTTTGATGTCTCTTATCAGTTTTAAAAACTGATTTCATTTGGTTTCTTATTAAGACTTTGCAATCGAGCTTGAAAAAAAAGAAGGAATCCCATCAAAATTTGGGGCTTTAAGTTTCAAGATACCAACACCAAAACCCATAACAATAATAATAACAAAAAAAAAAGATTTACTCTCAGAATGTTAATAAATAAAAACGCTGCGACTAAAGACATTATCGTATTTATTTATATTTACAACTATTCGTGCTGTTTAAACGATTTAATACATCATCTATTAATGCAGCATAGTATTAATAGTCCGTGGTAAAGACCCTTTTTTTTATCAAATTATTAATATCCGGCTGAAACTTCGTAAATAGCTTCATCTCATCGCAACCTACAAATTTTTATTGGGTATTTACGGTATTGGATCGTTTTCAATCTGAAGATTGGCAAACTTTGTCTATTTAATTTTTTTAATTTTTTTTTATTTAGAAATATAACAATCTGTCACGTGGACAAAAATTATAGTGAGTGATATATGATATAACACATTCATACCATATATACAGAAAATATAGAATTAACAAAAGTAAAATAATAATCAAAAACTATGTCCATTTAATTAGATACTAAAAACGCGTTAATATCCATTTCCTTTTCACTTGGATCGTGAGATATTTGATCACAAAATCGATAAAAAAAGAAAGTGGCCTACAAAAATATTGGGCCGTTTGGCCTATGCAACATCGTTATTTTGACAATTTGGGGATGTAAGTCACGCCAAATGGTTCGGTATTGTCGAAGGCCGCCTTTTTTCTCGACTTTGTGCTCAAGTTATCTTACGATTCAAGTGGAAAGTAAATGGCTCTATAAACGAGTTTTTAGTATCTAATTAAATAGACAAATTTGCCGACTTCCAGGTCGAAAACGTCGAAACCGAGAATTTTGGAAATAAAATACTTGTAGGTTACGATGAGATGAAGCTATTTTCGAAGTTTCAGCCAGATGTTAATAATTTGATAAAAAGAGGTCTGTACCACGGACTATAATAGTTTATGAGCAATATTATATTCAAATAAAAATTTCAGTATGCAGTGTACACGGCTTTCGTGTCATCTAATAAACTGTTTTTGGCCTTTGCTCTTTTTGTTGGTTTGTCTGCGCTTTGATTCTTTCTATAACGGTTAGATAATGTTGCTTATTCTAATTGTTTCTTCTCAAATTTAAGTCCTCGACATCTGCACACCGCATCGGATACTCTATCTGAACTAGCGAACGCGAATTTCGAGGTAACTGTTTTTCTCTAGACTGCAGTGCCGTAACGGCTCTAATCGTTTTGATGAATCGACTAAAATTTTCTCCTTGAATTCTTTTAAAATTTTAACTGTAGTAGTTCTTCGAGAAAAAAAAACAAGAAATATTTCATTTCAGATACTGCACTGGGCTGGTTTCGATTAAACCATACCTTAAGAAAAATCCGATTTCTATTTGGCTACCAAATTTTTAAAACACATTTGTAATTTGATTGCATACCTTTCTAAGTAGAATTTTAATTTCTTTTATGATTTTAACACTATCTGAAAAAAAACTAAGGTGTGTGCTTTAGACCAAACCATAAAAGTGAAATCATCAACAAGGCGAGATTAATAGCATGAAATATAAATTACAAATAATAGCTCATTATAAAGAGGATGAAATGCTGAACATAAAACTCGATATCATTTGGTTTTGGACACTATTTTTTCCCTTTCTACATCTCTAAACACGGCGTCGCGTTAAAATTCAATTTTAAATAACAGCCCATTTACTGATAGGATAAAATGCTGAACATTTCCCTCTCTCACAGACGGTATGCAGATCAGATTTTCAGTTTTTGAGATATTTTAATCCATATGCATCAACACTTCACTCGAGCGTTACACATCGGAGATCTGACGGCTCAATCTAATTCACTTTACACAAAGAAGTGTGAAGAAGTTTAAAAAAAAAAAAATAGTGAATCTGAACTATTTTTTTTTAAATTATCTTTTCTATTTAGATTATGGGAGTTACACAGTTAATACTCTCAGATTTTTTTTTCAAGCATCATGAAAGCGACAAACAACAAGTAAACTATAAAAAGTTTTGTTGATTAAATTTATAAAATATATTCATAAAATTAGGAAACACTATCACGAATTGATAGATGTAATGATTGAAAACGGAATTGATGTATCACGAACTAAAAGTCAAAAGTGAACTATTTTGGCCAAAGGTTGTTGGTAAGAGGACATTGCAGCACGCTGTTTTACCCATCCATTCGTCATTGTCCTGACCTATTGGCCAAACTCCCAGCAACAGTAGACAAACCTTTTTAATTTCAATTACATACTTTAACTTGCGACATCCACTTTTGCTTAATTTCTCTTTTCTATTATTTCGCACTCGTGATTTCGTAGAATAGTGACCTTACAGATATAAGGTCAGCATGGAATAATGATTAAGAAATATCCCGTAATATAAATAAACATATTATAATAACATATCCTAAAATTACTAACGATTAACCATCGATTCTTCGAAATAAATTTTTTAAATCTAATTTATTTTTTTAAATATTTGATTAAAGCTGTAGTGTTACTACGCTGAAAACATGGAATCTAGAACCATCTATACAATAATTAAAAAAAAATTAACAAACTTCCATATTTTACTTTTTTCTCATACTTATTTTCAAGAATAGTAATGCTTTATCTATCATTCCTTAGTTTATGAAATTATCATATTCAATTTTAGAGAACAGTATCCTTTAGCAAGATCCCCACTTATCCCTGTTTAACAAATCCGATACCTAAGACTCCACCTGGACAAACTACTCACTTGTAACCCTCATACCAGACTGAAACGAATAGAAACAGTCCGACGTTTTCGACTACTGCAGCACTTAGTAGACAAATGTTCTAAACTTCCAACTATTTACAAAAGACTCATATATATTAGTATCATAAGGCCTATTTGGATTTACGGGATCGAACTTTGGGGCTCCACTAAACCATCAAATTCCTCTCGTATCCAATCCTTACGATCCAAAATCCTTCGTAAAATCCTGAATGCTCCCTAGTTTACAAATAAAATCATCCATAACGACCCTGATGTACCATATGCTTCCGATTTAGCTCAATTCAGATACCTATCCTTCTATAATAAACTTCTAAACCACCCAAACACTCATGTTTCCAACCTTGCTTCCTCTTATATTTCTGATAATCCTCCGAGGCGTCTGAAAAGAAGATTGCCTCGGGACCTTCTAATATAGAAATATAATTGGAGTGCTACGAATGGGTAGTTCTCTTCATGTAGTATATGTCATGTTACTTGTTTTATATTTACTTGTTGTGTCTATCATAATTTACAGTTGTAAATTTCAATAATAAAAAAAAAAAATAAACATATTTTAGAGAATCTATTTCCTAGAAAATTTAAAAACATCAAAATAACCTATTAGATAAATAGTTAAATTAAAAAGGAGAAGATATTATGAGTAAAAGATTTTCAAATATAAGACATTTTTGAATATAGCAAATCAGAGAATTTAGGAAGATGAAAAAAAAAATCGCTTTACCTTGACATTAAATAAGATCACCAGGTTACTTTTTTCTTATCACTTATAAATTAGTTCTTCTTCATATAATTATTTGTTTTTTAAAATTTAATTGTAAAATTACAGTTTTTGTATATATATTTATTATATATATGTATTAGACAATTTTTTTTTTATGGATTTAAAAATAATCCATTATACAAATAAATCAGTTATCTTAGGTTTAATAAAAAACAATAAAATATTAAAGATAAAAAAACAACTAATATTGAATTTATCATAGTTTTGGTTTATTTATTTTTTTGAGGTTTAGATATCGACATTACAATACTGATATGGAATCTTGAAAGTTGGTAATTATTTAATAGTAATAAATAATAAGAGATTTTTTTTATATTTATAAATTTAAAAATTTTATTATTTGCTTGTTACTCTGATTATCATACTATCTATCTTTAGAATTGATCTCATTGCAAGCTACCAATCTTGTTCTTTTTTACTTAAATTATTTTATTTTTTTCTCATAATAACAATAATAATAATATATTAGTAGTAATACCGAATACGTGACACCAATATGTACCTTGGTAAATACAAAAAAGAGATGACCGGTAATATAATATGTTAAATAGAGGAAACCTCGTATTGCTAACGTACCTTACATCCAGAAAATGATTTTTTTTAAAGAAAAATTAAATTACTTATACAATGCTTTTATTTTCGAAGAATGGAAATTATTAGAACTGAATTAGATTTTAAACCTTCTTAAGGTGGTACCACTGGCCCTAGAGATAAGTCGACTGACCCTAAATCAATAAAATTCAATACAATAACAAAAAGGACAACAATAAAAGATATTGTGAGGTAGCTCAAAGGGCCTGTGTAGATAGAGAGCGAACTATAGATAACAGTCTTTGTTCATTATAAAATGGGTCTCTAAACTCTATAGATACCCCACTGTACCTGAAAACAAATACTAAGTCCTAGTGCCGATAAAATATATCTTTCACAGATTACTTAGTCATGTTAGAATGTGGAGTAACTAGCATTAAGGTCAAAATTTTAAAATTAACCCAGAACTGGCCCACAAACATCCTAGACATGCCCCGTTCTGAACTACAAAAAAAAAAAAAAAAAAATCTGGCGCGCATATCACACGACTTTCACTTAGCACCCTCTTAGCAAATATAAGTATTTTCAGACAAAGGGGAAGTGAAAGTAAAAATTATAGGCTCTATATTTACTTACATTTCAATGTGGGTATTTTTGTTTGTTCTTTTTACAAATTTTAATTTTTATATCGCTGTATTTTTATATCTATACATTTAAATATTATATAATACAACGATAGCATTTATGAAAACGCATATGTATATCTACATAATATTGTCGGAGTCTGTATTATATTAACCTCATGTTAAGTACGAAATCCTGTTGTAATCTTTCGGGCAAGCTCGGGTGAGTTCCTTGCAAGCTCGTATTTCTTTGGTTCCTCCATTTCAACTATTATTCGTTGAATCTCTTATGTCTCCTTTAGTTAGTTATCAAATTCTTTCATATTTTATACTTTACTATTTTTTATATCAAAGATTAATGTGAAATTGTTAATTAATTCATATAAAAAAAATTAAAGGTACTTTAAAGGAAGCTAATATTGAAAATTAGCCATTAAAGCCTTGTAGAGAACATCAATGAGAATAAAATCTACATTATATTAAAATCTGCTTAATAATTCTCTGATATATTGATTTTTGAGAAAATCGTAAAAATGTGTTAAATCAATTATATAAAGTGTCAATTCCGGTAAGCCGATTTTGACGAAAATGTTGCTGTAATATCCAAGGTGTATACAAACCTCAAATATGCAATTTCACTTTCATACGACTTTTCGTTTTTGAGCTTGACTGTTCACATACATACACACAGACCATTTTGCAGGATTTGGTTATCTGGACTCAGGTGACCTTAAAACATGCATTTCCGTTGAAAACTCAGATTCGAAAATTTTCATGATCGCAATACTAACCCTTACTATATATTTCATATATAGCTAAGTGAAAGTTAAAAAAGCAACGATAGGCTACTGAAACTCGTATTTTACTTTTAAACTGTAACAGTTTACTTTTCAAGATCCCCTTTATGATGTTTATAAACAAATACAGAATATTTTTTCACCCTCTTAAAAAAATAAAAGGGAAGACAAATCAGATTTTTAAAGCCTTCAACTTATTTTATTCAAAGAGTCCTGTGCAATTTATTCCTCCGCACCGTATTTGTCCCGTTTCCTTTGTGTCTCATCATGACGGACGTCATTCCGTCGTTGGCAATATCTTCAACTCAGAATGGTGATGGGTTTGAAGTTTTGGGAATGAATCACTCGTGAATAAAGAACTGGCGAGATCTCAAACTTCAAAAATATCCAGTGAATATCCTTTTGCCAACGATTAAAACATATATTGCAATGTTCGTTACAACGCCACGTAAATTAATGATAAATGAATAATTAATTATCAGTATATAACAGTAAATAAGCTTTCTTAGATCGTATTTGATACGTACTTAGATACTCGTTCATAGAATAAAAGAATAAATGGTAGTTTTAACTACTCTTAAGGCTAATTTTAAGTATACATAAAAAATAGCTGTATCTATTTGGGCACCCTCAACTGAAAAGTGTCATTTCCTCTACCGTTTTCATTTTCATGTACTAATTAAATAGAATGGAGTATCATAAATAGTTCAAAATTATGTAAAACAAAAAAAAAAAATCGAAAAACACGAAATGCTCCAAAGTAAAGATTAAGAAACAGTAACGAGTATATCGAAATTTCTTACTTAAAAATTGTCTATAGTCCTTCTTTATATAATTACTTGTTTTTTACAATTTAATCTAAGAACTACAGTTTTTTTTTTCAATTTTTTTTTACTCTCAACGGAATATTGAACATACATAAAGCTGGAAAATCAAGTAAGTGATTCAGGAGACAAGAAACAAATCTGAAGCCTTCTAAACTTCCTATCAGGTTACAACTAGTCACTGGTGGATCTACGGCGGGGAGGGAGGCTTCGGGCCGAAGCCCCCCCCCCCTAATTTTTGTTTTCATAGCCCATATTTTTTAATGTGGCTGATCTATGCTAAATACTTAAACAATCACAATATATCCCCTTTTTAAGTTATAATGCGTATTCAGCTACTAAATGTAACACATGCCAAGGAAATACATAAAAAGTCTACTCTTTAATTGAGGCTTGATGTTACAGGATTGAAATTTCACTTAATGAAAAAGACGTTGTCTTCCTGTATATAATTTATTTTTTTATCTTTCCGCTGTATAACACAAATAGAGAAAAATAAAGAATATACTGGAAGACAACATATTTTTTATTAAATAAAAAGTCTATCTCTAAAAGTATTATCGTTCTTGAAATTACGAATTATTTATTTATTTTATTTTTTAAACGGGCCTACATAAAGGCTACTTAAACATGATAGGGGTAGTTTTTCTTTTTCTTTCAGATTAATTACAGTTAAAAAAAAAAAAATAGAAAACCAACCCCTCCACCCCCCCCAAAAAAAAAAAAAATATATATATACAAGATACGCTAACGCAAACGGTTATGGACTGGTAATATTTAACACATTTCGATTTTTTGCTTGATTGAAAGTATACTGTTGATATATTGAAAATGCTTAATCTAAAAAAGATATATTCTGATTTCATATAAAACTTTAAAATAATATTATTATTTTTTAATAAATATATTAAGATTTTCGACAGTAAGAAAGATAGATGAATTAAACATACCTCCTAACAGGTTTGTGGAGTACACGAGAATTTCTTGTGAAGGATGTTTAACAAAGTAAATTTTTGAAATTTAATCAACTATATGTACACTAATGAAATTTTAAAAGTACTTTTTTAGAATAACATACAAAGAAAAATGTAAGTATCATCAGATAAAATGCAGTACGAATATAATGATACTTCAAGCTGACCATGAATACATCAGCAATATTTTGCAATGAGATGGTGATGCATGAATAATAAAAAACTTAATCTTTCATTCTTATATATTGTATTATAAACTAAAATTATATGTTTATTTTTTCTGTTTCTTTTTTAAATAATCATGGGGATTAACCCCATTTTTTTTAACAGGTAAGAACATGTAAAATTTAAAGAAAAAATAACACTATAAGTTGAAAAGTATGAAGTACAAAATCTAGTTAAATGTATTATTTCTCAAAATAATATTAATATTAGATGCTATATAAACAGTTTAATATTCACTATAGTTTTGTCCTGACCACAGCCTCAATCTATATTAAAAGAAACAGCTGACAGTATTGTATATTAATAAAAGCAAATCAGTCATTTGATAAATACCTCATCTTTAAAAAAGTAAATTTTCAGTGATTTCAAAAAACAGTTCTATACATTTTAGTAAATTCTTATTAATAGTTAATTTATACATAGTTATACATTTAGGGTTCTACTACTTGCCCTTAAACCCACCTTATGCGTTTAATATTATTGAGTCAGTATCGAATATATTGACTGTCTGAGGGATATATTGTTACAATTATATTGACATTTGTACTATGTATACAAAGTTTAAGAATATTGCTTTAATATTATTGATTCAATAATATTGACCGTGTAAGATAAGTTATAGAGGAAGGATATCTGTCTATTTAATATTACAAAAAATCTATAAACTTCATTTGTTTCTCAAGTGACTGGATATTATTAATAGGTACAAAGTAGTTGTAAAAAAAATTTAATAGACAAATACTTCATTTTGAACTCATGAAAAGTGAAAGTAATTTTGGATAATATCATTAAAGTTAAAAAAAAAGAAGGTGACCTACAAAAATATCGGGCTATTTGGAATATACAACCTTTTTATTTTGCCATATTAGCAGGAGATTCTTAGGATAGGTGAAATTCCTAACCAGCAAATCACGATTATTATTATGATTATTAGAATTATTTTTGAAACGGTCTTTCCTAAAAAGCCAAGGTAGAAGATTACTGGAAAATAATTTGGGTAGTATCACTCAAATTAAAAAAAAAAAAGGTGGCCTACTAAATATTGGGCCATTTGGACTATACAACTTTTTATTTTGACAAGTTAATAGGCGATTAGTAGGAAATTCTTAGGATGGGTGAAATTCTAACCAGCAAATCATGATAGAATTATTTTTGGGAAAAGTATTTCTCAAACACCTTATTGAACTTTTTGCATTTTTCTTTCAATCTCTGAAATGTTGTATGCAGTATGTTTATGTACAATACTTTTTTCTTACTGAAAATTATAATGTATATGAAACAATAAATACAAGACGAAAAAAAAGAGAGGATCTACAAAAGAATATATAACGATAATTTCAAAATTAAAACGTACAAATTTGTAAAAGTAATTTGTTATTCTACGGGCGTAATAATCTAGCAAATTTATTGCCCTGAAACTCCTACCCTAATGGAAATTAGGAATTTCCGCAAGAATACGATACACATAGATTGTTACGTAAAAAGGAAATAAGAGAAATATTAATAAATTATTATATATTAGGACGCATATTTTTTTTCATAAAAGTAGTTTAACAATAACAATTTTTGTTTAGGGGTCTGCCCCATCAAAAGAAATTCACTTTATTGCTTGGTCATTTTATAGGTATATTATCATCGAAAATTTATAATGTATTGTATCGTCCTATTTTTACATAATATTGCTAAAATTTCTATTAGGAACTTCTATTTAAATACATTGTTAACACTGCAAAAATATGCATTGTAACAAACTTAAAAACAAGAAATAAAAGCAAATGAAATATATGAGCTGTCAATAATAATTGAACCTTATAATTAAGGTATCAATGATTTGGAAATTATTTACTTTATATTAAAGTACCTATTTAAAATTCTTTATTAATAATGAAAGCGCATTTTTCTAAATTGAGAATTACCGTGTAAAAAATATTGATATTATTTTCAAATTAATACTTACAATACAAGCGTTCTTATGGTGGCTAAAACGTGTACATTGCTTCACGTTCAGCAAAACGAACTAGAAAGGTAGTTATTTGTAATGCATTTGTCTCTCAACAAAACACGATCTCTATTAGCAGCATGTTGGCTTAGTATAAAATAAATAAATGACGATATGTCGTTGATTTATTTTAAAGAGAGCTAATTTAATTTCTGGTGCATCTAAATATGAACTAAGTGGCACGTTCCAGTTATCCGCATGGTATATTAGTCAGTCACCAAATGGTAAAATTATTTGGAAATAAATAGGAATTAGTAATGCTCTCCATTTTGAGGAGGAGTAAAAAAACAAAGATTTTTTTATCGATTATAATTGAATAATCGAAAAATAAGGTTCATAATTGAATCGAAAAAATAAATTAACTAAAACTCGTGTACAAAGCCCAGCAGTCTGTATCTTTGTTGATAAAGTTTCAATTTCGATCATTTTTAATTTTTTTTACTTTCAGTTATCTATATATGTAATATATAGTAAGAGAAAGTATTGCGATCGTGAACATTTCCGAATCTGAGTTTTCAAGGGAAATACATAAAAATGGTCTGTGTGTCTGTATGTATGTGAACAGCCTAGCTCAAAAACAAAAAATCTTACGAAACTTTAATTGCATATTTAAGGTTTTTATTTGTTCGTTAAAATCGGCTAACCGGAGAGTGCCACTTTATATCAACGGTGAAACACATTTTTACAAATTCCTCAAAAACGGCTCAAACTATTTTGATTAAACTCGGTGTACCGTTGTATAATTAAGTGGTCTTTAATATCATTTAGGTCCAATCCCCATCCATGTCACTTTACAGAGCTTAAATACATAAAGTTCATATACGTCTTCCTCTAAAGTACCTTTAATATGGATTATTTAAAAAAAGTAATAATATGGATTATTTAAAAAAAAAAATCTCTTTTATTGAGAGTAACTATAAAAAATGGTTAAATACAAAGTTTGAAAGAATATGATAATTGGTAACTGGAGAAAAAAAGAAAAATACTTATCCAGCTTGAAATTGAATCCCCGGAAATAACAATTTTAAACAACAACAGTATATCGTTTTTTTCCCTAATCTTGCAAATGTCATTGTTTAAAATAATATTTCATTGTAATTGTGTGAAGGAAGAAGTGAAATATAAAAATATTTCATGGATATGTTTATAAGCTTAAGTACATTTACTGTAGTTTAATTACTCTAGATATGATATTATATTTAAATAATTAGGTATTATTTGGCCGTTTTTTCCAAAAAAACATCAATAACCTTTTAGAAAATTTTAGTTAATAATAAATTTCCTCTTTGTGAAATCCCAGCATTATCCACTTACAATTACTGTGACAACTTTTGACCTATCTACGGCAGGCTATGAAAATCTTGTAATATCATTTTAGTAAACTTTAAAATGGAAAATAACTGTTTGATAACTGATAGTTTTACAATCGATAGTCATTTATAGGTTAAATATTCAGATGTACTTTCAAATCTCTCTAGGCAAATATGAGGCTTTCTATTGACAGAATGATTAACATTTGATTGAAGGCTCAGAGACTGAAGATTTGTGGTTTATAAAAGCAGATGGAGTAACTAGATTTTTATTGCTTACCGGCGATGTAATATATAGATTTTTGGTCTTTTTAATGGTTTTAATGATTTGTTATGTGTAAGCTTTTAAATTTAACTCCTTTTAAAATGCACTTCAAAAATTTTATAATTAAATAATTTTTTTAACCAAACATTGCCAGAAAACCAATCATTTTAACCAATCATTTCTATCAAAATATAGAGGTAAGTGAAAGTTGTGTTTTGGCCGCACCAGATTTTTTTATTAAGTACTTAAATGGAATACTTCAATTAACTTCCTCAAATTTTATGCTTTTTGAATCGAGTGCAATTTATGTTTTTTTTTTTTTGTGGGGATTGTACTTATTATACAGCAGACTGATATATATATATATATATATATAAGATAAAGACCGGAGACCGGCGATATCAGCCTTAATACCGTCCTGAATGTAAATAAACATATGAAATGTATATAAGGAGGATTACTAAAGGAATAAATCAGTATCTTTTCTGAAACCGTGAGTGTTGCATTTCAAGCCCTTTCCTTTCTTTTTTTTTATTGTTAGAGTCCGCCGACGCTTAACTGGTGCCGAAACCCGGGACTACGACAGGAGAACAGAGAAGTAATTTTTTTTTAAAGTCATTTTTTTTTCTCTTGGTTTTTTTTTCTTCTCCTAGTCATAAGGAAAGAGTGAAATGCCAACAGAGGGCTTAATCAGGCCGGGAGTGTTGAGCGCCCCGGAAATCCCTCAACCTCAAGAAATTCCGCAGATACCTCAGATCGCGCAGGCCCCTCAGGTGCCTCAGATACCTCAAATACCTCAGGTACCGCAGATTCCGCAGATCCAGGAGATCCCTCCCTTACCGAGGGACACATTGGCAGAAGCGCACGCTAACGCGCTGGAATGGATGAAAATAAGAGCGGCGACCACGCAGGACCTTCGAAGAGCCATTGCGGACCTGGAACGCTTCGGTGGCGAGGTAGGTGAGCTCAACCATTTCCTGAAAGGCGGAGACCGCCTCATGTCTAGAATAGAGGTAAAGGTGGCGGAGGACCTGGTAAACCTAGGGGACGCGGAAGCGTTGAAAGCGGCTCTGGTGTGCCGAGTAAGGAGGAGCATCCTGAACCAAATTCAGGCGGACGAGGAGACACCATGGCCGGTGATTAAGGAGCGACTGAAGAAGGCCTTCGGAGGAGGCAGATGGACGCCGGAGGAAGACATCTTCCAAATGTTTAGGGAGCGCCGGTCCCAACGTCAGACGAGGGGCCAGTATGCGGGGGTACTAGTGGCAAAGTACAACCGCATAACGGAGAAAATGCGCGAAACAATGAGTGTGGGAGAGGTGGAAGCCAGGATGGAGTTCCTCTCGACGATACTCAAGGTCCAGTTGGCGAAGGAAACGGGAAGGAGAGACGGATTGCCCAGGGAGAGATCATTCCTCGAGTGTGCCCAGGAAATGATCGACCTAAGCGCAAGGGAAGAAGAGACTCGGATGGACGTGGAAGAACCAGGGTGGATCCGGGTGAATGACAGACGACCCCGGACAGCCCCGATGGGTTGGAAGAGGAGAGAAACGGTACAGCCGAGCGGAGAAAAGGTCAGGATGGGTGAAAAAAGATCCGGACAAGTGAGGCCGAGGAATGGACCCCGCAGGGAAGACAGGAAATGTCATGGGTGCGGAAAGCCAGGACATTTAGTTGCACAATGTCCGCGCACTAGATGTTTCGAGTGCGGTACCGAAGGGCATATTGCTAGGCAGTGCCCGTACATATTCCGGAGGAGAGAAAGAACTCAAGACGAGCCCATGGAAGTAAACACGCAGAAGCTGACAAGACGGGCTAGGATGCAGCGGAAGGACGGATCTTCGGGAGAGGCAACCGAGGAGTCGGGAACTTCGGGGACAGAGACGGACGAACCAGGTAGCAGTGGAGGCGAAGGAGGCAGGAGCAGCCAACGGACCGAGCAGCGACGAACGGCGGCGGGGAGGAGGAAGCTGGGCGGCATCTGAGGAGTGTGGCAGCAGAGAGGCGACCGCACAGCAACATGCAACAACATCCGAGGTAAGCCATGCTGGTTGCCAATTATCGAGGTAGACGGGGGAGTAAAGTGCCTCGTGGATACCGGGAGCTCGAGCACTATTATGACCAGAGGGGCGTTAGGGAAAGTGTGCGGGAGTGAGAGGGCACTCCGGATCCAAAAATGCGATTGCCAACTAATCACTCTGGGTGGCCCCTGTAGCGTAGAGGGAGAAGCGACAATAAGACTTGATCGGTGGGCAGGAAAAGAGGGCGAACTGAAGGTACACGTAGTAAAAAACATGACTCGGGAATACCAGGTCATAGTGGGGTGCGATTTGTTGGGGCAGGTAGGGGCGAGCATTAGGAATCGTAGAGGAGCCTGGAGTGTTAGGTTGGGAAAGAGGAAGTTCGGATGTATAGGGGTCGCGAGAGAAAGAAGGGTGCGGATAGGGGCGGTGAACAGAGTGGAGGACTGGAGGAAGTTGCTACAGGAGGAGTTTAGGGACATTTTCTTCAGGGAAGGTGAGGTATTAGGGGTAACAGGGAGGACGGTGCATGAAATCCCACTGAAGCAGGATAGGGTAACTTACGTGAAAGAGAGAAGATACCCGCAGGCGTTGAGGCAGCATATTCGAGAGGAGCTAGATAGTCTAAAAGAACAAGGGATCATAGTTGATAGCACCTCACCATTCAATAGTCCCCTGTGGGCGGTGAAGAAGAAGGCAGCACCGGGGGATAATAAGGAAAAATACAGGGTGGTAGTAGACTATCGTAAATTGAACGATAACACGGTAGACGAGAAGTACCCGATCCCCAGATTCGAAGATATACTGGATAGGTTGAGTGGAGCCGTGGTCTTTAGCACGTTGGACCTTAAGGCGGGATATCACCAAATACGGATGCACCCGGAAGACCAACACAAAACAGCGTTCACATTCGAAAGGGGGCATTATGAATTCACAAGAATGCCGTTTGGTCTGAAGAATGCGCCCATAACATTTCAGCGTCTGATGGACGAATTTTTGAGGGGTATCGATGACTCGGTATGTCAGGTATATATGGATGACCTGCTGATTTTTAGCAGAACGGAAACCGAACACGTGGGACATCTGAGGTCAGTATTCGAGAGGCTCCGGAAATTCGGGCTGAAATTGTCAAGCGAGAAGTCTCTGCTGGGACAAACGCGGATTAATTTTTTAGGCCACACTATCTCTAGCGAGGGGGTCAGACCGGATGCGGCAAAGGTGGAGGCGATCACAAGGATGGCGGTACCACGGGACGTGAAGGGGATCCGTAGGCTTCTTGGGACGCTGAACTACTACCGGAGATTCGTACCTGAGATGGCAGAGTATTTGGTACCCATTAACAATTTGCTGAAGAAAGGCGCGAAGATTGTGGTGACACCAGAGATGGAGAATAATATCCGAAAATGTATGAATAGGTTGCTGACAGAGCCGGTGTTAGCGTTCCCGGATTTTGAGAAGCTCTTTAATATAACCACCGATGCGAGCGAATACGCGTTAGGGGCCGTTTTGTCCCAGGGGGGGAGTGAGGGTGAACGACCGATAGCATACGCGAGCCGTCGGCTTACGGGTGCGGAATCGCGATACAGCGCTTTGGAGAGGGAGCTACTCGCGATAGTGTGGGCTATCGACCATTTCAGGCCATACGTATTTGGGAGGAAGTTTCGAGTCCACACCGACCACAAACCCCTGCAGTGGGTAGGGAAACTTAAAGAAACCTCAGCTAGGGTCACGCGATGGAAGGAAGTCCTTAGTCAATACAATATAGAGGTGGTGTATAAGCCGGGAAAGGAGAACGTGGTGGCGGACTGGCTCTCGAGGGCCATCATGATCAACGCGGTAGAAGAGGACGGGGGAGGACCATCGCGAGACGTGCGCCAATTCTTGAGTGAATGGACTCCCGACGGCGAAGGAGCGGAGGATATCGTCGGTATAGATGACAGGGGAGAGTCCCCGGAAGAGGAGAGCTCAGCGGAGGAAAGAGCAGTGGAAATGGAGGAGATAGACGACATCATCAATGACAAGCATCGTCAGGTAATCTGGAAAACGAGAGTAGCAGGGATGATGAAAATAGATTATCGAAGATATGGGAAAAGCAAGATTCGCGTCATCTGGTCGCAACCCGGGGTGAGTGAAGAGCAAATTTGTACGGCACTGAAGGACGCCACGGAACCTGGAAAGACGCACCATCTTTATGTGGGGAATAACACGGTATGGGATAAAATAAAGCGGATGTGGAGATCCGAGCGAATTGGTGTGGACAGAACACTCATCCGTTGTAAGTACGCAGTGGAAACTATACAGGATGAGGAACAGCAACAGGCAGTCACATTAGCTTATCACCAGGGGAAAACCAACCACCGAGGCGTGAACGAGACACTGCAGGCATTACGTCGAAAGTATTTCTGGTGGGGCATGAAAAAATCCATCCAAGAGGTCATAGGGAAATGCGAGGTGTGTATGCGCACGAAATATGATCGACACCCCCCCAGAGGGATTCAGGAAGAGACACCGACGGGGAATATGCCACTACAGGACCTCCAGATTGATACATTTACCTGGAGAGGGTTCAAGTGGGTCACGGTCATCGACGTCTTTAGCAAGGTAGCTATGGCACACCAGGTCATGGACAAGTCTGCCAACGCAGTTGCGGAAGCCCTACAAACCTGGGTGCAGTTCTACGGGGTCCCCGAGAGGATCACATCGGACGGTGGTAGGGAGTTTGACAATGCCGCGATTAGGGAGGAGGTGAAACGACTAGGGATTCGTTGGCATTATAACACCCCGGGACATCCTAAGGGTAGAGGCGGCATTGAGCGGTTGCACAGCACGCTGAGTGATCACATCCGGGTGTATCAGGGGGAAAAAGGGTTGGAGCCGGATGTTGCAATGAAGAAAGCGGTAACAGCCTACAACCACTCGATTCACTCCGTCACGGGATTTTCGCCCGTGGAAGTACTATTCGGGATGCGCAGGCCAAGGCGAGATTGCGGGGAAACAACGGTTAATGAACCATTAGTCGAGCAAATCCAGAGCAATAGGGTGGAGATGGAAAAGACGTGGGGAAGAGTAACGGCGAAAATTAAGCGGGAAAAGGAGAAGCGGGTAGAGAGGCAGAATGTTCGCGTACGTGACCAAATGGGTGATCTAAAGATCGGGACAATAGTGTACCGTAGAGTAGGGACCAACAGAGGGAAACAATTGTTACGATACGAGGGTCCATTCAGAGTGATTGCTATTAGGGAGCATAATCTACTAACGATCGAAAGCGTTAATGAACCTAGAAAGAGGAGAACGGTTCACATTGAACAATTGAAGCTCCCAATGATAGAACCGGAACATAAACTAACGGATTCGTAGTACCCTCACCACGTTATAACAAATATGTTTTTTTTGGTTGTCTAAGCAAAAATATGGTGTATTTTTTTTTTATGTGTAAATAGAATCATAGCAATACAGTAGAGGAAAGTGTATTATTTTTTTTTTCTTCTCTGTTTTTTTTAGGATTTTAAGAGTTCTGTTTTTGGAAGCAAGTGTTGTGTTTAGTTCTGTTTTTTTTATTTCTTTGTATTATTGTATGTCTCGAGTGAGTTTTACTTTCTTTCAACTTTATACTTGTAAAAACAATTGTAAGGTGTTAAGACTGATAATCGTTAGCTCCGATCTAGGAATATCTAAGTTTCCGAAAAATCCTATTCGTAAACTGGTGGGGGGGAGATAAAGACCGGAGACCGGCGATATCAGCCTTAATACCGTCCTGAATGTAAATAAACATATGAAATGTATATAAGGAGGATTACTAAAGGAATAAATCAGTATCTTTTCTGAAACCGTGAGTGTTGCATTTCAAGCCCTTTCCTTTCTTTTTTTTTATTGTTAGAGTCCGCCGACGCTTAACTTATATATATATATATATATATATATATATATATATATATATATATATATATACATATATATATATGTTCCAATAATTATTTTGATGAATTTTCCTACTTATAAAAGGGTAATGTAATTTTAATACACTTACTGTGGTTTTATATCGATAGATAAGGTATACATTGCCAGAAAATCATTTCTATCAAAATAGGGTGGTAAGTGAAAGTTGTGTTTTGACCGCACCAGATGTTTTTATTAAGTACTTAAATGGAATACTTCAATTAACTTCCTCAAATTTTATGCTTTTTGAATCGAGTGCAATTTGTGTTTTTTTTTTTTTGTGGGGATTGTACTTATTATACAGCAGACTGATATATATATATATATATATATATATATATATATATATATATATATATATATATATATACATATATATATATGTTCCAATAATTATTTTGATGAATTTTCCTACTTATAAAAGGGTAATGTAATTTTAATACACTTACTGTGGTTTTATATCGATAGATAAGGTAAGAATTTATATAAATATACATATAAATTATTATAATTAAAAATAATTATATAGATTTCACTATATTTCGATATTAAATAGTTCTCTTATATTTATTTTTAGCCAAAAAATATAAAACCACAATGTTTCCCGCATTTAGTCTAATGTATGCCAATTCTAAAACACACAATCCACGTTAAGGAATAGGAGGAGGAGGTAGTACCGGGTTGAGGGATTTTAAAATTTACATAGATTAAACTAAATGCGGAAAATATGTTGGATTTTAGATTAGAGTTTTGATTGAAGCTTAGAGTTGAAAATGAGCCATGTCCCTCGAAACGTTCTTATAACTTGAATAAATAATAAATTTATTAAGGGCTTACCAATCCTTGAAAATAGCGTATGCAAGGTGATTAGAATACATTCATATTATGTGTTTTACTAGCTTCTCAATATCAAGTTCATTCAATATTCGTATTGTAAATAAGCCTGTGAGATAGATTTTCAATGAGAGTTTTCAATCGATTGAAGTATTCTACTAGATGTCAAATACTCAGAAATAATTGGAATTAAAAATAATTCAGAAATGTATGTAATTATTACATCATTGTATTAATGGCATTGATCGATATTTAAGTAAATTTTAATTTTATGTAAACGATTAAAAAACTCACCAAGAGATGGGAATTCAATGTTGGATCGTAATTAGTAAAATTCCAATCACCAGCATTATGTCTCCGAAATACAGGTGAAGAATAAATAAAAATCGTATAATTTCGCCAATTCAGGCATCGTCAGGACAGGAAAGAAAACAAATCCAAGATCACACCACTTCATGACATGCCTGACTTAGCGAAACGTTGGTTTTTTTTCTTTATTTGTATTTTTGAGACATTGGACCCTTGAAGGTTTTTCAATTATAACCTATAATTTTTCATATTCATATCATTATTTTTAATTTGAGTATCAAGACAAATTGGTGAGGAACACAATAGGAAGACATCGAAAAATAAAAATAGAGCTAAACGGTAACTGCATAAAAATCTCGTTTACTTAATTGAGCTATTGCCTTGGAAAGTTTGCTAATGGTTCTGTTTTCTTTCCCATTAATCACCCGGCTCAGGTAGGAAAGATCCTACTAGTTTGTTACTTGTAGTCTTACAACATTACCTTTTTTTTTTAAGTAAAAAAGATTATGTGTTTTTTGAAATCTGGCATAAGCATATTTTTCAAAGCAAGATCCTTCACACGAAAGATATTTTTTAGATGGGAAAATCCACGTATTCGATCTATCTTTCAATCTCAAATTCCAAACCTCTATCGATGATGTCTATGGTTATCTTATATAACGGTGTTTTTTTGTCGGTACTCCATAACTTCGTCAATTCTCCATTAAATCCAATGATTGACCACTCATTTTGAAGATATTCTCTCCCTTCACATACGAAAAATAATCGTATCCTCCCGAAATTTCTGGAAAAAAATTATGAAGGAAAAGAAACTTTATTCGCAAATAACTCAAAAAGTATGCACTTTGCTAAATTGTACCCTCATGAATTAGAAAGATTGTAAAAAATTTTTGTAAAAATCGGACGGTTATTAAAGAAGATACAGTCCATTAGTTTTGATATAGTTAATAATTTCTTCCTCTTTAAAGGTATTACTTTTACTATACTTTTTTCTAGCTGATATATTAACTTTATTTTTTCTTAAAGGCATTTGTTTGTTCTTACAATTTATTTTTTTAATAATTTAGAATATCCTATGATCATTATTTTGTCTTTATTACTTGTATTATATTTCCAGTCAGCGTTTAAAAATAGGTCCTAGCAAAGCAATTTGTACAAATAGTTTGTTCTTTTATGTTAAATGGAATATTATAATCGACCAAGGCAAAAAATATTAATTCCTTCCTTACATAATAAGTAGCATCTACTTATTTCCATATTGTTTTGCAATTTATTCACTAAACAAAATTTTATGCGATTTATTCACACGGACCAACTAGTATTTATTTATTTTAGTTTCAATTTAGGTTGTTCAATCACGTGTATAAATTAAATATTTTGACTATGAAATGGAGGATTTTGTTTTTCGGAATTTTCACTAACACCAAGATTTTTAGTTAAAATTATTCCATTAACTGGACAATTACTTTTGTGATCAGATTTTTAATTACGACGCTGATTATCCCATTTCACTTCCCATCCTAGGCGTCTGAAAAGTAGATAGCCACAGAATTTTTTTACTTAGAACTATTTAGAGAGTACCTACAGTATATATTGGGTAGAATTTCGAGAAGTTTATTTACGTCATTATTCTTGATTGGCTCCCATTTACCTACTATTTTTTTTATTTAATACACTTATAAATTTCAATAAATAAAAAATATATAAAGTATGTTATATAGATAGATTTCATGACTTGAGCCAAGTTTCATTGAAATCGGTACATTCGTTTAGGCGCTACAGTCTATAACAACGCGGGTTTTTCGGCCTCCATCTTGAAAGGAAAAGGCGGATAGTTATGCCGATGTAGGAGAATCATCCCCGGGTGACCTCTGAATTTAAATCCAAATAAAAAAAAAAATCGGCTCAGTAATTTCGGAGAAAATGCGCGGAGGATGGAAAAAAAAAATGTTATTACTTTTTGAATTCTACGTATCCTGAAACATAAAACCTCAAATTTTGAAGGGAAGTTAAGTTTTTGAATTTTTTGTTCGGTTACAATAGTTGATTATTGAAAACAATAAACAAAAAATAGGACAGTCATGCCAGTGATAAAAAAGTGAACTAAATACCACGAAACATATCTTGAACAGTATTGATGAATCTCGGTAATTTATTTAAGATTAATCCAATCATTACTATTAATAAAACTTAAATTCTCAGTACGTATTTTATTTTTACTAAAATATAAATTTTAATGCTATAATAAAATTGAAGGAACAATAAAATGAACTTGGACTTTAATATATATCATGCGTTATGTATATATATTATAATATTCTTATCTTTACTGTATCGATAATTTATGTTTAATTAATTAGTAAAAATGTGGTGTGTCCACTCACACTCAATGGTAAGAAAACACAACAAAAAATAAAAATTACTTTTATACTTACGAGATTAGCCTCATTGTGGATAATCGAGGATTTAAGATGTTAAATTGAATTATGACAAAAATAAAGTATGACTCAGCTATTGGTAGAATGAACAGGTACTAAAAGATATTGTTTAGACCCTACTGGATACCTGCATCCGTACAAAAGGTGCAACATACCGACGTAACTTAATTTACGACATGACACGCTGACAAACTACTGGTAACAAAGTAATCTTTAGTGTTAACGTGACTTGCTCAAAAAAAATAAATAAATAATAAATAAAAGAAAAGTGGTGTGTTTGTCCACTTACACGACTTTTATACCGATTGCTGGAAAGTTTATACAACCTTACAATTTACAGACAGATAGAAAGCTTTATTTCATATAAATTTTACATTTATTTCTTAAAGATAAAAAAAAACTTTTATTGGCATGGTATTGAACCGCCTACAAAGAGCTGTCTTCAAAATAATACAATACAACATTATATATGTTCAGAAAAAAACAAAAAACAATCGAATTATTTGATGATGAAATAAAGCAATGTAAACGGGCACTTGACTAACATTAGCGTGTAAATTTTAGTACCTTGTAACTTAGCTAAAACTGGTCCAATTTAGACGATTTTATTTTTCAGTTTTGTCAGGAAATTTTACAATTTCATTTTTTTCGTCCTTGCTGTCTTGAATTAATATTAATAGTTAGAGAAGGATATCTCTCATCGAGCTTCTTTTATGCCTCCTTCGGGTACTATCGGGCATGTTAGCTGTGGTGATGCCTGGCATCAATGAGTTGGTATGTCCGTGTAAGTTATTGTGAAATCTTTTATAGTATGATCGAATGAGGTCGCTAATTGTTGGCATCTGTAAATATTTATGTAAAGTAATGTTACTGATTTACCAAGGAGCCTTGGTGATAGTCCTGAAAGTTTTAGATTGGGAATTCTGTAGTATACGCATATGAGTCTTTTTGGCTGTCCCGTATATCTGTGAAGCGTAGGTCCAGATTCAATTTCTGTCTAAGTTTTGATTTCAATTTTTTTGAAAAGAGTGAATATAATAGTCGTACTCTTAATAAGTTTAAAGTTAATAACCCGTTAAAAAATAATAGGCTCAATATTTTTCATTCTTCTTTTCTTTATAACTTTTTTTCCTATTTTTTTTTTTTTTTTGATAATTTACTACATGTCTTTGAGTAACTAAAAGATTTATAGGAAAGTTTTATCAAGATCATTAGAGCCACCTTTGCATTACAGTCTATGGAAAAACATGTTGTACCCTTATTGGGCAGCCGGTATTGCATAAGCATCAATAGTCAAAACTAGTGTTGCCCAAAAGGCCGCCTAACTATTGCAAGACCAATACCAAGGCCGCCTAACTGTTGCAAGACAAAGACCAAGACTGGTAAAAAAAAACAAAAAACGATTTTTTAAAATATAAAGTATAAATATTTTTTGTGAAATTCCGTAAACTTTTAAAAAACCATACACAATATCGACAAAAAAGTGTATGCTTTTTAAATTATTCTGAATTAAATATTACCATCCCTCGTAACTTTTTTCCAGCTTCTTTTCGTTGAAGTATGTTATATAGATAAATTTAAAGGGCGTCAAGAAAATGACTTTAGCGAAGTTTCATTGAAATCGGTGCATTCGTTTAGGAGCTACAGTCTATAGAAACGAAGGTTTTTCGGCCGACATTTTGAATGTAAAAGGCGGATAGTAATGTCGATGAAGGAGGATCATCCTCAGGTGACCTCTGATTTTATATCCAAATTTGAAAAAAATCGGTCCAGTAGTTTCGGAGAAAATGCGCGGACGGCGGACGGACAAATATTTATTCGTTTTTCGGATTCTACGCATCCTGAAACGTGAAACCCCAAATTTTGTGAGGAGGTTAAGTTTTTGAATTTTTTGGTCGATCACAATGGTTGATTATTCAAAACAATAAACCAAAAATACCGTAATATCTCTATAGTAATAAGCTAATAAGTAACTGCAAGACTGTTGCGTAAGACCAAGAACATGACCAAGAATGAGTTTGCAAGACCAAGACTCGTCTCGGTCTCGCATTTGGTCAACACTAGTCAAAACCTATTTCGGTGGCTATAAAATGAGCAATATTTTAATCTGAATTTTGATATCTACTTTTCAATATTATTTTTTTGAAGATTTATCTCTTATATGAAAAATAATGTTTTGTTATTTTTGTAAGGTTATGGGATATTAATTAACACAATGAATAAAAAAATAAAAATTCTGCCAAATCCTAGCGATATATTTTTACTTCTCTAAGTAAAATAAATTAATATTCTATAAATTTTATGATAAGAAAAAAAATGCGACTAATGCTCATAATATCTAATAATAAAATTGAGTGAAAAGCCGATCTTTAAAATTCCTCAGGACCTTGCGACCTTGGACGCAGCCAGGGGCTGAAATAGAACAGATTGTTAATATACATATGCGCATCCGGCTCTTTTTTCACTTGTGATTTTTTGTTAGAAGAACCAATAAAAAAAACTCTTCTAAAAAACGTGTCCCTGGTTCATTCATCTGCTGCGGCGCTGGGCGGAAGCATGGATATTAGGCGCGGCGCCGGGTGAGGTTAGCCGTTTATCAAGTTATTTTGGAAAATCCATCATCGCTGGAATTATATTATTTTGGAAATTACGCCATTTAATGAGAGCGCTATTTTCAATATGAAACGGAATTTCTAAAAGGATTGATAAATAAGTCGTTTATTTTCAAAAGTAAACCTATATCGATTTTTATCGAAATTAAGATAAGTATTGATGCCTATCAAGCCTTTTTATATTTTTATCCCTCACGATTATGACAACCCATCTACTGATTGTCGATAGCAGTAATTAACTGATGCGGATTATATGAAAATGAAGAAAAATAAAGTATAGATTTCCATATAAAATAACCAATGAATCCGATGGTGCTTTTTTTATTTTATTTTTGAAATTTTAATTTGAAAATCAAACTTTTTTCAATAAATGTAATCAAACAAATCAATATCATTTAAGAAAAAAAAATCATCAAAAGCTTTTTTAACAGATTTATTCAAATGAAAAAATTTTTTTTTCCATTATTGTATACAAAAAGTTTATTTTTGCTTCCCGAATGATACACCATCTTTTTTTCTACAAAACAAACCACTGTCAACTTTTTTTTTTCTTAAAAACGAGCCTGTACGTTTTTTTTATTTCCAAAAGGGATTCTATTCAGGTTTCAATGTTTTTAATCATTACTGGAATAATCATCCATTTTGTTCTATATGTGTAATATGTTCTACGCATAAATAATTATTGAGTAAGGAGATGGTCCGGGTTGGCGGGCAAAAGAAGAATAAAATATTGAAAATACTATTTTATTTCAAGCCGATTTTTCGACCTAACTTTGCAGGTCTTCTTTATGGAAGGTATGCAGCATGTGTATGCATTGCAGGGATGAGTATGCATGGGTCAACAAATATGTAATGCTTTATGTAACATTTTTGATCTTATTTCTGCCAAATAATCGTTTAGAGCCATTACTTCAAACTTATAGGGTTTTAGTTACTTTGAAAAACATGTGTTAGTTAGGTAAAAGCAATCAAATTTATTGTACTAACACCCATAACTTTGTTAATAATGATCAAAGTATGACAGGATCAAAGTCAGTTTTCAAAATGTAGAGAAACGATACTTCAAATGAAAATTTGTCGGGAAAACGAATATTTGATCATATCGGTTATTCACTTTTTTGTCTCCCACGATAGGGTAGGCTCGTCCATGAAATATTCGTTTTTAACGTACTCAACTTCATATAGACACGGTTTGATTCACGAATGCTTGGTGAGTTCTAGGTAACCTGCTGATGTGTAGATCACTTCGTTTCTGAGCTTCTTGGGGTTTCGAAACTTCGTTGGTTTGAAAAGATAAAACTAGAGTTCTGTTTTTCGTCTCTTGTTAAATTTTCCAATTCTCTGTCTCTCACTATCTGAGATTCGGTGGCAATGCAACTTTTTTCCGGTGAAGCTCATTTCGCAGAGTCCAGGAGGTTTCGATTGTTTTAAAGGCCCTTTAATATTGTTTTTCCACTTACCACTCTCTTGTTCGCTTTGTCTAGTCCCATGTTAAGCAGTGCCCGCCATTCTTAAAAAAAACATAACTTAAAGCATACGAGAAAAATTAATTTTAGCCTATTAATGAAGCTAATTGTTACTGTAGTCTATGCGCAAAACGCTTTATACATTCTGCATTTACATGACCACTTTTCATTGAGAATTGTATTACGTTTTTTGGTAACGACACAATCTCTATAACCTTCACTGTAACTTACAGTTTTTTACATCACAATTTGCTGGTATTTAAATTACAGGTTTTCACAATAGGCCTTTTACAACTATTACTATTTACTCCTTACGTATAATAGGTAGGTTAGGATTCATATGGAACTAAAATGAGCCTCTGACGCTCTCCTCACTCACGTAATATAGTGGAAACCCCTGCTAGGCCCTTCGGACCAGGACAAAGACCAAAATAGCTTTAAAGGGAGTGTTTAGCCAGATGTTGGCGGAGGCTCAAAGGAACGGGGGATGAAACATCCCTCAGCTAAATTGGAACTGGTTACTCATGGCTGATTCACAGCGTTGAGTCAATGCTCGTGTCGAGTACCCCCCGGCCCTGAGGTCACCATCATGAGGCACATTACGCCTCGTTTGTGTCATCTCACATGTAAGTTCCACTGCCATTGGCAACGCTACGCTCATTTCCCCATTTTGTTATAGTATCCTTATCAATTAAAATAACTTCAAACTAGTTGGCCCGTGCGAAAAATTCGCTGAAAATTTTGTTTAGTGAAGAAATAGTAAAACAATATGAAAATAAGTAGTTCCTATGTATTATGTAAGGAAGGAATTAATGTTTTTTCTTTGATCGATTACAATATTCCATTAAACATAATAGACCAAAATATTGATACAAATTGCTTTGCTAGGATCTATTTTTAAACGCTGACTGGAAAGATAATAAAAGTAATAAAGACAAAATAATGATCATAGGATATTCTAAATTATTAAAAAAAATAAAATGTAAGAACAACCAAATGTCTTCAAGCAATAATAAAGATAATAATTGTCCGAATTTTACGTTTTTTTTGTTTTGTAGGCAATTTAGTAATCTTTCTAATTATCATGAGTACAATCCAGAAAAAAATCATACTTTTTGAGTTATTCCCAAATAAAGTTTCTTTTCCTCCATAACTTTTTTTCTGAATTTCTTGTTCGAGAAGACTATCTTCAAAATGAGTGGTCAATCATTGGATTTGATGAAGAATTGACGAAGTTATGGCGTATCAAAAAAAAAAAAAACCTTTTAGAAATAATATGTAGGATTTGAATGACTTATTATGAACCATTATATTAATTCATCATAAGTTTGTCAAGTTTTTACATATTTCAAGTTTATTTCTGAGTTACATGTGTGTTTTTAAGTAGTTATTTTGGTTAATCTAGTTTCTTTTTGTTTATTTTAGTGTCGTGTGGTTTATATATAAACCACAAGATATTAAACTTTATTATATAATTATATATATATATATAATAATATTATATATATATATATATATATATATATATATAAGGACAGTGATAAATCGGTCTAGATCCATCGATTATGGCTGCTCGGAGTCAGCAGGCGCACGAGGACCTATATTTCTTTCCTCGAAACAGACCGTCCATGGACCGAACCTCAGGGGGGCTATTAACATCCTGGGAAACCACATCCCGATTCCCAATTTAAGTACACGGGGTAGAGGCATCAGTCCTACGCCCGGTCGGTGTGAGTTGCCTCCAGTAGCCTGACGGGCTCACATACCCGGGGGAGGGAGACTCGGGCAGCATGGCTTTCCCTGGTCGACGGTCACCCATATCGGGCGGTCACCAATCCAAGTACTAACCACGCTCGACGTTGCCTAACTTTGATAACCTATTGCAAGCCCCTTAGCCCGTACGGCTTCCCCAGCCCCTATATATATACTATATATATATATATAGTTTATATATTTATTTATTGTTCACAGTGTGAATGAGATACTCTTTTATTACTATTGCTATTGTCCTTATATGTGACAGATTGTAGTATATCTCAATAAAGATTTTTCGAAAATAAATAATTTCTGAATTAACTTTAAATATTTTAGCAGACAGGTTCCTATAAGATTATCATGACCATGATTTGAAAAGGTTCTAACTAAAGAATTAGGGGCGATTTGAGTTTATACTCGGAAATAACTTACTAAGAAGTTATATATGTTCTAAATAAATTTTACTGCCACCATTTAAGAATTAAAGACATTAGCAGTGTGACATGGTTCTAAGTACAGAATATGTGTGAAAGTAATTGGTTTGAGAGAGTTTTAACTGTCCTTGATTTATAATTATTAAACATATAATTATAACATTATTAAAGATCTGTTCTTTCTGTATAGCATATTTGAATAGGTTATTTAAAAAAACAACATATGTATGTGACAAAAATAGACAATATTTCATAATTTTTGGAAAAAATTATACTAAAATTTTGGAGATAAAAAAATCTAAAAAAATATACAGTGTGTATAAAAAATATTTGTATTATTTATGTTGGTTTTATTAATGTACATATCATTGGATAGTCAGACATTTTTTTTTTAATTTTAGCTTGTTTCTGTAAAAAAAAAAAAAAAAATCCTTCAATTACATAACAGATAATTACAACACTATTCTCGTTTTAGTACTGCAGCCGTTTTGAAATTGGCATTCCTCATTTTGTCATGAAATCATCTTTCGTTTGATACCTCAGTAGTAAATGTGAGTTGAAGTAAATGCGAACATAATTGTATGTGACTAAAGCGCTCTCACTCAAACTCCACTGGCTTTAGCACCAGTGACGCGGTTGAGAGAGTAGCGCAGGGATCTCTTGGAGTCCTACTTTTCCTTCTACAGTTGGAGGGAGAAGCCGGGCTTGGGAATCCCTGCCTGATTGTATATATTGTATATAGTTATGACTGCGTTTTTATGTTTTTAATTGACTTATCTTTAGGTTATTTTATTTCTTATTGTCCATAGTTTTTGATTATTATTTATTTTACTATTGTTAATTTTATATTTTCTGTATATATGGTGTGAATGTGTTCATGTATCACTATAATTATTGTCCACGTAACAGAATATTATATTTCAAAATAAATAAAATAAAAGTAAATGTGAAAAAATGTGTATGACGACAAGAAAACACTTGGTGAGAACCCACTGGTATCACTCTTAACCTCATCAATTTAAATCCATCTCTTCTGAGAGCAAGAGAAGGGATTTCTTCGAGCGTATTATACATAATGTAGTTAGGTGGGATCTAATCAGGATTATCAATACTCGGCTTTCATCGGGAATTTGGGAATTACATGGATTGGGTGATCTTTAAACCAGCCGCCATATACTAAAAGTAATGAAATGAGATGAATAAATACTTAAATTATCTCGCCATATAACACGTAGAAGGTCCCTCCTAAAATCAATAAGCGGGTATCTAATCTCAGCTAATTGTTAGGGTACAGGGTTCACACAGCCCTTTGAGTCATGAAGGGCTGTGTCATAGCTAATGACTCAGTCTATCACAAAGGGCAACTAACTACCCTCCCTATCTCCCACAGCTCCAGATTAATCTACACAGATCGATGATTGTCCAAACCAAGAGCTATTTATGATTTGTTCAAAATATTCTGTCGATAAGATTATTTGTGAAAGTTCTCTAGGATTTAGTTCTGGTAAATTAGATTTTTTTACTTTCACTTACTTATTATTTCATATTTTTAATGTGTTGGCCCCTCCTTTGGGTTGGCATTTTCACCTCTCCTTCCTCATAATCAGCCTTCCCCATCTCTTCTTTATTGGGCTATCTGCATGCAGTTCTATTGCATCTTTGTAGATGCGATCTATCCATCAGGTTTATGTTTTGTAGAGGTTTTCTAATGAATTACTACGAGCTAAATATCCCGCCCATCTTAACCCACTTGCCTTCATCACAAAGACTAGTTTCTGTAAGCACTTCGTTATCGGTCTTTCTTCTCTATGCTGTAGAACTTTGATCAAAGATCGCTCAGGTTATTGTGATTTTTCTCTCAAATATTTTTCACCCACCTATATATGGAATATATAGTAATGGGAAATATAGCGATCGGATAAATGTTCGAACCAGAGTTTTCAATGGAACTTTGACTACTGATGCCTGTGACACAAATTGGATGCTCCATGCGCATTAAATGAAAAACATGATTTCCTATAGACTTTCCTATAATGTTTAGCCTATTTTGTTTGAAAGGTAATGAAATTCCCTACAAAACTATATAATAATCGTCCATTAAGGACAACTATTAACGAAGTTGCAGCTATTCAATTTCCAAAGTACGGGTACATATCCTGGTATCAGAAAGGGATGAATGAGAGAAAAAAGAAAACTAAGTGAAAGTAAGAAAATTTGTTGCTCGCTTCACACAAGCTTCACTATTTCCTCTACTTTTAACAGAAATTATTGTGACAGAATTAGGCTATGGCAAAAAGTTTTTCGTCAGCAATATTAGAGAGTATTGGAATTTTTACACAGATTTACCTCAAGCTGGTTTGCATTGCTTTAGTTTATCAAATAAATCGTACTTAAATCTTTTGATCAATTTTTAGGAAAATAAATCTAATTAAATTTTTCTTGTTTCTTTATGGACATATGTAAAGACATAAAAACTTTTCTGAAATGGTAGGAAAGTCGTGTGAGTGGACACACCAGATTTTTTTTTTAACTTTCATGTTTATGTTTTAGGTGAGGTTTTTGTCCAAGTATAGTATAGTTCGAGATATGAGTATTTTTTTGTGTGAAGATGCTTCATTAAGTATGCAAAGAATTTTTGTTTTGTTTTAGCTTCAAGTATTCACCTTCACCTATCTACAAACTATCACCTCTTAACTGACTTTATTTAATACCATGGTTTGTAAAGGAAGATCTTTCATCCAGGACCTTTTTAGTCTCCTCCTTGGTTTGATGAGCATGTCAGCTGAAACTTTTTATATGTTAGTATGTCCGTGCACATGGTCAATCCGAACCCATGATTGACATAATTTATTTTGAGTCGAAACAAAGTATTAGGAAATAGGAAACTGTCCCTGAAAATATGCTAAGAAGAAACGAACAATACAAGTACATGTCATTATTTTATGCGAAATGTGGAAACAATGTTTATATAAGTTATTCAAATAAATGTTCACAACATAAATCGGTCATTGTAGCCTTTTCCCTCGATTATAACCTTGGGATGTGCCCTTTTCATCATAGTAGTTTTCGAAGAATTAAAAAGAAAATCGATCTTGTATTTGTGTTTACAAAATAAACATAATAAAATAGACAAATATGCAAATAAAATATTTTATTTCCATTATTAACTCATCAATCGTCATACATGATAGTCCGCGATATAGACTACTTTTTATCAAATGATTAACATCTACCTTAAAACTTCATGAATAGCTTCATCACATCATAACTTACAAATTTTGTATCTACGAAAATTCTCAGAAATGGAAAGTTTTCTCATTAAAATTAATCTATTTAATCATTATATAAATAGGCAAACACAAAACGGTTCAGCCCCATTTTTTTCTCTATTATTCAACCGATTTTCTTTCTTCTTTTATTGTTTATTATCTATTGACAAGCTTTAGTGTTATCAATAAATAAAAACATAGTGTATGTATCTAAAAATATAAATGGTAGTTTGTTCAAAACAGCTAATCTCCGAAAGTTCTTCACCGTTTTCTTTGAAATTTTGACACAACGTCGCCATTAGATTTAGGAGTGTTTAACACGTTTCGTTATCACCAGGCCTTTTCTGACCTCGAATGGCAGGCTAAGGTTCGATTGTAAATTACGAAAATTATTTATAGTATGTTATTCTGAGTAAAAGAAACCTTGTCTGCCGTTTCTGAGCCGCTGCTTTTAAATATGGCGGATGATTTAAAGAATATTAGGCCAGTAATTTGAAGATCGAAATTGTTAATCTATTATGAAAAATGGAAGAAAAGTATTTATTTTTTTAACTTGTATATATGGGTGTATACATGTGAAAACAAAATTGCTAACGCGGGCCATTAAGGGAAAACTTTTTACAGCCAAGAAAATCAGATTTTTTCATATTTTTTTTGTTTTTTCACCCATAACTCCTAAACGATACATCAAACCGAAAAATGTACCCAATTAATAAGTAAAATTAATAAATTAAAGAAAGTTAAATTGTGCACCGATTGAGTATACAAACTTTATAATTTGGTTACGTGGTTAGGTATAAAACTACTGTCAACCAAAGCTGATATTTAACTGATTTGTCAAAAATGAGACAAATTACTATAAATGGCCCTGTAATTTGGCAATGAGTTCCCTGAGAGGAAAAAGCTACAGAATCAAAGTTGTAGAGCATCAAATTTTGCTTATACTGAGTACTGACATTTTTATTGTAGGCCAATCATATATCTCGAATAGGGATACGTTATTACTTTATGAAATTCGGTATATTTCGACACATCGTTTATCAAAATTCTTCGCTGATGAGAGGTGGAAAAGAGGCTTATATTGCATCTGGCAGACTCTAAACAAAAATAACCCAGTAGAATAGATACCCATACTATTGAAATATTTAAAATCATATTTACCTTCATTACCAATTTCTAACCATCCAGAGATTACCAATTTTGTTTAGAATAAGTGACCTACATTAAATTATTTATTACTCTGTGGATGCAAAATTTGATGCTCTACAACTTTGACTATATGGGTTTTTTTTTTCTTAAGGAACTCATTTCCAAGTTGCAGGACCATTTATAGTAATTTGTCTCAGTTTTTGATAAATTTGGTAAAAATCAGCGTTGGTTGACCGTGGTTTTATACCTTAGTACGTAAGTAAATTATAAAGTTCATGTACTCGTTCGACGCACAATCGAACGTTGTTTTATTTAATTAATAGTACATTTTTAACATTGAAGCATCGTTTAGGGGTTATCGGTGAATAAACAAAAAAAATATTGAAAAAATCTGACTTTTTTGGCTGTTAAACGTTTTCTCTTGGTGGCCCGCGTTAGCAATTTTGTTATTTAAATGTTTCAACCAGATATATAAATAATATATATATATATATATATACAAGTTAAAAAAAATAAAAACTGTTTTCACATTTTTCATAATGGATTTCCCGTTTCGATCTTTAAAATACCTGGCCTAATATTCTTTACTCAGGATAACATACACTCGTAATTTACAATCACACCTTAGCCTGCCATTAGGTCCATTTTTGGGTCCTGGCTTTAGGGCTACGAGGGATGTTTCCCCTGCTATCGAACTACCCTGCTTCCTTTTTCTCCACCTGTATCGAATGGCAGATTAAAACAACTGTTGTTAAGCCTTATCTTTCAAGGCAGTAAACTTTGAGGAAAACTTTATTGTTGTTCATTTCGGATAGTTGCCGTACCGGTGTTATCAAGATAGGCCAACAATATGTTGTAATATTAGGGAGAGAACAAAAAGAGAACTGTCCTGGGCCATTGATTGGAGTGCGACAAATTTAGACAGAAATTTTATTTTTAAGTTTAATAACACTTATTTTTTATTGTTTAGACTTTAATTTTCATATCATGTTAATAACATTCACATCTTCATATGGCATAGTTTTAGTGGAATCTATACAATAATAATTTAATAAATAAGATACCAACGTGTAAAAAAATTCAAAACTTGGAAATGGTGAATATTTGAAAGTTTAGTTCATGTGATTAGAGTGCTACCAATGGGTAGTTTCTCAACATGTGATTTCATGCTATTTTATTCCTTTGTTCACATTTACTGAATGTATTTTTACTTGTAATACAGTTGTAAATATCACCAATAAAAAAAAAAAAAAAAAAAAAAAAAAAAAAAAAAAAAAAAAAAAAAAAAAAAAAAAAAAAAAAAAAAGTTCATGTGAAACGTGGCGCAATGAATCATCATATACTTTTATTGCACTATATTTATTAAATGAGAACAGAATGACTTAATCCAATTTCAACATTTTTGAGTGAAGTCGTTTTAGTAATATTTCTAATTCAAAAATGTATAATATCTATTAGACAACTAGACAGTGAGTAAGTTGATTCCAGATTAGGTGATTGCAGTGCTGAAATATAGAACTGTGAATAAATATATAAATATTCTCACGAGATCACTAAATCTTATTTTTTTTTATATAATTGAAAAATATTACAATCTGTCTGTAGGATATTTATAATAGTGTTCAGAAATTGTATTCACACTCTATGTACAATAAATAAAATAAATTATACAGAAAAATAATATATATACAATAAATAACAATAAAATAACCTAAAAATAAATAAATAAAAAGAACACATACATACCTATATACAATAACTAATTAATTATTAAATTAATAATAAAAATGTTGAAATTGGAGTTAGTCATTCTGTCAACTGAAAGGCTCAAATAATAGTTTACAATTTTGACCTGCATGATAACAATGTTTGGTCAACGAATGTCATATTGTATACTGAAGAGGGACACAAAACATCTCTGAAACATTTAAAGAATAAAAAACTATAAACACTATTGTCTTCTTAAATTTGACGGGTGTGTTAAATGAAGAAATAAGAGAAGAACAAACATTGCTTTGATAACTGCGGTTTTGTGTTTTGATTCGTGCCATCCTTAAACTTCCGTTATATAATATGGCTCGATATTCTTTGCATCAACTTCCAAACTACTTTTGTTTTTTATGTTTTAAAGATAGAGGAGGAAAAAAAAAATAGCGCACGTGGAAATATGTTTTGCTTACACTTTTCATTATCTCTGTTTTGAAATTTGTTAATACTTCAAAAACAGAAACGTCAGTAGATAGATCCATGGGGAAATTGTTTATCTCATCGGAGCTTGCACAATCCATGTCTGCAGCCAGCCGCCGCACGTGCCCGCTCAATAGATCCAATCTCCTTGCCCTCTATCCGACTTCATACTGACTCTAGGGAGTACAGTCTGTGGCACTAGCGGATCCAGGATTTAATTTTGGGGGTTTCAGCTTGTTTTTCATTCATATTACGATAATTAATTTAAAAAAAAAAACTAACTACCTAAATGAAATGGCGTTTAAATGATTCTTGAAGTCCCATTAAATGTAATTACACAGACAATAATACTTTAAGAGATAGTTTTTAATATTTTGCTGATGACATAGCTGTCTCATGTGGCAGTATGAATACCAAAAAAGCTTGTGACAAAAATGCAGAACAGCTAAAAATCCTAAGCATAGATGTTAATCCTGAAAAGACAAAAAGGAATTATATTTTCATATAATCTCGGTATTCACTTCGACAGACATTTAAAATTTACTTTATTTTAAAAAATTAAAACAGTAAGATCTAAGATGTACAGACTCCAAAATTTAATTCGGATAACAAACCTATCTTTACGCCTAAAGCTTCTAGTCTATACAAGTATAATACGGCCGGCTCTGTTGTATGGTGCACCTCTCTTCGAACACATCAGCAAAACAATTGGGAAAGGATTATAATATTTCAAAAATGGATTAATTAGAAAAATTGTTGGAGGAGCCACGCTGCAGAGAAAGAAGACATTGGATATACAGGCAACACTAAATTTATCAACAATAAAAGAATTTCTCGCAAAACGAAAAAAATAATTTTTCTAAAAATCCCAACAATTGGCAAACCATCTTTACAATAACTTATTACCAGCCAAAATTCCGAAACGTTGGCAACAAATCACATGAGCTAGATGTTTTATTAATTTAGTTGTAAGCTGTAGAGGATAAGGTCAACTCAAGCCTGAGATGAGCTCCAAAACCTTTTATATTACAGATGAAGAAAAAAATACTCAGAATCGACAAAAAAATCAGAAAAATACACCTTACAATGCTTTTAAGCAGTAGAAGGACGATTATGAATAATTAGAAAATAAAAGGAATCAAGACAAAAATAAATAAAAAAAGGGGCTATGAAAAAAAAAATGTTTGTCTATAAAACATGGTTATATTTTATCATATGCCGCTGACGCAGATACCTATCCTTTCATGATAAACTCCAGTTCCACCCGAATCCACTTGTTTCCAGCCTTGGTTCTTCCTCGATTTCTGATAATTCCCCTAGGCGTCTGAAAAAAAGATGGCCTCGTGATCTTCTCACCTAAAATTAAATAGTGAATGCTACCAATGGGTTGTGTCTATACGTGCCGTTATTTCTAATATGTGCAATTTTACTAGGGCTATTGTTTATACTGTTGTAAATTTCACTAAATAAATAAAAAAATTTTTTTAATAGTTTTGGGAGGCTTCAGCCCGAAAGCCCTACCATCACCCCGTAGAACCACCTGTGGTCCGTGGTAAAGATCCCTTTTTATCTAATCATTAACATCGCCAAAAACTTCGAGAATAGCTTCATTTCATAGTAAACTACAAATATTCTATTTAAGAAATTTCTCGGAATTGGGGCGTTTTCAATCGGTCGGCAAACTTTGTCTAATTAATTAGGTATTAAGAACTCGTAAATACCCATTTGTTTTCCACCTGAATCGTAAGATAATTATATCACAAAATCGATGAAAAAGGAGGCATACAAAAATATTCTGCCGTTTAGCATATATAATCTCGTTATTTTGACAATTTGGAGGTGTGAGTCACGCCATACGGCTGAATGTTTTCCAACATCATACTCAAAATATCTTATATACATCCAAGTGGAAAGCAAATGAGTATTTACGAGTTTTTAGTGTATAATTAACTAGACAAAGTTTGCCGATCTCCAGATTGAAAACGCCCAAATTCCGAGAATTTTCGTAAATAAAATATTTGTAGGTTATGATGAAATAAAGCTTATACGAAGTTTCAGGCGGATGTTAATAATTTGATGAAAAGGGGTCTGTACCACGGACTATAAGAAAGATATTGAAGAAGTCCTCATCAAAATTTCAGTTCTTAAATGTATAGGTAAAATTGCAGAATATTAAATCGTCATTTAACTCCTGCATGTGCATTTCCCTACGGTTCCTTAGAATCGATAGGGTTATTTCTATACTCGGGTTATTTTTTAAATTAAATTTATTTTTATTTAAAAGATATAATTATAGTAAGAAAGTATTATGAATATGAAGTATTATTGGTGCGTGAATTACGGTTGTGAGGTACTTAAATGTCAAAAATTCTTTTAAAAAGGCTTCCTTTGGCTTTTCCATAAAATTTCCTCTCCTTGCATTACAGAGTTGCGCTCCAGCCGTTTCCAACAATTGCCAAACAGCCCAAGCTCACCGGTTCGTTGCTGGACACATAGATGTTTATATATAGAAGCGAATGTGACCCAGAGGAGGGGGTTGTGAAACGTCAGGATTAGCTTGGTGGCTATTGCGAAGCGGGTGGTGCAAGTATTGTTTGCACAAGGCGGGCTACTGTTTGTCAACTGGGCCGATCTTCCAGGCCTGTCCTCTTCAGCTCTCGTCCAGTTGGGTTCATTCAGCCTCTAAGGATCGCTTTCCAACGATCGACAGGACGTCGAAATGAGGCGATACTTGCTTAAAGCTGAATGTTGAAATAAAAACGCTAAATCATTTACCAAGAAGTATACTATAAATCGGTAAAATCACCCTTACTATATATTACATATATAGGTAAGTAAAACTAATACCCTTACTATATAGTACATATATAGGTAAGTGAAAATCAAAAACGCTGCAAATTATTTCACAATCGATTATTATTTCCAAACAATTATACATCTAAAGTAACATTACCTTCCTAGTGATAAAGAAAAATAAATTAATTGAATATTTAATAGTTGACCGTTGCATTATAAAAGAAGGAGATGGTCCGGGGTTGCGGTCATAAATAGCCTAAATAGTGGTAAAACTATTTTATTGAAAGCCAACGTTTCGGCCCGACTTTGCAGGTCTTCATCAGGGAGGTGTGTTCATCTAGGAGTTTCACTTCAACGGACGGTTATTTTTCACTTAAATCTTTTAAGTGAAAAATAACTTAAATATTCTATTCTATTATTTTCATCTACTCTCAATTTTTATTAATTAATTCATTTAATTGTTCATTATTCTAAATATTCCTTCTTTGTATGATCTCTCTTCTATTTTATTCTAAATTTACATTTACATTCTACACCAATGTATGATCATCCTTTTTTCCACTTTGTATTAATTTTACTTATTAACCATGTCTCATTATCTAATATTCAAATGTAATTTTCTTACATATGTACAACCAAATATAATTATAAGTATTAATGTTTTTCCCTCTCTATACTTTTAAGTTATCGCTGAAATGTACATATGTCAATGAAGTTATTTCTATATTTATATTTTACTTTTGCCAATTTTGGGTTTATTGACATTGTACTCTGATCTAGAATCATGAAATATCTCTCACATCTCTCAACTCTATTTTATATGTATATTTATAATTTAATATTTCATAGATATAGTATTTTTCCATTGTATCCATCCATATCTTCAAAATTTCTAGATACTGTAATTTCCTGGATTTTCTAGATACTGTAATTTCTCCTGTAGATTTTGTAGAAGCATATTCACATTTTCATTTTATTATATATTACACTACAACAATTGTTAGCATCTATTTACTTTAGTTTAGGATCTTGTTACTCAGCTTACTTAGTCATGTTTTATTGTATTTACTGTTTATAATTTTAATAAGCTTATTCACATTGTTTATAAATTATGTCTAAATATTATGTAATTGCCACAATTCTATATCTTTTTGTATCTTGTCCGTTCTAGTCCTGAAGAAGACCTACAAAGTCGGGTAGAAACGTTGGCTTTCAATAAAATAGTTTTACCACTATTTAGCCTATTTTTGACAGCAAAAAGAAATTAAAGGTGATTCCAAAGATCTAGAGATCATATCTTTGCTCCTAATTGTCCGATTTTAACGATTTTTGTTTTGTTTATAAGGAAATTCCGTAAACTTTTAAATAATGTCTACTAATGAATATCTGATAATCAAAGTGTGTTAATTTGAGTTATTCGGAAACCAATTTTACTATCTCTCCTAACTTCTTTTCGTTGAAGTATGGTATGTAGATAAATTTAAAGGGAATCGAGAAGAAGACTTTAGCGAAGTTTCATTGAAATCGGTACATTCGTTTAGGCGCTACACTCTATAGCAACGCAGGTTTGTCGGTCACCATCTTGAATGGAAAAGGCGGATAGAAATGTCGATGAAGCAGGATCATCATAGGGTGACTCTAATTTTAAATTGAAATTTGAAAAAAATAGGTACAGTAGCTTCGGAAAAATGCGCGGACGGCGGACGGCTAACCGACAAACAAATTTGTATTCGTTTTTCGAATTCTACGTATCCTGAAAAGTAAAACCTCGAATTTTGAGAGGGGGTTAAGTTTTTGAATTTTTTGTTCGATCACAATGGTTCATTATTGAAAATAATAAACCAAAAATATTTAAAAATCGAAATATTTTACTAACAGTGCTTTGATATCGATGAAGCTTTCTTCATTTTTTAGGAAATTTAAATACCTTTTAAATATATCTTATCACAATATATATATAAAAAAGTGTATACTTTTTGAGTTATTTGGAATCTAATTGTACCATCCCTCATAACTTTCTTTCCAGCTTCTTTTTGTAGAAGTATGGTATATACATAAATTGAAAGGCCATAGAGAAGAAGACTTGAGAGAAGTTTCATTGAAATCGGTACATTCGTTTAGGCGCTAAAGTCTATAGCAATGCAGATTTTTGGCCGCCATCTTGAAAGGAAATGACGGATAGAAATGTCGATGAAGGAGGATTATCCTTGGGTGACCTCTAATTTCAAATCCAAATTTGAAAAAAATAGGTCCAATACTTTCAGAGAAAATGCGCGGACGGCGGACGGAAATAAAAAATTATTCCTTTTTTTCTAATTCTGCGTTTCCTGAAACGTTAAACCTCAAATTTTGAGAGGGGGTTGAGTTTTTGAATTTTTTGTTCGATCACAATGGTTCATTATTGAAATGAATAAACCAAAAAGAATGCTAAAATAAGGTACCTCGAGAGAATTAATGACGGCCAAAAACATTTATTTTTTGGAGATACATTTCAGCCTTTCAGTTAAAAGAATGACTAACTTCAATTTCAACATTTTTGAGTAAAGTTATTTTAGTGATATTTCTAGCTGGAAAATTTATAATATCTTTACAGACTTATAATTATTCTAGAGAGTAAGTTAATTCTAGAATAGGTGATTGCGGTGTTGAAATATAGAGCTGTGAATAAAGGTATAGATTTTCCCTCTAGAAAGATCACTGAAATTAATAAGAAAAAATGTTGAAATTGGACAGAATCATTCAGTCAGTCAACCGGAAGGTTTTTTCCCTATGAATGATGCACTTCAATTGTAAAATGAGCTTTCTAAGAGACAAAAAATCATGCAATAAAAGTTGTTGTGCAACTTTAGGTTTGAGTGCTTAACTAAATTGCATACTTAGCAAATACTTTATCCATGTAGTTAAAAAAAGTGTAGTACTCGGAGACCTTTGGACTAAACCTGGCATAAACCTAACTATTTGAACCTTTCAGTTGACAGAATGACCAGTTCCAATTTCAACGTTTTGTAGTAGTCATTTTAGTGATATTTCTAATTGGAGAATTTATAATCTGTACAGACAGTAAGTAAGTTGATTCCGGAGTAGGTGATTGCGGTATTGAAAGATAGAGTTGTATTTCATGACAATTTTGAACTTGGCTCTTACACGTATCCTTTTGTATTGTTAATTAATTGTGGAATTTCTTTGAATAGTATTGAGGTCAAGACCTTTTGGAATACAATTGAGCGTCTTCAAATATAACTGGTGTTTCCCATCATCCATATTGAGCAATGTAAATGGAAAAATAACAATTCACAGTGTTGCAATACTGAATTTAATTATATCTAAACACACTATACTAACCCTATACTCTCTATATTCATATTTCTTTTCGAATTCTTTTAAACAATTTAATCTTTTATTTTTGTACGGTTTTTTTATTCTTAAGGGACTTTGTCTCAGAAAAAGTTATTTTATATCTATTATTTAGAATGAAGTTTAAATTTCTTCAAAAATTTTCTCTCATCCAATTGTTGTTAAAAGGATGAGACCCTTACTTGCCTTTATTAAATTATTCTATACTTTATATTTATGAATTTTGCATTATTACTGACAATTAGTGACTTTAATTATTTCGTTTAATTAAAATTTAAAGCATTTAAGAGAAATAAATTTTGTAAATTCGGCTTGAAGCCATATCAGACTATTTCATTGAAGATAAGTCCAAGTGTACTTGAGAGAACGAAAAAGAGAATTTTAACAGAAAAGAAAAGATATACTAAACTTGGGGAACCTGCATGTGGCCGTCCATGACGTAGCTGTGGCCCCGGCCGATCGGTGACAGATCCAAGCGATTTTTGAGCGGTATTTCTTAATTTATCGCTGGAAATAATTAAAGTTTATTTTTTTAGATAAATAAAATAGCAACAGTAAAATGTAAATAATAGTTGTGACCTCTATTAGCACTGCCTAACCTCACTGCGAGAAAGGAATACTTTGCGAGGTGCCTTCACACGACCAGCGAAAGTTTTTTACTACATGGTGTTATTTTAAAAATATGAAATTTGGCAATTACTCACACACGAGATTACTACAATATTATTGTATGTTTTTTTTTTTTGTCTCTAAGAAAGCTTATTTCACTGCTGAAATGTTATTTTTATTGGACAAGATTTTTTCTTTTAACATAAGCCATGGTCAGCGGAACTTGAGTGGAGGTTTCAATGCAGCCCGCTGGCCAAAAGGTTTGGAGATCCCTGATCTATGCTATATAATATATTCAGGCATATACTTTAAATATATAACTTCAGATTCGTATGAATTTTCGATTTTGTGCAAGACTCACACATTTTGCGAGACTTGGCTATTTGAAATCAGAGGACCTTAAAACGTGTATTTCTGTTGCAAGCATATATTTCATATAAGTGAAAGGTGAAATATGTACATTTTACAATGTTCAATTTATTATTGAGAAATATATTTTTTCTACTTATGTCTTATCTTTACTTTACATAATTATTATTGGTTCTTACATTATATACATGTTATATTAATAAAAATTGATAAAGGCTTATTCAATAATACTCTCGTATGTGAAATGAGGTTTAGCAATAGAAGGCGTGCCTGGGTAGCAGCTATATGGTCACAAAGGTTTTACTGTCAAGGCTTTCAACAGAATTATGTCATCCTCAATGTCATAAGCATGGTCGCTATTGCCAAATGCACCTGTCTTTTAAAGAAATTATTTAATTAGTAACAATAATTTGTTCCCAGACCTTCCGATAATGGATATCTTCAATTGTTAAGTAAATGTACTTGAAAATATGGACTAATGAATAGAAATATACAATTTATAACATTATTTTACCACCCAGAAAAATATAATATTGAATTGTAGAACATAATAATGCATTTAAAAAAAATCATGAGATTTACTAAAAATTTGAGAGTAATGACACTTTAAGTTAACTAAAAATTATATATTTAAAAAAATATTTTTTAGTAATTTTTCGAAAGTATGATTCTCACAGACTATGAGGTTTGGTCCATGAGCGGTCTGTTTCGGGGAAAGAAATATAGGTCCTCCTGCGCCTGCTGACTCTGAGCAGCCATAATCCATGGATCTAGACCGAACTGTCACTGTTATTGAACCCGAGTGAGTCGGTGGGAAAAACACTGCCAGATTGGCCCCAAAGCCTGCCGATGCACCATGGAGACCATGGTTCGTAGCAACATGAGGTTGGGTGACCCCCTCCAGGATATCTATAAGAGCTATCTGTAAATATTTCTGTTCAGGTTTCTGCGTCAGTTTGCTCGTTCACCAGTAGTTGAACATGTAATCTTATTCTATCAATACAATATTATGCTATACATTTTATCTAGATAGCATGCTAAAACAATCTTTCGATGTAAAGGTCCAAATTAGATGAACTTGGTAAGTAACATTTTTTGAGGTCTCAGTAAACAGTTTGTGAATTTCTTAATTCAAATCACATTTGTTTATTGTGAGGCAGACGTATATCATTAATGAACACCTCTATCGACTCAGTTATGATTCTAATAGTGAATTTAAGTGAATGGAAGGAGAAGATGCTGAAAATATATCACTTTAACCCTTTACCTTTAGCAGCAATTCAAATCTTTTCAGTAAAATTAATATAAAACCTTTATCGTTCAGACTTTTCGTTTAATATGTGTAAATATGTTCTCCAATGCTGCAAATTGATATTCGGTGACCTTTTTACTAGAATTGAATAATAATAATTGAAAATATACTATTTATAAACTTTGAAATTCTAACTTTTATATTTGGTATATCCTTGTATTTTTGCAATAGAACTAGTGAAATTCCACTAAACCCGTAGACTCCTAATTTCCTCTCTCATCTTCTCTACTTTGACTACAGCTGTGTGGTGTATGGTGGCTGCGAGGGCCTCTCGGTGGAGCTCCGTGATATTGAAAAGATAATGAATAGCTTCGTAGGATTTGTTATTGGTGTCCCGATATACTCCCGTGTTTCTCAACACTACACTGAGTTAAGGTGATTCTTTCCCTCCTTTAGAAGACAATATTTCCTAGGTACGTTCCTTTATCAAATCATCAACAATCATCGTCCTTCTTACCCCTACAACCTTCTCAAATTCGAGTCTTCAGCCCATTCGCTTTCAACCAGATCTTTAACTTTCAACCTTCTGACCTTTACATCCCTTCTCACAGATCTGCCTCATTTCAAAACTCCTTTATTGCTCGCTCTGTCGATTTCGGGAATTCCTTCCAATAAAAATTAAGCATTCCCTTCCATATCCACATTCAAAACCATCCTATTCCAATTCCTATCCCAAAAACAGTCAGATATTTGCTAAGCTTATGATATTATACATTTCTATTATACTATTCATCATCAAATGACAGTACTATTACATACTGTAAATTTTACTAGGGATTTTACAATATCTTCCTACTCCAATGCCACTGCACCCATCTATTGTTTGTTTTTTTTTTTTTTATTCTTATACAAATAAATTTGTACCTATAGTTACAATAAGATAATGATTTGTTTAGATATTATTCATTATTTAAATACTCTGAAATTTTATATCGTCAGATTCATCATACCTTTGTTAGCAGAAACACAGCTTATTTTAAAGAAGAACTCTTCAAAACTTAGAAAATAAATGTATTTCTTATTATTTTATTTCTCAAAAGTGTATAATTTTAATTTTTCTTACTGTACATAGTTTTAAGTGTTTTGTATACAGACTTTTTTTTTTTTTGTATGTAGCTTGTTTAACTAATATATTCTTTAGTTTCTTTTTTTTTTATTATTGTTTTATTTAGACCAATTGTAGTCTTTTAATTATGAACTATTTCGTTATTTTAAAGGGACTTTGTCCCAGAATAATTTTATTTTGTATTTATATTTCTATTTCTAAACCGGTGGTTTATCGACCTCAAGAATAAAATAAGGCGGAAAAAGAGATGTATTTACTGATTATAAAAAAGATGTGAAGAAATATTTGATAAGAACCGTCATAAAAGTTTCACAACTGGGCCTGTTTTGAAATTTTTTATTGATATGTTTGGCGTCGGTAGGCACAGCTGTATATCATTAAAAAAATAATCATTGAATTTTCCTCATGGATTTTCCTCATGCAAAGTACATTTTCAGTGATATTCTCGAGTATTCTGTCTTTGAAAATTGATGTATTGGGATAACAATCTATGCAGTTTGTGACAAATGTAGCTTGGAGCTTGTGCATGCCAAAAGTAATTTCTTTGGAGTTCAAATAAATATTAACTACCTCGCTGGAAAAAACGAACCGTTCGATTCTATAAACATGTTTTTTCTCCCTGATATTTCCTTACAGTGATTTTATTGGGATTTCTACTCTATGTAATTTGTTGTACTGAATCGAATAATAAAATCATTTATTTTTTTTTTAATGGTTTTTCCTAGCTCCTCTGCCAACCTAAACGAATTTGAAACAACCAAGTCTAGTTAAACGCTGCAAATTATTACACAATGGTTTATTATTTTCAAACAATTTGACATCAAAATTACAATTTTTTATTTATAAATTTTTTGGGGTCTTCAAACACCTGGGTCATTTTCGCCCTATATTACAATTGGATCGACTACTACATAGCCATACAAAACAAAGCTACAGGTAACAAATACAATTTAAAGTTAAAATAGATACAGATGAATATGATAGCACAATTGAATTAAAGTTATAACAATTGAAAGTTACAGATTAAAAGGAGATAAGTCAACAAAGACATTTAAAATAAAGGTGAATGATTTTAAAAATAAAAACTAAAATACGTTTTTGAAAAATAAAAATTAATATTAATAGAAGAGAAGTTAAGAGTACAGTTTAAATATTAAAAAGCACAAGCAGAAAAAAGTTTACAAAATCTATTAAAATTAATCATTAAAAGAGCTAAGTTAACAAAGACATTTAAATAAAATGTTAATGATTTCAAAAATATAATATAAAAATAAGATTTAAAAACTAAAATTAGTATTAAAATAAGAAAAGTTAAAAAGTACAATTTAATATTACCTGAAAATTACCTAAATAAAATTACCTGAAAAAAATTGAAAAAACATTATAATTAAAAATTAAGATTAAAAGAAGAAATTTAACAGGTATATTTACAATATGGAGGGGAACCTACAAACTTGAAAAACTTAACAGATATATTTACAATTATAAGATGTGATTAAATTTTGTACAAATTTGAAGATGTTATTACAATTTTGTGAAATATTTTGATTTCCTTAAGGAACAATATTAAGTTTTTAATAGTATTGGGGTCCTTTTGCTGTGGTTCTTCAAAGCCATTTCTGGAAATTAAAATTACTTTCGATGTAACATTAAGGATAATAAATAAAAAGGGTTCCCTAAATTTGCCTAAATAATTTCTTTTTTATCTTCGATAATTTGCTTTAAAAACACAACAACATTGCTACAAAATTGATGTAAAACTTTTAAAAAATTAAAAACAAAAACAAAAGATTTAAGCTTTGCATCCTAAATTAGTTTTGTTCTGACTGAAGAAAAGTATCTCGTAAACTCCGAACAAACAAAAATTTGAATTATTCCTATGTATTTTTCGTTCTATCCATTTTACGTGTGAAAACATATCTATTGAGTATATACAACTATTGATTAGTGCAAAAGATGGTATGTACAAATTTTCAATTTTATTCTATATTTGACGTTTTGTAGTCTGTAACTGATATAAGTAGTCTGCTACAATAGGAAATATTAGAGAGCAATAAAATATGAAATTATACTAATAAATCATGAAGACATTATTAGTTTTTATCCTCTCCTGTAAAACATTCAATTTTTACATACGCCTTGCACTAACAGACTAATATGCATCTTCAGTATGCTCTGGAATTTTTTGTTTTAATTACGAATTATTAAATATGTAACCTGCAAATGCGGAACTTTTTCAAAATTTAATAAACGCTGATGAACAAAACTCGTGAATATCAAACACGTATATGTTGAGGGATTACTGAATTTCCGAAAACGGCTTCTCTAACAGATTTTATTCTCAGACGAAAAAATTTAGAACTTGTAATAAAAATACTTTGCAGCTAATGAAAACGGTGAGGAAGCTATACTGACCTTACTTGGCAGAATGTTTAGTAAAAATCGTAAACTTTTAAATAACAAATACAACAATAATGTGTTTACTTCTTGAGTTATTCGGAAATCTAATTTTACTACCCCTCGTAACTTTTTCTCCAACTTCTTTTCGTTGAAGAACGTTATATAGATAAATTTAAAGGTCATCAAGGAGAAGAATTTAGCCAAGTTTCAATGAAATTGGTACATTTATTTAGGCACTATAGTCAATACAAACCTAGTTATTTCTGCCTCCATCTTGGAAGGAAAGGGCGGATAGTAATGTCGAGATAGAAGCATCATCTTTACGAGATTGAAGGAACTCTGACTTTGATTCCAAATTTGAAAAAAATTGATCCTTTAGTCTCGGAGAAATGCCGCGGACGGCTGACGGATAAAAAAGTTTTTATTCGAATTTCGAATTCTACGTATCATGAAACTTTGAACCTCAAATTTTGAGGAAGAGTTAAATTTTTGAATTTTTTGGACGATCACAATGGTTCATTGTTGAAAATAACAAAAGGAAAAAACAATGATAAACTTGAAACGATAATTCCTTGCAACAGCAGTATTTTTAAGAAATAGATATAAATAAAATTGAACTTATCAATTGAAATAAGGTTATCTTATCCTTATATAAGTATATTTAGTCCATATCTATCATGTATGATATATTAAAGAAAAACTGTGAGTAGAGTTAAAGGAAAAGAATTAGACCTTAAAGTCTTAATAAGAGTATGATTTTTAAATATTTTTCAGCTCCTTATTTTTAAAAGCTTTATTTAATTAAACAATAATTCAGTTTAATAAAAAACTGGAAGGAGCTACCCCGCTCCCTAAATAAATTACTTAATAAGATTGTTTATCTGTATTTCTATCGTTTTTTTTTATTAAACTTTTCTGAATAAAATTTACTTATTAAAAATTATTTTTAAAAAATAAGCTAAATTACAATGATAGGAAAAAATTAAGATGGATATTAGAACATAATAGTCTTATAATGGAGTAGTAAATGTTTTAAAATAACAGCTAATTTTGAGCTTTATAAATCGAAGCGTCCAACTGAAATGAAATGAAAAGTAAATTTTATTTTGGGCCATTATAATGAATAATTATAATGAACAGTTTAATGACATTTGTCTGGCATAGCAATAATTGCATTGCTATTGAGTGTTTATATTAAAATAATGAAAGGTACGAGTTAACATTTGAATTATAGCTAGATGTATAAGAGTTAGTTTACTTATAGAATATAGTTAATATATAGGTATCTGTAAGAAGACAGTAAAATGAGACGTAAGCTCTAAAAAACAAAAATATTACTCTTACATACATTCGATAGATTGATTGCTGAGGAGGTGAATAAATAAATGGTATTTAAATGTGGTTAAGTATGAGGATTTGCGTACGAAAGTAAGTAGGGAATTGCAGATCAAGGTAGCACGTATGAGAAATGATTTTTTAAAGGAAACAGTTCTATGTGAAGGAATAAACAGGTTTGTGGGCTGCGATCTCGTGTTGAACAGATTGATTAATATTTTTATTCTAACGAGTGAGAAATAATCGATTTTTTTAAACGTATTTATAAAAATCTGGTGAGCGCAACACACAACTTACCGCTCAACTTTGAATAGAAATTATTTTTTGGCCTTGTTGGGCTTTATAAAATTTTTTAATTGCATTTTTAACCGAGCTAAAGCTAAAAGCTTACAGCTAACAAATCATAAATACCATTAAAGTAATACAAGTCCTATTTATTATATCACCGGTTGATTGTGAATTGTAGGATCCGTTGATCATGGATTGTACTATCAGTTAATATGGATTGTACGACTATTAGTTATTAAACTCTTATTTTCCATTGCAAAGTTTACTAAAATGGAGATGAGAGATTTGTATTGTCCGTCATAGACAGATCAAAAGTTGTGACACTAATTGCAAGTGGATAATGTTGAGATTTCACAAAGAGAAAATTCATCAAATTATTCACTAATTTTTTTTTTCTAAAAGGTTACTTGATTTTTGGGAATAACGGGCGATAATTACCTAATTATTTAAATATTTATTATTATATGTAAATATAATATCAGATATGGAATTATTAAACTACAGTAAATGTATTTAAGGGTATAACCATGTGATTTTTTTTTATTTGCTGTTTTTTAACGTCGCATCGACTGCCATTAGCGGCGATCGTTCTTCTTAAATATAATTTATCAATTTTATTTTTCGAATGTACTTCAGCGTTTTTTCAATACCAGTGTTTTTCTTGTACGGTGCATTGTCTTCAATTTGGAGTTCGATTTCCTGTTTCCGGAACTTTGTGCACTGGAATATGTGTTCAGCTGTCAGATTAGCATTTTCACATGCCTCACATGTTGGTCGATGTAAGCCAAGAAGTAGGTGGAAATGGGTCAGTTTGGTATGTCCAATCCTGAGCCTGCTTATTATAGAGCACTCTTTTGATGTCAGGTGTTTTGGAGGATACCAAGCTCGATTGTCGTCTTTGGTCAGATGAAGGTGATTACGCGGCAGTAATCTCCACTGTGCATTCCAACTTTCGTTCACTTTCTTTGAAATTTCTCTTCTCCATTCGTTGAGAAACATCGATCCTAAAACAGGTGAATCTGTGCTTCTGGCGGCTTCCTTTGCTCTCTCATCGGCTCGTTCATTGCCAATTATGTCGATGTGTGAGGGTACCCAAAACAATATTATTTTTTGACTATTTTTATTTAGTTTCAAGTACATTAGCTGAATTTTTTTGTGCAAATCCATGCATGTGTTACATGTCCATGCATTTTCCAGTCCCTTGATTACAGATAAAGAATCGGTCGCAATTACTGATTTCTCAATATTGGTGTCGATTACGTATTCAAATGCCTTGAGAATCGCCCATGTTTCACTTGTAAAAATTGAATTATTGTTATTTAATTTCCATTTTTTTATATTGTTTTGGGTTACTATACAGCATCCTACAGCTTTCTCTGATTTTGAACCGTCGGTAAAAATTATGTCATGATTATGGAATAATTTATGGACAATTTCATGATACCTATATCTAATTTCTTCTCGGGTAGTGTTGTTTGGAAGATTGTTCAGTCCTACTTCATTTTTGATTGGTAGCATTGTCCACGGAGGGGTATCTCCTATTTTCTGAGGTATAATATTTATATCTGTTGTAATTTCATACTCAGTGGAGTATTGCTCAATTCGACTTTTAAGTATTTCTGAACAATTAGGAACATTTAATCAGTAACTATTAAGACTTTACTCTTGTGATAAAATAGCTTGTTCATGTTTTCTCATTTAAAAGTATAAGTATTTTTTTTTTATTCGTTCAAAGAAATCATTAGCTGTGTTAGTCAATCGGTGACATTTGCGCCTGGATTAACGTTATTTATTTTCTTTTGCCTAGACAGTTTGTACTTTAATCACGTTTACACAAACAAGAGAAGATATATTGTAGAACTCGAACGTAGATCTTTGTTCGCTTTTTCTAACAACATGTTTATGAGATTACGATGGACTCGAAGTGTTCTTAGAGCAAATTAAATAAAAAAATACATGCTTTTCTCAGTGATAGCGATCCATTTTTTATGATTTCATCCACTAACAGATATTTATTTCACTATTTAAACAAAGATTAAAATATGTGAAACTTTTTCAAGATTTTGCCGGAGATATATGGAGTTCAAAAACATTGTTCAGTAAAAACAATTTCTTAGCTTAAAATACATTATATTTTAATTTAAATGATGTTTTTTTTTTTTTAAATTTCATATTCTCTTTTTGTAAAATCATTCAAATTAATCCAGTTCTATCTGTATTCAAATGTCCCAACATGACCCGAAATGTAATAAGAAATTGTTTTTTACTTAACAATGTTTTTGAACTCCATATATCTCCGGCAAAATCTTGAAAAAATTTTCATGTAATTCAAACATGGATACAGTATGGAAGAACATAAAGTGATCACTGTGATATTTTATAGTAATATGCCTATCATACGCAAATATTGAAAACCAGGAAAATCAAATTGTTTAAGGTTTAGTGCGCATATAAATGTTGAACAAATAGTTGAACAATCCCCCATGGTTCCAAGAACGTATCGTGGTTTATAAGATACCCATTCTTCAAGATAATTCTTATCAATTGTTTATTGCCAAAGCTCTGTTTTACAGATCAATGATTTTTTAATTTAAAAAACACAATATTTTGTAATTTCAATTTGTTATTTGTAATTGATGTTTAAGTGATTCTTGAAGATCGTTTAAAAATTTAATAACAAGAACAATATATTTTTAGCTATTTTTTCCATAAGATGTGGTTATATTTAGTAGCTGTGTATAGATTATAATATAAAAAATAGAATATATTGTTTTAGTATTTAACATAGATCACTTGTAGTAATAAATATGGTCTAATTAAAAAAAAGATTGTTTTAATTTGGGGGAGGGCGTGCTTCAGCTCGACAGCCCCTGTAAATTTTTCCTGAGTTTGTGACCCATTACACCGCTCAAAGTTTAAATAATATTCCATTTGTCGCTACTTGTGAGAATTATTTCTTTTTTTACGGTCAATTTTAGGACTATGGACCATTATAATAATTGTTAGAACTCAGATTATATTTCCTTTTATTAGATTTTAAATATTTTTTTTTTCTTCCTTCAGCATTTAAAATATAGGAAACTCAACAGAGAGGAAGAAAACCCTTACCCCCTCTGGTTCAGAAATAGCAGCTTCTAAGGATTCCTCCACTCTTCTATTTCCGGAACGGCTTCTATTGCTTGGAACAGATGTCCAAGCACCGCTCTTCGTCCATATTCTTTCAATTAACCAAAGTAAACATCCTAGCTCTTTAAATAAATATGGTGTGGATAATAATTAAAAGAAAAAAGAAATCGAAAATATCTTAGTATAATATTGAGATGCGCTCCTAGTGGATCCAGTAATAAGCGCGGACCACTCTCTGGAAAATGGGAAATAAATCCATCTAGAAATATGTTATTACATAATAGGGACATTTATCATTATCAGATCTGGACAAAAGGTATTTTAATTTACATTATTTAAGATACCAAGTATTTTTGGTTTGAAAACACAGTGTATTTCGATGGCAAAGCATTTAAATTGTTTCCAGAATAAGTATTTCAAATACAAAATACGAAACGTATTTTTAGTTACAAAAATCTGGTGCCCGCAACACACAACACTCACTTACCGTTCTACTTTGAATATGACATTTCTAGTTAGAAAAGTTATATCTATACAGACAGTGAGTAGGTATTATTCCAGAGTAGGTGATTGCAGTGTTGAAATATAGAACTGTGAATAAAGGTATGCCTTTTGCAACTAGAAACATCAATAAAATTAATAATAAAGAATGTTGAAATTGGCATTAGTCATTTTATCCACCGAAAGGCTCATATATGCCTAGAGAGATTTGAAACTATGTCTGAATATTTAATCTATAAATGATTATGGATTGTAGGACTATTAGTCATTAAACTGTTATTTTCATTGTAAAGTTTATTAAAATGAAATTAAGAGATTTTCATCGCCTGCCATATATTGGTCAAAAGTTATCAAACTAATTGTAAGTGGATAATGTTGGATTTCACGAAGAGAAAATTCATCAAATTATTCACTAATTTAATTTTCTAATAGGTTACTTGATTTTTTGGAATAAACGGACAATATATACCTAATTATTTAAATATAATATATCTAGCGTTATTTAACTACAGTAAACGTATTTAAGGTTATAAACATATACATGAATTATTTTTATATTTCACTCTTCTTTTAAACAAGTACAATGAAATAGTATTTAAACAATGGCATGGCTTAATTCGGTACATTTTTTCTAAAATTCTTCGCTTTCCAACGATATATTATACGTTTACCTTCTGACTATTATTTCCTGAGATTCATATTCAACCTGGATAAACATTTTCTTTTTTTCTCCAGTTTCAAATAATCATATTTTTCAAACTTCATATTTAGCCATTTTTTATAGTTACTGTCAATATAAGAGAGTTCTTTTTTTTTTAAATAAACCATATTAAAGGTACTTTAGAGGAATACGTATGAACATTGGGCATTTAACTCCTGTAAAGTGACATCAATGGGGATAAGATCTAAATGATATTAAAGAACACTTAATTATACAATGATACACCGAGTTGGATCAAAATCGTTAGAGCCGTTTTTGATAGAATCGTAAAAATGTGTTTCACCGTTATATAAAGTGAGACTTCCGGGTAGCCGATTTTAAGAAAAACGTTGCTGTCACGTATAAGGCATATACATATCTTAAATACGTAATATGAGTTTCGTAGGACATTTCGTTTTTGGGCTGGTCACATACACACACTAGCGGATCCAGAATTTAATTTTGGGGGGCTTCAGCCCGAAAGATTTTTTTTTCATATACATACAACAACAATAATTAATTTCAAAAAAATAAATTAATTACCTATATGAAAAGGTGTTTAGGTGGTTCTTGAAGTCCTATTAAATGTAATTACACAACAAGAATCCTTTAAGAGATTGATTTTTTTCTGTAAAACATGGTATATTTTACCATCTTCAGCCTGAAAGCCCCTCCCCCGTAGTTCGCCTGTGCATACACACAGACCATTTTGCAGGACTTGGTTATTTGGACCCTGGAGGACCTCAAAACGTGTATTTCCGTTGAAATCTCAGATTCGAAAGTTTTCTGGATCGTTATACTTTCCCTTACTATATATTACATATTTAGGTAAGTGAAAGTAAAAACAACACACAAAATACTTACGTCTTCTGAACAAGGGATTTACTATTTTTTTAGGAAATATGTTTATATTTGGGAGGAAAGGAGAAATGAAATTATAAGACAACCGATATACAAATATATAAAATATATAAACCGATATAAAAAAAAATTGGGAATTTTATTCAATTAATATTATTTCTTGACGATTTATAATAAAAGTGACGTTTTGGCAAATTATTTCATTTTCAATATTCTCTAAGATTTTAAATAAATCATATTATTCATTTTTCTTTGCAGGGGAGATTGACGATCGTTAACTTTATATAGGGAATTCGCCTGGTTCCACAGGCGGATCTACGGGGGGAGGGAGGAAGGCTTTGGACTGAAGCCCCCCCAAAATGGTAAAATATAACCATGTTTTATGGAAAAAATTAAAAAAAATTATCTCTTAAAGTCTTATTGTTCGTGTAATTACATTTAAAAGGACTTTAGGAATCACTTATGTCATTTTTATGAAAAAAAAAAAGCTTTCGGGCTGAAGCTCCCCAAAATTAAATCCTGGATCCGCTAGTGCCTGGTTCACAAGTACACTCCTCTTCTTCTTGATAAGTTCTTGATTCCGCCATTGAATGCACTGAATCTATCCATCTATGGTGTAACGGATGATAAATTATCAGGGTTATTAAAAATAGTAGTTAAAAATAAATTTATAACGTAATGGAAAGGACGTTGAACCTTACACAATAAATTTGTTGGAATGATAAATGCGATTGATTGATTGTTTTATTTACTCAGTTATAAATTGTTTTTCAAATTTTAGTTGTATTATAATTTTGTGTTTCATTGTAGTAAAATAAATCAACAAATATTTAAGTGTTACCAGTTTAATAAGACTGAAACGACAAGGAGCAGTTCAACATTTTCGGCTTCTTCAGGACTTATTAGACAAAAAGTAAGCTTCCAAATGATTAAAAATACTTTTATACACGACTATAATAAGGCATATATAGACATATGGAGTTGAGTTTTGGAGCTCCATTGAACCATTGAATTTCTCTCATATCTAACCCTTAAAATCCGAAATCCTTAGTAAAATACTGAATGCTCCTTACTTAGTGACAAATAAATCATCTATAACGATCTTCATGTATCAGATGTCTCCGATTTGGATCAATCCATATGCCTATTCTTCCATAATAAACTTTTGAAAAATCCGAACCCTTTTGTTTCTAACCATGCTTCCTCTTCTATTCCTATTAGAAGAAGATGATCTCGGGACCTTCTAATACAGAACTATGGGCAGTATCTCTTCATGTTGTACATTTCATATTACTATTAACTGGTTTTATTTTTTATCTAATATAGTTGTAAATTTCAATAAATGCATTAAAATATATATTTGACATATTTATGTTACCATTCTGCCAGGAGTTAAGAAACGAATCACTTTACGGAATGCCTAAAATTAATTTAGGCTGTGTTAGAATTTATATGAAGATATGATAAATAATAAAAAAAATATATTGAAATTATTGGAAGTCATAGTTGAGCAAAGAAAGGTGACACAATATCACTTGTTTATGTTCTGATGCAACTTTTATTTAAGAATTTTATTTATCACTCTTAAGGAGTGTGTTGTTTGATAGATAGTTAAAGCTGATTCAACATTCTCCAAATTTGCTTGAAAATGTATGGATAAATCATAAATGTAAAATGTACTTATTAAATAAGTGTTAAAGCTCAGGTATAGTCGACTAGAGTGGACTAATTAAATTGTTTTTACATATGGATTAAAATATCTCAGAAACTTAAAATCGGGCCTGCATACTGTAAGCGAGGAAATTACTCAGCATTTCATCCTATCTATATTAGGCTATAATTCAAAATTGTATCTTAATGCGACGCCGTGTTAGGGAGATGAAAAAGAAAAAAATTGTGACGAAAACCAAATGATAATGAATTTAGTTGAACATATGGATTAAAATATTTCCGATACTAAAATTTCTATACTGTAAGCAAGGGAAATGTTCAACATTTCATCTTTTTTGTAATGAGATATTATTCAAAATTGAATTTTAACCCAACACCGTGTTAAAGAGTAGGAGAGGGAAAAATATAGAGCAAAAAAACAAATTATAACTATTTTTATGAAAGATATAGATCAAAATATCTATAATGAGATATTATTTATAATTTATATTTCATATTATCAATCTTGCCTTGTTGATTTTTTATGATAAGTTCTTCACGTTATAAAAGGAAACCAAATAATTATGAAAACTTGTTTAATGAAGAATATCATATTAAGAATCTTCAGAAAGAAGATATGTATAAATATCTAGGGATAGAACAGCATTTAAAAATAGCTAGAAAGGATGTTAAATATAAATTGATAGCTTCATTTAAAAAAAGACTAATGATTATCCTTAGAACATATCTTTCTTCAGGATTAACGATAAAAGTGACGTGGGTTATTCCTTCCTTATCTTACAGCTTCGGTGTTCTAAATTGGTCCAGTAATTGGATAGGTTAATAAGAACAAGTATGACGGGTTCCAGAAGGCATCACCCGACTGCATCTATGGCAAGGCTTTACCTACCAAGAAAGGAAGGAGGAAGAGGTCTCACAAATATTGAAGAGTCTTGTCGAAGTCGAGAAAAGAAACTAAGGCAGTACTTTAAACTTAAGATAATCAGTCGCAATCTCGATCTCGGACGCACTGCTCTACAATTAGCCTTTCAATAAGCTGCGACCATCTTTATTACATACAATGAGCAACTGGAAGAGTGGAAGTCAAAAGCACTACATGAAAGGTTTTTCACCAGCATCAGCAGACTGAAATAGATAAATCTCTGTCCGTCAGCTGGCTGGTTGGAGGAAGTCTGTTCCCCAAGGCTGAAGGTTTTTTAACTGTAATTCAGGACCAGGTTATAGCTACCAGATCCTACTGGCGACATGTCTTGAAGCAACCGAATGTATGCTCTGCGCAAGCACCTATGAATCCATTCAGCACATAACTGACGTGGAGCTCTTGCAGGTACAGAATACCTGACATGACGATTTTGCCAAAGTCTATCACCAGGCGATTGGTCTGAAAAGTAAATTATTAAACTATTCAGTGTCCTGCTATAAATATAGTCCTAAAGATCTCTGCCAGAACGATAGTATAAAATTAAATTGGAATCAATCGTTTATTACAGACCATCTCTTGACTCACAACAGACCTGATATTGAGTTAATTGACGGTAATTTTTTTATTGTTTTATTGAGTATTAATACAGTCTGAAGGGCATTGGTACTAGGGCTATAGTATTCATTAACACAATATGTATCATAAGAAAGGAAAATAAATCAATGACCAAGGAAGAAGAGAAAGAAAAAAAAAAAGATATATATAAAAAGTTAAAGTAATATACAAGATAAGTGGAATATCAGATTAAAGCCGAATGATAATAAAATAAATAAAACACACTTATATACAATATTTACATTGGCCCAGGGGACTTCAGCTTTGTCCCCCAATTGCGGAAGCCAAAGCATGACTCCAGGGGATCCCTGTGCTTCTCTCTCAGCTGCGTCACTGGTATTTACGGCAATATTAATGTAGCTGAGATTATAGATGTCGCAGTGCCAAACGATGGAAACATTAACTCAGTCTGTACTGTATCAGGGTCTAGCAGCTGAGTTAAAAAGTTTGTATAAACTTAATAAAGTAACCGTTAGAGGCATCGTGATCTCCAGCAATGGCCTGATACCAGTGTCTACTGTGGAAGCTACTGACAGGCTGGGTATCCCAACTCATGGAATACATGAAGCTCAGAAAGCGGTACTGCCACGGGTGGATCTACGAGGAGGGCTTTCGGGCTGAACCCCTCCCCCCAAAATGGTAAAATATAACCATGTTTTATGGAAAAAAAATTTAAAAATACCTCTTAAAGTATTATACTTCGTGTAACTACGTTTGAAAGGACTTTAGGAATCACTTAAACACCATTTCATATAGGTAGTTAGTTTTTTTCTGTTTTACAAACTAATTATCGTTATTTTTATGATAAAGAAAGCTTTCGGGCTGAAGTCTCCCAAAATCAAATCCTGGATCCGCTAGCGGATGCTGTTCAATACTGCTAGAATTGTAAGAAGCTTCCTCAACATCCAATAAAAATTAAAATAGAACATACCTGAGGTGGTTGGAGTTGATTCTCTCCATCTCAAGTAAACAGAGTAATTAAATAGTCATCGTAAAAAAATAAAGGTTTTTTTATACTTAGTTTTTTTTTTCTCTCTGAAGGGTTCAGTCCAGAGACGAAATAAACAGATGATAAAAGATCAGGAATATTTCCCCTTGATAGTATTCTAGTGTTAAGAACAGGAGAATAATGACCGTTTGGATCGGAAACTAGGAAAAGGTGCTCCTCCTGAAGGTGGAGGTTAGGCGGAATGGAAGCTACCTCCTAGGAATACATAACGAGAGTTGGGACAGGCTCGGGTCACTGCTCTCCCTCCTCTACCAGTTTGCATACCAAGACCACTCCTACCGGGGGCAGCCTTCTTCTTTTTGGTCATCCGGTTCTTCGGGTGTGTCTTCCTCCGCCTGCCCACAAGGCAGGGGTCTCTTGACACATAAAATTTGTCCAGTTGAGGCTAGTTGAAGATTTCGCTGCAGTACGCGCATAACACAACATTCTAAAGGGAATTTAATAATCTTTAAAATAACCAGAGGTGAAATCGACAATGAAATGTATATTTTTTTAAGTTATTCGCATATAAATTTTTTTTAAAGGAAGGAGATGGTTCGGGGTGGCGCTCATAAATAGGCTTAGTGTTGCCCAACTGCGAGACTGAGACGAGTCTTGGTGTTTCAAACTCAGTCTTGGTCTTGAGCTAGACTCTTGCAACAGTCTTGCAGTTAGTTATTAGCTTATTACTATAGAGATAGTACTGAAATATTTTAAATAGAAGAAACCTAACTAAGCCCGAATGAAACATTAGATGAGTTAAATGCAAAAGTATATTGGTTATACCAATTATTAACGTATAGTAACTAAGATTGTCAAATATTAGTAACTATTTTGTCTTAGTTTTTATTAAAAACATCGATTTTTCTTTACCAGTGCTGGTCTTGGTCTTGCGACAGTTAGGTGGTCAGCGACAGTTAAGTGCAAGACCAAGACCGATTTTCGGCAACACCAAATAGGCTGAATAGTGCCAAAACTATTTCATTAAAAGCCAACGTTTCGACCCTACTTTACAGGTCTTCTTTAGGACTAGAACGGACAAGATACAAAAAGATAGAGAATTGTGGAAGTTACATAATATTATGACAATGTGAATAAGCTTATTAGAATTATAAAAGTAAGTGCATTAAAATATAAACAGAGCTAAGTAATAAGATCCTAAACTGAAGTAAATAGATGGTAACAATTATTGTAGTGTAATATAATATATTCAAATATGAATATACTTCTACAGATCTACAGGAGAGATTGAAAGAAAAGGAAAAAAGATATAATATGAATAATAGACATAAAGGAGTGTGGAGAAGAAAAAGAAAACCAAAAAATAAATGAATAAAATTCTAAGAATAAAAATAGAGACTTACAGGTGTGTTCAGCTAGGAGTTTCACTTAAAACTGGAAAAATCAGGGTAAGAGCAGGTATTGGGGAATTTGCTGACTTGTTTGGGTAATGGGGTAAAACCTAGAAAATTACAGTATCCAAAATTTGAAGATATGGATGGATACAAGAGAAAAAAATACTATATCTATGAAATATTAAATTATAAATATATACGAGAAGGAATTGATCAGGGGAGGGGGAGGAGAGGGGAGGGAGGGGAGAGTGGTGCGGTCAAAAAAGTACTAAATTAAACAAATAGTATTATTTAATTTTTACCTACGTTTCGAGCCACTTTGCAGGTCTTCATCAGGGCTACACAAGATACAAAACATGGTGGAAATAAAATAAATGAATATAAATAGATATAAAATAAGAAGAAGGTATCTGATACAGAAATAAAAAATTATATCAGACATATAGTGGGTGATAATGTAGTTAAAATATCAAGTATCCAACCAAATATATCCTACCAACCAAGTATATACTTATATAACCAATATAAGTATAAGTATATACTTATACTTAATATTTTAACTACATTGTCACCCACTATATCTCTGATATCATCTTTTTTTTCTGTATCAGACAACTTCTCCTTATTTTATATCTACTTATGTTCATTTATTTTATTTTCACCACGTTTTGTATCTTTTTTAGCCCTGATCAAGACTTGCAAAGTGGGTCGAAACGTCGGCAAAAATTAAATAATGCTATTTGTTTAATTTAGTACCTATTTGACCGTACCCCCCGATGAACTCCTTCTTATATTATATCAACGGTCAACCATCTATACATCATTATAAATATATACATATAAATATAAAATAGAATTAAGAGATTGTAGATAAGAGTACAATGTGAATAAAAACAAAAATGGAAGAAATAACATGTACATAGAAGTAAAATATAAATATAAAAATAAGAGACCATACACTGCAGAACTAACTCAGGCGAGAACTTAACTTAGACTTAAACTAACTAAATAGTTTTGCCGCTATTTAGCCTATTTATGACCGCCACCCCGGACCATCTCCTTCCTTTATAATGCAACGGTCAACTATTAATTATTCAATAAAGTTTTTTCTTACTTAATTTTTTTCCTTAAATTTCGGGATGTTATTAATTTATCTCCCTGAAGGAGAAGAAAATTTTCTAAATGAGTGTTCAATAATTGGATATGATGAAGAATTGGCGAAGGTGTAAAGTATCGAAAAAAAGAACACTTTTGGTAATTGTATATAATGACTTAGGTTTCTGTCTACGGTATAAATCTGATTTCATGAATTTTTTCAAATACTTTATATTTATAGAATAGCTTAATTATAGAAGAGCTTTATATTCTTAAAATTCAAATTTTTCACAAAATGTCGACACTTTTTTTTGCCATAATGACCAAAAATATATAATTCAAATAATTTAATAGAAATATTATGACATTGCATCAGTTGTTGCAATCCGTAATCAACGGTATCACCTAGACATGGCTCATCTCGTGCAACAAGTTTCCAACGGAGATAATAGTACAATAAACTGATAAGTAATGGCACAAAGTGTTGAAATTACAGCCGATAATTAGTTATGGAAAAAGTACGAGTTACTATTTCAATTATTTATCTTTTTTCAGATATGTGATGTTATATTTTAAGTTAAGGTTAAGATTAAGATTTATTTTATTTGTAATAATAAAAACCTTCAAATTTGATCTATCAGTCATACTTTATTTTTTCATGGCCTAAGCCATTTTTATGGGGAAAAATTAACATTAAAAATATTTGAGCCTTCTTTGTAAACTTTCCGGACGTATCCTGGTGGCACGATTTTTAATAGAATGACGCAGCATCTGGCTTATGCTGATGAAGTTGTAATACCTGCAAAAAATAAAACATCATCAGCAGGGATATTAGAAGAATTCGAAACTGCAACTAAAGAATTACAAATAAATAAACAGAAGACTGTTTACATGCAAACTTCAAAAAAACTAAGTGAAACAGTCGAACTCGTCGCCATTGGTAATCACACCCTAAAAGTGGCCCACAATTTTAAATATTTGGGAGCGCTAGTCATAGAAAACAATGAAATGGTAAAAAAAAAAAAAAAAAAAAAATACATTACTATTTAGAAAGGATTAAAAACGCCTGTACCAATACAACCCGTAAAGGGTCTTCGGCGCAGTACAATGTGAGGAAGTACTATTACAAGGCCAATGGTTGTGCAGGTAGATGATTGGGCCGATATCACGCTCAACCTTCAGGTTTCCACTTGAACTTATTATTTAATTAAGAGTATCTACTTTATAGAGAGTATTATGTCCCACGAAGGTCTCATCAGCCGGATTCGAACCTAGGACCGTGAGCTCTGGAAGTCAGTGCTCACCCACTGAGCTACCCCGCTCCATATTTGAAAAAGAATAATTTATTTATATATGGTGCATGAATTTGGTCTCTTTATTATACATGTGAGGTCGCCTGAAAAATATTAAGAGAAAAACTTGTATTTCTGGTGTTTTTTAAGTACCTAGTTGACCTGTTTTCTTGGAGGGGGCGCAGATAAAGAAATACTTGCATGAAGGTACAAGCATCCATAGACATGCCACTCGACATGAGATATCATCACTTTTCAAAAGCACAGGCTAAACGGTGACAGAGAGACAGACTTTCCTTACCTAGTTACTGTAGCCCTGATATTAATACCCATCAATGAGGCAGAATGTATTAATATTCAATTAATAAAATATATAAAAGTGGCGGTATTTTAGTTACTTTTTACAGCATAATTTTTTTTCATACCTTCCAAGTAGGGGGGCCCTCATTTGTATCCGCTAGTGGACATAATTGAACTTGCAACACCATTAACAAGAGAGAGCTAATGCGAAAACTGCTGTCTTCCAAAAGACATAAACTGTGCCACATTTTGCGAGAGGTAGCTCCACGTGGCAGTCTACACCCGAGTTTTAATGCAATTCAGTATTGTGTTAGAGCTGCGTCGCCTTTCGACCATGGTGACACAACGCCTCTTGCAATATTCCTAATTATGAACCGATAAAAACATGTTTTGCAGGAATCACGATTAAGTGAAATAACGTTACGTATCGCCGGCTAGAGGCAGCTAACACTTGCTATAAATTCACTCATCCTTTTATAGAAGCTAAGTCGTTGCATAAGGTAAAGCCTATGACGGGATTCTTACTTCACTGATACATGGGCTAACATCGTTGCTACCTATCTATTTCACAATAAAGTAATTTTTATTTGTTTGTTTCAATGATAGTATTTTAACCTATGGAATTTATTTATCTCATCAGCTCAAAAAAAAAAAAAAAAAAATATGACAACACAATTTTCAGTATGTTACCGATCTTTTATAAATATAGTGAAAAGATTTTCTTGAATCAGATGATGAACGGATAGCTCATATCTGCATCAAAACAATCTGCAATAACTCGATCCAAATTTTCACTACAGATACACAGAGTGTCCTGTAAGTAGAAGGAATTTTTAATTTTTAGCAGAAAAGTAGGAAATCAATAAAAGTTTTATTGTTTTTAAAGCAAGTCGTGTTTTTTTTGTTGAATAGGAAGCGATAAATAAAGAAATGTTTATATTCTTTTTTTAATTCCTTTTCTTCAGCCACACCTGTCATAACAATCCTGTTATACAATATCAATTAGTGGTTCAGATTCTCAAGAAAATAAGGCTAATTAAATTTTTTATTTTAATGAAAATTTAAAGTGATTTCAATTCACCTGAAATCAGTAGGAAAGTCTAGTGAGTGGAAACACTCAAAAACTGTGGAAACACACATATATTTTGTATACATTTGTAAATATATATATATATATATATATATATATATATATATATATATATATATATAAAAAGCTGTTAAAAAAAACGCTGCGAACTATTTCACAATGGTTTATTATTTCCAAACAATTATACATATACAGTAACATTACCTTCCTAGTTACAAAGAAAAATAAATAAAAGGTGATTCCAATTATTGGACTAAACTTTTTTTTTTAATCATTAGTAATATACTAAAAAAATTAGCATTACTTCTGTAACACATTCAAAACTCTAAAACCAAAACAAAGGATATAACCTTAACAACTAGAGACCATATCTTTGCTCCTAATTGTCCTATGTTAACGAATTTTTTTTTTTATTCAATTCTGTAAATTTTTAAAAAACAATAAAATATCAACAAAAAAAGTCTATACTTTTTGAGCGATTCGGAATTAAATTTTACCATCCCTTGTAACTTTTTTTCCAGCTTCTTTTCGAAGTATGTTATATAGATAAATTTAAAGGGTGTCAAGAAAATGAAATCGGTACATTCGTTTAGGAGCTACAGTGTATTGCAACGTTGGTTTTTCCATTTTGAAAGTAAAAGGCGGATAGTAATGTCGATGAAGGAGGATAATCCTCAAGTGACCTCTGATTTTATATCCAAATTTGAAAAAAATCGGTCCTGTAGTTTCGGAGAAAATGCACGGACGGCGGACGGACAAAAAAATTTTTATTTGTTTTTTTAATTCTACGTATCCTGAAACGTAAAACCTCAAATTTTGAGAGGGGGTCAAGTTTTTGAATTTTTTGGTCGATCACAATGGTTTATTATTGAAAATAATAAACCAAAAAATCTCTTGACAGTTGTGAATTCATATTTGAAGTTTCAAAATATGAATTTTAATTTTTATATTAAAAAAAATTGACTAAAAGTGGATAACGAGGAATACTCTTCCATAATTGGGGCAACTTTTCAATTATTAATCAAACAGTCGAGGAATTTTTCATACTGAAAATTCATAAAAAATGGATAACGTTTATCGAAGGTATTAGAGAGGGTTATAAATGAGTAAACGCAGAAGTATCGATTCCTGTTCCAGGAGAGCTCCAATAAGCACACCCCTTTTCACGGTAGGAGGGTAAAAATAAATTTCCAAGATATTACATGGGGCAATGGACCCTCTATACCAGCTCTCAATACTATCTCACTTTCTCACTAACTACAATATGTTTATTGCTTATTTAATCCATTATTCATAAGTTATACCGAGTCAATGTAGTATTTTATAAATTTATTATTTTGTAGTGACACAACAGTTTCCTACCATACCTTATAGTAAGAAGATAGAGATGTATTTGTTTATTTTTACATTATCATAATGATTAAACAACAAATAAAAATCTCATTTTTAATATATTTGGAATGGGATATCGAAGGCACAACATCGATATTGTCATCGATCTATAACTATTGATACAATCAAAATATTTATCGAAATATCTATAGTCGATATTATAAACATTTTTGAAATATAAGTATTTTATTTTTCATTTGTGACTTTAACATTTAGCATATAATCCTATTTTGCCAGTAATTTAACTTTTTTCAATTAATAAAGCCGTAATTTATTTTTTCTTATGTTTTTTTAAGTTGATTGCGTCCTTCTAGATTTTTCTCTTTTATTATTTTAGTAATATATTGACTGCTGAACCCTCGATATATTCCATCCTCTCGTTCCTTATTATTTTAAAGTAGATAGCTAAATGTAGTGGATCCTGGACTTCGTCACATAGCTCACAATTTGGTGTCGTATGTGTATTCCCATGATTGGTTTTTAACCTGATAAAATTTGCCACCTCACTTCTTTTCAAAGATATTCCAATAGAAGGGAACCATGGTCTTAAAGAAATTTTTGGGTGGATTGAATAGTGGTCTCTCCCTTTGAGATTCCCAGACACATTAATTTTTCCCATTTCTGCCAATTCACACTGAAATACTAGGCTTACCTACGAGTATTTAATGAGATAAGACTCTCCTACTCTCCTGCGGGGTACCTCTCACAGTGAACCATATCCTAACCGAATGTTATGCATTCCAATCTCTTATGGATCAACATCTTTTCAGAAATAGCCTTGAGAAATCACTCCAAAAGGGCCCCAATGCTATTAAAAACTTACTATTGTTTCTTAAGAAAACCAAAATATTTCTCAAAATTGTAATCACATCTTGTAATTGTAAATATAAGTACCTGCTAAGTTTTTCAAGGTTTCTCCTTAAATTGTAAATATACCTGTTAATTTTCCCTCCATTGGACCTTCATTGGTTACGATATTGGCTCTGCGCAAGATTTATATAGAATGGGAATGTGATCTCTGAACAATATTATAAATGTCCTTTGAGACAGATTGTAATAATTTTCAGTAAACAAGTTAAAAATTAAAAAAAATCTCAATTTTTAACTATAATGGTTTTCAATTTTTCTTCTTGTAATTTTTAATATTTAAATTGTACTTTTTAAATTTTCTTCTTTTAATATTAATTTTATTTTTTAAACCGTATTTTTAGATTATATTCCTAAAATCATTAATCTTTTATTTAAATCTCTTTGTTAACTTATCTTTTTCTAATCTTTAATTTTAAAGATTTTTGTCAACTTTTCTTGTTGTACTTTTTAATATTTAAACTGTACTCTTTAACTTCTCTTCTATTCATATTACTTTTTTTAAAATACATATTTTATAATTATCTTTGTTAACTTATCTCCTTTTAATCTTAAACTTTCAATTTTTATAACTTTAGTTCAATTGTACTATCATATTCATCTGTGACTATTCTTAACTTTAAATAGTATTTGTTAGTTGTAGCTTTGTTATGTATACCTTAGTAGAAGTTGATCCAATAGTAATATAAGGCGAAAATGACCCAGGTGGTCGAAGAGCCCGAAACATTTATAAATAAAATTAATTCTGCAATTCATTAACAATTGGTTTGCTTAGTACAAACGGAAAATGTTTGTTTTAGAGAGTTTAAAATTAATTCTAATTGCTTTGGGGGTATCTCGAGCAATTTGAGTTTCATTTGCGTGTAGACCCACATGCCCTGGTACAAAATGCAATGAAAATTTATTTCTTGTTGTGGCAAACAAATCAAGAATTTTATACAGAATGTAATTGGGTATTGGGGTCCTTTGAATACAGATATTGATTTTCTAGCACTTATGGGCATCAACAAATATGTTATTTTCCTCTATAAATTAACTAATGGAAATATCAATTTTTCTATTCCCCTTTGAAAAATTAATTTTCTAGTTCCTTCCCATCAGTCTATTCACATCCGTAGATCGGATTCAGCCCATTGTTAATTTATTTATATTCTACGTAGATTTCTTTGACGATTCATGACCTTTGTTTGAGAAGGTTCCAAATAACAAATTGGGCAAATTGAGTCTATATTTTCTATAGACATCGATATTTTCTTTACTACGCACTACATTCTATATGAAACAGGCAAGATTAGTATAATTTTTTTACTTACGATCAGATACATATATAATTTCAAGCGCTTTCCTAAAACGATAGCTTCACTTTTAATTTTTAAAATTAAATATTAAAATATCGAAGGGACGATATAGATAGTAAATAATAACGAAGTAAATACTATTGATGGTAAAACATCGAGTATCGGGAGGAAAATATCGATATTTCGATAATATAGACTACCGATGGTCATCCCTAGTTCGCACAGTGGAATAGAATGTCTTAATACCTTGTAAAAATTTAAAAAATGAATGTTCTATTTTGATAAACTGTTATTAATTTCTGACCACAGCAATAGTTGGTGGATCCGACGCAGACACCGACATGAACTTCGACATCATATGGACTGCACCAGATAGTTCTAAAGTTGGCATTTTGATACTATCTTTCAGGGTGTTCATATTTACAGTTCTCTTTAATTGTTTCTCTAGCAGTGAGTTTTTGAGAAGTTTTAATCAAACTAAGATAAATAGTACCTCGTATTGTAAGTAATTAAATTTTATATAATAATTTTCATCTATCATAAATATTTCATAATGATGTAGAGATGGTTGACCGTGATATAATATGAGAGGAGTTGGTCGGAGGGTGGGTGGGGGGTACTGTCAAATAAATACCAAATTTTAAAAAATAGATCGGAATTAATTAATTTTTTAATTTTTAAAATTTTGTATTTATTTGACCGCACCTCTCTCCCTCCACCACCCCCGACCAACTCCTTCTCATATCATAAATATTGTTTGTGAGGTTCCGATAAATTCTTTGAAATTAATGTGTCTAAATTAGCTTAGTAAGATATTATAAAATTCGCCACACTTCTTTAAAAATCCTTTCACGTTTTTTAATTCAGTATTTATCTGTTTATGAGGAAAGTCTTGCCAGAATCTCCCTTCCAATTTTAAAAATTTTAAATTACATCAAGAAGGAAGTTATATGACATGATGCAGTCATCCGATAGAAAAACTATGGAGGGAAAGTTAAAGTATCTTATGAAAAGGTTCAGCACATCTCAACAAATCTTTTCACTATTTATTCCGTATTTATCTGTCTAAGGGACTGGGGTAGCTCAGTGGTAGGGTACTGAGCTTACAGTACTAAAGGTTCCAGGTTCGAATCTCGGTTCATGGCAGACAAATTATTTATTCTGCTCTTTGGCCGTGGAGCGACCCTGGGTGGGTAGACCTTCCTGTGGCACACTCAGCCTCTATAAAGTGGGTAAGCTTCATTAAAATAATTAATTAAGGTGGAAAACTTGGCGGTTGAGCGTGATCTCGGTTAAATTACCTCCTTGTACAACCGTAGAACAAAAAACAGTGCTTTTCCTAAATACTAATGAACTCAAGACCCTTCATGGGTTGTAGTGGTACAGGTTTATTTGTTTTTTTTATTTATCTGTCTATGGAGGACAAGGTAGAAATATCCTCTAAAGTAATCTCCATCCGATTTTTATATTTATTTGTGGGAAGATAATTTAAAAATTTATTTAACTGATAGAGTTTCAGTCCGCGTTGTGAAGACGAGGATGTATCATTATATCATAAGATATCAACGAAACAACAGAAATCATTGATTCATATCAGAACAAGAAACAAAGTAATGTAGAATGTTAACGTTAAACTCATACAGTATTCTACATTGTTTTGCATCAAGTTCATTTTAGTTCTGATAAAGATCTGTTGAGTGTCAACATGGAGGGGCGCTCGCCACTTGTTAGGAATTTAACTCAGTGTTTCAAGCAATTATTTACACAATTTGAAGTTTTTTTAACCTCCACCTGTACCATCTGTTCTCTGTATATTTTTTTTCTAGTTTTTTACTTTTTTTTTTCTTCGTTATGGTTCAGATAAATAACTGTAAATTGTGGGGAGGTAAAGGCGGGGTTAAAAGTACGTTATCTGATATTTTAATATTTTAAATTCTTGAGCCTGAACTGTTCCATTTCCAACATTTGTCTGGTAAATGTATCTTACAGGCTTTAGTTTAACAGTCCTATCTGTCCCTTCGTTAGGTTAGGTTACGAGGTTTTCTGCGCGATCAACAACTTGGTTATTACGCCCTTGAGCTATGATGTTATTATTTTAACTTATCTTTCTGAATGTATAAAAAAATAAAATTAAAAAAAATGTTTCTTTTCATGTATTGCATAAATTATTATGCATTAAATTATTCTATGGTACAATTGTGTTTGTTTTAAATGTTATAATATTTTGTTGAATTTACAGAGTCTTTTAATGCTATTTATCTTCAATATTTTGTAGAGAAATAGCATTAAAATTAGGGGTATTTTGTTTTTTTCAAAGGCTTGATGTAGTAATGATCAATATTCTATTATATGCTTTATGGTTAGTGTGGACTAGTAGGTTCGCAATATGGTTGTACCTCTTTTGTTATTAAATGAACATGAGTCCGGTTAGTAACCAATTCTCACCACTTCTCTTCGGTTTCTTCTTCCAGCTCTTACCCACCGCTTTGTACTTTTTTTAGCATTTCTAAGTTTATTAGTCAATGGAATTCCATTCCGCATGGACTCCCAATTTGTTCATACTCTTTTAGCGATGTTTTTATATCATTCGGCTCGTATATTTGGAGAGGTGGGATATTCATATGAGCAGCTTCTTTAGCAGCTTTATCCGCTGCCTCATTTCCTGGTATCCCGGACTCCAGAACAAAATTATACTTTTATTAAGGTGGTTTATAATTTCGATGTATTGGTGGTTTCTGTTTATTGTAGGTCCGCTTTTATTGAAGTTCCTATGCTATGAATGGCGGAGATTGAATCAGAACATATTACTATTTTCGAGCTTTCTATATTTATTGATAAATGTAATGTTGCAGAAATATCCTGCAATTCTGCTGTATATATTGTTGAGATTGGGAATAATTTATATTTATCCCATTTATAATTACTGCAAAACCGACATTAGATTTTATTGAACTGAGACAGATACATCGTGTTTGGCAGATGTTTAAAAAATTGGTAGAAAACGTTTAATATCTAATGGCACCAGTTTTATAAAATCTGTCGCTTCATTTATTTCTAGCCTCACGCTTAAATTTTATTTGTTTTATATTAATATTTTTTTTCTTAAATAAGTCTGGTTGTTTTTCGACTCTTCTACTTTCTATTAAAGTTTTAACTATAAAATCATTTGTATAACTTGAGGATATACAACATTCCTAACTATATTTTGAAACATACTTATGCCTTCCCTTGATATTTTTTTACTTACTTTTTTGTAGTAACTATTTTGAAGGAAAACGATCTTATCTGATAGCTCCGATTTTTGAGAACTGGTGCAATTAGACATTAAAAGTTTTCTACCATTTTTAATAAATCTATCAGATTATATGTGCTCATTAAAAACCATTAGTAAAACAAAAACACTTATGCCACTAGTATTAATTTTTTTCGTGTCGGTAACTAATACAGTTAAAGTATAGCAAATAGAGCTTACGTGGCTAAATTACTTGAGATAACTACAGGATATGAAGTGGTTAAGCACGTAATTATAGCTATTTGCAGTAATGCCTCCGAGATTACATGATTAAGACGTAACGTCTTTCACACTTAATGAAAATAAAAAAAATCTTTAATAAAAACCTAATCCATCCTAGAGTATTACCAAAACTGTAAAGTACAATAATAAGGCGGAAACAGAGAATGGAAGAAGATGTTATTGTCTAAGCGACGTCAGTCTACCTTACCATCTCAGATTTTCTTCAAATTCGCCACTGCGGTACTATTTGCTGCCTTGAAAAAATATAAAACATTATTGAGATAAGTTTTTAAATTGGAAAACTGTTAAGAACTGATAAATATAGTAAAAAAAAGAAAATAGTAAAGTTAAAAATTACCGTAGAATTTTAACTAGAAATCTGGGATTGAAGTCATTTTACAGTATATTAAATGCTCTTTCCTATGATACACAGTACTGATTAGGTTAATGTAAGACATTTTTTCTATAACAGATGGTGATCTTGTAAATCCTAGGTCAAAGTATGAAAGTGTAATGACGATAGCTTCATTGCTAAACAAATTGAAAACTAATGTTCGATTTTAAGACCTATATGGACATACGGAGTTGAGCTTTGGGGCTCCACCAAACCATCGAATTCCTATCGTATCCAATCCTTACAATCCAAAATCCTCCGTAAAATCCTTAATGCTCCATACTTTGTCACAAATAAAACCATTCATAAAGACCTTAATGTACCATATGTCGCTGATTTAGCTCGAGCCAGATATCTATCCTTTCATGATAAACTTCAGTCTCATCCAAATCCGCTTGCTTCCACTCTTGCTTCTTTCTCGATTCCTGATAATCCTCCTAGGCGTCTTTAAAGAAGATGGCCTCGTGATCTTCTTACTTAAAATTATTTAGAGAGTGCTACCACTGGGTAGTAACTCTTCAAGCCTGTACATGCCATTATTTATATTTGCACATATTTACTTGTTGTATTTGTATACAGTTGTAAATTTCATTAAATAAACAAAAAAAAAATGTTCGATTTCAATAAATTTACCTCTTAATGAATCCAATTATAAAAATGATGGTAATATTTTAATTTTCCTGAACAAAAAAATAGCGTAGGGATGTGGCGGCCCCATTGCCCAAACTTAAGGCTGCAACCAGCCTCCTCCAGGTCCTCCAGGTTGGGGGAACACTCATACTAAAATGCACACATTACTGAATAACAGCACACTACAACACCCTTCATTACAGACAGAGGTCAATCACAGTACACACCCCAGGGTCACCTTCCCTGGGTCGCTGCCTTGGATGGGGGAGTGCGTCAGGGCACTAAAAGGAGGCAGCCCCTCCACCTGACTCTGGGGCAGTCGGCCGATAACCCATTCCTCCAAAACCAGAAGAGGAAGCACACATCACCTCCTGGGCGGAAGACCTCCCAAACGATACAGAACCACCAGACGAGGTTGAAGTCGAGGCGGCCGTTATGAAGCTGAAGAGCAACATAGCCCAAGGGCTAGACGGCATATAGGGGGAGATGATTCTCTGCGGTGGCTAGGGACTTATAAAGGAACTTCACAACTTCATCCTTACAATACGAGAAGAAGAAAGGATACCACAAGGTGTTCTGGTAGGTGGGCGGGGTGACCAAATGGGCTAAAGCTTGTGCACAGCACCGCCGTTACCCGGCAACCTGACATATGAATCTATTGATATAAAAATAGTCACGAGTTCGCGTCCCGGTGCCCGAGGGAGTCTTTTATATCCCCGCCCACACTCCCTGGCCCGGGAAAACCCCGTATAGCCTTAACGGCGAGAAAGGGGAGGAACCAAAAAAAAAAAAAAAAAAAAAAAATAGGTGTTCTGGTAATAGGTAAAGCCATTTTTTAAGAATTAGTAACCACTAACAGGACTGATTCTATTGGACAGTGCTGGTAAGGTCTGGTAACATTGCTGTCCTCCATGTAAACAGATCCTGTTACCTTATACAACAAAAGTTACTTTAAACGTATTAGTTGAACCTTGTTCTGGCCAGTTTTCATGTTAGTTTTCAAGAAAATGTAAATATTAGCATTATTGTAATAAATGAATGAGAGTTAAATTTATAGTTTACTAAAACATTATCTGTTCATCAAAAAACAATCAAAATGTGTATTTTCAGAAAAAAATTGAAATTTTAAATTATGAAAGGTTCTACCACAATTTTTAATCATTTTTTGAGTCCTCAATTTTCAGTTTTGAATTCTTTACAGCTGTCTAGTTGAAAAACTAGTTGACTTATTTAAGTAAAATTTTTGGAAATGTCTTCAAATAGTACAACTTTGCCGTATCCCTAGAATGCCTGAGATGGAGAGGTTTAGAGCTGGTCTTGAATTGGCATGGGATAACCCACAATTAACTTTAAAACTCGGGGCAAAGAGAGAAAGAAAGTAAATTTTACTCTGGGACATTTAGACCCCTCAGAATAGCTACAATGAACAGAGAATTGACAATTGTCTGGCGATTGTGAATAATTTAATGACAAATAAAAAATAAATTAATTTACAAAGTTGTCTAATCTTAATATTAAAATAAAGAAGCATGCAAACTTTTCATAATAATTAAAATTCTTAATATTAAAAATAAATATACTGTAGTAAACATGTGATCTTGAAATAGACGGATGAATTTAAAGATGATAACATACGGGTGGGTTTCCGTATTTGTACAAATAAGCAATACGACACATACATGGATAACTGCAAGAAATCGGTATAGTGTAAGTGGCATTTTCGAAGTACAAAATAATTTTATTTTACATATATTCGGAAGATTGATAACTGAGGATGTGGATAAATAAATTATGTTTGAATGAGATCAAGTATGAAGGTTTCCGTAAAGAGGTTGGTAGGGAATTCCAAAACGAGGTGGATGAAGAATTTTTTAAAGGAAACAGTTCTATGAGAAGGAATAAACAAATTTCAGGATTGGGATCTCGTGTTGAACGAATGAACAGAGGAACAAGGAGTAAAGAAATCAAGAAGGTAAGAAAGTTTTTTGGTTGCAAAGGTTGTAAAGGGGAAGAGAAAATAGAGCTGATTAAGCCAAGGTACGCCTTATGATAGCAGGTTCAGTGAGCTCATGTGTGACAAATGAGAGCTCACTACTGGAGCCTGGAATTTAATTGGGAAATTAGACCTGAAACTGGAGAACTAATTGGACTGGATAAATGAGTAATAGTCATTGAAAGCTCTATTATAATAGCTGGAGCAAAATGTCCTTAAAGTAGATCGCTACTTAGCTGCTGCAGGTGATTAACATAAAACTTGTACTTTAATATTAAACAAGAAGGAATACATAATTAATGCTGTTAACGCCGCATAGGCTTATTTCTTAATTTTTGCATTATTATTTTCTCTATCATTTACCCCTTTTCAATGTTAACAATAAAATGTTTATTTTTTTTTTTTTTTGTAAAAGTTTGAGGGACAATTGTTTCTAAAATGTATTTAAGTTTATATTTGGCTTCGTCTGCGATGTGTTATCGCGTTTGTGTATACGCTTCAGCCCGGCAGTAATAACCTGTCTTAGGGATTAACACACCAAAATACTGCGATAATACTGTTGGGTCCTCAGTCTGGAAGTAGCCTTTGTCGAGATAGTAGTGGACGATTACCCCCACCATTCCAGACTCACCACATCTCACCTAGCGCCATTTTTCGAACATCAGCTGTTTGGCGCCGCTGCAGTTGTCGATCGATCGATAGGCTATCGATTCTCGTTTTCTCAACATCGACTGTGAAACGTCGTAGGAGGTAACCAGGAGAACCTCCAACCTGGCTCGTATTTTTGTTTATATTCTCACCATCACAAAGATATTAGAACATTAATTAATTTTTGTTTCGCATATAAATGAGTTTATTCTTTGGAAAATAATTTTTCTCTGTTGGTTTATTTATAGTTTTCCGAAGTGGATTTTACTATATACTGTTTCATAATGTTTACTTGTTTCATTTTAACTGAACATTATGTTTTATGTTTTCTTTTATTTCAGTGAAATTGAATAATTTTCTTTCTTCTCATTTGTTTGTTTTGAATTGTATATATTTTATATCTCTTTTTTATTCAATACATTTGTGAACATTTAAAAAGGATTTTTTTATTTTCCATTTTTTTATTTTTATTGAAATATTTCTATTTTTTAATATTTTCTTGTGCATGCACATTTTTTATGTTTTACAAATCTCATTTTATTTACTCCTTTTTCCTCTTTCCCAATGTTTTTAATTTCACTCGAATGTTCCCCACCATTGAGGAAACGCACCGGGGAAAGATCGGTACTTCGATTTTGAAGTACCCCTGGCCCCAACAAATGCTGTATTTTTTTTTAGATGTTATTATTTTCAAACAGTAGTATTAGAGTGAAGTATTGAAATATCTATACATTATATTAGCATTTACAAAAATAAATTCAATCAAACAACAGAAAACCTTTCAGAACACAACAAATCACTAAAAATACATTTGAAGATGAGAAGGAGTTAGTCGAGGGTGAGGTCAAATAAATAAAAAATTAAAATATATTAATTATTTTAATTTTTGCCGACGTTTCGACCCACTTTGCAGGTCTTCAGGCGTAGGATGTGGCACTGCGGGAGGCAGTTGAAAACCAGGAACGTTCAGGCGTTTTCAACTGCCTCCCGCAGTGCACATCCTACGCCCTGAAGACAACCTGCAAAGTGGGTCGAAACGTCGGCAAAAATTAAATAATTAATATATTTTAATTTTTTATATATTTGACCGCACCCTCGACTAACTCCTTCTCATATTATATCAACGGTCAACCATCTCTACATCATTAAAAATACATTTTATTTATTTATAACAATGGGGAGGCTCTTAAAACCTATTACGGGTCATATTAGCCCTTACACGGTATTTCTGTTACATCAGATGAAATTTAACAATAAATTTAAAATACAAAATATTTAAAACATTAAAATTTCCAAAAAAGAGTCAGCAAAATTTAAATTTTGTTATATAGGTGCGTTATTTGAAGGAATGTAAACAATTTTTTTGCCAATTTTATGTTTTGACGGAAATTAAATTACTTTTTTAAAAATGTAGAAATTTTAGAAATTTAAATACCACAACATACTTGAGAGATATTACTACTGTCATTTTTCAAGAAGGAGAAACCTAACTAAACCCCGAATGAAAAATTGGAAGAGTTAAATGCAAAATTATATTGGTTCTACCAATTCTTTACATATAGTAACGAATATTGTCTAGCATTAGTTATTATTTTCCTAAAATTGTATTAGCAAAAACGCTTATTTTTTACTAGTCTTGGTCTAGATCTTGTAATAATTAGACTCGGTCTTGATCTTGTAAAGTGCAAGATCAACAGCGATTTTGACCAACACTGTCTTTTAGGTTATACGGACCATGGGAGAGGGCGAGGAATTAATGCCAGAGTTAAAAGCTCCCTGACACCTGGATGCGGTCTCTTATTATTATTTTATAATCGTATGGACTTATATGCTGGACCACCCACTCCCCCCACAAACGATTGAAATTAATAAGAACTATCTCTCGCACCAAAAACACAGGTAATTTAAATTATCATAGCACTGAAAAGAAGAGTTTTTGCCGCTTCTAAGCTCCCGTCGAACTACGGCTGACAAAGTTTTATGGCATCTGGAGTGTGTATGATTTCACGTTTGTTTGAAAAAAGTCATCTTTAAATTATAAAATTTATGGTAGCCCCTTTCGAAGAGCGCCATTTCAAAACACCCTTGCTTTGAGATGGCGGCTAGTGCAAATTGAATGCCAAGTTATAATAATGGTGAATGACTAAGAGTTTTCTTCAAAATATTTACAAAATTCCGACTAGGCTGTTAGACAATCATCTGTTACCAATAGCTGATCCAAGATTTCATTTTGGAGCCAAATTTATATAAATATTACTGTAACGGTAATTATACTGAAAAAAAAAATGTAAATTGTATAATATGATGTTTGAGTAATCCTTGTTGCAGGTCGGTTAGAAAAAAAAGAAACAATACTGGATTTTAGGAGTTATTTTCTTCTTGAGACGTTCCTTACATTTAATAGCTATATATAAGTTATAATTTAAAAAGAGTACATATTGTGATTGTTCAAGTATTTAGCTCAGGTAACTTATTTATTTATTTATTCAAATATGAACCAATGAAAAAATAAATATTTTTTCTTTCTGTATGTGGGACTTCAACCCAAAAGCTCCCTCCTCCACCGTGGATCTCCCAGCGTCTGTCATCAATACCCTGCTACCGAATCCAGGATTATAGGGTACGAACGATGGTCCTTCGTTGCCAGAATGGAAGAGCACCGTTGTAAGCAGTCGTTCCTCCAGATCTACTGTGTCTTCCTCGATCCGAAAAACCCGTTCCTCCTGAAGGGAAATGTGAAAGAGGCGAGGCCTGGGAGAAATCTCTCCGCGAAGAGACAGTAGAAAGGAGGCGGAGCGAAAACCTCCCCCGGTCCGTTAATTGGTGAAACAGCTACTTTTCGCCGTTAGTGGGAAGTAGGGCGGCACTGCGGCGCTAAGCTCCAAGACGAACTCTTCCCGAGAGGTTCCGGTGTGGATCATGAGGGAGCAGAGAGGCCAAGCTTGTTATTACAGATGGCTTGATCAAGATATGCCATCTCTAAAAGGTATACAGAAAGATCCAATCTGAAAAGTTCAATAACTCTACAAAGAAATTCAAATCAACTCATCAGAACAGCTTAGGAGTTGAAAAGGTTTAAGAACAGATAGCTTAAAAATAAGTCATAATTTGAACATTACATGTGAGTATATTTTAAAGTATTTTTTACTTTCACTTATCTATATGTAATGTATAGTAAGAGAAAGTATTGCGATAGTGAATTTTTTTGAATATGAGTTTTCAACGGAGATACACGTTTTAAGGTCCCTTGTGTCCAAATAACCAAGTCCAAATGGTCTGTGTGTCCGTGTGTGTGTGTTAGCAGTCTAGTTAAAAAACGAAAGTCGCAAGAAACTGATATTACGTATTTAAGACAGGCTTATGCCTTAGATGTGACAGCAATTTTTTCCTTAATATCGGCTGATCGGAAATCCCACTTTATATCTACGCTGAAACACAAGATACACTGAACAATTTAGGTCTTATCCCCATTGATATCACTCTACAGGGCTTAAATGCCCAATGTTCATATACGTCTTCCTGTAAAACACCTTTAATATTGTTTATTTAAAAAAAATAACTCTCTTTTATTGAGAATAACTATAAAAAATGGCTAAATATGAAGTTTGAAAGAATATGATAATTCGAAACTGGACGAAAAAAGAAAATGCTTATCCAGTTCTTAACTGAATCTCCAGAATTACTAGTCATTCAATACGAATAATATATCATTGGAAAGGGCAGAATTTTAGAAAAAACAATATGAAATATAGAAAGTTGCAGAAGGAAACGAAGAGTGGCGAAAAAGTTATGAATAATAAGTTTTGAAAACTAATATTATTAAACGTAAATTACATGTTTTGAAGAGAATTAAATGAAATTTAAGTTTAAGATACTATTCCGTTGTACTTGTGTGAAAGAAGAAGTGAAATCTAAAAATATTCATGGATGTATTTATAACCTTAAATATATTTACTGTAGTTATAACTCTAAACAGTAATAACTCTAGATCTGATATTATATTTAAATAATTAGGTATCTATCGTCGATTTATTCCGAAAAATCATCATGTAACCTTTTAGAAAATTAAATTGGTGAATAATTTGACAAATTTTCACACTATCCACTAACAATTAGTACGACAACTTTTGATCTGTCTATGACAGACAATGAAATTCTCTTAAATACATTATAGTAAGCTTTGCAATGGAAAATTACAGTCTAATAGTCGTACAATCCATAATCAATCGGTGATATAATAAATATGACTTTAGTTATTTTAACGGTATTTATGATTTGTTAGCTCCAAGCTTTTGCTCGGTTACAAATGCAATTCAAAAACTTTATAATAGCCCAACATGGCCAGAAAATAATTTCTATTCAAAGTTGAGCGGTAAGTGAAAATTGTGTGTTGCACGCAACAGATATTTTTTATTATTCCAGTGTAACAAATTGAATTTGATTTTTACAATTTCAGATGAAATTTGAAAAATAAAATATTGTCATTGTTTCTTGCCTAGCATTAATCAAGAAAATTTGATAGAAAATTATGAAAACTGACAAGAGATGCTCTGTTCAAGTCTTCAAAACCTCCCTATGACGTATCTGGGATTGGAGTTAATCAGCGTATTAAAGTAGAGGAAATAACATTTATCGATTTTCTTAACGGTATAAATTTTTTTTTTTTTTTTAAAAATACATAATTCAAATATTTACAAAAATAATCTAAATGATAATGTTTTATCATTATACCACTTCTCAATAAATTCTAAATAAAAATTAACTAAGTAAAACCTTTTTACTGCTTTAAAAGTTACTCCACTAGTGAGTGTAGATTAATAAAATCATTCCTATATAAGGTAGATCATAGATACTTTTTTCAATAGTGTCGACAAAGCAACGGATGACATCTTTCAGATAAAATTTTGTTAGTTGGGTTCTGTATTGCTCATCTTCTTATCTTAATGAATAGATATAAGTTTAAATATATAATTTAAAGAAAAATGATTCATAAATGTAATTCAAAATACGGCACCTTACTCATAACCATTTTTGAAGAGCATGATTCAATTTGTTTTCGATCATAATAATAATGTTCGAAAACCCTAAACTGTTCATTCATCAGACAAATGAAGCTTTTTAAGAAGTATATAAGAGCGTCAGGTGTTAACTGACCGATAAGAAAACGATGAGCTTCCATGAGGTGATGCAATCCATCGCAGTATTTCAAGATAGCCGTGTTGATTTTTCGCAACTTTCATAAGAGAAAGAGCTCGTTTATTATACTACTAAGCCCTATTCTAATATCAAAGCAATTTATTCTTACACTCAGCGAGGCTGAAAAAGATGTAAAAATTATACGATGTATGTCATTTCACAAGATACATTTGAGAAATAGACACCGTTTGCTCTTAAAACACAAACATTTTATGCAAATAGACTGATAGTTAAGATTTGACGGGTTTCATTATTTATGACAGCTTTATTTACATAATTAAATAACATTAACATGATAATCACTTTTTTTGTAAATCTCAGTTCAGTATTGTTCAATTATTTTTCAATTTGCAATAATATTTATTTCCTTAATAATAAAACATTACATTTGAACTTTAATTTTTGTTCCAGCTCTTTTAAGTGAAAAAATCTCATTTTAAAGATAAGATTCCGATGTCATTCGTGTTATGAATGAATGAAAAATAATTTTATTCTGGGACTGAAGTCCCCTTAGAATAATAACAGACTTCAAAAAATATGTACATCAGTCAGGCATTTAGATGTAATACAGATATATAAAAAAAAAACAAAAAAAAACTAAGGAAAATACAAAAATATTTACAAAAAATACTAAGAAAAATAAAAATACATACAAGAACACTAGTGAAAATAGAAATATATACAAAAAAATACTGAGAGAAAGATAATTAAATAAAAATAAAGTAGCTCTTATCAATTAACTGCTGGTGAGCAACTGTAGTTCCATTGGCTAAAATTTCTTGTGTAGATTGTGGAATAGGAGTTGTTTAAAGGAATTTGTGGATGTTGTTTGACGTAAGGAGATAGGTAAGCAGTCCCAAAAGGAGGTAGCACGAATGGCGAAGGATTTTTGAATGAAGTGTTTTTATGGGAGGGGATATAGATCTATAGGTTGAGATCTAGTATTAAGAGAGTTTATTAACGTAGAGCAAGGAGTTCTAGGATGTAGGGAGGATTTTTGGTTCTGGTTGGATTTTTGAAAACTCTCCTCATAACATAATCTTATGTTACCAAAAAGTTTAAAACAATTGTTACATTACACTACCATTTGTGCTTGATCCCTAAATCACTCACATTTAAAAACACTAACAGGATCTCACCGAGTAACTTGAGCCAATAATTAAAAATTAGTGAATAAAAATTAAGGCAAAATATTTACTAATAATTGACAATTTTAGTTACTATATGTAAAGAATGGGTATAACCTATATGCTTTTGCACTTAACTCTGTCAATTTTTCATTCGGGCTCAGTTAGGTTTCTGCTATCTGAAAAATTATAGTAATATCTCTATATTAATAAGCTGATAGGTAAATGCAAGACTACAGGACCATGACCAAGCCTGAGTGCGGAAGAACAAGACTCGTCTTGGTCTCGCATTTGGACAATACGATTTAGCCATCAAACTTAAAAATCGATACAGCCGTTCAAAAAATCGTAATATACTTTTAGCAAATTGATTAAATACATTTGAGTACAATGTATTGTTATTTGTATTTATAGTAAATTTGTACAAATGGATATAATGAGGTGGTAGCACTTGTTGAGAAACTACCCACTGGTAGCTATCTAATAATATGACTACATTATGAGCTCACGGGTTCATCTTCTATTCAGACGCCTCGGAGGGTTTTCAGGAACTGAAGAGGAAGCAAGGTTAGAAACAAGAGGTTTGGAATGGTTCTGAAGTTTATAATGGAAGGACAGGTATCTGGATTGGGCCAAATCTGAAACATAAGGAATATTAAGGTCATCACGGATGATTTTATTTGTAAGAAATTAAGGAGCATTGAGGATTTTATGAAGGATTTTGGATTGTAAGGATTGGATACAAAAGAAATTCGATGGTTGAGTGAAGCCCCACAGCTCAACTCCGTAAGTCCAAATAAGTCTTATTATAGTCATGTATATAAATCTTTCATAATTAATTGGAAGTTTAGAGCGTTTGTCTCGTAAGTGCTGAAGTAGTGCGGTTTGTTGTCGTTTCAATTTGGTATGAGAATTTCAAGTTAGACGTTTGTCCAGGTAAGCAAATTTAAGATAAGCAAATTTAAAAATCGATCCAGCCGTTCGCTTAAAAAATCATTACTTAGCTTTTAGCGCACAGCATAAACACGTAACTCTCGTTTCGCTTCGCTTAGTTGGGTAAAAAAAGAATAAATTTATATGTTTTATAGGCAACTAAAATACGATATGATTCAAAATAAAATCACAGTTGGCCAAAATAAACGTTACTAATTAATTAGGTAATGATGTATAATTAACCATTTATCAATCTAAGCAATAAATTAATCAATCGCGTTGCTAAAACTAAACGTGTACAAATAATTATGACAGATCTCTTAATTGTCCAAGTCACTGCTTCTACTTGCAATATTGTTATCCTCGATCTTCGTAAGTTCTCTCAGACATTTAATAGGATCTTCAAGATTGAATTTGTTTCGTACGTATTCTTAGATCAAATCACAACATTATCGATTCGTTATATCATTTAATTTCTGGATCCTTAAATAAATATAGAGGTCATTTATTTAAGTTAAATGATTCCCAAATAAAATGAAAAATATTTTATAAATGCTTATGAAGCATAATGACAGGATATACATATATTTATTGTGTGCTCAGATGTTTCAGGGAAGTTAGTTTGAGGGATCTTCATTTCAAATTCCTGTTCAATATTAAAACTACTACCTATAAACCGGCTGGGTCTTTTCATGAATGCAGCTTAATGATTTTAAATAGGCTTATTTTCATAGTTCAAATCTATATTTTAAAAAGAAACTTACAACTTAGAGGTTTGAAAGTTGTTAGTTTTTCACTCTGGATATCAAACCAGAATACTTAATTATTAAGTATTGGCTCACAACTCTCAATCATTACAACTATTATTTCAATGTTTTTTCAAAGCCTGATAGCACGTGCAAAATAATGTACATTATCTGAACAAAATTTTGAAAGCATCTTTATGAATATTTATATTTTTACAAAATGAGAGCCTGCCAGTCGGGTCTTGCCACCTGTAAAAACAGCGGCTGATTTAAAGATTTTTTTTTTTAAACTTATTTATTGAGAGATATTACATGCTGTCACAATTAAGGACATCTTTTTTCTCGCCTCTACCCTAAAGCGTCATTGGAGGTTTCTATAATTTATATTCTGTTACAGTAATCATTAAAAATTTAAACACGGTAGAAAATCGCACTTCATTATCTTGTAGAATATCTTTTAGTGTTTTCCTAGATCTATTTTTTTTCTGTGGCTTTCGAATTGGGAACATTCTACCAGACGATGTTACATTAAGGACATTTAATCCCTAAACACTTTTCAATAAATAAAAATAAATTATACAGAAAAACTAAAGAATATCAGACCAGTGACTTGAGGATCGAAACGAAAAATTCAGATTTTTCAAATTTTTTTTTACCTTATATATGTGGGTTAGAAAAAACTTTTATAACCAACAACTCCAGATTTTTTTTTTATCTGTATCTCCAAAATGGTGCGGAAAACAAGTTCTTTAAGAAATTAAAGAACTTTAAATTGCACGTCGGACGAGTACCTATAATTAATAATTTGATTAAGTGATATAGTCGATAATCACGGTCAATGAACGCTGAATGTTATATTTTTTTTCTTCAAAAACTGAGACAAATGAGTACTTGGAAATGAGTTCTCTAAGAGATAAAAATAATGGAATAAAAGTTGTAGAGCATCAAATTCCGAGCCCACTGAGTACTGACAGTTTTAATAGAGGTCAATTATACCTCTCAAATCGGGATTCGTTATTTCTTCATGAAATTAGATTTCTTTTGATACCTCATTTTTTTCGAAATCGTTCGCTGCTGAGAGGTGGAAAAGAGTCCTATAATGAATATACTTGACTCTTAAAATGAATAGCTCAGTAGAATAGACACCCATACTGTTGAAATATTTTTTTATTTACTATTATTTATGAAATTTACTACAGTATATTTAATATACATTCAGCAAATGTGATACAGCGAAATACATGACAGGGTAAGGCTTGTAGGGAATCTACCCATTGCTACCACTGTAATAAAGTTTCTAAATTAGGAGATCACTAGAACACCTTCTTTTCAGACGCCTTGGAGGTTTATGAGGAATCGAGGAGGAAGCAAGGTTAGAAACGAGAGTATTAGGATAGTTTTGAATTTTATTAAGGAAGGATATGTATCTGGATTTTGCCAAATCGGAAATATATGGAACATTCCCCAAAGCTCAGCTCTGTAAGTCCAAATAGGTCTTTTTATGGTCATGTATATGAGTCTTTCGTAATTAAGTGAAAGGTTAGAGCGTTTGTCTAGTAAGTGCTGGAGTAGTCGGAAACGTCGAGAGTTTTCTTGTCATTTCAGTCTGTTATGAGGATTCCAAATTAGTCGTTTGTCCAGGTGGTATCCTAGGTATCGTTGAAATATTTAAAATCACAAATATCTTCATTATCAATTTCTAGGCTATTTACTACCGATTTCGAGCAGATTAAGTACATTAAAACTATTGGTACTCAATGCACAGCGAATTTTATACATGCGACTTTTACTCTATGAGTTTTTTTTCTCTCTACAGGGCCATATATAGTAATTTGTCTCAGTTTATGACCAATTTAGTAAAAATCAGCGGTTATCGACCGTTTGACGCACAATTTAACTCTCTTTAATTTATTCAAGAATACGTTTTTCGCTTTGATTCACCGTTTGGAAGCACAGTTTAAAAAACTCTGGTTTTTTTTGCTGTAAAAATTTCTCTATGCGTTAGCAGTTTTGTTTTTTACATTAATAATCCCTTATATATAAGTTAATAAAATAAAAACTTTTCCCATAAATTTCGCAATGAATTTTCGTTTCAAGTTACTGGACTAATATTCTTTAAATCAGCCGCCATTTTTACAGGTAGAAAGATGCAACTGGCAGACTCTCATTTTTTATAATATTCAAAACAGTGCTTTCAAAATATTCTTCAGATAATATCGATTTTTTTTCCCGACTCTGGGGCTGTTATTCTTTGTTTTTGTTTTGCCTGATTCTCATTTTTCAAACTAAACCGACTCATGAATCATCTCATTTTCTACAAACTTCTGTCCCGCTGGACTGCCTTGGACGGGAGCATTGAGCCAGGCAGGTGAAATTGAGGCACCTGTGGGGTGGAAGAAAGTTGCGGGAATGGCGCTCAGTTGGGCGCAGGTCTTTGATCCGGGAAGTGCACTTATGCAAGTGAACTGCGCCACATGCCACTTACATCAAGTTTGTTTCATATACTCCCCGGTTATCCAACTTGACCGGTTTCGAATCACTATTGTGGAAGGGATACCCGTTACGGCAGTCCTGGGCGGAAGCCAGCGTCTTCTTGCCTCTTGAGGTTAATAGCCTAAGACCTGGAAGATATTTTAGGGGCTTAGTTCCTTCCATTATGATGAAGTCAATACTCTAAGTAAGAGATATCAATAGGAAAAAAAAACATAAATCAACATTTCTAGACTAGGGAACAGTTTTTCCTAAAATATTTACGTTACAATGCGTATGACAGTAGATGATCCGGGAATTAATTATGGGGCCTAAAATATATAAACCACATAAAGTTATAATTAAGTGATCTTTGTATTCCTGTAAAAAAATAATCCAGGCTACTGCCAAAATATTGCATATTTACAGGAATAATAACACTTTTGTTTGCTTACATATTGTAGCTGAAATACAATAAAAAGTAGTACATGTATCGACGGTTTATCTAACTTAGATCACTCAGAAACAACTATGATTCCATGAAAAAAAAATATATATTTTGTAAGATTTAGCCCGAAAGGCCCACCTCAATGTGGATCCTACCTGTGACGTGTGGTTGCCAGCACGGGAGGTAATAGCAATTGATAGATAAAAGGTATCTAACGGCCTTGTAAATTTGATTTCAATTCAGTATTTTAATAATTATGAACCTAGGACTCCACATGGACAAACGTCTAACTTGGAATCCTCATACCAGACTGAAACGACAAGAAACCGCTCGACATTTTCGCCTACTTCAGCGCTTACTAGACAAGCGCTCTAACCTTTCAATTAATTACAAAAAACTGATACATGACCATAATAAGACCTATTTGGACTTACGGAGTTGAGCTTTGGGGTTCCACTAATCCATGGAATTCCTCTCGTATCCAATGTATGCAATCCAAAATCTGTCGTAAAATCCTTAATGCTCCTTACTTTGTAACAAATAAAATAATCCATAATGACCTGAATGCTCCATATGTTTCCGATTTAGCCCAATCCAGGTACCTATTCTTCCATAATAAACTTCAGAACCATCCTAATTCTCTCGTTCTAACCTTGCTTCCTCCTCGATCCCTGATAACCCTCCTAGGCGTCTTTTATTATAGTTTTCTGAAAAGAAGGTGGCCTCGTGATCTTCTAATTTAGAAACTTTATTAGAGTAGTACCAATGGGAAGATTCTTTACAAGCCTTGTCATGTCATTTATTTATCTGGATCACATTTGCTGAATGTATTTTAGATGTACAGTTGTAAATTTCATAAATAATAAAAGCAAAAAAAAAAAATTATGAATATATCTACATATTTTTACAAGTGTAAGTTCTTCATCCTGCCTTTGTATATTTCATTTAATATTTGCTAGAGTTTCAAGATAAATAGTTTTAATTGTATTTTGAACACATTATAACGAAAAATACAATTTGAAAATATTTTATAGCTAGTAGTTTCTGTAGAGAGTCTGTAGATCTTTCACCATCTATGCCTAGCTCGGACTGTTGCTTTCCAATTATCTGCTTGTAGCTCTGGAGTATCTTAGTTCATTCGACCTATCCATCTGGTTTTGACCTTCCACATGGTCTCTTGTAGAATGGCCTGTTGAGGGATTCATTGTTGTGTAGTGGCATTCATCTTTATCTCCTTGCCTTCATTTCATGAGATACCGATTGACCATGTGTTAGTACCCTGCAAATATCGTGAAGAGAATTTTCTTCTAAAAATCTTTCAATGCTTCTTTCTATGGAGCTCATCAGTGTCTATTATATGTTGTGTGTATCTACTTCATCTCAGATGATATTCTCTTGATACTTCGCCTGATTCAAGACTTTGAACTAAATTGAAGCCGTTTTCCCTTTTATATTGAGTTTTCTAGAGATTTTTCGTAATTTATATACCTTAAAAAGAGTTTTCCGAGACTTGTTATAAACCTAATAAGGTTAAATATTTAAGTATATGTATTATATTTAGTGTATATCTCCCTCTACCCTCCTCCTCCTAATCTTTAAATCGAGTAAGATATAGAAAAAAAAATGTTTCAACTAATACTTCAGTACTTTCTCTACCTATTTTCTTTAATACAAGTATTTATTTTAATTACTTCTTCAAACAAAATATTCGCTTGGAAAAAACTAAGAAACTTACAAAAAAGAAGTAATTTTTCAAAATGGTGTGTGTGAATGTATTCCTGTTGAATAATACTAAATATAACACATTCACCTTTGGTCCTTAGCTACTACTTGTAAAACAGTCCGACAGAAAAGAGGCTGCATTTACCAGGAAATCCGGCAGTAAACAAGAAAGATAGCTATGAGCGGAATATATCAGGCTGGGTATAGAATACGTTAAAATGGAAATGAAGCGATGTCTTGACAAACAGACCCTTCGCGATCAATATACACTAACAGTGAGGCTTCTCCACCGAGGAAGCATTATACACCAATGCTACCTTATGAATATCGTCAGCATACTCTTGAAAAAATTATAGTTTTCTTTGTTTTTGTTTTAGATGCAGGTTTTTGTCCTGTTGACATTCGCAGAAGGGGAATGCGTATCCTTCGGGATGCCAAGTATCGGATTTGCATGGACATAATTTAAATTATAAACAGACACCTTGTTGAATTTTAACCAAATTCCTAGCCAACCCCCAATCATTTTTCTCAAAGGACCTTTATGAATAATATAAATAATTTATATCATATTGTATAATATTTTTGTGGGCCGCGGTGGTCGAGTGATTTTATGATACGAGTTTAAACCGTTCGTGGGGTTAAATAAAAAAAAAAAATTTAAATAATTGATAAATATAAATAAAAAAAATATATATATATAAATATATATATATAAAATATATATAAAAATAAATAAATAAGTGCAGTCCCAATTCGATTGCTTAGACCATTAAGGCGTGGATTCGATTCCCGTATGGGGACGGTAATGTCCCCACCCTGAGATTCACGGAATGATAAGTTCGACCCCTGTGTCTAATAACATAGCTCCTTTGGTCCTCCAGATTTTGAGGGTTGGGCACAGGGCTAATAACCCCATCCCGTAAAAAACAACAACAGGATAGAGACGTATGCAAAAGGTTGCCAACCATCCTGATGATGGAGTGATTGTGATCGCGTCTGGTTATTATAAACCACTTGCTGCCTGGATATCATCTACATAAGAAGAGAACCAACGATTATAGCTTATCGCCTAGAACAGCTCCAATACTGCGAAAAGACTAATGGTGGAAGTAAAAAGAGTCAAGAGGCGTTAAAAAAAAAAAAAAGAAAGAAAAAGTATATATATATATATATATAAAAACTTCTCTATTTAATTGGGAATAAGGTCACTTAATTATTATTTAATAAACTAATGAATGTTCATTTCTTCTGTTTATTTATTGACGTTTCGATCCGGGTATTTTCTTTTTATTAGTCAACCAAGTTGTAAAGTTGTAAAGATATATATATATATATATATATATATATATATATATATATATATATATATATATATTTATATATGTAGCTAGAGTGGTTCATTAGAGTTTAAAAAACAATTTTCTGTTGTTAAAACTCGATTTTCGAACTCAGAATTATACAGAACATGCCTGTTATCAGGAAATCTGTAAGCAAGCATTATCTAAACCATTATGCTTTATACAGTTTTACACGGGCGAGAAATGAAACACCTTATTTGTAGGGAAGAACAATCTCATAAGGTTTTTAAAATAAACTGGTCATCAATATTTGACTCAAAGAAGGAAGAGTATAACAGAACTTAAACTACAATACAATATCAAAATGCACATATAATATACTTTGAATTATTATATTGTAAATTATTAGATATGCAAATAAAGTTTTATTTTCTTTATAATTTTTAGATATGTACGTCAGCCTTTTAATTTCTATTAAATACTTTTATTCTATAACGTATGGAGCCATACGACACATTTAAATGTCAGGATGATCAGATGGTTTTAAATTATCTTGGCCTCAAAGTTGTATATATATATATATATATATATATATATATATATATATATATATATATATATATGTTATTTTTTCAGATGATACCAGAGACGGAAGGAAATTACTCTGAATAATGATTACGGAATGTTTTAATTAAAAATTCGTCGAAAACTTTGCTTATATTAGATCCTCTTAATAGAGTCTCTAAACTCTACACCAACGACAACTTTGAACAATCAGATATGAGTTTTAGAATTCTACTTTTCAATTAAAAAAAGAATAATCCATAAGGGAAAATTATCGTAGTGTGAGGATTTTTTATGATCTTAATAGAAATTATTCTCTTTTTTTTCTTACAGTCTTTATTAAAAATACTATTTATCAGAGCAAGATAACTGGAAAGTATCATCCATCGAGATACGCCAGGAATGATTAATGATTAATGACATTTTCAATAGAACTTACGCTGCGTATTAGCTCATATGAGGCTCCTAGTTCCAGCGAAATGTTGGCAGATTTGTCGCAACTTCTGTTGAATTTTTTTTTTAATTTAATAAAAAATACTTTGTCTTCCTGTATCCTTTTATCAGACCTTCATCAGGCTAACTTATGATGGTCTTCCTCTCCTGCTTGTCAATTGATGACCTTTTTATTTTTTTATTTATTTTATTTTTTTGTTACAAATTGTGGTCTTTCATCAGGCTAGGTAAAATAATAAAATTAACAATAACAATACAACCTCTTCCAAATACTAATAAAACCAAATTTAAAAATTAATTTAATTTTAAACCAATTTAAAGTCCAATTTTAATAAATTATATAATAAAAATGGTAATCACCTAACTTTTGATGTTCCTCCTCTCTTGCTTGTCAAATGAGGACTAAAAATAAAAATAAAACTATTGACCAGATGGGCTATCCCTACTCCCACGTCTCGTTATCATTAGCCGCCACTAATTTTATGAGTGCAGAATCCTCAAATAGAGTACTTTGCACATTCAGGCATATTACGTCAATTTTTACAATTCTTTTTCTAATTTTTAATTTTTCAAAAAAGTCCATTCGTTTCCCTTTTGAAGTGGTATGCAACAGTTACCATACCTTATTACTTTTTAGTGGGTGGAAACAATTTAAAATGATCTTTAAAATGCTATGCATGGTCTGACCCAGGGAGGTGTTGTTTAATTCTCCTTTTTAGTTTTCTTCCCGCCTGCCCGAAATAAACGACAGAACATGAACATTCCATTGAGTAGATCCCAATGTTGTTTAAAGGATCAACTCGATGTTTAGTTCTAGAGACCATGTTTTTTAAACTTGTAAAAGGTTTAAGGGTCACCATTTTTTGTCCCTTTTAAAAATACTATTAATTCTGTAAGTATCAGGACTTATATATGAAATTGTTCTGAAATCATCAATATTATTATATTGTAGACTGTTGCGTATTAAAATTTTAGTCTTTCAATTAATTGTTTGTTATTTGTTAATTTTGTTGAGGGATAGAGGTATTTTTTGTAACCTATTAGCTAGCCAGTAAAAAGTGCTGAATTTTTGTGACCAAGGGTGACATGAGTCAAACGGTATTATTATGTCTGTAGTAATCAGTTTTCTGTTAATGTCAAATGTCAATTATTGTCAATTGGAATGGTCAAGTCAAGGAAGTTAATTTTATATGGATCTATTTCTATTGTGAATTTGACACTGGGATGTATATTATATATATCTGTAACGAATTTATTTAATCCGTCTATCTTCCCTTCCCATATACAGAAAACATCTTCAACATATCTGGACCACTGTCTAACATGTGTTTTAAAAACCGTAGAGAATATCCTTTTTTCTTGACAGTCCATAAACAGCTCAGCACTCAGTGGGGATAATGAAGAGCCATCGGAAAAGCGTCCATCTTGTAAAATTTGTTATTAAATTAAAAAAAAATTGTTTAAAACACAATGAAAGGAGAGCCATTATATAATCGAATGTTACAGAGTTTCCTGTAAACGTATTTTGAAAATTTCACACAACAAAATGTGAAGCAAGTAAAGATTTTGTTAACCTTGATTTGAGTCATTGGTAGGTTAATGACTCTATGTCATGAAATAACGTCTACCTAAGCAATAATTATTATTTATACTTTTTGTTGCCTCTACGCTGCCGGATGTATGGCAACACTTTTACCTTAAACGCTGTTAAACTCTTTCGTTCTTGCTCTAATAGCAATAAGTAACATTTCGGTGTACAATTGTTTTTAAATTATACAACAATTTAAATAATATTGTTAATACTATAAGATTACATCATTAGTTTTTGTATTTTTCAAATGGGTCACCATCTTACCGGTTCATCGATTTTATAACCACAGTTATAAATTTTAATGACGTCAAGTGCTTGTTAAACAAAAATTTATAACCCGTAGAGATATTAAGGATGAAGTTTATATATATTTTCGGCGTGTGACAATACGTTTATACCAAAATACAGCACATTACTTTTTATGTTATAAATCACAATACATGTATATGAATTATTCCTGTTGAATTAGTGATATTTGTTTATTATTTTTTTTTAATTTTTAAATTTATTATTATCCTTGTTATGGTAGAATGATTTGTTTATAATTTACCAACAATAATGTGAAGATGATGTATTGTTTTATTAAAAATAACTAAATAACTAGGCAAAGAACAAATAGATTAGTACATTTTCTCCTGTGTTGCTCAACCGATTTTCTGTTTGTTTAGTGAATATTAGTATTATCAACAAAAAAAAAGAAGAAGAATATGAAAAAAGTGCATATAAATAAAAATGTATTACTCAAAAAAGCTAATCTGCGAAAGTTCTTCACCAATTGTTTTGAAATTTTCATACAATGTTTCAATGAAATTCAGAAGTGTTTTATATAATTTCATTATTATCCGGCGTTTCGTTTGGAAAATGCGACCGAGAAAAGAATATCGCTATTTATTATAGCGCCGAAACGGCGGTAACGACTTAATGAAACATGTCTCCAAGTTTTCTCCTTGAAGCCTCTTTAATATATTTATATAACATAATTCCTCGAAAAAAGACTAAAAAAAAATAATGATGGATTCAGAATTTCATTTACAAATAACTCAAAACGTACACGAATAGAACTGAAGTATTTAATACTGTAAGTACATATAAAAGTATATTTTCTCAAATATACAATGAACGATTGTATAACAGTGGAAAAAAATGTTAGAAACATGCAAATTCATGTACGTTTTTCTCAAATTTTCAATAATGATTATGTTCGAATTTCAACCACTTGGCGAACACTTGTTATAATAATAACCGTTATCATAGACGAAATCCTGAGCCATTAGGATCCTTCAATAAGACGTCTATGCTGAACAACTGAACAACGAAATGTCTTCAGTTTATAATATACTAAATGTATTAACTTATTTCCTCTTTATAAGAAAAATATTCCAGTCCACAGTCTACGGGAGACTTCGGAGGTGCGATGGAAGCAATGGCCAACTCAATAAAATTGGTAATATATATATATATATATTTTTTTTAATAATTTGAAATAGAAAAACATAAAATTATTAATAAATAAGTTAAATGAATGATTAAAATATTTAAAGATAATAATATTTTTTAACATCTTCATGTGCACACCTCAATTTTCACAGGATATTCTTATCACATTGTCCGCTACAAATAAAAAAAAAAATTTAATAAGTATAAATATAGTTTGTAAAGAATGTTTTTCATGTATTTTTTACATATCTTCAGAATGAAAAAACGTTGTATTATTATTTTGAGGTTGTACAATAAAAAAGAAATAAAAAATATTTTTCAGTTTTTAACATTATTCATATTTAGCTGAAATATTCTAGAAATGTACCAATTTTGTGGAGGAAGTCTTCCTCGCTCCATCTTTATTGTATACGAATGCGTGATAAATTCAATTGTTTTGTTCAGCCTTTTTCAAGTATATCAAGCATAAATATGTACAAAAAAATTAATAAATAAAAAAAACCTTACAACTTAACAAACATATTAATAAGGTGATTATGCTATATTGTAAATATTGTTTGAATGAGTTTCTCACATCGCAAATACTCAATGCCCTTGATTGAGGCAAAATGTATTTTTTCTCTATAATAATAATAAAAAAAAAAGATTATGCTATATATAGAAAAGTCGAAAATTACAAAGCTGCGAGTCTCCAATACACAGATGAATAATTAACATACCAAGGTCTCGCCCATTCAGGCATCATCAGCAAGATCATATATATGCAGAATGAAAAAACGAAAAGGAAGAAATAATCTTTTGAGATTTACTATTTTTCAAACCTTTCCCCGATGAGTTTTCTCAAAGGTTGGAAAATACTAGCAAAATTAAATGGTGGGAAAGAAGGGGGGAAAAGGGTGAATATGAGACCTGTAAAAGATGAAAAATGCATGCGCGTCAAAATATTAAATAAAAACATTCAGTCAGTAAAAATGGAAAATAATAATGCCCCTTTTTTTTAATGCTTACAATATTTATTATGGTGGAAAAAAGATATATACAAAATGTAGAAAACCAAACAAAATGAAAGAAGAATATTAAAATGCACTGAAATAAAACCAAACATAAAATATAATATTCAGTGAAAATAAAAACAAATTAACAATTAGTAATAAAACAAAAATGAAATGAACTTATAAAATTGTAGATCAGTAATAAGAAAAAAACATTGACTGAAATACAATTTAACAACTAGAAATTAGAGTGCTACCAATGGGTAGTTTCTCAACATGTGATTTCATGCTATTTTATTCCTTTGTTCACATTTACTGAATGTATTTTTACTTGTAATACAGTTGTAAATATCACCAATAAAAAAAAAAAAAAAAAAAAAAAAAAAAACATCTAGAAAATCTTATTAACATGAAAATCTAGAAAATAATTTAGCCTGCGAAAAAATTAAAGTAATTTAATGTCTTTCGTCACTGTGGAGAATAAAAAAACGAACCAAGTTATAGGTTCTGCTTCCAACGAGGTTACCTTGTACAACGTTAAACAGTCGATTGTGGGGAAGTATCGAGTCGAAAGGCCTATCGATCTCGATCGACGACTGCCGATGCGCCGAATACCTGTTTTTTGAAAATGGAGCTAGGCTGGTGCCAGGTGAGGTGAACTGTAAATGGGGCTGGTGAAATGGTGGGGGTAAATACATAAACGGAAGCTCGCTCCAGTCTGACTTTCCGGCAGTTTTATCGCATTATTTTGATGTCTTAATCGCTAAGACTGGGTATTACTACCGGGCTGCTGCATATAAATAAGCGATAAACATCGCTAATAACACCCAATATTTAAATAATATACATTTCTGGGACCCTGGCCCCTCAACTTTTACAAAGAAAAAAGATAAATAAACATTTATAAATGAACATTAAGAAAAGGGATGGTGAGGAAAATAATAATGAAAAAAAATAAAGATACAAGTGCATGCGGCGTTAACAAACATATAAATAAATAAATAATCAGATTACATCTGTTCGTTTCACAATAATTATGTTGAATTTTACAGGTGGTATAAACTCACACCATTTTTTTTTTTTTTTTTTTTTTTTTTTTTTTTTTTTTTTTTTTTTTTTTTTTTTTTTTTTTTTTTTTTTTTTTTTTTTTTTTTGTTCATCGCCCTCCTCCTCCCTCAATCAAAATCGAACGTTATATACGTTATTGTGCCTATGACCCGCAGTATAAAGATGCCGTGCTTGCTATAGGCCCGGCGCCAACAGATGTTAGTAAAACCATCCTAATATAAAGATACTTTGAGATTCGTACAACAGCTGTTTTCTTCGGACTGAAGAAAATGCTTTTGCCTGACTAGCGCGTATCTTGCGGCGCTTCTCACTCGAGGATAGTTACGATGAGCAGCCTGCCAGTTGGCAGGGTAGCGCAGCCGGGTGCCAACTATCGCCACAAGTCATTCTTCTTTTATCTCCCAGCTAGGCGGCCCTCATTGCTGTCGAGGAAGGCTGCTTCGTCCTCTCTTGGCGCTATAACATGGACAATGGCGTCTATTTCGGGCCTAGTGTTTAGATGACTAACCATCCTTGCCTCACGTTTCCGTCCTTCTGTCTTAAAAACATTCAAGGCGAGTGAATAATAGACCTGGTTTAGGAAATAGATTAAAACAACACTATTCCCTTGTTGCGAAAGCCTGAACAACAATATTTAGAAGGCGAAAAAGAAAATGTATTTATATTTTCTGTTTAATTTTTTTGGATACTTAAAAAAAAATGCAGTGTTTCAAATATTTTTTTTCGATTGTAATTTTGATTATGCGCTAGACAAATATTAAAAGTTTACCACGACTCTTTCCAAGAAAATTGTATTTCAGGCTTTGCGGAACTGCTGTAAACAGTTGTACCTTACATAAAAATTAATTATGGTATTAAATTTACTATCAAGATTACTTTCAATAATATTTTCAAGGGAAAAGTTACTAGAACCATCACTTGAATGAAGAAAACTAATTAAAGATTGGAGAGAATTGTGCTTCTTTTCATACAGAATGTTTAAATACTAACAATCAAACAGTCATGATAATATTTTATCTCAGAAATTCGATTGTTTTTTTTTATTTTAATGATAATTATTTACAATAAACAAATAAATAAAAAAATTGAGAATGGAAGGGTAAGCACCTCTTTCACCATGTTTCTTCTGTGGATATGCCTATGATTTTTTTTCATTCACTCCACTGAAAGTTAGTTGTCTTACTCCATAAGGAATAATGATTTTAAAGGATAAGGAAGACGGTACATGACACTTATAATAAAGTGATTCACTCGAAAATATTGTCAATAATAATTATCATTATTAAAATGTTAATGATTATCTTAAAATCTATGAAACCATCCACATCTCTATTTATTTCGATATTTACTCTCCTACCCAACTCACACTAGTAACTTTCAATTTTAACATTTTTTATCTCATACCGTCCTATCTGAATAAAAATATTTAGTATAAAATTTTAATAGCTTTTATAAATTCATGTTTACAAAGTAAAGCTGAAATGGTTTGACAGCATCGGATTTGGAACGTGTTACTGTACGTTGGACTCAGGTCACATCACCACTCTCCACCACACCTCTTAGAAGCATTTTTATTAAAGTTTTTAACTGAATATGAATCTTTTTAATTATTAAGACAGTGCAATCTAAATCTTATTTAACTTCTTTACTATTGGAATTCTATTAAAGTTCATTTTTTCCCATGGGAGTACCATAATTTGCATACTAAAAGAAGTGTATTTTCTTGTTGTTTTGTGTGATACATGAGCTGAAAAGTGGCGATATATTTTGCAAGTCAGTAGTCATTTCTATCGAACAAACATTTGTTTTTCTTAGTTTAATAAATGCCGTTATGGCAAGCTTTTTTAAAGATTCCGGACAATCCGGGGTTCTAGTCAATATAAAACATACAGTAATTTAAATTTTGTTGTAAGCAAGCTTTATCTGACCGATGCAAATGCAATAGACTTCAGCTAAAGCTGTGTGACAAAAAAAAATCTATCAATGGTCTTATATATCTTTCAACGGATCATAATTATTAATAAGCTACTAGAATAAACAATAGCTGATTTGAATATGAAAAGGAACACTTGGCTCTTCACATCCTCCTGAGGGTCAAACAGGCCCTAACTGTCCCATTTGTAATACTTCCTTATAAAGAGAAGTCGGACTTTTTTTTTTTAAATTGTTTCCTGTCTGTATAATAATAATACTTTATTTATTCTGGGACAAGTCCCTTTAGAATAATATAAAGAGACAGAAATGTGGGCTTTAGAGCCTCAGAGAATCATCACAAAAAATTAAAACGAATAGACATAATAAATAAAAAAAGTATGATTTGTCTTCTAATTTCATAAAAATAAAAAATGAACTAAACATATTTAAAATGACCTTATAATTTATATACATATTTACAATTTTATGAGGACTGTACGGATAGGAGGTGATTGAATAGGCGAGATTCAAAGGTGGGAAGGGTATTGGAGCGACGGATGCAGAGAGGGATATAATTCTATTGGGGCTAGGATCGCATAATGAAAAATCTGTCGAAGGCAGCGGTTCGGCGTGCAAAAGACAAAAGATTTGAATTGAAGGAGTTCGAAGATATATGAAGGACGATGGGATTGGATAACTTGGAAGAGGAAGGAAGCTAAATTTTTATATGGTGATGTAAATATTTTTTTCTTAACTCTATAATAACAGAAAACGATAAAGGTACTAACATAATATGATTTAGATTGTACATGATGAATCAGAGGAATGATTGTGAATCCAACAGTAATTTGCCCAAACCGAAATCAGCATTAAGAAATATAATACGGCTGTTTGAAATATACATATTAGTACAACTACTTGTGAATAATAACAATAAAAAAAAACGTCTGCCAAGTAAGATCAGTATAGCTTCCTCACCGTTTCCGTTGTATATTACAAGGTATACAATTTTTCGTATGAGAATAAAATCTCTGAGAGAAGAAGAATCGAATAGCCGATTACAGTTACCCTTCAACATTCAACAAAAGAGTGTCGTATTTGAAGATTCCATACTTGATTATGCTTAATAAAAAAAAAAAAAAAAAAAATGCATACTAAACATGAATTTCAATACTGTTAGTGCAAAAGGTCTTATGTGAAAATGTATTTATTATTTTACAAGAGTGCATAAAAACTCATAATTTCTTTATGCTTTATTAGAATAATTTCATATTTTATTTTCATCTGCTATTTTCCATAGTAGCATACTACTTATATCAGATGCAGACTACAAAATGTCACCATTAACACATAGAATTAAAGCTGAAAATTTTTACATTCGAACTTTTGCTCTGATAATGGTGATATACACTAGAGGATCCAGATTAAATTTTGGGGGAGGGGCTTCAGCCCGAAAGATTATATATATATATATATATATATATATATATATATATATATAAGGAGGATGATTCTCGGGTGACCTCTGATTTTATATCCAAATTCGAAAAAATCGGTCTAGTAGATTCAGAAAAATGCGCGGACGGCGGACGGCGAACTAGTAGTGCACATATAAGAGAAAGTGTTGGACACAATTCGATGAAATTGATACTACATTATTTTTTCACCAAAGTCTACCTTTTATCTAACTTTGAGCCAAATCGAACGAGCCCTTTCTGATATTGGCATATCTAAAAATATACGTTTGCGCGTGCGTAAGCGGAAGTGCTGGGTGGAATTTAATAAAATTGATATGGGACCATCTAGACACCAATCAGCATAATCCCTGAAAATTTCATGAAGATAGGATGAACTGTACTAGGTGATATGCCCGTCACATCGATTTGACTACAGACAGACAGACATACGGACAGACAGACAGACAGACACCGAACCAAATTTGAACCTTGATGTCTGAAACGTAAAACGCGAGTGAAAATTTTCGATTCTGAGCAAAAAAATTTTTTTAATCTCTCGCACGAACACAATGCTTTCCTACCTTCGGTAGTGAGGAAGCAATAATAATAGCTTTATTGAAACGGTTTTTCACAACAAATGGCTCTAACAGAGGAGGTACAATAGAATAGTGATCTAAAAACATAATTGTTGAATATACCCTTTTTGATTTTTAAATACCTCATACTTATAGTCTTCTATCCAATTCCTTATTATATGTTTTCTCTAAAGAAATTTCATGACTAAAATAAACGAATTGTTTTAAATATTCTGGTGAATAAAGTAAAATAAATAAATTGGTAGGGAAAAATTAAAGTAATTGACTCACCTAGTGAGAAATCGATTGTTGTAAATGTATCAATGAAATTAATAATGCCTACGAAAATAAATTTTAAATAGTTCATTATATGATAATTGATTAATTAAAATTTCTACTATATTTAAGATGATATTTTTCTAAGTTCTGTGGTAAAATTGAATGTTCTTTTCCACATTAAAAAAAAGGCTTTCTCTACCATAAGAAAAAAAAATGCCAATATTAAAAGTTAAAACCTGAGAGGTTTACAAACTCGGATGGTTTCAATAGAACGCGAATCGATACGGGATGAATCGTGTTTTAAAGATTACAGATCAAGCAGGACCTGTCTGTTATAATTACTTAAGAACTATCTGGCCCCATGTTTTAAAGCCATTAAATGTAGCGTTTTCAAGATGAATTATAATTCTTGTTGAAAGCCTCTAGGGGTCTTAAAGTATACGCTCAATGTTAGTATCTGAAACAAACAATAGTTATAAAACAACAGAATGTTACACATCTTAAGTACTATCTTATTCATGACCTTCAAATTTAGTTAGTTATATTAATAATTCAATCGCGGTATTTCATAAGGAAAAAGTTACAAAAAATGCCAGGAAAGGGATATATAGGTTAGAAACTATAGAAAGTGCTGAAGAGATGGGCGGTTGCATTTCTGCTCTAGAAATTCCAGAACTCTCTAGAAAGTAGTTCTGTCTATGAGCGACGCATTAAGTGCGCAACCAGGAAAAACTAAAACATTATTAATGTCAACCCAGAGGTGTCCAGAAAGGCGTTTCATGGCTCATATTTTGACGGGGTTATGAATTTTCGGACATAAAACATGGAAAGATGGAAAAAATGGAACAGGCCGCTGCAAATGTAATTGTACATGATCTATGATTTTTCTAATCCTAACTTAACTTGCTCTGTTTTTAAGAAAAAGTGAGTTTAAAATATCTTGGGAGGAGAGGGGGAGAGGGTATCAACCATTCTAGCTGACTTAAAAAACATTTACTGCAAAATTGTTTTTTAAATAACGTCGTATTGACAAATAAAACTAAATATGCTTTTAAACATTGAAGAAATAAAAAATATACATAATGATGAAAATAATATAATAATGTAGATACATAAATTGAATAATAATATATGATACAGTAAATTGAATTTTAATAAAGTATAAAGTATAAATGTTTTTATATTTTTTCTGTTAGCTTTTCCAACTTTATAAATCTTTTACCGCCTTAATAAGCCTGTTCCATCTCTGCCTATCTCGGGCTATTTCTTTCCAGTTAAATGCATGAACGTCTAGAGCGTCTTTATTAATTCGATTTTGAGAGTGTGAGTGTGCTCTCTGAACACTATTATAAATGTCCTTGATTGTGACAGGATGTAATATTTCTAAATAAACAAATCGATTTATCCAACTGTTTTTTGTTTTTTTGTAATCCATGCGATGGAGGCATCCATTGGTGTATAGAGGCTTCCTGATGGATTGCTCCAATCTACGTGACCCGCTCATCTTAACCTCCTCGCCGTTATATTATGAGATATTGATTGACTAGTTTCTGTAAACAGTTCTTTTTTTTTGTTCTTCTCCTTCATGCGTTAGTGCACTGATCCCAGATCGATCTGGTTATCTTGCGGAAGATTTTTCTCTCAAATTTATCAACATTTTTATAAATGAAGGAGATGGTCCGGAATGGGGATCATAAATAGGCTGAATAGTGGCAAAACTATTTTATTAAAAGCCAACGTTTCGAACTGCCAGTTCTAAGTGAAACACCTAGCTAAGCACACCACTCCAAAGAAGACCTGCAAAGTCGGGTTGAAACGTTGGCTTTTAATAAAATAGTTTTGCCACTATTTACCCTATTTATGGCCGCCACCCTGGACCATCTCCTTCCTTTATAATGCAACGGTCAACTATTAAATATTCAATATTTTTTATAGAGTGTTGATAAGAGTCCTGGTTCGCGGCGGTGTTTCAGAACTGGCTTTATTATATCATTGTATCACTCTTTGATATTTCTAGAGATTTTTCAGGATTTCAATATCTTTACGAGAGAACAGAAACTTCTTTTTGAGCTTGTTATACGCAGGTCTATATCTTACCATTTATAATTTACTAGCATAGTCAGCAATATACAGTATAAATGGTTTAAAATAATAATAATGCTATCAAGAAATTAAAATAATATATTTCCATCACGAATAAATACAAAGATAAATTAAATAATAGCAAAATAAGTAGAAACACTATAAAACACTTAAATATTTTCCTTAATATTATTAGATATAAATAGTTTTTTTTTAAATTATAATTTGTAAAAAAATAATTTATATTTCTGTAGTTACAATAATAAATTAAACTTCTGTCAAATGGTTTCTAATCAGGAATTTTCTAAATTATGAATGTGAAAATATAATCGAATCGCAATGTGATTCTTTATACAAGTGACAGTTTAACAAATAGCTAAATAGGAAGTGTTTTGACTAGTTTAGACAGCGTATAGAAAAAAAAAAAGTACAATGGTATTTTCTACCTTTCCATATAACATATTACGGGAGCCTTTACATAAACACTATTGAAGATAAATTTCAACATTGTTGCATAGAATAAGTGCGAAACTATTACATCCAAGATATTATGTAGTGATTGGCGGATCATCTCTTTTATTCGATCGCATAATATAATGTTGCTTAAATTAAACGAAAATTCAATAAATAATAAACATAATCGAACCTAATATTGATAAGATTAGAGTACAAAATAAAAATAAAATTAAGATAATTGAACATTGTCCATCGATCAAACTGTTCTTGTTTATACTTTCTACCTGGATATCCTAGAAAATAATTTTCTGGTATCCTCTCTTATTTTCCCCCACTTTGACTACGGCTGTGTGGTGTACGGAGGCATCCCGATGGTGCTCGAGGATAGATTGAAGCGACTCATGAATTCCTGCTTAAGATTTGTCTTCGGTACATCGAGGCGGTCTCATGTGCCCCACCTTTACGACGAGTTAAAGTGGCTCTTCTCTTTTTTCCGCCGACAATATTTCCTTGGATCTTTCCAATTCGAAACGATCAACACCCGACACCCTTCCAACATCTACAGTATCCTACAGTTCAAACCCGTGGTCCACTCCCAGAAAACAAGATCCCGTGTTTCCGACCTTTATATCCCTTCCCTTAGAACTAACAAATTTGAATATTCCTTTATTGCCCGATCCACTGACTTCTGAAATTCCTTGCCATCTAATATCCACCATGCTTCTTCCTTGTTCTCATTCAAATATCATCTCTACCAATTCCTTCTCACGTCCCAAAATGACGTACAAAGAAATAAATATTGTGAAACAAATTTTGACTGAGGTGAATGGTTGTTGAAATTGCTAAAGTTTTAATTTTAAAAATCAACCCATGCTTTTGCTATTTTGTTTTTTATTTTACCTGACTTCTGTTTTTCTTTTCATTTAAAGAATTTTTTTTTTCAAAATGGTGTTACTTTTTATTTATTTAAATATACTTGCACTGAAGAGACTGTATATATTTTTTAATGTTGATTAATGTAATTTTTGGCGAGATGTGGTTTTTATTTTTTTTGTTCATAATTGTTATTCTTAAGGGACCTCGTCCCAGAATAAAGTTTATTTTCTATCTATCTAAAAAATAAAATAAAAATAACAAAATTATAAAATTAATTCATGAAAGGAAAGGGTTCGTATTCGTTAAGTGTTCTTTAACTTTTCCATTTGTTCTTCGTTTTAATTTATTTATTATTAAATATATGCATATATACTTTTTTTTTCTCCCTATAATATTTTATTTTGTTTTTATTGCTGTGTATTATATTTTTATTACTTTAATTAGTTATGATTTTTTTAATTATGGTGTGAATGTGATCTCAGAACACTATTATAAAAGTCCTTAATTGAGACAGATTGTAATATTTCTCAATAAATAAGATTTAAATTGCAAAACATAAATATTTAAAAAACCATCGGGTATAAAGAAATATGATTGCGCAGTTAATTTTAGTTATAAGTAGAGGCCGGATTTAAATGTTATTTCACGTTTTATCCACCTGTGTGAAAAAATTCAAACCCGACAACCTATCCGTTCCGAAATCTGTAGAATAATATAATAACACTAGATATTACACTTTTTTTGTTTTTGTTGCATGAAATTGCATTTTTTTCATTGAAAAGTGCTAATCCGATTTTAAAAGCTTGAATAAAATTACCTTGATTACATAAACATAGGTATGATCGTTAATATTTATCAAGTTTTATTATTTATTTCTACATTAGCTTCATGAACCATGTTACTAGGCAGTAAGATGAGCAACTATCCAGTAAAAATTATTGAAGGAAGTTAGTCGACTGTTCTACATAGGTGATAAATATTCAGAACGCAGTCTTTTTTAATTTTTGCCAACGTTTCAACCCAAACATGTGGGTCATCTGCAGGGCGTGGTTTGAGCACTGGAACTCAGTACTTGAACACCCTCAACGCATATTAAAAAACATACCCAAGTGGTTTTTAATGTCCTCTACCTTTTGGAATTTTTTTGCATTCATGGAGTTCTGCTGAGACCGGAATAAGTGGTAGTCACTTGGATGCTTACTAATTTATTGCGAGTGGCCAATGAGGTGGAGAGCCTAGCATTGTCTTGGTGGAACAGAACACCCTTCCGATCATCCATAACTCTTCAGGATGTTCTTCAAATTCAATGTTACTATATCCGTTGGAAAGTTGAATTATTGCTCTTCAAAGCTATATAAATGGTTTTTTGATTTAATACCTACATAAGGATAAATAAACAAAAAATTCTTATAGGTTTTTATTTTTTATCTCCATTTGTAGTTTGTTTACGAAGGTCCTGTTGTCATTAAGTGTAGTTTATATGGCCCTAAATTCCTGCTAAATTTCATGTAGATAGCCAAAGTCGCATTGAAGTTATACATTTTTTTTTTTGTGATTTTTGAAAGAACCAAATATTATGCCTGGAAACATAGCCGAGCTAGTGCAAATTGTTTTCTACCCTTATGTGCGCTACATTTAGTGCTATAGCAATCTCTCGCACTGATTAGGTAAGATTTTGATCAACAATGACCTGAACATTACTCGTTTCAATTTCATGTGGGCGAACAGACCGTTGAGCATCATTGATGTCAAAATTTCCTGAATGAAATTTAGCAAACCAATTTTGACAGGTGCGTTTGGTTAAGGCGGCACCTACATAAACACTGCAAATTTTTCTATGAGCTTCTGCAGCAAGATTATCTTTTAATATCTTAAAATAATATAACAAATATGGCGATAATGAATGATATTTTCTTCCATATTCACAGTGCAATAGCAAACTCAATACTAAGCTAGTTTCAACAAAAGTTAACAGATATAGTTGTTGACATATTATAAACAGGATAAACAATCTACCTTAGGGATGAATTCATCAGGTAAGAAGTGTACCATAGTGACATAAAAATCGAAAGGACTTATTTGCAAACCCAATAGTTAAAGCTGGTTTCTAAAAATATAAACAATGGATATGAAGAACTATTTACTTTTTATGAAAATCAGGAATTTTCAATGCTTGTGAAGCCTAGGTAAATTAACCTATCTTGTAGTAAGGTTAGTCTCCCCACCACTTTTACCTCAGTCTCCCATCCACTTCTCGTGAATAAACCTTTGCTTTCCGACTATTCGGAAATCCGCGATTCACATCCATCAGTACTTCCATCAGTATTTCATAACGAATAAATTAGTTTTCCAACAAATAATAATTTAGTTTTATTCACACCCTTTTTATGTCCAACGTTTTTTATTATTTTTCCTTTTCCTTTTAATCTTTCCTTGGGATTTGTGTGATTATATTCATAATTACGTACATTACCCATCTTCCTTAGTACATTCAATTTCCCCTATCTACAATAATTTTTATCTTTTATTTACTTCAATTTAGGATCTGGCTACTTAGTTATACTTCGTTTACTCTGTTTATATAGTTTACTGTACTTCATTCATTCATATTTACTTTCTATCAACACTTTTAAAAATTTTAATAAATATATTCTTTTATATTTTTCTTTATTCACCTTTTTTTAACTTCTATCTATTATATTATGTAACTTTTACATTCTTATATCCTATTGTATCTTGTTCATTTTAGCCCTGAAGAAGACCTGCAAAATTGGGTCGAAACGTAGGCTTGAAATAACAATAGTTTTTGCCAACTCGAACCATCTCTTTACTCTCTCTCTCTCTCTCTCTCTCTCTCTCTCTCTCTCTCTCTCTCTCTCTCTCTCTCTCTCTCTATCTCTCTCTCTCTCTATATCTATATATATATATATATATATATATATATATATATATATTTATATATATATATATATATATATATTATATATGCATTTTTTTTTATAATTCAAAATTTCAAACTATGGATCTATTGTCAAATATGAAAAATAAAAATTGCCAGTTTAAAAGAATCACGTAAAAAAAAAAAAAATTGCAATGGCATATAAATCCAAGTTCTGCTGATTGGACAGATTGGAACATATAGGAATTTCTTGTTCAATTATGTTATTCGTTGCATAGTTTATGGGAACAATAATCATTTGAGCGTAAAGATAACAGCGGCAATAAAGTTTTATCCGTTGTTTCATTCCATTAAACAGAATATGCAACCATTGATTATAGTTGCTGACATCTTAAACCTAACTACTGAACACTCAACGCAAAACTCTGCTGCCAAACATGATTCATATAATATTGCACACTAATGTTAAAGATAGTTGTAATAAGAATAATAATATTAATTGATGATTGTACTAAGACCGCTTTATTATTATTCTGTCGAGTCTTTTGTGTCAGCCCGTATGACATCTATCCATCTGGAGCTCTACTGCCCCAAAAGAAACTCGAAGCTGGTCTCGCATGTGTGGACTGATGTTATTAATGAAACAAAAAAACTGACCAACCTTTTTGTAATAATGAGATTTTTGTCTCTAATTAGATTCAATGTAAACCTCACATGAAACGGGTCTTAATGAACAAAGGGTTTTCAAGGCTCTAAATTAAAACAAACTAACAAACAAACCTAATATTTCGAATATATTGAGGGAAGAAATTTAAAGTTTTTTGGTAATATAAAGAAAAAAAAAACTCTGCATAACTTATGATATATATGTATAAGCCAAGACATTTTTGGACCATATTGGAATATTGATTTTTTAATTATATCTTTAGTATTAGAAAAAAAATCAACCAATGTTGCTTGCTGGCATAATTTAATTACGTTTAACCTATGTTCATACTATATTCAGAGAGTTTAAAACAAGTACCCATTAAATACTTCAACCTCCTGTACCTCTTACAACCCATGAAGGGTCTTGGGTTCAGTACTATTTCAAGACCAGAGGTTGTGCTGGAAGGAGATCGGGCCAAGATCACGCTTCTCCACCAGGTTTTCCCTCCTTAATTAATTACTTTATTCACTTTGTAGAGGTTGGGTATACCCCAGGAGGGTTTCTCTACCGCAGGGTCGCCACACGGTCGATGGAACAGAATAAATAATGTTTCTGCCATGAGCCGGGTTTGGAACCTGGAACCTGAGTATTGGAAGCTGAGTGACCAACCACTAAGCATCCCTTCTCCCTTAATTACTTCAAACTAACCATATAAAAGGTACTTTAGAGGTAGTCAGTTTGAAAATTCGTAATTCAAGCCCTTGTTAGGCTACGTCAATAAGGTGAAGACCAACCTGACATGAAAGGAGATTCAATTGTACATTAATATGAGTAGTTTAACATAAATCGTTTTAGCTGTTTTTATAGAAAAATGTATAAAATCGAAGATATAGAGTGCCATTTCCTGTTATTCGATCTTGACCTTAACATTTCTATAACATCGCAGGAACATACCTACCTTCAATTGGCCGGTTCTAAGGCTTGCACTGCACATACCAACAGAGTAGGATTTGATTATTTGGACTCAGGGTACTTTTCGTTAATAACTCAGTCATGAATTTTTTTAAATTTCGAATACTGCGCTTACAATATATTAGAATTTTTAGTATTTTAAAGTAAAAATCTGTGCCCGAAAGCAAAGAACATCATGTTCATTTTCTATTATATAATTTAGTAAATGAGAAACAAATTTTAACAGTTCAAAGTTATGAAAGGTTGGATCCCCTAAAAAAATAGAAAAATGGACTTGATGTTCTTTGCTTTCGGGTAGTGTTGCCCAAATGCGAGACCGAGACTAGTCTTGGTCTTGCAACAGTCTTGCAGTTACTTATTAGATTATTACTATAGAGATATTACTGTAATTTTTTAGGTAGGAGAAACCTAACAAAGCCCGAATGAAAAATTAGAGGAGTTAAAGTATATTGGTTATACTAATTATTAACACATAGTAACTATGATTGTCAAGTATTAGTATCTATTTCGCCTTAATTTTTATTTAAAAAATGCAAAGTGCAAGACCAAGACCAATTTTGGGCAACACTACCTTCGGGGTACAGAATAATATGTTTACGAAGAACAGCTAGGGAAGACATTGGTTTTAAAAACTCCTGGAACATATTCATAGATTTTATCCTAAACCCTGAGTGATAATAATTGTTTGAACCTACATATATTAAAACTCAGGGGATTGTGATTGTGATAGTGATTGGTGATAACGTATTGGTTCTCCAAAGTATTGTGTTTAGACTTGTGGCTGGTGTATATATACTTATTTTGTTATTGTTCGTGTTCTAGTGTTTTCCAATTTACTGTTCATTATGTTTTCTTGTTCTTTTTTTTTTTAGTTTTCCTTTGTAAATTTTTTTTTTTTTTTTTTTTTTTTTAAATTTCTTTATTGAGTATTATAACAATCTGTCTGTTGTTCACACCATATGTACAAAAAAAAATAAAATAAATAGAACAAAATAATAATCAAAAGTATATACAATAGACAATAAAATAAAATAACCTAAAAAATAAGAAAATTAAAACTACTGAAAAAAAAAAAATAAATAACATGCATACCTATATACAATTAGGCGAGGGAACTCCAGGAGAACCCTGCGCTACTCTTCCAACCACGTCACTGGTACTAAAGCCAGCGGAGATTGGTCGAGAGCACTTTAGCCACATACACACATGTCTTGAGTGAAGAATCTGGCCATTGCCAGAACTCCAATTTATATAATCTACAAAAGGTCGCGAGGCCACTGCCGTTTCAACCTTCTTGGAGGATTATAGGGATGGGAGATGCTTGATAGGGATTGTGCAAGAGGATTTGGGTGGTAAGTAAGGTTCTGGTGAAATTTGGAGAATTTTTCTGGGATAAGGTCTAGGACAAATGGGATGTTAAGGTCATGATGTAGGGTTTTGTTGGATACATAGAAAGGAGCATCGACTATTGTTCGAAGGACTTTAGACTGGAAGGATTGGATGCGCTTGATGTTAGAAAATTTTGCTGATCCCCACAGTTCTAGTCCGTAAGTCCAAATAGGTTTCAGTATTGTCTTGTAAATCAGTAGCTTGTTTTCAATGGAAAGTTTAGATTTTCTGCTTAGTAGTCGGTATAGTTGGCCGTATCGTCGGTTGAGTTCTTGTCTTTTGAGTCTAGTATGCGGGTTCCAAGTTAGTCTTCGGTCTAGATGAAAGCCAAGATACCGGACTGTGTCTGAATAAGAAAGCTGGATGGAATTAAAGAGTACTGGTGGACAGGAATTGCGTCGGAGTGTAAAGGTAATATGTTGGCATTTAGATTCATTAACTTTAATGCGCCAGTTATTACACCAGTGCTCAATCAAGGTGAGGTGACTTTGGAGATTTAAGGATGCTATTTCGGGATCAGAGTTGGATGATAAGATTGCGGTGTCGTCAGCGAATGTTGCAAGAAAAGTATCGGGATGAACAGGGATGTCAGCAGTAAAGAGGATGTAAAGCACGGGACCCAAGACGCTGCCTTGGGGAACACCGGCTTTAACGGAGTAGATATTGGAAAATTCTGTTCCACAGCGAACTCGAAAGGAGCGGTCAGAGAGGTAGGATCGGAGGACTAGGTACAAGGACTGAGGTAAATGGATTTTAAGCTTGGAGAGCAGTCCGGAGTGCCATACCCGGTCAAATGCCTGTGCAATGTCCAGAAAGGCACCCGAACAGTATTCCTTGTTTTCTAGGGCTGAGGAAATATGATCAACAACTCGGAGTCCTTGTTGAACAGTAGAATGTTGAGAGCGAAAACCAAACTGATGGGAAGGGATATTTTGTAAATAAGTTTTTAGTTTTAAGCAAGGTTAAGTGGAACTACGAGTTCGTAATCTTCTCGTAGTTGAAGACTTTCTGGACTTTAATCATTCGTACGAGAGCTAAAACTTATAACAGAGATCTTGTATACAAGTTTCATTGGACATAATAGAAAGGTAACTTTCATTTAATAAACGTAGTTAGTTAACCTCTAAACTGTAGTGTACTATAAACTGAAATCATTTGTAGTGTTTACTACTTTCTTACAGTATGGTTGACCCAATTGTTATTGATATGGAAGAGGAGAGTTCCCAAAAGGTTTCCAAGCGAAATGCCAAACGGGCAAGAAAGGGTTCTCTTGATTTGGAGGCAAACTCGGAGGAGGCTGCAGCTAAAAGTTTACTACAATCGGCCTTACAAATCCAGGGAATTTAATGGGTTGAATATCAAGGTACAAAATTATATAAATAGAAAAATTCTAACCTTGATAGATATAATTGAAACCCTAGACGACAAAAGTAAAAAGGCACACACAAATGAAGACGTTTCTGAGCTCATCCAAAAAGCGGTTCATGAGTCACTTAAGACTCCTAGTATTCATGAGATGATTGCTCGACTTGTAATAGAAAAAACGGTGCCCAAAATTATTGAGGGACTACGGCAGCTCGAGTGGAACCACAACCACAAATCTTAGCCAAAGCCGGTCACTCAAGTGAAGCGCAAGCAGATATCAGAGAAGCAAGCCCGGCTGGACCCTCAGCGGCTACTGAACCCTACAAAGTCGTAGTCAGTAAAAGAAGCCGCAGGAGGACCAAAGCAGCTAACAAGGCAGCTAGTAATTTAAATAACCTGATTGAGCCGACCAGTCATGTCTCTCCTGAAGATTCAGCCCAATTACAAAGTAAGCCACGGACAATGGCAGATATTGTAAAATCTCTGCCATTGAAGCCGGCAGAGATATCTAACTCTAAACCCACCTACGTCACAATTAGTGGGCCCGGTAAAAGTCCCGTGGAAATCATCAGTGGGCTGCCATCTCCTACTGAAATAGGAGTTAATGCCTCCATAGTACGTGCTACTAAGGGAGGCTCGGTCTTAGTTCGGATGGAAGATAGCTCCCAAGCGGCGAAAGTTATTGGGTGGCAGGGTCTACGAGAAGTAGGACTAGAGGCCAAGCTTGCACTTAAGAAACGACCTAGGCTTGAAATTAAAGGTGTGCCCAATTCGTGGACTGCGGAGGCATTAATTACGCTTTTACGGGCAAAGCTAATTGATAAATCGATCCCAGCTTCGCTCGTGAACGATGGACTTCGGCCTGTTTTCTCATCTACAGCAAGGAATGGAATAACTAAAAACTGGGTGCTGGAAGTGCACCCAACCCTACGATTCCATCTATTAGACATGGCAAGCTTGAATGGAGGATGGTGGTCAATGACCTTTGAAGATAACCTCGACGCCCCCCGTTGTACCAAGTGTCAGGACTACGGGCACTCTAAGGCCACATGTCCACAGATGCACTGGTCTGCATCTGGTGTGCAGGTACTGGTCATTTTCTCAAGGAGTGCCCCAAAAAACTAGCTCAGGCAGGGCCGACATGCATCAACTGTGTGAGGGCAAAGGCCCATCCAGACACACTAAGCATAAGGCGGGCAGTCGTGATTGTCCTGTGCATTTAAATTGGTCACAAAAAATGGCGATGAGGACTTCTTATGATAAGATCTCCATCCTTCAGCTCAATATGGGCCGCCGGCGTCTAGTTGCGGAAGAGCTACGCTCCCTCTCACAAAGCTACGACATCATGGCAGTCCAGGAACCGAGTTGCTGGGGAAACAAGGTCACGGGGTTTGGTCTCACATCGAGGGTTATAGCCTTGAGCAGTGGAGAGAGGAGGCCCAGGGCTGCTATTGTGGTTAACAACCCCAACCTCGATGTGATGGATCTGAGGCAGTTTACCATGGCGGATTGTGTTGCTTGTCATATCAGATGGAACCATGTTGCCTTTACGCTGGTCTCATCATATTTACCGGACGGGGGCGATATTGACGAAGACATATCCGCCATGGAGATGATCACGGCTTGCACCAGGAACGTGATCATATGCTCAGATACCAACTCCTGGAACACGGTCTGGGGATCTAATCGAACTAATAGAAGGGGCGCTAAGCTCGGTGAATTTATTGCCCGAAACCATCTAGTGGTTATGAACGATCCCTCTGCTACCCCGACGTTCTCTAGCGCTAGGGGGCAGAGCTGGATTGATGTTATTGGTATCACCGGTGCTGGCAAACCGCATTATCGATTGGGTCCTCCGATCTGAACGAGTTCCGACCACCAAGCGATAGCCTTTAGGCTGACGGAAAATACAGAAGTTTCCCTCTAAAAAGGTTACCTTACTCGAAAAGGAAATTGGAGTGCCTTCCGGTCATTGCTGGAGGGAAAACTGGTCGACGAAGACTGGGATGAGGCGGAAACGGAGCAAACAGATGATCTGGATTACCGAGTATCCAGGATCACTGATGTCGATACCGGAAGCGAGAGCTCGACCTGTCCCATGGTGGACGCCTGCCTTAACCACAATGAAGAGAGAACTCTACAAGGCACGGCGTTCATACCAGAAGTGTACTTGCGAAGAGAGGCGCATTACACTTCGTGATGAGTACAAGTCTAAAGCCAGGGCATACCGAAACGAGGTGCGGTTAAGAAAGCGGAAGTCTTGGGACGAATTCATTGTTCAAGAGTCATCTAAGAATCCCTGGGGTGTACCTTACAGAGTGGCCCTTGGTAAGTTTGCTCCACAGCAAGTGATTGCAGCTTTGAGCGCGGATGTTCCCAGGCAACCACTCTGGAAGAGACTGCAAAGATGTTCCTAGCTGAGACCTACCCCAGAGATGATTCGTCCCAGGATAATGAAGAGGAAATATTTATAAGACGCACTACGGTATGCCCACCTGGTACGGACTTGTGCCCACCGTGGGACATATGGGATCTACGTGCTGCTGTGGATAGGCAAAAGACTGGACGTGCACCTGGGTTAGACTCCATTGACGCAGCAATCCTCAGGAACAGTATCCCCTATATTGAACAGAGACTGTTGACATTATTCAATGATTGTCTAGACAGGGGATACTTTCCTAAGAGTTGGAAAATTGCTGATGTTAGACTCCTCTACAAGGGAGGAGGCAAGGACAAGCAATTAGCCAAATCTTATAGGCCTATATGCCTCCTCCCTATCATGAGTAAATTATTGGAGACCCTGTTGATGATGAGTCTACGACCAGTCTTCTCTAGGGCTAGCCATCCACGGCAGTACGGATCCACTAAAGGCAGGGGAACCGCAGATGCCCTGCTGAGAGTGCGCCGTGACGTTGAAGAGAAGGCGGAGAAGTATGTCATGCTTATCCTGTTCGACATATCTTCCGCCTTTGATAGCGTCTGGTGGCCGAGCGTACTCCAGCAGTTGCAGAAGTATGAGGCTCCCAGCAACTTATATGATCTTTTAAGGAGCTACCTCCAGGACCGAACATTGAAGATAAAAGGTAGCTTCTTTGAAGTACAAGAGTCGATGGAAAGAGGTTGTCCGCAGGGCTCGGTTCTTGGACCAGCCCTGTGGAAATTAGTCTTCGATGAGTTGCTGGGGGTACTAGAACAGGAGCGGTTCCCCGCCACGGCCTATGTTGATGATCTGGCCGTTGTAGTGGCCTCAAACAGCAGAGCCAGGTTAAAAAAGAAGCTGAACGATGTGCCAACCTCGTAGGAGGATGGTGCGAGAGAAAAAAGATGAAGATGGCGGCTGCTAAGACCCAGTCCATTCTTTTAAGAGGTAAGACTGACAGGGCCCACCCTATTACTCTCAGAATAGAAGGAGAAAGGATACGTCCAAGTGAGGCTGTTACATACCTTGGCATAAGAATTGGGAGAAATTTCAACGTTACGCCTCACTTGGACTACATGAAAAGTAGGGTGGCCCTGGCTCTCAATGGACTTAGTCGCATCGGGGGCGCCTTTTGGGGTCTCAGGTACCCAGCCACGTTGACTATTTATAAAGGAGTTATTCTGGGCATCTGAGATATGCGTCCCCTGCGTGGAGTCATCATCTCTCGCACCAACAGAAGAAAAGGTTGGCAACAATCCAGCGGATGGCTCTGCTGCGGGTCACTAGAGCGTACCGTTCAGTGTCTCATGAGGCGGTACAAGTCTTAGCCGGAACTACTCCTATTGATCTTCTCCTACGAGAAGAATACTTCCGGCATAAGATGAAGAGGAAGGCCTGGTGGATCTACCGGCGAATCTTCGTGTGAGGATCAGTGAAGACCCTAATGGATGGAAGAGGATTCTTCGGGAGAACACATTAAAGGAATGGAACCAGCGGTGGGTGACGACGCCAAAAGGGGCTACGCTAAGAAAATACTTCCCCCGTTGGTTCAAGAATGGAACAGACATGGGTTCTCCCGGACTACTGGGTCTCACAGTTCCTCACAGGGCATGGGGGTTTCCGAGCAAAGCTCGTTGAATATGGCAAGAACATCGATCCCCTATGCCCAAGTTGCAGAGTGCCGGAGACCGCCGAGCATATCATCCTAGTCTGTACCGCCTTTGAGGCACTGAGGGCTAAGTTGTTGAGGGAGACGGGGCTCTACGCTCTGACGGAGAGCGATCTCCCTCAACTTATGACAAAGGAAAAATACCCGTATTACAAGGCATTCGTATACGGGTGGAAGGAACTGGTTGGGTCAAACCACTTTTCATTGGGAAGAAGAAATGAACTGTATACGGAAGACCGCCAGAGAGGGTGGAACAGGATGCTGGATAAAAAGAAAAAAAAGAGCAGGCTGTGTGCACAGCTGTAAAAAATGTAATTGGTCTGAATGCAGCAGTGAATTGTAACGCATGCGTTGCTACTCACTACTGCATAACACCCGTATTGCCTTATCGGCAGGGTAGGGTGTAAATAAAATAAAATAAAATATTAAAACTCAGTTGAAACTAATACGGAACAAATTGCCCTACTGTAATTTGTCGTGTCGAGGCAATATTTCATCAGATTTTAAGATTATATTGGACATTTCATTGCATGCCTTATCACTCTGCAAATAGATTTTTGTATTATTCAGGAATAAAATAATATTTTATAGAACGAAATAATTCATCACAATAGTTTATTATTATAATTTTACAATTCTTTGAATTTACTCAATAATACAAAACCGGAACTGGGTTGTGTGCGTGGAAGGGCAGGCTTAATTTTATAACACCTCACAAATACAATTTTAATTTAAAACAAGTATTTTTGGTAATGTATTTCTGAGGTTATGACAGCCAAAAGTGCTATGACGCATAACCTTAGATACCTCGAGTATAGCGGCATTGAAACAAGATTGAAATTTATCCCATGACTGATCCAGGAAATTCATTATAAAGGATAAAAGGGGGGGGGTGAGGGAGGTAATGCATTTCGAAATGAATAAATAGATGGCAGATAAATTGAGCATACCCCACTGTGAACTCTCACATTAGATAGCTATCCTTCACATAATGCATTTGATGTAAGTGGAACATGTTTATTCGTATATACATAATAATATCAATATAGAATACAGAAAAATTAAAATAATAATAATGTTGATAAGTGATTAACTTGTTCCATTTGCAAATATCCTTCTAACTTAAGATATTGTTATCTCTGAACTTATAATACTGTATTATTGTACTGGCTATTTATTTGTTGAATTAGGGTCTTGTTTTGCAGTTCTCTCACAAACTAGTGTATGACTGAATGTATAGAAACCATACCTGGATATATTTTTAATTTTTTAAATATATCAAAACGTTTCTTTCTGTTAGTGTTTCCCAAATGCGAGGCCGAGACGAGTCTTGGTCTTGGTATTGCGCAAGACTCTTGCAACAGTCTTGCAGTTACTTATTAGCTTATTATTATAGAGATATTACTGTAATTTTTTAGATAGGAGAAACTAAGCCCGAATGAAAAATTATAAGAGTTGAATGTAAAACTATATTGGTTATACCAATTATTTGCATATAGTAACTAAGATTGCCAAGTATTAGTAACAATTTTGCGTTAATTTTTATTCGAAAAATCCATTTTTTTTTACCAGTCCTTTTCTTGGCCGTGCAACAGTTAGGCGGCCCAGACCAATTTTGGACACGACTTTCTGTATTGTTCGAAATGCACTACGGAACATTGAGCTATTCTCCTCCAACTATGTTTTCATTAGATTTTTAGTGCATCGACGACTGATGTAAAAAGCAATATTTTAATTTTTAAACCTTAATACGTGATGACTATCCGATGACAATGACATTCACTTAGCATTCTAGAATGCTAGAATTACAATTTATCTCGGGGAACGTATGCTGATTAAGCCACTTCTCTTAAAGATTATAATCCCGAAAGCTCAAAAAAGTATATCAGCCGGATTGTCATAACGGCAACTACTTTTATTCCTACATAGACTTGGAGCGCTTTGAGATCTCCTTATACAACTGGATCGATGTAGAATTATGTTAGTAGCAGATCAGGAAGCCTGATGGTTCGGAATTGTTTCAATTGAGAAGGAATACCACACCCTCTATTATAGCTGTCACGATAAGTTGCACATCATGGGCAAAGGATTCATGGTTAGAGAAAGGTCTCGTCTGCTAGTGATTGATTTTTGCCCTATTAGTCTCCGACTCTGAAAATTAAACTAAAAACAGATTAATTAACTAACTCTTCACAAATTGCTATGCACCAAAGAAAGTTGCTGTAGATGAAGGAAAGGGACAGGTTTATAATGACCTTGAAAAAGCTATCTTAATCAAGATGCAAACAATTTAAATGGAGATTTGAACGCAAACATTGGGAGAGAAGCGTGTTACCAATCCACTACTGGTCCACTATAGTCTTAACGAATGTAGCAATGACAATGATTAAAGATTGATTAGTCTCACAACTTCACAAGGTCTCATGATTGGAAACGAATATGGATACCGATCATTTCATGAGCTTTGCTAAAATTAGGGCTAGGATCTCCTACAGAAGATCAGTAGGGCACCAATTAACACGAAGGAGGCATGATACTGGCGAACTTAAGAAGCTAACCGTGCAATCTATTAGCTCAAAAGTATGACTCATTACGAAAAGCTTGACCAATTTATAAGGCACGCTGAACTTTTTTTTTTGTTCTCCTCTTCATCGCCTTTTAGGCTATATGGGAGTTCTCCCGGGCCAGGCAAGTACAGCCTTTCTTTCATATGCATACAAAGTTCTCTCAAATATACTTTTTTCTGAGTACTCCATTATCAGAAAAAGTACTAGGTAATTATCAGGGTGGATATAGAAAAGGAAGATCAATTGTGGACCTGATTTTTCTGCCAGGATAATTCTAGAAAAGAGCCTTGAGGATAATATTGTAACTCGTCACTAGTGTTGCCCAAAATCGGTCTTGGTCTTGCACTTTGCAAGACCAAGACCAAGGCCACCTAACTGTTTCAAGACCAAGTCCAGGAATGGTAAAAAAAATCGATTTTTAAATAAGCAATATAATTTTGCATTTAACTCCTCTAATTTTCTATTCGGGCTTAGTTAGGTTTCTCCAATCTAAAAAATTACAGTAATTTATTTTTCAAAACTTCATCATTATTCATTTTTACATACCCTGGGATGACAAAACATCAAATTATATGATGATTTTACACAATTAGTGGTGAATTTCAATTGATCAGCAATAATAATAAAAAAAAAAGAATCCATGATTTTATGGAAAACAGAACTTAGTCTAGTTCAGCCGCTTAAAAGTTCCCTTTAAATATTTTTATAAAACACCACCTTCACTTGTTTTTTAAGACAATTTTGTATAACTTCTATGAAGCAATTTTCTAATTACAGAAATTCAATAGTATTTTAGTTATCGCTTACTATTCAAAAAGCAATAGCCCAAAGTTTTCTGAGTTAAATGAAATTGAAATCAAAATATATAACGAACTGGAATGCATCCTAGCACCGTACCCATTAAAGCCGTTAGTGGTCTTAGACCTCTTAACGATTACACATTAATTACAGTTACTGATAACTCTATAATTAACCTCAACGGTTACTTGTTACGTTTCCTATACAGATAAGATACCAGCGGTCACTTATCGTAATATAACTGTCACTCCAATAATTTACATTTAAATTAATTAGGGTGAAGAAATTTTTTTAACATTTTTAAAGAATATAGAAATATTTTATTAATTTTTTTTACAAATCTTAAATATCACATGTTTTCCATTAGATATTTATTAATTTTATTTTTCATTATTATATTAATTTTATTTTTCACATATTCTAGACTAATAGTAACATAATAAAGTAATATAAAATTCTGATACTTAATATTTTATTCTCTGATACTTAATATTTAACCGACAATGCGGCCAACTATACAGACTACTAAATAGAAAACCTAAACTTTGTATTGAAAAACTTCAAACGCATCCAATCCTTCCAGTCCAAAGTTCTTCGCACAATAGTAACCAATGCTACTTTCTATGTAACCAACAAAACCCTACTCCATGACATTAATATCCCTTTGTCCTAGACCTTATCATATAATTCCCCCCATATATTCCAGCAAAATTTTCAAAATTTCACCAAAACCTTACCTATCATCCGAATACCTTTGCACAATCCCTTTCCAGCATCACCTATCCCTATAATCCTCCAAGAAGATTATAACGGCAGTGACCTCGCGACCTTTTAAAGTTTGTAAATATTGGAGTTCTGGCAATGGCCAGATTATCAACTACGACATGAGTGTATGTGGGTAACGCATCCTCGCTCATTCTATACAGGGTTTAGCCCCAGTGACGCGGTTGAGAAAGAAGTGCAGGGATCTCCTGATATCATGCTTTTCCCTCCACAGTTGGAGGGACAAGTCTGGCTCGGAGTTCTCTCGCCTCATTGTAAATAGTGTATATAGGTATGTATGTGTTCTTTTTTAATTATTTATTTTTAGGATATTTTATACTTATTTATTGTATATATATTATTTTTCTGTATAATTTATTTTTTTATTGTACATAGAGTTTGAATGTGATCTCTGAACACTATTAGAAATACCCTTTGAGATAGATTGTAATATTTTTCAATAAACAAGTTAAGATAAAAAAAATATATATATATATTCTAAAATAATCATCATTATTATTCTACCCTTATCATTATTTTATTTTAATTTCATGTCTATTAAAAATATTATGGCGTAAATTATCATTATAACAATTACCACATCTTATTTGTTTTATGTATTACTTATTTATCTGATGTATCCATATTACTTAAAATTTAATTTTATTTCATCATTTAATTGTTTATTACACTGCTCATGTCATTACTTCATTACTATTACCTTTTACTTTATTATTTTTCATTTTAGTTAACTGATGTTTTTTATTTGAAGATAACATCTATTTTGTTCTTATAGCTTTTTACAATAGTTGCTTAAATATTTTTGGTTATACATTCATTCATTATGGGTGCAACAGGCGGAAGTTGATATCATGTTGTTATTATGTATTCCTTGGCCTGCTCAATTTTCTTTGCCCAATCATCCCTGTTGACTGCGCGCTTGAGGGATATACCATATTTTTTTAATGTATTATCCATCCATCTTGCCTTCGGTCTTCCCTTAGAAATAATTCCATTTGGTTTCCCACAGTAAAGCCTTCTCGCTGTCTTTACTTCATCCATTATTAAGACATGTCCTAACCTGATGTTCATATGCTGAACTCGAGCGGTTTGGGAGATAGACATATCGTCGTACAACTTCTTCCTCCAGTTTAGCTATTATAGCTACGTCTTTCGAACAGATCTATTCGTCTTGCAGGTGCCATTTTAAGGATCCATCTCTCGCACGCATTCTTAGCAACTGGTCGAATAATAGTCTGGTATAGCCTAAAATTGACTGCACGACACAACAATGTACTTTTCAAAAGGCTCGAGGGCAAAGTAAGCTCTGTTGGCAGCCACTATTCTATTTCCAATCTCCTGCTCTTCGTTACGGCTATCGTTAATTTTGGACCCGATAAAGGTAAAAGTGTGACATATTACTGTGGTGGATGGAAGAGCTTCTTCACCCTTAAAACAAGGACTTTTTCAGTCCCTTATCTTTCAACCGACAGAAAGCATCTTTCACTGCTTGAAGTGATCGCCCAACGATGACCACATTGCGTGCATACGCAAACAGTTTAGTTATTCGGTGGAGTATTGTTCTTCCATTATTCAATTTGCCCTTCTCACGATGGTCTCCATGGTAATATATAAGAGGAGTGTGGATCACCTTGCCGGAGGCCCGAACAAATTGTAAAGGAGTCGCCAATTCTTCTCTTCCCTTAACTCTACTGGCGGTGACTTCCATGGTAGACATCCATCCTTCAACGAATGTCGCTGGTATGACGAATTCATACATTGCATAACGAATCCATCCCTCTAACCACTGTATCGTACGTCACCTTAAAATCAGCATGAAAAGCATCCATATTGAACTATTATACTCTTTCATTTTTTCAATGGTATGTATAAGAGAAAACAATTTTGGTTATTATATTTTTCTATTATTGGTCTTTCCTCAACTCTTATAAAGGCCTGAAATTTAGGCCGGAACTTTCACAAAAAATAATTTTATAAATTTTATTTGTGCAATCTCCAACGAACTTGCCGACCATATATTCTACAAACAACCATTTTACCACAATAATTTACGATACTTATTGCTCACACTATCAATGAGAAGACATATTCCCCATTATCAATATAAAACTTTCCTGTAAGTAAATAATTATCTTTAAAGATAAACGCATTGTGCAAAATATATAACATCTTATCTTAAACCGTTAATGGACTTGGCCCTTTGATTAAGACTATAAATTTCCGACGTAGAAATATAGAGGAAATTGACACTTGGGGCTTTAGATAAGATAATAATAATTTTGTTACAATTTATTCTAATATTCGGTTAAGCCAACATAGAATTAAAATAAGGAATTAAGCAGTGTCGGATCAGATATCTTACAAGACATAATATGTAATGCAATCTTGATTTCTAGTTAGGCAATTTGTCTGGAATGTGTAAATAAGAACAATAACAGGCAGTTTTCTCACTGTTTTTTTCTTATCAACATGTCTTGAAAGATATATATGGTTTATCAAATACTTGTGAAGCTAGTAATAGTGTGATTGGTTAATGAACATGAAAAATATTTTCAGGGGTTTTTGTGCCTCCATTGCTCGTAGCCAGCGACTTAAATGCCTTAAAAAAGTGGACAATCACTGTTATCTATATTATATTTTCCTAAAGTCCACATAAAACCACTAAGAGTAATAAAAATTGATTAACAAACGTAACCTAACGAAACCACAAAACTATTCATTTTTTTTAATTATACAATTGACCGATTGCTATATATACCTCCACCTCAGAAATTATTTTTAAATCTTCTACGTTAATCCTTTTTTCGTGACTTTCTACGGTTTCTTTTGGTACTAACCGGTTCATTCCAATAACCAATGAATTTATGATTAAAATATGCACATTTTGAACTTCAGAACATAACAGCCAAAAAAAATCTCAGGACTTCTTCGAACTATTAATCCTTGGAAATAAACCTTGTTTACGAGTAATAAAATGGAATGAAATCAGCTAGGTAAGAAATATATGAACTGACAAATAGGGATCCGGGGAAATACTAAAAACAATAAAATATTTATAAACATTATATCTTTCTACAGTTAAAGGCCAGATTAATATTTTTATGATTTTCATTGCAAATATTTGTGTGTAGAATGGAATAAAGTATACTAGAATATTAACTTTTTCTGGGTATATATGAAAACGCTGCAAATTATTACACAATGGTTTATTATTTCCAAAAAAAATATAGGACAAGGTATAATCTAATTTTAAAAAAATGTAAATTTATGCAATAGTTTTGTTGCTATTGCAGCTGACACTTCTTGGTTTGGAGTGTTATTATAAGCTGATAGGGATGAGAAAAAAGATGTAGTAATGCCAAATATAGTGTTAAAATTTTATATTCTTCATTTTAAAATCGATATTAAGAAAAATTATCTATAACTCATCATAAAACTTCATTTCGTTCTCCGATTTAAATTTATCGATAACTGTTGGTGACTGTCAAGAACCTTTGCAATAGGAAAACCTATTTTTGATTAATATTTTATCCTAATTACTAACAATTTTTTTTTTTAATGAGAGAGTAGTGAATGGTCCCAATTTTAAGACCCGTTACATTAAGTATATCACTTTGAATTTGTGAGAGTATATACATAAAAAAATCAATAGGCCGCCAGCTACTGGCAAAAGGTTCCATTATAAGGCTCCAGTAGCTGATACCAATAAATTTCCAAAGATAAGTTAAAAGTAGATAAAACATAATCTAAAAATACTCCAGAAAATCATTTTTTTACTTTATTGATATTTATAACTTTATTATAAAAAAAATACAACTAGTAAATGTGCACTAAAAAACATAACATGAAATCTCTTGTTGAGAAACTACCCACTGATAGCACTCAAATAATAAACTTACACAAGAAGATCACGAGACCACCTTCTTTTCATACGCCACGGAGAGTTATCAGGGATCGAGGACGTTTGAAACGAGAGTTTTCGGATGGTTCTGCAGTTTGTTATGGAAGGATAGGTATCTGGATTGGCCAAATCGGAAACATATGGAACAGTAAGGTCTTTATGGCTGATTTTATTTGTGACAAAGTAAGGAGCGTTGAGAATTTTACGAAGGATTTTGGATTGTAAGGATTGGATACGAGAGGTATTTGATCGTTTAGTGAAACCACATAGCTCAACTCCGCAAGTCCAAATAGGTCTTATTTAGTCATGTATATTAGTCTTTTGTAATTAATTGGAAGTTTAGAGCGCTTGTCTAGTAACAGTAGGAGTAAGCGGAAACGTCGAGCAGTTTCTTGTCGTTTCAGCCTGGTATGAATATTCCAAGTGAGACGTTTGTCCAGGTGGAGTCCAAGATATCGTATTTGTTGAACAGGGATAAGTGGGGTGTTATTAAAGGATACCGTAGGACAGGAGGTCATAGGTTTGCGACGCAGGGTAAAGGTAATTTGATGGGATTTATTGGAATTTATTTTAATTCTCCAGTTTTTACACCATTCTTCAAGGTTTGTGATATTTGATTGGAAAGTTTGGGATACAGTTGATGGATCATTATTAACAGATAGGATACATGTGTCATCAGCATACGTGGTGATGACAGTGTCAGAATGGGTTGGGATGTCAGATGTATAAACTGTGTAAAGGATAGGACCAAGGATACTACCTTGAGGAACAACAGCAGACTGGGAAAAAAGGGAAGAATAAATGTTTTTGTGATTTACTTTAAAGCATCTATCAGAAAGGTAGGAGCGGATAATGCGGAAGTATGTAGAAGGTAGGAACTTACGGATTTTGTACACCAGTTCCGGATGCCAGTTCCAACCAAAAGCCTGTTCAACGTCGAGAAAGACACCCGTGCAGTACAATCCGTGCTCCAATGCAGAGGAGACTACGTCCACCACATGATGACATTGCTGGATAGTGGAATGAGATGTGTGGAATCCAAATTGGTGGTCTAGGATTATGTGAATAGAATCTAGGATGGAATACAGGCGTATTAAGATAAGTTTTTGCAGTATTTTTCCCATGATGGGTAAAAGAGAGATAGAACGGTAAGAGGATGGGTATTCCGGAGGTTTTTTGGGTTTATGTATTATTTTAATAATTGATACAGAAAATAAAAAAACAAAAAAATTTGAGATAAATAATGTACTTACAAAACCATCTGTTTCTCTTGCAAAACAAAGAGTACCGTGAAGGACCTTCTTAATTTCTTAATTATTTCGATTACGTTCTCTGGCAAGACTAAATCAAAGCAGGCAAAATTTATGAATTATGATGTAAATTTGTGGTTCTATATATGAAGTAAATATAGAAACCACAAATATATGAAATAGAGAACTAGGAGGTTCCGAGTTCTTATTATATCTATTTTTCTACGAGAATATCAAGTATTGGTACACTGTCAGCTAGAGGTGCTTTTATCTTTAACAAAATAAATCGCTGGAATACAAACGTTACCTTGTTTTTTTTTCTTCGGATTTTTCCATCTTCATTCCCTTCATCAATATGTCTCATAAGCGATATAATTTTTAAAACTTTTTTTTGCAGAAACTTACTTTTTTAAAACTTAATAAATGATTGGACACATGAATCTGAATAATATTATAAATAAGTAATATTTATTTATAAAAGCTTATCTAACTGGCCACTTCAACGAGATTCCTTCTATTGAAGGCTTATCAATCTGAGTATTGAGATAACTAGTTCCAATGGAGGCCTTCTCATGACTGCATCCGGGAAAATGGACTCATTCACAATGAAACCAATTGAAGAGATGCCACGGAATATCTACCGTTATTGTTAAATTTTATTCATTGATGCTTTGTATTTTAACTAAAAAATGAATTGTCGGAAATCGGTTGTTAGATATGTGGGCCCTCTGTCATTCAGTTGGATCTAACAGGGGTCATGAAAGGTTTCTCTGTCTGCGTTAAAATCATTTATATTATACGGAATCATTGATAGTTCAATGTGGGCAAGGTATAAAAAGCCACCATTATTATAAGGAAAATAAAATAATTTTTAACAAATCAAATCTAATGAATAGTATTATTTATCTAACGAAGTAAAAAAACGTAGGGAATTGTTAGACAATGGTCTATTATATTCTAAACAATTATACATCAAAAGGAAAATTACTTTCCTTGTGACATAAAAGAAAATAAATTAAAGGAGATTCCTAATATTGGACCAAATCATTTTTTTTTTTCATCATTAGTAATTTGTTAAGAAAAATGACAATTCAGTTGATGTAACTCTTTAAAAAAAAAACACAACAAAGGATATACAATTTTTTAGTAGAACGTATAAAAAATATTTAGAACAACATATCTTGGTACCAAATTGTTCAATTTCAACGAATTTTTTTTTTACTTTTAGAAAATTTTGTAAGCTTTTAAATAATTATACAAAAGCAACAAAAATTTGTATAGTTTTTGAGTTATTTAATATACATATTTGCTTATAAGAAAAAAATGATGCAAAAAATCTTAATAAAAAAAATAAGAGAAGTAATAATAGTAATATACATAAATGGTATCTTGTATTAAAATAAATTGTGAATTGTATCTTGTATTAAAATAAATATTCATCGTACATCATAAAAAAATTCAAAATAGGGCACAAGGGGAAAACATGGAGGCCACAACAAATGTAATTGTATATCATCTACGATTTTTTCAATTTTGCTTTCGCTTGCACTGTTAAGAAGAAGAGAGCAATAAAATATCTTGGGAGAGAAGGGTAGATAAGGTTAATGCGCCATAGACCTTTTGGGGGAATGGGCCTGTTAATATACTTGTCTACTGTATGTGAATTATCGCCCGTTAACTTTGATTTTATATGAGCTGAAATACATTTTCATATCTTGTTGTAAAATCCTGTGTCTTTTGTGAAGTTGATAAGTTTGTTGAAGTAATTATGATGTTCATTTAGAACCTTGGCGATCTGGCTAAGTTGGCCCTTTTTCTTTTGTACTCAAGACGGTCCTAGATGGTAAGTGCTGTTTGACAATCATAGACTTTTTGAAGCTGGCTATTTTGAAACCAAATATTGAAAATTATCCCTTGAGTGAGCCGGCAGCTATTCGTAGACCTATTTTAATTAATGTTATCGGATACAGAAATTATAATTTTATATAAAAGCTATAGTTTATATAAAATGTATTTATATTTGTTGTCATATTCAGGGTGTCCAAACTCCATTTTCACTCACCGTTCTACTTTAGCTCACATGTTAGATAAATACTCATTTCTGCTAAAAAGAGTGAAAGTTGTGTGATGCGCGCACGGCATTAGAATTTTGTTTGTTTAGAATAGAACATCTTTATCGCTAGGACTCAGTTTGCTTGATGTAAGCAACAAACCGAAAAATTAGCCTTATGGATGCCCCTTCCCTAGTTTATCTCGCAAGAGACAGGAATCTTTTGCATGTTTGCCTCCTTACTATCACCAAAGTCAAATTTTGTTTTCTGTCCATTTCCCCTTAAAATCGATCATTCATTGAATGGACCAAGAATCTAATCGCCATTCCTGTCCTAGATTTGTAGGAGGCACTTCTATGAGTAAAACAACTATGAAATCAGATGATTTGGATTTAATTATTGTTTAAAGTAATAGAAACAGCGTGATTTTTTTGGATTCTGTATTAGAAAAGTTTAGGATCTATTTCCACCGGAGCTAGCTGATATATGTTTCATTATGCAGCAATGGGATGAGTACTGCTAGAAGGTAAAACGCCGCCATGCTCCCTATTTATCATAGTAGGAGCTGAACTAAATGATTTGGCAATTCGCCTCATGTTAGCTAGCTAGATCTAAAGCGATTCCAATCCACCTTCATCTGGACTTATACGCCCTTGAATAGTAGCCTACATGATCCAGGGCCGAGCTTCGCAACTGGGTTAAGTAAATTAACGGAGGTGTCTCAATATTTCATGAACGAATCAGTTCCGAATTTATCATCGACCTGGTTTGATTACCACTTTTTAAAATATATGATGAATAAAACAAAGGTGATAATATGAATTACTAAGATAATAACTGAAATTAAACAGTAAAAAAAAAACTGTACCAACCACTACAACCCATAAAGGGTTTTGGGTTCAGTACTATTTAGGGAAAGTACTGTTTCAAGGCCTATGGTTGTGCAGGTAGGAGAGCGGGCCAGGATCACGCTCAACTACCAGATTTTATCCTTTAATCAATTATTTAATTAATTGTACCCACTTTGTAACAGCTGGATGACTCTCTTTATAATGAGCTATTATTTATAATTTATATTTCATATTATCAATCTCGCCTTGTTGCTGTTTTTACTTCTATCGTGTGGTCTGAAGCACACACCTTAGTTGTTTTTTTTCCGAGAGGCTTTAGCTCGAAATCCCACATTGGTCCGCCTGCGTCTCTCTCTGATTCTCTAATGGCCTGGTTATGGAAATGATCTTTTAGTAATATAGCTCAAAAAGACAGCCAGTTTTTTTTTTTGCATTTCAGTCTGGAGTACTTAAGCTTTTCAGGAAAACTTGTGAAGATCTGTTTAATAATAATTAGATCATTATTAAATAATAATGTACTGGTACTGGTACTTGGTGGGGGGAACTAGCCCGGCAAGTATGCCCTATCGTCGGCCTCCTCGTCCTCATGATAAAGAGTAAAGTAGTGAAGGGTTTATTGGGAATTTATAGTATTCATGTTTAAATTGATGAAGAAAAGTATTTGAAATGAAGGTTGTTTACAATGAATGGGTATCGATGGTGATTGGTGCAACGGATGACATATTACAGAGTAATACTTGTAATAGGTCATTCGGTAGTTGTGAAACAACATGTTATTTGAAATTGGAATGGAATGTAGCCTTCGCCGTATGCTCAGTACCCCGCTGATGTCTAAATGCAAGGCCTTGAAGAGGTTATTTTTTGTTGTTTTTTTGACAATAATTTCGTCTGCTAGCTTGTGCTTCGATAAAGCAACAGCGAGGACACGATGATATTGACTAAGCCGAACCGTATTCCTTTGTCTTGTCCTCCGCGGGGCACAATCTCCCACCGACCCGAATTACAAAGGCCGTTGCGTCACCTGCCGAAGGCCAGCCCCACAACTCGGCCAAGTTGAGAGATCGAATTCGGGCAATATCGGCTAACCTCGCCGGCGACCGCGTCCCTTCTTCGGGTAATTACCCTTGAGCGATCCCTACCTTCGATGATGTGGCAATTCGTCCTAATGACACGATCCATTAATGGATTGCTTGTCGATTTTGTGCGGCTTCCCCGAATTGCACGATATCGAAAATGCGATTTTGGCCCGAAACTACAAATATTAGTGAGACATGTTAATTCATTCATACAATATAATCTTATGAATGTAATATATTCAACACAATTGGTGAAGCTTCATACTCTACCACAATTGTAAAAGTAACAATTTACTTAATAAATAATTAGCTGGTCCAGCTGAAAAATATCGCTCCAGAGTTTAATAGTTAATATACAGCTATCTCTGAATTTATACTAATCTATTACATTACACGCTCAAGCCTTTTTGTTTGGTGCAGAAGAACATTGGTTTATACTACTCTTACTTATTAATGTAAGTATAGAAGTCTATTACTGATAGTGTTGCCCAAATGCGAGACCAAGACGAGTCTTGCTCTTGCAAACTCAGTCTTGGTTATGGTCTTGTTCTTGTGCAAGAGTGTCGCAACAATCTTGCAGTTACTTATTAGCTTATTACTATAAAGATATTACTGTATTTTTTTTTTACTTACTGATATTTACTGAGAGGAGAAACCTAACTAAGCCCGAATGAAAAATTAGAGGAGTTAAATGAAAAACTATATTGTTTATAACAATTCTTTACATATAGTAACTAAGATTGTCAAGTATTAGTAACTATTTTGCCTTAATTTTTATTGAAAAAATCGATTTTTTTTATCAACTCTGGTGTTGATCCTGCAACAGTTAGGCGGCCTTGGTCTTGGTCTTGCAAAGTGCTAAGTGCAAGACCAAGACCGATTTTGGGCAACAATAATTACTGAGAGTACAGAAGTTATACCTATCTGTATATAAAAATCTGGTGTGTCCACTCACTTTCCTACCTATCTCAGAAAGGTTTTTATATCTTAACATATGTCCATCAAGAAGCAAAATAAATTTGAATTAGATTTATTTTCCAGAAAATTGTACAAAGAAAATATTTGAATATCATTTATTTGATAAACTAAAGCAATGTAAACTGGCTTGAGGTAGATCAGTATAAAAATTTCAATATCCCCTAATATAGATGATCAAAAACTTTTTGCCATAGCCTAATTTTGTCAAACAATAATTTCTGTTAAAAGTAGAAGTAATAGTGAAGCTTGTGTGATGAAGGCAACAGATTTTCTTACTTTCAGTAAGTTATCTTTTTTCACTCATTCATCCCTTTCTGACACCAGGATATGTACCCGTAATCTTACATTAAAATTTGAATAGCTGTAACTTCGTTAACAGTTGTCCAAAATGAACAATTTTTATATAGCTTTCTAGGGAATTTCATTACCTTTCAAATAAATAGCCTAAACGGAACCATGTTTTTTCAGGGTTCTCAAATGTATAGATCCATCGAAAACCGCATATCAGAAATTTGACCTGATTGCAATACTTTCCTTATCTAGTATAGGTAGTAAAGTAATAAATTAAAACATGTGTGGAAAATAGAATACGCTATATTAACCCTAATACTGGTTTCATTCCGATGATTTTTTTGTTTTGTAAGTAATTTAATTACCTTTCAAAAGTTTTATTATATATTTTACCGTAGAATTTATACTGTAGCGGCAATAGATTCTTGCGCCTCTTGCTACAGAGGACAACTAGTTCGCCTACCCGCTACCAGGGAGCGCCATACAAGCTCGCCAAGCAATGTACAAAAACATTGTAGTTTTATTTCTTATTGTTATATGAAATATGTATATACATTGTAAATAATTTTTAATAATATATTTTAATGGCGATAACATATACTGATCAAAGCTTAAAAATAAGTGTTATTGTAACGGCTTTTGATAGCCGATTTAGTGTTGGCGGAATAAATACCGCAGGGATATTTCAAATTGTCAGGTCCTCGGATATCTACCCCTTCAGAGTGTAGACTTTTGCGCAAATGGTTAGTATACGCCTTTTGTTCTTCGACAAACTGCCTTTTATTTCCCTGTGTCCATTAAACTTTTATCCTCTTATATTACTCCATGCAGGTTTGTTCGCTGATCCGCCCGCTTGTATTCCTACATAATAAGTCAGGACATTGATCCTTTTGATAGTATTTCATCCTCTCACAAAGTCGGGAGATTGATCCTTCCGTTTGTGGTTAACACCCTTGCGGAGTGTTAATCCCTTACACCGCAGACCAAGAGTGGTTCGGGTGCTAATCCGCATGACACTTAAGATCGTCCTTCTACTCATCTCCCTCCGTCGATTGAGTCCTCTTACGCTCTATAACACGCACTATCGAGGCCTTCTGGTAACTGTATATATCCTCTCTGCACAATATACCTCGACAATACTTAGCGAGCTAGGCACCAAAACATTATTCTTTTCTTCATAACTTTTTTCCTGAATTTATTTCGGAATTTAGTTCATTCCATGTACAAAAATTGAAAACACAATTATCAGAACATTATAAGAAAGTTTCATCAAAATCGTTAGAGCCGTTTTCGCGCTACAATCTATAGATAAACACGTTTTTCATTTATTGCACCTGGAACACTCAATTTTTTTACACACACATCAGTAGTCAAAATCCTACAAAATAAAAAAAGAAGCAACAAAATCGGTCTTCAAGTTCCCGAGAAAATCTTGGCACAGACAGACATTGGCTAAAAATGTTTTCCGGACTCAGGGGGATCTGAAACGTAAAGATTCGTCGAAAACCGCATATCAGAAATTTGGCCCGATCGCAATACTTTCCTTACCTAGTATAGGTAAGAAAGCAAAAAATAAGAATGAAGTTCAACTTTTTCAAAATATAAATACAATTTTTCTGTCATCTTAATATATTTCAAAATGAAAACGATATCAGTCCTCAGTACAAATTCATCACAGTCAGCCGTGACATACTACGTCATAAGGGATGACCCCGCCAATCGTTCAACAGTAGAAGATACATTGAGTGCCCTTATCGTAAGGCGCGCGTGTGTGCCCTATCGTTTGGCAAGTTACTATTACCTCATCTCTTCTTGTCGACTGAAGGTCAATCGATTTCGCTCTACATTCAAATTAATTCTGAATAAATTTGATTTTTCGTGTATCTGCGTGACTAAAAATATTTAAATTTAAAATTTCCTCTTGTTTGATTTTCTACAATGTATTATCGAAAGTGGTTAAAGCGAATATTTAATATTAAAATTATTTTTATAACAATTACTGTAGCTTATAGTTATAAGTGCACATACGTAATCTTTACTCCCGATTGGATATTAAACTAACCTGACAAAATTACAGATTTATAACAACATGGCCACAACCGACATGCCTCTTAGTAGACGACTTGAAAAGTAGCTGGATGATACATCTTCTTTCCTGAATTATGGAAGCAAATCAAGACCAGGATGATGTGTAATGTCCTTGCTCACGTCTGTAATGCTATTTTCAAAATTTACTACGACAACACATTTTTTTATCGTCAAGCTAATGACAACTTATAAAGGGAAAAGAAAAATAGAAAAAAAAGCAATTTTAATCATTAATATAGCCTATAAAATCTGACAGGCTTATTGATTAAAAAAACAAAACAATGCAGGCAACAGCCAGAATAATAAAAAGGTTTGTATAAATAATATACTCGATAATATTTTTAGTCGCTTTTCTTACAATTTTTCCACTTCTGCATTTGAGACTTCAACATGTATTATCGACATTCCTCACCTCCAGATTATTCAAAATTTCTTATCTGGTAAATAATTCCTCTTAAGAACTAACAAAAAAAAAAAAAAAAAAAAAAAAAAAAAAAAAAAAAAAAATACGAGGATTCTGAAATGTTATGAGGGTTGGATTCAAACAGATAGTTTTGACAATTTCTTCCTCTTTTTTTTTTTTTTGTTTTTTAAGGTAAGTATAAAAAAAAATATTGTTAATATTTTAGCAGTAACTATATAGATATCATGTTAAATATGTATTTTTATTTAGCATAACTGATTTTAAGTGTTTACAGATTTATAATTAAATTTTAAATATTTATTTATCCTTATTTTATTTTTTAAAATATGTTTCATTGAATAATAACATAGTCTGCAACACTCTAGAGCTATAAATCTTAGAGAAATAATACACTAAAAAAATGATAAATAACATTTAAAAAAATAAAAATATACGTATATAATAATAAAGACATAAGTAATTTTATAAAAATCGTTATATTTGTATCAATTTAGGACGATAAGAAGTTCTCTGATAACAAGTAGACTTTATCGTTATAGTAATATTTTAACAGCTATAAACGTCAAAATTTCAAAACAGCTTTCTCTAAACAATACTATCTGTCTGTAATTTGGTTTGTTTGAATTAGGTATTTATAATATAAGGATATTAGTAATAAGATACGGCTAAATTAAACTGAGAAACAATTCGATAATTAACAAAAGGAGAGATGATTTCCTAGGTTGAAAACAAATTACCAGAAATAAGAGAAGTAATATTTATGTATCATTAGAAAGCTAGATACATCAGAAAAAAATAATATCTAATTTATAAACCCCAATCAGATAATAGAGAGTTACGGAAAGCTTATAAATTGAAGTAATACAAAGTAAATGATGAAGCATGAAAACTAAAAGGAATTTGCAAACCAAATGAAAATTTGTACATTCACTTACCATTATATGAAATATATATTGAAGGAAAGTATTGCGACCGAAAAATTTTCGAATCTCGAATCTTTATTATCATTCAGCTCTTATCCCCGTTGATGTCACTTTACAGGCTTAAATGCCCAATTTGCATATGCGTCTTCCTCAAAGTACCTTTGATTTGGTTTATTTTAAATAACTAACTATCTCTCATTATTAAGAGTTACCAAAAAATGCTAAATATAACTTTGGAAAGAATTTGATAATTGAATAAAGGAGAAAAAATAAAAATGCTTATCCAGGTCGAAAATGAATCTCTGGAAGTACTAGTCAGAAGGTATATGTATAATATACCGTTGGAAAGCGGAGAATTTTAGAAAAAAAGCAATATCTAATATAGAAAGTTGTAGAAGGTAACGGAGAGTGACAAAAAAATTATAAATAATATTGTTTGAAACTGAATAATATTCAACGTAAATCACAAGTTTCCAAGAAAATTAAATGAAATTTACTAACTAAATGTAAACTTTTATAATATTTTTAAGTTTGAAAAAACTATTTAAAGTCCACTTAATCAAGGCAATGACATTGTTTAACAAACTATTTCATTATACTTGTGTGAAAGAAAAAGTAAAATATAAAATTATTTCATGGATGTTTACATGTTTATAACCTTATGTACATTTACTGTAGTATAATAATTCTAGATCTGATATTATATTTAAATAATTAGGTATCAACGTCCGTTTATTCCTAAGTTATATCATGTAACGTTTTAGAAAATTAAATTAGTGAATAATTTGATGAATCTTCCCTTTGTGGTATATCAACAGTATCCACTACTATTTCATTGTAGTTGTGTGAAAAATATTTGATAGATACGTTTATGACCTTAAATATATTTACTGCAGTTTTATGACACTAGGTCTGATATTGTATTTAAATATTTAGGTACAATATTTATAATTAGTATAATTAGTGAATAGTTTGATGAAATTTCCTTTTGTGATATTCCAACAGTATCCACTTACAATTAGTGTGACAAACTTTTGATCTGTCTATGACAGACAATGCAAATCTCTTAATTCCATTTTAGTAAACTTTGCAATAGAAAATAACAGTTTAATAACTAATAGTCGTACAATCAATAATCAATGGATCATGCAATCTATAATCAACGGATCGTACAATCTATAATCAACGGATCGTACAATCCATAATCAACCGGTGGTATAATAAATAGGACTTTTGTTGTCTTAATGGTATTTATGATTTTTTAGTTATAATTAGCTTTAGCTTTAGCTCGGTTAAAAATGCTATTCAAAAATTTTATAATAGCAGAACATGGCCAGAAAATAATTTCTATTCTAAGTTGAGCGGTAAGTGAAAGTTGTGTGTTGAGCGCACCAGATTTTTTCCCATGACATTGAGACGCAACCAACGATTTAATCGAACAGACGGAAGATACCATATCAACTGATATGTTAACATTACCATGCAGATAAAACATTTCATAATATTTATTACACATATCCTTACGCGAGTCTTAGATCATTATAATTTTTTCTGTAATATACACATACATCTTTTTATTATCTTTTTTTTTTTTTTTTTTTTTGGCAATTACAATGCCTTTCAATTTGTTGATCTTCTTTCATTCAGTCATCATTTCAGCTAAGAGTAGCTTATTGTAGGACGATTAATCCACTTTTTAATCTTAATCTTCTTAATTAATGGATGTTAAGACGATAAAGGATTCTTTAAGAATTAATATCGATTAGATGATATCATTTTGACACATTGTAAGAAGGTGAAAATAATCTTTATCGAACGAAAACTTCACCACCAACATACGACATCTTATTCTCATAATTATTTTTGTCTCTCATTTATCTAAAACGTGTTTTATTGTTCTTTATAGAAGGAATACGTTTGGAAGGCTAAAAAAAGATTAAAACGATAAGAAGTAGCTAGTCAATTGCAAACATTTTAAACTTTGATTTGAACATTGAAATAAAAGAAGTGAAATTTAAAATCATACACGGTATGAAACATTATTTAAAACAAATAATTATATTTATTAATTATAAAAAGTATTATATTTATTTTATTTTACACTAGCTATTTCATTTTACAAATGTATATTTCAATTATTTATTTGATTGTAATAATTAATTAAGTGCTACGAAACATTTTTAATCCGATAAGAGTGCTAGTGATAAAGAAGGCCGCTATATTTATTTATATTTCATTGTGGGTATTTTTATTTGTTTAAGTGCAGATATATATGCAAATTTCCATTTTTATTTCGCTGTAGTCTATACAATTAAGTATTAAATAATACAAACATAGCATTTAGGATTCAATAAAACCGCATATGTGTATGTATGTATTATTTCTGAAAACCTGTATTATCATGTTACGTATGGACACCCGTTCTAATTTTTCGGGCGAGCTCGGTGAGCTTGGGTTTTTTCGTATTCCTTCGGCCCCCCTACAGCTATTCTTCGATACGATCTCTTATTTCTTCTTTAGTTAATTATCGAATTCAATCATATTTTATGTTTAACTACTTTTTCTATCAGGTTAGTTGTGAAATGGTTAATCATTTCAAATAAAAAGATTAAATATACTTTAAGGGAAGAAATATTGAAAATTAGCCATTTAAGCCCATTGGAGCCGTAGTGTTCAGTATCTTTCAATTTTTTTCTTAGAATAGTGATTTAAGCTTCAATACTGCCACCGTCATACCAGACGGAAACGACAAGAAACCGCTCGACGTTTCCGATTACTTCAGCGCTTCAGACAAATGCTCTTAACTTCCAATTAATTACAAATGAATCATATACATGACTATAATAAGGCCTATTTGGACTTATGGAGTTGAGCTCGAATTCCTCTCGTCTCCTTACAATCAAAAATCCTTCGTAAAATCCTTAATGCTCCCTACTTTGTTACAAATAAAACCATCCATAATGACCTTAATGTTTCTTATGTTTTAGATCTGGCCCAATCCAGATACCTATCCTTCCATTCAGAATCATCCCAACCCTCTCGTTTCTAACCTTGCTTCCTCTTCAATTCATGATGACCCTCTGAGGCGTCTGAAAAGAAGATTTCTAATGTAGACATATCATTAGAGTGCTGCCATTGGGTAGTTTCTCAGCAAGTTTTCACGTCATTATATCCATATGTTCAAATTTACAAAATGTGTTTCTTTAATACAGTTGTAAATATTAAGAAATAATAAATAAAAAAATAAAAAAAATTGCATCTCACAATATAATTCTGTATTTCCGGCCACTAACTCGTGCCTGAATAAAAATATTTAGTTATAAGTACATTTTATTAGCTTTTATAAAATTGAGATGAGAGTGTCGTTTTTGGTAGACGTACAAGTGCATTCTGGTCTACAGGACTCTGGTCACATCCGCAGTCCCCACCACAGCTCCGAGACACACTGTTATCTTAAGATTTTAACTAAATAGGAATATTTTTTTTACTATCTCAAAAGAGTAATCTCAATCTTATAGTGATAAATATGAGTGATAACTTGAATTTTATTGCACACAAATTCACGCGATATTATTTTTTTCATGTACCTGATACCCATTGTATTCTTTAATTTAATTTGGTATCATTGTGTCAATATTTAATTTTAGGTAACAATTGTAAAATAAATGTAATAAAAAAGTAATATGACCCTTTGTATAATTTAGGTGTTGCTTCACGAGTATTATATCGCGAGAAGACGATTTCCTATTATTAAAATAATGAAAAAGAACTCATTACAGTAGTAACTCGGATTTTTTAAAACTGAAAAATAAACATAAGATGATGAAGATGACGTTTGTAACGAATAATAAATAAATGTGAATTAATAAAAAATTATCAAGGCATTTCAAAAAGGTATTCTGTTTGTTTTCTAGGTTCTTGAGACATTTTTGGGTAGCCTGAATTTCCAATGAATTATTAATATGATTGTCCCATCGCGTCGTGAGATAATTATAATATTTTATTGCTCGGCGAAGGACAGCAGTCGCATTTAATAAATGTTGAAGGGACGAGTACTCACTGCTATTGTACCATCAGTGGAGTTTGGCGAACCTCAATGTTTTCAATTATCTAAAGTACTGATTTAATGAACAGAGAACGACACTAGCAAATAGTATAACAGCTGTGTAATTGCGAATGATCCATTTCTAAATCTGATTTGAATAGTACTAACTGCGAAGGAACTTAAACAAGAGACATACAACATGAAAAGGCTCAGAATAAGAAGAGATTAGAATTGAAAATAAATAAAAGGGAACATTTATTATCTTACGTTCTAAAATTGATAAGAAAATAGATTATAATTTAAAACATAGAGACTGTGTAAATGTTATGCAGGGTAATACATTTTAAAAATCTGGTGCGGTGCACACAATACAGAACTTTCACCTACTACCCTACTTTGAGTCAAAATATTTTCATGTTTTAGGTATTTTCATATATATAAGTAAAGATTATAAACGGTATAATATATTCATTTTAAACAGTTAATTACTAAACAATACCGGTAGATATTTGGCAAAGCTCAAAATATTACAGAAAATATACGAATGTTAAAAAATAATTTCTTTTTAACAAGACAAATATTGAAAAATATTTAAATTACTAAACTACAAAAGCGGATATTTTGAAAAAAAATTACTCAATCCAAAATGTATACCATGGGACAAGTTGAAAAAAAAGAGTAGATATATTACTCATATATGAAAATCTTTTTTTGAAAATTATTTTAAGTGAAATATGAAATATGTAAGAACGATTTAATAATAGAAAAGCCGTTTACTGAACTGAGTTGTCAAAATGTAGAAAGATCGGAAAACATCGATTCCATAGTTTATCTGACTAACCCTTACTTATCCATTAGTTAATTATAATATTCTTTCATAGTTTATTTTTTACCCACACCTGCCAGAAGTACTGACAATTAGCGCATTTGCTGTCGGGAAAATACTAATAGTGGCTTGATCGGCGTGAGGGAAAGGAGTGCCGAGCACCCCTTCTTGGCTTGAATTCAGTATATTTTCAGGTGAGGAAATCTCTCATCCAGCTTCTTTTAAGCCTCCGAAGCGTTTCTTCGAGTATATTAATTGAAGCCACCTCTTGTATCAATGGGTTAGTATGTTCAAGTAAGTTATAGTGAAATTGTTTGTAATGTGTCCGTATGTGATCGTTACCTGTTGGCATATTTAGATCTTTATGTAAAGTAATGTCAGTGACGTACCATGCAGCTTTGGTTATAGTCCTAAAAGTTTTTGACTGAAAGGTTTGTAGTTTCCGTAAGTGGGTAGTTTTGGCTGTGCCGTATATTTAAGAAGTTTAGGTCCATATAGGACCTAACTATATATAAATTTAAGTGTTTACTTTCTGTTTTATTTTAATTTTGAGCGTCTTGAAAGAAGTGAGTATAATAATCGTAGTCTGAAGTTTAACGTTCTTCTTTTTTTGTTGATATGTGGGCCCCATGTCATTCTTCAGTCAAATGTCAGTCCAAGGTATTGTATTTGATCTGTTTGCGGAATATCAGCATTGTCAAGGTGGCCATGTTTCACATTTAAGAGTTAAAGTAATGTGTTGTGATTTTTCTTGGTCGAGTCGAATGTTCTAAAGTTTACATCAATCGTTTAGCTTTGTCAGATCATGTTGTTAAATCAGTGAGGCGTGGGTAGGATTTTTATTTCTTTTCAGAATTGCTGTATCGTCTGCGTAAGTCGCAGCAATGATTCCGGCGCTGATAGGAATGTCGCATGTGTATATGGTATAAAAGTGGAGCGAGTACTGATCCCTGAGGAACTCCTGCTAAAGGTAAGATAGTTAATTATTTTAAATAAGCAAAATTCAATGTACATTAGAAAAATGCATACTAAAAATTCAGCATTTAAGCGCTGGCAGACAAAATCAAGCTGTATCAAGATAAAATAGAGACTCAAAATTAATGATAGCTATAAAGAAGATGAATAGATAGGAGCTAGAATAATGGCTGCAACAGTTTAGCCTATACAAGACTGTTATTCTGCCAGTTCTATATGCGTACGAGACATGGACCCTTACAAAAACAGCTGTAAAAAGAATTCGAAAGGAAAATCCTAAGACGGATAATAGGTCCAAAAACTAGGGAGGAAATGGAGAGAAAGAAGTTCAACGCCTAAGGAGGTAGGACTTAATTATTTGGAATTAGGACACCTCAAAACGTGTATTTAACCGAAATTAAAAATATATCGTAAAAACAATACATTGGATGGCTTCATCTTTAGAACTCCAATTTAATATATTAGAGGATTTTGCAAAATATATTCATGAAGACATAACCAACCTAAGCTGATTGTAGAAAAATGTTTGTGCTTTGGATTGTTCTGGGGAGATAAAGGAGACCGTTTTGATAAGACGCAATGTGTGAGGACTATTGTTAGTGAAATGCTACTCATGGGGCTGTTTATACTCGCTTGTATCTTTCTTAGATAACATGAAAGTGGGGATGTTGCAATGCTTTTCTCCACTCCATAAACCAGTTCCATATTTTATATTTCCTGATAAAGTGTTATTGCTTCATTAAAACGATTCTTAGTAATTCGAAAGGATATGAGTAAGCGATAGTGAATAGTGAAGAAACAATACTCAGCAAAGGATCGTAGTTGATAGGCCAAGAATTTTCTATTTTACTTTCCTACTGTAATTAGGAAATTACTATAATCAGGTGAAATGATATGAATCAGATTTTCGTAAACGGTTTTCATCGTATTTGTGTGTTTCAGAATCTTTGGAGATGGATTACAGATAATCAACCATTAATCTATATGACTATACTTTTAAAAATATTCTAAAAAGATAACCACAGAGACCGAATAAATTGAAAATTATATATCTCCAGAAACATTTAAGATGATTGGTGGAGGAATTGTTAAATATTATTTAAATGAGAAGGTTAGGAAGCTAGTTGGAGATTGCAATAACACATATATATATATACATATATTTACACACACACACATAGAAATTTGCTAGTGTTTGTAGTCACTGAGAAAAGTAAAAATAAAATTTGTATTTAATTTATTTTCCTGTTTATTATACACACACAAGATTCTAATATGATATCTTTACATCATCTTGTTTAAGTATTTTTTGATAAATATCTGTACACAACATACACTGAAGGAGAATTTCGTAACGTCTTGAGACGGTTTCGAAAACGAGCACTCTGTGAAGGGTTCACGTTCAGGAATTCTCAATAGTCTAATTTTTAATCAAGCCAAACAAAAAAAAAAAAATAAATAAAATATATATATATATATATATATATAGATTTAGTTTGCTAGATATGTCTAAATACTTATACTTAGTTTATGTCTTGCTTTTAATCTCTGTCGTCTTAACAGGGAGTAAAATTTATATATAATGTATATATATATCATTTTATATATATATAAATACACAAAAATGTACTAATTATTGTTTTAAAATTTTAGTTGAAATAGGTACTTAGTTGTTGAGAAAATAAGGTGTTCATTTTGGTTTAACTTACAAGTAATCGATTTTCGCTTTTTTTTTCTTCTTTTTTTTGTGCGACAATCACTTTATCAATTCAGAGAAAAAAGTAGAATAACTCCTCTTTCTCGCACTCTACACACGTACACATACACACATTTATATTACAACTTTTAGATAAAATATCCAATAAAAAACTGTTTGTATCTTAAATAAATTTAAATAAAACCGATTAATTTTTAGTTTCTTCGTATTTAAATTTATATATATACTAAAAATTAATCGGTTTTATTTAAATTTATTTAAGATACAAACAGTTTTTTATTGGATATTTTATCTAAAAGTTGTAATATAAATGTGTGTATGTGTACGTGTGTAGAGTGCGAGAAAGAGGAGTTATTCTACTATTTTCTCTGAATTGATAAAGTGATTGTCGCACAAAAAAAGAAGAAAAAAAAAGCGAAAATCAATTACTTGTAAGTTAAACCAAAATGAACACCTTATTTTCTCAACAACTAAGTACCTATTTCAACTAAAATTTTAAAACAATAATTAGTACATTTTTGTGTATTTATTGTATATGAACTATAGCTTTATTCTTTCAATGTATCATTTGATATTGAAAACAATTTTAATTAATACGACAGAGATTATTACTAAGTATTTAGACGTATCTATCAAACTAACTCTAGACTTACGGACTACAAATATATGGAATTGCAAAACATGGTACATGAACAACCACAGTTTACACACCGACTTACACGTTTCGACCGTCAATGAACACATACGAACTTACTACAAACGATTTTATTGTATGTTAAATGGATACTCCAATCAGCTAATTAAAGAAATGACCACAAATATTATGCCGGAGAACTCCAGAAGACGACTGAAAAGAGCCTTGATGAGGGATATATTTTAATAATGATTTAGTAAATAAAAGCCATGGAAGAGATACCGATCCATATTGCTTTTGATCATTCTATCAAGCCTTTTTATATATTATTATATATATTATATAATATATATTATAATTATTATTTTCTCTCATCACAATGCCAGCAAATCTGTTGATTGTCGATAGTTGTAATTGAAATGAGTGGATAAAGTAATGATATCGATTAAACTAAATGATAATCATAATGATGATAAATTAAAAATACATCATTGAAACTTGGTTTATGACTTTTCCATCCAAATATATGTTAAAAATAAATTTAAGACTTTATACTTTGGCAATATAAATCATATTTGCAGAAAATATAAACTAAAACCTTCTTCTACTCTTCTTGATATACAGAATATTAATATCAATAATTTCATCGGGAATATAAAATAGAAAAGTATAATAGTATATTGACGTACTTTAATAAAAAAAATCAATAAAGATTTTGGAAGATTTAATCAATTTTAAAAAGACGTAGGTAAAAATAGTAATATTAACACCTACTCTTGAACATAAAAAGTGAAACTATGTCTCTGTTATCTTCTTGAACACATCCTCTGTTCACAAAGAAATGTATTCCTCAATTCAATAACATTCACAAAAATCTGATGCTGCGTGCATCACACGTTTTTCACTTACCAGCCAACTTAAGTAATAAAATTTCTGCTTAAATAGGACTAGTTATTATTTAAATCTATTATAGTGACTGACTCTATTATAGACATTGAACTATAGGTATTAATGGATCAATCACAATATACTTTAGAACAGTTCCAGCCAAGACACTTTGTAACCCCACACAATGACGTCATCACTCCCTTTAAAATTTAATTCATATTCAAGGTTGTTTTAAATTAAGTAATGTTTTTATTATATTTCATTCAACATGTCTCTAATTCAGTTGCTTTATTAATAGACTAAAATAAAATTAATTTTCATAAGTTTTGCGATTTTTAAAAATATATTAATGAGAAAGCAGATGACACGATTAAAAAAAGTAAAAACGAAGATGCCTGACATGATTTTTCACTTCACACGTTTTTCTTGTAATTTCTATGGATTTCTCATAGAGTTCTCACAAAACTCCAGCTCTTCCATACAATAGGAGACCGCGATACATTTTCTTTCTGTGGTTGAAGAAAGTGAATACCTATCTATAAACTTTCCACAGAGTCTGTTTCGATTTCAATTCGCTACTTTCTGTAATAGGCAATGGAAGTTTCCACAAATAATAATAATGATCTACGTATTATGTCATGATAAAAGTGCAAATATAATGAAATAAGCAGTTGTTATCTAACAGTATTCTGATAAGATTACGGACCCCAATGGAAGTTCAGGTTATATTAATCATTATTTTATAAACTGATTTTATTTAAATATATATTGCTTTAAAATCGTCTTTTGTAAAAAAAAAACTTTTTTTTAATCAATATTAAAACAATAAAATAAGAAAAATATAAAAAAAGTTTCTATAAAAAAAAGTTTGATCATTCCTCAATAAACATCAATTTTGGTTCATTATTTTCAATATTAAACCATTGAAACCGACCAAAAAATTAAAACAACCTAACCGCCCCCTAAAAATGTGAGGTTTCACATTTGAGGATACATAGAACTCGAAAATCATTTAAATTAAAAAAAAAGTTGTCCATCGGCATTTCTGCGAGACAACTGGAATCAAGGTACGAGGTCACACGAGGATGATCCTCCTACATCTTTCATTACTATCCCCTCTTTCCTTTCAAGTTGGCGCCCGAAAAACCTGTGTTGGTGTAGACCAGGAGCATCATAATTACAGCCCATTCAATCCGGCTCTCGAAAGTTTCTTTGATTAAATGATAAAATCTCTTTAAAGATATGAAATTACTCTCACGCGAGGATACCACATTTATAGTGGGCGGGGTGGCCGAACGGGCTAAAGCGTGTGCACTGCACCGCCGTTGCCCGGCAACCAGATATATGAATCAAAGATTAATAATAGTCACGAGTTCGCGTCCGGTGCCACGGGAGTCTTTTAAACCCCGCCCACACTCCCTGGCCCGGGAAAATCCCGTATAGCCTTAACGGCGAGGAAGGGAAGGACCAAAAAAAAAAAAAAAAATTTATTGCATGTTTTTTTTTTCCCGGAAAAGATTAGAAGGATGGAAAGAACATTTCTAGTATTCTTTGCAAGATCAAGATTGGTAAAAAAAATCGATTTTATAACATTAAGGCGAAATAGTAACTAATACTTGACAATTGTAGTTACTATATGTAAAGAATTGGTATAACCAATATTCGTTTGCATTTAACCGTTTTTCTAATGTACTCATTTTGTACTTATGTAATGTACGCATTTAATTCTTTTCTATAGTTGAGTATTGTGACAAAATGAACTTTTAAATTAGTAATTCCTCATTACCTAAATTGAAATGTTAACTTAGTAATATTTTTAAGCTAAGTAAAATAATTTCAATGAGGTTCATTAAAAATGTTCTTATCTGTTATAGCAAAACCATGAAATATAAATAAAAATGTAAGGACATATGGAGGTAATGCATTTTAATTATGAATACAATCTATTAATGATTTAATATTATATTACAGCTATGTGCAGATGAACAAACGTCTATTAACAACTGTATTAACTAATAAAAATACAAAAAGTAAATTTGAATTGGTAATATGACATGTGCAGACTTGAAGAGAAACTACCCATTAGTAGCACTCCAATTATAGTTCTATATTAGAACGTCCCGAGGCCATCTTCTCAGACGCCTAGGAGGGTTATCATGAACCGTAGATAATGTAATGTTTGAAAGGGTTTGGATGGGCATGAAGTTTATTATGGAAGGATAGGTATTTGGAATGGGCTAAGTATAACATATGGAACATTCAGGTCATTATTGATAATTTTATTTGCGACAAAGTATCATTATTAAGAGAGTATTATGGATTGTAAAGAGGAACTTGATGGTTTATTGGAGTCCCAAAGCTCAACTCCATAAGTCCAAATAGATCTTATAATGGTCAAGTAAATGAGTATTTTATAGTTTACCAGAAGTTTATCTACTTAATGTTGAACATAGGTGCCCTCCCCCCCAAGGTCAATGGCACAAGAACCTACTCCTCTTCCCTTTTCCCAAGATATTTTATTAGTTACTTTTCTTAATAACAAAGCAAGCAAAGATAGAATTAGAAAAATCATAGATAATATATAATTACACTCGCTGCGGTCTATTCCAAGTTTTCCGTTTGTTCCTTGTTCCGAAAATTCATAACTTCGTCAAAATTTGCCCCCCTCAAAAATTCAAAAACCTGTCAACGTAGACGTTTGTCCAGATGGTAGAGGTAGCGGTTCTGATCAAAAGGTATAAGTGGATTATAATTGAAAAAATGTGAAACTCTTCACAATTTTGCGTGTAATCCTTGTGCAAAGGTCATGCTAATCTTCTCTGTATCGTTTTAATTTAACTGGATTTTAAATATTAAAACAGATTTATATTAAATTATTAAAAATTTAAGAAAATATCAAACACAATAGGAAAAAACCTAATAATCACCACTATAGAAATATCTACGAGGTAGATAAGATAAATCCATTATAACAATCAAACAATTAATCAGAAAATTAGGGTGATAGGAAATGATCCAATATAATTATATAAAAAATCATAAAAAATATTATTCTAGAGTAATTTAGATACCATAATATTTTGTTTTTATTATAAAAAAATCTATCCGAATTTAAATAATGTTACATCAGAATTTTACGTCAATTTTTAGTTAGTATTTTTGAAATGAATTTGAAGGATACAATCAAGATGTAAAATATTAAAATAAAATAAACCATTCTATCAGATTTGATTGAATAAACAATATTTACTTCTGGTTAAACATTTACATATATCCTTCCTTTTCAGAACTAATATTTATATATATGTGTGTATAAAATATATCTGCTATTGCCACTTTTTCGTATGGTATGTCTTATTGATTTTGAAATAGGTTTTAACATACAAAAAAGACCAATTTGCAAAACTTGTCTGTTAGTAGCAAGGGGCTCATAAAAGAAGTTTACTTTCGTTAAAACTGGTATTAACAATTTTTCACAATATTTTTTCATATTATATATCTGATATATAGGTATATAAGTAAAATAATAGAAAGTAAAATATAAAAAAATCCATAAATATATGATTAATAACAGATTTCTGCCAAATTGCGAAAAACTAATAAGGTAAAAAAATAAATATCGTATATATTGTTTTTCAAATTTATATATTTTCATGCTCTGAGGAGTGATGGATTTTGACGAATGAGGTATCAATAGAAAGGTAATATCACGTAGGGTGCGCGAATCTTAATTTTGATTCCTAATTTTATACGAGGAGTTAAATAAAAGTGGGAGGTTTCAAAACATATGATGGTGCCCTCTTAACGAATCGAGACGTCACAAATGAATTGGCTAAAAGCCCTTAAAATCTTAAAAAAATTAAAATTAAAATGTGGACAAAGAGTAAATTTTTAACAATAAAACTATTTTTATTGCATTGGCAACGATATTCCTCAGACGTATACTGCATCTTGGATTAATATTCGATAGTAGTAAAAGCGGATCTATGGGGAAGGAGAACTTTCGGGCTAAAGCGCCCCCTCTCCCAACCAAAATGGTAAAACATAGCCATGTTTTATAGAAAAAAAATACTAAAAACTATATCTTAAAGTATTATTGTTCGTGTAATTACATTTAATAGAACTCCATTTCCTTTAAAAAAAAAAAAAAATTATCGTTAAACATATGGAAAAAAAGCTTTCGGGCTGAAGCCCCTCCAACAAAAAAAAAATTAAATCCTGGATCTGCTTGTGGGCAGTAGGATGATCCGTCCAAATGAAAAGATAGATTTACGATTGAAAATACTCTACTCACTTTTTTCAAAACCAAAATTGAAAATCAGACTTAAACTAAATACTTACACTTACCTATTAAAAACCATATTCGTATACGCCTCACAGAATTACGGTTCAGAAGCACAGTGAAAAGAAAAAAAAAGACAATTCAATCCATAATTTTAAGACTAATAACAGCAGAAAATTGGTACAAAAACAATACAACTTTACATAACGACATAGGACAACCGACTATCGACCAAAAAACACGTAATTTTTACTTCTGATTTCAGTTTTATATAAAACGTCCACAACAACAGACTTATTAACGACATAGTACCGGCTGACATGCCCATCAGGTGACGACTGAAGAGAAGCTGGATGAGGGACCTACACTATTCTAAGTATACGAAGATCAAAACGAGGTGCTGCTGGGTACCATTTTTCCTTATGATTAAAATACTACTTTTCTAACAATAACAACACGTCTGATCATTGTCACGTTCATGACAGGTGTAGATCCTCTCCACCAAAGAGAAAAAATATATATTTTTTAAAAGTGAATAATATTATTTATTATCGTTATTATTGAAACATTTCCGTTTATCTCATACTTATATATGAGGCATTTAAGCCTAGCTTTACAATTTGGAACAGTTTTTCACTGTAAAATATAAAATATTTAACTGGTGTCATGTAAAATTGTCGAAATTAAAACTTAATCTTAAAATTACCACGACGATTTTGAAAATGCTTCATATAATTGTGGTATGTTTTGAATGTCGACGTGAAGAAAATATAAAATGTCCAGCAATACTAAAGCCTGTTAGGAATTTTAATCGAGTTCTTGGCGCTTTTTCTAGTTTTTTTTTCTTTCCCTCCTGACAAGTCGTTAAAGCCGTTATTATCTGTATACCTCAGAGGAGAAGACTGTTGAATTAGTAAAAGAGAATTTTCTTTTCTGAAATAACTTTATTAATATATTTATTTTTCAACATATGTTTCCATCGATATATTGGTCAGTCATATAAATATTTATATTATTAAACTATATCAATGACCCGTCCGTAATATTTGTATCTGATTTTAATACATTAAGGGCTCAGCACAACTTTCATTCAATATATTTGGTAGCAAAGGTTTAATACATATATTTAGTAAACCATTATTTATGAATATGATTTACAATGTGACATGGTTTAATCATTCCGTTTAAATACTGTATTCGGAAAAAAAAAGAAAAATTTAAAAAACCAAATCCTCAATTCCGGTATGTAACTAAATCGTTGCGATATAACATATACTAAATGTTTAATAAATCTGCACCAAATCATCCGATCTCGATGTTTTTTGTAGAGAAATTCGTAAGCTTTCAAATAATCATATGCATAATGTACCACTAATTGCGTCTTTTCTAATTATTAGCAAATTATGAATTCATTTGTGGTTATGAAGATCCTGTTGATGTCATTTCGTGTAGTTTATCTGGTCCTAAATTCCTGCTGAATTTCTTGTAGATAGCTAAATTCATGTTGAAGTTATAACATTTTTGTGATTTTCGAAAAAAATCAAAGTGGTATGTGCTCTTTGGGATTGTATGAACTTCAGGGATTGTATGTGGGGGTAGGCTTAGTTCAGATTTCTTGAAAAAAATTTTAATTTTTTGACTTCCATGAAAATTCGTATTTGTTTGTTTTGCGAAATACATATCTCAACTTTCCCTTAAAAAAATATTTGAGCCCATTTTGCTCCTTGGCTCGGTACAAATTGTTCCATTTCAACATTTTATTGATACTACAAAAATATGCATAGTATAAACTTGATATTATAGAGCTCTCCTAAGTAATATAAACCGGAACTAAGTGTATAAAAGAGGAAAACAAATATCTGCAGTAAAAATATTTTGTCAGACACAACTGCTACAGATTTCGATGATTTTTACGTCTTGTAAGGAATTTAGTAAGCTTTCAAATACTCATATGTATAATGGAACACTGATTGGTCTTTTTCTAATTATTCGCAAATTCAATTGCTATTTGGACTTATAGAGTTGAGCTATGGGGCTCCATCAAACCTTCAAATCCTTCTCGTATCCAATCCTTACAATCCAAAATCTTCGTAAAATCTTCAATGCTTTAAATACCAATTTGACTTTATTACAAATAAAATCATCCACAATGACCTTACTGTTCCTTATGTTTCAGATTTTGTCCAGTCAGGATACCTATCCTTCCATAATAAACTTCATAACCATCCCAACCCTCTTCTATTCAATTCCTGATAACCCTCCGAGGCGTCTGAAAAGAAGACGGTTCTGTGATCTCTTAATATAGACATATTATTAGAGTGCTACCAATGAGTAGTTTCTCAACATGTCTTTCATGTCATTATATCCATGTACGAATTTACTAGACGTATTTTTTTAAAAATAATAATAATGCTTTATTTATTCTGGGACGAGTCCCTTTAGAATAATATAGAAGACAATAATGTGGGCTAAGGAGCCTTAGAGATGCATAAACAAAAGTATAGAGTAATTAAATAGTCAAAATAAAAAAAAATAATAGAAAAATTATAAGTTACTTAATAATTTAGATCAGTTAATAATGAAAAATAAAAAATTGAAAATAAAAATAATAAAGAACGATCTAATAATTTATATACATATTTACAGTAGTAACTATTTACAATTTTATGGAGACTGGATGGATAAGAAATGATTGAACAGGCGGGATTTAAAGGGTTTTGGATTGACGGATGTGGGGAGGGATGGAGTTCCAAAGGGATGAGGACCGGATAATGAACGATTGTCGAAGCAGCGGTTCGGGTGAATGTATAAATCAGAAGTCCGGGAACGAGTATTGCAGGAACGAACGGAGTATTTGAATTGAAGGAGCTCGGAGATGTATGAGGGGCGGTGGGATTGGATGACTTGAAAGAGGAAGGATGCTAGGAAATACTTACGGTGGTAGGAAGGATAAAGCCACTTCAACTCTGCATAAAAACGGGAAACAGAGCGTTACCTGGGATCCCGAAGATGAATCTTACAAAGCAATTTATCAAAAGTTTTAATTTCGCCTTGAGATCCCCAGGGCCGCCCCCATATACAGCAATAGTCAAACTTTAATATGTCATACTCAGCAATAGTCAAAGTGGAGAAAAATTAAGGAAGTTACTAGGAGTGACGGAGTTGAAATAGGTGACGGGAGTAATTTAGACGTTTTAAAGAGCAAATGGTACGACGGGAGATGTTGGATATATGGTTTTTCCAGGAAAGCACTTGATCAAAGATCATTCCAACGGTTTTGATGGAGGGATAAAATTTGATGGAATTATCATGTAGGAACAGAGTTGGAATATTAGGAATATGGAATATGCAGTTGTAAATATCATATAAATGATAATAAAAAAAATATATATGTCAATAATTTTAATTCTCGAATTGTAGAACTGGATCAACAAGCAATTAATAAGTGCTTCGATGATAGCGCGATCACTCCCTGAAAACTCATCAAACCACAGTCTTAAAATAAATTAAATTGGCAACTACAACACTTAATTAGCTATTTTGTCATTAATTTGAACTTCACGAATATTTTGAGATTTAATATTTTTGTTATCTTATAGATAAATGATTGCTATTAAGAATTCAATTAAAACAAATATTATTTCTTTTCAGCAGTATAAATAATATATATGTATATACACTTACGTCTGATAAATGAATACAATGCTTAGATCATATTAAAGACCGTTAAATTTTACATAGATATGACGATTTTAAGTAAAATATTGGTCTATAGTTGCTATAGACTGTAGCGCCTAAACGAATGTACCGAATTTAATAAAACTTCGCTTAAGTCTTATTCTCGATGCCCTTTAAATTTATCTATGTAACATACTTCAAGGAAAAGGAGCTGGAAAACAAGTTACGAGAGATGGTAAAATTAGTTTCCGAATAACTCAAAAAGTATACTCATTTTTGTCGATATTGTGATAAGTCGTTTTAACAGTGTTTAAATTTCCTCAAAAATGAACAAAGCTTCATGGAAATCAATGCACTATTAGTAGAGATATATCTATTTTTAAATATTTTTGGTTTATTATTTTCAATAATGAACCATTGAGGTCGAACAGAAAATTCAAAAACTTAACCCCCTCTCAAAATTTGAGGTTTTACGTTTCAAGATACGTAGAATTCGAAAAACGAATACAATTTTTTTTGTCCGTCCGCCGTCCGCGAATTTTCTACGAAACTACTGGACCGATTTTTTTTTTTCCAATTTGACTTTTGTTGATATTGTATATGATTATTTAAATGTTTATGGAATTTTCTAAAAAACAAAAAAAATATCGTTAAAATCCGAATACGAAGCAATGATATGGTCTCCAGATGTTTTTTGTATGTTCTACCGCAAAAGTTATATCCTTTGTTTTGTTTCCGATTTTTGAATGTGTTACTGAAGTAATACTATTTTTTTTTTTTGCATATTACAAATGATTAAAAAAAATGGTAAGTCCAATAATTGGAATCACTTTTTATTTGTAAATAGTAAGCTAATGTTACTTTGGATGTATAATTTTTTTGGAAATAATAAACCATTGTGAAATAATTTGCGGTGTTTTATTCTTAGGATAAATTCTTTTCAGACCTTTTTGTAAGAGTTTTTTTTTTTACTCCGGGAACCTTGAAATTCGTATTTTCGTTAAATTCTGGGTTTGGAATTTTTTTCATTATTGCGATTATTTCCCATAGCATTTATTATATATATATATATATATATATATATATATATATATATATATATATATATATATATATATATATATGAGTAAATATAACTTAAATGAATATGACTTGATATTTACGGATTATTTATGAAATGAATGAATTGAATAGAGAGCTACATTTAAAATGGAACATTAAATTTTTCATCGATTAAGTAACTAATCGTATAAACTCGGTCTGATAATTTAAATCAACGGTCTAAAAATAAAAAAAACGTTAAACTGGTAAAATTTTTAACTTTTTTGCGGAAGCCAAATGTTACTTTTATTTATGTGTATATGTCTCCTAGTTCATACATTGGTGTATTACTAAATATTAAAATTCCTAAGCGACATCTATTGCTCCCAGTTGAAACTAGGTTCCGAAAAGTTGCGTTAGCTTCGAAAGGCTAATCTCTATTAGTTGCGCCATAGCAGCTCGCTATCAGAGTTATGTCCCAAATGTAAAGAGTCGGAAAAACAACTGACGTTTCCTAGACAAATATTACCATTTCACAAGTTCTCGGAACGTTTCACAACTCCTGATTGGGATCAATAAATTAGGAAAGGCCACGTATGCCGGCGGGTCTGAGAAAAAAAATCGAGATTCGGCGATTAAATTGCTTGATAAGTAAATTGTGCAAACAATAATTTTTTAAGACATTATTTTATGAAATGTTATAAATTAATAGTCGGCCCGTGCGAGTAATTCGCTGAAAATTTTGTTTAGCGAAGAAATAGCAAAACGATATGAAAATAAGAAGTCCCTATGTATTATATAAGGAAGGAATTAATAATTTTTCCGTGGTCGATTACAATATTCTATTTAACATAATAACATAATATTTGTACAAACTGCTTTGCTAGGACCTTTTTTTAAACACTGATTGGAATGATAATAAAAGTAATAAAGACTAAATAATGCTCCTGTCATGGGATTTTCTAAATCAGTAAAAAAAAAAAATGTAAGAACAAACAAATGCCTTTAAGAAATATTAAAGTTAATATGAAAAAAGGTGTAGTAGTCTATTCTATTCACTATGCAGTGTAGAAGAAGAAGAAGAAAAAGTATTTTTTTTATAACATAATATCAATTACAAAAAAGTACAAAATAATATTTTTGGATTTAAAACCGAAAATCAGACGTGCTACATGATCTGTTGACGGCCAGAAGAGTTTGTGCTTTATAACAAAATTACATTTCAATCTATTTATATACAAATAATTAATAAGAACAATTATATTTACAATGTAAAAGTTATATAAATATTTCAATTTCAAAAAGAGTGGTACCGAAATTCTCCTATTTATTAATTCTTAAATTATCTGGTGAGCATTATTCTATAGGAGAAAGCAGACTTGCAGTAATTTACCAATGCTATCCAATTGATTCCATTTATTAAATCTATTACTTGATCCCGAGACAAATTTCTAAATTTTAACCATTTAATTCTAAATTCAGAGAGTATCGAACAAGCAGCCAGGAAGTGATAGACATCTTCTGTTTCGTTTGTATTACACATCCTACAATTATTATTTGTTTGCTTGAAGTGTTTATAATTTAAGTTCAAAACATCAATTCTAATTTGAATTACCCATCTGATCCCCTTCAATGAGCTTTTCAATGAGAAAAGTGTAATAGTATATTCTACTCATAAATGCAATATCTTTAAAGATGAAGACATTATTATTACAAATAAGAGAGGAAGTATACCAAAAATAATGTACTGTATCTTTATTAATAATTGTCCGATTTTAACGACTTTTTTTCGTTTTGTAGGTAATTTAGTAATCTTTGTAATTATCACGGGTACAATCAAGAAAAATACATACTTTTTGAGTATTTTGCAAATAAAGTTTCTTTTCCTTCATAACATTGTTTCCAGAAATTTCTGGAGGATAGGACTATTTTTCGCATGTGAAGGAGAAGAATATTTTCAAAATGAGTGGTCAATCATTGGATTTGATAAAGAATTGACGAAGTTATGACGTAACGACAAAAAAACACCTTTTAGAAATAATATGTAGGGTTATTCTAATTGCAATTTAGATTTGATACATAATGCTAATTTCAAGCTCAATAAGCCAACATACTTCATAAATTACTTATTATACTGTCTGTAATATTGTAAAAATGAATTATTTTATCAATGTTACCTATTTTCCTTAAATTTATTTCAATTCATATAATATATTTATTTTCTAATAAATTTATCTTAAAAAAAATAATTACTTTTTTTTATTTAATTGTTTATCTAAAAAATTGTCGAACTACATTCTTCTCTGTACACACACAAACACACACACACATAATCCAACAAAGCTGTGGTAAGACGTTTTGGGATGTTGTAAAGTATGCTTCCAAAATTTTAGAATATTAGATTAATTGCTAGTTAAATGAATAATGGTGTCTACAAATTTTCTAAAACTAGTCTAGATTCAAATTTTAAATTGTTACTTTTCACACGAAACGTTATTCACTAGTTATAAAATGGGCAATGATAAAATGTGCGATTTCTTTGTGGTTTTTTTGGTTTTCTTTCTTTAATTCTTTTTTTTTTTTTTTTTTTAAGCACTTCACCTTCTAACCCGAAATGTAAATATATTTAATCAAGTGTCACTTAAAGAAAAGTTTTTTTTTTTTTTTTGTTAAATAAAACTAAGTAAAAATGTTTTCTCGGATCCCCTACGATTTCATAAACACTTCAAAGGAACCACTTCTACACCATTAACGCAAATGCAAAATTACAAAATCAATTGATTCATATAAGTACCTTGATCATGCTAACGAGAGAGTTTTCAGAATATTTCTACACTCGTCAAATAAAAAACAATTAATGGTATTTTAATAACTGTGAAGATGGCTATTAATTTAATAATCAGAGGGAAGAGAGGTGATAACGTAGTTGTTATCGGATGCCTATTTTATTTTATTGTTATTCAAAAATTCACATCTCAAGAACAGATATTAAGTGATTTGAATATTTTAATTAGTTTCTATTTGTAAAAGATTTTGAATATAGTTATACAATTACTTTATGAAATAATTGGACTAAATAAATACATTTCATTGACTAAAGAACTACCATTTAATCAATATATATCTATGTTTTCTATGTTATCTTCGATTAGTGATAGAGATCGGAAGGAACACTTCTTAGGGAGAGCCACAGTTTATTGCAGAGAAGAGAGGGACCAGAACGCCGGATGTTACGGTTAGGTGATCACCATGGAGGAATTGTGTCAAGCTTTGAAAAATAAAAAAAAACGGAACTGTCTCCGGACCCTGTTATGAGTCTGTGGGGCTAAAGGTGAATTTATCAAAGAGAGAATACATCGCCATCTGCACCGAGGACGCCAGTAATCTTCGTGTCGACACTCAGACCTGTACAAATTTACTTCTATTTAAATATCTTTGGGATTCTGAGAAATTTCGTAATAGCCCAACTTCGCCAGAAAATAATTTATCTTCAAAGTAGAGCAGTAAGTGAAAGTTGTGTGTTGCGCGCATCAGATTTTTTACATTCACTTATCTATATATGAAATATATAGTAAGGGTAGTGTTGCCCAAATGCGAGACCGAGACGAGTCATGGTCTTGCAAATTCAGTCTTGGTCATGGTCTTGGAGAGAAACCTAACTAAGCCCGAATGAAAAATTAGAGAAGTTAAATGCAAAAGTATATTGGTTATACCAATTATTTACATATAATAACTAAATCGTTAAGTATTAGTAACTATCTTGCCTTAATTTTTATTCAAAAAATTGATTTTTTTTACTAGTCGTGGTCTTGGTCTTGCAATAGTTAGGCGGCCTTGGTCTTGGTTGCAAAATGCAAGACCAAGACCTATTTTGGGCAACACTAATAAGTAAAACTAGTAAGGGTATTACTTTCACTTACCTATATATGAAATATATAGTAAGGGTAAGTATCGAGAACGTGAAACTTTTTGAATCTGAGTTTTCAACAAAAATACACGTTTTGAAGTCTTCTGGGTCCAAATAACCAAGTCCCGCAAAATTGATATTACGTATTTACGGTAGGTATATGCCTTAGATATATGTTACAGCAACTTTTTAATAAATGTCCGCCAACCAGAACTGCCACTTTATACCAATGGTGAAACACGTTTTTACAATTTCCTCAAAAAAAGCTCAAACGATTTTGATTAAACTCAGTGAAGCATTGTATAATTAAGTGGTATTTATTATCATTTAGGTTTTATCTCCATTGTTGTCATTTGACAGGGCTCCAACGCCAATGCTCGTATACGTCTTCCTCTAAAGTACCTTTAATATGGTTAATTTCAAAAAAATAACTCTCTTTTATTGACAGAAACTATAAAAAATGGCTAAATATGAAGTTTGAAAGACTATGATAGTTGGAAACTGGAGAAAAAAAGAAAAATGCTTTTCCAGGTTGAAAATGAATCTCCGGAAATAGCAATCAGAAGGTATAGGTATAATATATCGTTGGAAAGCGAAGAATTTTAGAAAAACAATAATATTAAATAAATAAAGTTGTAAAAGGTAACCGTAGAGTGACGAAAAACTTATAAATACTAATTTCAGAAAACTAACATTATTTAACGTAAATCACGTTTCCAATGAAATTTTCTTATTAAATGTAAACTTTTAAAGTTTTTTTCTAAGCATGAAAAAATTATTTGAAATCCACCGATCATGCCAATGCCATTGTCTAAAGTGCTAAAAAAACCCGAAACGCAGTACTACCTCCTCCTTCTATTGTTTAACATGAACTTACGTTTAAGTCTAATAGATTACATACTATTATAAAAAAATGAAATTTAGCAAATCACTGGAACTTGAGGTTACTACGATATTTATTGCATCAGTTGTTTCTCATCATTGTTTAATATTACTGATATATCTGATCTGTTTCCTGGTTAGATATAGGTGTGTTAAATTCATATCATTAAATTCTCAACCTGAGATGATTTTATATGGTCCAGCGTTTTACTGATTTTTTAATAAATGTTAATTTGCTTGGGGGGTTTACATTACACATGAACTTCCAACTATTTGATATTTTCTTTATGCCATATTGAGTATAAAGGGGATTTGAATTCAGTTTCTCAGACCTCCAGAAATATAATTTTATCTAATTTCAAGTGACTATAATTATTTATATTCATATTTATATAAACAATTTCCTGGAATAATTATAAAAAATAAATAAAAAATAAAATGAGAGTACATATCTGTGGATTTTTTTACTAATTTATCGAAATCTTATGTTAAGAAAAAAATAGTAGAATAATAGAGATGATAGTGCCCGAGGGGGCCAAATGTCTAAGGCTGAGACTGTAGAATTTTACAATTAATGTGTTAATGTTGTTATTTCAAGGTGTTATGCTTCTTTCTAAGAATTTCGGATTGTGTAGTTTGAATTTTGTTGACGTAAACGTGTTTTGCAGATACCCGAAATTCTGTACCGTGTGTCCAAATAAGTCTTAGTATAGCCGGTTGTTTTGCAGTATGTTGAGTGAAGGCCTGTAGTGTAAGAGACGTGACAGTTGTTTGTATCGCCTTATCAGTACATGTTCCTTTACTTGGTAGATATGTTCTTGGTGAATTTTCAGTTAATGAATGTTCCGAGAAACCGTACATAATTTTTTGAAGGAACTGAGTTTTTGTCAATTGTTACAACATGATATAAAACTTTTTAAAATCATCATACTGTTTACTTAACATTATTAATTTAGGCATCATCGAAATTCGAAATATGTATGTGTATTTTACCTGTACTGCTAGAACCCGTGAAGGGTCAGTACTTCGTTGGAAGGCATTGATTCCAAGTCAACTGTTGTGCAAGGTGATTTGACCGAGAACACATTCAACCACCATTCTTTCCCACTAAATTAATAATTTAATCAGCAGTAACTTCTTTATAGATCTAGGGCTGAATAAATAATTTCTTCTACAGACAGACCCGAACCCAGTACCTTTAATAGGAGCACAGTGCCTTACTCGCTTGTAGTATAAGCCTTACTCGCTTATACTACTTGATGGTTTAATATTTTTTCGTGTTAGGAGCGTATTATTACGGAGATGCTTCTTTATTATAATTTTATAGAAATCTATAAAAAATAATGAAGTAGCCATATTCAATAAATAACGAAGTGTTATATACTCTATTTGAAAATAGATACTCGTAAATATTATTAATATAACAAGTTCTTTCGGCCACTAGATCCCTAGGAAGAGGTTGCGGGTGATCCGAGTTCCTTCACCCCCGGAAGAGCGGTTGTTTGCGGTGTACTATTTGGCTCCGTTATTCTGCAGGAACAGTTAGTTCAGTAACGTTTCCGTCTTCCCAAATTACTTATGAACTGCTGACTTTACCACTTCTGGTTACACTTTTTCTTAATAGTACACAATACAAAATCATTAAAAGTGACTTGATACAAAAATGAAAAACTCCCTATAACTATAGTCAGTAGAGGAGTCAGGATTATTTCTAAGAAGGATTTTTTCAATTTTTATACAGGTTGTTTCATAAGTAAAGGTAAATATAAGAGGTGATATAAGGCATCAAAAGCTATAAAAAGTGTTCGTAAACAATGGTCTGATTTTTCTTCGTGTTTTTAGTGTCAGGTTTTCTGTTGTTGAATAGAAAGCGATCACTAAAAAATATTTAATTTAATTAATTGGCAATATCTTCAAAGTAAACTTGACATCATTTACTTCAAAAGAAAGTAGATTTTGTTCGTGGTAAAACCATTTAAAGAAGACTTTTGAATAATTTAAATTCTATAACCTAAAATGACTACAATAAATTATTGCAAAGCTTTAATTTCTTTCTTTTGATTTAGTCTATTTTTTTTATTGTCTGGGATGAATTACTATAAAATATGGAACATTATAAACATAAATTCATAAATCGACTTTTTATTTATAAAAAGCAATTAAAAACTATAATTCTTCATTTTTTTTTATCATTTAAAGTGATTTGTGGTTTTACCCAGATCTCTTTTATTGAAATTGATCTGCATTTATAAGCAACAAAATTTATTTTTACGTTTTCATGAAAATAATCTAAGCAATCACCAGGTATCTTTATTTTAAACAAAAACATTAGGATTTGAAACATTTAGCTGGTCACGAATACATACGGGACATTTTTTATAATAGAGATCTCAATAAAAAAACATAATTTCATTATCACTCTAGATGATATTCGACTAGAATTATTTTTAACATTTGTTTCTTATAAATAAATAGTGTATTTATGAATTCATGCTTATTATAGTACATTCCAGGTAATGAAAAAAAACCATTACATCATTAATGAATTATTGAAGGAAGTTTATCTACTGTTCTACATGACATGGATGATAAATATTGAGGACGCAGTCATTATATAGTTTTTATTGGTGCCGACGTTTCAACAAAGAAATGTGGGTCATCATCAGGGGGTTTTTCGAGCACTGAAGGTATTCAAGTACTCAATTATTGAGTACTGTATTGATACTCAATAATTGAGTACTTGAATACCTTCAGTGCTCGAAACACGTCCTGATGATGACCCAAATGTTTGGGTTGAAACGTTGGAACCAATAAAAACTTTATAATGACTACGTCCTGAATATTTATTACCCATTACATTATTATAAGACATTGAAAATAAAAAAGGTTGTTTTTTTTTTTTTTTGTCTAAAACAAACCTCAATCCTAAAACAAACCTTTTTTATGTTCAGAAGTTGGCTGTGAAGTTTAATTTTTTCTAAATGTGACTATATTCAAGTTTCACTAGCTTCTAATTACCACTGGAATAATAAATAATTTTTGGAAGTATGTTTCGCAAGTAAACAATTTTTTAATTTATTTTATTTTAAAATATTGATTTTGATATTACGATTGGAAAAGAAAAAATCGTATTTCCTGAAAAAAAGTTTAAACAAGGCTGGAAATAAATGTATCATTAGTAATAAATACAATCTTATTTAAAATGACCGTAATATCGATAGATACTTGTTTATTGTGGTTTAACACGAGTTGCTATGATTTTAAATAATTCTAGGAAATAAGAACTTATATTGTGTAATGTAACTCAGTAATCATAATCTTAAGAAAGTAATTAATTAAAAAATAAAATAAAAAAAAAAGATGCCTCCTGTGAGGATTGAACTCACGACCCCTGGTTTACAAGACCAGTGCTCTGCCGCTGAGCTAAAGAGGCTGTGAGTCGGAGAGGCAATAAGGCGGGACTGGACTCTAAAATTGAATGTATGTCGTTTTTTATAAAAATAAATATAGGAATATCTAAGTTATTAGCGCCTTTTTAAAATAATAATAAAAAAAATGACTTTCACACAATTATTTTTATGTATTATTAATAAATATTATTTGATATATAGAGTAAAATTGAAAATAAATAGTACCCATTTAAGAAAAGTTATTTTTACTTAGTCTTATTCGATTATGTACAGATTAATCCTAAATCACGGGCGAATCTGCGGGGGGAGCTTTCGGGCTGAAGCCTCCTCCCCAAAATAGTAAAATATAACCATGTTTTATGGAAAAAAAACTTTTAAAAATACATCTTAAAGTATTATTGTTCGTGTAATTACATTTAAAAGGACTTAAGGAATCACTTAAACATCATTTCATGTAGGTAGTTAGTTTCTTTCTGTTTTTCCAAAGAAATTATCGTTATTTTTATGAAAAAAAAGCTTTCGGGCTTAAGCCCCCCAAAATTAAATCCTGGATCCGTTAGTGTCCTAAATTAATATACCATGTCTAGTAATCCTAGTAAAGTTTTATTAAAATGTAATTACACGAACAATAATACATTTACAGAATATTTTTTTCATTAGACAAGGTTATATTTTACCATTTTGGGAAAGGCTGAAGCCTAAAATCCCCTCCCCGCAGGTCCGCCTATGAGTATTGAGGAGCGGTGTATACGAAATTAACAAAAGACATCGTGTACTTCACTATCATCAAGACATCAGCTTCCGTTAAGAAATCTTTATCGAAATAATTCAGCAGGAGCTTTGAAATGAACATGTATTTGTCATATACATATATATCTGTCAAGTGTCAGTCCACAAAATTGTACTTTACCAGTTTTAGGAATGTGGGCATCATCAAGATAAATATGAGGGTAAGTTTAATGTCGAAGTGTGAAAGTATTATGTTAGAATTTGTTTTGGATAACTCGAAATTTCCAAAGTTTGCAGCAAACATTTAGTTTTGTTAGATGATGTTGTAAAGTCGGTGAGGTGTGGATAGGAGTTGTATATCTTGTTAGAATTGTCGACTCGTTCCCGTAAGTCGCTGTAATATTTTGGCACTGTTAGGAATCTCTTGTGTGTATATAGTGTATAAAAATGGAGCGAGTACTGACCTCTGAGGAACTCCTGTTAGGGCTGGCCTTATTAAAGAAAAGTTCCGATCGAACTTAAGTTTATTTTAGAGGACAAACCAACAAGACAAAATTCATTAAAAAACTCAAATTCAACGTTTACGAGGTAAACAGATGATAATGTGCGAAATAGTCTCCGATTTTCCCTCAGTTTCTTGGACGGATCGATCATAGGTAAAATTATGATTTCAATGTAGAACTAATTTTGATTCAACTTGAACCAAATTGACAAGCTCTGCACTTTCCTGTACCTAGTTTTAAACCGAATGTAGTAAAATTCGGATTCAATTTATTTATTTAGAGAGCGTTGTAGCTCAGCACTGTGCCACTTTTTTCCGGTCCCGCATCCGGAAGTAAAATTATTCATGCTGTCAAATCAGCCTTGAATCGTAGGGATCCACTATCCCTACGAGCTATCCCTAGGGATACGGCATATATAGCTTCAATAAAGTGGATATTTTTATTAATCAATTAATTAAAGGAGAAAACCTGGCGTTTGAACGGGATCTCGGTTGAATCACCTACTTGCACTTGGCTTGGGAACTAACACTACTTCTTTCAGTTCACAAAGTATTAAAGCCAAGGTACGCAGATAGTAGTGTTAATTACTATCACAACCTAATTTTTAATAAACTAAAATTGAATTCACCTCGGATAGACTACCGATAAATAGTCTTGGATTTAGTTTTTTGTAAAGAAGTAGTGTTCTTTGGTTGATGGTTGTGCAATTACGTGATTTGGCCGAGAGCACGTTCAACCCCCATGCTCTCCCTCTTAATTAATTATTTAATTAAGATTACCCACTTAATAGAGGCTGGATGTGTCCCAGGAAGCTTTCTCGACTCCAGGATCGATCCACGGCAGGTGTATTTATAGAATAAATAATTTATGTCATTGTCCGGATTCTAACATGAAGCATTAGAGTCAGTGCTCTACCACTAAGCTATACCTCCCCCTCCAACAATTGTAACTCCATTAAAATATGATTCACCCAAAAACTCATAATCCTATAAAATATGCTAGCCTAAGAAATTCACAACCTCGTGAAAATTTGTTTCTCTAAAAAACTATGTTGGTGCCACCCACTTCTGGGCACTCCTGACTCAGCTACAGCTTGATTAGTATGTCAAGTTCATTTGGAAAAATTAACTTTATACTGCTTTAAAATAAATTATAAAAGTTATTTTTCGATTGATTTGAGAATCAAATATATATATATATATATATATATATATATATATATATATATATATATATATATATATATATTTGTTGATCGCTTCATTACATTCATCAAACTTTTCAGATATATATTCAAGATGAAAGATATGGGCAACATTTTATGATTTCGAAATTAATCAGGTTACTTGAAATATGAACCTATTTCGCACTTAGGCTACTTGTCCATATTACCTAACCCTCAAAGATATTTAGATATATTTATTCAACCGCTGACGTAAAACGCAGCTGAATTATTACTTCGAGTGTGTTTGTGATCACCTGATATTGACTTGAACATTTTAATCTGATCCTTCATTGAATTTTGAAATAATTAAAAAAATGAACAAATATATGGGCTGTTCTATAGCGCAGAGAGGGTCGAGCAAGTGGATTGTACAAACAGTAAAATATCCAATTTAAAACATATTTTACTGTAGCAACCTACGCTTGAATATTCTCTACTGATATTTCCCACTGTCCTATCGGATTGTCCAGAAAAAAAAGTATAATTTCATGTTTTCTTTATATTAACGTTTCTTTACGTTAAGTATAAATTAATGTTGTCTTTACGTTTCAGGGATTATTCTTTTTGTATGGATTTTAACTTCTTCTAAAGAAAGAAGTTTTTTATCATCTGTAGCATTTGACTCATTGGATATAACCCAATCTTTACTAAGATGTCAAAGCGCGATTTTGCTGTAATTTCGATTTAGGAGTTTGAACTTGATCGGATCAGGGCCTTAAAGGCCAGAAACAGTAATGAAGTTGAGTGATGGCAGTGTGAGTGAGTGCACCATTCAACGATCGTTTAAAAAAAAAACCAAAAGGGAGACTTCATTCTTGAAGACAACGATGGTGGTGGAAGGACTTGATGCCCGTATTCTATGATGGTTTACCTTTTAAATTGAGTTGAGTTGGTCAACGATGGTCGGTTTCCTAACTTTAGAACTTTAGAAAGTTCTGGGATTTCCTTCGACCAAAACTTGCAGAATATCGTCTACAGGGAAAGAATTTCTTCTTTCAGACAACCATCTTTGTCTTTAAGGCTGAAGTCTTTCTCTCGATTTTTTTAAAACCACCGTTGTATTCACTTGCATTACGAACATCCCAAAACTTCAAAAAGGTACCTGGCACGTTGGGCCCAACGAGTTTAAACTCGTAAAACGAAATCTTATTAAGGAATGAATTATTGCCAACTAGTGAAACTCTATAGAAGATAAAAATTGAGACCCATAGAGAAGGAATAATTTCTTAAAACGTAAACATTTTCTAACATACAATAAAGGATATATGAAATCCTGTATTTTGCCCGTACAACCCAATATCTATTGCCGTGAATTCAATTGTCTTGGTTCGTTTTAAAACATGAATATTTGAGCGGGTAGCGAAAACAGACCGGCGAGCAGTATAGTATATCTAGGTGTTACCCTCGATAGGCACTCAACGCTGGTTCGCCACTGTAATAAGAAATTGAAATCGGTAAGGATCAAGGCATACAGGCTCAACCATGTGTTGACTAAGTTAACAGTTTACAAAAGTATTTTAAGACCAGAATTCCTTTATAAAGCACCACTCCTAACTAACATATCACCGTGAACAACGAAGAAGCTCCAACAGTTTCAGAACGGTATGATGAGAAAAATAGTGACACATGACTTTATAAAAAACACGTACGGACCTACTACATACCACCCTCTAATTACCGAAGGTGGGCGACTTTATTACACGCAGGCATATCAAATTCGTTGATAGCCTTAAATACTCGACAAACCCAATTTTTAAAACACTTACTCCACTTACTCACAAACCTATGAGAAGGTTCATACATTAATACAAACATTAAAAACCTATTACTGGACTGAGAAAATTGACATTTACAGGACACTAGTGAGCCCCGTCACTAAACTAAGACGAACCATAACTATGAATTACCACAGTACTCCCAATTCCCCACCCTACTCTTAAAATGCACTCTGTGCAGTACAAGAGGTCATGTTTAAGCCTCTTACTACCAATCTCAATACCACATCATATGGGGTTTAGAAAAAAAACAAAAAACCTACTACATGCTTTAATACACGTAGGCATATCAAATTCTTTGATAGCCTTAAATACTCGACACGCCCACATTTTAAAACACTTACTCCACTTAACAAAGTTTTGAGACGGCCGATATACATTAAAAACCTATTACTAGACTCGCCATAATTATGAAAAACCACAGTTATTTGGGACATAAGTAAAATTTATAATTGGAAGATATGTACTCCCAATTCTCCATACCTCTCTTAAAATGCTCCCTGTGAAGTACAACAGGTCATGTGTAAGTCCGAATTTATATTCCGAAGCTTTTAAAACAAAACATTATTTTTCGAGTTAAACTTGTTGGTGATGTCAATATGAGATAGTATTTTTTACTTCAGGCTCTGATTCCTAAGTTATACGAAATATAAGAGAATAAATAAACTTTATGTGCCCTTGATTATTATTTTACTTTTCTTATTATACCATAATGGGAATAGAAGTAATACCGAGGTTATTTACTCAGGAACTACGTTTGTAGTCTAGTTGAAATTAGACAGCTATTTTACTGTAATAATATCAAGAACTGTAATTAGGTTATGTTAGGTTTCATCCAAAACTACACTGACTTTCAGTACTAGCGGGTCACGTGGTTCTCTTTTACAACAACTGACGGCTACCTTAATGTTAATGCTGCGTACTTAACAGTGTGGTAATATTGAAATACATTTCTCGGACTCCCGAAAAATGAAAATTAAGCGATCCAGGTGTAAATCGATCCCCAATGTAACGGCCATCTTCAACTCTTAGTAACGCGCTCTAATTCAGTAAGAATTTTAGAATCGCTGTAACTTTTAGTCGTTTCATTATTTATTGTCGAGGTAAAAGAATATTTTTTCGTGTTCTAATACCAATAATATACTTTACCATTTGATTCCGTACAACAAAGTGCGTAGAACATGTTATCCTTTGAAAAATTAATTTAAGAGGATTATCTGGAAGAGAAAGCCACGGTTGAGAGAATGGAGTGTTTCGTCCCACTATCGTGTAGAGCCCGTTTGTCGATCACAGGGAGAACCTTTTCACCTGGGAGAGGATCAGGCGACAGAAAGAGATTTATGATTCCTCCAGTTCTGATTGATGGCCGGGTGGCGAAATAGGAAACAAAAATCTGGGTCGTGCTCTGAACAATTTCACCATTCTGTCTGTTTTTTTTTTGGACAGTTTGATTTAAAATTGTCTGATTATCAGTGTATAAAAATATTATCTATTTGCTGACTACAGATTATTATAAAGGAATATGGTAGAGAATTGCAATCATTAGAAATACACACACAAAAAAACAAAAACATTTTCATTGTTTATAAAATTTAAGATTCAAAGGATTATAAATATTTTAATCCTATTTAATACTTACCAATACTTAATAATCCCTTTAGAGAATTCTCTAAGCTTGTTTAATCCCATTCGAATTCTTCAAAAAAGCCTCAATTTAGTTCGTAGTGTCCTTGTAATTTTAAAACATTACTGAATGAAAGGAAGGTGTAGTTGACAGGCGCACTGCGCGGCGTTGGTATGAAAAATTTATTATTGGATATACGACGTTGGAAGAAGGGCTCCAGGCGACCATTAATGGATACTGATGAGGTTCTGCATGACACTGTTGAGTCAAATACGTTTACAAGTACTCGCGAACTTGTCAGGGAGTGTAGTGTGTCGAAAGATACTGTTAGTCGCTATCTATTCTCCATGGGGAAGGTGAAAAAGAGCAGTTGACTGGTCCCTCACGAACAAACTCCTCGGCAATCAGCTAAGAGGTTTGAATTTTTTGAAACTTTATTAAAAATCCTTGGGTGAAAAACAGCTGACTAATCCACCATATAGTCCAGACCTCGCACCATCGGATCGCTATTTACTTAGATCCATGGCCCATTTTCTTCAAGGGAAAAATTTGATAATTTTGCAGAAGTTTAAATTGTGGTCCAAGAGTTCTTTGACAGCTATTCCAAAAAATGGTATCAGCGTGGGATCGAGCAATTGTCCATCACCTGCCTAATAACGGTAGATAACAATGGACTACACTTTGAGTATTAATTCTATTTTATATCAAAGAAATAATAATAAAAATATTTGCTAGAAAAACGTTCATTTTTTATTTTTATGCACCCTATTAAATGGTGAGAACATAATTAGATAAGTAAAAATAACTAGATAGTATATGTAAGCAGGTAAACTCAACATTAATAGATATATGTAATGAAAAATACATGATATATGAATTGAGGAAGCTCCAAAGTAACGGTAACAAAGGTAGCAACTTAGAAAGATTTAATATATAAGTAACCCAGTTAGGAAACTTATAAAATATTATATTTTTTTTTTAAGTCAAGGTTATTAAATAATTTTATTATTATTATTGAATATCCATTTACTTATTGTGTTTTCATATTTATTTATTATTATTATTATTTCCTAAATTTATAAATCATGTATTTTCTATTTCATTTATCTATTAATGTCAAATTTACCTACTTACATATACCTATCTAATTATTTTCTCAGTATATATCAGTTGTCTGGTCTTTGCTTAGCCCTCATAAAAGCCAGAAATGTCGGCACAATAAAATAAATTTCTTTCTTGTGCTTCTAATGACAGCAATCCCCGACCACTTTTTCTTATTAAAATATTATTTAGATATTGTGTTTTCGTAAATGCACAAATAATGGAAATGATTAATGAAATCTGTTGGAAGGCCGAAATATACGAAATCGGAAATGTGGAAAGATACTCGATTTCAGGACTTCCTGGCTGGCTATTGTTGATAGGACAGCCGAAGATATGGCATTACACAGTTCTATTGCGAACATACTTCGAATTCCACATTTTAGGAATATGTTTCACCTTTTCATATTAGTTACTGATAAAATATCAGAATATTAAATATTGTTATCTTCATGATGATGTACTGAAACCATTACATCAGGAATTTTTGGCTTAAAACGGAAAAATCTTTCCAAACACCTGGTTTTGATATGATAACACCGCCTCACTCAGAAAACCGCATGTCATTGCAAAAATATATTTATTTTATAAGATCATTTTTTGATAAATACACGAAAAGTCATTTATATGAATTGACAATAAACGGTTTAACGGCAGAAAGCTAACAATGGTTCCAAAATTCTTACTGACTTGGATTAAATTAATTGTATTAAAGTTATAGGATTAAAGTATTACTGTACTTTTAATTAATTACATTTAATACGACTTCAAGTATCACTTAAAGACTATTTAATATATAGATAGTTAATTTCTTTTTATTTTCCAAAGTAATCATCGTTATATATTTAAGAAAAAAACTTACCGGACTGAAGTCCCTCTCCCAAAATTAAATCCTGGATCCGCTAGGGACTTAAGTTGTTTCAGAAAGGAGATCATCTAGAATTGTTAAATTGAATTTGGATTTATTTAGAATTTCTCAAAATTTAAAACATAAAATTATCAAAGCAACAAAACAAGCACGCAATGCTATCGGTTTTTATTTTTGTTTCATTTGATTCAGAATCACAAAATACACAATGAATAACCTTTAGGACAAAAAGTAAAACAGGCATTCATTAATTAATAAATGATAAAAAAATGATAAAAATAATAAATATTGACAAAATACTTGAAGTATCTTAGTCATTATATAAATTAATTAGAAACTTAATAATTAATATTAACGTTTAATAGTTTTATAATATTTTATGCTCATCATTATTAAATTTATATTATTTTGATTCTCGTCACCAGAATTTTTGCAAATGGAATATATAAAGTCGGAAAAACCTGGGTCTAAAAGTATTAAATACGTAAACTAATAGTCCGTGGTACAGACCGTTTTTTTATCGCATTATTAACATCCGCCTAAAACTTCTTAAATAGTTTCATCTCATCGCGTCCTTAAACTATTTTATTTACGAAAACTTTTGGAATCGGGGTGTTTTCTATCTGGAGGTGGGAAAACTGTGTCTATGTAGTACTAAAAACTCGTAAATACACATTATCTTTCTACTTGGATCGTAAGATAATTTGATCACAAAATAGATAACAAACTGGGCCTACAAAAATATTGCCCCGTTTGCACTATATAACCTCGTTATTTTGAAAATTTGGGGGTCTAGGTCACCAAACCTATTTTTTATCTAATGTACAAATGTGTATTTACAAGTTTTTACTACCTAATTATATAGAAAAAGTTTGCTCCCCTTCCCCCTCAAAGATTTCTTAATTAAAATAGTTGTAGGTTACGATGAGATGATACTATTTATGAAGTTTCAGGCTGATTTTAATTATTTGATAAAAAGGGGTCTGTACCACGGACTATATACATTCTGTGTTCAAATTATAATTATTTGAATGTTGAGGTACACAGAGGTTTGGTTTTACCTAAGTTACTGCATTTTAAAAGAACGCACTTAATATTTTTTTTCACTTTTAGATCATTTTTTCGGTAATGTAGCGGATCTTCCATTATATTGGTATTAACATTTTAAAATTCTTAATTTTTGAAATGGAGTACATACATGGAAAATGCAAATAGTCAACTGATTTGGCTTAAATTATAACCGAACGTTTGCTAATTTAAAATTGTTTATAAATCATTTATTTTCAACTAATGTTCTTTTCCTGCCTACGCAAACTGATAGATAACAATTTATTGCAATTTTCTACAATAATATTCACTATCGATATTTTGACTTTTTCCCCGCTGGATTGCCTACGTCAAGCCATTTAATTGTGCAGCGATCCTGGTTTGCGTGAATAAGACATTAATTATATTGAAGATGATGTGAAATAATTTTTTTTTTTTAATAAATATAATGTTACCTTGATGAGTAACGAGGAAAAGCTGCTTTAGAAATCACTCTAAAACGCATATATATATATATATATATATATATATATATATATATATATTATATATATATATTTTTTTTTTTTTTTTTTTTTTTTATTTGCTTGATTAAAAATTAGGCTATTGAGAATTACTGAACGTGAACCCTTCACAGTGTACTGGTTTTCGAAACCGTCTCAAGACGTTACGAAATTCTCCTTCAGCATATGTTGTGTACAGATATGTATCAAAAAATGTTTAAACAAGATGATGTAATGATTAATATTAGAATCTTATAAAAACTATAGGGGCTCGAGATTCCAACTTCACAGGGGTTCTCTTGAAGACTTTCATATCTGTCTGTGCCAAGTGCTCACTTGTGAAAATTCAAGTTCCAAAGTTCACTTCGACAACATAACTCCTTTAAATATTTGTTCTGCCGAGACAATTAAATTCCATTAATTCGTATTAGTCAATCCATTAGCAGACGAAAAGATATTTTTCAAAGTACACACAAATGATGGGGGCAATGATTTTAAGTTATCTCGAGAATGGAATGCTTCGTTTTTGGATTTTGATCCAGGTACAAGGTTCAAAAAGTGATATTGCAATGGTCCAATCGGTTCTTAGTAGTATCGTTATTCGTATTATATCTAATGACAAGTATCGATAGCTCTAAATCGCGTTACACTAAATCTATTACGCACGGTTTACATTGTATTTGTTGTCTTTATGGAGCCTTATCGAACGCAAAGCTTCAAATAATAATAGTCGTTCTTGGGTTTATTTCTATTGTTTGTCCAGTAATAGTAACTGAAACCATCGGTAACTCATAAACAATTAAATCTAAGAAAAGAAATATATACATCTTTCTTATCTAAATGAAAGTTATCAAATGAAGGATTTTATTGCTTCGGAAATTTAAGAGGGAAGGGTTATACGAGTACACTTACACTAAACAGATATAGTGATGAGTTACGAAATTATTTTCAAATTAAATATTGCCAAATTAAATAAACAATAGCCACTTAAAAATAGCATAATCTAAATTTTATCAGGTCTTTAATAAATTTGCATTTTAATAGGAATGTAGAGTTTAAATTGTTATGATTTATCAGCATTATCGTAGCTAACCACTGAAGGAATTTTTTGTAGAGGAGAAAAAGGGAGGGCTTGTATACCCTCTGCTCTTACATTTTAATCTTTATTTTAATTAATTAATTTGATAAAAGTTTATTAAATAGATAACAGATAGAGGTTTGGTGGCCGGGCTAATACATGTATAAAACTCTCATTGCTCGGAAACCAGATAAACCCAATTTTTTTAGTTTGTTTTTATTTCTTAATGATATTTACAACCGTATTAAAGAAATACATTAAGTAAATTTGAACGTGTTGATATAATAACGTGAAAACACCAGTTGAGAAACTATCCAATGGTAGCACTCTAATGATGTGTCGACATTAAAAGATCACGGAGCCATCTTCTTTTCAGACATCTCGGAGGGTTATCAGGAATTGAAGAGGAAGCAAGGTTAGAAACGAGAGGATTGGGATGATTCTGAAGTTTATAAATAGTTGTTACTTTTAATTAATTTTCAATTTTAATTGGAAAATTATATACGGTGTGGATGTACTCTCGGAAATCTTTTATAAGTATCCTTAACAGGGTAGATGGTAATATTTCTCAAAAAAAAGTTTTAAATGTTTATATAATACAAGAAAACTACATATCATTAATACATTCATTGCTCTTGGTGTTTACACCTTTTCTGCTGAAATATATTTCATTAGTTTTAGAAATGATAAAGATGTCTGCTACTATACGCATATATATATATATATATATATATAATATTATATATTTTTTATTGATACAATTTACATTTTCTTTTCAAATTTATAAACAGTAACCTACCTACGATTTATAACCAAAACAAGATGCCCCTGGTGTAAACTATGAGTTTTGAAATACTTAAAATGAGTAAAGATGAAACTTGCAGGTAAAACTATGTAACTGCAGTCTATAATTATTTATAATTTACCGTATTTTAACAATGATAGTTAAATACAAAAAATATTGCTTAAAGAGTACACGCTACATGTAGTATGCCAGCCATATTATATCGCCATTTATCATTCTCCAATATAATATGAACAATATTTGCTCAGGTCAAGTAGCACTGCATTTATTCCTTAAATTAATTTAAGTTTCATTGGACTGTTATTGCCTTCGGGGTTAGCGGGAAATTTTGAATAAAACAGAGTACGTACGCCAGTTTCATTAAAATTTAAGATAATATGTGGCATATTATGCCATATTGCTTCTAGCGACTATAAAACACTATATGTCGAATCCTAGCGGATTGAGAAAAAAAATCAATGTGTTTTTAGCTAAACATGCTTTCTGCATTAAACATTATTGGATTTTTCAACATTATCGTTAACATGCAGTCTTTGTATGCGTAATGATAACGAATGGTTTTAACAACTTAGAAATAACACACTGTAATGGCTTTGACACTATAATGTAATAACATCACTGATGTGGCATAGAAATCATTATAAGAGTGTATTGTTAGTTTCAAGAATATATAGAAACATCCGCTTATAATGTACTCCATCGAATTTAAGAGGCATCTGTTGTTTCGTTAGTTGGTTAAAAAATTTGGTAAATAAGTTAATTATGAAATATTGGAAACATTTTTTTCTTAGAATTTATTTAATTTAAGAGTAATAATAAGTAATAAAAACATTAGAAAACTACCAATATAAGAATAGGTACCTATTTTTTATTTATTTCAGAAAGTGATAGTGGGCACTTATTCAAACATTTTGTTGTTTGTTAAAAACTTATTTAATAAATATTAATATATAATAAGTTATATCGTGTTTGAACGACCACGAGGTGTTATCGCTACAAAATGTAGAAATGATTAATAAGAGCTTCATATATATATATTTTTTTTAAAATTATTTATTCACTTCCAATTTTTAAAGTTCCAAGCTTTTTGTTACTCATTTTTAAAAACGAAGTAAATAATGTAGAAATTTTATTAATCTTTCCTAGAACATTTTGCAAATATTATATAATTTGAAGATGAATTTTCGTTGATTATTTTGAATGTTATCTAGGATGATAGTCAAATGGATTTCAAGACAAAATGGTGGATATCAAGAACTGATCTTAGCAGACAGTGATAAATATGTGCTACGGACACTTCTAGAAGCTTAGTTAAGCCTGTAAAAAAATTGCCATGATGATTACCTGCATGGTTGCGTCAAAAAGTCGGCAACCAGAATAAGTATATTTCGACTGAAGATTCTGACTACTATTATTAAGATTTAGATATTATTGTGAAAATTGAACTGATTGTATTTCAAAAATCATAATAGATGATTTGCATAAAATATTTTTTTTAAAGGAAGGAGATGGTCCGGGGTGGCGGTCATAAACAGGCTAAATAGTGGCAATACTATTTAGCCTATTTATGACCGCCACCCCGGACCATCTCCTTCCTTTATAATGCAACCGGCAACTATTAAATCTTCAATATGACTCAAAAACAACGGGGCCAACAACGGCCAGATACAAACTCAGCACCTCTTCGCCGCAGTTCTAGACTGCAAGGTAACATCAGATCCTCACCGCAGACTTTACCCACATCTCAGGCTTTTAATAAAATAGTTTTGCCACTATTTAGCTTGTTTATGACCCCCATCCCAGACCATCTCCTTCCTTTATAATGTAACGGTCAACTATTAAATATTCAATAATTTTTTTTGTAAACAACTTTTTTTTATTATAATAAAATCTGTTACATTACCATTACTATCAGCGCTACAAATTTCCATTCATAAAATATAATGGTACTGGTATTGGTGGGGGGACTCATTGGCCAATGAGCCTAATGTTCCTTTTTGTCAACCTCGAAAATAGTATCAATGATAATCAATATCGCCTCAATCTTTCTCTCATTTCTTGATTTAAGGCGGAGTACAGCAAATGATGTTGTCTGTCCTGGCCAGTGGTAAAGATACTTCAACAAATTTAGCTTTTTCAATACCTTCAACTTCTGAAACGTATTACAACGTAGACAATATCTTAGATCTGAATAGTGTAACCTTATTAGTACGAGGTATATACCCCTTTTTATCAAATTATTAATATCCGGCTGAAACTTCGTAAATAGCTTCATCACATCGTGACCTAAAAATATTTTATTAACTAAATTCTCGGAATTGTGTTGTAGTTCCAATCTGGACTCAAAATTTGTCTATTTAATTAGGTAATAAAAATTCGTAAATACTCATTTGCTTTACATTTGAGTCGTAAAATAATTTGAGCACAAAGTCGAGAAAAAATGTGGCCTTCAAAAATAGTGAGCCGTTTGGTGTTGTCTACACCCTCAAATCATCAAAATAACGATGTTATATAGGCCAAACGGCCCACGATTGTTGCAGGCCACCCTTTTTTTCGATTTTGTGATAAAATTATCTTACGATCAAAGTTGAAAGCAAATCATTATTTGCGAGTTTTTATTACCTAATTAAATAGACAAAGTTTGCCGACCTCCAGATTGAAAACGCCCCAATTCATTTCATAAAATATTTGTAGGTTACGATGAGATGAACCTCTTTACGAAGCTTCAGGCGGATGTTAATAATTTGATAAAAAGGGGTCTGTACCATGGACTGTATCATTTTATGTGCTATTATAGTTATAATTATTTTTATAACGGAGAATGTATATTGCCGAATAATGAATTGGAAAAAACGTTATTTGTTTCAGTCGTAGACACATGCAGACAAAAATACCAACAAATCATTTCCTAATATATGAATAGGTATTTAATAAACCCATTTATTTCACAAGGCGTACCTTTTTTCTTTTTCTTTTTTTTTTTGTCCCTGCGAAAACTCGAAGGCCACACTGGACCCGCCGTGGGAGTGCGGAGGAAGATACGATATAACCATGTGTTGCCAAGGTCAGAGGGACCGGACACTGCCGAAATCAGAACGAAACATAAAAGGTTAATCCCGATTAAGAGGGCTGGCCATTAACTGGAGCCATGTTTGTCCGCTATAATACCTCTTTGTAGCCTGCTTCGATGGCTTCGGGTATCGATCTCAATTAGACGACACGACAAGCGTCACTGATTGTCCAATTAAGTTGCAAAGTGTTAGTAGTGTGCGATGCTTCGCAATACTTGTCGTATTGCTTCTCAATATGTTGTAATCCTCTTCAGATTATATTTCAATGCGTTGTTAGCGCAGATGAAAAATATTTTTGATGTTAAATATTAAGTAAATTACTGAAAAAAGGAAGGTAGCAGTATACTATTACACGTTGTTTACAAATGATTACATAAATTTATTTGGTGAATTCACTCAAACCACCTATCCCTCACTCATATCATCCAATGTATAAAAACCTTGGCTACTATTGGTCTGATTGAAATATTTGTAATTTATTCGTTATGTTATAGCAAACTGAAACGACAAGAAACCGCTCGACGTTTCCGATTACTTCAGCACTTACTAGACAAACGTTCTTAACTTCCAATTAATTACAAAAGCCTCATATACTTGACTATAATAAGGCCTATTTGGACTTACGGAGCTGAGCTATGGTGCTCCACTAAACCATCAAATTCCTCTCGTATCCAATACTTACAATCCAAAATCCTTCGTAAAACCCTCAATGCTCCCTACTTTGTTACAAATAAAACCATCCACAATGACCTTAATGTTTCTTATGTTCCAGATCTGGCACAATGCAGATACCTATCCGTTCATGATAAACTTCAGAATCATCGTCCCAATCCTCTCGTTTGTAACCTTGCTTCCTCTTCAATTCCTAATAAACCTCCGAGGCGTCTGAAAAGAAGATGGTCCCGTGATCTCCTAATGTAGGCATATCATTAGAGTGCTACCATTGGGTAGTTACTCAACAAATTTACTAAATGTATTTCTTTAATACAGTTGTAAATATCATTAAGAAATAATAAAATAAAAAAACTATGTTTAGCTTTGTAGATAGTTAAATTATCTTTAAAATGAGTTCCGGGAAGATCTCAGATTATGTGAAGTTAATTAAAAAATTAGATAAAGAGTAACAATGTTTGAGCGCGAGTGGGTAGAGAAGTGTCCAAGCGGTCCAACGCGTGTGTAAAATAGACGTTGCTCTGCAACCAGAGTTCAAATTCCGGTGCCGGAAAAGGACTTTTAACTGTGTCATAATTCCAACTATGTTCAATAATGAGATATGTAAGTTTGAAAGTCTTTGTGTTTGGGGTTTAGTCAAATGTAATCCAACTTTTTTGTATTTGATGTGATTTCAATTTTTAAACTGATTTTAAAAATATGGAAGACGAGAAAAGAATAATTTAAGCGGTCCATATATAGGTTTCGATTATAAGTGTATTATTTGCATCGCTGCCGGAATCTAAAAAATATTGTTAAAGAAATGTATTGGCCATCTTTAGATCCCAATCCATCAACTCCTATCTTACTTTCCTCTCTCCTCATGAAAATTCCTTATAGAAGATTCCTAAAAAAATCCTAAAATCCCATTATATTTCACATCCTCTTGAGGTGATGGCTCTTGGGCAGCGTCTGACGGCTAGTGTTGCCCAAAATAGTTCTTGCACTTTGCAAGACCAAGACCAAGGCCGCCTAACTTTTGCAAGACCAAGATCAGGGGACTGGTAAAAACATCGATTTTTTAAATAAAAATTAAGGCGAAATAGTTACTTATACTCGACAATCTTATTTACTATATGTTAATAATTGGTATAACCAATATATCTTTGCATTTAACACCTCTAATTTTTCATTCGGGCTTAGTTAGGTTTCTCCTATCTAAAAAATGACAGTAATATCTCTATAGTAATAAGCTAATAAGTAACTGCAAGACTGTTGCGAGACTCTTGCGCAAGACCATGACCAAGACTCAGTTTGCAAGACCAAGGTTCCTCTCGGTCTCGCATTTGGGCAACACTAGTGATAGCGATGAAGCCCAGGAATTGTTACAATAATAGGCTTTTTATTAATTTTTTAAAAATGGCAGATGTCATTCTTTGATAAGAGGCCACTCAACAGGTAAACCTATGGTACTATAAAAACATTCAGTCCGTTATTTTTAAATAATTTCTAATTAGTTTATAATACCAAAATACTCAAGAAACATAAATATGAAAATAAAGATTAGGTAAGTTTAAAGAAGATATTTAACACAACAGTTCAGACAAGGAGCAGCGCTGTATATTGTATATATTGACGAAACGAAATTAAACGGCCATTGAGGCCGTCCCGAAATTATGTAATGGGCTCCATTGCGACACCGTTCACCTTCGCTCCTTCACATTTGCATTTACAAAAAAAATCTCATCCATCAACGGGAATTATCTACTAGCAAGCTCAAATCATGGTCAAGCGATTGTTTCAACAGGTTAGGATCTCAGTAAATAAATTAATAAATATATCTTGGGTTGATTAAAAAAAAAAATCATTAATAGTCCGCGGTATATTTTCATCAAATTATAAATATCCATCTGAAACTCCGTAAATAGCTTATTTTTTTATTTACCTAAATTATGGGAAATGAGGAGTTTTCAATGATTAGATGGGTGAACTTTGTCTATTTAACGATATATTAAATTTTATAACAAAATCGGAGAAAAAGGTGGCAAAATATTGAACCGTTTGGCATAACACTCCACTTATCGAAATAACGAGGTAATATGAGCCAAACGTGCCAATATTTTTGTAGGCCACCAAACATTTCCCCCCGAATTTTTGAGGATTTTCGTATAAATAAATGTATTATTAGGTAACTATAAGATGAAGATATTTAAGGAGTTTTTTGACGGACGTTAATAATTTGATCAAAAAAGGGTCTTTACCGCGGACTAGAAGTGAACTTTTATGAAATCAAATCATTAAGTACTTGAAATGAGAAAATTGTAACCTTCCAGTAAATGTTTTTAATTTATAAAGGGTTTGTGTCATTTTTAAGTACTTAGTGTTTTTGCATCAATAAATGTACTAACAATGGAAGATTACAGTCATTTGGTCACCGATTTCAATCGACATTGTTTTAGTGATTCTGCATCAAAAAATATTAGTCACTTATAAAAAAAAAACTTGGGTTATTAATAATAAATTAATAGATTATATGTAATAAGTTATATATATTCGATTTATTTTTTTTGTACAGAATAATACTATCAAATAAGTTATAGTGTATTGTTAATTACTAAAATCAAAATACGGTTACAGTTAAGTTTATTTTATTATGACATACGAAAATGTATTATTTTTAAATACCTTAAATACGAATCTTTGAACAAATAATAACAAAATAATCGTTAGAATGCGAAATTGCAGCTCTTTCCAAACATATAAATAACATAAATATAGTCATTTTTTGTGAAATGGTGTAGTCGTCTAGAATTTTTTACAATTTTTGTGTCGAAAAAAATTCGAATGTCAATCCCAGGTAAAAATTCATATTTTTCGATTAATAAGAATTCATTTTTAACGATTTTTTCGGTATGAAAAAAGCAAATATCAACGCCATATAAAGAAATCTTTAGGCAACCATTGCTACTTGGGTTGCACCTGTTTATTTTAATATTGTTCTCATACTCGAGCTATCTGCCAAATAAATATTTTTTTTTTGTTATTTTAACTAAAGGAAAGAGTTTTTTTTATTGAGAAACACAGTTGTATAATGTGTTTCGATGTAGATTTTATTGAGATGGTGACCCACAGACTATGAACTCCGTTTGTAAGTGATATTTTGCAATAAACCGACGATACATACAGAAAAATGTTTTGAGGTTCTATTTAAAGGATCTAGACTTGTATGCCTGTAAACAAGTTGTATACAACATTATTCAACGGGCACTAACAACTCTGTTGTACCGAGAATAATGTGACAAATTGCGTTAAACTCAACATTACCCGAGACAGGGCGTTGAGTCACATGAGACTATTGGGAGCTGAACGCGAAAAGATAATTACGAGCCTATAGAAATAGTTTAGCTATAGTGTTAGTGTTTTTATGGAACAACCGGCAATCATAAAACATCACGTACATCCCCTCCGACTTCCGCCTCTTTATATAACTAAGAAAAGTTATTATTTTTAACAGTCCATTGCTTCACTTCATACATTGTACCTCTGTTGTCTTGCGTGATTAAATGACCTGGAAAGTCAGTTTTCTGTTGTGAGAGTCAATTGAGGTAAAATTGCTATTAATCATCGCGATCTAGGATCATCGCGAAAGACAATAATTCAGCATCTTATTTCCAAATTGAATCCTAATAGATTTTTACGGACATTGAGAGAAGTATCTATTTCCATGTAAAAATATCCAATGAATCCCAGAAGGCAGTGGACCAGCTGATGCAAAGGTTGTGTTCTCAACTCGTCTCTCAGTTTTTGCCTAATTTTTTAGCGGAATCTCTCTGATTATTCACTTAATACAGTTCAAGTGTACATCAGAGCAGTTTATATTTACTGTTGACATCTTTTTTGTTATTCTTAATTTTTTTTCTCTATGATATGCGGTATTACCGGCAAGTGATGGACAGTAAGGTACCCAAGAGTACTCGGTCAGACGGCGTGAGTACACCTCGTGGTTCACCAGCCAAACAAAGAACTCGTCGCTGCCTACGAGAAATACATCCAGTGACCAAAGTGAACACTTCAGATCCAGAATCTCAGCCCCAAACAGGTACGTCTTCGCAAGAAATAATCGAAGAATCCCCTTTCTTTACTCCAAATCCCTACCAAGGGCTTCAAAATGACCGAGAAGTAATGGAGTCTGCAGCAATACCCAGAGAACCTTGGTTCCTCCGATATTTGTGAAAAATATAAAAAATTTCCAGTTGTTCTGCACCCAACTAAATAAAATCTGCCCTGGCAGTTATTCTTGCCTTAACAAGACCAATGACACAATAATAACACCAGATTCTGCTAAAGCCTACCGAAAAATAGTGAAGTGCTTATCAGAAACTAATTTCTGATATTTTCACACTTACCAGCTGGGGCAAGAGAGGGCGTTACGAGTGATAAGAAATTTACACTCCTCAACCCCAACTGAAGTGATTAAAGAAGAATTAACAACGCTTGGTTTCAATCTACGCAAGGTAACCAACGTTTTAAAGGAGGACAAGGAACAGCCAGGGTTACGAAATAAAATCCCACTAACATTGTTTTTCGTAGACTTGGAGCCATAACTAGGTATCGAAAAAATATACGAAGTTTTCAAGAATGTACTACACAATGGTGAAAGTTGAGAAACCATACCCCAAGAGAGACATCGTACAATGCCATAATTTTCAGACCTATGGCCACACGAAGACATATGTTATCATCTGCCGCGTTGCGTGAAGTGCGGAGAATAGCACAAATCTGTAGAGTGCAACAAACCTATACAAGATCCTGCAGTGTGTGCCCTATGCTTGGAGGGACACCCGGCCAACTACAAAGGTTGGCAAAACTCTCCTATGGAAACATTTCACTATTGTTCTTTTCCTGAAACCAGGCAAACCTGCCAACAATACATCATCCTATAGATAGATCTATTAGCCTACTCCCAATCCTATCAAAAATTTTTGAAAAGATCCTACTGAAAAGAATCCTATCCCTGATAGAATCCCATAAAATTCCTATATATCAATTCGGATTTCGTTCCCAACATTCCACTGTCCAACAAGGACTCCAATACTCCAAGCTCTCTAGCTCGATTGAAGTCCAGTGTTTCATCTCTTTTCCGGCAGCATGTCTCTCAGGAGTTATTTCTGCTTCCTTCTTTACACGTTTGTTCAGGGTTCTATAGGCAATCCAGTCTTTCTCATATGCTTCTTTCTTGGCCTTCACCAGATCCAACACCTCCTCAGACCATCATCTGGTTACTTTCTCTTTTCACCATACCCCGGCTTAGATCTATTTTTCCTTTGGCCTGCTTCCATATAACCTTCTAACACTGGATAACCTCCATAAGAAGACACAGTTTGTACTTTTGTAAGCGTCCCGCTTTTAGATCCTGTCCACCTTTCCACGTGAAAAGAATCTTGGTTCGGTGCATAAAGGGATCAGTTCCACATTTCCAAACCCTGAACACCCTTACATCTTCCACTTGACAATTTGGCTTTTGCCTTGTGACGCAATAATCCAGTATAGAGGACTGAAATCCAGGCTTACTAACTTAAATAACGGAAAAAAAACGTGCTTAACAATTAAAAAACAGGTTGTGTAAAAAAAGTTGATTTCGAAACCGGCTTTTTTCAAGTGTAAGAAACCTTGCATTTCTAAAATATTCTTGAAATAAAAATCATCAATAGCTTTGTAAACAGTTTTATTCAAATGAAAATTAAAAAGAAAGAGAGAATAAACACCCTTCTTTTTACCGTCTCATTTATTTATGTTTTGGAGTACTCTGCACCAGGTTCATCTATTTTTTTTTTTTAAAGAATAAATATAGATTTATACATAACATTTGTTAATTGTCACCGAGGACTCTTTATTTTCACTAATGAGAATGTAAAAAGAAGGGTGTTTTTCTTACGTTTAATATAATTACACAGTATACCTATTAAAAGTAATTAAAAATAAATTTATTTTACTGCACCGTTATTGTAAACAGAAGTTAATTGTTTATTGTACTATTTTTATAACTATTTCTTCTTTTCTAACTGCAATCAATATCTTCATAAAAAAAAAAATTAAATAAAATGTGCTCTAAAGTTCAAAATGGATCTTATACAAGTTACAAATACAAGTTATTACTGTAAATAAATCAATGATTATCGAAAATATGTTCTTTAAATAAAGAATTTCTTCATTTATTTATTTTTTAAATATTGGCTTTGATATTGCAGTTGGAAGAGAAACTAGTTTTCACGTTTCCTGAAAATTGTATGATAACAATTTCGGTTCAAATTGGAAATAAATGATTCGATTGTTTCCGAACTTAAATTAATAAGAATTTAAAAATAATTTGCACATTACACATACGAGGTAAGGTACGATTCACCGCTCAGTTTTTGGCTTCTTGCCGAGTGATACTTCCGCGTGAGGCGTGAGTCAGGCATGAAACTGGCATGGAACAGGATATGATTAATGAATCTTCTAAAAAAAAAAAAATATTTTTCTAGGAAACAATACTTAATGAATGTTAATAACATATAATAGATATCACCACTTCAACAATGCTCAGAAGGCGGTATGGCACAAGTTGCGCGATCAGAATCATCGAGGGAACAAATTTTTATGGTGTTATGGATTTTCGAGGATGCATATTTTTTAGTGAACTGTGAATATTATGGAGGAATCATATTTTTTTGTGATTAAAATTTCGGAAAAAATTCAGGGTTATGAACTCTCATCTACCTCTTCATGAAGGCATTCAATTATATTCATCCTAGTTTTAATGTATACATAGTTTTGAAGTGAAAACGTTTTTATGCGCTTTTAGTTAGTGGAGAGTAAATTAGATTTCGCCATCAGATCTGCAAAGTGTAACGCTCGTAGCCGGAGCCCAAAAATCGACATCATAGCTGGCGAAGGTTTGATTGTAAATTACGAAAGTTTGTGTATTTCTGAGTAAAAGCCTGCCGTTCCAGAGCCGCTGTTTTCAAAAATGGCAGCTGATTTAAGGAATATTATGACAGTAATTTGAGGATCGAAACGGAAAATTCTTTGCGAAAAATTTGTATTTATTTAACTTGTATATGTGGAATTAGACAAGTAAAGAAAAAAAATTCTAAGGCGGACCACCAAGGGAAAACTTTTTACAGCCAAAAAAGTCAGATTTTTCGATTTTTTTTTTCGTTTTTTCACCTATAACTCCTAAACTATGCATCAGAGCGAAAAATGTACACTTTAATTAATTACTTATAAACCTTACTCCTAAACTCAGTACTCGTTACTTTTATGCATAGTTTAGGAGTTATAGGCGAAAAAAAAATATATATGGAAAATAGTGTCGAAAACCAAATTATTATTATTTTATTGAAGATATGGATTAAAATATCTCAGAAACTAAAAATTGGACCTGCGAACAAGAAGAGGGGAAATGGTTCAGCATTTTATCCTCTCTGTGACGGTCTATGGGGAGTGGGTTACCTCAGTGGTAGGGTACTGAGCTTCGAATGCTAAACGTTCCAGGTTTGAATCTCGGCTCATGACAGAAAAACTATTTATTCTGTTTTATTGGCCGTGGGGCAATCCTGGGTAGGTAGACTCTCCTGGGGCACACCAAACCTTTGTAAAGTTCGTACCCTTAATTAAAATAAATAATTAAGGGGAAAAACCTGGCAGTTGAGCGTGATCTCGGTCAAATCATCTCCGTGCACAACCGTAGACCAAGAAACAGTGGTTTCCCTAAATAGTAGTGAACCCAAGCCCCCCCTTTTTTTTTTGGGTAACGGGCTATTATTAAAAGAAAATTGTGTAATAAGAAAAAACAATGTCGATTAGCAAATGATAAAGAGTTTTATGGAAGGTATAGATGTAATATGCGTGGGGAATGCTCAGCGTTTCATCCTCTTTATAATGAGCTATTATTTATAATTTATATTTCATATTATTAATCTCTGCTTGTTGATGTTTTCACTTTCATCGTGTGGTCTAAAACACACACCTTTGTTTTTTCTCTCTCGTTTTTATATGAAAATACTGTAATAACATATATAAAATCAGAGCGAAACATATAAGAATAAGAATAGTCTTTGAAGTTAAATAATTCACACCTGAAAAGACGAATAGACAGACAAAGAATTGTGTCAATTTGTCAGAGAGATAAGATCAAAATGGAAGGAATAAGAGATATAAGATAACTACGGCACTACCAACGCCAGGACCATGTCAACTTTAAGCAGTTGATGGGTGCAACCTAACGGTTTCAGATAAAGCGAGGTCATTCTTCGTCGGTAGTTATCAATCCAAGAACCTATCAAAGTTAACATTTAAAGTCATTCCTTCATATTAGGAATTCAAGACTTCTTATAGAGTTGAATAAACGCGTTAGAGATGAATATCACACTTAATATCTTCTAGTAACGAGAAATAAAAACGTCATTCGATGAAATAAAAGAATGATCAACTTACGAACTATATTATAATGATATGTTTTTTAAAAAATTATGTAGCAGTGCATGAATCTTGAAAATTGCTCGAGAGGCCGAAACAGACAGAGAAAAAATAAATCAATATTCTTATTTAAAAAATGTTTATAATATTGAAAATAATATCGACTATCGGTATTTCAAATCCCATATTTTGATGATACCAATAGTTATAGGCTGATATTAATTTCAATAACAAAATCGATTTTAACCCATGATATACCATCCCTAGTCTGAGGCTTTTTAGAAGTTTTTGCCTCTTCTATGGCCTAGGAAATTTCTCGGATAAATAATAACCGATTTTAACTTTATTGATATATCAGACATACACACCCTAACTAGATTCACTATTTTTTTTGGGACTCCTTGATGAATTGGAATATTATACCGCTTTTCGCGGTCAATGGAATCATAAGCCTTTTGGAAATCGATATAAAGCTGGTGAACAACTCCGTTGTACTTTATTTCTTTCTCCAATATCTGCTGTAAAGTAAATATTTGATCAACAGCCGAACAGTTACGTCGAAATTCTCATTGATATACCTCTCCGATAATTCCCTCAGCTTATTCTGTGATTCGACTTGTTAAGATTAATGTGAATATTTTATAACATATCGGAAGAAGTGAGGTTCCTCGGTAATTATTACAATCCGTCCTCGGGCCCTTTTTCGGGCGAATGGGAATAAGAATAGATTTTTTCCAATCTTCAGGCAATTTTTCGTTTTAGTAAAAATGCCCGCCGCCTAAAGAATAAACCCGTTTTTAAGTGATTCGACTCTATGTGACTAACACCTCCATAAATGATTTAGTGAATATATTCTCGGGGACTGAGAGATAACTGGGACTACTAAATATACAGGTTTCACAACAGTGACTAACAAAGACTGACATTGAGCCGGTAAAGATGGAGGTTGAGGAAGGACCCCCAAAGGACTCTTTGTTACGACTGCTCAACCTTGGCTGCTTCGCAGGATCTCATCAAGACAATTACAGGACTCTCATCCTACATTATCCTCCCATTATATTGTGTCCTGTTTAGCTCCTGTGTGTTCTATGGCCGAACCGGCTGGGTTATTAACGGTTCTAATCACAGGGTTCTGATAGTCACCGTAGCGCACCCGGAAATGAGTTACAAAACAGATCACGCGAACTCTCCAGATATCGGAGGGTGTTTCCAACGTCCGCCTGTATCTTTCAGGAAGAGGGGATTTCACAATGTTCTTCTTATATGATAAATTTGATTTCTTTTTTACGTATCTATACTTGTTTTTCAGAGAACACTTGCGTCAAACCAGGATATTAACAACTCCCTTACTCATTCAAAGGGGATTTACCGCTTCACTAGTAAACCAGGGAGACAATGCAGTTCCACAGTTATTTTTCATTACATAACTAAAGCCATTTAAAAATTTTATACTGAATTAAAACTTTTTTCGTTTATAGTTTTGAAGAGCCCACCTTACCTTATTTATGAGATGAAAACAAAAAAGAATTTTGTTTTTTTTAAAAAGAAGCCGTGTAGCTCAGTGAGTAAGGTATTGTGCTCCTATGCTTAATTTTTTCAGATTTCTAGACCGGTTGTGGTAGATGATTGTTTATTCTGTATAATTAGGTAATTATTTATCAGTTGTGGGTCGATTCTGGGATCGGGAGACACATCTGAGGCACACCTTATTTAAATAATTAGTTAAGGGGAGTATTTCCAAACTAATAACTGAATGCAAGATGCAAAAAAGTTGTAGAGGTACAGTTTTTTAAAAATAAAAAAGTCACGAAGCCAAATTATTTTCATATATCAGAGGATTATTGGAAATAGATAGGTAAGGAAAAGGTTATTAATGACTTGCAAATAATTTCAAAAAGTTAAATAATAAATTTCTTCCATGTCACGTAGAAACAGCCTCAGCGATAACGCTTCTTTAAATAATGTCATAGACGATTATTAATTCGTTAAACGAAATAATTTTCTTACACAAGATTGCGCGGGAGGTAATAAAATCATTTTATGAGTGGTGTTTGATCGGCTCAATAGTTTTAAACAGGTTGTAGAAAAATATCATTTTGGTTGTTTTTGTTTTAAACACACCAGAGCTTGGGGACCATTGGTTCGAAATCCCTCATGAAAACTGAACCATAATCTGCATTCGATAACTCAATTAGTAAAAGGAATATTTTAATCCTTTTATGAACTCTTGAACTACCCCCCCCCTCTGGGAGTACTTTCCTCCCTCCCAGCATATTTCTCTGTAAACTGTATACGGTTGAAAAACTTAAGTAAGCTACCAAATGTCGATTCACGTCTTCATTAAACGTTCCCTTGATGCAAATGGTAAACGAATTGTGCAAGAGATCCTTCAAAGACGCAATTGTTTTTAGAAGACCGGTTTCCTCCTAGCGAAATAACAATGAACTATAACACTGACCGGTATCATTATGGTAACATATGTTTACAATTTCGACAATGCCATGAAAATTCAGTATAAATAATGATAGTTCGCTGAGGACGCATTGTGCAACTGTTCTAACCTTGCCATGTGCTCAACAACCTACACCATATAATTTGTTTTTCTCGAGTACGTATCACAACGAAATATAAACGGTCATGTATATTTATTGCGGTTTACTTTTGGAATTTCGTTTCTGTATTATTTGAAAGGCCAAATTAGTCGATACTTGTTGGCTGTCCTTGAAAACATATAGGGGGTTTTACAATGACTCTTGTATTGGTGATACAATTGCCACTCAGGTATTATTTACGAAATATTTGAAATTTCCATTGAACGCTCACCATTTAAGTAAATAAACGTGAGAGTGTTACTCAACCTGATGCCACCAACTGTGACTAAAATTACATTTTAATTGCTTTTTTGCCTTGGCTGTCCATACCCCTAAAATATAGTCCAAAGCGAAAATATATTTCAAAATCAAAATCATAAGCATTTTCACTAAAGTATCATTGTAAATCATAAGCAATTACTCTTCCTGTCCATTTTTCCTCCTTCTTCCGGGCTTTGAAAGTTCCTTAACTTTAAAACTCCACAAAATAAGATCGCCTTTAATAATGCCTAACTTCGTCAAAATTTAATCCCCTCAAAAATTTAACATACTCTAAAACTGAGCCATACTGAAAATATTTGTGTCGTAGTTTGAACCACACAATTCCCTACTCGGCTACTTTTCGCAAGGTTCTGAAAATTAGCATATTTTTTTTTTTATTATTATTAAAAACACTTTATTCAGAAATATTACAATTTGTCACAGTTAAGGACACTTATAATAGAGTTCAGAGATTGATTCATACCGTATATACAAAAATATAAATAAATAAAGTAATAACAAAAGAATAAGAAGAAAGAACAAAAGAGTAAAGAAAAACAAATAATATATATACACATAAGTAAATAAAAATAGAAATAAAAGTAAAACAAACACCTTATATAAAACATACATTATTTACAATTTGCCAGGTGATCTCCGAACCAATCCTGTCCCCTCCACATGTGGAGGGAAAAGGGAGGCCTAGGAGATCCCTACGCTTCTCCCTCAGCCACTTCACTGGTATTTTAAACCAGCGGAGGATGAGTAAGAGCGCTACAGCCACAGATACTCATGACTTGAGTGGAGAATCTGGCCATTGCTAGAACTCCAAAATATCCATATTTACAAAAGGTCTCGTGGCCACTGCCGCTTTAACCTACGAAGGGGATTGTAGGGATGGGTGGTGCTTGATAGGGATTGTACAACGGGATTTGGGTGATGAGAAAGGTTCTGGTGAAATTTGGAAAATTTGGCTGGGATAAGATCAAGAATAAATGGGATATTAAGGTCATGATGTAGGGTTTTATTGGTTTCATAGAAGGGAGCATTGACTATTGTACGGAGGACTTTAGACTGAAAGGATTGAATGCGTTTGATGTTAGAAAATTTCGCTGTTCCCCATAGTTCTAGTCCGTAAGTCCAGATGGGTTTCAGTATTGTCTTGTAGATCAGTAATTTGTTTTTACCAGAAAGTTTAGATTTTCTATTCAGTAGTCTATATAGCTGGCCATATCGTCTGTTAAGTTCCTGTCTTTTAAGTCGAGTATGTGGATTCCATGTTAGTCGTCTGTCTAAGAGAAAGCCAAGATACCGGTCTGTATCTGAGAAAGGAAGCTGGATGGAGTTAAAATAAACTGGTGGGCAGGTATTACGCCGAAGGGTGAAGGTAATGTGTTTACATTTAGATTCGTTTACCTTAATGCGCCATTTCTTACACCAGTGTTCAATCAGGAAGAGGTGCCTTTGTAAGTTTGCGGACGCTGTTTCTAGCATATTAAACAACATTTTTAAGGGGGCACATTTTTAGGAGATCTTGAACTTTTAAGAAAGGCACTCTTGGGTAGGGCTATCAATTTTATCAATTTTGGAGTGAACATTATTATTGTGGGGTTCTAATTTTAATAACTTAAGATCCAACGGACGTTGAAAACCCTGGGTCAGACCACATCAAATGTAATTGTATATGAACTAAATATTTTTCAAATTCTGCTTTTGGTGGTTTTGAGGAATTGAGGAGGACGGTAATTTTTAGCTTTCACCATTAAAAAGCTTGTACTTACTTTGTAATTATATTGGATGGAGTAGAAGAGAAGCCCAGAGATAGGTCTTTTTTCGCCTCATAATAACAAAATTACTTGCATCAAGATTAATTTTTTATGAATCGAATTCAAGTTCCTTCGAACCGAACACAGAAGAACTTCTCCCCGACGAGCTTCTAGTGGCCCAGACTACTCTCCAACCACCAAAAAGAGAAACATTATTAAGAAATATATATATATATATATATATATATATATATATATATATATATATATATTTTTTTTTTACCCCACCGCCTACTATTAGATTCAAGAATTGATCATAATATGGGGATAATAAATAAAAAATTATTTAGAACTCCATTAAATTATTAACTATAATACAAATGAAAAATATAAATATACCCACTTGCACCAACTTACAAATTTATTTTTATATGCATGAAAAAGATTGATCATTATAGAAATGCTAAATTAATGGTTTTATCGAGGTTAATGAAGGACGCCATTCCAATGAAGAAGGGGAAGACATTCCAAAACACAGGAGCTTGAATAATAAATCAAGAAGTAAACCTATGACTTCCTACCCTACAGTATCCTTTAATAACACCCCACTTATTCCTATTGAGCAAATACGATACCTCGGACTCCACCTGGACAAATGTCTCACTTGGAATCCTCATACAAGACTGAAACGACAAGAAACTGCTCGACGATTATTACAAAAGACTAATATATATGACTCTCATAAGACCTATTTGGACTTACGGAGTTGAGCTATGGGGCTTAACTCAACCATCGAATTTCTTTTGTATCCAATCCTTACAATCCAAAATCCTTCGTAAAATCCTCAATGCTCCTTACTTTGTGACAAATAAAATAATCCATAATGACCTAAATGTTCCATATGTAACCGATTTGGCCCAATCCAGATACCTATCCTTTCATAATAAACTTCATATCCATTCGAACCCTCTCGTTTCCAACCTTGCTTCCTCTTCGATTCCTGATAACCCCCTGAGGCGTCTGAAAAGAAGATGGTCTCGTGATCTCCTTATGTAGACATATAATTAGATTGCTACCTGTGGGTAGTTTCTCAACAAGCGTTTTCAAGTGATTATATTCTTGTGTGCACATTTACTTGGTGTATTTATATTGTAATACAGTTGTAAATATCTTGAATAAATAGTTTAAAAAAAAGAAGTTAAAAAGGAGATTGAAAAAGGATATTGCTATGGTGATTTGGCTAATTAGTCCAAGAATCTATTCGAATTTTTTTTTTTTGTCTGAAATAACCTTTTAATAATATACCGTTATAATGTCCACCAGCACCATTAAATTTAAAATTGGCACCTGTTAAAAGCGAGGGACCAAACTCGTAAAAATTGCATTATTTAGATATGATTTGTTTCTAGCCAACTTGAAAATCCGCACTCTTAATATGCGAAAAAAACACACACACAAACAATACAAAGATTTAATATGAACAACACGGGGCTCAGATCAATAAGTGTAATTCCCATATTATGAGTGTGATGCATGCAACGATTATGCAGTGATTCGTCACTGCTTCTAGACTGTTTAAAGGAACTGGCTACCAGGAACCGCTTAGATAAAAGAACGGACCACGAGGAACTCCTATGAATAACCGTAACAGGAATTAGTACCGATAATTGTGTAACATGTTTCACAATCCGCCGTTAACATGTAGACTACTAGCTGATAGCATGTCCTTTGTACTCATCTACATTATCGGTCGCTATCGTGTGTCGTTGAAGTTTCGTCACAATGGAACAATTTCTTTTAACGTTTCTCCTTGGAAATATTTTGCAATAATAGGAAAAATATTCTAAGAATACCTATAGTAGTAACATTGGGTAATTCTAATTAAATATTCAGTTTTGTATTGCCACGTTCATAACGACGGAGTACATAGATCATTAGTAATGTTGAGTATTTGGAAAACTATGTTTCTGCAACAGATTGATTGATCATTATGCAAATAAAGAATCATTGTGAAGATCCTAATATATCTTAATTATATTAATGAAGAAAATTCCGAAATTTGACTGAGCCACAAGAAAGAAACGAATGTATGGTATAAATTAATTGTTTAAGAAGCCATTATTTATTTATTATTGTATTTTTTTCCAGAAGGGTCATTGGCAACAAAAAATATTGGCAAAAAATATTTTATGGACGTATAAACCATATGTTTATAACCTTAAAAACATTTAAGGTAGCTTAATAATTCTAGATCTGGTATTAAATTAATAATATGAAATGTATATTATAAAGAACTTGTCTTGTCTATTTTGTTTCCTCTGACATCTTATATCTTGACTGTCGTTTCTTGATGTTTATATGTGGCATGCCATACTATTGTATATAGAATAAGTAACTTTTTTGTTATTTTTATTATCTTAAATATCTTCCTATTTACCTTTGATTGTATATAGTACATAGTATCAATTCTGTAAATATTTCTTTCTTTAAATAGATCTCTTAACCTTTTTTTTGCTGCTTTATGAAAATATCCAACCTAACCCCATCTCACCTGAGCTAGCATGGTAGAATAAATACTTAATGATGGCCAAATAATGGGTAAGTAACTCATATTTTCTATATTTATCTCGTTAGAGATGAAATGCTGGTAAAGCCAGGCACCCAACAAGTAAAAATTCCGATAAAAAATTATATTTAACAAAAATTATTTTATCATGTTTTTATTTATCCTTTTTTTTTTGTTGGTCATGTGGTATCAGAAATATTTTAATCCATATGCTCAACTAACCTCGTTATGATTTGATGGTAACTTGTAACATGGCGTGGCTCTAAAATGCAATTTTACAATGCATACTATATACGAGGAAATTGTTGAGCATTTCATCCCCTCTGTAATGGGCTGTTATTCAACATTGCATCTTAACTAAAACCTACATACTGTAAGCGAGGGAAATGTTCAGCCTTTCATCCTCTTCATAGTGAACCATTATTTATAATTTATATTTCAATGGCCATTAAAATCTTAAACAGAAATTAGTTTATAAACAATTATAAGGTTATCACTGTATGTTATTACTCAGTAAACATAAAGCAAACAATAATTATATTAATGTACCGAAGAAACATAAAAATCTGTAAATAAACTCTCATTTCATCGTTTGAGATGTGAGAAAATAATAAAATATTAAAAAACAAAATGTTTCTCTCTTCAGAGCGATTGCATGATACTTTAATAGCTCAAGAACATAAAACAAGGCAGATAAATTTTCACGATCATAATAAAATATATAACATCACGAAGAGCAACTAACATAAAACAAAGACTCGTTTAACCATGAAGGTGAGCATGGCAAGAGTAGCTCATTAACATTGAGGATCCTTCGAGGAATATTAAGAAGGACTTGGGGTTAGGTAAGTGGGTAAGGGTGTCAATTCTTCCGGATGAGCTGTCGCCGGCAGGAGGGACCTCGGCTAAGAGGTTGAAGGTCCCAAATGTGCGTTTCCTGTAATTAAATCGATATCGATCTACCTCTCTGTAATCTTCGGGGTCCCAGTCTTTGTCTATCGAAGGGTATTCATTTCCCAGGCTAGTTCACACATTACATATGATATGCAAATTTATGTTGTAAGCTCTAAATTTACGAGAGCGCATTAAAATTCAGTTGTGTTCGTAATGTTTTTTTTTTTATTATGTTTTTAAATATCATAGTGGGACTGCTGTACAAACTCCGTAAATTCCTACCACCTATATACTTCCTCATTATCCGTTCATACCTTACTGATCGATACTTCAAATTAAATCATATTAATGCATGTTCATCCCTCATTTTCCAGTCTGCTGGTGTTACTCAAGGGAGCATCCTCGGTCCTATCCTTTATACAGTTTATACAGCTGATATCCCAACCCATCCCAACACGATCATCACCACCTATGAAGAAGGCACTTGTATTCTATCCTTTAATAATGACCCTCTAATTGCATCCCAAACCCTTTAATCACATATCACAATACTTGAAGAAAAGTGTCATAACTGGAGAATAAAGATCAATTCCAATAAATTCCATCAAAGTACCTTTACCCTTCGTCGTAAACCCACAACTTCTTGACCTAAAATATCCTTCAATGATATTCCACTTGTTCCTGTTGAACAAATCCACTACCTAGGACTCCACTTATATAAAAGTCTCACTTGGAATTCGCATACTAGAGTGAAACGACAAGAAACTGCTCAAGGTTTTCGACTGCTCCAATACTTACTAGAAAAACGCTCTAAACTTTCAATTAATTACAAAAGACTCATCTACTTAACAATAATAAGACCTATATGGACATACGGAGTTGAGCTTTGGGGTTCTACCAAACCATCGAATTCCTATCGTATCCAATCCTTCGTAAAATCCTTAATGTACCATATTTTGTCACAAATAAAACCATTCATAAAGACCTTAATGTTCCATATGCCGCTGATTTAGCCCGAGCCAGATACCTATCCTTTCATGATAAACTCCCACCCAAATCCACCTGTTTTCAGCCTTGCTTCTTCCTCGATTTCTGATAATTCCCCTAGGCGTCTGAAAAGAAGATGGCCACGTACTCTTCTCACCTAGAATTAAATAGGGAGTGCTACCACTGGGCAGTATCTCTTCAAGTCTGTTCATCTCATCATTTCCAATTTGGGCATTTTTACGAGTTGTATTGTTTATACAGTTGTAAATTTCATTAAATAAATATCATAGTGAACTCCCCTTTGTGCTAATTTTAAGCACTTATCATATCTACTTCATATTAAAACCAGTAATACAATCGTATGGAAGCATAGACATTTCCTAGCCTTGTTCTACCCTTCGCTTATGAAGAGAGGAGTTCAAATGGTAGACTTCGATTTTTCTATTTTCAAAGGTTTTTTTTTTTTTTTTTTATTCAAACTATCGATGATTTTAGATCTTAGTTGATTTATGAGCTTAATATTTTTCCGCCGCCATCCTAGGTTTTTAACAATTTAACAACGCGGAACTTGGTTATTTGGACCTCAAAACGTGTATTTCCTTTGAAAACTCAGATTGGAAAATTTTCATGATACTTTCTCTTACTATATATTACATAAATTGATAAGTGAAAGTAAAATGTTATGATAAAATTGAATTCGGTAACCAATTGTTATTTTTTAAATAACATTAACGATGGTTTAGATTGAAGTCAATCGTCATTGTATAATGAAACATTCCAACGCCCACTAACAAGCCATCACTAACTGAGGGGAACAAGACAAGAACCAGTCTTGCAGATCCTCCTCCACGCTACGAAGGCAGCCTCAACCCTTACAAAGCACTGAAAAAACAACACAGGTTGTATAGATGATATGAGAAGGTCCGTTACAAACGTTTTTTCAAGTTTTTTCTTAACGACTACTTGGCTTCAAATCCCATGGGACAAGTGGACTTAACTCGTAATGCGCGGTTATTTACTGACCCTAAGCTTAAAGTACTAGTTCTTGATTTACAACCGACTCTTGGGAAATTACCAAGAAAACTGTTGTAATCCAACAGCACAAGAAATATTATTCTGACAGCTCAGTCCTGTTAGGTAATTTAAAATTCAATAAATTTAAAAGTGTTTATTATTTTTTCAAATAACATAATAATAATTATAATACGGTCTCAACTATCTTGTATCTTCCACCAAATAAACTCGACATAACACAACGCAAGAATGTCAATCGTCTCTTTAACGTCTCGGGTTGACAATTGGATATTTATTGATTTTAAACTTATTGTTTTTTAAAAATATTTTCTTAACTAGAACAACAACATTGCTTAAATTATATCTGTACCTTGTGATACAAAATTCCAAATCATTAAAATTGGAGTGAGCTTCATGAAAAAAATATAAAGATATGGTATACTCTGTCTATTAACCAATTAGTCAGTCTATTAGTACAGACCCCTTTTTAATAAATTATTAACATCCACCTGAAGCTTCATCTCGTCGTAACCTAAATATATATATATATTTTTTTTTTTGAGAAATCTCTTGGTATCTGGGCGTTTTCAATTTGGAGGGCGGCAAACTTTGTCTATTTAATTAGTTACTAAAAAGTCGTTAATATCTATTTGGTTTCCACTTGGATCGTTAGATAATTTGATTACCAAATAAAGAAAAAAAGGCAGACTACAAAAATATTGGGCCATTTGTCCTATATAACCTCGTTATTTAGACATTTTAGAAGCGTAGGTCACGCAAAACTGCTCAATATTTTTGAAGGTCACTTTTTTTCCGAATTTGATACAGATATTACAAATTATAGAATGGATATACAATGTGATGGATGCAGGTCATGGAGATATACGCTGTGCAGTCGTCGAAATTTGTAGTAAAATTCAAGTTAAATGATATTTTATTCATGAAGATAAAACATCATAGGGATAAAATGTTTTATTTCAAAATGTCAACTAAGGTACTTAACAGATTCAGCTGAAACTAACACAAAATATAATATAATACTCATAAATAGATACTGCATTGAAAATTATTATAAATAATATTGATTAACTTCTGAAAAATTTATAAAAAAAAAATTAATGAAATTACAGGTTTATATGATCTTGTTTTTATTTATTTATTTTTTTAACTTAAATTTTCAACTCACATCTGTCAGAAGATTAATAGGTCTAGGAATAGGCGTAAGGGAGAAGAGTGCCCAGCGGCGTCCTTTCTGAGTTGAATTTAATATTTATAGTTATTGTAGGAGATCACTCATTCAGCTTCTTTTAAGCCTCTTTCGGGTGTTATCGGGCATGTTAGTTGTAGCCATGCCAATCAATGAGTTGGTACGTCCGTTTAAGTTATTATGAAATCTTTTGTACTATGTTCGTATGTGTTCGTTAACTGTTGGCATTTGTAGGTCTTTATGTAAAATAATGTTGCTGACGTACCAGGGAGCCTGGTACTAATGTCAAAATAAATAAATATTTTTTAAATTTGTATTTATAATTGGTTTATAACTTCAGTGTTGACAGTAAAATAATTGTATGCCACAGGAAAAGTTTCTGTATTATTAATTATTAATGAAGAGAAGAATAGTTGGGGTGCTCAGTCAAAAAGAAAGGCAAAAAATAAATTATAATATTTATTTTTTACATATGCCGACGTTTCGACCTGAAGTTCAGGCCTTCATCAGGGCTAAGAAAATAACCAGATAACAAGGTATGAGAAACATAAGTAATGATGGTAAAAAAGATAATAAAAAAATGGAAAAAAAAATTATTAGAAAAATAAAATAGATAGATATAAAGTAAAATGAAATTGTTAGAATAATGGCTAAGAACTAAGAGATAAATAATAAAAACTGTTACATAGTGTGGAATGATGAAGTAGGCATAATCAAAAAGGGGTGACAAAAGTGTTACAATTGGAATCTTAGAATAAAATGTAAAAACATAAAAAAGAAATATAAAGTTCAAAATATTGAAGTTGAAGTCGGTTACATGAGCTGTAGCCCTAATTTGACCTTGTGACCTTGAGAACACTCGGTCTTATCAAGTTGTGATAACGTTCCCCTAAGCCGTATTAATAGCCCATTATAGAGTGCGAGCACTCAATGAAATACTACTTTGGGAACTGTTCGCTTTTCACCATCGAAGCCGTCATTTTATGCGAAAATTATAGATAATATTATATAAGATACCACAAAACTATCTGTTGAAAGTGATATTCGAATATTTGGGTTTATTTACATCACTTTTAGGTGTGATTTAGCTCCCTTCCTCCCCAAAACATTTTTTTTTCCTCGTTTTTTGTGTTAATTTTCCTTAACTTATTTTAAAAAATGTGCATAGTGAAATATTTTTTTGTATTTCCGATTTATCCTTTTTAAAATATAAAAAAAAGTTGTTTTTAGTAATTTTTTTAATCAAGTGACATGGCTCAACAATTATAATGATGAATACAATGCAAAATATTATATTCAGCAACTTAATTAATTTTTTTATTAGTTCAGATTATTTACTTTTCTTCAAATATTTTTATTTAATTATTACATACACCTAATTTAATGAAACACTTAAAACACGTTATTTTAATTTTAATTTTAATTATAACTTGATCGTTCCAACGATACTCTACGCTGAAACAATAATACAAATTAATGAAAAGTATAAACTGATAAAATAATTAATTATATCACTGAATATGATAACTTTTTATTATATTTAAATTATGAAAAGTTGTTATATATATGTATATACAAGTATCTACGTAGAGATTTAGAACTATAGAGAGCTAGAGTAGTGCAATAACGTATATCATAAATTTTCTTTTTTTATGCTAATTCTCGAAATTGACATATAAAGTTATAATTAATCTAACTTTTACTTTTGAGCCGTTGAAGGTAAATTAGTAAAATAATATATACTCTAGAAAAATTTTTAATTGTTAAAAACTTTCTTCCTATTGTTCAATAGTAGAACGAAGCAATCAAGAGTTAGCTAATCAAATGCAGTACAAAACATGAGGTAATTTTTTTAAAACCAAATTAGCGATAGTTGAGGATCGATATGTCGAAAACTAAGCGGGATACCGAAAAAAGATATCCAATCAACCATATTGCAAATTTTATCAGCTTTCATTTTGTGCAGAACGTCTTCGTCAATGCGATGGATAGTTTTTCTGATATAATCGAAAACCCGAAAAAAAAGTGACCTCCTAGACGCCCTCCCTCCCTCCCCCCAAATCTAGATCAATCTGATAGGTATTTTTAGTATTTTTTTAACCTCACTAGTCCAAACAATGTCTCAAGTCCAAAATTGTATCCCCACAATTTCCATCTATGCCCCCTTTTCGAGCATTCATTGGCTCGACTAATTCTACAATGTTCTGTAATTATTTGTATTTGATTTTTTATTTATTTATATATTCAGAAATATAATATTCCTTCAAACGGACAATAAATACAGCCAGATATGAACACATTTACACCATATATACAGAAAACATAAAATTGACAAAAGTAAAATAATAACTAAGTAATAATCAAAAACTATATACAATAAAATAATTTAAAGATAAGTAAATTAAAAACACAGTCATACCTATATACTATTAATAATGGTTAGGGGTTCTTTATGAAACAAACACAGACAATAAAGAAACGTTTAATGTGGAAGAACACTACAAACGTAGAAGCCATATCGAGGGAGTATACATTGTTGTGATCACTGACTTCACATATGACAGTGTTGCCAGTAACAGTTTTGTAGGTAGAATATACAATAACAAATAACATCAATTAATTAATTCCAATATATACAATCAGACAGGGAACCCCAAGCCAGGCGTCTCCCTCCAACTATAGAGGGAAAAGCACGACTCAAAGAGATCCCTGCGCTATTCTTTCGACCGTCACTGGTGATAAAATCTGTAATTATTAATTAAAGCCTACTCTAAAAATGATAAATTATTATTACCGAATTTATTACTAATTTTACCGGTAAAATTGATATTTTATTGTAGAGAAGTAATCTATAAAATAACAAATTTTGTACTCTAAACATAATTTGAACTTGAAACTGAAGATGTACTTAGTTTGGCACTAATATAGAGGGCTGACTCATTTTAATAACCTTTGCTAATTTAGACGAATAGGTGTTGTAGTATCTATGACAATGATGATGATCCGATTCCATGTGTAAATCTCTTAATTTGCGTAATCTTCCTGAAAACGATTTTACATAAGTTACGGTGTAGATTCAGCGAATTTTTAAAACTAGTTTGAAGTTGTATTTTTCCACAATATTACGCAATATGATACCTCGGTCAGTTGTTTGCTGGCCGGTTACTTGGAAGGGAATGACGAAAATCAAGGTTAGCAATCATGTAAATAGAGAGAGAGTGATGAAACCAAGACCAAGATGCCAAATAAGAATCTTGAATATTGAATATAAAGTGTTGCAGATGGTAGATATGATTACTTCGTCCTTTAGGCATTAATATTTCTTGATGTGTGAGATAATACATGAAAATAATCTTGTTTTGAATTAAAAAAAAAAAAACCAAGGTGTGAGCTTTAGTCCACACGATAGAAGTGAAAACATCAATAAGGCGAGATTAATAATATGATATATAAATTGTAAATAATAGTTCATTATAAAGAGAATGAAACGCTGATTATTCCCCTCGCTTACAGTGAACAGATCTGATTTTTAGTTTGAGATATTTTAATACAAATTGTTATAATTTGGTTTTCGACACTATTTTTTCTCTTCTTGCCTATCTAAAACGACGCAATGTTATGATGATTTTGAATGACAGCTCATTATAAAGAGGTTGGAATGATGAATATTTTCCTTACGAACAACATGCAGATCAGATTTATAGTTTTTGACATATTTTAATCCATATGCAAAAACAATTAATCGACTCCAGCCAAATTTACCCGAACGTTAAACAAACCAGAAATCTGACGGCTCAATCAAATTCGCTCTCCAAACAAATTCTGTTAGTGGCCATCTACTCTCCATGGGGAAGGTGAAAAAGAGCAGTGGACTGGTCCCTCACGAACTTAATCCTCAGAAATCAGCTAAGAAGTTAGAAATTCGTGAACATTTATTGAAAAATGCTTGCCTGAAAAAGTCCTGCCTTTCCACTATATATTCAAGACCTCGCTTCATTGGATTACTACTTATTTGAATCCATGGCCCATTTTCTTCAAGGGAAAAAAAAAATTATAATTTTGTGGAATTTGAAATTGCGGCCGAAGAGTTCTTTGACAGCCATCCCAAAGAATGGTATCAGCGTGGGATCGAATAATTGGCCAATGACGGTTGATAACAATGGGATATAATTTGAGTATTAATAGTATTTTATAACGAAGAAATAATAATACAAATATTTGCTTGAAAAACAGTCATTTTTTTTTATGCACCCTATTAAATACTGAAAAATCAGATATGTGAAAATAACAAGTCTAGTATATGTGACTAGGTAAACTCAACACTAATAGATATATGTAATGAAAAATACATAATATATGAAATTAGGAAGTTCTAAAGTAACGGTAACGAAGCTATTAATTAAACAACGATAAAATAATGATAGAAACTTGTAAAATAATTATCATATTTATTTATATAGTTATCATATTTATTTATTATTATTCGCTAATGACGGTAGATAACAATGGACAATAATTTGAGTATTAACAGTATTTTATATCGAAGAAATAATAATACAAATATTTAGTTGAAAAAATGGAAATTTTTTTTATACCCTCAATTAATTACCCAAGTATCTTCAATCAGTAGGGATATTGAAAACAATATTGATTTATTAGTACTTTTTATCGTTTTAGCATGAGAATCGATACTTATCTCGATTTACATAAAAAATGTTTATATATATATATATATATATATATATATATATATGTTTCTATAGGCTGAATCACTATTTACAGATGTTTAATATGAATGATTTCAAACTCTACCAAATATTTTTCATCCTATACAAAATTATTTCTTTGTAATGAATTAGCAGAGAACGGCCTGTTTTTGAGCGTTGGTTGTCGCAACATCTTGCAAGGACCACTCCGAAGGGCAGCAGTTTGGAAAAAGACCTTCTCATTCTCATTATGTAACCGCCGTTTTTATCAATAAGGTCATTTCGTTCCGAGTGTTTCGTCTTCCTTGTTTGTACAATAAAGAAAAATACAATGATTTTATGAATCAAGGGAAAAAGTTGCATTTGGCCCGAATAATCATTCCCTCGATATCACAATCAATAATTCATGCGGATAAATAATGAAAAAAAAAAACATATAAAACTTTAGGCTAGCAGGGGTACCCAGAATAGAGTGGCATGGTAAAAATCGAACCACAAAAAATTTTATAGTTGCTCATTTCTGCGAAAAAAAATTTTTAGTTGTTAATGATATTTACAACTGTATTAAAGAAATACATTTAGTAGATTTGAACATGTGGATATAATGACGTGAAAACGATATTTAGACATACATTAGGAGATCAGGGGTCTATCTTCTTTTCAGAGGCCTCGGGGAGTTATCAGGATTTGAAGAGCAAGCAAGGTTAGAAACGAAATGGTTGGGATGATTCTGAAGTTTATTATGGAAGGATAGGTATCTGGATTGGGTCAGATCTGAAACATAAGGAACATTAAGGTCTTTATGGATGATTTTATTTGTGACAAAGTAGGGAGCATTAAGTATTTTACGAAGGATTTTGGATTGTAGGGATTGGACACGAGAGGAATTCGATGGTATAGTGAAACCCCATAGCTCAACTCTGTAAGTCCTATAGACCTTATTATAGTCATGTATATAAGTCTTTAATAATTAATTGGAAGTTTAGAGCGTTTGTCTAGTAAGTGCTGATGTAATCGAAAACGTCGTTTCAGTCTGGTATGAGGATTTTTCGAAATTATTAATTTTTATATTATGGTGGGGTATCATTTTTAATTTTCTTAAGACTAATGATGGTGTTTCTTACTCAAATGATGGGAATGATTTGAGAATGAAATGTATGAGATAAACGTTTTTTAAATAATAATCTTGTAAAGAAAAAAATTATGGTAGAGCAAAGAAGCAATCGAAATTCGTAAAACCTATATTTATAGATCTTTTTTTTGTGTGCTTTGTCCATCAAACGGAGTAAAATACAAAAATGTATATAGTATCAAAGCTTGACTAGCATAGAATTTGATAACATATCTAGGTAAAATCAATGAACGAACCTGTAAAAAAAAAAAAAAAATCATGAAAATGAAAAAAGTGAGTAGACATTTAAAACATCAATATTGGTTTATTTTTAGAATTGCCCTCAACTAACTATGAGATTAATCGGATAGGTCGTTTTCGAAATATAGATGTATAAAGAAAAACATATCTAAAGCCGCACTCAAAAAATCTGTAAATGCAAAACACAAAATTATTTATAAGATGAAATTAACCGCATATTTTTTGTTTTATGAAGTTGATTTTCGGTTCCATTTTTTTTTCATGCATAACACTAAGATGTGATGTTCTATAATAACGTTTTTAGTTTGTTTTTATGAATATGTCCGAACTCAAGATTAACCAGCAAAGCTTAAAACTGCACATTCTAATTAGATTGCACTTACAGGCTTTTACATCGTGGCTTTAAATATGTTCAAGCTAAAGTAATCGATGGAATTTGATACGGAAACATCGCTACACAATCCTAATAAAATAATTAAAACCGAGTTAAGGGTAGATGTGTTATATCTTGACAAACAAACATATACAGAAAATAGTTTGTCTGATAACGTTCATTGTTTCGATTCTGACAATTATTTTTAATTTGTTTATTCTTTTCACTAAATGTATCAAGAAAACAAAGCTTCGCTCAAAGTTAGGGAACGAAACGAATATATATTGTTTAATAAAGGTGATCAATTCTTTTTTAGATAATGAATTTGTTTTTTAATCATTTACTTTCAGAAAAAAAAAAATACAAGCTAAAATTCATTTACATTGTTTAATTTGATTTTTGCACTGACCAATGTAGAGAATAGTGCCTGAAGATGGCTTTCGATGACGCATAAAGGTTTTTGAGACAAATATAATTTGAAATACACTATTTTATTATTTTGATTGATATGAATTAAGGTAGTAAGACCGACGATTTTTTTTTCATTGCCCCGTTTTAAATATCTTTGTCTTGAATACTTTGATTTTTTGTCCTCTCAATAATCATTTTACTGCTAGAAAGTATTTTAAGGTGTATTTTGCTTATTTTTATCGTTCCTGTGTATTTTTTAAAAATCTGAAATATAATCGGTGATTATATACACCTCAGGCATGAGTGGATCTTATACTTTAGAACTTACATCCAAATTTAAAATTGACGAAGAAATTGTATTTTATTTTAATGTACATCCTTCTTCAACTATAAACGAGAATCATATGATTAAATAGTTAAACATTAGTAATGTACATGGAAAAGTACAATAAAAAATAAATATTTTTGTTCGTTTGGTAACAGTTATTATTGGGATCGGTGATGTGCGAGATGAGGTTAATTGCAACAGAAACGGTAATATTGATTAAGAGTTGCAACTGATTGCGGACCCCTCATAGCGTCGCATGGTGTGGCAATCTAGTTGGGCCGAAGTCAAGTATCGAGTATGAATGTTTTTGTGGAAAATTATATAAAACGTGTGTTGAAATACTTAAGAAAAAAGTCCAAACAAATAGACGAATAGTGTAAATATGATATCAAACTTCATGAATTGATCGCCAATTACTCAAAAGGAGAGGCTAGCAGTGGGTCACCAATTTGAACCAATTTTTTTTTTTTGGTGATACTACATCGAAAACATATTGGGCACATATCTCGGCTTTCGTTTCAATGAGTCCTAGGAACTGAGATAAAAAATATTTTATATAATTTTAAATACAATTTATGTTATTTATTTTTATCTTTGCTTTTCCCGAATTTTTAGGTTATTTAAATATCAATAGATTTATTTTTTTGTGAAAAAATAGAAAAAAAATAGTGACTACTGAATTAAATGATTGATGCATCATAAATTAGAAAAACCAAAAGGCGCTTCCAGTAAAGTAGACAAATAAATTTTTTTTATGGAAAAGAGAATTTGATTCGTTTTTTAGTGTTCTTTGAAACTCTAAAATACGATTTTTTTAAATGAAATAAAAAATTACACAATTTAATACTTAATTAAAATTTTCTTTTTAGATTTTTTTTATCCGACCGGTAACTAAAGCATCCATAACTTCTTAGGAGTTTCTCCAAATTCAACATTAATACAACTTTTGGGAAGCTGAATTACTGCTTTTTCAGTCCAAATCGACAGTTTTTACATTTCATTCCTTTTTAAACCAGAAATAAAGAAAAACTTAGGAAAATCATTTTTATTTTATATCTTTGGTTCTAGTATTTTGTACTATCTCGTATTTTATTGTACTTTTATGATTTTTTACAATCTCTTGTAGCACATACATTCTTAAATCCCTGATAATTTGTGTTTGGATCGGTGGAGCCGTTATCATTAAGTTATCACAACATTTTTGGTTGTACGAAGGGCCAAGCCTAGGCAAAATTTTAATTTTTGGATTGCTATAAAAATTCATATTTAAAGGGTTTTTTGAGGTGCGAAAAAATAATATAAACTTTGAAAAATCCTCCAACAAAATGAAGTATTAAATTTTTCAATTTTTGATTTCTATAAAAAATTGTATTTAGGAGTTTCAAAAGAAACTTCAACGAATCTAAATTGTTTTTTCATAACGAAATTAGATTATTTTATTTGTCCTAATTTAATGGAAGCTCATTTTGGTTTTATAGCACCTTTTATAATTTATGATACATTATAGCACATTTAATACAATAGCCAATATTTTTTTCTTATTCTGCACAAAAAATAAAAAAGAATTCGATTGTTATATTATAGCTTTAAATCTGGGAAAAGCAAAGGCAACAATAATTAAAATAATTTTTTTTTAAAATAAAATAAAATATTTCTTCTCGGCTCCTACGACTCATTGGAACGAACTAAGGTGTCCAATATGTTTTCGATGTGCTATCACCCAAAAGAATTTTGTTGAAACCGGTATTCTACGAAGCCTTCCCTTGTCAGTCTGTATTAAGAAAGCAACCGTTAACCTAATATTGGGTTAAAGCAGTTAGCTGATTTATTTGTTTCAAATATGGATTTTATTTCAAAATGTAAGAACTTTACGCTATTACTATCAATAATATGAAAGTTCTGCTATTTTCTGGGAAAAACATGAAGTTATTGTCTTCTTAAAAATGGCAAAGAAAAAAATAGATGTATTATTTCAAAATGCAATTACGAAGGGAAAAAAAAACCTCTGTGCACCTCATTATTCAATTAATTCTAGTTTTTTCTTTCCCCATACCAGACTGAAACGACTAGAAACCGTCCGATGTTTTCGACTACTGCAGCACTTACTAGACAAACGCTCTAAGCTTTCAATCAATCACAAACGACTCATATATATGACAATAATAAGACCTATTTGGACTTACGGAATTGAGCTTTGGGGCTCCACTAAACCATCGAATTCCTCTCGTATCCAATCCTTACAATCCAAAATCCCTCGTAAAATCCTCAACGCTCCTTACTTTGTCACAAATAAAATCATCCATAAAGACCTTAATGTTCCATATGTTTCCGATTTGGCCCAATCCAGATACCTATCCTTCCATAACAAACTGCAGAACCATCCGAATCATCTCGTTTCAAACCTTGCTTCCTCCTCGATCCCTGATAATCCTCCAAGGCTTCTGAAAAGAAGATGGCCTCGGGATCTTCTATTATAGAACTTTAATTTGAGTTCTACCAATGGATAATTTCTCTTCATTTAGTGCATGTCATGTTACCAATGTCACATTTACTTATCGTATTTTCTATATAATACAGTTGTAAATTTCATTAAAATAATTTTTTTTAAAAATCTAGTTTTAATATTGTAATTAGAAGTAATAACGCCATTGATTTTGGCAATTAGCGCATTACACCAGAATATTACGTGATTTGTTACAAGCAGAGCTTCCGTAGCCTACTCCGCATCGAACGCACCGTGGTGGGAGGTTGTAATACGATCTTGTGTGACCATGTTGTTGGTACCATCGCGGGATGTTTTTCTTACTGAATTTCTCAGCAGTAACCTTTATGTAAAATGTTTTATTAATCTCAAAATTGTTTTCATTGAAAGTGGACTTTTAGGTGTCAACAAGAACCGTGACCAATAGCTATTTGAAGCAGGAGATAGCATTAGTAATATCTACGAAGTGGTATCCGTATTTCTTAAAATCACTTTCTTTTACTTTAATCACAACTCTTGGGTTCCTAACCTTGGGAGCTGATATGAATGAAATTCAGCGGCGCTGTTTCTAAAGCAGCTAACTAGCTTTCGGTGATATTAGATGGTGGATTAGCGGGTGAGATTCGACATTGGTCATTATTAGGGTTGCCCAAATGCTAGAGACCGAGACAAGTCTTGGTCTTGCAAACTCAATCTTGGTCATGGTCTTGGTCTTACGCAAGAGTCTTGCAGTTACTAATTAACTTATTACTGTAGAGATATTACTTTATTTTTTAAGACCTAACAACCATTAAACCTAACTAACCCCAAATGCAAAAGTATATTGGTTATACCAATTATTTACATATTGTAATTAAGATTGTCAAGTATTAGTAACTATTTTGAATTAATTTTTATTCAAATAATGAATTTTTTTTTACCAGTTCTGGTCTTGGTCTTGCAAAGTGCAAGACCAAGACCGATATTGGACAACACCAGTCATTATTAGCAAGGAAGAATCTAAAAACTAATACCAGTAGTTATTACTAATTAAATTTTCGAAGATGTTGAATGCGATTGTTTTTTATGATCGTTAATAGGCAAGCAGTGTCGGACATTATTATTAGGACATGTAAAACTAGGAATTTTAATAGAATTCTCAGGAATTTCATAAAATTCATGACACTGCGTCTGGCAAAGTAATGTATTGGAAAGGTTATTAACAACAATTCCTGAAATAGGAAATTTATTTAACGCTTCTAATAGTTTTTCAGAGTGTTTAATTGCCTCAGTATTTTTTTATTTTCATGACAATGTTATATCCTAGTAATTACATTGATTTTAATAAATAACTTACCTCAGGTAATAGCTCTACATATTTTATTTTTGATATTTCATTAAATGTTCATTTATGAGTACGTTAAACCAAAACATTCAATATTTTTCAATGAAACGCTGAAGGAAAGGAGTTTAAAATATAGATTAAAAGTTATTACATTAAAATAATATAAGTTTGGAAAAAATAAATATCAAAATTGAAATATTTTGTCAACATTTTTGTAATAAATTCAATTGAGATCTTTAAATTATTAATAAAGTCAAACAGATTATATACAAAAAAAAAAAAAAAAAGAAGTTTAAAGCAAAATGTTTTGACTTCACGTTAATTTGACTTATCAACACATGACATTGACAATAGGAGATATAATGGTTATTATTATGATAAGGAAATGTACCTGGCATGTAACAGCATTAAACATCATTTTGCATAAATCCGATTAACCGGAACTTTGATTTTAAATTATTGATTTTACACATTATTCTCGAAAACAGTCCAAAATCCTAATAAAATTCAATGAAGAATCTAATGACAATTGCTGTTAGCAATGACCAACAGACAGTTGATAGTAAAGTCTGATTTGTATTATTAAAAGAAATATAAAAATTATATAGGAACTAAATGATTTTTTTAAAATTTATTTTAAGCAAGACAAACCAAAAATAGTATCACTGAAATTAATTTAAAACATACTTTATTATAAATATATTATATTATATTTTTTTGTTTTTAACTAAATACACCGCAGTTCGTTACTGAGTTTATGAGCCGATAAAAAAAATTGAAACAAATTTATATTATTATTTTGCATGCATATCTAGGGTTGTTAATTATCAATATATTTAGCTTCTTGTGTAAAATAATAATATTTCCGATAGTATTAAATGAGCTCAAATTCATCAGAAACGACGAAAAACAAAATACGTTTCCAGTAATGTAGGAAGAACATTTTTGTTATGGAAAAGTAAGTTATATTCGTTATTAGCGTCCTTCAAAACTCTTAAATACGAATATTTTGTAGAAAATTTCGGCTTCTTGGGGGATTTTAATTTCTGTCGTTTCTAAAGCATTCAAAACTCCTCAGGATCTTCTCCAGCATTCTCTCAGGATATAAAGTCATTCTAATATCAATAACATTTAGATTTTATTCCATTTCTCTTAGAATTTTACTATGTGATTTCCATATTAGTTATTCCAATAACATGCATGATCCTCGTTGCTTGTTGGTACAAATTGAAGAACTATGTTACATCAGGGGGAATTTGCCTTAGTGATGATGGAATTGTCGGGAAAATCCTGTAGCTCACTGCGTGTCAAGTTGCGTGAGGTCATTACATTTTAAACATTTTTTCATTACTTTTGATGTTTCCATTCACTGGCTTCTGGAACTCATGGGGAAAAACTTTGTAATTATTCTGTACATTATTCATCCTTTGAAGTTGTTGAATTACTTACCATTTCTTTCTTTAATCTTCCAACTAGGATAGGAGTTCCCACATCTTTTCATACATCAATAATAACACATTAATGATATAGATTAGATGTTAGATGGCGGACACCGTGTTTTTTTTTTCTATTAAATATGAATTGCTGCCAGATTACTGTTTATAATATTATAAAAAAGAAAATTTGAAGATTATAAGAAAAGAAATATAACGTTCAGTTTAACGATAACAAACTGGAAAGACAAATATTCAATATGAAATATAGAATTAATTCAATAGATTAAAAAGACGTCATATATAAAATTCCTTGTATACAATGTTCCAAACATGATATTGATGAAACATTGCTAAATTTAAGAAACAGAATAAAGCAACACAAAACTAATGTAAAAAATCCTAAAAACATAAAATCCACAGCTTTTTCCAATTACAGCATATTAAATGCATATGATTTTAACGACAAAACAATTTTAAACACGGCTCAAAACAATAAAATTAGGAAAACCTAGAATCAATTTATTACTGAAAATATATAAATAACGCATTCAATTTTAAATCTGATGTTAAAAATATAGGCCAACATTATGCCCATGTATTAAATGCGATAAATTTTTAATTAGACAGGCCATTGGAAAATATAAAACTCAACAGAGCTATATCCCATTCACTTATTTAGTTAATTTCTACAGGGACATAGATCCCTAAAGAACTCAAATGTGCAGTCAATGTTACCATACGTAATGAGCATACAGTTTAAATAAAACATAATAGAAATTCTATAAGTTCTGAAATAATCGCATACACAAATTGTTATTATCGAATGACAAAGGAACAGAGGAATATGGTTAGTTTTGGTATTTGGTGTACTAAAAATAGTTGTTAAATGAAATTATAATATAGAAATACATTTTAATAGATACATTTTTTTTTGCTCTCTCACTTGAGTATTCACTTTTTATATGACTAGATAATGAGCGATTATTGTTGTAAATTATCTTTGTTAATTGTTATTTGTAGATGATTTAATAATGAGCTAATCAGATCGAAATTTCGTTGGAAGTTGAATAAAATTTTTGAAAGTATAAGGGATAATATATTCCTTATAAGACACCATATGTAAAAAAAATAATGAAACATATTTATACAGAAATGGCAAAACATCAAGTGTAATTTCATATAGTTATCTTATATTAGATTAACAGATTTGAAAATTAGAAATAAAAAATAATTAGTAGCGGTATGGGTTATACTTAGGTATAAAATATGTTGGATGTAGTGTTACCAACAGAGTCATTCAATATTATTTTCTACTAATGAAACAATAGTTTTTTTTTGTTACTACTAAAGAGTTCTCTATTAAATAATATTACGATCTGTCACAACTAACGATATAAAAAAAATAATAAAACCTTAATAAAGTAAGTTGTTGGAACAATTTGAATTAGTATTATGTTTTTAATTGTTTGATTATTTATACAATATTAAATGTAATTTTAGTTATATTAAATAAAATCTTTTTTTTTTAATGGATGATTATTGTCTGTTGACAAGGGTAACGAGGAAAACCAAATTTAAATCGTGTTTTTTATAAAACATAAAAAATATGATATTTCTGAAGCAGACTTTCTTAAGATATCTGATGGCCGAAACGTACACGTAAATTAAAATTATAATATAATTAAAAAAAAATTGTGGAATAGAAGATCAAAAGAACTTTTTATAATTATGAAACTTTGACAGAGTGTCAAAATTCACACAATTTAGTAAACAAGTACAAACTTCCTATAGTTCTAATAAAAGTTTAGCTCCTATTAAAATAATGATTTCATAAATAATAGGGAATTTGGTTTTAATCTAGTTATGCTTAAATTAAAAAATATATATCGACGGGATATATTTATCTCATTGTCCTCCAATGAGTATTTGAAAGCTTACTAAATTTCTTACAAAACGTAAAAAAAATTTGCCTATAGGAATTTACGTTTTATGGGAATATGTCCTTATATCAATTAGTAATATTTTTTTTTAATTCAAAAATTTTCTTTCTAATTAATTAAATTTTTATTTATGTATGTGTGTCTTTCTCGGAATGTTTGTCAATGTGCTTCAATTACTATAGATTTTTGTTTTACAACTTTATTATAGAAGTTTATTATTTTAAAAATACACTTTCGTTTTTTTAAAATTTTTTTTTATGATAAATTAACATGCATACAGAATGCAATAACTATTTCTCCCTGAGAATTTGAGCCTTTTGTCTTTTGCCATCATCAGATGTTTAAAGCAATGTTTAAAAGCTTTTGTTAATTTATGATAAACTGATGAAGGAAAAACCTAATATTTAAATTATAAGTCAAAGGAAATGCAATGGTTAAACCATGGCAGATTGTAAATCATATTTATAACTGATGGCTTACTGAATATATATGTATTAAACCTTTGTGTAGGTTATTGAATGGATGTTGTGCTGAGCCCTTAATGTATTAACATCAGATAAAAATATGTGGTCTGTGCGGAGTATTCAGCTTATATTATAGCTTATTAGTTATATTATAAAGATAGATTAGTAATTTGTATTGGTAAACTATAATATAAAGTAAATATTTTTTTCGTTAGGTAAAATTTATTATTGATATTAGTGATGTGTGAGTTAGATGAGATTAATTGCAACAGAAGCGGTAATATTGATTAGGAGTTGCAACTGGTTGTGGACAGCATGTCACTGTCGGCTCGCCTAGACAATCCAGTTGTACAAAATATCAAGAATGATTATTTTTGTGGAGAATAAATCGTGTGTTTATTAGTTGCTGTAGTTTAAAAAAAAATAGTCTAAACAAATAGACGAATAGTGTTAACATGATAGCAAACTTCCAGCATTGATCGCCAATTACTCAAGTGGGAAGGCTTGAGTCAGTGGTTCACCGATATAACCATTATTTATTATTGTTATTTTTTTTTTATTGATAGTACATCGAAATACATTGGAGGCGTATTTTGACGTTAGTTTCAATGGGCCCCAGAAGCTAAGATAATATATTTAGATAAAAATATTTTATATAATATCAAATAAAGTTTGTGTATTTTTTTTTTTACCTTTGCTTTGCCCGGATTTTATATTATTATAATCAATCGATTTATAATTGTGTGTAGAATAAGGAACAATAGTGTCTATTGTATTAAATGAGTTATAATGCATCATAAATTACAATAAAGTTGGAAAATGCGTTTTTTTTTAATGAAAAAGCGAGTTAGATTCGTTTTTAGTGTTCTTTGAAACTCTAAAATACGAAATTTTTAAAGAAATAAAAAATTGCACAATTTAATATTTAATTTTCTTTATTTGCTAGATTTTTTTTTCATTCATAACTTCTCAAGAGTTTTTCCATATTCAACATTAATACAACTGTTGGGAAGCTGAATTACTGATTTCTCAGTCCACATCGATAGTTTTTAGATTTTATTCCTTTTATCTGAAGTAATGAAGGAAAAAATCTAATATTTAAATTATAATTTCAAAGAAATGCAATGGTTAAACCATGGCAGATTTTAAATGATATTTATAACCGATGGCTTGCTAAATATATGTATTAAATCTTTGCGTATCAAAGGTTATTGAATGGAAGTTGTGCTGAGGCCTTAGTGTATTAAAATCAGACAAAAATATTAGGTCTGTGCTGAGCATTCGAATTGGTCAGGTAGTTTTAAATATTCACAGACGTGAATTCCCTTAACGATTCACAAAGTTGTTAAGTAAATATTAAGATATATTGACTTCGGATGGATTGGTTTATTCATATTTCTTTGGACAAGTATATAACTGGGAGTATAGAACCCATACCTGTATTTTTTTTATTAATTGAATATATCACAAAGTTTCTTTCCATATTGTCCGAAGTGCCCGAGGGATTAGCTTTCTCCTTAAAATAATGAGCAATATTTTAATTTTTAAAACGTAAACCTGTGACAAGTATACCATGGCAACCACATCATCTGAGAGGCTTCCTTCAATAATTACGATTTGTATCGAAGACTTTACAACGTAGAATGTAGCATAGTTAGTTTGATATCTACTTTGAAATAGTTAATAAACAGTTTATACCATCTCGCTTCATTAAATTTTAAACCTAACAATTTTTTAAATGGCTTTTATTGAAGTTGTTAAAGGAATTTTAGGATTGAAATTCTGATTCGTTTGATTCCTCATTTATCAAAATCCATCGCTACTGAGAACAGGGAAATGTATCTACACTACCACATTATATATATTCTAGATTTAAGGACGATTTATTTCTAAACATAAGCGGATTATTAAACTCGAAATGTCAGAAAACAGCAAATTTAAAACTAATACAGGCCTCCGATTGGCTAAAAGTGTAATCTTAAGACCTGAGGGACAAGTAGGCTATCCTTAATAGTTTCTTGTTTTAGATGTAGATCCTTGGTTTATTTAGAGTCCAGTTCATCTGGAAGTGATCCAGCGTCCCAATGGCGTTCCAGGAGCATATATATACAAAGATGTGAGGATACTTTGGGTAATTTAAGAGGGAACACTGATGATGAGAAAGAAAACTCATTCTTAGAAATTGCATATATTTTTTATTGCAGAGCTATTTTTTTATTAACTCATAATAAAGAGTTAACTCGCATTGTAAGATAATTGAGTCAGTCAGACTACTCACTTCTAATCATTATAGTTCATTATTTATCGTAAAAGACCCAAGTATTACCCTGAAGTGCTTCAGAGCTACAGAGTGTCTCGTAAGTAAAGTGAAATATTTAAAGAGGTACCTCAAGAGCTACAAACAATTTCGTAAAAAACATAGTCTAATTTTCCACAAGAAAGTATAATATTTAAGTTTTGTGTTTTTAAGCTAAACCAGGCTTTTTGATGAATAGCAAACGGTAACTAAAAATACATTTAAATTAGGTAATTTTCTAAATTTAAAATTAAACTTTTAAGCGGCTATTTCTATTTTTATTTTTCATAAAATAATGGATTATTCATGATTTTATTTTGTCACCATGAAATTAGAATACAGATACCGGACTTAAAAAAAAATCTTTTCACAAACGTACCTCTGCTTTCTGCAAAAATAACTACAATGAATTATTCCAAATGTATATATATATATATAATATATATATATATATATATATAATATATATATATATATAATATAATATATATAATATATATATATATATATATATATATATATATATATATATATATATATATATATATATATATAACCTAGGATGTATTATAACCTGTACCACAACAACCCATGAAGGGTCTTGGGTTCAGTAATATTTAGGGAAATATACCAATGGGTAATTTCTCAACAAGTGCTTTCACGTCATTATATCCATATGTTCGAATCTACTAAATTTATTTCTTTAATACAGTTGTAAATATCATTAACAATTTAAAAAAATTTTTTTTCACAATATTACTCAATTCTTCTTCGGTGCATACTATTATTTTCAAGTTAATTCACCATTAGCCATATTTACACCAATTTAAAAAAAATTTGTTGTCACTCAATGACTACTCATCAAAATGACGACGTTTCCATATGTTCGAATCTACTAAATTTATTTCTTTAATACAGTTGTAAATATCATTAACAATTTAAAAATTTTTTTTTTCGCAGAAATGAGCACCTATAAAACTTTTTGTGGTTCGATTTTTACCATGCCACTCTTTCTGGACACCCCTGCTAACCTAAAGTTTTCTATGTTTTTTTTTTTTTTTCATTTTTTATCATTCATTTATTAAAAACTATCGATGTGGACTGAGAAATCAGTAATTCAGCTTCACAACAGTTGTATTAATGTTGAATATGGAAAAACTCTTGAGAAGTTATGAATAAAAAAAAAATCTAACAAATAAAGAAAATTAAATATTAAATTGTGTAATTTTTTATTTCTTTAAAAATTTCGTATTTTAGAGTTCCAAAGAACACTAAAAACGAGTCTAACTCGCTTTTTCATTTTAAAAAACGCATTTTTCAACTTTACTGTAATTTATGATGCATTATAACTCATTTAATACAATAGACACTATTTTTCCTTATTCTACACAAAATTATAAATCGATTGATTATAATAATATAAAATTCGGGCAAAGAAAAGGTAAAAAAAAAAAATACACAAACTTTATTTGATATTATATAAAATATTTTTTATCTTGGCTTCTGGGGCCCATTGAAACGAACGTCAAAATACGCCCCCCAATGTATTTCGATGTACTATCAATAAAAAAAAAAAATAATAATAAATAATGGTTATATCGGTGAACCACTGACGATCAATGCTGGAAGTTTGCTGTCATGTTAACACTATTCGTCTATTTGTCTAGACTATTTTTTTTTTACTACAGCAACTAATAAACACACGATTTATATAATTCTCTACAAAAAGAAATATTCTTGATATTTTGTACAACTGGATTGTCTAGGCGAGCCGACAGTGGCATGCTGCACAACCAGTTGCAACTCCTAATCAATATTACCCAATTATTCCAAATGTTTGATTTCAATTTCTTTATATATATATATTATATATATATATATATATATATATATATATATATATATATATATATAACCTAGGATGTATTATAACCTGTTCCACAACAACCCATGAAGGGTCTTGGGTTCAGTAATATTTAGGGAAATCACTGTTTCTAGGTCAACGGTTGTGCAAGGAGATGATTTGACCAAGATCATGCTCAATCGTCAGGTTTTCCCTCTTAATTAATTATTTTAATTAAGGATACTCACTTTATAGAGGCTGGGTGTGCCCCAGGAGGGTCACCTTACGGACAATGAAACAGAATAAATAAATTTTCTACCATAAGTCAGGATTCAAACTTGAGACCATTATCATTGCAAGCTTAGTATCCTACCACTGAGCTACTCCTCTCCTAGGATTTACAAACATAATTTATTATCATGAAATGCCATAGATGGGCATAATATTTACAATCACAGAAAAAATCTCTCTATTTCAAACTAACTTTTTACAACAATACTCCTACATAGCATATGTTATTTAGTAACACATATAATAATAATACAAATCAATTTTCTCCAAACGTCATTAACTGAGATCGGCCGTTGACCCCCAACAACAATATCCATAATCAATGATTGTGATACAGTAATTATGAATACGTGATTACACGATTAGTTAGGGTTCCGATTACGATTGCAATGTGATAATCAAGTAATCGTGTCACATTTTTGATGTATTTATTGTATCTATTGACTCAAGTATAAAATTGGCTTGGTGATAGTTTCATTTCCAGTTATAATCATTGGTTCAGATTTTTTCAATCTCACTCTAAAGTGACAATAAAACAGTGCTTTACTGCAGTTTAAAAACCACCTCCCTCCCACGTAGATCCAACAGTGCCTCTTTAAGTATTTATTTGTTACTTATGAGACAATCTGTATAATTTATTCGTCCACATAAATAATTTATACAGTCTTAATTATTAAAATTGTTAATTGTCTTTCACGAACTTTGTCGGTAATGTGCAGCTGATATTGAATAAAATTTATATACGTATTTATTTATGTCAGATACGTGTTTTATTCTGAAAGTATAGAAAAAAAAATCTAACAGAATAATAACACCTAATCAGGAGATGAAGTGTTTTGTTTAATGCTGCCATAAATTGTAGAGCCGTTGGCTGAGGTCGCCAGAGAAATTAGAATTCAGTCGGTGTCTTCTGATGGGAATATTTTTCCTGTTGAATAGAGGATATTAGGTGAGAACGCTGTTAATAAAATTCCTATCTTTAACTAAATGTAACCTGAATTATTAAGTGCTAGTGGCAACGAACTGTTTAGATACTAGTTAATTTACGTCTATGTTACACATTGAATCATGACATGTTAATCACTATTTACTAAAAAAAAAAAAAAAAAAAAAAAATAATGACAGCTGATTACATCGAGCTGTAATAATTTATTTGTATCTTGGGCTACCAAAAGAAAGAAACAATATATATAATTTGGAGATATATGATTTTCAAGATTTAAAAAAAAAAATCTATGTGAAACTGCGACATCCTGTCTTACGTTGTATTTTTTAAATATTCCGCTTATCCCTGAACAGGAACAGATGTGGGATCTACTCATAAGATTGAAACGACAACAAATTACCTTTAATTCTACTTAAATATTTACTGAACAAACTAGCTTTAAACTTGCATTAATTAAAAAAAGGTCCTTTGCTTGACTATAATAAGAACCAATACAGTTCAGCTATGTAAACCGCACCGAATTATCGATTTTTTCCCCTTTAACTTATTTACTTATATCGATACTTATTTACTTATATCGATACTTATTTACTTATATCGATACTTATTTATTTAATATATCAATTTTTGACCTTTAACTTATTTAATAAACATAACTTTACAAACAATCCTTTAAGCTCCATAATGTCCTATATGCTACTGATTTGACAAAAACTTGATACCTTTCAATCCATTTTAAACTAGTGGTCTCTGAAAAGAAGATGGTCTAAGATCATCCACTTAACGTAGATCTTTAATTGGATTTCTACTTATGGGTGAGGAACGGCATGGGTTCGAATCCCACCTGAGTCAGTTAATATATATTTCTCTACCTTTTTCTTAGACAAAGTAATCTTACAAATTGGAAGACTTCTTGAGGACCAAAAAGCTGACTTGCAAGACAAGTTAGCCAACCGAATACACATCATATAAATTATATAGCACAGTACTGTATGTCTTGTATGTTTGAATTTCAGTTATTATCAAGACTGTTGTATGTAGCATTTCGCTAATACGATAATCATCCACAGCACTAATACTCATCTCCAACAAAATGTCTTGATCTAAATATTTTTCTGTTTATCGTAACTTACTTCTAACTTTTCCGGTTAGGCGTATCCATCTTTGCTTTTTCCATTCCATGCTTGATATCATTTCTCTGTACCATCTCCGATTTTATTGTTGAGAACAACCGACCAGAGCATTAAAGTCTCTATATTTAACATTTCTTATTATATATAATCCAATATTAAACATTTTTTAGTGTATGTTATAAGGAGTTTATTTTTGTTGAATACTCTTTTCCCTAATAAAGGCATGATTCATCATTGCATCTTATCTTTATTCTTGTCCTTGAAAAGTTTGTGAATGGGTTGACAATCCAATAAAATTCAATCGGTTGGGTAAAAAATATGTTATATCAGAAGCATGTTTATTGAGACACCCACTCAGTGAGATGAAAGATCTTCGACTTTGGAACTGTTTGTGCTGACCACACCTAGTTTGAACCAGATTTTCTGAATAACTGTCATATTTAATAAGTTTCAATTTAAATAATCGATTATTTTACTGAGTGATCGTGCTTTATATAAGGTCTTATAACTTTAAGATGCGAAATTGCTTATAAATTTTTACAGTTAATCAGGCCTATTTCCAGGACTGTAGTATATTGCTCTTATTTCTGGAAAGCGTGATAATGACAAAATTGGGAAAATATAGAATATTGGTGTGCTGCTAGAACATTACAAGGCGTCAATACTCTTGTACATCCACTAAACAGTGACGAACTAGACGGCAAACGGTGTAGAAACCCTGCTACAATATTTCTCAAATTGTAACATATTTTAGTAGAGTTTCTAGCGCTTTTTGAGTAGTTCAAATGTTGAAAAATTATTTCAGTACGAACATAGGACGCTTTTGCGTTTACTACTTTCCTTATATTCAACTTTATCAAAACACACTTTAGTTAAAATTAGAGTGGTGTAATTATGTGATTTTGAATCAGTTCTTCCTTATAAGGGAAAAGGCAACAGTCAGCAGGTTAGAAATTGTATATTTATAAAACCGATTTGTTAAATGTTTTATTTCGCATACTTGTGTAATCGTAACACACAATGGAATCATCATTGTTGATCGTATCACATGACGAAATTATAAACGAAAATGAACAAAAGAGTAAATAAAAGGATCCGGGATTGGTGAAACCTTGAGTCCAGTTATTTGTTATGATAACCTCGCATTTATTATACTCATTTTTAAAAATAAACAACAGTTTGAAAAGTGTAATACCTTATGGGAATAAAATCGTCATTATTAGCTTGTGTATTACTTTTTATTTATTGTTTTTTTTTAATCCGAATTCGTTCAACTCGAAATATATATTGAGCCCTTATTCTACAGTAGAAAAAATAAGAAAGAAACTTCCACCTATATTCGGGAAAATACAGAGAACCATTTAAATTGAACAAAGGTAATAACAAACACATTTACACCATGTATACGGAAAACATATAATTAACAAAAGTAAAATAATAACTAAATAATAATCAAATACTATCTACAAAAAATAAATAAAATAACCCGAAATAAAAACTGTACCACTACAACCCACGAAGGGCCTTGAGTTCAATACTATTTAGTGAAAGCACTGTTTCTTGGTCTACGGTTGTGCAAGGAGGTGATTTGACTGGGATCTCGTTCAACCGCTAGGTTTTCCCTCTTAATTATGTAAGGGTACCCACTTTATAGAGGCTGGGTGTGCCAGGAGTGTCTAACTATCCAGCGTCGCCCAACGGCCAATGAAACAGAATAAATATTTTTTCTGCCATGAGCCCGTATTCGAACCTTTTGACCTTCAGCATTGGAAGATCATTCCCCAATAACCTAAAGATAAGTGAATTAAAACCTTAAAAACTCATTTATACCTATATATAAGGCAAAGAACCCCAAGCCAGGCCTGACCCTCCAACTATAGAGGGAAAAGCAGGAATCCAAGAGATCCCTGAGCTACTCTCTCAACCGCATCACTGGTGCTAAAGTCAGTGGAGATTAAGCTAGAGCGCTTTAGCCGCATACATTCATGTCTTGAGTGGAGAATCTGGCCATTGCCAGAACTTCAAGACATATACTACAAAAGATCTCTATGCCAAGGCCGCTTCAATCTTCGAGGAGGGTTGTAGGGATGAGTGAAACTACATAGGGATTGTGCAAGGGGATTTGTAAGGTTCTGATGGACAATTTTTCAGGGATAAGGTCTAGGACAAATGGGATATTAAGGTCATGATGAAGGGTAGTGTTGCCCAAATGCGAGACCGAGACGAACCTTGGTCTTGCAAACTCAGTCTTGGTCATGGTCTTGCTCAAGAGTCTCACAACGGTCTTGCAGTTACTTATTTGCTTATTACTATAGAGATATTACCGTATTTTTTTAGATAAGAGAAACCTAACTAAGCCCGAATGAAAAATTAGAGGAGTTAAATGCAAAAGTATATTGGTTATACCTATTATTTACATATAGTAACTAAGATTGTCAAGTATTAGTAACTATTTTAATTTAAAATATTGATTTTTTTTTACCAGTCCTGGTCTTGGTCTTGCAACACTTAGGTGGCCTTGGTCTTGCCAAGTGCAAGATCAAGGCCGATCTTGGACAACAAAAATGAAGGGTTTGTTGGTTCATAGAACGAAGCATCGACTATTGTTCGGAGGACTTGGGACTGAAAGGATTGGATGCGTTTGATGTTGGAAAATTTAGCAGTCCCTCAAGGTTTAAGTCCGTAGGTCCAAATAGGTTTCAGGATTGTCTTGTAGATCATTAATTTGTTGTCGATTGAAAGTTGAAATTTTCTAGTCGGTAGTCTTGTTGAACTTTTAAAAATGATTTATAAATCACCTTTTTTATTGAAAAAAAAAACCTCGTATAGTTGCATCGAAATTAAAACTCGCCTATTTCTAATATACAGCTAACAAATATAAGCACAGGTCAAGAAAAAAAAATATTATTTTTCTTCACCTTCAAGAAAAACTTGAAACTTAAGAAAAAAAAGGGTTCTCGAGTGGACCTACTTGATCAAGGATATTATTTATGCCTCCAAATCTTATATATATTCCAAAACTATTGTTTGGGATAGCAGAGCTCATTTTTAAGAAATAAAAAAATACCCCTATACCATGGAAGGTGTTGGGCTCAATAATTTGTAAGGAAGTGCTGTTCATAGGCTGATTATTTGGGCCTAGCTCAACCGCTAAGTTTTCCCCTTTTGGTACACCCTTTATATAGGCTGGGTGTGCCCTAGAAGGGTCTCTCGATCATAATAAATAATTATCTGCTTCAGCCGGAATTGAATCCGAGTCCCTGAGCATAGGAGTTCAATGCCTTACTCACTCAACTGCCCCACTCCTCTTTTTTTATCGGTAATAAATAAATATGAAAGCGTTGAGATACTTCTTTTCTTATCCGGAATATAGCTTGAAAGAGAAACTATAAGAGACTAGATATAATGATAGAGGAGTGGACTGGAAGTGGCCAAAACGCCGCTTGACCTCCGAGCGGGGACAGCAGTCGAGGGCGCCCGATCTAGGTCAAACGGACTCTAAGGTCGAGTCGTGGTTTATTTTTTCTTACTTCATTCTGTGTCAGCATCTCATTCAAGTTCAAATTCAAGATATCCAAATATATGAGCCTTTCAGTTGACAGAATGACTTGGAATTTACGAAAACACAGTACCTAGATAATATTTTTATTAAAGCAGTTGGTTGGAGATTTCAGTGGTTAGAATTATACAAAAAAACATTTATTTTCTTTGTGGCGAAGTTTCAGGCCTTTATCATTAGTTTGCTTAGCCTCGCAGCTAAGCCAATACCAGATAGCAAATAAACCCAGAGATAATAATTATGTATGTATAAATAAAATACATTAGACGGCAATTTGAGCCTTTCAGTTGGCAGAATGACCAACTCCAATTTCATCATTATTATTAGTGATATTTACAATGGGAAAATGTATACCTTTATTCACAGTTCTATATTTCAACACTGCAATCATCCTCTCTAGAATCAACTTACTCACCGTCTGTAAAGATATTATAAATTTTCCAACCAGAAATATCACTAAAATGACTACTCAAAAAGTTGAAATTGAGTTAATCATTATGTCATCATGATGAAGACGACAGAAATTGACACCAGCTGGGAAAATTTTATTTTTAATTTATGTGGATTAGTTTTCACCAATCATCATCCAGTATTATCTTTGAATTACTTTTTTTTGAGAAATATCAACAATCTGTCTCAGTGAAGGACACTTATAATAGAGTTCAGAGATTTACATTCATACCGTATATACAGAAATATAAATAAATAAAGTAATAACAAAAGAATAAGAAACACAAAAAAGTATATATGTACACACAATGTATAAGACAGTAAACTTAAAAATCGATGCAGCCAATCATTCAAAATAGCGTTACAAAACTTTTTGCAAATTGATTAAACACATTTTATTCAATTATTGGTAAATTTTTTGAGCTCAATTTTTTCAAAACACTCCCGGAATCTACAGTTGGAGCTATCAAACTTAAAATTGATTCATTCGTTCGCTTGAAAAATCTTTACACCCTTATTAGCGGACAACCCAAACACATGTGAATACCAGCTGGTATTGGACAGGTAGTTAGTTATATGCTTTGTTACAACTTTTTTTTTTGTCAAAGCATAATTTAATTAATTCTTACAGGTTTGTTTTCGTTTATTTTTATTGTTCTTATTCATAATTATTTTTATATAATACCATGGTAATTCTTACAGATTAATAAAATCAGTTATTAATAAAACAAGTTAAACACATAAGACTCCTGTCGCTGCGCTTTCAAAACACTCAGGGCATCTCACCACAGGCGGATCTACGGAGGGAGGGGCTTTCGGGCTGAAGCCCCCGCTCCCAAAATGGTAAAATATAACCATGTTTTACAGAAAAAATATTAAAAACTATCTCTTGAAGTATTCTAGTTCGTTTAATTACATTTAATAGGACTTCAAGAATCACTTAAACACCATTTCATATAGGTAGTTAATTTCTTTCATTTTTTTCAAATTAATTATCGTTATATGATATGAAAAAAAAATCTTTCTGGGCTGATGCCCCGCCCAAAATTAAATCCTGGATCCGCTAGTGCATCTAACTAAACAAATTAAGACATCAAACTTCAAAATCTATCCAACAGTTTGCTCGAAAAATCGTTACATATCTTTTAGCAAATTCATTAACCACATTTTATATAATCATCGTTCAATATTTTTACCTCATATTGTTTCAAAACACTCAGGAGATCTTACAGAATAATTTGAACCATCAAATTTAGATATCGATTCAGCCATTCGCTCAAACAAACGTTACACAGCTTTAAGCGGAATATCCAAACACTTAACCTTCTTTTAGCTTCGCTTCGTCTTATAAAAACGACTCATTTGGGGCTTTAAAACGCTAGGCCTGAAAAGAAACTATACCGATTTTGATGCTCTCGTCTAAAGTTTAAGAACTTAATTTATTCAGTTGACTTTTGAAACCGTCCAGTTGTGAAACCTCGCATTTCTTTAAAGACTTATTGAATTTGTAGTAGTTTTTAGGTTTTAAAATTTTAAAAGCGTCTGTCACTTATCCATGCAATTCTTATTCGTTCGATACCTCGTTCATCGCTCCTGAGAGTCAGAAAGGGATTTATACAACTGTATGATACACCCTGTAGATTAAAAGAAAAAATCATTAGAGATATTATGAACCGATATATCTTGAATTATCATAGAAATCTGAAAATATTTTTATCTGTAATACTATCGAAGAACCAGCCATGAGCCACGATAGGTTCGTCGCATTTCGAAAGGAAGAATCATTTGAATCGTGCACTTCCGTTGTGAACAGAAGCTTTGATTTCAGCACCGGTGAATGGGTACGTGAGGGGGGGGGGTATGAGGTAATGTGGAATTTGCATTTTCAATTAGGCCAAAGATCCTTCTTGTCACAGATGCAAAATAGACTCTTGCCAAACAGTACCATCTGTCTGTCCCAAGATAAATTAGAACACCGCAAATATGAAAGAATATATCACAACTGGCTTAGATAGCCTTGAACATGCAGATAAATTATCTTTCTTTTTTAATACATTTAATCGTACATTCTTTATAATTATATTTACTTTTTCCCATTTAATAATACGCAAATTTATTTTAATTATAAATTATTTCTTTTAAGAGGTCTAGAAGCTCCTACTTGCGAAAAATGCAATAATACACCTCAAACTGAGAAACACCTTTTGGTAGAATGTCCCCAATGCGAAAGTCACAGAAAAAAAATAGATCCAGGAAGAACACTAAAAGATATTCTACAAGACAATGAAGAGCGAGTCCCTATCGTGTTTAATTTTTTAAAGATTGTAAATTACTATAATAGAATATAGATTATAGAAAACTCTAATGACCTTTTAGGATAGAGGTGAGAAAAAAAATTATTTATCTATTTCATTTTTTAACTAACAACAGAGAACCTATTAAATCATTTCATGAAATGATTTAATAGCTTTTATTATTAACTACTATGTTTACTGATTATAATGAGTCGTTATTAATGCTTATTTATTATCATTCCAATTGATGGCACGTTGTTTAGTACGCCATCAAATATGGACATGGAAACACGCGATTTTCGAGTATATTTTTTTCGTATGAGCCCAACCTGCAAGAAACTGTAAAAAAACAGTCGGCATTGGTTAATCGGAAGGAACTTGCACTCTTACACGACAACGCCAGACCACATGTTTCACGACAGACAGTGAAGAATCTAAACGAGCTGTGTTACGAAGTCTTTCCGCACCCACCTTATTTGCCATACTTATTTCCACAGATTTCCACCTGTTCAGACATTTGGACAATTTCTTTAAAAGTAAAATTTTTGAAAATTCATTCAACCTCAGAACTGGCAAAATCAATAAAAATAATATTTTATCTCTACATTCTGACCAATTTCCATCCTTACAATTCCAGCAACAATAACAGTCAAATATATATCCATTTCTAAATTCAACCTGTTTCTTTTCGTAAATTGCAACCAATCATCATGTTAATTACAATACATAGTTTAATTCATCTGGACCAATATACTATATGCTTACTGTTAACCATAAATACAGTAAATGAAACTATTAGATCAATCCTTGTTGTAAAAAGTTTAGAGGTACATTAATTTAATAAAAAATAATATATCATGTTTATAAAACGATCTTATTTATTACCCAATAATTTTTTTTTTTGTGACAGCATTTGCTGATGACATAGCTTTCTCAATTAGTAATATGAATGGCAAAAAATCTATGCAGCAGGCGGAAACAGCTTGTGAAAAAATTACAGAACAGCGAAAAATCCTAACCATAGATGTTAATCCTGAAAAGAGGAAAGGAATAATATTTTCATATCAAAAAAGAAAAAAGAAAATGTTAAATGAATTCGAAATTAACATCAGTGTTACATGATCGACTGACTTAACATATCTCGGTATTCACTTCGACAGACATTTAGAATTTACTAGACAAAAAAAAAAAATTAAAATAGTAAGATCTAAAACGTTCAGACTCCAAAATTTAAGTAGGACAACAAACCTATCTTTCCGCCTAAAGCTCCTCGTATAGTGCAAATATTTCCAAAATGGTATAATCAGAAAAATAGTAAGAGGAACCACGATTCAGAGAATGAAAGCATTGGATATACAAGCAGCGCTAAATTTATCGACAGTAAAAGACTTTCCCGCAAAACAAAAAAAAAAAAAATCATTTTTCGAAAAGTCTCTACAATTTTTTTTTTTTTTTTTTTAAATTTCTTTATTGAGTATTATAACAATCTGTCTGTTCGACATTGGTTATAGTGAGGTAGGATGACATTCACACCATATGTACAAAAAAATAAAATAAATAGAACAAAATAATAATCAAAAGTATATACAATAGACAATAAAATAAAATAACCTAAAAAATAAGAAAATTAAAACTAAGGAAAAAAAAAAAAAAAAAAAAAAAAAAAAAAAAATAACATGCATACCTATATACAATCAGGCGAGGGAACTCCAGGAGAACCCTGCGCTACTCTTCCAACCGCGTCACTGGTACTAAAGCCAGCGGAGATTGGTCGAGAGCACTTTAGCCACATACACACATGTCTTGAGTGAAGAATCTGGCCATTGCCAGAACTCCAATTTATATAATTTACAAAAGGTCGCGAGGCCACTGCCGTTTCAACCTTCTTGGAGGATTATAGGGATGGGAGATGCTTGATAGGGATTGTGCAAGAGGATTTGGGTGGTAAGTAAGGTTCTGGTGAAATTTGGAGAACTTTTCTGGGATAAGGTCTAGGACAAATGGGATGTTAAGGTCATGATGTAGGGTTTTGTTGGATACATAGAAAGGAGCATCGACTATTGTTCGAAGGACTTTAGACTGGAAGGATTGGATGCGCTTGATGTTAGAAAATTTTGCTGATCCCCACAGTTCTAGTCCGTAAGTCCAAATAGGTTTCAGTAATGTCTTGTAGATCAGTAGCTTGTTTTCAATGGAAAGTTTAGATTTTCGGCTTAGTAGTCGGTATAGTTGGCCGTATCGTCGGTTGAGTTCTTGTCTTTTGAGTCTAGTATGCGGGTTCCAAGTTAGTCTTCGGTCTAAATGAAAGCCAAGATACCGGACTGTGTCTGAATAAGGAAGCTGGATGGAATTAAAGAGTACTGGTGGACAGGAATTGCGTCGGAGTGTAAAAGTAATGTGTTGGCATTTAGATTCATTAACTTTAATGCGCCAGTTATTACACCAGTGCTCAATCAAGGTGAGATGACTTTGGAGATTTAAGGATGCTATTTCGGGATCAGAGTTGGATGATAAGATTGCGGTGTCGTCAGCGAATGTTGCAAGAAAAGTATCGGGATGAACAGGGATGTCAGCAGTAAAGAGGATGTAAAGCACGGGACCCAAGACGCTGCCTTGGGGAACACCGGCTTTAACGGAGTAGATATTGGAAAATTCTGTTCCACAGCGAACTCGAAAGGAGCGGTCAGAGAGGTAGGATCGGAGGACTAGGTACAAGGACTGAGGTAAATGGATTTTAAGCTTGGAGAGCAGTCCGGAGTGCCATACCCGGTCAAATGCCTGTGCAATGTCCAGAAAGGCACCCGAACAGTATTCCTTGTTTTCTAGGGCTGAGGAAATATGATCAACAACTCGGAGTCCTTGTTGAACAGTAGAATGTTGAGAGCGAAAACCAAACTGATGGGAAGGGATATTTTGGGATTCTATAATGGGTAGGATTCGTTTCAAAAGGATCTTTTCAAAAATTTTTGAAAGGATTGGGAGTAGGCTGATTGGTCTATAGGATGTTGAGCTATTGAGAGGTTTTCCTGGTTTTGGGAAAAGGATAATAGTGGAGTGTTTCCATAACAGAGGGAAGTGGGTGGTGCGTAGGATACAATTGTAGATATATGTAAGGAATATGACTGCTTTGGATGGAAGTTGTCGAAGGATTTGAGGTGTAAGGAGATCATGTCCAGGAGCTTTACGGAGGATTAGTTTTTTTAATTGAAATTTTACTTCGGAAGGATGAATAGCTTTTGGGGGCAAGGAAAGTGGGATTGGTGATGTAAGGAGTTCTTCTACTGTTACGGTGTGGGCAGGATGGGATTCCGGATGTGAAATAAATGTATTGGATAGGTGAATGGCGAACTCCTCAGCTTTATCTTCGTCAGATGCTGCCCAGGAGCCATCACCTCGTCGGAGAGGATGGGAAATGCGGTGAGGATTTAGGATTTTTGTTGTGGTTTTCCAAAGGGAATTGTCGCGAGAAGAGAGGGAGGATAGGTAGGAGTTGAAGGATTGTGATCTGAAGGTGGCTAATTCCAGTTTTAATTGTTTGCAGTAGTAATTATAGGAGCAGCGGTCGGTAGGATGTCGGGTACGTTGCCATAATAATCTGGCACGGCGTTTGGTGCGGATTAGGTTAAGGAGGTGTTGGGGTAGAATGGTCTTTATAGGAATTCTGGAGGAGTCTTTTGGGAAGGAGGCAGTCCAGGCGGCTTGTTGGATTGTGGTAGTAAAGGAATTTACGGCACTATCAAGGTCATCGGGAGTTTTGAGGGATATGTTGAGATCAATATTATCGGAGATTATTTGGCGGAAAAGGTCCCAGTTTACTGGGCCCCTAATGAATGACGGTGGAGAAGGTTTGGGAACAGGTTCAAGTGAAACATTAAGGATTAGAGGACTATGGTCAGAGGAAAGTTCATTTAGACGTGTAATGGAACAATTGAGGGGACTTAAGCCGCTGTGGATAAAGAAATCAAGAAGATCAGGATTACGGTTGGGATCTGTGGGCCAGTAGGTAGGAGAGTTGGGGGAAAGGAGGTGAAAACGTTGGGAATTGAGTGCAGACAGCAGGGTTCGGCCACGAGAATTCGTGGTTCTGGAACCCCATTGTTGGTGCTTGGCATTTAGGTCTGCACCCAAGATGAAGTGATGTCCTAAGGAGTCGAGGAGAGAACTGAATTGGGCATTGGATATGGATCGGTTAGGAGGGCAATACGCTGATGCAAGAGTGACCGGAAAGGAGAAGGTTTTTATCACGATAGCGGTGGACTGTAGGAAATCATGTATTGGTAATGGGAGTAGGTGATGGGGAGGGATTGGTGTACAATTACAGCAGTTACCGGCATGTTGCTTTTCCGTCAGGGTGGTCAGTACGATATGTCAGGTATTGTGGTATATTGAAGTGCTGTTTAGTGGTTAGTCGAGTTTCAGTAATTAGTGCCACATCAATGTTCTTGTCAAGTAGTAAAGTAGATAGTTCGTCTGTATGATTTCTAACACCATTCGCATTCCAAAGGAGAATGGATATGGGTTTAGGGATGTGAGTCATTTAAGGATTTTTCAAAGGAGGGATGAGGTGAGATACGAGATTCGTGAGGAGTGATATGAGTGGAGTAACAAGGGATTTGAAATCGGTGAGGAAAGATGCTAACAAACTTGTGAGATCTGTTGCATTTGAAGGAGGAGGAATATGAGGAATTTGTTGTTGGTGGTTAGGTATATTAGGATGAAGAGGATTTTGAGGTTGGGTTTGAGGTTGTTGTTGTGGCAGGGCTTGACATTTATCGGTTAAAGTCTTACCTCTAAGTAGTTGGGAGAATGATACATCATTGTTTACAATTCTGGAAGGCTCTCTCTCTCTTCTTGTTCTTAGTGCTTCATCTTGAATCCGGTTTTTCTGGTGTCTGGTTTTGAGATTCTTGTAAATTTGGCAGCCTTTGTAGTTGGCCGGGTGTCCCTCCAAGCATAGGGCACATACTGCTGGATCTTGTATAGGTTTGGTGCACTCTACAGATTTGTGCTGTTCACCGCACTTCACGCAACGCGGCAGATGGTGGCAATATGTCTTCGTGTGGCCATAGGTCTGACAATTATGGCACTGCACGATGTCTCTCTTGGGATATGGCTTCTCAACTTTCACCATTGTATAGTATATTCTTGTGATATCATATATTTTTTCGATACCTGGTGATGGCTCCAAGTCCACGAAAAACAATGGTAGTGGGATCCTATTTCGTAATCCTGGCTGCTCCCTGTCCTCCTTCAAAACGTTTGTTACCTGGCGTACATTGAAACCAAGCGTCGTTAGTTCTTCTTTAATAACTTCAGTGGGGGTTGAGGAATGTAAATTTCTTATCACCACTCGTAAAGCTCTTTCCTGCCTCAGCTGGTAAGTGTGAAAATTCGCATTTGTTTCTGATAAGTACTTCACTATTTTTCGGTAGGCTTCTGCAGAATCAGGTGTTATCTTGGTGTCATTGGTCCTGTTAAGGCATGAATAACTGCCAGAGCAGATTTTATTTAGTTGGGTGCAGAACATCTGGAAATTTTTTATATTTTTCACAAATATCGGAGGAGGCTTTGGTTCTCTGGGTATTGCTGCAGACTCCATTACTTCTTTGTCATTTTGAAGCACTTGGTAGGGGTTTGGAGTAAAGAAAGGTGATTCTTCAATCGTTTCTTGTGCAGACGTACCTGGTTGGGGCTGAGGTTCTGGTTCTGAAGTGTTCATTTTGGTCACTGGAGGTATTTCTCGTAGGCAGCGACGAGTCCTTTGTTTGGCTGGTGAGCTAACTCCGTCTGACCGAGACCTCTTGGGCACCTTACTGGCCATCACTTGCTGATCATACCGCATATCATAAGAGAAAAATAAATAAATAAATAAAAAAAAAAAAAAAAAAAATTTTTTTTTTTTTTTCTTAAAATAACAAAAAAAAAAGATGCCAACAGTAAATATCAACTGCTCTGATATACACTTTAACTGTATCACGTGAATAATCAGAGAGATTCCGCTATAAAATTGGTAACAACTGAGAGAGGAGTTGAGGAGACAACCCTCTACAATTAGTAAACTCTCTTTTCAACAACTTATTACCAGCTAAAATCCCAAAACGTTGGCAACAACTCACATAAGATAAGTGTTTTAATTTAGTTGTAAGCTCTAGAGGGTAAGGTCAATTCAAGCCTGAGGTGATCCTCTTCACCGATTATATTACAAATGTAGACAAAATACTCAGAAACGAGAAAAAAAAAAGTAAAAATACATCTTAAAATGCTTTTTATCAGTAAAAGAACTATATAGAAGACAACCACGATCCAAGGATTCAACACAAAGATAAATAAAAAGGAGCTGAAAAAAATAAAAAAAATCAATAAAAAAAAAATCGCTGTTTCTTATCATATAAACTTTATTTTGTGCGAACTCTTTAAATAAAGTTATTTAGAATTACCAATCAGATTCCAGGTAGAGTATTCGAAACATTGTTTAAAAACCATTCGAAAACCAAAATCCGAAAAGCATCAATTTGTTTAGCATATAGCTGACGAAGAAATAATAAAAAAAATATCACCTCCTTTATTCTTCATTGCAAACAGCCCACCACTGAAAATGCGATAATAACTATAAATAAATAATGTAATATAACCTCTTAGAAAGCAGTAATATTAATTATATCTGACATATTAAAAAGAAAATATTTACTTAAGAAAAACACTTCTAATACGGACAAGTCAACAAAAAATTAATAACCTTAGCCATCGACCCACATTTTTTGGTCATTAAGACATCTTTGCCGAATTGCGTAAAGAACACTTGAAAATGAAGAAATTGTTTGTTTTGTTTTTTTCCTCTTTATGATCCTCTACAAACGTTTAGTGGTAATGAATAGCCTCTTGTTAAGATAAGAAAAAATATCTTTAACGTTTCTCAGTCGAGTATGTTCCTCCGGGCAGGGGGGACACTTTCTTCGAGTGTTCTTCGAAATGGCGTTCCAAAGATCCAAGAGAAGGAATATTGTCCCTTATTTGGTAAATATTCCTAGGAAGAAGTTCGTTGAAGGAAAATATTCCGATTCTGTAGATCGCTTAAAATACTTTGAGATTATCAGAAATTACTATCACGGGAGAAAATTTCATTAGACACGATAAAATGAACTATCAATAAAGAATAACGACAAATCAAAATTGATTCTAGTCTGACTTAAAAAATTTAATCGTTTACGAGGAATAGCCAACATAAGGAGGGATTTAGGATTAGATATAAATAGCTGAGTTTTTCTGTAGTGATAAGTTCAATATTTATGGAATCATAACTAATTTATTAAATTATCATATCATATAAATGCAAATTTGTTGATTCGATCCGGTAATTTGGTTTTTGGCCTTCTACGTTGTATCATGCTTACTATTAAAGTATTCCCTGTTGCTTAGAGGCTGAGAGCTCATGCCCCGCCCATCTCAACTTCCTTGCTTCCATATCGTTAGGAATTGATTGATCAGTTTCTATAAACAATTCTTTACTTGTCCTTATTCTCTATTTGTTAGTACTCTGATCCCTGATCGTTCCTCCGGTAACGTGCGGAGGATTTTGCTCTCAAATCGTAGAACTAGCATTACTACAACATTGTACATTCTTAATTTGAGATTTTACAGAGTTTTTTGCAATCCAATGTATTTCAATTTCTGTGTTATTTATTTTTTTTCCATTTCTGACTCATGATCATTCATTATTGTGGAACTGAGGCATTTAAATCCATCTCCTTTTGATAACGATTTTCTTTCTACGCAAATCCTATTGGGGTGGAATTTTCGGCTTATTATTTCTATTTTTTTTTCTATTATATTATTGTATTTTTTTTACTTGTAAAATCATAGTCGCAACGAATATCACTATGCCCTTTTGATTATTTCCAACCGCAATATCACCTGCATATCCAACAATTTTAATACTCCTTCCGACGTGCACTCTTCCAATTCGAGGTGACGTTCTTTTATAACCTTCCCCAGCGCTAAGTTGAACAGCATCTACGAGAATGCATCTTTCATCCGCTATCTAGTACGAACTTTAAAGACTTCTGCTTGTATTAAGAATTGACATTAGTGGCAACCCTTAGTAACCAAAAAATATCGAAGTTGCTAAGGAAACTACTTTAGAATTCGACAGAACGTAACGATTAAGTATTCATATTAGATAAAGAAGGTTGATATGGGAAATTCATCAGATGTGGCTTGGCAATGTATGAAAAAAAATCATTAAAAATCATAACAGGCACCATTAAATTTAACACCTCTCAGGCAGCAAAACAGTAAGGAAATGTGCTCTTGAAAAAACCAACAGCAGATAAATTGGTCACAAACAGTGGGGCAAATATACTAGTCTAGGGAACACCTCATTTAGACATTTGTGTTTCCCATAGTTGTTGAAAGTGCAGACGTACTTTTCAACATATCGGAAAATCATATAAAATATTACTTGAATACTTTATATACAATGAAGAAGAAACGTATTCCCATTCATTTTTATTTGAATAGCTTATACTTTTAAACACACACACACACACACACACACACACACACACACACACACACACACACACACACACACACACACACGCATATACTGCATTGATGAGAATATACTGTTAGTTGATGAGAAAAGCAGATTCTACAGTAGAAATCCTTGAGTCGAAAGGGAATAAAAATAGAAAATAACCATTAACTTTAGACATCAGCCATGGGATACTGCTGATATTGGAAGATGGACCTATAGATTAGTGTCCGATAATAACTCTTGGTGTGGTCGTCAACATGGTGACGGAAAGGAAAGAATTAGATAATTGGTGCGGAGTGAATGTATCTCCCGAAAATATGGTGACGCTTATGTTGGAACGGACAAACATTGGGAAGCTGTGAAGGAATTCGCCAGAGTTGTCCTGAAGAAATTGAGAGAGGAAGAAAGATCAGGAGAGGCCTTTAGCAAGAAGATAAATGTCTCACGAAGATAAAAAATGAGACGGCATATTGCCATTCCCCTCCATCAAGTAATGCGTAACGACGGTTCCGTGGAGGGAAATGAACAGGTGAAGGGAGGCCTATTCGTGTCTTTTAAATATTTCCATCCACCCACGTAAAAAAACCATATATATTTATGGTATTTACCTCAGTCGTAAAAAAAAAAAAAATTACAGAGTCATTAGTTTTATTATTATGTAAATATTTGCTTAAAATATTTAATAATAAAAAAAAATCTGAACTTCTTTATTTAAGAATATAATTCACCCAAAATCAAGAAAAGGCATTCAACTCACCTGAATGAAACCCATTGAAAGACATTTGGAAATAAATTAATATTACATTAGCTGGATAATATGTAAAATTAATTTTATTTTCTTAATGGAAGATTTCCAATAATAATAAAATTAGAAAACGCGTATGATGAAAGGAGTAAACAATTTTATATATATATATATATATATATATATATATATATATATATATATATATATATATATATATATATATATATATAAATAACGTACTGTGATTCTTATAAATATCGATATCCATAGCGACTGAAATAAACAAAATTCACGAGGAAAGGAAGGCTGCAGGCGGAAAACGTTTGTTATTTCCCATCTTCTAAATTAGTCAATTGGAATCTACTGCCAAGAAATCTAAAAATTCTTATTTACCGGACTTTTATCCTCTAGCATAGAAAACATGTTAACTAACATTGAAGGAAGATATTTATTAAAGGAAACATTAACATTAAAGGAAAATTCGGTCCATTTAAAATTGATATTAAATCCAAAGAAGAATATAAACTTAGTAGAAATTTTAGAAGGCTAAGCAAAGCGGAAGAGCGAAGCCAGCAATCGACATAATAAATTGAACCAGTAAAAAGAACTTGTTTTTATACCGTTAATATAATATACTATTTATTATTGTAATTATAGCATATATTAATTTGTAACTTTGATAGCAAACTGTGACAATCAGTATCATAACACACAGCAATACGTCTTTTGAAGACCCAATATAACAGAAGCAATGGAAGCAACGGTGATGAAAGCGGCTTGGACATTTGTGAAAAGATTTTTCATTATAATTCTTTTCTTGGTTTATAATTTTAGCAGCATGATGAATTAATTGATTAACGGCTAATCATTTGTTAACGGAATTAATATATAATATGCTTTCTGTTTTGCGATGACAACGCAAACAAAATGTATTAATTTTTTTTTTGGCATTTTACTCTATTATTTTTGTTTAGTTATCGAGGACCAGAAATGATATAGTTGTGAATTCATCTTTTGATTTCTCACACAAACATTTGCTAAATTAAAATGATATTTTTCTAACTACATCAAAATAGTATTAAAAATAAATTAACTCGTTTACGTTGACTTTCGTCCGGCTAGAATTGTATTATAATTAGTCCACTTTGCAACGACTTAAATTTAAACTAGTCCTTTTTAAGCGAATATTTAATTTTTTAATTATAAAAGTAAATAATTAACCAGATTTAACAATTGTGAAAATAAAAATTGATAAGAAGAAAATTTAAGTAGAGAAGTTATGGCCATGTACCACCAGATTTTGAGAAATGCAGATAAAGTTAGTGCTTCCAAAATTATGTAATCCATATCAATAATATCTAAAAATTTTATTGCTTACTCAGTTATGTTTGTCTTTAAAAAAAAAGGTATTTTAAAATATTTTATTCGACATACTGCCCAGTTCAAACGAACACATAAAATATTTTATTACTGTACACATTTCTTTTCTTCCATGTCATATCACTAATCATACCAAATTACTACATTACACTATGTTATAACTATTTCGTATTACATGTTTGAATGAGACTAATATAACTTCAGTAATTGACCAAAATAAAATTATGTATTTATCATATTCTAAAACTAAGAGATTAAAAAGAACACGTGTAAATCCATTTGAAACCATCCAATTTGAATTAATTTTGTTACTTGGCATTTTAGATGTTTATAATGTTGATAGCAGTTATTCCCTAATTGAGATTTTCAGTTGGCAGAATGACTAACTCCAATCTCAACACTTTTCAGTACAGTCAATTTTGTGATATTTATAGTTGGAAAATTTACAATATCTTTATTGTGTGTGTAAGTTGATATAATATACAGGGAGTAAGTTGATTCCAGAATAGATGATTGCAGTTTTGAAATATAGAACTGTAAGTCAAGGTATACATTTTCCCAATAGAAATATCACTAATATAATTAATAAAAAGTGTTGAAATTGGAGTTAGTAGTTCTGCAAAGTGAAAGGCTCATTAGTGGAGAGTTCAAAACCACAGTTGACAATTCTTTTTTACTACCGTTTCGAACTCTCCATTAAATTATGCTTTCAGTTGGCAGAGTGACTAACTCCAATATCAACACTTTTTATTATTAATTTTAGTGATGTTTCTATTGGGAAAATTTATTATATATGGAATAACTGGCTTACATATTATAATAATAAAAAAATGTTTCTCGACATGTCTGGGTGATTTTAAACGGATTGACACCTGAATAGCAACCAACATACATTTATGAATAAAAATAAAAACATATGACTAGATAAATATCTGACAGTTAAAAAAACTGAAAATTATAATTCAATTAATAAATATTAAAATTGCATAAATAATAATAAATAACCTCCCTTAAAGAACATAATCAATTGCTATATAGGTGATAATGGATGATCCCCAGGGAGTCCAGAATAATGTTCTAAGCCAATATCGGCAATATATTAAACATAATTATCATGTAGCGCTATACCTCAGCTCCAATGATGTCAAATTTTGATTTTGGTAACTTTCGAAGTGTGATGTTATAGTGAAGTGAAGGTCCCGGCCTGGCTTTGGGCAGTGAGTTTTGTCTGGTCTTGACATTGAAGCCCCAAGGACTACCTACACCTTTGCGCAATGCGACAGAACAGTGTCTTCAGACCCTCAAAAACTTTCTCTTACGTGTTTATTCATTCATCCTAGCTCGATCCTAGTCGTACTCAACAACCCTTTCTTTATTATTACTTTATAACAACTAATGAACTAACAAACAACTGGTGCTTAGAAAGTAATACTTTAAAGGTATAAATGTATGAAGGTATAAATGTATGAAGGTATAAATCAGAACCCTTTTATTGCTTTGGAGAAATATTAGTGATCTACATATCTTGAGATTTTCATTCTATTTGCATGACCACTTTTTCTTGTCTATTTAATCATACGTGAATGATCAGATCATCTGTTGAATATAGAAAATCAAGTAGCAATATAAGACTATATGTACCTGGAAAAACGTATTTTAATTATTATTTATAGCATTTCCAAGTCAATTTCAACCTTTTCCAAGTCAAATTAAACCTTTTCCATTTCAAATTCAACCTTTTCCAAGTCAAATTCAAACTTTTCCATTTCTAATTAAACTTTTGAATTTTTGTAAATTTTGTTGTTTTTTTCGAAATAAAGGTCACTTGATATACTTAGTATATTATACTACTTATTATATTATAGTACTTAGTATAGTATATTATACTATCGAAAGCATAGGTTTAGAAAAATACAAAAAAAAAAAAAAAAATGTGATAATGCGGTTCCATATCCATTTATATTTACTTTTTAGATTTTTTCGATATAATATTTCTGTCATATTAAGTTTTTTCCAAGTCAAATTCAATCTTTTCCAAGTCAAATTCAACCTTTTCCAAATCAAATTCAACCTTTTGCAAATCAAATTAAACTTCTTCCAAGTCAAATTCAACATTTTCCATTTCAAATTAAAGTTTAGATTTTATTGTAAAGTTCGATTTATTTCGAAAAAAAACCGCCATTTTCCAATATGAAAGTTAGTTATGAGGCTCCCTTAAGTAGATTTTTTTCAAAATACTATGGATTTTATGTTGAACTTGCGGATATCGATTTATTGTATATATTCGATATAAGGGTCTAGAATTATGTTATCGTGTGCCTAGTTTTATAGTACTAAATTTATTTATTTATGATACATAATACTAAACCCTTATATCGATTAAATCGGAAAAACTTAAATAAGTCGAAACACGGTGGCGTAATCATAAAATGGAGATTATTTTTAAAAAATACTCATTTGATAACTGACCCACGCATCGAAAAATTAAAAATAATTAAATAAATGAAAAAGGTTGAATTTGAAATAGAAAAGGTTTAATTTGAAATGGAAAATGTGGAATTTGACTAGGAAAATATTCAAATCGATTTGGAAGAGGTTGAATTTGGCTTGGAAAAGATTGAAATAGACTTGGAAATGCTATAAAAAATAATTTAAAATATCAAGTATTTTATGTAAAATATTATCATCATGTCTAAAACTTCGTGAATGGTTTCATCTTGTCGTAAACTACATTTTTTTTTTATGAAAACTCTCAGGAATGTAGTGTTCACTTATTAAAAAAAAAAAAACAATCAATTAATTTAATGAGGTACTAATAAATCAGGAATACCTACTTTCTTTCCACTTGAATCATAAGATAATTTTACAACAAAATCAAGAAAATAGGTGGCCTACAAAAATATTGCCCCAATGTAATCTTGTTATTTTGCTAAATTGGGGGTGGATTCCACGGTACAATACGTTAATAGCACAATATTTTTGTAGGACACCTTTTTCTGGATTTGGTAATCAAATTAATTTAGTACCTCATTTAATTAATTTATTTATATAAAGATTTCTATGAGAATTTTCTATTGACAAAATTTTAGAATAATGTTAATAATTTGATAAATAGCGATCTTTACCACCAACCATATTCAATAGCATTAAAAAACAAACAACATATATCACCTAATCTGCAACACAGTAGGTTGGAAACATGAGGTTCAGAAAAAAATAAAAATAGACATTTTAATGCAATTTATCTTTATACCGTACTATTTGGGAGTAAGAGCTGATCCTTTATGATAGAGCAGAATCAGTGCCTCAGAGTAATATATCTCAGTAGAGTATCCTGGCAGAACTAGGAGGAAAGTCGTAAAAAATAACAGAACATGAAATGAGCGAAAGCATTAACTGAGATACTAGAGAGGATGGAATTATAGCGTTTCGAGCGTATTTACCGATTGGAAGAATATCGTAGACCACGACAGTTCTTTCATGAACTTTTCAGTTTGCAAAGTTTGCAAGATCAACTGCCAAATTCCAAGAGACAGGACAAAGATGTCATGGTTGGATAGTGTGACTAGAATAGAGAGAGGTTGATGGCTTACATGAAGTCATAGGCAAAGTACCGGGACGGTTAGTATACTTGGGTCCATTCATGTCTAGGAGTAATTTATTAAGAGAACTTTAGCGTTCCGTGGCTCAAGCTAATGTTGGAAGGAGGGCACATTTTAATTATGATTTGGATTTTGAAGAGGGCATGTTTCCACGGAGTTGTGACTTCCCAGAATGATAAGTTTCAAACCGGAGGACAAGAGGAAAATATGGAACATACCTCAACAAGTGCAATTGTATGGGGGCGGGGTGGCCAAGCGGGCGAACGCGTGTGCACATACACCGTGCGTTACCATACAACCTGATAACTGAAATATGTAGTAGAAAAATAATTATGAGTACAAATCCCGGTGCCGTTAGGACTTTTAACACGGAATATTTCTCCCACCCTCTCCCCCGGCCTGGGCAAAACCCCGAGTAGCCTTAAAATCAAGAAAAGGAAGACAAATGTAATTGTATATCATCTCTGATTTCTTAATTTCACCTTTCTTTGCAATGTTATTACAAATAGGTAAGCAGTGTATATACATACAGTATATATCATCTAAAAATGCATACATTATATGTACTAGTATATATTCATCATTCAACAGGAGGGAAAAGGAGATGGTTCATGCGCTATCGACCTTGGGGGAAGGGATGGGTAAACACAGATTCATTTTACGTATTCAAATATATCCGCACATATGTTTTTAATTTGTAGAGAAAACATTGATTAAATATAAACAGTTGTTCTATTCAATATTTCCGCTTTTGTATCTTGAACAACTTATCAAAACTACCATGTATAGGGATGAATGGTAACGGTAGTTGCTAAAGGTTCTATTGATAGTTACATAGTATTTTATGTTTTAGTTTTTATATACATGAAGTGATTGATTAATTATTGTTTGTTTTATTAATGTGACATCTAATAATAATAAGCTAACTATTGTTAGTTCGATATAAATTAACAGGCCTTAATTATAACAGGTTTAGACATTCCGAAAACACCAGAAATACAAAATAATACAAGAACAGGATATAGTTATTAGGTGGCAATCTATGTGAGACAAAAACCCACCGAGCAAACTGAAGAAAACTCATACCAAAATTATCAGTTGTTTTAAATAATGATAACGTTCAAGTAACGTCGGAAATTTTTCTCAATTTTCTCAAACCTAATGATTTACCATGGGACTTTGAGTTTTTTGTTTTACATAATAATTTATTATTGAAATAATTAAAATGAAGATTAGATAGGAGTTGATGTTATCGGAGTTTGTACGCCTCCAAGCCCTAAATAACAACATGAAGAAATGTGTAAAAGCGACCGTAGGGCTCACCTAAACATCCTTTGATTTCTCTAGAAAAAAAACAGATGAACCACAAACTCTGGGAAAAAACCCTAGCCTTAGAGAACACCTCAGTTACACATTGGTGTTTTCCATAGTTTGTGAAAAGTGTAAACATGTCTTTAAATCAACAGGAAAATCATATAAAACATTATTAAATATGATAAGGAGAAGTATAGATGTATTAACTCGTATTTACATTGATATACCAATATTTTTATGTTTATAGTATATATCTAGTATTAGTAAATTACTCACTGACTAAGACGATGATTATAATGTAAATATTTTCTTGTAATATCAAATAAAAAAAATCATAACTCTTTAATGTAAGAGTATTAATTGACAAAAATAAAATTAAAATCAAGAGGAGTAATTTATCCCAGCTGAAAGAAACTCTGTATAAAAGCAATTAAAAATAACTTAATATTAGGCGGATAATTTTGTTAAATATATATTATTTTTTAATAGAAGATTACTAAATAAATAATAATAATAATAATAGGAAAACTCGCATACAACAAGAAAATGGGGAAAAGCTAAACATTCTGCTATCGAGCGACCTTCTCTTGAGGTTTCGAAATACTGTGAATCTATTAGGGAAGAGGAAACACATCGTTAATCGTCCCTGGGAGGTAAATAACATATTTCTCAATCCGTCATTAAAGTTAATTTAAAACACAAAAGAACGACTAATATATGCCTATCATCCTCATGTTTAACGAGGCTCCAAAAATATAAATGGTTTGCATTAATTTATGTAATGAGACATCCATTGTATTTATGAATATTATACGCACACATATATATCTTTCAACTCACTTTTGTTTCAATACATAATTTGGAAATCCAAAATGCTAGAAAAATTTGAGAAATTACTTCAAACTGAATATTTTGATAAAAAAAATTACAATACAAACTTCTAAAAATTTCAATAGCAACATCAATTTATTTAAGTTAAGGATTATAAAATATATTTGCATACCTTTATTTAAGTATCCATTTGGATTAGTTTAAGTTCCTTTATATTTTATATATTTATTTAGTTTTATTTAATATATTTTTATTTATTGTACATTGAGTGTGAATGAGCTATTCTATCACTATTACTAGGATCTTTAATTGTGACTAAATTTAATATAACTCAATAAAGAAGTGTTTCGAAAAAAGAAGTTGAAAATTTAGGATTTATAGATTCAACGCTGTTATTTCTTTCTTTATTTTACCAACATCATTAATATTAAGGCATTTCATTAGCTCGCTACACAGACAGGTTCTTGTTAGTAAAAACAATATAAATTTATTCTGGAAAAAATAGTGTTTAAAAAAGAATAGAGAATTGATCATAAAAAACTTTAAAGTGTATTTGAGATACAAAAAAAATGTTATACAAACGTAGAATTGAATCCCTAGGATCCTCGGCAATGGACAAATATAGGCATAAAATAGATTTTAAGAAAGGTTTAGAAAATAAAAAATCAAGAGAGGGGTAAAAATCAAGGTGGAGGAATAGATAGGTGCTGACAGCTAAAAAATAAAAATAATATAGAGGATTGATCAGAAAAACCTTAAAATGTATCTTTATATAAATATATATACATATATATATATATATATATATATATATTATATATATATATAATATATATATATATATATATATTTTTTTTTTTTTTTTTGGTCCTCCCCCTTCCTCGCGTTTAATGCTAAACGGGGTTTTCCCGGGCCAGGGGGTGAGAGCAGGGATTTTAAGACTCTCCACACCGGGGACGCAAACTCGTGATTATTTTTATCCAGTTATCAATTGTCAGATTGCGTGCACACTCGTTAGCCCGTTCGACCACCCCGCCTCGTCTTAAAATGTATCAGAGATACAATAAAAGTAACTTTAACAGATGATCAGTGCCGGCCTTAGACATTCGACGCCCCCCTGGGCAATGACGTCATCTCCTCCCTTAAAAAAATTAAACTTATTTCTTAAGTTATTTTATGTTATGTAATATTTGAATTTTATTTCATTCAATATTTCTGTAATACAGTTGTTTTTTCAGTAGATTAAATTTGTTTATTTTGATACGTTTTGTATTTTGTTTTAATTTTTAACAAGTACCGAGCACCGCTGAAGAATGGCCGGCATCCTACGGCCTACAGCAGGCACAGCAGATGATAAAGAAAAACTTAGGAAATGGAGGTTATGAACAAAAAAAAAAAAAAAAAAGGTAAATGAAATGTATTCTTTGAATAGAAAATTGTCAAAAAGATTAAAAATATTATTTTAATTACTAAACGGGTCATTATTTACTTTTAATCAAATTTTCAGAAAAAAATTGTACCTCTATTAAGTCAGGTAAATAAGTAAATCTATTAAGTCTCTTGAGTTTTTTCCTCAACTATTTATATATATTTATTACAAGTAAGGTTGCGTGCACACTCTTTAGCCCGTTCGACCGTTATGTTATGAACCGCCCCGTTTAAATGTTATGAAAATCAAAATTATATAAATTTATTATGAATATCCAAGAAACCATCATTCATAAAAATAAAAATTTATATTTCGTAAAACTCTACGTGTTTTCCTGACTGTGAGAGAACATCAGATTCGCCTTAAGCTTAGAAACTGACAAACAAGAAGATTGTTAAATCAGGATCTAATTCTGTTTTGCCTGTTGCTGCGGAGTATTTTAGCAAGCCCTGACCCTCGCACTGTTTACCAAACCTCTCCGAATGTAATCTATTTCTTTTCCCTCTTCTCTTGTTCAGTTTTTGTTGAAACTATCTCTTTGATAAATAAACGACACATATTGAAATTTGAAACTTATTTATTAGATAGCTGGCAGTTATAAAGGCTACTGAATAGAACATCTAAGCTTTCTATTGAAAACTAATTACCGATTTACAAGACAATCCTGAAACCCATCTGGATCTACGGACTAGAACTGTGGAGGAAAGCTAAACTTTCAAACATTAAACACATCCTTTCTAGCTAACCAAAAATATCCTGCATTGTATAATGACTCGTCATCCAAATCATGTAGCACAATCTCTATGGCAATGGCTCTACTACATTTACTAAGTCACGTGACTCCATCAGTAGCACCCTCATTCGACCTCCTCTGATTTGTAATACCAGTGAAGCGTTTGAAGAAGAAGCGCTGTGATCTTTTGTAGCCTCGCTTTTTCCTCCATAGGCGGAGAAATAAGAACGATTCGGAGTTTACCTGGCTAGTTGTAAATATTGTTCAAATATATGTCTGTGTATTGGATATATTGTAATTCTTTAAACATTTCATCATATATCGTTGTTATATTCATATGGATGAGAGAACTAGAGCTGTAAATGTAGTTTTATTGGACTCTCAGGATCGAGAATAGTTTTCAACAATACCAAAGATTAGATAAATAGAAATATACCTCAAAATATAGCGTTTAATACATATCACTTATTTCAGTGAGACTTATAAATACAATGCATATTATTTATACATAAATACGCAGACACAGGCTTATAAAAAGATTTAGAGCAGTTCAACAACGAAAAATAGAGATGTTACTACACTTTTTTTGTGTAAAATCTTAAAATTTACATATTAAATTATAATTCTAACTTTAACATTTAATGCTTAACAACTTTCTTCTTCACGACTTTTTCGTAGAATGAATAGGGGAAGAATTGGATAGTAAAACAAAGATAAAAACGCTAGGTGCAATTTGTTTTTTTTTTTCAACATCAGTGATTAATTAGCACTGATATCACGAAAACTATAAGAGATAGCGTAAAAATGTATATAATCAATAATATTGAACATTATATCAGCTTCAATTTTGTATAGAACGTTATTACCGCTGTGATAAATAGTTCCCCTAATATAAGCAACAGACTGAAAAAAGTGACCTTCTGGTTGCCATCCCCACACATCCGGCTTACCTCCTAGGAGTGGGGACTTTTAGTATGTTTAGCTCCTAACTAGCTTAAACAAAGTCTTAAAGTCAAATTGTGTACCTTCCATTACCTTCTATAATCTATTAACTTATCTATAATCTATAAAATTGAATGGACTAATAAGTAACATATTGATTCATAAGTATTAACAAAGAGTTGAACTAAATATAATCATAAATTATTTTATAAAAACAATTTTAATGGTAACCACTATAAATATAATTAGACACAATGTAACAGTTCGTACTTATAAATCTAATGATGTTTTGATGTGTGATTAATTTAAACATTATTTAAACATCTTAAAACAAGTGTTTATGAAATAAATAATGGATAAAAAAATTGAAGAAAGAAAACAAGGTATTTCAAAACACATATTTATTTTAAATAAACCGTTTGTCTCTTTCGACACCACAGCTTTTCAAGGTGAAAGAGATTTGGCAATGTCAATAGCTATCAGCTCGATATTGGTATGACATTGCCTTCAGAATTTCATCATTATCAGATAAGGTAAGTATTATCAGGGGAAATTTTATTTCAATCGTTGGTCCATGCTAAAGTGCGGAATGAATGAGGGAACATCTGATGCGGGTTTTCCTAAAAAATTGATGAACACTTCAATTTTGAAGAAATTCATATCAGTTCTTATACAGACCTACAGCTGTCTTTCCAAAATCTTTAAATGGATTCAACGGCGTTTAAAATACAGTTAAATGGGTTCGGCCGTATTGCGGGTTTTCGCGGTGAACGGTCACCCACCAAGTTCTTGACTTTGCTTATCATTTATTACCGTTGTTAGGCTTCTTAAGACACTCGGGCAACCAACCCCGTTGTAATATATATACCACTGTATATATATATATATATACCACTGTATATATATATATATATATATATATATATATATATATATATATATATAGGTGGAATTCTTTATTCCTAAAGTTTTAAGTATAGCATTTGAAGGTGAGAAAGTGTTTCTTGAAACGTTAATCACGAAAAAATAAAAATAAATATATCGGAAGTGCAAATTGTTATCTTTTTTTTAATTTGGGTTTTACTTAAGGAGTCATATCCCCAACACCCAAAAGCCACTGCTCCCTGTCCATCCAATCTCCTTCACGGAGCCCTCTGGCTGCTTTCCTCCACGTCCTCTGTCCATTTCTTCTTTGGCCTTCCACGCTTCCTTCTTTTAGGTGGCATATAGTTATAAATTTTCTTTGGCCAGCGGTTCTCATCCATCCGCATTAAGTGGCCATACCACTTTAACCGTTTGGTCCCGATTGTTGTTACAAAAGAAATTGTTATCTTACAAGAGTAAAAATAATACTTCCATATTATATTTCTTACGTTCTATAATATTTCATTATCTTCTAAAGGGAAAAGTTCTTTAGGCGCGTTTTGCACATTTATGGAGAGAGTGAATTAGATTGATCCGTCAGATATCGTTCGGCATTAAGGCTCGGGTAAAGCCAGCTAGAGCATATTTTTGCATATGAGTTAAAATATCAATACTGCATTTCATCCTCTCTCTAACAAGTTATAATTCAAGATTGTATTTCAACACGACGCCGTATTAGGGAAGCGAAAAGGAAGAAAATAGTGTTGAAAACCAAATGATAAGATTAGTAGAACATATGGATTAAAATATTCCAGATACCAAAAATCGAATCAGTATACTGTAAGCGAGGGAAATGTTCAGCATTTCATCTTCTTTGTAATGAGCTATTATTTATAATTTATATTTCATATTAGTAATCTCGCCTTCTTGATGTTTTCCCTTATATCGTGTGGTCTAAATGGTTTAGGCCACAGAGCCAGAATAAAATAGCTTTTTATTGTATTTCTTTATTTGCCAAAGTTTCAACTTCTTGAGCTATTTTCAAGAATCTATCAAGCACCATTTTATAAACAAAATTAATATTTTTTATTAATTTCGTCCTTCATTAGATCACCATCCTTTATTTGAGGGAATTTCGTTGTGAATTATAGTTTGTAGAAGACATTATGTCTGTTGTTACTATACTATCCTTTCACTCAAGCGTCTTGACCTCCGGAAGAAATGTATAAAGATGATATAACATTTTTTTTGATAAAATGGTCTATGATAGGTTCTTGAAAATGAAGCTGAAACTTTGGATATTAAAGAATAAAATAAAAATTTATTTTATTGGTATCTCTGGCCAAACATCTATGGAAAAAAAATCACCTCTTAGTTCCGGTAAATTAAAAAAAAGAGTTAATTCAATTCTTCGGTAATTAAATTTTATGAAAGAGTCGTTTTTCTTTTGTGCATTTTGGAAAAAAAAAATTTTTATGAAAAATAAAGTAAATGAATTTAAGCAGAATTTAGTAAAATAATTTATTCATTGAATGTCATAAAGATATAGAAACATATATTTATTATATGGATATAAGTAACATGCTTAACGTGTCATAATATTGAAATAATTTTAAACTCCGTTTAGGAATATATTTCAAGTTAGGTTGTAAACGGAATAAGGAAATTTATCCAAGCATTCCATGTTAACCTTTGTTGTAAGATTCATTCTCCAATTACGATTCGTATTGCATTTCAAAACTACGACAAAGAATTGCAACACGACACCCCTAGGCTGAAGGTTTTAGAGTTAGGTACACCTCCGGCTTAAATTACTGTCTTTGACATGATGACAGCTAATGGCTATGGCTTCTATTTTTAAGTTAACTTCATTCACTGATTTCTTAGCATAAAGTTTATGCTTATACAGATTCACATGTTATTAAGTACTTTGACCAGTGACTATTATTAAACGATTGGCTAGAGTAATAAAGAGATTTTGTTTTTGTGTTTGGGTATGCATTTTACATTTCTCACCAAGATCAGAACCTTTAAATATTTTAAACAAAAAATTAATTAATAAATAAATCAACCTTCTTTAGGTTGTTCATATTTTATGTGAGATTTTTTAATAATTATTATATTTAATCTATATATGTTTAATTTTTTATAAAACCCTTTTAATCTCACATTCCTTTATTAAAATTTTAAAAAATTATTACAATATTTAAAAAATTATTATTTTTTAACGTCGGCTCCAAGAGCAATTTTCAAAAATTCTTTATATTTAAAAAAAAAACGATAGTCTCTTTAAAAAACCAGTATTTCTAAATTGTTTTCATAATATAGAATACTACTCTATAGTAGTAGTTGTTTTATTGCATATGAAATCCTTTGTTTTATTTTTCTTCCGAAAATCCACAAACATCGTATAATTAATTCAGATATAAAACAAGAAAACTGAGACGAGACAAATTCCGAGATTTCGATTTTTTAAAAATTATTTATTGAGGAATATTAAATGTTTTCTCAATCCAGGACATTTTTTTAAAGTGCATATAAGAATATTCTTTCAAGCCAGGATATATTAAACCTCCCAAATAAGCCTCGTTAATGGAGCTCGTTCAAGGGATGGGGCAGCGAATGTTTCTCGCTCTGAAATGCCGTACTTTTATTTTAAGCGTTGAGCTAGGCGATTGAGTAGGTGACTAAACTATAAGTTCTATTATATTAGAGTAAAATCACAGACTTGGTTCATACTCTAGTATTGAAGTAGAAAACATTCATATAAAATTAATTTTGTGTGTATCAATCAATCGATACTATAAAGTGAACAGTTACCTTGCAAACGTTTCGCGAATTCAGGCATCTTCAGGGCAGAAGCAAGTTAACCGTTCACTTGTATATTCGAGTCTCATGGCTTTATAGTTTGTATAATGTATTGTTCCGTTTATAATGTATTTTTTCGAGCCTTGTGCTTATTTTAGTAGTTTTATTTGTGGAGTAGCCGTGCATCCACTAAGTTTTGTGGGGTATGGATATTATACACACCTTAGAGATTTTCTTTTTGTATTTATTAATATTAATAACAAATTTCTGTATTGTGGCATTTCATGTATGATTCTTTTTCCTATGTCCCTGCTAAATAGCTTTTTTATACAACCTTCCTCTCCTGTTTTTCTTCAGTAGGTTTTTGGCTGGCTTTATGAAATATCGATATCAAATGTTTTTATTTTTCCTATTTTTTTCTCTTTCTGTGAATTTATATGATCTTTTTTTTTCTGCCATGATGACGCATAAATTAGCAAAATATTGGCAAATTAACTATTCACTTGTATGTTAAAACTCATGGTTTCATAGTTTGGATTGTTCCAGTCATAATGTCTCTTTTCGAACATTATAGTTATTTTAGTAGTTTCGTGTGTATCAGTACCTGTGTACAGTAACTTTCAACAATTCTTTTCAATGCACAAATTATTTTTGTTGGATACACTTTTATTTTTAATTTAATTTTTGAAGTTCATTAATTTTTAAACAAATTTACTGTAATTTTGTTTAGTTAGTTGAAAAATTGTTGTAAATTAGTTTTTTTTATCAAGTATTCATTTCATAAGATTTCAAGTGGTACTCGTATTTATCTAAAAAGTGGAAGTGATACGCAGTGACCTAAGTGTAGAAACCCCTGTTGTTGCAGGTTGTGATCAATAACTGTGGAAAACAGAAAAAAAGGTTATACACATATGTCTAGCTATTGATAAAAACTGACATAGTGTCTGGTGCCTCCGAGATACAAATATAATTTTTATTGAGATTTCAAATCTAATCATAATGTAAATATTGTTTGGTATATTGTTTATTGTAGTAAAAACATTTTTCCACAAAACTACGATATTGTGAAATAGGAGTTCTTAGTGACGTCTCGGAATGGATTACCCCATCATGTCTAACCCTGAAAAATTGCATAATGGTTATTAAATAGTTCCATAATCTGTTGATAGGAGGTGGCGCAACAGATTTGAGCTTAAAAGTTCATGTAGCACTCTTGCCAATTATTTTTATATGGGAAAGTATTTGTTTTCAGATATTCTGATTACATAGGTGCCATTTTAAATTCTACTGTTATTAGCTCCGATATTCTACCTAAGATTCTTAAAGCATATATTTCTAAATATATAAACATTAAATGTACATGTTTTGAAAACTTCAGTTGAAATAACAGAATAAGAAAATTGGATCTCAGAGCTTTAGCTTAATCAGTTGTATTAATTAAATAGGCCAACGACAGTAACGTTTGTAGAAACTATTTAAACAAATAGTACTACTATCTATTGCATTGTAGCAGTCACACAAAGTGCGATAATCTACAGCGACACCGACAAAGGATATCGTATCGTCGGGACGTATCGCCTTCTGTGTGAAAAGACCTTTAGAGATTATATTAAATTAATTATTATCAAACTTATAACAACAGAAAATACAACTTTCTATCATTAATACTGATGATGAATTTACTTATTTCTATTGACTAAAATAACATTTAAAGGAAATGAAAATTATGAACAAGAAATTAGATCCATGAGAAAAAAAAATACAATTAACTTTAATTATCAAAGAAAAGAATATTAAAATATTATAGAACTAAACATTAACTTACGACGATACAATGCACTAATTATAAATGTTTGTAAAAAAACAAATAGATAGGAATAAAAAACTTATATATACATATTTACAAAATCTAGCCCTAATATTTCATGTTTTCATGAAAGTAATTAAAGCAATCAGAAGTTTTCTTTATTTTAAACGTAAATTTTAGTAAGAAACATTAAGTTTGTCACTGATAAATACTCACGAGGCTAACTCGAATAAGTTTTCTCTTCCTCAGATAACTCAATGTGCAAATTAGACGAAGTTCAACATTCAGATTCAAGTCAATAGAAATAAGTAAATTCATCATTAGTATTAATGATAGACAGTTTTATTTTCTTCTGTTTGTTTTCAGGTTTTATGTGTATGTTATATTGTATTTTTTTTTTAAGGTTTGATAAGGAATTGTAAAATCCTATTCGAGGGATCAGGCGAAATCAATAACCAAGTAAGAAGGTTTGATATTTTACAATATTAATTAACAAATATTTTAAAGCCATATGTTCCGAGTTCGTAGCTCGCTCCACATCCAAATATTTGTTTTTTATTAAATATATTTATTAATTTTTTTATGGTTTTCGTTATTTTCCAAAAATGAAAAAAATAAATAGCGTGGAGCCTGTTAGATTTTTAATAAATAAATAATTTTTCTAAATTAAAGACCATAACATCTTGATGTCTATTCTCAACGTTTTAAATATTTCCCTCTGCTTACGGGACATTGTGTATAATACTGGAGCAGTACTAATATTTTTTGGAAACTTTGTTAGAGGATTGTAGTTGTTTGTCAAAGTCTTGTTTTGTTTCAGAAAGGGATTGCAGCAAGAGATGACTTGCATTACAGCTACATTTAGGTATTGCGATAAATAGCCGATAATAGAATCACCTGTAATTACCTGCTAACCGTGCGTCAGTGATTGTGAAAGAGGTAAATCATCATTTAAATCCTCCTCCTTCGACCTTCGTACCTGTCCGCTGGCGCCTCTTAAGAATAAATTTAATTTAGCCAAATTGTATGATATATTAAAATATATTTCTTCAGCTGTTAGCAATAAATTAAAAATATAGTGATATGATATACTTTTAGTAAATGAAATTCAACGATATAAAACGATGTTAGTTTCAGATGCATAAAAAAATTAGAGGGACCACAAGATAAAAAATATATATAAATTAAATAGTAGGAAAATTAATTAAACTTACTTAAATCTATATGGATTTACTCCTCGCAGATAAACGGTATAGCTAAAAAGACTCACACAAACTTTAAACTTTTCTATCAAAAATAATATTACACCAATATTATATTGCTTTTATTTTACCATTCTTGACAGCTTTTCGATCTAAACAAGGTGCATTTTCAAGTCTTAATTGAGTCCTCTAAATAAGTATCCATATTCAATATCGTTTTTCTTAAGCTATGAAGAATTAAATCGTCCTACTATTTTAGGATTTTCCCTTCATCATCTATGGAAAGACTGGCTTAGTTCTTAGTTCAAACGATATTGAACGTGAATACTGAATTTGGAGGACTCAATTAAATTATGAAAAATGTGTTTTTATTGTTACTATTTTGTTTTAATTCTTAATACAAGGAGAAGTATCCGAAACCTTCGAAGGTCGAATTGGCAAGCGGCAGGAAAATGGACTCCCGTCGATGAAGTTCAACTCAGCGCTGGAGAAGGTGATAACAACATCACGTGAAAATGGAGGTCCACGCCGGAACGAAGTATAAAATTCTTAGATATGCAGATGATATAACTGTCCTTGGAAGCAATCAAGAGGGCATTGTGAAATTTGCTAAGGGTCTGATAAGAGAAGGAGAACAAACCGGCCTAAAATTAAATGAAGATAAAACAAAATATATGATAATAAGCCTGAAATTCCACCCCAGTAACAGAATATAAGTAGAAGGGAGAAAAAATCAAATACCCTCAACAACATCAATGAGTGACCATCGGCCGGAAATAGACATGTCAAAGTCAAACATTTCCCAAAAATCCTCCTCCTCCCCCCACATTACTATTTGTTGTTTCCTTTCAAGATGGTGGCTGAAAATCCTGTGTTACTGTTGACTGTAGCACCTAAACGCCTAAATAAATGTAGAACACACTTCAACAAAATCGAAATCAGAGAACTATTAATAAAGATTTCACTGTTTTGAATATTTTTGGTTTATTATGTTCAATAGTGAACCATTACGATAGACCAAAACATTCAAAAACTTAAGCCCTCTAAAATTTGAGGTTTAACGTTTCAAGATACGTAGATATAGATAGATACGAAGGGCAAACAGAGCTTTAAAAGGTAAATTCCGAAAGATTACAAGACATTTTAAATTAAGGGTCTACATTTGATTAATCCATTTGTGATATATGGCTGCGGGACCTGGATACTAGCCAGCACCCTAGAAAGAAAAATGTAATGATTTGAGAGAAAAATCCTTTGAAGCAGCGATCTGCAATCAAAGTTATAATAGTTCTAGCCATCGAACTACTTAAATCTTCAGAAAGTCTATAAGGTGTGCATTTCTCACAGGCTTTATTTAGCTTTTAATCACTCTTGAAAATCGAGTAGTTTTGATTTCGAATCCCTCTGCTTTAAAAAAATTCTCATAGGAAAAAATAATTATTTCACTCACACAAACATTACCCGTCGAAAATGTAACGGTTGGACCCTTTTGTAGTAATTATAGCTAACGTACTCTCCAGCCCCCAGAGCCAATACCTCCTGGACAAGAGAGGCGGAAGTATTATCGAAGTCAATACCTCGAGTAGACAAAGAACAGCAGGAGCTTGTTGTAAAAGAAGTCGTTACCGAGGAGGAACGGGTCAACGGCCGCACCGTAGCGCCGCGATTTCGGAGTGCAAAGACCTCAGCCTCTTTGTTGTCTCCAGATGTCATCCAAAATGGCTGTTTGTTTTGACTCATCAACAAGTTATTTTCATAATAACAACGAAAACTATAATTTTTTCTCCATCGACTTCAACAAAGAAGCAAATTTCTGTAAATTAAATTCTAACTTCAAATTTTCATTGTTAACAATAAACAAGAAATAATTCGTTCTAACAATAAAAACGCTGGAAATTCTTATACAATAATTTATTATTTCTAAGTAGTCATATATCCAATGCAAAATTACTTTCCTTGTCATTCAGAGAAGAATAAATAAAAAGTGATTACCAATATTGGTCAGAATATATTTTTTTCATTTTTAGTAATTTGCTAAGATATATACACAACTATCTCGATTGCTTCATTTGAATCAATACTTTCCAAAAACCTTTTTTAACTATATTTATTGAGAGATATTACAGTCTGTCACAAATAAGGACATTAATAATAGTTTTGAGAGAGCACATTCACTGTCTATCAACAAGAAATAAAAATAAATAATACAGAAAAAAACAATAATACTAAAAGTAAATATATATAAACTAAACTAATAAAAACAACTACTCACATACACAAACGCATCTATACAATATCTAAAAAAAAATAAATAAATATATAAAAATAAAAAATCTTTCACCCAAGAGCCAAGGCCTTTCTCCTCACTCGAGGAAGGAAGGGCAGGACTCTAGAAGATCCCAGCGCCTCTAAATCAGCCGCATTACTAGTATTAAGGACCAGTAGAGGCTGATCAGAGGCGCAATCATCACACATACACGGCTTAAGTGCAGGATTTGGCCATTGCCAAAACTCCAATGTATACTTATTAACAAAAGGTCTCTGAGCCACTGCCGCTTCAAACTTTGAGGAGGATTGTAGGGATGGCTGGTGCTGGATAGGGATTTTTCAAGGGGATTTGATTTATAGGTAATATGTCCAAAAATTAAAAAAAAAAAAAACTATATCAGCTTTCCAGTAGAACACCGCATCTTTGCACCTAATCGTCGAGTTTCAACGAGTCTTTTTTAGTTCTTTAGAAAATTTCATAAACTTTTAAATGAGCAGATACATCACAGTACTTAATATAAGTTAAGAATGAAATATGAAATGTATGAACTTCATTTTTTCATTACATCTCATTATTTGCACATGAAATTCATACACTTAATATTAAATTTTATGCTTGTCATCAATATTATTCATAATTTTACATTTATTTTATTTAAACTGAACATGAAATGTCATCATCTCACAACGATTACCAAATCTTATTCATTTTATATACTACTTGTTTCACTGATATATCTATATTACTTAATATTATATTTAATTGTTTATTACTTTGTTTATTTCATTGCCTTATTACGGTTATTTTTTTACCTTTCACTTAATTATTTTTCATTGTAATTTATATTTTCATACCTTACCGTTACACATAATGAATATTTTATTTATTATTATTAACAGATAACATATCTTTTTTTCTAATACGAATTAGTTTTGAAATATATATAAAAAAAGCTCTTTGGGCTTCATTGACAGTAAAATCAAGACCAAAATATGAGGGTTGTTCCTTGGGTCTTTTTCACCATTTAACTTTGGGTTGAATCAATGTGCTTTTGCTGTTATATGATCTATGTACCCATCTCTTTAGTAGAAAAGCTTTAGTATTTCTCACAACATTATACAAGGTATGGTATGGTATACTAAGAATAACTAAATTCCCCATTCAATGGAAATACGCTATATTTTTTATAATACCTAAACCTAATAAAGACGGAAGAATCCTATATATTAGTCGTTTTCCTGTATCCTCCAAAATTTTTGAAAAAATATTATACGAAGGCCTGCTTAACATATTGACAGAACATAACATATTACCAGATCATCAATGGACCTACACTTGCCAAATTTCTGCATCTGCAAAATATTAACACAATCAGAATAAACTTTCCAATCTCAATTTTTAAGACTGATAGCGAACTCAACAACCTATATCTCAAACAAGACCTTTCGCCCTGACTTATGCGCTCCGACTGCAAAAACCCACATTCGTATGGATTACAAACGGTTTCACGACAGATTACATGGACACATAAATAAATGGCATTCCTGATTTATCTTGGCGTAAGTTGAAAAGGAGTTGGACGAGGGATCTCCTGTTGAAGTAATACAATTTAGCCGAATGACAGGAGTATGCATCGCTGTGTGCTATCTTCCTAATGCCTATCCATGCATGTTTTGTATTAGCTCATTTTTACAAGTGCAAATAAAATATTTGAGTCATCAAAAAAAAAAAAAAAAAAAATGATAGGGTGAGAAAGACAATGTTCAATAATAAACGAAATTGCCAACAGAATAGGCTAGGTCACTTGTCCGGCGACCTTACACTGACCATAATCCCTCCAACAGGTCTCACACAATGTCCCTCCTCAGTTATCCTCAGTCTAACTTTTTGCCGGTTAAGATATCAACCCCCTCGCCAACGGCCAACGAGCCGACTTGACGTTTCGACACCAGAAGGACAAAGGAAAGAGGAGTAGCCCACGGTGACTCCCTCCGGGGGCTTTAACATTTAAAGGGGAGATCTGTAACGGTGTCTTCTGGGCCGTTTCCAACCATCGGTCATGTCCCGGTTTGTCATATAAATATATATATAAGTTATATATATATATATATATATATATATATATATATATATATATATATAAGTATATATATATATATATATAAGTATATATATGATTTCACTTATTTTCAACTGCTATTAATACTCAATTAACAAAACTATATATAACAAATACAATTTTACAATTGTTCATGATTTAGAAAGTTAAAAACCAGTTACTGTTAATGGTAAATATACAAGTGCAATGCAGTTAAAGTACAAGTGTAATTGACATTAAAAGTTAAAAATATAAGCACAATGAAGATACGAATACCATTTAGATTACAACGAATTTATTAATTAAAACTAAATACTTGTATGAATTTTTAATAAGCAAATATCGTGTTTATATAATGTGAAATATTTTGATTTCTATAAGAAACATTAATAATCTTTTTATAGCATTAGGTTCTTTTTGAAATGATTCTTCAAAGCTATTTCTGAAAATATTTTCGTCGCTAAGAGATTGCAATGCATGAAATTCAGTCACTATATGGATTGCTTTGAGAGGTACCCCACAGGAAATTTATTTATCTTTGCTCATTAAATATATACGTCCGATCCTCAGCCGGGTCAGTACTACTTCTTCCTTTCTGGACAGTAGGATATTTGGAGTGTCTCTTCCGACATAGGGCTCCACAATCCTTAACTTAACTTATCTCTTATGGCAGGCCAAGTTCTTGCTATAAATAATTAAATTTGCTTCCTTACTACCAATGTACAGTGGCTATTTACAGATTCGTTAGAACGGATGAACTACGCTTATGTCATAAGTAAATGTATCAGTATGATTTTAGAAATATCGGAGGGGGGCCAAGGTCAGTATAATATGATAACAGCATTTAATGCATAGGAGAGGAAGGAAGGATAGAATGCTATATACAAAGGATCATCAGAGTAATCAGTTTATTACCTGTATTATAATTTTGTATATTATTTCTCGAAGGTAATTTTTTTTTGCCGGTATGCCACATCTTCGTTAATTTTTTATCCAATCCAAAATTTTGAAGATCTAGAAAGATCAGAAAAAATGTTATGAAGAAAAGTAAAATTTATTTATTAATGGTAAATGGAGTATGAAACGTTTTCAAATTCTCTGCAAAAAAAAAATCATTCAAATCGCGAAATTTTTAATAAAGGTACAGCCAATTGTATTTTGTACATATATTTTGATTTATTATTTGAAATGGACTATAGTAATCGACCAGAGAGAAAAAATGAATACCTCCGTCTTATAATGCAATTTCCTCATAATATTGCAATTTGTTCTTCGACCAATGTACTATGTGAATTATTTCCATGGGCAAACGAGTTATATAATTATTTTTTGTAAGTTAGTTTAAGTTAATGCCTGTGAAATATTGGAGGGTCTGGCTCCACTTAATAGAATTTCAGATGGTAGAAAATAAATAGATGGGATTTTTACATAGATGCCTGTAGGATAACATAAAACCTCTGTTATGTCATTTACAGGTAGGGCCTCTGATCCAGAATTAAATTTAGGGTGGGTGGTAAACACAATATCTCCTGTAATAAGATATATTCTATCATTATTAATTAAGTAATTGAAGTAAGGAATTTCACTTTTTATGTAAAATCCAAACCATGGTAGCCGAAATGAAATAGTACAATTTCATAATAAAATTCAAGAGCTGTTTGTCCGGGTCAATTGTGATTCTATAGACTTTCGAATTTAGGAAGAACGATTTTCAAAATATAATATAACTTGTATATGCTACTCTCCTTGACACATTCAATAAGACAGAATTCCTAATTATTCTTGCATTTTATTCACTAAAAACATTTTGAAAATGCCTGAGCTGGTCGTACAAGCCATTAAACCACATCGAATTTAACCCTGATCAGTTAAATTTTCCACATATGTTCTCCAATGTTAATAGTAAAATTGTTCGTTTATGAAAAAGGTGTGGTAATTTGATTTTGAGGCAGTTTAAAGATTCACAAATCACTTTTTTAAAAAGCTTCTTCTCCATAGTTTCCTACTAGTACAGGGGTGCCCAGGAGGAGGTTTCGTAGCGCAAGTTACACCATCAAAATTTTGAAGGGGCATATTATGACAGATTTTTGAATTTTTGAGAGAGGCAAATTTCGATGAATTTATGAATTTTCGGAAGAGAGGAAAATATGGAACAGACCGTAGCAAGTATAATTAGTCCATTTTTATCGAATTATTAACATCCGCCTGAAAATTCGTAAATAGTTTCATCTCAACGTAACATACATATATTTTATTTATGAAAACTCTTGGAATTGGGGCGTTTTCAATCTGGAGGGGGACAAACTTTGTCTATTTAATTAGATATTAAAAACTCTTAAATGTACATTTGCTTCCTACTTGGATAATAAGATAATTTGATAACAAAAAAGCTGGCATTCAAAAATATTGTGCCATTTGGCGTGACCTATACCTCCAAAATTTCCAAATATCGAGTTTATAAAGGACAAACGGCCTAATATTTTTGTAGGCCACCTTTTTTTATCGTTTTTTCGATCAAATTATCTTACGACCCAAATAGAAAGCAAATGGGTATTTACGAGTTTTATTACCTAATTGAATAAAAAAAGTTTGCCCTCCTTCAGATTGAAAACGCTACAATTCCAAAAGTTTTCGTAAATAAAATAGTTGTAGGTTCCAGGCGGAGGTCTGTACCACGGACTAAATTGTATATGATTTACGATTTTTCTAATTCTGCTTTAGCTTGGGATTTCTGTTTTCAAGAAAAAGTGAGCGATAAAATATCTTGGGAGGATGGAGGAGGGAAGTTGGTTCTTGCGCAATTGACTTTGGGGGGATGGGCACCCTTGCATTAGTTGGTTTATTTTCGAAATTTTTTTGAAAAATGAAGTTCTTACAAAGTTAATTTCGATTTTTTCCCTAAACAATATTTATGATAGATGAAAGTTGATGTGATATGAATTTCAATTGCTAACTACATGAGGAACTATTCATTATAGATTAATTTAAAAATCACAGTAATTTAAACAAAAAGAGAACTGTAGATATGAACACTCTGGAAGTTACTATTAGATTGCCAGCTTTGAAGTGAGCTGATGCAGTTCATAATATCGACATCGTCGAGGTGGAAGTCAATACTTGTATTGGATTTGTCAACTGCTGCTACCTTCCTACTGCTTCAGCATCAATAGAGATTCTTCAAAAGGGAACATCAATTTATTAGCACCGATGCCGGATTTCAGGACTCACCGTCCCACTGTTTGATGGTAGGGAAATCTTGTATTCACAAGGAAAGTGAAAAGAAAAATAGTTTTCTGCCTGCTTGTAGTTAAATATATCTGAAGGGGATAACAACCACTATGATGATGAAGTTTTTATGATGTAGATTACTACCGAGAGCCATATATCAATCTATCAAATTCCATTCAACCACATTTTCTTACGAACATGCAAGTTTATTTCCCTTGACACATCTATAATTTTAAAACGGCTCGTTGATTTTTCCCAATGCTGGAACAAACATGAAAATGGTTCTATCAATTTTATTAGTTTCTTTCGTTTACGCATTCACAGATATATTCTACTACTGGCACTGAAAACTTTTTTGTTGTATTTTATATTATTAGGAATTTTAAAATATGGCTCCAGAGAAAATATAAAAAAATCTAAATGATGGCTAATCAATAGAAGAAAGAAATTGAGTTAAAGTTAAGAAATACCATAGGAAAGTGGGGCTAAAAGTCCCAATTTTTAAACAACCTCAAATATTATTTAGAAATCGACCTATCAACAAAATTTGTGCTACCTTATAATATGCACACATATTATTTTTTTATAAATATGAAAAACTTTTGTGTGTAATTTTTTTTTTACATATTGATCAAACTAGTTAAGAAAACGTCTTATATAAATTATTTATCTTGAAAAACACAGAGAAGGTATCAGGTTATTAATGTCAAGTGTAACCACTTATTTCCAAAAACACTTAACTGCTCAAGTATATTACTCGTATTACAAATTTGGAACATAAGATTATTATGCTTTGACATTTTGATTTATACAAATAATGATGTATTTATTATCATATAGATATATTGAAGCATAAATTTAATCAATGATCAAACTAACATATTCCATCCATCAGTATCCACAGAAATACGATAATACCAGAAATATGTTGAACCGCATAAATTGGAATTATTGCTATAGATTTTTCTTATAATTTACTAAAACTTCAAAGTCATTTTAAATTATCATACAAAATATCAATTCTTTTAGAAGAACTTTTCAAACCCATAGATTAAATAATTTTACAAAAAAACATGGTGCAATTACTGCTTCACACAACATTCAGTTACTACTCAACTTCATTTATTTATTTTTTTATTTGGGTTAGCCTCTACCATAGAGGGAACTCAACTTTGACTACAAATAAATAATTAATAAGTGCAAGAATATTACATTAACTCTAGATATGAATCTACGTAAATTTATATATATATATATATATATATATATATATTTTTTTTTTTTTTTTTTTTTTTTTTTTTTTTCCTACCCCCAGGAATTTCTTGAATAAATTCAGTATGTATATAAATGTATATATACATAAATTTTCAACTTTCCTTTTATTGCCCAAGGGCATTTTAAGTTAAGAGAGCTCTGCACGCTGTATGCGTTCTTTGCATTTGTGGCCAGAGGCGTTAATTTGGCGTAAATTTATATAAAATATGAAGGACAATTCTATACAATACATCCTCTTCTTTTGACGAGATGAAAATAAATATAATTATTCACTGATTTAATATATTAAAATGCTATTTAATGATGTTTCAGAGTAAATTGACGACAATTACCTAATTATTTAAATATATTGTCGGATTTAAAGTTATATAAATATTAAAGTAAATTTATTTAACAAAATACTGCATGGAATATTCATATATTCCAGTTCATTTCTCACATAATAACAATAGAATAGTTTTTAAATAACTCCATTATCTCGATTCAGTGGACATTTGATTGGATTCAAATCAAAGACAGACATTTGTGATTTTCAGAAAGTAGTGAAAAAGTAAATTTTTGTTTTATAAGTTCAGCTGTTTCTGATGATTTTATTTAAAATTGTTAAGTTTAACGATGAAAAAAATAATTAGAATTAGTTTAAACAGAAGCTATGTTACATAAAATTTGCTTTTTCTATAGACATTCTATTTTTTCTATTGGGAGATGTTCGTCTTTGATATTAAGCCACTCATAATGTCGATCCATATCGAATATGAAAAATTTCGATTTTCAATCCTGCACTCTAGCGAGATCACTGTAGAAGCAAACTGTAGAAGCAAAGCCTATTATACAATATTCAACAGTTTGCATTGCAAAAAGTGAAGAACTTATATTTCAAATCGTTATTACAATGTAACGAAAGTGTATTTAATTAATTGTAATTAAATATTTTTAAAGAACACAAAATTTTCAATTATTCAATAAGGAATTTATTAGTGTGGAAATAAATATATCCTCGTTGTTTGGGCTGAATTGATATTAAAGGTGTTTTTTTCGTTTCCGGAAAAGTGGTGATTTTCAGATGTGATAGTTAGCATTTGTATCGACAGTTAAATAAACTTAAACGAGGAAAGACTTTTTAAAAATATTTAAATAAAGCATCGAAATAATGTACACTTTTAAGTCAGTAGCTTCTGATAAGAGTTATCTTACGAAGAGCAGATACATATAGTATAAATTGAAAGAATTAGATACACATATGAGCAAATACAGTTAATCCTATAACAATAAAACAACTCGTGATATGATTAAACCATTCCAAACATTTTATGAAATATCTTGTTCATATTTCCTTTAATTTCTTACATAAAAATGTTAAAATATTTTTTAGCAATTTCATTGTCTCGATTCAGTGGATTATATATAGTTTTTCAGTCAAGTTAAATTTTAAAAGATTTTACGAAAATAACATTTAGTTTCCATAAAAAAATTTTACATTCAAAAGCAGACGTTATGAACTAAAAGAATTGAAACCTAGGCATCAACACCGGGCCAGATACCATACCAAAAAATGAATTAAAAAATTTGGATCAAGATAGGTACTGATTGCCTATAATTGTGGTTTTCATTTTATTTTGTTTTTTAGTTTTATTTATTAATCCGTATATTAATTTCCAATTATGAAATGAAATGCATAATAAAATTATTGATATTATACAAAAATATATAATATGTGTTAAAAATATATAACATATTCATATAAGTTATATATCTGACATACTCACAGACCATTTTGCGGAATTTGGTTATTTGGACTCAGGATACCTCAAAATATGTATTTTCGTTGAAAACTAAGATTCGAAAATTTTCACGGTTGTAATACTTACCCTTACTATATATTTCATATATAGGTAAGTGAAAGTAAAAATTTATAGATGCCGTACCACTTTTAAGATTCGTATTTCAACTTCTTTTCAAGAAGAAAAGGAAAACCTCTTATTTGTTTAGGCTTATTTGTTTGAATTCCATGGCAAAATGATATACCTCCCAATTGCAAAGAAGAAGAAGGCAAAAGCTGTGCAGTAGTGAGATACTAAGCATGAATGTTTAACAACACCATTGAAAGTACAACTACTCACTACTCCATGTCTTCAATAACTTTCGATTGCTTTACATACAGAGGTGCTTATTACCCCCTGAGTTCAATGGCGCATGCAACCATCTTCACCTCATCACGAGATATAGTATTGCTCTGCTCTTCTTAAAAATAGAGCAAGCAAAAATAGAATTTAAAAAGTTGAACATCATAAACAATTACATTATTTGCGGCTTGTTCCATGTTTGCCCTTAACCTCTAGTTTAAATTTTTTTTTAATTCATATCACCGTCGAAATGTGCTCCCCTCAAAAATTCAAAACCTTGTCGAAATGCCCCCCCCCAAAATTGATGGCATAATTTGCGCCATGAAATCCCCTTGTGGGTACCCCCACTAACAGAATCTAGAGGTCTTTCAAATATTTTGTGAGACTGTGCAGATTTCACTCTTGTAACGATATCATATTTTTCTTTTTGTTGACTTTATTAAATCCCGTTTAGAATAATTTAAGAAAATTATTATATCCATTATTAAAACAACGAGGTGGGGTGTAACCAGTGTGTTCCAAGGGACGGGTAGGTTATAAATTATAACACATGTGACTCGATGTTGTGAAGCATATGTCAGGACAGAAAAAAATAAAGAAAAAAATGTCGGTATACTTTAAAAAATTAAATTAATAAATAGAAAAAATGCTGAATTGGTGGCAACGATTGCTGAACGTTGAGGTAGTGGCAGGTTTAAAATTGTAATCGTGTCAGGGGCACTTAAAGTGTGTGGCCGTTGCAACACATCTCTCCCTCCCCCCCCCCCCCCAAACAGTTCTAATTAGTATCCCGTCTTCAGTTCTTTTTTTAAAACTGTAAACCAACACATTAATGGGGTCACCTCAAGGCTATGCACATCTTGCCAATGATAGCCTTCAGCTTGGTCAATTGTCTTTATGGGTAATTCGGGGTCGTCCGGCACGACATCTCTATCAATGGATAAGGCCTATATGGTTGCTTCGAAAATTGTGATGATGTCATAAAAGTTTATTCCAACATTTAGCATTGACGATAAAAATGGATTAATGGATTAATGAATAGAGAATTGGACTAATGGTATATATTAGGTAAATACCGCTACTGTTAGTGCAAAACCTATTATTTGTGCATAACATTTTTTTCTGAATCCAACAGGAAGCAAACAATCGAGATTTCAAAATCTACCCATTTCGATTACATCACAGTTGTCACAGTTGTGCTCTTTCAGTTGTGAATGGACAAATTCCATAACTCAATTTTGATCCTCGTTCAGAGAATTTAGAGGTTTTCCTTGAAATAATGAGCTATTGACCGGACTGGTAGACGATAGTTGGTAGATGATTTCAAAAGTATGTATGGTTTTAAACTGAAGTATATACTTAGTCCTGTCATAAATATTGTTACAAGGAAATATATATATATATATATTTCAACAGAAAAATTAATTTTTTTTACATTATTATAAAATAAAATGTATATATAAAGAGAGTAAAACAAAAAATAAATTAAACAAAATGTCTCCATTTTGCCTTGATTTAATCTCCGTGGTCAGTCTTCATTAGTAGCACAGAGCACTTCCTGAGGAAAGCGCTCAAATGCTCGAACCAGAGATTGTTTGAGGCTTTACAAGTTAGGGTGTGCTCTGTGGGATGCCATCCTCTCCAGTTCGGACCAAAGCCGATAACATAGGGGGTTGAGATGTTCCTGAGGGCCAATCCGAGGCAGACTTGAACTCTGGAATGTTCTTTTGCAGCCTTGTGAGCTGGAGCAGAATCCTGCTGCCAATGACAGATTATCATTAAGAGGCTTGACAACAGGTTCCAAAATATCGTCCTTATAATTTTTAGCGCTGTTTTGACTCCTTTTTCACAAACAGGGAGCTTTGTGGTGCCATCAAAGCAAATTCCCCACCGAACCATCACTGAGGAAGGGTGATGTTGTTGTGATGTGATTCTGTTTCCATTCTTCCAATGACTTCCTAGGCTTCTTTAAAGCTGTGTGCGTGCACACGATCATTTTGGCGATTAACTTTCGGGCTGAAGCTCCCCTCTCCCCCCAAAATGGTAAAATATAACCATGTTTTATGGAAAAAATATTTAAAAATTATCTCTTAAAATATTATTGTTCGTGTAATTACATTTAAAAGGACTTAAGGAATCACTTAAACACCATTTCATATAGATAGCTAGTTTCCTTCTTTTTTTCCAAAGTAAATATCGTTATTTTTATGAAAAAAAAAGCTTTCGGGGTGAAGCTCCCCTCCTCCCAAAAAAATAATTCCTGGATCCGCTAGTGCGATATATCACTATTAATATATTACTAATACGATATATCACTATTAATATATTACTAAGCGATTTTGTTTTTTTAGTTTTGGTCGAAATACAACTATATTTAAATACCAAGATATAACAAATTTCACAATCTTCCAGATAATATATGATTGTTTTAATTTTAAATAAACATTTTCGATGTTATTAATGCAGGGGGATTTCCAATCGCCTTTTCTTAGAAAAACATTTCTCAAGAAAAATAAGAAAACTATGTTTACATTGAATATAAAATGTTTTATGTAATATGTCCTCCCGTCTAGACTCTTATCTCTTATAGGAGACCACAAACAATATGGCAACTCTCTTGGCCATCTTCAGATAAAAATCTGTAAACAGTCATAAGACCTTCCCTGTTTTTTTTTTTTTTGTTATTTTTTTGATTATTTTTAAAATGGACTATTGATGTTAGGTATATAATTCCATAAGAGTAAAGTAAGAACATAGGATCTTGGAATGCATCGCTTCATTTTACAACATGGTCTAATTATCAAACTATGGCGGTCGAAGAACATTTTGTTTTGTTTTGAAAAGTATATTTGAAATATAATTAATTATCATTAGCATTTGATTAACTAAACACTTTAAACTAATTTTCGTTAAAATTGAGCTTTGCAGTGTTATCATTTATAATTTACGACTCTATAAGTAAGAAATCTTACCATATAATAAAGATACAAAGTAAGCCGAAAATCACATTTGACTAACGTTTCCGGAAGTTTACAAATTAAATAGATTAATCTAATAGCTTCATACAGAAAACAAGGAAAATAATGTAAATAAAGGAAGTAACATGAAAAAAAAAAAAAAAAACGGCCGCGATGTTAGGCCAGTTTAGTTTCCTCACTATTTTCAATAGTCCCACATTTATCTAAATATCAAGGTCTACTACTACTTATACTACTATTACTTGCTTCTGAAACATCGGCACATCTAAGAAAATACATTTGCGCGTGCGCAAACGGAAGTACAGAACATAATTAAATAAAATCGATATAGCATCATCATTTTACCAAAATCCACCTTTCTTTTAACATTGAACCAAATCGATAGAGCCGTTTCAGAAATATTTGCATGTCAAAAAAATATATTTGCGCACACGCAACGTAAGAACTCTATCGAATTTAATGAGACTAGTAGGCCCGTGCGAAAAATTCGCACAGCATGTTGTTATCAAATGCCAAATTAATAAAAAAATAAAATAATGCAACTTATCAAAAGATTAAGACATCAAATGTTACTTTATCTATCGATAAAGTAACAAAAACAAAAAGCAAACAAAAATTAATTTAAATCTTCATTTTTGTTTGGAATCAACATGTATACAAATATCAGTAAGCTGTATATTTGCTAAAAATTGTCCGATTGCGATGATATTTTTTTCCTTTTGTAAACAATTTAGTAATGTTTTATATAATCATGGAAATAACCAAGGGAAAAGTGTGTAATTTTTCAGTTATTCACAAATAAAGTTTATTTTCTTTCATAACTTGTTTGCCTGAATTTTCTGGGTGATTGGACTATTTTGCCAGCCTGAAGGAGAAGGAAGCCTTCGAAATTGGTGGCTCAATCTTGAGATTTCGTGAAAAATTAACGATGATATGGCTTGCCGATCAAAAACACCATCGATGAATAATATAAACTCCCCCTCTCTCGATCATAGAGACCTCAAGTCGACGAAATGAGACATGTATTCAATGACAGTACTACAATTGATGTAAGGTTGTGTGGATGCGAATCCTATGTCTTGCGTTATCTCAAAAATGGTACGTTTTTCGGCTTAAAAACGCAGGATCCAATAGTTCCGAAGGAACCATCTGGGTTTTGCTGTACGCATCAAAATCTTCAAGATCCAATTTGTCCCGTATCAATCTACAGACTTACCACCGTTCCAGTATCGAAGCCTACCAAAATGTTTGTATCGACTTTATTTATTTTAGAAAGAAAAAAAAAAAGTGGAGAATACGATTCGCTAACCCCCCGTGAAATTCTGAATCCAACGGTACCCCATTCGTGGTATTTGAGCATTACAGGAGCTTATATTTCGTACAAAACCAATTTCGAGCCTTACTGTAATAATATATGTACCGATACGGATTGATATGAGACCATATAGAAACCAACCCGCACAATCCCTGAAAATTTCATTAAAATTGGAGAAACATTAGTAGTTTCTATGCCCGTCACATCGATTTGACTTCAGACAGTTAGACACCAAACCAAATTTAATCCTTGATGTTTAAAACGTAAAACGCGAGTCGAAATATTCGATTCTGACCACAAAAGGTTTTTAAATCTTCCGGACGAATACAAAGTTTCTCTATCTCTACCTTCGGTAGTGAGGAACCAAAAATATGAAAGAAACATAGCTGAATATGGAGTGAACATGGGCATTTAGAACTGCTCCCTTTTATACCATATAATTGACGATGTTCTGGAAACGAAAAGTCAACAAATACCAAAAATATTCCGGAATAGTGAATTTGTTTATTTCCGTTTTCAAGAATTCCAAAGTGACTGATAACTAGGCAACTTTTAGGTTAATCACCATCTGGCGAAACTACAGGCGGAAGTGAGCCAGAATACTGCCAAAACGAAGTGACCGCGATGGTTTCAATAGACTGGAATTCTATGCAAGACACTGCAGGACAACGAGTTACCTTAGCAGCATTGTACACTATTGCGGTCATTTCTACTGCAGCGATCATTCAGAGTAAGAGTTGGAAATGCTCTATCCACTATCCAGAGATGTGGCAGTTACCTGCGGAGTTCCCCAAGGGTCTGTGCTATACCCAATTCTATTCTAAGCTAATACTGATGGAGCAAAGTATAACACAGCTACTGTAACGGCATATGCAGATGACATTGCAATTTACAGTAGATCCTTAAACGCAACGAGAGCTCTAGGGAAGAGGCTTTTGAAGAAATCACAAAGAAATTGGAAGCACTTAATATTACAGTTAATCCCAAGAAGACCGACTGTATATTTTTCCTTTTTAGAAGAATAAACCCCCTAATCCAAAGATATATATAGGGTAGCGGGCAAAACAAATAGGCCAGAATAGTGTACTTGGGTATCATTCTTCACAGGCACCTAATACTATTCCGCCAAGAAAAAAAAATGGTTAAGCAGGTGAAGACCAATATATCCCTCCGCCTCAAATTATTGATTTATAAAAGTGTCTTAAGACCGGCCCTTCTTCATGGTGCGCCGATGATATCGAATATATCTACCTATATCTACCTAACCAGCAGTTTCCGAATGGAGTGCTCAGACGTACTGTGAGGTATACATCATTACTGGGAACAAACACAGAACAACTCCACAAGATTTTTGAGCTACCGACTATAACAGACTTTTTTATAACACGCAGGCACGTCAAACTTTTTGATAGCCTGCAACTATATTTTAAGACACTACCTCCAACGGGACGCCTACAGAGGTGGCAAACGCTGAAAAACCTCAGACTGAGGACTGACAAAATACAATTACTGAGCCCTATCACTAGACTAACGACTCATTCAGCACGTACCAATTTTTAAAACCTTAAACTTCTCATAACTCCCTTAAAATGCATGCGACTATTGCAATACAAGGGACTCCATCCCGTAAAGAAACATTTGAGAATCCCAACGACTGATCTTTTGGGGATAAGAAAAAATAAAAAATCATAAATACACCACAATATAGTGGTGGATATACACAATGGATACATATACAAAATATATACCGTGAGTGATTGTTAAGTTGTGAGTTTAATCCCCACAAGGGATGCCATCACTTGCATTAAACAACGAGAAGCCGTTAAATAATTCATTATGCCAGACGATTATCGAAAAATATTTGTTATAAAAAATATATTCAATTATATGAATCTATTGGGTCCAATATTGTTGGAATATTTCTCCATGGGTCTTGTTGGGTGTTTAAATCAGATTTCTAATTACGCTATTAGTATTTTGCATAATATGAGTAATATATGAGGATCAGGCATGAAAAAAAATATTTCTACAGACAAGATTATCTTCATAATTAATTTAATATTATTATAGACATAAACTGATTAAATACAATATATAATATTGTGACGAGTGTGTAGGGGAGTGTTGTAGAGACAGGTTATATACACACAGCTGGCGTGAGCAAAAAGGTTGTGTAAAATGTATTTATCACTTCCGCATTCATTTGATCTTTTTTATTTCCTCTTCTTATATTTAGTTAAAATATGGTTTTTGTTTATCATTGATTTTCTTTATTATTATTATTATTATTATTGTATAACAATATTTCTCATATTGTTCAGTTATAAATCCATTAGTGATCTCTCAAGAGCTGTAGTTTTGCATTGGCCAGCGCGGTGTTGTTTCTCTATATATCATCAATGTTTTTACAGCTTAGACTTGAATTTTGTGTTTAAGACTTGTAATTTGGAATAACAATTTGTTAATAAAGTAATATAGCATTTGGAGGAAGATTGTATTCCTTTCTTGTTCATTATCATACCTCATTATCACTAAGATATGATTAATATAATATATTTAATTGTACTTTATACTTCAATTGACTGAAATTATAACTGATTTATCTTCAGTATATGTTCTACAACCGCCTATTATCCACTAACATTATTCTACAATGAAATCATTAGAGGTTTATATTAAGATAAATAATTTTTTTTAATTTATGATATTTACAACTATATTAATAATAAATACATCAAGCAAATGTGCACACAGAAACATGATCACGTGAAAACGCTTGCTGAGAAAAAGCTTGCAAAGTAGCACCCAAAAAATATGTCTACAAAAAGAGATCACGCGGCCATCTTCTTTTCAGACGCCTCAGAGGATTATCAGAAATTGAAGAGGAAGCAAGGTTAGAAACCAGAGGATTCGGATGGTTATGAAGTTTATTATGGAAGGATAGGTATCTGGATTGTTCCAAATCGGAAACATATGGAACATTAAGGTCTTTATGGATTATTTTATTTGTGACAAAGTAAGGAGCATTAAGGATTTTATGAAGGATTTTGGATTGTAGAGATTGGATACGAGAGGAATTCGATGGTTTAGTGGAGCCCCATAGCTCAACTCCAAAAGTCCATATAGGTCTTATTATAGACATGTATATAAGTCTTTTGTAACAAATTGGAAGCTTGGATAGTTTGTCAAGTAAGTGCTTGAGTAGGCGGAAACGTCAAGCTGTTTCTTGTCGTTTCAGTCTCGTATGAGGATTGCAAGTGAGACGTTTGTCTAGGTGAAGCCTATGTATCGAATTTGTCCAGCAGGGATTAACATAAATACTAAAATTGAAATAATTATATATATAAAAATAAATTACATGAAATAATACGAGATTATAGTATACGTAAAATATTTTAGTATTATGCACAATATTACTCAATTCTTCTTCGGTGCATACTATTATTTTCAAGTTAATTTATTATTAGCCATATTTACACCAATTTAAAAAAAAATTTGTTGTCACTTAATGACTACTCATCAAAATGACGACGTTTCGGCTCGTCGAGCCATTTTCAAGTCTAAAAAATTTTTTTCATTTACAATCATATATTAAATTTTAACATATTTCAAATTATAAAGATACTTATTATGTACCTAAAATACCCATCATGTACCTGTCATTTTCACTTATGCGAATTGCAAGCGTCTACAATATAATAAAATTCATTATTATTGTCATGTTCACCTTTAATTATTTAACAACATTATTATTACTCATCTTTACTATTACATGATTCAAAATAAGTTAAATTTACCATGTTTCTGAGTCACCCACATGTCATCCATCTCATTTCTATTCAGTGACTGGTTATTCTTATAGGAGTAGGGGAATACTATTTATTATGAACATATAACATAATAACGTGATTATTACTAAGACTGAGTATGATAAAAAAATGCACAACCTACTGGATGAACGCCTAATATATAGATGCCTTAGGAAAGATCCTTCAAATGAAATCCAGGATAAAACCTTGACATATATAAATAAATTAATGAAAATGAAATTTATAAATGAAAAGGATAAAGAAAAACTCATAACTAGACATTATACTATACCGCGAATACATGGTCTGAGCAAATTACATAAAAATGACAGACCTCTTAGACCAATTGTAAATAATATAAATGGCATTACTGAAAAATTGGCTAAATTCCTAAACTCAGCCTTAAACAACTTAAACAATAATAATATATACGATGTGAAGAATGCAATGCAAGTAAAAGAAAAAATTAATAGTATAAATAGGATAGAGGAAAACGAAAATCTAGTAAGCTATGACGCGGAATCCCTTTTTACGAATGTTCCACTAAATGAAATATATAGAATACTGGAAAAACGGTGGGATGAAATAGAACCGTACACAGAAATAAAAGATAAAAACGTTTTTATGGAAGGAATCAAATTAATTTGCGAAAATGGCTATTTCTCCTATAATAATAATTATTACAAAATGAAAAATGGTCTACCGATGGGCGGATGTATGTCAATCAATCTTTCGGGCATATATCTGAACAATCTAATAGATAATGCTATAATTAAATGGGGAAAAAAACCGAAGCTTATTATAAAATACGTTGACGATATACTTGCAATAATAAATAAAAATGAATCTGTTAATTTTCTGGATAAACTAAATTATATATCAGATAAACTAAAATTCACAATGGAATTGGAGAATAACAACAAAATAAGATATCTTGATATGTATATTCACAGAAATGAAAGCGGCGATCTTAGCACGGCATGGTGCAAAAAAACAATACTAGTGATAGAATCCTAAACTGGCACAGTAACCACAAGAAACATATAATAATTAACACAGCTAAAAATTTAATAAATAAGGCAAAATTAATAACAGATCAAAACCATATAAAAGAAATCAAAGCACAAATATATCAAATTCTATTAGAAAATTGGTACCCCATTCGATTAATTAATAAATTATGGTATGAAAATAAAAAGTTAATTATAAATGACAATAGTAACAAACAGATTATTGACATTAGCAATGATAGGAGTGAGAAAGTGAAGCAAAATATTAAAATTAATAAAGAACCGAATTTAATAACAAATTATTTTAAAACTGAAAATGCAGTAAAACAAAAACCTTCCATGAACGATATAAATGACATTAAGACACAAATTGAAAAATGTAATGGGAACAAACAACAACCTAAAAAATATTTTAGCGTCTCATATATTAGAAACTTAACTGATAAAATTGAAAGAACATTTAAACAATACGATGTAAATGAAATTAAATTTGCAAGCAAACCAATTAATTAATTAGATACAATTTATTCGAAAACTAAAGATAAAGTACCTATCGATAAATTAACGAATATTATTTATAAAATAAATTGTAAGAATTGCGACAACAAAGCATATTTTGGACAAACATCCCAATGGTTTGAAAAAAGGCTTAAATAGCATAAACAAAATTGTAATTCAAAAAACACAAAAATTAAATTAGCTACTGGACTCTCACAACATAATATGCAAACTAAACATGAGTTTGATTTCAAAAATGCCAAAATCCTACATAATGAAAGAAATACGAATAAACGTAGAATTAAAGAATCAATATACATAACTAAAAACTTGAAAAACTCAGTAAATAATCATACAGACGTGGATAATATGAATACTTTTTATGCTAGTTCTATTGAAAAAATCAAAATTTGAAATAAATCAGCTAATATTACTTAAAATAGATCCACATGTAATATTGAGTAACAGCATTATATATGTTCATAATAAATAGTCTTCCCCTACTCCTATAAGAATAACCAGTCACTGAATAGAAATGAGATGGATGACATGTGGGTGACTCAGAAACATGGTAAATTTAACTTATTTTGAATCATGTAATAGTAAAGATGAAATAATAATGTTGTTAAATAATTAAAGGTGAACATGACAATAATAATGAATTTTATTATATTGTAGACGCTTGCAATTCGCATAAGTGAAAATGACAGGTACATGATGGGTATTTTAGGTACATAATAAGTATCTTTATAATTTGAAATATGTTAAAATTTAATATATGATTGTAAATGAAAAAATTTTTTTAGACTTGAAAATGGCTCGACGAGCCGAAACGTCGTCATTTTGATGAGTAGTCATTAAGTGACAACAAATTTTTTTTTAAATTGGTGTAAATATGGCTAATAATAAATTAACTTGAAAATTTAGTATTATGTTATTATTTTTTTTATTTGTTTATTTAGAAATATTACATTCTGTCACATCAAGAACATTTATAATAGTGATCAGAGAAAGCACACTCACACTCTATTTACAATAAAAAAATAAAAAATAAAAAAATAAATAATACAGAAACTTAATAATAAAAAATACAATAAAATAAAATAAAAATAAATACAATACAATAAAATAAATGTATATAAACAAAAGAACTAACCTAATCATACACACTCGGGCTTGAGTGGAGGATCTGGCCATTGCCAAAACTCCAATAGATGCTTATTTACAAAAGGTCTCTGGGCCACTGCCGCTTCAACCTTCGAGGAGGATTGTAAGGATGGGTGGTGCTGGATAGAGATTGTGCAAGGGGATTTGGATGATAGGTAAGGTTTTGGTGAAATTTGGAGAATTTTTCTGGAATAAGGTCTAGGACAAATGGGATATTAAGGTCATGGTGTAGGATTTTGTTATTTACATAGAACGGAGCATCAACTATTGTTCGAAGGACTTTAGATTGAAAGGATTGAATACGTTTGATGTTAGAAGCTTTTGCTGTCCCCCACAGTTCAAGTCCGTATGTCCATATAGGTTTCAGTATTGTCTTGTAGATAAGTAATTTGTTTTCAATAGAAAGTTTGGATTTTCTGTTTAGTAGTCTGTATAGCTGGCCGTATCGTCGGTTGAGTTCTTGTCTTTTGAGTCTAGTATGTGGGTTCCACGTTAGTCTTCGGTCTAAATGAAAGCCAAGATACCGGACTGTGTCTGAGTAAGGAAGCTGGATGGAATTAAAGTGTACTGGTGGACAGGAACTGCGTCGGAGTGTAAAGGTAATATGTTGGCATTTAGATTCATTAACTTTAATGCGCCAGTTATTACACCAGTGCTCAATCAAGGTGAGGTGGTTTTGGAGATTTAAGGATGCTATGTTGGGATCAGAGTTGGATGATAAGATTGCGGTGTCGTCAGCGAATGTTGCAAGAAAAGTATCGGGATGAACAGGGATGTCAGCAGTAAAGAGGATGTAAAGCACGGGACCCAAGACGCTGCCTTGGGGAACACCGGCTTTAACGGAGTGGATATTGGAAAATTCTGTTCCACAGCGAACTCGGAAGGAGCGGTCAGAGAGGTAGGATCGGAGGACTAGGTACAAGGACTGAGGTAAATGGATTTTAAGCTTGAAGAGCCGTCCGGAGTGCCATACCCGGTCAAATGCCTGTGCAATGTCCAGAAACGCACCCGAACAGTATTCCTTGTTTTCTAGGGCTGAGGAAATATGATCAACAACTCGGAGTCCTTGTTGAACAGTGGAATGTTGGGAGCGAAAACCAAACTGATGGGAAGGAATATTTTGGGATTCTATAATGGGTAGGATTCGTTTCAAAAGGATCTTTTCAAAAATTTTTGAAAGGATTGGGAGTAGGCTAATTGGTCTATAGGATGTTGAGATATTGGGAGGTTTGCCTGGTTTTTGGAAAAGGATAATAGTGGAGTGTTTCCATAGCAGAGGAAAGTGGGTGGTGCGTAGGATACAGTTGTAGATATATGTAAGGAATATGACTGCTTTGGATGGAAGTTGTCGAAGGATTTGAGGGGTAAGGAGATCATGTCCAGGAGCTTTACGGGGGATTAATTTTTTTAATTGAAATTTCACTTCGGAAGGATGAATAGCTTTTGGGGGCAAGGAAAGTGGGATTGGTGATGTAAGGAATTCTTCTACTGTTACGGTGTGGGCAGGATGGGATTCCGGATGTGAAATAAATGTATTGGATAGGTGAATGGCGAACTCCTCAGCCTTATCTTCGTCAGATGCTGCCCAGGAGCCATCATCTCGTCGGAGGGGATGGGAAATGCGGTGAGGATTTAAGATTTTGGTAGTGGTTTTCCAAAGGAAATTGTCGCGAGAAGAAAGGATAGGTAGGAGTTGAAGGAATGTGATCTGAAGGTGGCTAATTCCAGTTTTAATTTTTTGCAGTAATAATTATAGGAGCAGCGGTCGGTAGGATGTCGGGTACGTTGCCACAATAATCTGGCACAACGTTTGGTTTGGATTAGGTCAAGGAGGTGTTGGGGTAGAATGGTCTTTTTAGGAATTCTGGAGGAGTCTTTTGGGAAGGAAGCAGTCCAGGCGGCTTGTTGGATTGTGGTAGTAAAGGAATTTACGGCACTATCAAGGTCATCGGGAGTTTTGAGGGATATGTTAAGATCAATTTTATCGGAGATGATTTGGCGGAAAAGGTCCCAGTTAACTGGGCCCCTAATAAATGACGGTGGAGAAGGTTTGGGAACGGGTTCAAGTGAAACATTAAGGATTAGAGGACTATGGTCAGAGGAAAGTTCATTTAGACGTGTAATGGAACAATTGAGGGGACTTAAGCCGCTGTGGATAAAGAAATCAAGAAGATCAGGATTACGGTTGGGATCTGTAGGCCAGTAGGTAGGAGAGTTGGGGGAAAGGAGGTGAAAATGTTGGGAATTGAGTGCAGACAGCAGGGTTCGGCCACGAGTATTCGTGGTTCTGGAACCCCATTGTTGATGTTTGGCATTTAGGTCTGCACCCAAGATGAAGTGATGTCCTAAGGAGTCGAGGAGAGAACGGAATTGGGCATTGGATATGGATCGGTTAGGAGGGCAATACGCTGATGCAAGGGTAACCGGAAAGGAAAAGGTTTTTATCACGATAGCGGTGGACTGTAGGAAATCATGTGTAGGTAACGGGAGTAGGTGATGGGAGAGGGATTGGTGTACAATGACAGCAGTACCGGCATGTGCTTTTCCGTCAGGGTGGTCAGTACGATATGTCAGGTATTGTGGTATTTTGAAGTGCTGTTTAGTGGTTAGTCGAGTTTCAGTAATTAGTGCCACGTCAATATTTTTGTCAAGTAATAATGTAGTTAGTTCGTTTGTGTGATTTCTAACACCATTCGCATTCCAAAGGAGAATGGATAAAGGTTTATTGGAAGTCATTTAAGGATTTTTCGCGGGAGGGATAAAATGTGATACAAGATTGGTGAGAAGAGATATCAAAGGAGTAACAAGGGATCTGAATTCGGAGAGGAAAGATGTAAGTAAACTGGTGAGATCTGTGGTATTTGAGGGAGGAGGAATGCGGGGAATTTGGTGTTGATAAAACTGTTGATTAGGTGAAGTTTGATTAGGATGTTGAGGGTGGGGTTGAGAATTTTGAGGTATGTGTTGTTGTTGCGGCAGGGTCTCACAATAAGTAACATCATTCTTACCTCCTAATAAGTGTGCAAAAGACACCGTTGGGTCAATTTTTTTTGAAGGTCCTCTTCTTGATGCGTTAGGTTCTCTTCTTGATGCCTCTGCTTCTTCTTGGGTCCGGGATTTTTGATATCTTGATTTAATATTCTTGTAGATCTGACAGCCTTTGTAGTTCGCTGGATGTCCTTCAAGGCACAATGCACAAACTGCAGGATCCCGTTTCGGTTTTGTGCACTCCCCGGATTTGTGCTGCTCTCCACATTTCACACAGCGCGGCAGATGATGGCAGTAAGTCCTGGTATGGCCATATGCCTGGCAATTGTGACACTGTACGATTTCCCTCTTAGGATATGGCTTCTCTACTATAACACTTGTGTAGTATATTCTTCTTATTTCGTATATTTTTTCGATCCCTTGATTTGGCTCCAAATCTACGAAAAATAAGGGTAGAGGAACTTTTACTCCTGGCTGTTCTTTACTCTCCTTCTGTACATTTGTAATCTGGCGCACTATGAAACCTGAAGTTTTCAATTCTTCTTCTATTGCTTCGGTTGGTGTTGAGGGGTGTAGATTTCTTATGACTACCCTCAAAGCTCGATCTTGCCGTAATTGGTACGTATGAAAATCCGCGTTGGTTTCCGTTAGATACTTCACAATTTTTCTGTAGGTTTCAGCTGTATCTGGTGATATCTTCGTGTCCTTTGTTCTGCTTAGACATGAATAGCTTCCAGAGCCTGTTATTTTGTTCAGTTGTGAGCATAGTAACTGAAAATTGCTTATGTTTTTAACGAATATGGGTGGAGGTCGGGGATCTCTTGGTATTGAAGCGGATTCCATCACTTCTTTATCATTCTGAAGCACCTGATAGGGGTTAGGGGTGAAAAACGGAGATTGTTCGGTTATCTCTTGTGAAGATGTACCTGGTTGATGCTGAAGTTCTTCAATTGTTGGTTTTGATGATGTTCCTGGCTGGGTTTCATTTTCTCTGGAGCTAATAGGCGTTACTGCAGGTGTTTGACGACATTGACGAGGCTTTTGTTTGACAGGCGAAGAACAAGGTGTTGAGCCTAACGGCCGAATTCTCTTGATAGAAGCTCTACTAGACATGGCCTGATTGTGATATCGCATATAAGGGAAAAAAAAATGAAAAAAAAAAAAAAAAATAAAAATAAAATAAAAATAACCCTATAATTTATAACAAACAATAAATATCAATTGTTATTATGTATTCTTGACTTGTTTTGAATAAATAATCTCAAAGATTTCACTGCAAAATAAGTAAATTCTGAGAGACGATGTAGAAACACGTCCTTTCGCATCAGCTGATTTTTATGTTATTATTAATTATAATTTTGTAAACTGCATTACAGTCGGGCATTTTTTGTGTCTCGAAGAAATCAGAGGTCAGCTGGGACTCTTTGTTGGATGTGTTTAAGAGTTTTGGGGCGCCGTCATGTTCTGAAGTATTTTATTAGTTTCTTTTACAGTATGAATTTCTCGTTAAAGGTTAGCAGCAATGAAAATAAAAATTACTAGGGTCATCATTAATTTATGATATTGCCTTAACAACATATTAAAGCCAATATTTTGAGTTATGGCTACTAAATGAAAAATTAAAATCATTTATACACTACAGGTATTGGTTTTAAGTTTGTTTTAAGTATTTTTTAATTTGTTTTGTAATCACTCACACAGATAAATTTACCGAATACTGTGGTTTAGGACATAATAGAAGGTCCTGCAAAACCACAGCCAGGACGACCACAAAACCATAATGAACTCCATCCTGTCAATTTTAAAGGATGTAAAACTGTATTGTTTTGTAAAATTGCAAATAGTTCTCTCCTCTTAAACGACCTCAGCAGACCTGCCTTAGTCCTTTAAAATTGTAATCGTAGTACCAGAGGTAGCCTCTAGGCAGGAGTGTACCAGTGTATGTGCGGTACACCGGTACAATCCTGCCTAGAAAATCTACATACATTCCAAAGTTACGAAGCAAACCTTTGAGGATTCATGTAATCTAATTAAATTCTCTCACCTGTTGAGGGACTACAACAATCTTTTTCTGAAGATCTTTTGACCTCATCTTCTTATATATTATTTTTTAGTTTGTTATTACACAGTTAATAATATAAATGTGGGTTGATGGTTGACTGTAGTGAATAATGAAGAGAATGATAGTTGGGAAGATCATTCAAAAATAAAAATGGCAAAAATAAATAATAATATTTATTTTAACATTTGCCGACGGTTCAGGCCTTCATCGGGGCTGATCGCTATTGGAGATTGCTATTATTATTTATTTTTGACTGATCACTCCAACTATCCTTCTCTTCAGTTAATAATATAGTTTGTATAATTTTTGTAGGAGAGAAGAAATTGAAAGGTTATGTTTTGAAAAAAAATATATATAGATCAGATATCGGCATTCAATTCATCTTTTAGAGCTGTCTTCTTTCCATAAAGGTGATGATGTATTATGAGATTTACTAAGTTTGTTACTTAGCCTCACGTTCATTACGCGTTCCACTAAGGCCCGTAACCTGTTTACAACTTTACATATTACCCAAAGATTTTACATTTTTTTTTTCAACGAATCATTCATATTTCGCATATCCTTCTTAACTAATAATATCCCAAGGTGTTCAGAAATGATTTTTTAAAATTTTCAATTATACTTTTAAAATTTTATACATATACAGAAGATTAGGCTTGATAGAACTAAGCTATTAACTATAAGTTAAGTAATTAATTACAACGTACAATTAATTAACAATATTCACATTTCGGTCTAATGAATAATAATTAAAGCCACATTGAAACACTTTCAAATTACGACAATATTTACTTGGTTTAATTTATTTATTTATATTCTATTCTAGTATTTTATTGATAGCCAATATTGCTCCAATTATAAATCAATAATCGCATTAGAAAATAGGTTTAAATATCTATTTCAAATTTTATATGATTGCAAATAAATTTCTATTGACGGGAAAATAATATTTGCTGTTCTCGTGTACTGCGGAGTAGATTTCTTGCGACACGTGTTGCAAGCTTTGTTGACGTAGTCCAGAAAATACGTATTTCCTGTTTTCATACATCCAGAACTCCAACTTATATTAAGGACACAGTTAAAAAAAAATCTGATAAATGGTTATACACTGGGCCAAATAGTATGTGAACAAAATACCTGCATTTTAGGCAGGAAAACGTTTTTTTTTTTTTTAATTTTGAGTACGTATCACAAAATTTTCATTTACTACTCTACTTCGAGTAGAAATATTTTTGTTGCGAAATTTGGCAAAAACAAAAATGTTTATTTCTAATGAAGCTAAATCTTGAAGAATATATTTGTGATTCTGGAATTCTTTACCAACACGAAAACTCATTAAGACCATCAAAATAAGAGGAACCATATTTATTATGTCGGTGGTAAGCAATAAAAACCTTGTAACTCCATCAGTCTATTAGTCTTAGCACTATATATAAAGAGAGACTTGAACGTTCATAATCTGTACATATTGTGTGTATTTAATGTATAAATAAGCAAGAATCGTACTACACAGTAAAAATTATAGGAACAAAATCTGAACCACTATATACATAGTCATTGAGCTCTTCTTTTGATCCTCTGTTAAATTTAAGAAAATGGAGTTATGAGGTTTACATCGCGTACCATTGGTAGATCTAAAGTAGTCACATTAAGTGCGCTAATGTTGTGACAGATAGAATTTACCTCTATTATTTACTGATTCATTTTAATGTTACTTAATCATTTTGATGCGGACACCAAGACCCGAATAGATCTCTCGGACTATCCGGACTCTGAACCTTCGGACACTACATTTTCAAGCCAAAAAATGTACCATTTCCGGAATAAGGAAGGCAAAGGCCATCCACACAATCTCCACGTAATAATAGTGTTGCCATGTGATACATGTCTCATGGCGTCTACTTGAGGTCTCTATGATCGAGGGAGGAGGAATTTATATCGTTTATAAAACGTGTATTTATATCCATATATTCGGTACGTCAATTCTTCATCAAATCCCAAAATGCAGCCAATGTTTTGAAGGTTTCCTGCTTCAAGTGGAAAGTCAAATTTCCTCTAAAATTTCAGAAAAAATATTTAAGAGGGAGAAGAAACTTTATTTGCAAATTACTCAAAAAGTATTCACTTTACACCAAAAACGGAAAAAAAACAATCATCGAAATCAGACAATTATTATCAAAGATTGAAATTTATTATTGAAATTTTTAAACAAACTTGAATGAAGTTTTTAATTAATTTCCATTTTTTTTTTTTTGTCAATTATGATTACTGAGAAAATAAGAACCAATTCTCCTATTTTATGATACGTTTTATTAATTTGTCATTTTTTTTTAGATTTTTCTACGTAGCATACTCACAAAAATAATCTTAAAGTTATGATAAATGCAACATTTTATTTGCGAATAACTAAAAAATTGTACACTTCTTGATAAATTCTTTTTTTTTTTTTAAATGATGGACAAAACTGCAATCGGTCTATTTTATGCAACATTCTAAATGTTTTACTGCAAAGCGGATCTCCTATTTTTTATTCTGTTGAAGATTTAAACTGAAGCAATTAGGATTATTATCTGTATTCTTTAACAAACAATGAAAATAAATATTTCTTATGAAGCCCATCATCAGTGACCAATATCAGTGAAAACCTTTTATTTTCACGCGAAGTGGTATGAAAAAAAATGTGACATGCAACACATTTTCATTATTTGACTATTATGAAATAATAAGCCATTGTGTATTCGAGCCAGCTAAATTCGAGACATCTTTGACATTCAAAGGACAGCGAGTTTAGACTGACTTTTGAAGGGCAAACACTTAGTGACAAGTTTTCTAAAGGCCATCAAATCTTCCAAATAAATTTTCAGCTCAACCAGAATAGGATTAAGAAAAAGGTATAAAAGAATAATATCAGCAATTTTTTCAGGGTATTGTAAAGATAATATGATTGGATGGAATTGAATGATAAAGTTAAAAAAAAAAAAGTTACAGATGATATGATATGTATAATATATTAATAAAAATTTCGAGAAAACTAAAAATGTGTAAAATCGAAGATATAAAGATTCACTTTCAATTACCCAATTTATTTTGGAAAAATTTCTAATATCCCAGGAATATTACCCAACTTAAATCATTTATAATTATTATTTATATAAGTAATATAGCTATACCTTAGGCAGTTATTCAAAGCTATCCCCACTACTGCACACTCTATTTCAGTTCCCCCACTCATTCTCAGTTATGCCTTTAATTACTGATCAAGGTATAGTCAGGCACTCATACAAACTGACGGTCCTTCCTGATCAATCCTGGCACCAACACTGGAAGATATGAGGGCCCTCAAGATTACAGATATTATTTTTAAATAACTTAAAGTTAACCACAGAATAATTATTTATTTAATATTCAAAAGATAAAAAGTATTTTAAAAAAATAAACATTTGTACTGTTTTATAACGTATACTATCTTCTTCTGACACAAATCATGCATTTCTGTCAATTCATTTTTCGGTACTGTATGGTATCCACATACTACGCATTTAAACTAATTTTCTTGGTCTGCCAATCGCTTGGAAATATTGGAAATATCAGAAACCTAGAAATTGTATTTATATTTATTCAGGAGCCATGATCTTATTAGTGAAGTCTATTCTGTTATTTCAATGTAATAATATTCTTATCTGTGAATAGGTCATCAATTTCATTGTTCTTTCTTCGCAGCCGTTAGCTATTTTTAATAGGACCTAAGATTTGAACGAAAATATTTCTCTTAATATTCTGGAGTTCCAGTAATATAATATAATAAATATAACAAAAACGTTGTTGTAGAGAATCTATTTCGCGTCTAACGGTCGTTGGCGAATTAAATCACTATTTTATATTCTGTTGTAGAATGAAGTTAAAGGATTTCTTCAATTGTAGTTCTCATTTTTAGGATTTAATGTAGGTAGGCGCGTGATGGCCGAGATTGATCCGTGTGTTAAACACGCGTTTTCCGGCAACCCGATAAACACTTTTTTTTTTTTTTTTTTTTTTTTTTTATTCTTCCCTACCTCACCTTTTAGGCTATACGGGATTTTCCCGGGGCGGGGGGTGAGGGCGGGGAAATTTAAAATCCCCTCCGGCATCGGGACGCGAACTCGTACTTTTTATATCATCTCAAATCTCTGTTATCCGGTTGCCAGGCAACTAGCGGTGCTGTTACACACGCTTTAGCCTATTCGGCCACCCCGCCCCCACGATAAACACAATATAACTTAATAAAATAATTACGAGTTCACGTCCAGATGCCGGAGGGCTTTTAACACAGGCATTACTCTCCTCACGTGAGACAACCACCCTCAACTCCAAAATCACAAATACACACCTGCACAGGGGCGTACATCAAACATTGATGAATCCAAAAAAGATCCAACTGGTAGAAAAAGGCCAAGGTAAAACAATCTATCGTTTCATTATTTTTACTGTCACGATTTATTTCTAATTTGATGCGTTCTGTTTTAGGAAAAAATAAATTAAAAAATAGATTTGATTGTAGATTCTAAATTCTAGAAGTACATGCTTTACTATTCGAGTAACTTAGCAATGAGTACACTTTGTGCTTCCAATCCTCGCAGAAAGTACCTGTGGAAAAATAGCAGTCCGATACGTAGCCGACAGAGGATGACTTTTTCACGTCGTGATCTTGGGTGGAAGGTGCAAATACCCCTCCCAAAGTCGATGACGAATGAGTCTACTCCCTCCCCATTCCAAGAAATTGCATTGCTCTTCTGTACAGAAACATAGTACAAGCGTAAAAAGAATTACAAACCGATTTGGATCATATACAATTATACTTACTATGGTCTCTCTAGGACTTCACACGGGCAAATGTCTTATTTAGATACCTTATACATGACTATAATGGATAATATGGACATAGGGAGTTGAGTATTGTGGCTGCACCAAACCATAGAATTCATCTCATATCCAATCCTTAAAATCCAAAATCCTTAATGCTCTATATTTCGTTCCGCATAAAATCATTCGAAAAGAATTTAATGTTCCATATGTCGCTGATTATGCTCGATTCAGATATCTATCCTTTCATAGTAAAGTTTCGAACCATCCGAATTGTTTCTAACTCTGAAATTCTCAATTCTTGATAATCCTACTAAGTGTCTAAAAAGATGATGGATTCGAGATCTTCTAATTCAGAATTATTTAGGGAATGAATTGCGTAGTTCCTCAACAAGTCTGCGCACGTAATTATTATTGTATAGTTCACATTTAATAGTTGTGTTTTATTTTGATACACTTGTAAATAAATTTATATTCAATAAATAAATAAATTAAAAAAAACAAAACAATATTAGCAGTAGTATGGTAGTACAGTTCTAGATTAGCAGTATGATAATGTTACGACAAACCTGTTCATAAATTAAGTAATGGTTAGTTTGATTCTATTAAAAGATGTACTGCTTGCGTTTGAGCCCCGACCTCATAGGATTCATGAAGAAAGCAATGCATTAGCCTGTCCCGCAGGAGTCAGCTCGTCCTTGTCCTGCCACGAAGAAGGCTCCGTGATCCGCCGAAGTGGAGGAGTTATGAAAGACAGGGAAGAAGGTAAAGTGCTTTGCAAGGACTGGCCGTATAAATAGCGAAGGTCTATTGCAAAGTCTCTACAATCACCGTTTAATATCTCTCTCTTGTTTTTTTTTATTTACTCAATCACAAGTTCCTTCAGTCAATCTCTTGATGATTAACGGTATTACAAATCGTGGGTGCTTTATCTGCTTTATAATAGCCAAGAGAAGTGAGAATGAACAATGGCCATGTTTCGAGTTAAAGTTTATCATTTGTTTTTTTCAAAATTATGTCCGTATTCAACTTTGCATTATCTTAAACAAATACATGCTTACAGTTTAAAAAAATATATATATAATTTTTAGGTAGTACTTCTTGTAGTAGTAAATGTTTAGGATTAGACAGGTGTTTAATGGCGACAAAAGTAAATTTGTGTAAAAAAAAATCCTTCTGTATTTTATCAACAGATTTTTTTATGGTGTGTAAAACAAATATCAAATTTGTTTCTTATAAAGAAAATCTTTAATCAAAATCCAAGGGTAGTTTTGACTAGCGTTGCCCAAATATGAGACTGAGACGAGTCTTGGTCTTGCAAACTCAGTCTTGGCCATGGTCTTGGTCTTGCGCAAAAGTCTTGCAGTTACTTATTAGCTTATTAACATAGAGATATAGCTTTAATTTTTTAGATAGGAGAAACCTAACTAAGCCCGAATGAAAAATTAAAGGAGTTAAAAGTATATTGGTAATACCAATTATTGACATATAGTAACTAAGATTATCAAGTATTAGTAACTATATTGTCTTAATTTTTATTTAAAACCATAAACTATTAACTAATTATTAGCACTGGAAGCAGCTTTTGATTCTTGTAATTTATGATATATTATAACTCATTTAATGACCTATTCAATACTTTTTTCTCACTCTGCAATAAAAAAAAATTATATATATATTGCTATAATATATTCGGGAAAAACAGGCAAAAACAAATAACATAAATATTGTTTGAAATTAGAGTTCTTCCTCGCCTTTAAGACTATACGAGGTTCTCCCAGGCCAGGGAGTGTGGCCGGAGATTCAAAAGACTCCCCTGGCACCGGGATGCGAACTCGGAACTATTTTTCATCGTCGTTTCATATGTCAGAGGTTGCCGGGCAACGGCGGTGCTATGCACAATTAGCCCATTCGGCCACCCCGCCCACTTGACTCCTTGAGTCTATTGGAATGAACACCAGGATATGTTTTCAATATTTTTCAATGTAGTTTTTTTTTTTTTTTTTTTTTTTTTTTTTTTTTTTTTTTTTTTTTTAATCTTATTTATTGAAAAATATTACAATCTGTCTCAAGGACATTTATAATAGTGTTCACAGATCCCATTCACACTCTATGTACAGTAAATAAAATAAATTATACAGAAAAATAATATATATACAATAAATAAGAATAAAATAACCTAAAATTAAATGAATAAAAAGAACACATACATACCTATATACAATATTTACAATCTGGTGAGAGAACTCCAAACCAGACTTGTCCTCCAAGTGTGGAGGGAAAAGCATGGCTCCAGGAGATCCCAGCACTTCTCTCTCAACCGCGTCACTGGGGCTAAACCCAGTGGAGATTGAGCAAGAGTGCTTAAGCCACATACACTCATGTCATGAGTGGAGAATCTGGCCATTGCCAGAACTCCAATATTTACAAACTATAAAAGGTCGCGGAGCCACTGCCGTTTTAACCTCCTTGGAGGATTATACGGATGGGTGGTGCTGGATAGACATTGAGCAAAGGGATTTGGATGATGGGTAAGGTTCTGGTGGAATTTGGAGAATTTTGATGGGATAAGATCTAGGACAAATGGGATTTTGTTGGTTACGTAGAAAGGAGCATCGACTATTGTTTGAAGGACTTTGGATTGGAAGGATTAGATGAGTTTGATGTTAGAAAATTTCGCTGTTCCCCAGAGTTCAAGTCCGTAAGTCCAGATAGGTTTCAATATTGTCTTGTAGATCAGTAACTTGTTTTCAATGGAAAGTTTTGATTTTCTGTTTAGTAGCCGGTATAGTTGTCCGTATCGTCGGTTTAGTTCCTGTCTTTTAAGTCTAGTATGAGGTTTCCACGTTAGTCGTCTATCTAAAAGAAAGCCAAGGTACCGGACTGTGTCTGAGAAAGGACGCTGTATGGAATTAAAGTGTACTGGTGGACAGGAACTGCGTCGGAGCGTGAAGGTGATGTGTTGGCATTTGGATTCGTTTACTTTAATACGCCATTTATTACACCAGTGCTCAATCAGGGAGAGGTGTCTTTGGAGGTTTGAGGATGCTATATCAGGATCTGTGTCGGATGATAGAATGGCGGTGTCATCAGCAAAATTCAGTGTAGTATAACAAAAAAAAAAAAAAAAAAAAACCATTTTGTTGAAATATGACTGTAAACTCCCTCTGTAAGTAGTAGTAGGGAAAAGCCCAACACAATTTAATGGTTAAACTAAACGTACATATTTTTCAACGTTCAAATTTAATTACATTATTTTTTTTAGTTTTTCAGTAAGTTCGACGTTAAATCTGATAGTTGAACTTCAGTGTGCATCACATTTGTTAAAAACATAAGAGCTAGAAAAGGGACATATACTGCCATACTAAAAATTGTTTTTTCTATTTATAATCTTGTTTTTAAGTACATAATAAAAATTATTATTATGAAACTATTGAACGAAGTATGAGATTTATATATCAAGACTGTCTGAGGTTGGTTCATTTGAATTCCCCAGGGACTCGCATTAAATGTTCTAGAAATAATCTCGGCCCAGAGAAGGAAGTCTCGCTGACGTAAAAGTGAAGCTAAAGAAACCAGGTTTTCGCCGTCCAATCTATAATTAAATCCTTTCGCATTTTCTACTTGTGAGTAATAGCTCTTCAAATAATTCTCTTCACTTTAGCATCCATATTTAATTCTTCACTTGAACCATCAAATATTCCTTTAAATGAAGATATTGAAGAGTTATCAGTACGGCTCAGTTAACATTTATGAGCAACAAAAACATTGAAATATGTCATGAATAAAATATCTCGATTATCTCAATATGTATCAAATATCAATCAAATCAAAATATGTAAATGAATAATTTAATTATTCATAGACTGCTTTAGTACTCAATGCCCTTAAGTGTGGCAAAATTTATTATTTCCCAATAAAAGATAAAAAAAAAAACATATTCCTAAAAAACATCGACTACCTCACATATCCAATTCTTAGAATCCAAAACTCTTCGTAAAATTGTCAATGCTCTTCACATTGCCACAAATAAAATCATTCATAACGACCTTAATACTCCTGTTTCCGATTTAGCACTTTATAGATATCTATCCTTCCGTAATAAACTTCCGAACGATCTGAACCCTCTCATTTCTAAACTTGTTTTTTCTTTGATTCCTGATAATCGTTCGAAACCTGTTGATCTCTTAATTTAGAAATTTCATTAGAGTGCTACCAATAGATAGCTTCTTTAGAAGTCTTTTCATACCATTATATTTCTTTGTGTTATATTTACTAGATGTATTTTTATTTTAATATAGTAGTAAATTTCATTAATAAAAAAAATACATAATTACGTTTTTCATATGTGTTTAAATTATTTTAACTTTTATTTAATAGCGACTTAAACTGAATATTTTGACACGAGTATATATTGATAATATATAGATTTATGAACAAAAGGATTCTGTTTTGTGTGATTGCTATTATATCCGAGCGTCGCGTTGCGGCGAGTAGTGTAAACAGATCAGATAAAATCAAAAAGATAAAAGATTTAATCCGCTCCAGCTACGAGACGGTCTCAACACATTCCAAGGCAGAACGACACCTAGAGCAGACTGGAGGGCCCTCTCAGTTAAGTAAGATATCTATGCCAGAATAAAAGGGTGAGTTTTCCATCCCTCCCTGAGAATTAGTTGTTTTAAGATTACAAAATTAAAATAAATTTCGAAGATTGCATTAATTATTGAGAAATTTATAATCATATTTTTCTTTATAAAGAATGTAACATGATTTTATCATCTGAAGCATATTTGGAAAAAGCTATAAATATAATCAGTGTCTTGTCAAATACTAATATAATTTGAATAATTCGAAATATGCATAATATATGCTTATATTGGCCTAATAATCAACATACAAGCATGCAAACAGATTTAATACCAGTTTCATAAAGATATCAACAAATATTTCAAAATAAAAATTCTGCTGTCTCTGTATTATAAATGTATGTCTATGTCAACAAAAATAAGCTTGAAAAAAATAGTTACGACTGTTTTTTTTTTTTTTTTTCTTTATTCAGAAATATTACAATTTGTCACAGTTAAGGACACTTATAATAGAGTTCAGAGATTGCATTCATACCGTATATACAAAATATAAATAAATAAAGTAATAACAAAAGAATAAGAAGAAAGAACAAAAGAGTAAAGAAAAAAAAAATAATATATATACACTAAGTAAATAAAAATAGAAATAAAAAGTAAAACAAACACCTTATATAAAACATACATTATTTACAATTTGCCAGGTGATCTCCGAACCAATCCTGTCCCCTCCACATGTGGAGGGAAAAGGAGGCCTAGGAGATCCCTACGCTTCTCCCTCAGCCACTTCACTGGTATTTTAAACCAGCGGAGGATGAGTAAGAGCGCTACAGCCACAGACACTCATGACTTGAGTAGAATCTGGCCATTGCTAGAACTCCAAAAATCCATATTTACAAAAGGTCTCGTGGCCACTGCCGCTTTAACCTACGAAGGGGATTGTAGGATGGTGGTGCTTGATAGGGATTGTACAACGGGATTTGGTGATGAGAAAGGTTCTGGTGAAATTTGGAAAATTTGGCTGGGATAAGATCAAGAATAAATGGGATATTAAGGTCATGATGTAGGTTTTATTGGTTACATAGAAGGGAGCATTGACTATTGTACGGAGGACTTTAGACTGAAAGGATTGAATGCGTTTGATGTTAGAAAATTTGGCTGTTCCCCATAGTTCTAGTCCGTAAGTCCAGATGGGTTTCAGTATTGTCTTGTAGATCAGTAATTTGTTTTCACCAGAAAGTTTAGATTTTCTATTCAGTAGTCTATATAGCTGGCCATATCGTCTGTTAAGTTCCTGTCTTTTAAGTCGAGTATGTGGATTCCATGTTAGTCGTCTGTCTAAGAGAAAGCCAAGATACCGGACTGTATCTGAGAAAGGAAGCTGGATGGAGTTAAAATAAACTGGTGGGCAGGTATTACGCCGAAGGGTGAAGGTAATGTGTTTACATTTAGATTCGTTTACCTTAATGCGCCATTTCTTACACCAGTGTTCAATCAGGAAGAGGTGCCTTTGTAAGTTTGCGGACGCTGTTTCAGGATCTGAGTTGGAAGAAAGGATAGCAGTGTCATCAGCGAAAGTTGCCAGGAGGGTATCGGGATGGACAGGAATATCAGCGGTAAAGAGAATGTAAAGGATGGGGCCCAAGACGCTGCCTTGAGGAACGCCAGCCTCAATTGAGTAACAGTCGGAGAATTCGGTGCCACAGCGAACTCGGAAGGAGCGGTCGGAAAGATAGGATCGGAGTACTAGGTATAAGGACTGTGGTAGATGGATTTTAAGCTTGAAGAGTAATCCGGCGTGCCATACCCGGTCAAAAGCTTGCGCTATGTCCAGAAATGCACCCGAGCAATACTGCTTGCTTTCTAGGGTTGAGGATATATGGTCAACAACTCGGAGTCCTTGCTGGACAGTGGAATGTTGGGAACGAAATCCGAATTGATGAGTAGGAAGGTTATAGGATTCAATTATAGGTAGGATTCGTTTCAGTAGGATCTTTTCAAAAATTTTTGAGAGGATTGGGAGTAGGCTAATTGGTCTATAGGATGCTGTATTGTTGGAAGGTTTGCCTGGTTTCAAGAAGAGGACGATGGTGGAATGTTTCCATAAAAGAGGGAAGTGGGTAGTTCGTAGGATGCAATTGTATATATATGTAAGAAATGTGATGGCTTTAGATGGAAGTTGTCGAAGGATCTGTGGGGTTAGAAGGTCATATCCAGGAGATTTGCGAGGTGTGATTTTCCGTAAAAGGTATTTGACCTCAGAGGGATTAACAGCTTTAGGTGGTAAGGAGAGTGGGATAGGTATTGAGAGGGATTCTTCTACTTTTACTGTGTGGCTGGGATGGGATTCTGGATGAGGAGCGAAAGTATAGGAAAGGTGTTTGGCAAATTCCTCGGCTTTATCTTCATCAGATGCTGCCCAGGAGCCATCATCTCGTCGAAGAGGGTGGGAAATATGATGGGATTTGAGGATTTTTCTGGTGATATTCCAAAGGGAATTATCATGAGCAGAGAGTGTGGTGAGGTAGGAATTGAATGATTGGGATCTGAAGGTGGCTAATTCTTTTTTTAATTTTTTACAGTGATAATTGTAGGAGTGGCGGTCGGCTGGATGTCTGGTACGTTGCCATAATAATCTGGCACGGCGTTTTATGTGGATTAGGTCAAGGAGGTGTTGAGGTAAATTATGTTTCTTAAGGATTTTTGAGGAGTGATCAGGGGAGGAAGCAGTCCAGACTGCTTCTTGAATTTTGGTAGTGAAGGAATGTACTGCATTGTCCAGGTCTTCAGAGGTTTTCAGGGTTACTCTGAGGTCAATTTTATCGGAGAGGATTTGATGAAAGAGTTTCCAGTTAACTGGGCCTCTGATGAAGGACGGAGGAGAGGGTTTAGGAATAGGAGCTAGTGATACTTGGAGTATTAATGGGCTGTGGTCTGAGGAAAGCTCGTCAAGACGGGCAACGGAATGGTTGAGAGCACCTAAACCATTATGGATAAAGAAATCGAGGATATCGGGATTACGGTTAGGATCAGTGGGCCAGTAGGTAGGTGAGTTGGGTGGAAGAAGGGTAAAATTTTGGGAATTGAGTACAGACAGCAATGTTCGACCACGAGAATTCGTGGTTCTTGAACCCCATTGTTGATGTTGGCGTTTAAGTCTGCACCCAAGATGAAATGATGTCCTAAGGAAATGAGGAAGGAACTAAATTGGATATTGGAGATGGATTGGTTTGGAGGGCAATACGCTGATGCAACGGTAATAGGAAAGGAGAAGGTTTTGATTACGACTGCGGTGGATTGTAGGAAATCGTGTGTAGGCAGTGGGAGTAGGTGATGGGAGAGGGATTGGTGCACAATGACTGCAGTACCGGCATGTGCTCTACCGTCAGGATGGTCGGTACGGTAAGTTATGTATTGTGGTATTTTTAGGAGCTGTTTTTTAGTCAGTCGAGTTTCCGTTATTAGGGCTACGTCTACGTTCTTGTCTTGTAGTAAGGCTGTTAGTTCGTGTATGTGATTTCTAACACCATTCGCATTCCAAAGGAGAATGGATATGGGTTTGATGGAAGTCATTTAAGGATTTTTTAAAGGAGGGATAAGGTGAGATACTAGGTTAGTGAGAAGTGATATCAGTGGGGTAACAAGGGATTTAAATTCTGAAAGAAAGGATGTCAATAAGCTGGTTAGATCTGTAGCATTAGGCGGTGGAGGAACATATTGGATTTGATGTTGGTGAGGTTGTTGTTGATTAGGTACATTAGGTGGGATAGGATATTGAGATTGGGGTTGAGTTTGTTCTTGCGGCAGGGCCTCACATACATTAGTCGGGTCTCTACCCCCAAGTAGCTTGGCAAAAGAAACCTTAGAGTTCACAATTTTAGCGGGTCCTCTTCTTGGTTTAGGTGTATCATCAGGGTCCCTGGGTTTCATATATCTCGCTTTAAGATTTTTATAAATTTGGCAGCCTTTGTAGTTGGCTGGATGGCCTTCCAGGCATAGGGCACAGACTGCTGGTTCTGTAATTGGTTTATTACACTCGCCAGACTTGTGTGTTTTACCACATTTCACGCAGCGTGGTAAGTGGTGGCAATAAGACTTGGTGTGGCCATATGCTTGGCAATTATGGCACTGGATGAACTCTCTTTTTGGGTACGGTTTTTCGACCTTTACGCTGGTGTAGAAAATTCTATTCACATCGTATATTTTTTCGATCCCAGGCGATGGCTCTAGATCGACGAAAAATAAGGGCAATGGGATTTTATTCTTTACACCTGGTTGTTCTTTATTTTCTTTTAAAACATTGGTTATCTGACGTATTTTGAACCCTAACGCCGTTAACTCTTCTTTAATCACTTCTATTGGGGTTGAGGAGTGTAAATTTCTTATTACAACTCGTAGTGCTCTTTCCTGTTTCAACTGGTATGTGTGAAAGTCCGCATTTGTGTCTGTTAAATATTTTACGATTTTTCGGTACGCTTCAGGTGTGGCCGGTATTATTTTTGTATCATTTATTCTGTTTAGGCATGTATAGCTACCTGGGCAGATTTTATTAAGTTGAGTACACAACAACTGGAAATTTCTCAAATTTTTGACAAAGATAGGAGGTGGGCGTGGTTCTCGAGGTATAGGTGCATCTTCCATTTCTTCCCTGTCATTTTCAAGCACCTGGTATGGATTAGGTGTAAAAAATGGAGATTCCATTTCTTGTGAAGACGTACTTGGCAGTGGTTGAGACACAGATTCTTGAGTGTTCGCTGGAGGAGTTCCGGGGGGTGTTAATCGCTTACTACGACGTGTTTTCTGTTTAGGCGGTGAATTACGTGGGGTAGAGCCAACTGAATGGGACCTCTTAGTTGACATTACTTGGTGGTAATATCGCATATAAAAAAAAAAAAGGGAAAAAAAAAAATAAATAAATAAAACTACGTCTGCGTGTTATTACAATGGATGAACCACCGGCTGAGAACAGCCAGTTACGTGGCAGAGCCACAACTGGAGAGGGGAGCCGTCAGCTGTTATGGCTATAGAGATTAAGCCTATAGACGCTAAATCACTAAATTCACTGTCTGTAATAGTACACAGTAAATAACAACACTACTCACTGTGGTGTTAGTCCATTGTTGTTGTTTTGATGTCTGCTTAACTAGTTTTTTTTAAAAAAAGTAAAATTGAGCACTTATTCTACTAAAAAATAGTAAAACTGTGGGACACGACGTGAAATGTGGGTATTCAAATCAAGCGCATGCGCAGAACGAGTTACGACTGTAAAATTGTATTTCTGACAAAAATCAAAAACTTAACTAGAGTTATTTAAAAGATTTCCTGAAAAGCAAAAAAATAATCATTAAAATCGAACGATTTGGTCCAAAGAAAGGTTGTTTCAAATATTTACCAAATGTTCTAAAAAAGAGCTGATATGCCGTATGCCGTTATTTATTACTGGACGGATTTCGATGAAAGATTTTTGAGTTATTAGTAAATAAAATTTTGTATTAATCAAAACTCCTTTTCTAGCCCTTTTTGCAGGAAATATGTTATAAACATAAATTTAAAGTTTTTTTATGGATTATATTAGAAAAGCTATTATCAATACCATTACAGCCGTTTCAATGCTGTATTCTATGAAGAAACTGTTTTTTCCACCGATATCTTGAAATGAAATGAGGTGATGAGACTCCCTAAGGTAATCTCTCCAACACCAACTTAATAAAGATACAAAATTTCAACCATCCAACTTCATCAGGAGGAGCAAGAGATGCACAATACTTTAAAACGGGGGAGAAACGTGAAAAAACGTTATTAAGTTACATGCGGAAATTTTGATGAAATTTTTCGAAGTTTAATAATATTGTTCCGCTTAGAACAAAATATGTATAGCGAATTTCAGCTGATTCGGTCAAACAGAGGTCGCTGGGGAAGCCGAAAGGTAGCGGAAAAAAATTATGAGTCGTGTTTTAGGGGTTCCAAAATGGATAGAAACCGCTACCCCGACTTCCACTGTCGTCTTTGGATGCAGTACAAACATACCATATGATCACATAATCACTAACATCATATGAATTACAATGTATGTTTATATTAATGTATTCACATAATCCCTCCTTAAAACAGTTTAAATAAATTACTCAATTTCCGCATTGGAATCACTGTGATTCAAAAAGATCATTAGTTGAACTAATTGAATTGACTTCATTACATACTGCTACCTATTTTATGTTTGCTTTTATCAGAACAGTTATAATATTTTTTTTATTTTAACATACTCATCGTGTCCAATATATTATTACAAATAACGAATAAACATTTCACAATTATTAAATTGTTTATAGAAAAACGTATTATTATTTAATAATATTATCAGGAGACAGGTTGTGATAATTGTCTATAAAATAGTTTAACCAAAATAATAATCATAATAGTAAATTCTAATAAGGCTAGGATGAATACTCCAATAAAATTACTATTCTTCTTACAAAAGTCTATGGGTCAGAGTTTAATGACAGAGTTTAACATAAGGATTCGAAAGATAAATTTCCTACTGTTAAACGGAAAATCAGACCATTGCTTACATTAATATGTTTTCATATACTTACAGCGAATTCTGTATTTATAGTCAATTGATTTATTTTCTATCCAATGTTATTTGTATTTGTGTTGAAAATATAATTAACCCTCAAGATATTTCTTTATCCGATCCGACTTTGAATGATATTTTTACATCTTCTAACGTCTAAAGGATTAACACATGACTCCAAATATAAAATTTGGCGTTATTAAATCCAAAGTTTTGAATAATAATTTCTAATCTTTTGGGTTGCTCAGATTTCGATAGGCAAGCCGACCTCTATTGGGTCGGAGCCAATTCTACGGCACAACTGCCTCGCATTCATATCCTTTCCTGACATTTGGACTTTGCCCTTAATCTTTTTCTTTTCGTGTTAATCTTATGAATTATTAATGTCCATTTAACTGATAATGTTTATTAATAATTATATTTTATTTAAAATATTTTTGGATAATATAGAAACCCTGTCCACTTTAACCTTTTTCCAAGATGTAATGCTGGTTATTTTATGATGCGCCAGGCAGTTATCCAATGTTGGGAATATAAATGAATTGCTGTAACGCACCCATTGGTACTTTTATTGGTGGAGGTGACTATATGGCCGTATGATCATTTTTGTCAACCCCTGACGGCTAACTTGAGGTTTCCGCCAAATACTTGGTTTTGGAATGTCAAGCTTTATTACCCGGGGCTGCCGATAAATGAAAATTAAACGATCTAGATGGGAATCGAATCCACAAAGTCAAAATCGTGTATTCTGGGACCCACGCCATAATTTGCATCGGATTTCCCGTCCTCTAGTAACTCACCTAACTTCGAAACTGTAATAGAAATTATATATATTGTATGGTATTTAAGATGAAAGTTCAAAGATGGCATATATGAAGATTTTTTTTTTTTTTTTTTAGTAACTATTAATTGTTTGCTTGGAAGTTAGCCATACGTTTTTAACCAGAAATCCTAATACCGAATGGAAATGGAATTTCGCGTTAGATCTAGTAGGCTTTAGCCTTTAATATTTTTCTAGTGGCTCGATGATTTAATTTTGAAATTACCTATTAACAACGACTCCTCACAAACGTAAGGAAACATTTTGAATTTCCTCCTTCATCATATCACAAGTAACATATCATTAACCTTGAATATTGTTAAAGGAATAAGAGGAATAGTGTGATTCACAAAGAATCCCAGAATATCATTCTCATTGGAATCCTATGACATTTTGCTATCTTGTTTCCTGTGGTATGTTGATATTCAAGCAGGTAGTATGTATAATTTAATTTCGAAGAAAAAAAAATTAAATTTACCTCTGCAGAAATTATAAAATATTGATATGTGTAATGCTTCCTATTATGTTTATAAAGTTATATTATCTTATATCATATTGTATTTTGTTATAGTATATTATTTGAAGGGTAATATTCCATTTGATTAATGTGGTTTCTGTAGATAAAAAATATATATATTGTAAAAATAATTCTTTGATTCAAGTACAATAAATTAATTTACTAATGTTATTTCCTAATAATCACAATGTGTGTACTTAGATTTCAGTATTGGAAATTATTTTTTAAATTCATTTTTCAACTCACACCTGTCAGAATTTCCGACAATCAGCGAGTGTGATGTTAAGATGTAGAAGTAGTATTGGAAATTAATCTACAAATATTATATTGTAATAATAAACAAAATATGTGTATTCACTCCATTTGTATTTGTATGGGACCAGTCTCCAAAACAAATAGAGATATATTCTCTTCTAATTTTCTTCCTCCCCGGAGAAAGTAAGGGAGATTTGTTTTCGTGCAGGAGGTTTTAAAATGCAAATCGTGCTCAGAATCGAAACTGTTAACTAGCGTTTTTGCGTTTTAGACATAAAGAAACCAAATTAGTCCCTTGTATGTAATGAAATCCATGTGAATGGCATCTCATAAACTACTAGTCCGTGGTACAGACTCCTATTTATCGAATTATTAACATCTGGCTGAAACTTCGTAAATAGTTTCATCTCATCGTAACCTACAACTATTTTATTTACAAAAACTCTTGGAATTGGGGCGTTTTCAATCTGGAACAATAATATACATTTGCTTTCTACTTGGAACGTAAGATAATTTTATCACCAAGTCGAGAAAAAAGGTGGCCTTCGAAAATATTGAGCCGTTTGGCGTGACCGACACCCCCAATTTTTCAAAATAACGAGGTTATATAGGACAAACGGCCCAATATTTTTGTAGGCCACCTTTTTTATCGATTTTGTGATCAATATATCTTAATATCCAAGTAGAAAGGAAATAGGTATTTACGAGTTTTTGGTACATAATTAAATAGACAAAATTTGCTTTCCTACAGATTGAAAACGCACCCATTCCAACAGTTTTCGTAAATAAAATAGTTTTCGGTTACCATGAGATGAAACTATTTACGGAGTTTCAGGCGTATGTTAATAATTCGATATAAAGAGAAGAGATCTGTATCACGGACTATACCGTTATTCTAATTTACATGACATTTAATGAGATTGTGCGGGTTTGTATCTGTCGAATACTTTCGTTTAGGAAGTAGTAAATGTATTTTATCAGACTTAGCTGTTGTTCATAAACGGCTACTTCGATTTGGCTCAGAGTTGGAGGAAAGTAGGGGGTTGGTGAACAAATAATGCTGTGTTATTTTTGCCGAATTCCTGTTATATACACACAAGCGTATTTTCCTTGATACGCCTATATCTAAAAAAACGCTGCAAATTATTTCACAATAGTTTATTATTTCCAAACAATTAACATTTAAAGTAACATTACCTTCGTAGTTACAAAGAAATATAAATAAAAAGTGATTCCAATTAGGGAACTAAACTTTATTTTTAATAATTAGTAATATGCTAAAAAAAACTAGTATTACTTCAGTAACACACTCAAAATTCAAAATTCAAAACAAAGGATATATATTGCCTTTGCAGTAGAACATACAAAAAAAACAAGAGACCATATCTTTGCTCCTAATTGTCCGATTTTAACGATTTTTTTTTAAGAAATTCAGTAAGCTTTTAAAAAACTAAAAATTTAAAGGGCGTCGAGAAAATGACTTTAGCGAAGTTTCATTGAAATCGGTATATTCGTTTAGGCCCTACAGTCTATAGGAACGCAGGTTTTTCGGTCGCCATTTTGAAAGTAAAAGGCGAATGGTAGTGTCGATGAAGGAGAATCATCCTCGAGTGAGCTGTGATTTTATATACAAAATTGAAAAAAATCGGTCCAGTAGTTTCGGAGAAAATGCGCGGACGGCGGACGGACATATAAATTTTTATTCGTTTTTCGAATTCTACGTATCCTGAAACGTGAAATCTCAAATTTTGAGAGGGGGGGGGTAAGTTTTTGAACTTTTTGGTCGATCACAAAGGTTCATTATTGAAAATAACCCCGAATATCTAAGTATCTAATAATAAATCTAGATATAAATCTTGATCACATGAATAAGTGAAGTTGAATATGGACGGGCCATGTATCTCAAAACAATCCATTAGGAAGGACTTACACAATAGTTGCCAGGAGACCACGAGGAAGTCCGAAAACCAGATGGATGGATAGAATAAAAAAAGGTACCGCACAGTTGCATCGAAACTACTGGAAAATACTGGTCTAATAGGCAAACAAAAAACGCATGTAAATACAGTTGTCTAGTAGTTTTCGCAAGTTCTTTTGTCTTTTGGCATCACAGTATTTTTGGACCTTAAAAGGAAAACTAATTTTCGACTTAGTTTGCACAAGAAAGGATGCCCAGGACATACCATGACGTAAGTTGCTCCATCAAAGTTTTTGAAGGGCATATTTTTAGCAGGTATGAATTTTCGTTTGAGCAGGTATTAGAAGTTTTTTAAGGAACCATATTTTCATGGTATGAATTTTTGTGGAATTTCCAATTACATGTAAAAAATATGTATTGCAGATAATTTTTTTCTAATTTTACAATCATTTTTACTGTTTTTAAAATGGCAAGAGTAATAATTTTTTTTGGAAGAGGGAGCATTCGCCATCGATCATGAGGATGACCACTAATCAGTTTTTGATTTTTTTTTAAATATTCAAGTCAAACTAGAATCTTGCCTAGCTTCGGTTATGCGGCGTGATATATCTGATACAACTAAAGGGATCAAATAGTTTTGGACTAATAATAATGAATAATGTTTATGAAAAATAATAATGAAATAAAAAATACATTCAAGATGAAAATAAAGTATCACCAGCACACAGTCATGTAAAAGTCCCTTTAATTATTAATTTTAATTTAAATCATGAAACCAAAAATATACTCTGAATATATCGTTCTCATCCATCTCCTTGTACAAAAATGGACATACTATTAATACTTCAGCAATTTTTTCTTAACCATTTTGAATCACGATTATTTCTGGCCCGAGATCACATGTTTTTTCCGACTGTACAGGAAGGTTAGGAAAAAATATGTTTGTTTTTACCAAGCGAAATATTTATAACCTGGAGGAGGTATTGACGAAATTAACCCCTCCCCCTTTCCTAATAGATGTATTTATAAGTGGCACGGGATGGGGGAGAGGGCGCTAAATATATCTTACATGAGTGGCGGATACGGAAATAGGCGAGGAGAAAGGATCGCCCGTCGGTGACGTCTCGGGTTCATTCACTCTTCCCCGCTTCTTCCGGGGCATTATCAATATGGCGGTGTGGTCTTTATGGCCTTGCAAAATTAAAAGAAAAAAAATATATTAAAGATTCTAAAATAATCTTCAAATCATAAAGTCACCTCCTCATCTAAACTAAAACAATAAACGAGTGAGCTTATTACTAATTTAAAAAATTGTAAACAATACATAAAGCATTAGTAATTCCAAATAAAAAACTTAAAATGTAATACAGTTACAGAAAAATGTATTAAAAGCATCTTATTATTTACTGTAACTAATCACATTATTTAAATTTTAATGTTTGATTTAATACATTACAAATTTTAATGTTTGATTTAATACATTACAAATTTTAATGTTTGATTTAATACATTTGAATTTTAATTTAGAATTATTGTCGATTGGTAATATATAAAAAAATAAAATAAAATAAAAAAACAACATCAAAATAACGTTAACCCTCAATCTATCGTATATAAATCTCAATACATCATATAAATCTCTATAACTTTTTACATGAATTTAAATTCTTATTTTTCACCCATGGAAAATTTACCAAAATACGGTTACTTGCTTTTAAAAGTCGTTACACTGATTGTATGTGTATAATGTGATTTCGGAAAAAGAATTTTTATTAAAATAAATCCAAGATCTATACCTAATTGTTTAAATATAATATCGGATCTAGAGTTATTTAACTATAGTAAATATAGTTAAGGTTATAAACATTTGTTTTACCCATCCATGAAATATTTTTATATTTCACTTCTTCTTTCACACAAGTATAATGAAATAGTTTTTTAAACAATGGCATTGCCTTGATTCGATTGATTTTATACCCTTTTCCTCAAAATTAAAAATAATTGTAAAAGTTTACATTGAGTTAAGAAATTTAATTGGTTGAAATGTTAATGAGATTTCCGTTAAATAATATTAGTCTTCAGAAATTATTATTTATATATTTTTTATCACTCTCCATTACCTTCTACCACTTTATAAATTAGATATTGTTTTTCTAAAATTATCTGATTCTAAACGATGTATTATAAGTATACCTTCTGACTATCATTTCCGAAAACTAATTTTCACGCTAAATAATCATTTTTCCTTTTTTATTCTTTATTAAATTATAAAATTCTTTCAAAAGATATATTTAGTATTTTTTTCATAATTGCTATCGATGAGAGATAGTTAATTATTTAAAATAAACCAAATTAAAGGGAAGAAATGTTGAATATTGGGAAATTATGCCCTGGCATCTACAAACCTTAAATACACCATTTATGTTTCGTGTGACTTTTTGTTTTAGAGCTAAACTGTTCATATACACACGCACACACACAGGCATTTTGCGATACTTGGTTATTTGGACTCAGAAGACCACAAAACGTGTATTTTCGTTGAAAACTCAGATTCGAAAATTTTCACGATCGCATTATTTCGCTTACAATATATTTCATATTTAGGTAAGTAGATAGTGTATTCAACATCCGAAATTTTAAGTAACAATTAACTTAATAAGGGGTTAGCTTGTCCGTTGGAAAAATGCCCGCGTTCAACAAAAGCAATAAGACAGCTATTTCTGAAAACTAGTCCATAATTGTATTCGCTAAGGACCTATTTGTTTGGTGCTATAGGAGCCTTCGTTGGCAGTTCTCTCACTAAGAGTGTATGAATTAGTTCTATGAGTATAGAACCTAGACCTGGATATTAATTTTTAATAATAATAATTAAATAAATCAAAAAGTTTTTTTACTTTTCATAATTTAAATTATCTATAAGTGCTCCTTAGATCATAGAGGTAATCTCTTCCATCCACCTCCTCAATATGATTTTAGTTTTTCTAAGAATAAATGTAAGATAACAAACAATATTTTAATTTTCAAAATCTAAACATGTGATAAGTATCCCTTGAAAATTGGGACATTTTTGGGCTTTGAAACGCAAAGTTCAATGGTTCCTTTGTAATTGTACCGGGTCTTGACAATCGCGGCGAAATTTAAGAAAAATAAAAAATTAAACCCCTCTTATTTCCTTTACTTTTAAACTATCTGAGTTTTAAAACCTAACAATGTTTGCAATGACTATGTTAAAGTTGCTGCAGGAATTTAAAATTAGTATCGAATTTGGGATTCGTCACTTCTTTATGAAATTCGCATTCGTTTCGTAGCTCATTCACAATTCATCAATCTGAGGTCCGTAATGCTGTCCAAAATCGGTCGTGGTCATGCAATTTGCAAGACCAAGACCAAGACCACCTTACTGTTGTAAGACCAAGATCAAGAATGGTATACAAATAACCGATTTTTTTTAATAAATATTAAAACAAAATGGTTGCTAATACTTGAGAACTTTAGTGAATATATGTAAAGAATTGGTGCATCAGGTGGTGGTCTAATTATGTGTTCGGTATTTGTTAGGTTTCTCCTACCTAAAAAATTACAGTAATATCTCAATAGCAATAAGCTAATAGTTATCTTGTGAGACTCTTGCGCAAGAACAAGACTAAGACTGAGTGTGTAAGACCAAGACACTTCTCGGTCTCGCATTTGGGCAACTCTAGAGGTCCCGGAAAGGGAGAATACCTTATTGTATAATACACAATCTAAATTGGTTGATCTGATTAAATATTCTTACATCTCCCTCAATTATAAAACATTTATTTAATACATGAACGTTTTCGCAAAACCGCCATTTAAAAAATCTTACAAGGCCCCGATCATCTTCATTATGAGTTTTTAATAACGAGAGTATCGCCGAAGACGATTGTTAATTAAATGAAGATAGATGTTGTTAGGAGTTTCTAAATCAGAAAAAAAATATGTATACATAAAAGAAAATATATGTAACGTATATTGTATAAATAATTGTTATTTTTTATGTTCAGATAACTATACTAAGTTTGAAATTAGAATAAAAAACACTTTGATGGAAAAACAAACATAACCGAAACACGTTTTATTATAAATTCCTAAATCATGTTTTTCCTGTCTGGGTTGTTAGGATGTGCTGCATCAATGTCAACCGGGTACCCTGAAAACAAAGAACATGAACATGACAAACAACTTCTGGGAAGACTTTTCCATATATTTCAAAAAGGCATCTATATTCCTCCTGCTACACATGGAAGCTGCCGCTCTTATGAATAATAGATCGGTGAGGTCTGAGGTTCGCTGATCGCAGTTGTCACCTCAGACCCGGTCTGGTTTAGGTGAACTCGAAGATAAATGTCAAGGAACAGAATATTTTCCTTTTCGAATCACAAATAACTAATCAGACATGTATATACACAATGTCCCGAAAGTACAGGAAAATATTTTAAGAGGTTATATTAGTCCTATAAAGATCTACGAAAAAGTTTATGTAAACTATGATTGACGAAGAAATGTCGGAAATTTAAGTTATTTTTTAAATTAAGTCACCAATTGTGTGATGCGCGGACCGAACCAGATTTTTACGTTCCCTTACCTATACATGTTATATTTGCAATAGTAAGGGAAAGTATTGCGATCTGCAATTTTCCGTTTATGACGATAAATCATAAAAAGTGTATAATTTAATTAATTAACTCTAAGTGAAATCATTATGTTGGTAAGTAATGAAAATTTCCTCACTCCACTTTATTGAACTTAACAATGGAAAATAAGATTTTAATAATTAATAGCAGTACAATCCATAATCATTCATAGGTTTAATTTACAGTTGTAGAGTCAAATCTGTCTAGGCATATAGAGCTCAGAGACTGGAGTTATGTGGTTTAAAAAAAAAATTATTTAAAGAGTTACGAGGTTTTGGCTAGCGTCGATATAATACATATAGTTTTGGTTAATTTAATTATATTAATGATTTTTAGCTCGATGCTTTAAGCTATTTCCATTAAAAATGCAGGCTTCAAAAATTTTGTAATAGAACAAAATTGCCATCAAATAATTTCTATTCAGAGTAGAGCGGTAAGTGAATGTTGTGTGATGCGCGCACCAGATTCGTTTTTTAACAGAAATTAAATATTTGTAACTCGAAGAAGAACAAATTCGTTAAACAACACGTAAATTTGTAAGAATACGTTAAAGCAAAGACTAAACTAAAAGCAATTTATAGTTGCTGGTATATTATCTCGTACAGAAACGATAATGTTACTATCAAAGTTCTCACAATACTTAATTCAGGGAACAGGAACGGTAATTAGAATAGTAAGTTATCTCCGGAAGTTTCACTTGTGGTTATGTTTAATGAGGTTTCGTTTGTGCTAGGTTATCTCTAGGTTATCGCCTCACTTCCGGCGCAGATAGCGGTTTCGGTCCCGAGTGCTTTTAAAACGGTGAGCAGGTTACTTATCTGAGGACTGCTTTGGAAAGATTAGCAGAAGGAAGTTCCAGTAGCAACACTATTTAGTATTGTGGATGCGCTATGAAGAGATAACTACACAGATCTTCGTAACAGTTCTCGACAGAGGATAAGGTGCGGCTCCATCAGTAAGGTTCACATCCGTTGAGCGGGCCGTACCAAAGTTAAAACCTTAATGAAGGACAATTTATGATAAAGTACTTTATTGGCAGTAGCGGGCGTACGTATACCCAACTTGTTTTATCCCACTACTGCCGAAACCCCGTGTGCCAGAAATGGCGGGTAGGGAACAAAATAAAAAAATCTGTTGTGTCCACTCTCACAACTTTCCTACCTATTTCAGAAAAGTTTTAATATCTTTACATATGTCCATCAAGAAACAAAAATAAATTGAATTAGATTAATTTTCCTGAAAATTGATCAAAGAAAAGATTTGAGTACGATTTATTTGATAAACTAAAGCTATGTAAACTGGCTTAAGTTAGATCAGTAGTGTTGTCCAAATGCGAGACCGAGACCAGTCTTGGTCTTGCAAACTCAGTCTTGGCCATGGTCTCAGGGGGATCTGCTCAGGGGGTTTTGCTCAGGGGGATCTGAATCGGAAATTTGACCTGATCGTAATACTTTCTTCACCTAGTATAGCTAGGAAAGTAATAAATTAAAACATATTTAGAAAATAGAATACTCTGTATCATCGCTAATACTGGTTCGATTCCGATGATTCTTTGTTTTGTTTTGTTGGTAATTTAATTACCTTTAAAAAGTCTTACTATAAATTTTACCATAAAATATATACTTAACTTTTTTTCCTGATTTTTTTCGGGAGTTTAGTCCATGTACGGAAATTGAAAGGACAGTTATTAGGACATTATAGGAAAGTTTAATCAAAATGGTTAGAGCCGTTTTCGCGCTCAGTCCATAGAAAAATACGTTTTTTCATTTATTGCGCTGCAGCTATTGCATGAAGCACCCAATTTCTGTCGCAGGCATCAGTAGTCAAAACCATAAAAAAAAAAAAAAGAGCAACAAATTCAGTTCACTAGTTCCCGAGAAAATCTTGGCACATACAGGCAAACATACCAATGGCTAAAATTGTGTTTTTCGAATTCAGGGGGCTCTGAAACGTATGGATCCGTCGAAAACCGCATACTGGAAATTTGACTCGATCGTAATACTTTCCTTACCTAGTATAGGTAGGAAAGTAAAAATCTCCGTAACCAATTTTAGATTTTAGTAAATACAATGACTTTTTTTTTTTTATATTTTGGATAAAAATAATGAAAATATATCGGACTAGTCTAAACCAAGGAGAACTCTTACATTAGACAGCTATCCTTTCATCTAATGCATTCAAGGATGAAGGACTGCAGTGAAATATGTTATTTGTATATACAATATAATATTATCAAGATGGTCTATTCAATTCACAAAATCGATAAGGCTTTGTACTTTACTAAGACTTTTAAAGTAATAATGTACTTAATAAGTTATGATCTTGTCCCGTTGGAGAACATTCCTCCATTTTAATTGTTAACAAATAAAAAATAACTATCCCTGAACTTTTACTAATTTATTATGTGCTCGTATAAGACCTGTTTGTTTGTTGCAGAAGAATTTAGATTTCTCTGAGCCTATAGAAGCTATACTGGATATATTGTTTATTTATTAAACATATAAAACAGTTTCTTTCTTTATGCAATCATTCTATTCTATAATCATTATAGAATTCCATTATTTGTCAATTACTCATGATATTTCTTTCCATCTAGATTTCGTCAGAAATGTCTAGCTAAAAATATTATAATAAACCAGATGACTAAACTAGTTTAAGGATAATAAGTATTTTTTTAGTTATAAGTTCCTACTTAACAAAGAAACCGCTTAAATTACACAATAATTTCCTTCTTATCTTTGTTTTACAGAAACATGGTTTGTATAATTTTTTTTTATAGCTCTTGAAGTATTGCATCGCCTACTTCAATATAACCCTTTACTTCGGAGACATCATGCATATTATGTGTTTGTAGGTAAATATATACAATAATTCATAATAAGCATAATAATCCTATATATTAATTAGTTTTGGGAAAGTAAGAAGTTTCAGCGAGTGTTTGTTAGGTCTTAGCCGTGTGTATTGCTGGATAGGTAGCTTTATTTCTAGGCGCAGTGCTACCTCGATGGCTCGCTTACATATACATACATACTATGCCTACAGCGGTTTATTATAGAAATAAAAATATTTAATAAACTACAATGGTAATTAAAAAATACATTAATTTCGAAAAAGTTTCATAGTAAAAAATCAACGGAAAAACTTACGTAAGCCATTAATTCTACAACGCCCAATAAATTATATTGTCCTTTATCTAAATATAGTAAAGAATAAAATCGTTATGCATATAAACAAATAATAAATAATCTGTAATGGAACAATTTATAGATTACCTGTAATGCTTCATAATGGAATTGAAAAAAAAAATATATACAATTGTGTTACTACTAAGTTATTACTCCTATTTTCATTACGTAAAAATCTACAGAATGTGTCCTATAATATGCAATAACAAACGTTAGATATGGAGCAAATTATGTAGCAATGAAACATAAAGTATGCAGTGAAAAATATCTAAAACATCTAAATTATTCAATCACATTAATATGCTTACAAAACGTTTTGAACTAAAAAATGAGGAAGTGTTAAAATTAATTGTTTTATAAATCAAATTATAAAAGCAGGAAATAAAAATGAATATTTTTTAAGAACTAGTAACTGATTAAAGCAACTATATGTAATTGTGTATACAAATTACGTATAGGTAAGTAAAAATCTGGTGCGCGCAACGCACAACTGTCGGCCTATTACACCCGAATTAAGAAAACTTAAGCCCTGTAAAGTGTCATCAATGGGGACAAGACCATATAATGGTGATAAACCAGCATTTTCTGAAAAATATTACAGCAATATGTTTCTTTTAAGCCTAAACATATTAGTAATTTCAATTATTTACAGAAAAAATCTACTGGCCCTCGGATGGTTGTAAGGAGCAAGCGTCAAAAAGAAACCCGACCGTACTTCCTTTTTTATCCTTAGAAAAATGTCACCATCATACAAGAATGCAATTGCATTGATACATGTTAATAAATTCACAAAAGTACTGAAAACGTATCACACAGAATGTTAACTGAATTAGAACCATTTCATTTAATTAGTTGTTATTTTAAATTGTTCCACGTTGGAGGGGTGACAGCTGTACCATGATTCCTTAATGAATACACAATGAAACTGTAAGATGGGGTTGAAATCTTAAAGGTACTCTATGCAGAATATCAGAAAGCATTTACATTTGATCACCTTTCAAAAATAATGCTTGTATCAAGATGTAAGAGAGGATTCCCTACAGTACTTTCGGACAATCTGCAGGTGAGGATGCGCCTAATGGATGGAAGAGATAATCCGCGTGGACACGATTGAAGCATGAAACCGGCGGTGGCTAGGTACCCCTGAAGGAAGTACATTGAGGAAGGACTTTCCCGCAGTACAGTCAATTACTAAGTACTTTCCCGCAGTACAGGCTTCAGGCAAAGTGGGTTCTCCCGGACTACTGGGTTTCCCAGTTCCTGGGCATGGAGGATTTCGAGCTAAACTTCACGGTCAAGGCATTGATGTAGATCCTATATAAGCTTCATTTGTAAGACTTATTTATAATAACAATTACCTGACCTAGCTCAAGAGGAAAGCTCTCGTTAGTTAAGCTATTGATATAACTTACTAACAAACAGTTATTATGAAAATGTTTACCTGGTTGAGGTAGGCTAGGCAACATGTTATGCAAGTATTGCATAACACGCTCTAGTATATACATTGATATTTAGACGTATATTTTTTTTCATTAACACTTTTTTTTTTTTTTTTTTAGCTTTAATGTTTTATTCACACCTGTCATAATGCTAATGACAACCAGTGAATGTGAGATCGATTGATTAATAGAATTGTCATGAAAGGCATGAGGAGGATCAGTGCCCAGCGGCACCTCACTCGGCGTGATATCTACATTAGGCGAGGAGGTCCCTCATCCTGCTCCTCTTCAGTCTCCTACAGACGTTACCGGGCATATTCGTAGTGGCCATGTCATTTATAAGTGTATTAGTATGTCCTTGTAAGTTGTCATGGAATCGTTTGTAATGAATACGTATGTGTTCGTTAACAGTCGGCATATGGAGGTCAGTATGTAAGGTTATGTTGCTAACGTACCAAGGTGCTTTTGTAATTGTTCTGAATGTTTTTGCTTGAAAGATTTGAAGTTTGTTTAAGTTAGTCTTTTTAGCAGTTCCAAATATCTGTGATGCGTAAGTCCAAATAGGTTTTAGTAAGTAATTGTATGTGTTCAATTTCTGTCTAAGTTTTAGTTTTGAATTTTTTGAAAGAAGTGAACTCAGAATTCTTAATCTTTGATTTAAAGTTTTTCGTTTTTTGATTATATGTGGGCCCCACGTCATTTTTCTGTCAAATGTCAGACCAAGGTAGTGAACGGTTTCTGTCTGTGGAATCTGTGTATCGTCAAGGAAAACTGGAGGGCATGTTTCATGTCGAAGCGTAAATGTGATGTGCTGTGATTTGTCTTGATTTAGTCGGATTTTCCAAATTTTGAACCAGTCATGTAATCTTGTTAAATACTGTTGTAGGGTCTGTGAGGCGTATGTTGGATTTTTGTGTCTTGCTAAAATTGCTGTGTCGTCTGCATATGTCGCTGTTAAAATGTTGGGACTACAAGGTATGTCATGGGTGTATGTGATATAGAGTAGTGGAGAGAGTACTGAACCTTGAGGTACTCCTGCTGAGATAGACCTGATGGAAGATAGTTCTGACCCGTGTCGGACCGAGAAAAATCTATCGGAAAGGAAGGATTGTAGAATTAGATAATATGTAGGTGGGAGTATTGTCTTGAGTTTAAAGAGAAGACCCTGGTGCCAAACTCTGTCAAACGCTTGAGCAACATCCAGAAATACGCCAGTTGCATATACTTTCTGCTCTAGTGCTGTAGATATGCAGTCCGTTACTCTATGTAGTTGGTGTATAGTTGAGTGATGTGCCCTAAATCCAAATTGATGGTCAGGTATTATTTGGGTGTTTGTTAGTACATCAACAAGTCTTTTGTTCAGTAAGCTTTCAAAAATTTTGGAACAGATAGGTAGTAAGCTGATTGGTCGGTATGAGGAAGGTGAGTTTTTGTCCTTTTTAGGCTTGTGAATCATTATTATATGTGAGTATTTCCACTGTAGGGGAAATTTAGTTGTCCTCAGTATTGCATTATAAATAGTTGTCAAAAGCACTAGAGCTTTTCTAGGCATTTGTTGGAGCACTTCAGCGTTAATCAAGTCATGTCCAGGAGCTTTTCTTTTAGGCAACTTTTTGATTTGTTCAGCAATCTGTAAAGGTGTGAATGAAATAGGAGGTGAAGTTACTACTTGTAAGGGCATGTCTAAAGTGTTTAGTACATTGTTATCGTGCACAGTGTTAGTGAAGTCTGTGTGTGGTACAAAAACAGAAGAAAGATATTCGGCAAAGAGTTCTGATTTTTCTCCGTCCGTCACGGCCCAGGAATCATCTTGTCTTCGAAGGGGTGCTGACACTTCACGATGCTTAATAAGGTTTTTAGTATGTCTCCACAAGCTTCCATCGTCGGTTGAGAGATTTCTGATGTAGTTGTCATAGGTTGTTCGTTTGAATTTTCCAATCTGTCGCTTGAGTTCATTATTAAGTCTGTTGTAAGTTCGTTTATCTGATGGGAGTCTGTCAGTCTGCCATATTTTGCGAGCTCTCCTCTTCGCTCTGATCAAGTCCCTTATGTATTGTGGGTACATTGGTAGGAACTCATATTTTTGAGGTTTTGGTACTGATGAAGACCATGCTGCTTCTTGGATATTTCGTGTGAAGTATTCAACGGCATCCTCAAGTTCTTCTTCGTTTTTAATGGATAGAGGAACAGAGAGAGCAGTGTCCAATTGGTTCCTGTACCTGTCCCAATCCATTATGCCATTGATCAGGGACAGTTTTTTTGTAGCTTCACAAGGCTCTTCAAACAATACCAAATGCAAAAGGGAATGATCAGAGCAAAGATCTGAACTCGTTGTTATAGTGTGAGGTGTTGTTCGGAGTCCTTTAGTTATGAAAAAATCGAGCAAGTCTGGTGTTTTCCGTCTAGAAGTTGGCCAGTACGTGGGTGAATTAGGTGATATTGTGTCTAATGAAAGCTCATAAAGAACATACCTAAGATTCCTTCCTCTTGGAGTAGATAGTCTGGATCCCCAGAACTGATCTTTGGCGTTGTAGTCGCCTCCTGCAACAAAGCATCTACCAAGACGTTTAAAGAAATTACTAAACATCATGGGTGTCAGAACATACCTCGGAGGGCAATAAACCGCAGCAAGAGTTGTTGTTGTGTTGATAGTGTAATGGCTGTAGCTTGAATCTCTGGTGTTATGGGTAATTGTAAAGGATTGTGTTTTAGAGTTGTTTTGATAATTATGGCAGTGCCTCCATGTGAAGTTCCATCAGGGTGGTCAGTTCTGTAGATTTTGTAACCACGGATGTAAAATTTAGAATGTGGTGTCAAATGTGTTTCTGTTATTAGTGCAATGTCAATGCGTTTCTCGTGTAAGTATATGTCTAGTTCGGTTCTATGTTGATTCAGTCCGTTTGCGTTCCATAGTATAATAGACATGGAGCCCACAGTCGTCTGATTACGGGGCATATTTTTGGGTAAAAGCGAGAGTAGCCTGAGATAGCTGTTGTAGAAGACTGAAGAGGGGCTGTATGAGGTTATTGAGACCGCTAATCAAATGTATGATATCACCTGAGGAGGTTTCAATAGTAGGGAGCGTTTGGGCAATGCCCCTACTCATACCTTTAGGCCTTTGTTCTTGGTTTGTTGCCGGTGCTGGTTTTCGTTGCTGTCTCTGCTGCTGTTGTTCTGGTCCTGAGGGAATCGGATGAGGGTATTGAGGCTGATGCAGTGGTGGGAACTCGTGTAGTTCTGGTGGTGAGGGTTGAACTCTAGGAGGCCTTTGCAGAGTATGGTTTCTTGTGCGGGTCTTCCTAAGCTCTTTCAGAGTTTCGCAACCTCTGTAGTTAGCAGGATGTGGTCCTTGGCAGTTGGCACATTTTGCGACTGTTTCTCGAGTCTTTGTACAGGAAGTGCTTTCGTGACCCATACCACACCTTACACACCTCGGCTGGTGGTTGCAGTACGTCTTGGTATGGCCATAATGCTGACAACGTACGCACTGCGGAATGATCCTGTTTTTCCTTGGCTCTTCGATCTTCACGTGTGTGTAATAAAGGAATTCAATATCGAAAATTTTATCATTGAACGTTGCTTTGGACACATCAACGAAAAACATTGGCAACGGTGTTTTGAATCTTGATATAACATTTACGATGTTGGTTGCCTCGTAACCATAGTTGGTAAGTTCCTGTTTTATGGTCGCTGGAGGTGTGGCGTGGTGTAAATTTTTAATAACTATTCGAGGCGTTTTATCTTCCGGGAGTTGATATGTGTGAAAATCAGCTCCACCCCTTCTAAGACTGGTCACTAACCTACGGTATATTTCTGCGTTTTCAGGATACACGCTGACTCCTCTCATAGACGTTTTCAGCCTGAAACTGTTAGGGCCACCTTCATTGTGAAGATAGGTTACTAATGCCGTGTAGTCTTTCACATCGTTTATATGAATAGGTGGAGGTCTAATAATAATGGGATTATTATTTGCTGGCTGTCTATCTTCCGGAGTATTTGATAAAACTTCGAATCGATTGTTAGTAGTAATAGTATCACTAACCTTTATTTGTTAGGTTCAGGTTAGACCGATCTCTGTCTGAAGCTACATGTCGTTTTCGTCCAGACACAACTTCCCAGGACATAGCTTCTGGTGCATTATCGTGGTTGACTTCATTTGGTGAATCGTTTGAAGCCGAAGTTTCCGTCATTTTTAGCGGAAGAATCCGCTGCACCAGTAATTTTTACTTCAATTGATTGCACTTATTTAACTCACGAATATGGAAGAGATAAAGGAAATCAACATGCAGTTAATTGACTTAAACTTGTGATAATTCAATAGAATTTGGAGAGAGAAATAAATTACGTTTGTAACCTTCAATCAATCACCTGTTTCTTCCATTAACACTTAATGATTTTTTTTTTAAATTATTGAATTGAAAATTTCTTTAGGCGGGTTTTGCACTATTTTATGGAGAGTGAATTAGATTGATCCGTCACATTTTAAGGATAGGGTAAAACAGATTATAATACACTAATCAAAATGTTTTTACTTTTTTTTTTTTTTGTGAGATATTTTAAAATATCTCATAATCTAAAAATTGGGCCTGCTTACCGTATGCGAAGAAATTATTCAGCATTTCATCCTCTCTATAATAAGCTATCATTTAAAATATTATCTTAATGCGACACCGTGTTAGGGAGGCGAAAAGAAAAAAATAGTGTCGAAAACCAAATCATAACGAGATTAGTTGAATAAATGGATTAAAATATTTAGGAAAATCGGACCTGTATGCTGTATGAGAGGAAAATGTTCAGATTTTGTCGTCTTTAAAATGAGTTATTATTCGAAATTGTATCTTAATCCAACACAGTGTTAAGGTGTTGGAGAAGGAAAATGATAGCTTCCAAAGCCAAATGATAGCGAGTTTATTCTAATATATAGTACAAATGCTAATATTATTAGAACATTGGAATTTTATTTTGGCAACATTATTAAAAATATATAAGAAGTAAGAAGAGAAATAATATAAATGATAATAATAGCAGAAATACTTAGGCATAATGGAAAATATATAATAATATAACATAACATAACCTTCCAACTGGAGATTTCCACATAAATATTATACGGTCGTTGTATACAACACAAACTATTAAATATCACTAATTTAAATAATAAATTATAAATCATTAAGGAATTTTTAGATTGGCCTTGTTTTGATGTCTATATTTTATGCAAAAGAACATTAAAAATGCCTTATCAAACGAAATTAAAATAATTAACCTTAATTAAATTATTTATTTATATATTAATTAAAATAATAATTAAACTTTAATACACCTAGAATACATGGTGGATTAATAAAATTACGTAAAAGTGGTTCTCCACTTAGTTCTATCCTCAGTAATATCAATGGGGAAACTGAAAAATTTGAATATCTCAATTCAACACTCAATAACTTTTTTTTTTTTTTTTTTTTTATTATTTCAATGGAATTTACAACTGTATTACATAGAGAATACAATAAGTAAATGAGAAATTTGTAACATGGCATGTACAACATGAAGAGAAACTACCCATTGGTAGAACTCAAATTAAAGTTCTATATTAGAAGATCCCGAGGCCATCTTCTTTTCAGACGCCTCGGAGGGTTATCAGGGATCGAGGAGGAAGCAAGGTTTGAAACGAGAGGATTCGGATGATTCTGCAGTTTGTTTAATAACTTAAAATCAGATAGTAACAATGATGTGAAAAACTCAATGAAGGTAGATCAAATGCTTGAAAGAATAAATAAAATATAGAATAGCTAAACATTGTTTGGTCTGTTTTTAAGTAGGAAATGTATTTACCAATATAAATAGGAAAAATATAATCAAAATAATTGAAAAATATGGATACAGTAGAATCGCATATATAAATCAAAGGGTTTCATTTATAAAGCACACACCTTAGTTTTTTTTTTTTTTTTTTGTCTGTATTCCTAAATTTAAAAAATATTAATTTAGAATTATTATACAATCTTTGTCACTTATACTGATAATTAGTTTTTCTCTGTACTTATATTTAGTTTCCAATACCTGGATTATATATATATATATATATATGTATATATATATTATATTAACTGAATATGGTTTCATTTATTTTTATCTAAACCATTCAACTTTTTATTTTATATTTAAGCGTTATAAATTTAGCTACTTTACGTTACTAACATACAGTTAATACATAAAATCATTTATAAAGTTTTGGTAACAACTATCCGATTAACGAGTGACGGCTTATGTTTGTTCACTAAAAAATAATCCTGATTAATTATTTGTCATCCGAAGCATCTGATATAAAATACTAATTAGAAAATAATCCGATGAGTTATCGATATAAGTGGATAGATAACAAATATACAATTTTGTTTGTTTGTACATAACAACGATATATGCAAATTTTAACTTATTTAAAATTGAACGAATTATCGAATTTCGTGAACGAAGTTTTGCAATAAATAGGATCTTTTATAATAGGTATACTGTATGTATTATTCTTGAAATATATAAAATACTCTTTTAATTCAGTTTGATTATATTTTATCGTTACACTAAGCTTTCAGTGCTTTGTACCATATTCTTTTATTTTTAATATGAATCCATCCTCTTGTTGTACTACCTATACTAGGTGAGAAAAGTATAGCGATCGATTCAAATTTCCGATATGCGGTTTTCGAGGGATCTATACGTTTTAGAGCCCGCTGAGTTGGAAGAACACATTTTAGCCAACAAACTCGTTGGTCTGTCTGTCTCTCAGTGGCAAGATTTTCTCGGGAACTGGTGAACCGATTTTGTTGCTTCTTTTTTAATTTTGTAGGGTTTTTACTACTGATGCGACACAAATTGGGTGCTCCATGCGCAATGAATGAAGAACATGATTTTATATAAACTATAGGGCGAAAACGGCTCTAACGATTTTGATGAAACTTTTCTATAATGTTCTAATAATTGTCCTTTCAATTTTCGTATTTGAACTAAATTCTCGAGAAAATTCAGGAAAAAAAAGATATAAAGAAAAGAAAAATGTTTTGGGGCCTTACTTGCTAAGTATACATTTTATGGTAAAATTAATAATAAATCTTTTGAAATAATTAAATTACTAACAAAACAACAAAAAAAAACATCATCAGAATCGAACCAGTATTAGCGATGATACAGCGTATTCTATTTTCTACACATGTTTTAATTTATTACTTGCCTACATATACTAGGTAAGGAACGTATTTTGATCGGGTCAAATTTCCGATATGCGGTTTTCGACGAATCTATACATTTCAGAGCTCCCTGATAAAACACCGTTGAACCTGATTTTTTTTAAATGTAATGAAATTCCCTACAAAACTATATAAAAATCGTTCATTTCAGACAACTATTAAAGAAGTTATAGCTATTCAGTTTTCAATTTAAGATTACGTGTTCATATCCTGGTGTCCGAAAGGGTTGAATAAAAAAAAAAAGCTTCACTATTTCTTCTACATTTAACAGAAATTATTGTTTGACAAAATTAGGCTCTGGCAAAAAGCTTTTGATCAGCAATATTACAGGGTATTGAAATTTTGACACTGATCTACCTTAAGCCTGTTTACGTTGCTTTAGTTTATCAAATAAATCGTACTCAAATCTTTTCTTTGATCAATTTTCAGAAACATAAATCTAATTAAATTTTTTTTTTGTTCCTTGATGGACATATGTAAAGATATAAATAATTTTCTGAAATAGGTAGGAAAGTCGTGCAATTGGACACACCACCTTTTTTATTATGTAAAAAATAAAAAAATAAATGGTTATTTTAGTTCAGGTTCAGTTTAGTTCAGATCTTGTTTTACCCAATACTATATTTTTTTCACGTCTGTCTGTTAAGATTAATTTTAAGTTTTCACCTATAACATCTCTGTTAATGCTTTATTGCTCGCTCTGTTAATTTTTGGAATTCCCTTCCTATCAAAATTCGACATTCTTCATCCCTATCTACATTCAAAACTCTCCTATTACAATTCCTGTCCCAAAAACAGTCAGATACCAGCTAACCTTTTAAGTAAAATTATATATTATTTATAATAACATATTCATATATAGCTCATAACTTAAATACTTATTATAGATTCGACTTTCTATTTTTTCAACAGATTTTACTGTTAAGAAGAATTCACATTTATTTTTTCTGTATTTTTTTTTTTAAGTATTTATTTATATTTTACTATTGTACATAGTTTTAAGTATCTTGGAATGGTTTCAAGAGTTTTGTATATAGATTTTTTTTATTTTGTACATAGTATGTATAACTAATATTTTTTTTGTTTTACTGATTTATCTTTATCTTTACTTTTTATGTTTGTTTTTATTTGGCCAGATATAAAATTTTAATTTTTGTACTTTTTTGTTATTCTGAAGGGACTTCGTCCCAGAATGAAATTGTTTTCTATTCTATTCTAACCTTATGGCTTAGAAGAGGACCTTTTCCATCCTAACACGTCAATACACTGACCCAGTAAGGATGGAAAAGGTTAACGTCCGTGAGCTAAAAGAAGAAAATAAAGGCCCAGGATTGGATTTTATATCTTTAGAGCTATGGATAAAAACTGTAATCATGTTTTTACTTAAGCTGTTTTATTTCTTGGAAACAAGAGCAAGAGTTGGATAAAATAAGAGTGATAGCTCTGGAGCCGAGGGCCCTAAAATCGCCCTCATCGCTGGCGAAGTGTTGATTGTAAATTAGGAAAGTTTATTCTGCGTAAAAAGAACCTTGTCTGCCGTGTCAAAGCCGCTGCTTTCAAATATGTCGGCTGATTTAAAGAATATTAGACCAGTAATTTGAGTCTATTGCGAAAAATGTGAGAAAAGTTTTTATTTTTTTTGACATGTAAATAAGGGTTTAAACATGTAAAAAAACAAAATTGCTAACGCGAGCCACCAATGGAAAACTTTTTACAGCCAACGAAGTCAGATTTCTTCACCTATAACTCCTAAGTGATGCATCAAAGCGAAAAATGTACTCGTAAATAAATTAAATAACATTAAATTGTGCGTCGCACGAATAAATAAACTTTATAATTACGTCGTAAGGTATAAAATCAGGGTCCTCCAATGCTGATTTTTACCAAATTTTTCGAAAATTGAGACAAATTACTGTAAATGGCCCTGTAACTTGGAAATAAGTTCTCTGATAGGAAAACACATAAATTAGTTGGTACTCACTGGACGCTAAATTTAATGCTCAACAACTTTGATTCTATGGGTTTTTCCACTTAGGGAACTCATTTCCAAGTTGCAGAGCCATTTTTAGTAATTTGTCTCATTTTTTGACAATTTTGATAAAAATCAGCTTTGGTTGAACGTGGTGTTATACGTTACCTCGTAAGCAAATAATAATGTTTATGAACTTGTTCAACGCACAATTTAACATTCTTTAATCCATTAAAGAATACATTTTTCGGTTTGATGCATCATTTAGGAGTTATAGGTGAAAAAAAAAATCTGACGTTTCTGATTGTAAAAAGTATTTTATTGGTGGCTTGGGTTAGTAATTTTGTTTTTTACATGTCTAAATCCATATATACAAGTTTAAAAAATAAAAACGTTCTCACTTTTTTCGGGATGGATTTTTTGTTTCGATCCTCGAATGACCTAATATTCTCTAAATCAGTGGCTCTGGAAAGGCAGGCAAGGTTATTTTTATTCATAATAACAGGTCGATTTTTGGGTCCTGGCTCCAGGACTATTAAGGCTACACGGGGTTTTCCCGGGCCAGTGGGTGTGTGCAGAGATTTAAAAGACTCCACCGGCTATGAGCTTAATTCATGAAAAAGAGACCATACGAAGATCCACTTAACTGTAATTCACATTTTAAACAATATAATAAAAATATTCACTTATATTATATTAGAACAACGGTTGGAAAGACAATGTATTTTCTTCTCTATCTTATGTTATAAGGTTTAAAAAGAGGACGGTCATAGCATTATTTGTAGATTTTAAATGAACTTTTGGTTTTATGAATCATGAGCAGTTGTGGAAAAAGCTGATGAGATTGGACTAAGACTTCTTGATAACTTCTTATATACGTATACAAGACATCAAGGTTTATTGTTGTAAATAAAGAAAATACATATCAGGAAATCCCAGTAAGTGAGGGCGTGCTGCAGGGAAAAAATCTTAGTCCTTTTATTTTTATGTTATACATCTCTGATATTATAAATAAAATCAGGGAAATGGTGCTTCTGGGTACTGTCCTATCTCATGTCTGACAGGTCATCGTTTCCTGTACTGCTAACTCATTTGCTGATTGTCAACATACAGTTGAAAAAAAAAAATGCAGCAATTCTCAGCTTTTCCCTAAATTAGATTAGTAATATTTTTCAACAGAATGAGTTGAAGAATATTCAGCCCGATGACTTGTTGCCTGGTTATTACTAAATGTTTAGCGACTAATCTACTAAAAAGGAAGGATGATGGAGTTGCGACAAAACCCTGAAGACGAAGGAGGTGGAAACTGTCCCAGATGTGGCAAAAGGTGCCAAGGAGGCTGAGGGAGAGGCTGACAAATCTGTCCAATGTCAGCTCCTCAAGGATCGGCTCCCAATCCTCTTTCCGCAATGTCTTTCCCAATGGCTACCCTCTATATCCACTTTATCGAATTAACATCAGTATCTAGAAATTTTAATAAGTGAAATCAAATATATAATATAAAAATGAATTTTACATTTTAACGATCTTATTTCGTTTTTTTCAATATTTGTGGATCTTGATATAACTAATTGGCCCCTGAGAATAATTCGCATCGTATATTGAACAGGACAAAAAATGACGAATTAACATTGAAATAAGTTAATGAAATGCAATATGAGATGGAAGAAATAATTTTCTTTTTCTCGATCTAATTGCTAATAGTTCAATCATGAAAAAAAACTAAGGTGTGTGCTTTAGACCACACGATAGAATTGAAAACGTAAACAAGGCGAGATTAATAATGCAGCACAATTCGCTTACAGTATGCGAGTCCGATTTTTAGTTTATAGGATATTTTAATCTATATATCTTCAATAAAACTCGTCATCATTTGACTTTCGGAACTATCTTTCCCTTTTATCTTGTTTAAAACGGTGCCGCGTTAAAATGAAAATTATAATAATATCTCGTTACAAGGAGGAAATGATGAGCATTTCCCTTGCTAACAATATGGAGGTCCGATTTTTAGTTTTTGAAATATTTTGATCCACATGCAAAAACAATTCAATTAGTTGACTCCAGTCGACTTTACCCGAGCGTTGCATATCGGAAATTTGACGGCTCAATCTAATTCATTCTCCACAAAATTACAATAGTCCAATAATAAGCGAAGATGTGTGCTTTAGACCACAAGATAGGATTGAAAACATCAACAAGGCGAGATTAATATCATGAAATATAAATTATAAATAATAGCTCATTATAAATATGATGAAATACTGAACAATTATCTCGCTTAAATTATGCAGATCCGATTTTTAGTCTAAGAGATATTATAATCCATATATCTTTAATAAAACACGTTATCATTTGATTTTCGACACTATTTTTCCCTTTTCTCTTCTCTAACACCGCGTCGCATTAAAACGAAATTTTGAACAATAGCTACAAAGAGGAGGAAATGATAAACATTTCCCTTGCTAACAATATGCAGGTCCGATTTTTAATTTTTGAAATATTTTGATCCATATGCAAAAACACTTCATTGGTCGATTCCAGCCGACTTTACTCGAGCGTTACTTATCGAAAATCTGACGGCTCAATCTAAAAAACTCTCCACAAAAATAAGTGCAAAACGCGCCTAAAGAAGTTTTCAATTCAATAATAAATAAAACCAAAACATGTGTATAAAATTCTTTCATTCTTTGCTAATAATGATCCTATTGATTTTAGTTTTGTGGAGACTTAAGTAACAAAAATACGAGTGATCCACCATAAATTGTATACTTTTTTAGTTCTGCGGCATTTGAGTTTTTTTTTTCTTCTTAACATTTTCCCTGAAATTTTTGGGGAGGTTGTTGAAAAATTAATTATTTTTCCAACATAAAGGAGAAGATAATCTATTAAGTAAGCCATGATACCTGCGCCGAAATAATAAAAAATAACATTTTCATCCGACACAATCCGTCGACTTTTGCAACCATCTGTTTATGAACCTTTTAATTTTTTTAAAGACTTTTATTATGATTGAAGTAAGGTTTTAAGCTTTGAAATAGTCATTTGTTACTTCTCCATGAAATTCCATATCGTTTGCTACCTCATTCATCAAAATCCATCGCTTTTTATCCAAAGCCTACTGCCTTATATTATATAGTGTAAATTATTACATTTAATCCATAAACGATTAATGTTTTACAAAAGTTTTATTTCATCAATACAATTTTCTTTCAACAAGTTTTCATTTCCACTATGTTATAATGTTTCAACTTTAATGTCGTTTTCAAATATTAAGAAATAGCTAAGAAACAAAGAACAGCAACGGTCCTTAAAATCCATTAAATAATAGAACACTTTAAAATGATAGGAGTGTGTTTTAGGAAGAATATGGCTGAAAATCAGTTATCAAATGAAATGTCAATAAGGAAAGCTCTTTTTACCAAAAATTAATAAAAACAAAATTATCATAATTGAGATAAGGAAAGGAAAAGAAAACAACTAATTTTTATAATGATACTTTAACATTATAGAGTAGTGTACTATACATTTTTTTAAAATGGATTTTTATGATTTTTTTTTTACGTTTGAAAACGACATTAAAACCGAAAAGTTACAACAAGGAGAAAATACTGACAATCGATGAAATGAAATTGAAGGAGTAATGTGGACTTTTGTAAAAAATTAATTGTTTATTTATAAGATGTAACAATAAATTCTACAAGTTCAATAGCAATAATAAATTAACCAACTGAATTTGAATTCTAAGATGATACATACAGTAACACAGTTTCAGTTAAAATTTCTTTAAAGAATTGTTGCAGCTACTGCTTGTATTTGATATCAAAGCTATTTCAAAGTATAGTAAAATAATATACTTGAGAATCGTCATTATTTAAGTTCGTGGTGTTCAATAAGTAGCTTAAAATATTATATTATAAACCCTTGAAGAGTTAAGATAATTAGGCAGTTAAAAATTTAAAAATCACATGGAGTTCATGAAACCATCACCTTTCACAAAAAAAGATATTGAATATTTGGGAGTTATGTTTTGAAGATGGCGACCGAAAAACCTGTGTCCCTATAGACTGTAGCACCTAAATGAATGTACTGATTCCGATGAAACTTAGTTAAATTAGACTCCTTTGAAGCCCTTAAAATTTATCTATATACCATACTTCGCCGAAAAGAAACAGGAGAAAAAGTTACGAGTGGGGATAAAAGTAGATTTTTGAATAACTTAAAAAGTATACACTGTTTTATGGTTTTTATAATCATTATTTCGAAGGTATTCAAATTTTCTAAAAATAAAAAAAAGTTTCATCGAATTTAGAGCTGTATTAGTAAAGATATCTCTGTTTTTAAATATTCTGGGTTTATTATTTTCAATAACCTTTGTTATCGACCTATAAAGAAGTAAACCCTCCCTCAAAATTTGAGATTTTACGTTTCATGATTCGTAAAGTCCGAAAATCGAATGTACAATAAACATAAATACATTATTCATCAATGATGAGATGTAAAGATGTGGTATATTGCTCTAACATGATTAATAGCCAGAGGTTACGTAAGGCTAAACCTAAATCCACGTTTCTGGGTCAAGAAATCATGTATTTATGTCAAGCGATACAATTACAAGAGGCCCGATCCTTGAACTTTGCTTCTAGCCACTAATTTATATTTTCGTGATCCTTTCATGATCCCTGCCTATAAAACCACTCAATATGTTCATAAATTCAAAATTTCAACTATAACATATTTCATTTATTTTTATCAGCATAGTAGTTACGAATACTTCGCAAAGTACATTGGTCGGTGAATAAATAATTAACTCAAACTCGAATAGATGACCATTTGATAATGAGCGCTGCATACAGGAACAATATTGAAACATTTGAAAAATCTAAATCTATAAATCTAAATTGAAGAAATCCCCCCTCTACTCTACTGTAAAATTATGCATTATGCATGCCAAATACATGGCATGTTTTGTTTAAGGAATATTAAGGCATGTGTAAATGTCAATAACAATCTTATTGACAATAATATGTCAATATTAGGTCAATTGGAATCTTCTTCCTAGAAGACTTAGAGGACATCAATACCAATTTAAAAGACTAACTTAATTAGTTATTAATAAACAATTTTGAAAAAAAAAATCTTTCGAAAAATATGAATACCTTCTAATTGCTTGTATTACTTTCACAATATTATTTCCTTGAAAAGTCGTTGAATTAATTCAGAGAAAACTTCGATAAATGCCAGCAAATGTTGTTACGTCTTACTTAGAGTTGAAGTTACGGGATCTTTTCTTCATCATCAGGGCCATCCTCGCAATTTATTTATATCAATTTTTAAAAGAAAAGCTTAAATTTTTAAAGTAAAAATTAAACTACCGAAATTTCAAACAAATTCACACAGATGAAACATTAATAAAACTCAAATCCAGAAATGCACCACAAACCACAAATGATAGACTGATTACTACTTGAAACCATCCATATTACAAAAACTATTGTAGGGAACTACTAAACCGATACAAAACAACGGGGGTTATTCTCAACAAAATCAAAACACAAAAAAATTAACAAATCTAATAATTACAAAAAAAAACATACATAATCATACTTATGTATGGTTGGATATATTTATTTGGAAAAATAAATAATCAAGTACGAAATACAAAGACAAATCCTTGGTGGTTAATACAATTATCCAATTGCTAATCAAGTGATGTAATAGCTCTGGATAACACCTTTTACGTATCAAATAATTATATGAAAATGTATAAAATAAGACAAAAGAGCATAGGTAAACATTATAGCCAAAAAATCATTAACAACTTTTAAACTAAAACTTGTATTATATTATAATAGTGCTTTTATTTTATAAATTGATATAAATGAACTGCGAAGATAGTTCTGATGATGGGAAAAAGCTCCCGGAATATGAATCATAATTGTGATCAAACAAATACATTTGATTGTATTTATTGGAAGTCCAGGGTCGGGTTGGTATAAAGTTTCAGCAAGTTCTCCACAAAACGATCCAAGAAATCTATAAACAAAATATTTCTGGTGTTTATGTTGCAATCATTCATTATTTATTTCAGTGAATATTTTATAATGATCCTTAATTCAGGATTAATGTCTTAATCCTTTGTGAAATTATTAAGACATTTAAAAAAAAAACTTTTTAGGATTAAAGACATTAAATTGATTTGTAACAGCTATTTTAGAATCAAAATATAAAAAGATTAGTCCACGTCATAGGTAAAATGAATTTTATTAACATTAATAGCTTTACTCGGACAAGCGGTGCTGGCAAAATTTAAAAGAAAGAAAATAGTAAGCACCTATGAGCGGCTTAATATCAAAGGACATCTGTCATTTTTAAAAAGTTGAGAAAAAAATTTGTTTGGAACATTAATTAATTAATTAAGCTTCAATTTTAACTCATTCTAATAATTTTTTTTTTCAACTGGAATATCCTTAAATAAAAACATCAGAAACAGTTTGAATTGAACCCATAAACAAAAATGGACTTCTCTCCGCTTTCTGAAAATGACAAAAATCCGTCTTTGATACGAAGCCACTCATTATTTTTATATTTATTTTTATTATTAATATTTTTAAAATTTGATGTAATGTTTAATGTTCAATTTTGTTTGGTTATTTTATTGTAAATAAAACTAAAAATGTTGTTCGAAATCTTAAATCGCGGAAAGTTCTTCACCGGTTGCATTGAAACTTTGGCTAAAAGGTGCATTCAAATACGCGCGTCGTTTTCATATACCTACTATTATAAAATATAAAGAATAGCTATACATATTTATTTAAAACCCACTATCAGTTGGATGTAAAAGCAACACATGCTGTTCAAAATAATTTAAGATACCGTTTCAATGTTAAAAATTTTCAAATATCAAACGTTCCAATGCATAGCGTTCGTTTTCTGTGCATTAGAGTTACCTTCCACCTCCTTCAAACGATTTTGCATAACCCTCTTAAGATATTTGATTGCCCGCTTGTTCTTAACAACAACTTGATTAAATATAGAGCTATAAACCTTACGGCAAACGGCACAGCCTAAAAAATGAAATTGATGAAAACCTGATTCCTAAAAGGAATCAAGAACATAAACGGTAATAATTATTACTCAAGGGTTCAATATTTTTAAATAATAGCATATCAAATATTTGATATGCTTCATACTACTCCCCGAATACGTTGGGGGAAAATATAAATTTGAATTTAAAGAGGATATAATAGTATTGACCTACATAAAGAGAATCATATCACTTCTTCAAATGATAATCTCAATTACTTCAGTAATTATAAAATTTTCGATTAATCGATAACCAAAATAAAAGGAGAGGGGAACGGCCTTTTTCGAAGAAACAGTAGTAAATGTTTAAAACTCTAAATCTCTGCAACAAATCGTTCAATTTCGATGACATTTATTTTTATTTTGCAGCGGATTCTGGAAGCTTTCAAATAAATATTGGTAATCATAAAAAATATGTACTTTTTTAGTTATTGACAATACAATTTTGAATTTATCGTAAAATTTTTTTCAGATTGTTTTAGGGAAAGTATGTTATACATATAAATTAAAAGGGTTTCAAGGGAAGACTTTAGCCAAGTTTCGCTAAAATCGTTCCAGCAGTTTTGGCGCGACAGTCTATAGCGATATTTTTTTACACATCTATAATTATCGTAGGACGGATGTACTATATCAGAAACCTTCGCGGGAGTGTACGCTACGATTTCTCAAAGTTTCATAGCGATCGGATGAATTAATGAGGTTTAGTAATGCATAAAAGAAAAACTGACATACATTCATTTTTATATATTTATATATATATATATATATATATATATATATATATATATATATATATATATATATAGATAGATAGATAGATAGATAGATAGATAGATAGATAGATAGATAGATAGATAGATAGATATAGATAGATAGATAATACTTCATACTGCATTGTTAAACATGTGTGTGCATACCGTAATTATCGATTGAATTAACTTTAGTAGTAAGGCAGTATGATTAATTTTAATATCATAACATTATCTTGTAATAAAATTCAAAGACACTTTTGGGTTTCTTTCTAAGATTGTACAAAATAATAATTCATTAGGAGAAGCAAGAAACTTCATTTGTTCGGAATAACTTAAATAATTGTTATGATGTGCATCGCTACACTGAGGGCGATACTCTGAATATAACTTGCATATACAGGTAGAGTTTTAAGTTCAATGTTGTTTATTTACATATAAAAAAAATAATTGTATCGTGGGCGTCATGATTTATAATTATAGAGAATATAATGAGTGCATAAATCAAGAATAAATTAATTTAACTGGCACTTTCATTTTGTCTGACCATTGCCAGAAGTATAGGTATAAAAGTAATAAAATTCAAAGATATAGTAATCAATTATAAGATAAAGGACTAAACATTCATAGTTAGTAAAATGTCTACATGCTTATAAACAAGAATCAAAAACACTAGCATATGAAAACAAACATTAAGATATTTCTATTTTCCATAATTTGTGTGAAATTTCTAAACGCACATAATATTTTATTTTATCCGAAGCAGATGCTCTTGTTAAATAATTTAATGATTACCAATGAGTGGAGAATGTCAAAAATGTTTTTAAAATGTGTATATCAAACGAGTTCCAATTACAAGGACATTTATATCTATTGATACATCACATTTCCAACAAGCATAGATAAAATTTCTTCGCGATGCAAAGTTTAAATTCTCTCGCCAAAACCAATAACCATAGATGTTACAGCTCTAGACAGGTTTGATACGGACCAAATCGTGCCTAGCCCTGTCAGAACGTCGGGTCACTCGCTGGACGCCATCGAACGGAAATAGCGTCGGCTCTGTAGCAATCCACATCTACACGCATCTGTCGGTCTGCGGTTATTTCGGCCTCTTTGGCACCACGCCCACCCCCTTCCTCGGAATGCTGTTGCAATCCCATTGTTGGTCTATGCCTAATAAGGCCATCTTCCGTATACTGATAGGCGCTTCGCCTTGCATTGAAACTTGCCTGAAACAAAGAGCCAAGCAAAATATTGATAAGGTGAAGAAATGATTGACAGTAGATTGTCATAAGAAAAGCTGGTTAAGGATTTGGGTCATCAGAAGAATAAACCCAAAAAAATATATTTAAAAATGGATATACAGGCTATCTGAGTTCTAAATGGCCAAATTCCGGAAGGTGAAGAGAACCCCAAGCCAGGCTTATCCCCTCAACTATAGAAGGAAAAAAAGAACTGCAAGAGATCCCTGCACTACTCTCTCAACCGCGTCACTGGTACTAAAGCCAGTGGAGTTTGAGCGAGAGCGTTTTAGCCACATACACTCATGTCTAGAGTGGAGAATCTGGCTATTACCAGAACCACAAAATACATTCTACAAAAGATCGCTGGGGCACTGTTCAACAAATAATTTCAATAAAGTAAGGGCCGATTTCTAACGGAAAAGTTTTTTCTTTTTATCTTTCATAGGAGATAACACAAAAATTATTATATTCAGGTAATTAAAAATAACTTCATAGTAAACCAGACAAAAATTTCCTTCAAACAAATGTAGAGTTTGTCTTTGTCAAAATCATTTAAAGGGGATTTTTGAACGGCAGCAAAAACTCATCATTGCAAATTAAATTTTTCCAAAATGAAACGTAAATATTAGGATTAAAAACATTTAGTTAGTTAGTTAATACCATAAGAATAAATTTCCACAATAGATATCCATATTATAAAAACCAATGGTTCATAATCACCTCAGATGATACATTTTTGAAAAAAAAACAGCATTTTTTAATGAATACATTTTTTTATAATTTATTTACTGAAATAGATGTCAGCTCACAAGAAAAAGAAGGAACCAAAGCTTCGTAATAATTTCTAGGTTGTTAATTTTGCAGAAAATACTGATAATCTGGAGTAACAGGATATCAAAACACATAATTTTTCACATACATAGAGGTGAATCCCAACTCTATTTTGAAACCAACCTCAAATAAATTGATAGGCAATTACATCTTACAAAACATTTCTTAAAATGCCGTAGGGCATTGTGAGGATAAAGCAACAATATATATAGAAATAGAAATCCTCTTTATTCTGGGACTAGGCCCCTTAAGAATAACAGTATTGTTAATATAAATTAACAATAAATCTGCCCAAAAGACCTATTTTAATGAAGAATAACTAAAATACTAGTAATAAATTAAGTATAATAGCTCTTAGGATACATTAACGAGAACAGCTCAGTAAAAGAGTTTCAATACAGTAGTATTACAATCACATAATAATCACTAAATGAAATTAGAAAGGAACGCAAAATCAATTTTATAGGCAAAGCATTGTAGTGATAGAATATTTAAAAAAATATATATCTTTTGATATATAAAGAAATAAATTATTAAAAAAAAAAAGATTTAGATATGTTCCCTAAGATGTTTAAGTGAATACACGTAAAGATTAGGAGAAGAAAAAAAAATAAAGTATACATACATATATATATATATATATATATATACACATAGAGAGGAGTGTGTCGAAGATAGAAGATAAGTATTATCTATGTATGTAACCCATTATGTATGTATATATAAGATAAAGACCGGAGACTGGCGATATCAGCCTTAATACCATCTTGTAATGTAAATAAACATAGCAATTGTATATAAGGCAGATTATTGAACGAATAAAGCAGTGTTTATTCAGAAGCCGTGAGTATTGTTTCTCGTTCCTCTTTCCTTCTTTGTTTTTATTTACAAAGCCCGGAGACGCTTAACTGGTGCCGAAACCCGGGAGAACGTCAGGAGAACACGGAAGTAAAATTTTTTTTTCTTTCTTTCTTTTAATTTTTTTTCTCTTCTCCTAGTCATAAGGAAAAGACGAGATGCCGACAGAGGGCATAATTCGACCAGGAGTGTTGAACGCACCTGAAATGCCGCAACCTCAGGAAATGCCGAGGCGCACGCCAAGGCATTGGAGTGGATGAAGATAAGGGCAGCGACCACGCAGGATCTACGGAGAGCAATCGCAGACCTGGAGCGATTCGGGGGCGAGATAGGTGAACTTAATCACTTCTTGAAAGGTGGAGACCGCCTCATATCAAGAATCGAAGCAAAGGTGGCGGAGGACCTCGTGAACCTGGGAGACGCAGAAGCACTGAAGGCAGCTCTCGTGTGCCGAGTGAGGAGGAACATCCTCAACCAAATCCAAGCGGACGAGGAGACACCATGGCCAGTGATTAAGGAGCGTTTGAAGAAGGCTTTCGGAGGGGGCCGATGGACGCCGGAAGAAGATATCTTCCAAATGTTTAGGGAGTGTCGGTCCCAACGCCAAACAAGAGGACAGTATGCGGGGGTACTAGTGGCGAAGTACAACCGCATAACTGAGAAAATGCGTGAAACCATGAGTGTGGGAGAGGTCGAAGCTAGGATGGAATTCCTTTCGACAATACTCAAGGTTCAGTTGGCTAAGGAGACTGGGAGAAGGGACGGACTGCCTAGAGAGCGATCGTTCCTCGAGTGTGCCCAAGAAATGATAGATCTGAGTGCAAGAGAGGAAGAGACGCGGATGGAAATAGAAGAACCAGGGTGGACCCGAGTGAGTGACAGACGACCCCGGACAGCCCAGATAGGGTGGAGGAAGAGGGAATTGAAACACCCGAGCGGAGAAAAAGCCACGACGGGCGAGAGAAGATCCGGACAGTCCAGGCCTAGGAATGGACCCCGGAGGGAAGACAGAAAATGTCACGGGTGCGGGAAACCGGGACATTTGGTAGCACAATGTCCGCGCACTAGATGTTTCGAGTGCGGGACTGAAGGGCATATTGCCAGACAGTGCCCGTACATGTTTCGCAGGAGAGAGAGACCTCTAGACGAGCCAATGGAGGTGAACGCTCAAAAGTTGAGAAAACGAGCTAGGATGCAGCAGAGAGACGGATCTTCGGAAGAGGCAACCGAGGAGTCGGGGACGTCGGGAACGGAGACTGACGAGCCAGCCAGCAGTGGAGGCGAAGGAGGCAGGAGCAGCCAACGGAGCGAGCAACGACGAGCGACGGCGGTAAGGAGGAAGCGAGGTGGCATCTGAGAAGGGTGTCAGCAGAGAGGCGACCGCACAGCAACCTGCAACAATATTAGAGGTAAGCCATGCTGGTTGCCGATTATTGAAGTAGACGGGGGAGTGAAGTGTCTCGTGGACACAGGGAGCTCGAGTACTATCTTGACTCGGGGGGCGTTGGGGAGAGTGTGCGGGAGCGAGAGGGTACTCCGGATACAAAACTGTGGCTGCCAGCTAATCACTCTGGGTGGTCCCTGTAAAGTAGAAGGGGAAGCGTCAATTACGCTTGATCGGTGGGCAGGGAAAAAGGGGGAGCTAAAGGTGCGTGTGGTGGATAGAGAGCAGAGCATGCGCGGAGTACCAAGTCATAATAGGGTGTGATCTGTTAGGACAGGTAGGGGTAAGCATTAGAAACCGTAGAGGAGCTTGGAGTATCAGGCTGGGAAAGAGGAAATTTGGATGTATAGGGGTCGCGAGAGAAAGAAGGGTGCGGATAGGAGCGGTGAACAGGGTGGAGGACTGGAGAAAGGCGTTACAAGCGGAGTTCGTAGATATTTTCTTCAGGGAGGGCGAGGTATTGGGGGTAACAGGGAAGACGGTACACGAAGTTCCACTGAAGCAAGATAGGGTGACCTACGTAAAGGAAAGGAGATACCCGCAGGCGCTGAGGCAGCATATTCGGGAGGAATTGGAAAGCCTAAAGGAGCAAGGGATCATAGTCGATAGCACCTCGCCATTTAATAGTCCCCTGTGGGCAGTGAAAAAGAAGGCAGCGCCGGGGATAATAAGGAAAAATACAGAGTGGTAGTGGACTATCGTAGGTTGAACGACAACACGGTAGACGAAAAGTACCCGATCCCTAGATTCGAAGATATACTTGATAGGTTGAGTGGGGCCGTGGTGTTTAGCACGTTGGACCTCAAGGCGGGATACCACCAAATACGGATGCACCCGAAGGACCAACATAAGACGGCGTTTACATTCGAAAGGGGGCATTACGAATTCACCAGAATGCCGTTTGGTCTGAAGAATGCGCCCATAACGTTTCAACGCCTGATGGACGAATTTCTGAGGGGGATCGACGACTCCGTATGTCAAGTATACATGGACGACCTGCTGATTTTTAGCAGAACGGAAGCCGAACACGTGGGGCATTTGAGGTCGGTATTCGAAAGGCTGCGACAATTCGGGCTGAAACTGTCAAGTGAGAAGTCCCTGTTGGGACAAACGCGGATCAATTTTTTAGGCCACACTATTTCTAGCGAGGGGGTCAGACCGGATGCGGCAAAGGTGGAGGCTATCACACGAATGGCGGTGCCACGGGACGTTAAAGGGATTCGTAGGCTTCTCGGGACGCTGAATTATTATAGAAGATTCGTACCTGAGATGGCAGAATACTTGGTACCTATCAATAACTTGCTGAAGAAAGGCGCGAGGATCGTGGTGACACCGGAAATGGAAAATAATATTCGGAAATGCATGGATAGGTTGCAGGCAGAACCCGTATTGGCGTTCCCGGATTTTGAGAAGCAGTTCAACGTCACCACCGATGCGAGCGAATACGCGTTGGGGGCCGTTTTATCCCAGGGCAGAAGTGAGGGTGAACGTCCGATAGCATACGCGAGCCGACGACTTACGAGCGCGGAATCACGGTACAGCGCGTTAGAGAGGGAGCTACTCGCGATAGTGTGGGCCATCGACCATTTCAGGCCATATATATTTGGGAGGAAGTTTCGAGTCCACACCGATCACAAACCCCTTCAGTGGGTAGGAAAACTTAAGGAAACCTCTGCGAGGGTCACGAGATGGAAAGAATTCCTTAGTCAGTACAACATGGAGGTGGTGTATAAGCCGGGAAAGGAAAACGTGGTGGCAGACTGGCTCTCTAGGGCCATCATGATCAACGCGGTAGAAGAGGACGGGGAGGTCCATCGCGGGACGTGCGCCAATTCTTGAGGGAATGGACTCCTGAGGGTGAAGGGGCAGATGATACCGTCAGTATAGAGGACAGGGAGGGGTCCCCGGAAGAAGATAGCTCAGCGGAGGAAAGACCAGTGGCGATGGAGGAAATAGACGAAATCATCAACGACAAGCATAGACAGGTAATCTGGAAAACCAGGACAACAGGGATCATGAAAATAGATTACCGAAGATACGGGAAAAGTAGGATTCGCGTCATTTGGTCGCAACCCGGGGTGAGCGAGGAGCAAATCCGTACGGCACTGAAGGACGCCACGGAACCGGGAAAGACACACCATCTCTATGTTGGGAACAACACGGTATGGGAGAAAATAAAGCGGATGTGGAGATCCGAGCGAATAGGCATGGATAGAACGATCATCCGGTGCAAGTATGCAGTGGAAACCGTACAGGATGAGGAGCAGCAACAAGCAATTACATTGGCATACCACCAGGGGAAGACCAACCACCGAGGCGTCAACGAGACGTTGCAGGCATTACGGCGAAAGTATTTCTGGTGGGGAATGAAAAAATCTATCCAAGGAATCATCGGGAAATGCGAGGTATGTATGCGCACAAAGTATGATCGACACCCCCCCAGAGGAGTTCAGGAAGAGACACCTACAGGGAATATGCCGCTACAAGACCTCCAGATCGATACATTCACCTGGAAAGGGTTCAAGTGGGTCACGATCATCGACACCTTTAGTAAAGTAGCTATGGCACATCAGGTCATGGACAAGTCTGCCTGCAATGCAGTTGCGGAAGCCCTACAAATCTGGATACAGTTTTACGGAGTTCCCGAGAGGATCACATCAGACGGTGGCAGAGAATTCGACAATACCGCGATTAGGGAGGAGGTGAAAAGGTTAGAGGTTGTGTGGCATTATAACACACCGGGACACCCTAAGAGTAGAGGAGGAATCGAACGTTTGCACAGCACGTTGAGTGACCACATCCGTGTATATCAGGGAGAGAAAGGGTTGGAGCCGGATGTTGCGATGAAGAAAGCCGTAACAGCTTACAACCATTCGATCCACTCCGTAACGGGGTTTTCACCTGTGGAAATACTATTCGGGATGCGCAGGCCAAGGAGAGATTGGGGGGAAACAACGACCAATGAACATCTCGTAGAGCAAATCCAGAGTACTAGGGTAGAGGTAGGAAAGACGTGGGGAAAGGTAGCGGGGAGAATTCAGCGGGAAAAGGAGAAGCGGGTAGCGCGGCAGAATGTGCAGGTACGTGACCGAATGGGAGAATTAAAAATCGGAACAATAGTGTATCGTAGAATTGGAACCAACAGAGGGAAACAATTGTTACGGTACGAGGGCCCATTCAGAGTGGTTGCTATTAGGGAGCATAATCTGGTAACCATTGAAAGCATTAACGAACCTAAGAAGAGGAGAACTGTTCATATTGAACAATTGAAGCTCCCAATGTTAGAACCGGTACAGAAACCAATTGATTCGTAGTACCCTTATCGCGTATTATAAAAAAATATGTTTTTTTTATTATTATTACTGTTGATGATGTCATTTTTTTTTATTTTTTTGTTGTTTCTTGTAAATAAAGATATGGCAGCATAATAGAGGTGATTGTAATTTTTATAGGATTAAGAGTTCTGTTCCATTGTTAATAAGACGTTGTGTGTTTACTTTCTGTGGTTTATTTCTTTTTATTTATTTCTCGTTCCAGCGGAGTGGAAGTGAGTTTGGTGTACTTTAAGTTTATACTGGTACGAATAATTGTAAAGGGTTAAGGCTGATACCGGTGGCTCCGATCTAGGAATTTATAAGTTTCCGAAAATCCTATTCGTAAACTGGTGGGGGGGAGATAAAGACCGGAGACTGGCGATATCAGCCTTAATACCATCTTGTAATGTAAATAAACATAGCAATTGTATATAAGGCAGATTATTGAACGAATAAAGCAGTGTTTATTCAGAAGCCGTGAGTATTGTTTCTCGTTCCTCTTTCCTTCTTTTTTTTTATTTACAAAGCCCGGAGACGCTTAACTTATAAATGTACCTACATAGTAATTGTTGAACAATAAAACGGAGAATAAGAAAAAAAAATCTTATTAAACTAGGATGTTTATATAACAATAGAAAAACAGTGGGGTGATAAAAAATATTGCGAATAATCCATGATTTAATGAAAACACAACTTAGCGTAGTTTTGCTTCTCAAAAGTCTCCTTTAAATGGTTTTGAAAAAGACGAACTCTAGTTGCATTTGAAGAAAATTATGTATACTTATCTATCGAGTAATTTTTAATTACTTGAATTAATTTTTTTTACTATCGCTTCCTACGAATAAGAAAACCTAACCACCTTAAGAAAGGTCAAAATTAGAATTAACTCCTTTTCCATTCAAAATCGGTATATAGATCACATGGTTTTTTTTTTTTTTTTTGAAAATTTTATCTTGAACCATCTTCCAAGGTTTAGTCATTAGGAACTGACACACTCTGTATAGTTCACTGTTGAAATTGTTAGAATGAAAAATAGTCAGGGCATGGAATCAATAATCATATTTATTAAGATCGCCGTCTGTTTCGGTTTCTCAAAATTTATAGGCAGTCTACCGGCGGTGAATACCCGATTGCATGGGATGAATTCTGCCGGAGAAAATGAGAACCCCATTATAATATGATTTACTCAAATGTTCATAGCATAGCATGGAAATGCGTCTCCCTCAAAAATTTTTAAGGCGGAATAGACGTCATACCACGTCATACTTCAGGGCACGATTGAAGTCAGACGTTCTGTGCTCGTACATTATCGTTGGAACGGGATTTAATAACAGCACATGAAAAAAAAATTACTTAAATTAATAGGAATCATTTGGAGAAGTCAGGAGCTGGGGATCCTCATACAAGATGCAATTACTTGAATGTTAAGTAAACGAACTCTCTAAAACTTAAATTGTATGAAACATTTTATATGACCTTAATCTGGTATACTTAGACTGAGGAGTTGAGCTTAACTCTCCAACGGAACCATTGGATTCTCTCACCATTAATGAAAACAAACTTCATATCCATATGTTACTCAATTGATTTGACACCAATATTTCTATTGTAAACTCTTTTCCTATTCAAACCCCAATATATATGAAATTAATAGCAGCATGATTCTAATATAATGATGCTATTATATTATATACTAATATATGACTTTTTTTTTTACAATGAAAGGTCTTCTGATTGCTACTAAGGAAAAATTGATGTATCTATATAGCTGTAAATCTCAAATATATATATCAGGAACACCTAAACGCTAGGCCAAAAATAAAACACAAAAGTTTGTTGTGACCTTGGTGCAGACCAGCAGAGAGGACGAACATGGCGCAAGAATTGGGCAACACCGCGACTTCCTCTTCAACAATGGGCCCGTGTCGTTCGGGACATCTGTCCGACGATCGCTCTCCATCTGTAGAGTCCGCCTCGACTAATAATTATGTCAGTCGCTGTTGGATAATCTACTGTTCATCACGAGCGTTCTTTTTTTTTAGGTATAGAATTCATGTTTAATATATTTTAGTGCATTCACAAGAAAATATATTTTTGATGTTATTCACAACAGTCAATCAGGGATTATTCTAAGAAAAGCTTGAACAAGTGGGTATCCCAGTCCTATTGGTTAAGGACTGTTTTCATTTTTCAGCATTTTGTCATGAAGACTCTTTACCTAGCTAATTTTCAATCTCCACGAGGATATAGATTTTAAATGTTATTTATGTCTGTGGGAAAAAGACTTTTGGAATATGAAAAAGACATCTTCCTGGTAGACCACTTACTAGACTTAAAATACAAGAGCATGCCGATAGTACATGCGTTGTATCAGTTAATAACCACCCATCTATTGCATTTCAAACTCTTCAATCACATATAACAAACCTTCAAAAATGGTGTTAAAACTGGAGAATAAAAATAAAGTCTAATAAATCCCATCAAATTACCTTTACCTTTCGTCGTAAACCTATGACTTCCTGTCCTACAGTATCCTTTAACAATACCCTACTTATCCCTGTTGAACAAATCCGATACTTAGGACTTCACCTGAACAAACGTCTCACTTGGAATCCTCATACTGAAACTACAAGTAACTGCTCGACGTTTTCGCTTACTCTAACACTTACTAGACAAACGCTCCAAACTTCTAATTAATTACAAAAGACTCGTATAGATTGTTTAAGGAACAATAAGACGTATTTGGACTTCCGGAGTTGAGCTTTGGGTTCCACTAAACCATCGAATTCCAATCTTTACAATTCTTCGTAAAATCCTTAATGCTCCTTACTTTGTTACAAATAAAATAATCCATAACGACCTGAATGTTTCTTATGTTTCCGATTTGGCCCAATCCAGATTTTTTTATTATTGTTTTTTTTTTTGGGCGGGTCCTCCCCTTCCTCGCCGTCAAGGCTATACGGGGTTTTCCCGAGCAAGGGGGTGTGGGCGGGGATTTAAAAGACTTCTCCGGCACCGAGACGCGAACTCGTGACTACTTTAAATTCATTATTTCATAAGTCAGGTTACCGGACAACGGCGGTGCTGTGCACACACGTTAGCCCGTTTTGCCACCCCGCCCACTTGGCCCAATCCAGATACCTTTCCTTCCATAATAAACTTCAGTACCATCCTAAACCTCTCGTTTCTAACCTTGCTTCCTCGTCAATCACTGATAACCCTCCTAGTTGTCTGAAAAGAAGACGGCCACATTTAATGAATGTTTATTAACTTGTACAGAGTTGTAAATTTCATAAATAAAAAATATATATTTACGTTTTTAATATGTGTTTATATATTTTTAACTTGTATTTAATAGCGACTTAAACTCAATATTTTAACACGAATATATGTATACATATTCGATAATAAGTATTTATGAAAAAAAGGAATGGGTTTTTAATTTTATATTTACGAGTTTATCACCATTTAATTATTTAAATCGAATAATGAAGGATCTGCTGAAGGAAGTAGTTTTATGGGAGGGGGTATGGAAATCTATAGATTGAGAGAGTGGATAGAGGAGTAAGGAGTTCCAGGAAGTAGGGGCGGTTTTTGGTCCTGAGGACTTGGAAAAGGAAAACACGAACAAATAATTGTCGTCGGTAAGTAGGATAAAGTCACTTCAACTCGGTGTACCAGAATGAAACATGAGAATGCCTGGGGATTCCAAATATGTATCTTAAGAAACAGTTCATGAGTGTCTTCAGTCTCATTGCTGGCCTGGCAGACAGGCTTGCATACACCAAGCAGCCGTAGTCGAAGAAACAAAATAACAGCTTAACCGGCGCTATATAGACTATTGAACAGGAAATCTCGACTTCAGTTGACAACTTATTTATCTGCGAAAAAATCCTGAAACCTATCCTAGACCTCCTGACCAGAACTGTGAGGGACAGCAACATTTTCTAACATTATCATAAAAACATTCCGTCCTTTCTGTCTAAAGTTATCCGAACCTCATTTCGCTCATGACCAGATCCCAGTCAAATTTCACCACAACGTCAATCATAATTCAAATTCTGTCGCATTCTCTCTGTCAAGCTTCAAGTATTCCTCTCCAAAGGATAAATCGGCAATAATGCCGTCGTCTTTTGTAAATATGTATATATTGGAGTTCTGGCAATGGACAGACTTTCCGATCAATTCCTGAGCATCTGTGGATTTAGTGCCCTCTCTCAGTTCCCAATGATATGACAACTCAACACCAGTGATGTAGCTGGGAGAAAAGCACCGGGATCTCTTGGAGTCCTGCCTGCATGTGGAGGACAAAGTTTGGCTCTGAGTCTCCTGGACGATTGTAAATATTGTGCAAAAGCGAGAATGTGTTTTATTTGTTTTAGTTTTACTTAGCTTCAATCTATTATTTTATTATTAATTTTTATAATATTTTGTTTTACTTTCCTTTTCTTTGCTAAATTATTCATATTTATTTTTCTTTTATATTTACATATTGTATGAATTAACTCTTGCAGCCCTAATACTTGTAAAAAAATTGTGAAAAAAGTTCATTCCTAAGTTGGATTAAGTAAATAAATTTCTATTTCTGACTCAATATTAATTTTAAACGTAAAGTTTACGGTCCTGATTATAAAACTTCATCTAAATTAATTGAAACTATTCGTAATACTGCTACATTCCTCTCCACTGGAGCTTTAAAATCTTATCTTGTTGAGACCATATATGCAGAAAGTACCAATCTTTTATGTATGTTTATATATTTTTTGTTCATTTTCGGTGATCTAATTTACGGTTACCAATATTAAAAATACATAAAAGAATTCTATTACAACAACTAAAAATTTTAATCACACGTTTACCTCATGATAATCTAGTACCAAATAAAATAAAAGTTATTTCAGTACATAAATTAAAACAATTTTATGTGGTCAGACGAAGTTCTACATGCATGTCATCAGTGAATAAAAATATTTAGCAGATCGTTTTAACTTGATCATCTACGCGGTTCATTTAATTTAACACCCTGTGTATTAATTTCGTAATATGCGAATATTTAGCAATATTCCTTCGAATAACGTTTGCGTAGCTAATACTAGAAGCTAGTTGATTCTATTTTAGAATAATTTACATCCATTTGTGTAGTCGATTAAACAAATCATGAAAAAGATAACCATATTTTGGCAGAAGATAAGTGTTTACTCTTTTTCCGTTAAACTTAATTTATTTTGACAGTGTACTTATAGTGTACTTATAACAGAAATTATCTTAATCGTACATTAGACTAAAAATAGTAAGTATTAACTTACTAAAAATATTAACAAAATACCTTGACTTAATTCTTAAAATAAATTTATAAGAAAAACTATGATAAAAATTCAACGAATATACTCCAACGAATATACTTTGCTACTGAAGCCCATTTCTTTATTGCAATAACCGTTACTTTCAATAGATATTTTATCACTAAGAAAAGAAGGTTCAATAAAAAAACATAGTCTTTTTTCTATTAAAAATAAATAATTTCTTTAAAAAATAAATAAATAATTTCTAAAAAAAAAGGTTATTTTTTATTTTTTTTTATTTTACTTATTTTTTTATATTTTTTTATTTTTTTTCCTATTGATTTACTTTTTTTTTATAAGTATTATTTATTTACTTGTTATATTTATAGTTAATTCTGTATTACTTGTATATACTGTATGAATGAGAACTTCTAACCTTAATACTTATAGCCCTCCAACAGTGGCTGATTGTATTTTTTTTTTTTTTTTTCACGAACAGGCCTTAAAGACCACGCGAATACCATGAAGTTAATGCTTCCTCTTCATCTGCCTCCTCTTCTCCCATATGCCCCTCATGAGCTCCGCGTGTTTACGTTTTCTCTCCTCAGACCATGCAACACCCTTTTTGGAGCGCTTCTTGCCCGCAAGAACCGTTATTCTCTTGAGCGCCTTCCTGTACTCATCTCTGTCTAAACAATCTTGGTCTCTTAGCCCCACTTGGTCCATATCATCCTTAATCTGTTTAAAATACCCGCTTACATTCTTATGACTGTGGATGCGCTGAAAGATTTTATGGTTAAGTCTTTCAGGATTCATCCTTATCATATGGCCATAGAACCTCAGCCTTCCCACTCTAGCGTCAGTTTCTAGATCCGTTGTTTCTTTATATATTTCCTCATTTGACCTCAACCTGTGGCTGATTGTATTATTATTCAATAAAAAAAAAAAAAAAAAAAAAATATGGCCTGTACGTATGTATGACCGTCATACATAAATAGTATATTTGTCCCATCCTGAAAAAAAAGCACTCATGGTATAAACATCCTCTTAATGATTATTTTATTTATGTAATCTCTTACTAATTAATTACATTACTTGAAATTTAATCGTCCCCAGAAGATAAAAAATAATGTAACTGCTAAAATATTTATACTTTTCAGCTTAAACATTAATCTGTAGGCCGTATTTGCGAAATCATTTATACGGATGTTGGCAAATTTATTCTCGAAACTCCTTAGAAACATGAAAGGTCAAAAATTCCCTTCCCAATGTGGAAGGTATCGTACCGATTTTCAAAGTTCATGGACTAATAGTTTAACTTTTATTATTTATAGTGATTACAATTATACTGTAGGATTAAAGTTTATCGTTATTTTCATACCGATTGATAGATTTATCAATAAAATTAAAGTAAATATTATTGACATTGTTTTATTTATATTTACAACAATTTTTTACTATTTAATCACTCTAGTAATTTCGGCCCTTGTACAAAAAAATTACAAAAAAGTGAAATTAATCACAAGAAACAAAAGATATAAACAATCAGAATTAAAAGAGACTTATGATTATTATGACGACTTTGCTACAAAAAAATTTAAATAACTTATAATAATTAAATTTTTGAATTTTGAAAACCAGAACTGACACAGAAACTGAATTCATACATAATGGTGTTTAAGTGATTCTTTAGGTCCTATTAAATTTAATTAATGAGCAATAATACTTTTTAGAGATAATTTTTTTTTTTTTATAAAAAGTGTATTTTACCATTTTGGGGGAGAAAAGCTTCAGCCCGAAAGGCCCCACGTAAATCTATCAGTGCCTTTTACGACTGCATATAATATCAAACAGTACTAAGGATTATGGGAGGAAATGGATCTTTGCAAAACATTGAAGAAATTTATCGGTAACATTTATCACGAAAATCGTCAAAAAAATAACTTAACGTTAGTAAATATTGTATATTATTAGGTTAATATTAGTAGATCTAGGGAAAGGGTAGCAGGCAGCAGTACCTTTTCCCTAGCTCGATTTAATTACCATGGTTTGTTATAGAGACCTTCCTCTCATCCAGCGCCTTTTTAGTCTCCTCCTCGTATTAAGTGGCATGTCAGTTGAAGCCATGTCACTTAATAGTATGTCAGTGTAAATTAATACGAAATCGTTTGTAAAAAGTTCTTATTTGTTGGTCAACTGTAGACATATGGTGAATGAACAACTTAAATTCTGAAAATAATGCATTCCACATGAAGCAGCTTTGTTACAATATTAAATAAATTACAAAACTCATACCGAGTTCGTATACATACCTAATTATGCATATCTAATACATATTAATGGAAAGTATTGCCAATATCACTTTCATAGAGCCATGTTAGAACTACAGTTACACGACAGGACACAGCCAAACGTTTAGCCAATATTTCCATTTCGCAATAAATGCATTGCAAAGACTTTGGCATTGAAATAGTGAAATGGAATTTCTGGAGTGCTTATTTCCTTTAAAGTAACAAGATTGCGTAAATATTTCAATCGTGAATGCTATCTAAGGGGATAGATTGCTGAAGCAGGCCTTAATACGTTCCCGTTCAAGGACTTACGGATCGATATACAACAGTAAATTGTCTGAGTATTTAAATTACAAGGTAGTGGATATTCTGATGATTATTAGCGATGTTGTGATTATTAATATCGATATAATTAATTAGGTTATTCCAACCGACCTTCCTCTCAAGTCTTCATTTTGTATTATTATTTTTTTTTACTTAACGATATTCATAGTAAGGTATGCTGCAATTACGAAACTTTTCAACGAAAATACACGTTTTGAGGTACCATGATTCTAAATAACTAAATTAATTAACTAAAGTATATTGACTATACCAATTCTTTACATATTATTTATTTTTTGTAAATAAAATGTGTATTTATGCAGTTGTGTTTATTATAATACATCCCAGGTAATGAAAAGAACAAACAAACAGAAATTAAAGCTTTGCAATAATTTATTGCATTTATTGCTGAAAACGTGGGAACTTCAAGATGAGAAGATATCGAATCCCCTCAATTACTTTAATATGGACTTAAAGCTCATTAAACAAGGAAGTTTTTCTAGAAGTGGGGTATCAGTAGTTCTATTGGAGGACATAAAAAAAATGGAGTATAATTCAAGACTTTATTAAATAAATTTAGCTTACAAGGGGGAGTTATGGACATTGGGTCACTGATTTAATTAAGTGAAACTTTTTTTCGTGAAACTAGTTCGAAAAATATCAGATGCATATCTATTCGTTCTAGGAGTCGGGAAAAAAAAGTTTTAAAACATTTAAACATTTTTTTTTTAGCCTTGGGGTGACCCGAGGAAGATAGACCCTTATGGGGACACCCAGCCTCTATAAAGTGGGTACCCTTAATTAAAATAATTGGTTAAGGGGAAAACCTGGCGGTTGAGCGTGATCTCGGTCAAATCACCTTCTTGCACAACCGTAGGCCAATAAATAGTGCTTTCCCTAAATAATACTAAACCCAAGAGCTTTCATAGGCTGTAGTGGTAGTTTTTTTTATTTTTTACATTATTATTTTCTGCCTATACTCTCCATGAATTATTTAGTGGCAATGTTAGTTATTATTTTGTGTGATATAAGAAAAACATATTGCTGATGGTTTTGAGGGAACTAGGATATAATGTATAATAAACTACAAAAATCAACAGAAGTAGGCAACATTTGCTTAGGTTAGATAAAATTAGAACCGAGAAAGACTTTACCTCCTTAATTTTTTTTTTCATGTTTTATTAAATTTTAAAATAATGTATTTCTTTCCATTAAATGATTCCAACAAAACAATGACATTGACAGCCTTTTTCCAACGATTAAAAAAGAAACAGATGACTACTTTTTGGTAACTTACAACATCTCGGTATGACCCTACAGGTCGGTTCTATAATTTTAACAGCGCTCGGCTAACCCTCGTAATCTGTATTGCAAGAAGACATGATTAAAAAATTATAGAGAAATCAATAATTTTATGGCATGATGATAGATCTAGTAGCGAGGAAATGGGTCGGATTAATGCGTACTTAAGTAAATAAGAGGCAGTTATATATCAGATCTTTCAAAGACTGCGAATCGAAGAGGCGTGTGAGTCAACGATTGTTGATTTCGTTTGTTGATAGCCAACGTAATATTAAGCGATAATTCCAAGATATTGATCTAAACAGTTTATATCACTGGATTTTATAACCTCTTTATCGTGTTTGAGCAATTTTCTTAACGGGTTTGACATTTAATATGTGCTAGTACTTCAATTTTAATGGCTAATTTTTATAAAGTGAACACACGGTGGACTAGACCCACTACTCAGTGGTTTTTGGTCACTTAGAATTAGCATTTGGCTTAATTTCGTTAAGATTGGCCTTTTATTAAAGCTGTATTAATAGTAAAAAAAAAAAATAAAACTTGAACATTTAAAAAAATATATATTTAAAAATCGCGATATCTCTACTAATAGTGCTTCGATTTCGATGAAACTTCTTTTGTTTTTTAGGCAATTTAAATATCTTTGAAATATCTTATCACAACATTCCCAAAAAAGTATATACTTTTTGAGTTATTCGGAATTTAATTTTACCATCCCTCGTAACTTTTTTTCAGCTTCTTTTCGCTGATGAATGTTATATAGATAAATTTGAAGGGTGTCGAGAAAATGACTTTAGCGAAGTTTCAATGAAATCGGTACATTCGTTTAGGCGCTACAGTCAATAGCTACGTTTTTCTGCATTTTTATTTTTTTTCTCCTTTATTAACTTACCAAATTCTTTCAAAAGTTATATTTACCATTTTTTCGTAACTCTGAATAATTTGAAATAATTATCTTTTTAAAATAAACCATATTAAAGGTACTTTAGAGGAAGACGTATATGAACATTGGGCATTTAAGCCCTGTAAAGTGACATCAATGGGGATAAGACCTAATTTATATTAAAGACCACTTAATTATACAATGATACACCGAGTTTAATCAAAATCGTTAGAGCCGTTTTTGAGAAAACTGTGAAAATGTGTTTCAGCGTTGATATAAAGTATTACTTCCGGTAAGCCGATTTTAAGGAAAAAGTTGCCGTAACAACTAAGGCATATACCTATCTTAAATACATGATATGAGTTTCATAGGACTTTTTATTTTTGAGCTAGACTGCTAACATACAAACACACAGATACATAGACCATTTGTCGGGACTTGGTCATTTCGAAAACGTATAAATCCGTCGAAAAAAATTTTCCCGATCGCAATACTTACACTTACTATATATTACATATATACGTAAGTGAAAGTAATAATTGACTTAGACAAAAAAAAAACACCTTAGATGTAAGTTGAAAATCAAGCGTCTTTTGTAATTAAACTGCCAATAATAACGGAATCAGTACCAAAATAAAACACCTAGAGAATATATTTTTCTTTATATACCATAATATTTTTCTTTTATTTATATACCATAATAACGTTTTTGGTACATTATATTGATTTCATTGACGAACAAATATTAAAGCAATAATTTAATTGTCTAAAAAAATATATATATATTTTTTTAAATATTATATAGGTGTGTATGTGTTCTTTTTATTTATTTATTCTTAGGTTATTTTATTCTTATTTATTGTATATATATTATTTTTCTGTATAATTTATTTTATTTATTGTACATAGAGTGTGAATGTGATCTGTGAACTTTATTATAAATGTCCTAGAGACAGATTGTAATATTTTTCAATAAATAAGTTATAAAAATATATATATATATATATATTATTTCCTTTATTCTACCCAGAGATCATTTTTACAATAAGCAGGTCTCTATTGTCAAAATGATATGATTATAATAATAAAATTTAATTCAAAAATACTTCCCTGAATATCCTGAATTTTTTACTGATTCTTAGAGGTAATTTAAATTGTATATACTTCCCACGGGAATGAGTCATATTAATACTTGTTTTATAAACTAAAATATATACCTAATCTAAACTACATATAACGAATAATTGCCGGGTTGTTTAGTTAAACTCATATATCACTAATAAAAAATTAATTTCTGTTTTTTATTTCCTTTATATTGTTCGGAAGTTGGGCCATATCACAATAAAATAAGGAAATTTTAATATTGAATGCATTATTCTCTCAGCACAAAGAAAGATAGAAGGGGTGAAACTATACGTCCTTCTTGGTAACAGAAACTAATTTTTAGTATTTGAGTATTAGTAAATGAGGAAAAACGCGAAAACGAACCCAAAAATTGGGAAAATACATTAAGCAAACGAGGAAGGAATTGCTAAAATCTCGAAAAAGAAAACAAGGATCAGTATCCATTATATGGCTAAACAAATATATAGTAGACAGATGAGCAGAATATTATACAGCAGAATATATAGAGTTGTTGAAGTGGGGTCAATTTCTGGGCCAGTTTGGATGATATTAAGGGGACGATGGAGGTTTATTATGTTGAAAACTATTTTATATTCGATTGCTACCTAAGTTACACATGGGGACTATCTTCACTTTGAGGAGCTTATAAAGAGATCCATCGAGAAAGGGGAGTAGCTCACTTTCTGTTTAATGAATGTGGATCTTTGAAGTAATAAAAAAGGAAAACGAGCTTTTCTGAAATGTAAGGATCCAAACCAATCACATTGAGGATTGATTGTGATAGTGATTGGTGATAACGTATTGGTTCCCCAATGTATTGTAATTAGATGTGTGCCTGGTGTATATATATTTATTTTGTTATTATTCGTGTTCTAGTGTTTTTCATTTGTATGTTCATTATGTTTTCTCGTTTTTTTTGTGTGTGTGTTATCCCTTTGTAAATACATTTTTAGTTTTAAGTAAGATCAAGTGGAACTAGGAGTTCGTCATCTTCTCGTGGGCGAAGATTTTCTTCACTTTAATGGTACCAACAAAGGCTTGAACTTAAAACAAAGAACTTGCATACAATTTTCACAGGAAAATAATTGGAAGGTAACCTTCATTTAATAAACGTACCAAGTTAACCTTTAAACTCGTGTACTCTAAATAGAAATAATTTATATAGTGCATATTATTTTCTTACATTATAGTTGTCCCAATCGTAATTGATATGAAGAGAAGAGTTCACAAAAGCGAAACGTCAAACGGGCAAGGAGAGATTCTCATGAATTGGAAGCAAATGAAATGGAGAAAGGAAGAGGCTGGAGCCAAAAGTTTATTCCAATCGGCAATCACAGGGTTTAAACTCAAAGGGCAGGTAATGGATTGAATACCAAAGTGCAAAATTATATCAATAGAAAAATTCTAACCTTGATGGATATAATTGAAAAACTAGATGATAAAAGTAAGAAAGTACACACGAAAAAGCAGTTCAAGAGTTACTTACGACTCCTAGTATTCATGAGATGATTACTCGAATGGTAATTGAAAAAACGGTGCCAAAAAATGTTGAGGGATTTACAGCAGCACGTGTACACACTACAAATCTTAGCCAAAGCCTGTTCTTCAAGAGAACCGCATTCAGATATCAGAGAAGCAAGCTCGGCTGGACCCTCAGTAAGTAAAATAAGCCGTAGGCGGGCCAAAGTAGCTAGAAATGTAGCTAGTAATATAAATAACTCGATTGAGACCAGTGCTGCATAATGCGGGCAGCCATGACTGTCCTGTCCATTTAAATTGGTCTAAAAAATAGCGAAGAGTAGGATCTCTTGATTAAGATCTCCATCCTCCACTGATGTCATCTTTTCAGCACCAGAAGGTGGGTGATAGCTCAATTTGTCTCATGGTGCACGCCGGCATTAACCATAATGAAGAAAGAACTCTACCAGGCCCGGCGGTCGTACCAGGAGTATGGTTGGGAAGAGAGGAGCATTACACTTCTTGATGAGTACAAGTCTAAAACCCGGGCGTATCAAAACGAGGAGCGGTTAAGAAAGCGAAAGTGTTGAAACAAATTCATTATTCAGCAGTCATCCTCAAATCCCTAGGATGTGCCTTACAGAGTGGCCCTTGTTAAGTTGGCTCCACAGGAGGTAATTGCAGCGTTGAAGCGCGGATCTTTTCAGGCAACCACTCTGGCAGATATTGCAAAAATGCTTTTAACTGAGACCTACTTCAGAGATGATTCGTCCCAAAATAATGAAGAGGAAATAACACCAACTACGGTATGCCCAACCGGTATGAACTTGTGCCCACCACGGGGCATATGTGGTAATTAAGTGCTGGTGTGGATGAAATGAAAATATGTTTGATGTATAAAACGTGAAATGCGGAAATAAATTTCCGATTCTGAGCCTATAAAACGTTTTTTAACCTCCCATGCAACCTTAGATAAAGAGGAAGCAATACTTACATTTAATGAAATAAACAAAGGTGAAATTAAAAATAATAAAATTAAAAGAATCATTGCCAGAGTTGATGAACAGGAAGCATTCATATAATATGGATCAATTATGTTATTTATTATCTTATACTTCCTTAAGTTTTACTTATGCAAAATGTTTTGCAAACAAACAGTAATTATTAAATAACAAGTAAGTATATTAAACTGTGAATCCATAATAGTTGTAAGGCTGGAAGAAAGCGGCAGCCCTAATGAAGATAAGAGGAGAAAGCCGGTAGCGGATCTGTGTGGCGGAAGAGGAACGGTGAAGTCAGGTGTGGCCAAGCTCCTCCACTCTGCAGAAGGAATAAGTGAGGTCGAGGCGTTGGCTTATCTCAGGATTGTTATTTTTGAATGGGGAATCATTTTAAATATTCAATTTAATCAGAAGATCCGATTAAAATAATTAATAAGGATCTAGGTTCAGCTTGATTATATGAAATATTTTTATACCCCAGAGAGAACTCTCATGTTAGATAGTTATCCTCCTCCCTAATGCATTCAACATAAGCAAAACTCGTAAATACAACATAATGTTAACAGGATAATCCATTCAACACAGACAAAGCCGAAGCTTTACACTTTTCATCTGTTAAAGTAACAATGTACTTAATAAGTGATTAGCTTATCGCACCAGTAAATATTAAATATCCCTTCAGTTTAATAGTAAAGTATAGTTCTGTCGATCTCCACTGGCTTTAGTACCAGTGACGCGGTTGAGAGGGAAGTGCAGAGATCTCCTAGAATTCTGTTTCTCCCACTATAGTTGGAGAGGCAAGCCTGTTTCCGAGTTCCCTCGCCTGATTGTAAATAGTGTATATAGGTATGTATGCGTGTTTTCTCAAATTTACTTATCATTAAGTTGTTTTATTGCCCGACTAATCGAAGTGAAACGGTGTGTTTGGGTCATCCGCTAAAAGTAATATAACGCTTTTTTGAGCGATAGATGGAATGATTTTTAGTGATGCTTCAAATTATTCGTTGAGTGTTTTGCAACAATTTGAGCTAAAAATACTGTTCGTAACTAAATAAATGTATTTAATCGGTTTGTTAAAAGCATTGAACAAGCAGCTGGATTGAGTTTTAAGTTTAATAGCTCAATTTATTCAGTGAGATCTCCTGAGCGTTTCGAAACAATTTGAGCTAAAAATACTGTTTATGTAGTTTATTCCTATTAATATTTATATGCATTTTCTATTAACACAGTTTATAATTTAATAAGTTCATTCACATTGTTTATATTTTTATCTAAACATTATGTAACTTCCACATTGTTCTAAATTCTTTTGTATCTTGTTCGTTCTAGCCCTGGATAAGATCTGCAAAATCGGATCGAAACGTTGGCTTTAAATAAATTATTTTGTTTTAATATATTAGTCTTTTTATTACCGCCACCCCGGACCACCTTCTTACTCAATAACATACCACGGTGAACAACTAAGTATTCAATAAGGTAATTAATTATTTTAAATGATGTTACATCATCGTTTTCACATTGACTTTCCTATAAATGAAAATACCTATCTACTTCATGGTTGGTGATATATAGTGTTTTGTTTTGTGCAGTAGAGAATTCATTTGTAATTCTCACATTCTCTAAATTGAAGTCTATTTCCGAGAGTATAGAAGCAATAAAATGGATTTTTAAAATTTATTATCAACATATAAAAGTTTCTTTCGATATTATCCAAAGTGGTCAACGGATCATAGAGCTATTCTCCTCCATTTACCTTTTAAATTAATTTTTAGTTCATCGAAGACAATCATTAATAACAATATTTTAATTTTCGACGCTAAAAAAACATGATAAATAATAAAGTAACCATATATAAAATAGTAAGTAGAAATAATTACGATTTACCTCGAAAACAGGACTTTTTTTAGTAAATCTATTTACAATGCAAAATTATCTATAGTGAATAATGTTACATGAGTTACAGCATGTTTTAAAACATTGATTAATCTGTCTGAAGCAATTTATTTATTTATTTTAGAACAATATTAATGGCTCAACAATTAATTTTAACTCATTTCAAATTCAAATTTTATTCTTAACCTATACATCTAAAAAAAATTCTCTAGGTGTGCTCCCTAGGAATGCTCTAACCGCAACAAATAATTGTGTTACTCGGAAATGTATTAAAATAAAGAACTTTTACGCAACAGCAATTAATCAAACATGCCCGACGCTTGATTCTAAATTTATTCCATAAATTAAAACCAGGAAAATAGCTCTGCTATTATTCATTTCGTAATGTGTAAACTTAGAGTTATAATATTTATCACATTGAATGTGTCCAATTCCCGTTTTTGTTTGTTTTATTATTATTGATTTTAGGGATGCCGGAAAACCTAATTTCAGCCAAATAAAATTAGTCCATTCAAAATAAAAAAGAACTGAGTTAATCAGATAATGCTATTCATTCATAAAACAAACTGAATAAATGTACATATATACATATATTTTTTCTGTTTTCATTAAAAATCTCACACATCTGTTGCCTCCTTATACGATCTATTCCATCTCAGACTATATAGTGATATTTCTATTCCAGTTATCTGTACATAGATCTATTGCAGCTTTTTTTATTCGATCTATCCATCCGCTTTTTGGCCTTCCATGTGGTCTTTTGTCTAGTATTGATGCATTCATTGTCGTGTAGAGGCTTCCAGGTAGATCGCTTCGAGCAACATGCCTCGCCCACCTTGATAACCGTTACTTCATATCAAGAAACATTGATTGGCCAACTTTTATAAGAAGCTTTTTATTGGCATTTCTTCTCCTATTCGTTATTCCTCTAATCCTAGATCGTTCGGTTACCTTGCTGAGGTTCTCTCAAATCTTTCAGTACATTTTTCAAGGGCGTTGATTAGCATCCAGGTCTCACAACCATGTATTAGAACCGGCCTTATCATAGCATGGTACACTCATAATTTGAGATACATCGAGATTTCAATATCATATGAAGGGAGGATAAAGCTCTGTTTGTGTTTTTTAAATGCTGGTCTATTTCCGACCGTTGGTGATTGATTATTATAGAGCTGAGATATTTGAATTTGTTTCAGGAAAGATTTACATTCTAAACAGATGATGCTGCTGCTATTTTGGTGAAATTTTCGAATTATTACCTTGTATTTTATTTCATCATAATTTACTTGTAGACCAATTTGCTCTGCGATCAAATTGGCTCGATCGAGGGCTATATCATCGGTATATCCCAGGATTTTATAATTCATTTCGACTTGTACTACTCCGTTCTCCTTTGATGTTCTTATCACCTTCTCCAGCGCTAAGTTGAACAATATATGTCATAGTCCATATCTAGCTATTTTCTTATCCAGTATATCTGGTTTTTCAACCAATTTCGGGTCAAGATCCTCATTGTGGTCCATGTCTTCTACATTCGTGGGGTCAATTGAGAAGCAGTTGTAAATGTTTTTCCAGATGTCCACTATCTTTTCCTTTAATGTAATCAGAATATCAAGTTTTCCTCGCATTTGCGAATTTCCCACTTTATATCCTTTCCCTAATGTTTGCGTATAAGTCGCATATATATCCAGTCTGCCAGTTGTCCTTAATGGTTTGCAATCTTCCTTGGAACAATTCTCTTCATGCCGATCTTATAATTTTGTCTACCTTTTTCTTGGTGGGTGGACAGGGGACTTTCCTCTACTGCCTTTTAGCATGCCTCTGTGAACCACATCATAGCTTTTCTTTTCTCTAGAATACCTATCACTTCCTTATAGTTTTTTTTTTATCCTTATCTCTTTTTTTTCCCTCCCAGTGTTGGTCCACCGTGTGGCTCTCCGGGTCCAAGGATTTGAAATAATTTTTCAGATCAAGTTGGAGTTTGGTTTTACTTCAGAATTTTTCAAATTTGGGGACTTCGTATTTCTTTCGTCTTTTTAAGGAAGCGCTCTGACTCACTCTCCGCTGGTTTTAAATACCAGTAAAGTGGCTGAGGGAGAAGCGTAGGGATCTTCTAAACCTCGCTTTTCCCTCCGAATGTGAGGGGAACAAGGTTGGTTCGGGGTTTCCCTGGCTGATTATAAATAGTGTACAGGTATGCTTGTATCTAAGCAAACTCGGTTTATCGGGTTTTTCATAAGCGTTAGCATGCTTGACCACCCCTCTTCTTTAAAATGTACCGTTTTTTCGATAACGCACGGGTTCCACCAAGGTAGTATAAGTACTAGGGATAGTGAATCGTGATGCCACAGTTGGCATGGGTTCCTAATCACATACAAATTGAAATATCTGTATATATCAATTCTCAAAGGTGTTTTTTTTGTTTTTTTGTCTTTACGCCATACCTCGTCCATTCTTTATCAAATCCAATGATTGAATTTGAATGCCTTCTTCTTCAGGTCAGAAAAATAATCAAATCCCTGAGAAAAGTCAGAAAAAACGTTATAAACCAAAAGAAACTATTTGCGAAAAACACACAAAGTATACATCTTCTTACATTGTATTGATTGTACCCATGGTTATCTTAAAGATTACCAACTTTTCTACGAACTAAAAAAAAAAATTACCGAAATTAGACTATTATTAGCTTATAATAAGTTTTATAATAACTTCCATCTCCTTGATCGATAAAAATCACTGAGAAAATAGGAAATGATTCCTTTTTATAATTATACGTTAAATTGTTATTATTTTTTGTTAATATGGCCACTGACCAATATTCTTTGTGAATTTTTCGATAGGGACAACTAGTCTATTGTATATATGTACCCCAGATAATAAAAAAATATTTTCATTTCATATATTACTTTTCATTTTTTTTTCCAGTAGATCAATTCTTCGTTAGTTCAGCATCTAATTCAATATTTGAGCCATCATTTTGAAATTTGTTTTCTACTCCAGGTAGGAAAAATAGTCACACCCTCCACAAATTTCAAGAAGAATTGGGAAGAAAACGAAACTTAATTTAGGCATAACTCACCAATAAAAACCAAATTAATTTCTCTATATCACAATTTATTGCATAATTATATTTCTATATTACTTTGACATTTTTTTCACTGACCAATATGCTATACCAATGATTTTCATAGGCCAACTAGTTCGAACTAGTAATTTGACTGAGTGAATTATTAACGACACCTCAAAATAATTCTAATATCAATGTAAGCATTAGTAGTATACTTAGAAAACTCTCTAAATACTATATACTTTTAAATTTCTTTATAATTGATATGTTGGAGATAAACAAAAAAATGCGTTCCAATCGTTTTAGTAATTTTCGCTGTTGGCAGCTATTAATGTAGATTATGATTAATGTACAGCTGATTATAATTTAACGGAGTATGTTCACTTATTAGATTACCACATGAAGAGGACAATAAGCAGATTCCCCATTCCAAATTGAAATGGAGCATGGAAATATGTCTCTGGCTAGATTTGTTGTTACACAATACCAAATTACAAGCTTGTCGCTATCTAGATCCCTTGTAAAATCTACTGTAGAATTCTCAACATCGAAATTCCTACCTCAGCCTCGGGAATACAAACAACATTAGTTAGTGAATTAAGTACAATGCATTTACTGATCTTGTTCATCAGGTTCCATCCAACTTATTTATAGTAAGCCGTGCCTTTTAAAAAATTTCGAAAGTTATTGAAATAAATTTAGATTTTTTTTTTTATTTTTTTATTTAGACATATAATATTCTGTTACGGGGACAATAATTATATTGATAAATGAACACATTCACACCGTATATACAAAATAAAAAATAAAATAACCTAAAGATGAATAAATTAAAAACATAAAAACACAGTCATACCAATATACAATAAGGCAAGGAATCGCAAGACAGGCTTCTCCCCTCCACCCCCCCCCAACTATAGTAGGAAAAACAGGACTTCAAGAGATCTCTGCGCTACTCTCTCAACCGAGTTTGAGCGAGATCGCTTTAGCCACATACACTCATGTCTTGAGCGGAGAATCTGGCCATTGCCAGAACTCCAAAATAAATACTATAAAAGATCTCTGGGCCACTGCCGCTTCAACCTTCGAGGAGGGTTGTAGGGATGAGTGGAACTAGATAGGGATTGGGCTAGGGGATTTGGATGATTGATAAGGTTCTGATGGAATTTTGAAAATTTTTCAGGGATAAGGTCAAGGACAAATGGGATATTAAGGTCATGATGTAGTGTTCTGTTGGTTACATAGAACGGAGCATCGACTATTGTTCGGAGGACTTTGGATTGAAAGGATTGGATGCGTTTGATGTTAGAGAATTTTGCTGTCCCCCAAAGTTCAAGTCCGTAGGTCTAAATAGGTTTCAGGATTGTCTAGTATGTGGGTTCCACGTTAGTCTTCGTTCTAAGAGAATAAAGACATTGTAGTATATGTACCGCCGAAGCGAGTACATCAATTGATATAGATTTTTAAATTATCATATCATTTCATTTTATTTTTTTTTATTTTGCCAAATAAAATGCTCATTGACATAACAAATCTATTATTGGTATTTGTCAATGGATGGTTTTATGTAAACTTAAAAATGATGATTATAGTAAAATTAAAATAAATCCTGGTATATATTAATAATTTATAAGTGATAAATGGTATTGACGCAGTCATTTTTAAGTTTTTTATTAAAAATGAACAAGTTCAACACAAACATGTGGGTCATCATCAGGACGTGTTTCGAACACTGAAGGTATTCAAGTACTATAATTTTCAAGTACTATAATTTTCAAGTACTATGATTCAAGAACTATGATTTTTTTCCTTTGAAAGGATAGCCTCAATAGTTCGTTTTTGATGAATAGTGGTTTCAAGAGAGGTATTTTTAGGCGTAAGTTTTCCCTTCCCACAAAGGGTGACATTTATTTTTCATGTTCTATATTATTTTCAATGAGTTATCAGGGTCATATATAAAAATTAAATGTCTTCCGAAAATCGATTCCGGAGTGGAAGTTGTAGGCTTTCCAAGCCGGCACCTTTCTCCATCGTGAGGGCGAGGAACGGGTCTTCCTGGACAACGGTACTGCTACAATGCTCCTAACGGCTCCTTCTAAAATCGCCGCTGGTCCAACGGTATCCATTACTTATCGATAGCGCAAGCAGCTCGTTTCTGAACATAAGTAGATCGATTGTTTTAACCATCCAAAGTGTTGTTTCTCTGTCAATCCATAAAGAATTATCGAATTTTATTCAAACATTGTTAATCAACATTATAAAAATATTCTAGCGATATTTTATTTAGCTTCTTTTCAGTCTCATGTAGCGTTGCCCAAATACGAGACCAAGACAAATCTTGGTCTTGCGCACTCAGTCTTGGTCTTGCGCAAGAGTCTTGCAACAGTCTGGCAGTAATATATTAGCTTATAAGAACAGAAATATTACTATAATTTTTCAGGTAGGGAAAACCTAACTAAGCCCAAATGAAAAATTGGGTTGGAAAAAGAGTTAAATGCAATAGTATTTTGTTTAAACCACTTCTTCGCATATAGTAACTAAAATGATCAAGTATGAGTAACTATTTTGCCTTGATTTTTATTCTCAAAAATAATTTTTTTACTAGTCTTGGTCTTGCAACATTTAGCCGGTCTTAGTCTTGGTCTTGCAAAGTGCAAGAGCAAGACAGATTTTGGGCAATACTAGTCTTACGTTTTTTGAAAGCATGTAAAATACTATTACTAATATTTCTTAAAAAGCCTTTGAGGGTCTATATATCATTTTTAAAGCGATAATTACTAATGTTTTCCTAGAAATTTCCAATACTGAGATGTGCAACTGTATTCAAAACTTAATATTTCTTATGTACCGTGTATGGTTTTTGATAATTTTTGTTATTTGATTCCTATCTGAAGTATACTTTTTAACAATGTCGAAAATCTATTAGTAGTATCAATGTATTATTTTTAAAGTAAGCGTTTCGTTAATATTTTAAATCTCTCAGCTGACTGGGTTTAATAAATACGATAATATTCGAGTTTCGGATATGCCCCCCTCATGTTAAGGATTATAAACAAATATAAAGCCTATTCATGCAGTATAAGACTTCAACAGAAGTCTCGGGCCAAAAAAATCCAAAAACGAGGGGAAAAAAATGCTAATTTATAAAGAAATTGAATAAGAGCTAAGTATATAGATATATACACTTTTTTTTTCCTTAGACCCTTATAAAATTTTCTGACTTGTTTTAGGATCTCAAAAGTTCTCCTTTATCTGCATTTTAGGAGTTTTATGTTCTTATAATAATTTCTGTTATTTCACTATTTCTAAATAGGCCATAAATAAATTTTTCATACAAATTTTGCCAGTGGTGAGGTCTGGAAAGTTTAATGTGACTGAATAAGGGATTCGCTAAATTAATCTTTTGGAAAATTCCTCTCAATAATAAAATGCTTTACTGTCATTATTTTTAACTCCTCGTGAGGTCTTGAAGCCTTAAATATTTGCAATGACATCCTATTAATTATTTTCCGTAATATTCCACTATGAACCTATTATATCTGTTTTTTCACCGACTTTGTGACAAGAGAGAACAATCAGCTGCCTCTCAAGACTTATGGAACATAGTAGATGAGTTAGTCAGTATTTTGTCTGAGGTTTTTAATTTTTTTACGAAAGTGTGCCGAAAAAGATAAAAGTCTGCCAAAAGTTACTCCAAGATAAACAATATGTTCAGAAAGTTTATTTTCCAAGATTTTATTTTGAATTTAACAGTTGTTTTTTCTTCCCATTTTTGAACTAAAAAACAATCCTAAACAGCAATCCCAATATAATTAGTCCAAAATCGGTCTTGGATTTGCAAGAACAAGACCAAGATCGTTAAAAAAAAAACCGTTTTTGTGAATAAAAATTATGGCAAAATAGTACTAATACTTTACAATTTTAATTACTATATGTAAACAATTGGTATAACCAATATACTTTTGCATTTATTTTTTCCAATCGTTCATTCGGGCTTAGTTAGGTTTCCTCTATCTGAAAAACTACAGTAATATCTCTATAATAATAGACTAGATGTTAATTGCTAGACTGTTGAGAGACTCTTGCGCAAGACCAAGACCAAGACTGAGTGTGCATGACCAAGGCTTATCTTGGTCTCGCATTTCGGCAACACTAAATATAATGTATCATGCCATATCTTTCACAGGGAGGGTGCTCATGATGTCCTAACTTGGTAGTTAACTCCCTAGGACTTTAACCCTTCTGGCATTTTCACCTTTTAAAACAAATTATCACTGCAGTTAAAACAAACAAAACAAAAAGTTGACATACATAGTAAGGGTATATACAATTGGTATATATACAATCGTCTCTCAAAGATAGAATGGTTTCTGAATTTTGTACTAGTTTATATCAGGGGTTGAAACATTTATTTTTGTTGCTAATGAGTACAACTTTAACTGTTTAAAAAAAAATATTAATAAGAGGTTAAAGATAATGTTTTTTTCAAAGCTATTAAATAAAAGTTTTTACTTTTTTACTTATTTGGTTGTATTTTAGGTGGCGTATGCAACTTTACAGGTTAGAGGCACCATATTGACTATTGAATTACATTTTAAAAAATTGTAAAATTTTAGATGTTTATGTTGTTAGGATGTTTGTTTAAAGAACGCGTTGTTATAACTGAATAGGTTATTTCTAATTTACTTTTTTAATACATATGTAAATGTCAAAAAACGTATTTGTCGTAAAATATCATAGTGAAAAAAGAACATATAAATAATAGTAATAATAGAATAAAAATAAATGAATAAAATAGAATTAAAATTATCTGTAAAAAAAAAAGTAATGAAAATAAACATCTTAGACGCAGGCATACCTATTTACAGTATTTACAGTGGGCCATAGGAACTCCAAACCATACTTGTCCCCCCACATGTGGAGGGAAAGCGAGGCTTCAGTAGATCCCTGCGCTTCTTCCTCAACCACTTCACTGGTATTAAAAGCCAGCGGAGATTGAGTAAGGGACAACCACAGACACTCAATGAATAAAATATATACAAAATAAACAGAGTTATTGATGGAGGTTACCAAAATATACATTGTGATTAATGTATTAGTATTTATTTGTTAATAATGGGCTGACCACTTAAATGCAGACTCTGCAAATACATCTGGGCCGAGTAGTATGGTCTGGCCTGCTGACTCCTCTGAATGTTGAGTCATGTGTTGGCATCTCTGACATCCATGCTGCCTCTTCCTGGCCAACTCTTTGTGCTTGATTCTAGCTAGACATATTGGATGGCGCTCCTCTCTCATGATAAAATTGAAATGATCGTTTGACGTGCTCTTAACAAGAGTTGAAAATAAAAGTTAAGAAATAACTACGAATCATAACTAAAGCACATTGGTATGTAACTAACAAAACCCTACACACTGATATAAACCAGGCAACAGTTGACCAACACATAAGGACACTTTACAAACGATTCCATACTAATTTATACGGACATACTAGCATACTAATAAGAGACAAAGCGTTAGCTGATATGCCCATCAATACGAGGAAGACACTAAAAAGGCGCTGGATGAATGACCTTCTTCTTTAACAAACCATGGAGAGTATGAATCAAGGTGGGGAAGAGGTACTGCTGGGTGCAATCCTTCCTGATGCCTGACATGTCAGTTTCATTATTTTTTTATGAGACCATCTGCTGATTGTCAACGGTTTCTCGAAAGGTGTGACTTAATATTCAAAGTTAAAAAAAAAAAAAATAATAAATAACTATTTTGAAATGGAATGTTAAAATTTTACATTTATTGAATGGAATGTATTAATAAAAGTAAAATTTAAACAAAAAAATTTATATATCTAAATATATAAATACATTACCCTAATTATCTACAAGTTTATACAAACGCACCAATAACAAGTAACCGAACAACTATAGCTGTATATGATCCCCAAAAGAACCAGAAATTTTCATTATCAATACCAGTTGATTTCAGTAATTTCAGCGCCGAACTATATGCCATTGTTAACACCATGATATACAGCGAAAACTCATATATCAACCAAAAAATAATTATTCTGACAGACTCAGCAACTGCATGTAAATACCTAAAATTAATATATCAAAATAAAGCACTGGCACACATTTCCTTTAAAATCATATCACTAATATATAACGCCAGCAACAATTAATTTTTCCAGTGGGTGCCGAGACACGTACGAATATCAGGAAATAAAACGGCAGACAAAACGGCAAATCAAAACCAACTACATCGAATAAATGCGAAGGTTCCTTTACTGCATTTGATAAGAGTAGTGAGGGAGATATTACTGAAATTCTGGCAGCATTTCTACGACTGGGAATGTGCCTCGAAAGATAAGAACCATCATGCAGTTCAACAAAAGATAGCACTGGTTTCATGGTTTGCCGCTTTTAAATATCATCTCTACCGCTCCAGCTTAGTAAAGCTTACCAGGCTTAGGATAAATTATAGTAGAACTAATAAATATTTACATCTAATGGGTATACCTAAGAGTAGTCACTGCCCAACATGCCATTGCTTGGAGGATCCAAGACACATTGCCTTTAAGTGCAAAAGATTCAAGAAGCGAAGAAGAATCAGTTTAGGATCGCAAACTACGGATGATGGAGCTAACTTTCTTCGGTCGATGAATAAAGATAACACCCGTGCCTTGATAAAGTTTTTGAATGACATAAAAGCAGTCATATAATAAAAGTCGCCTCTTATTCTTATTTAATTGTAATCCAAATTCGCCTCAGTTTTTAACTATTAGTCTTTCTAGTTTAAGTTCCATATAAGTTACATTCAATATGTAGTTACATTCAGTTTTATCATCTATCTATAAATAATTAATATATATCTAGTGTATTTCATCATACTACGACAATTAAAATATTTTACTGGCAAAATATGACTTGCTTTTACAAATCTTAAAGCCAAAAAAGAACAAATAAATAAATAAAAAAAGTAAGAGTTAAATTTATAATTTTTATTACAGAGAGTTAACTGTTTCATTCCATCCCTGGTTAATACAAATAGGTTATACACTCTAAACGCACTAATCTGAGATTAATTGCCACATATTCAGATCGACCTTATGAAAGCATAATTAACAAGCAGCGAGTACAGTAATTGCAAAATATAGACCTAGTTACTGTAAATACCATTATCAGAGCTAGTATTTTATAAGAGTTGAGGAATTACAAGGAGTGCGTCATTGACATGTCTTTAATGTAAGGTGTGGGTACACCGGCTCCAGATCTTAACGGTACTCCATCTGCAGTGACTAACATCGTCAGCGGCTACTGCAGTGAAAGGAGAATGTAGGCTAATTACGATCTGCTGGAGGAGTGGGGCTTAGGAAGAATGTAAAAAGGAATCGGAAAGTGCTCCTTGCAACATTGTAACCGTGACCCGGCAGTAAAAAACTCATGGCCTTGTGTTATGAAAATGTAGGGGACGCAACGGCAGCGTACCCTTGGGTCCGCGCGACCTTTGCACACCGCGGTAGTGGGCTCATTTCTTCTAGCGCAATACCCATTGATCGCCCCGACCCGGCGGGAGGTTTCTCAAAATGTAAAATTGGCCCTCTCTGATTAATATCCTCCCTCATTTGTTTACATGGTTCTCGAGACTTATTCAGGAAAGATGAGGAAAACGGATGTCCCTTCAGTAGAGGCACATCATTAAAAGTGTGATAGTAGATTTCAAGTGCTACAAAAACGTTTAAATAAGCAAAAGCCCAATTTTCAGCAGAAAAGTAGGAAATCTAAGTTTTGTGTTGTTTTATGTTTTTTTTAAGTCACCTTTTTGTTGAATAGGAAGCGATAACTAAAACAATATCAGTAATTTTCTTTATTTTCTTAGACAGAAGACTAACGGGGAACCCACATATCAGACTTAAAAGACTACAACTTAACATAAGATACGGCCAATTATACAAACTACTGACTAGAAAATCTCAACTTTCAGTCGACAACAAATTACTGATATATAAGACAATCCTGAAGCCTATTTGGACCTAAAGGCTTGAACGTTGGGGAACAGCTAAATTTTCTAACATTAAATGCATCCAATCCTTTCAATCCAAAGTCCTCCGAAAAATAGTCGATGCTCCGTTCTATGTAACCAACAAAACCCTACATCATGACCTTAATATCCCATTTGTCATAGATCTTATCCCTGAAAATTTTTCCAAAGTCCATCAGAACCTTAAAAATCATCAAAATCCCCTTGCATGATCCATATCTAGTCCCATTCATCGCTACAATCCTCCTCGAAGATAGACGCAGCAGTGGCCCAGAGATCTTTTGTAGTATATATCTTGGAGTTCTGGCAATGGCCAGATTCTCCACTCAAAACATTAGTGTATGTGGCTAAAGCGCTCTCGCTCAATCTCCACTGACTTTAGCACCGCGGTTGATAGAGTAGCGCAGGGATCTCTTGGAGTCCTGCTTTCCCTGGCTTGGGGTTCTCTGCCTGATTGTATATATTGTTTATGTGTATGACTGAATTTTTATGTTTTTAATTTACTTATATTTAGGTTATTTTATGTTTTATTGTATACAGTTATTGATTATTATTCTACTTTTATTTTCTGTATATATATGGAGTGAATGTGTTCATATCTCACTATAATTATTGTCCACGTGGCAGATTATTATATTTCAAGATAAATATAAAAAAATAAATAAAAAAAGAAACATTTCTGTAAATAAAAGTTATTCCTCAGTAAACTAGACTAAATTCGCCGTAAACGAAAGTAGAGGTTGTCATTGCTAAGACCATTTAAAGTGGACTTTTGAGCAGCTAATTTAAGATAAGTTCTGTTTTTAAAAATATCATAAATGATTCGCGATTTTTTGTAGTCATCCTCCAACAATAATACAGATACCCCACTTTTAGAACTACTTCCTCGTTTCATAAGCTTTATTTTCAAATTAATTAAGTTGATGTTTACTAGGGAAAAATTTGAAAATCTCATCATGTAGAGTAAAACAATCTGTGATTTTATATCCTGTCACCTAAAAATCCCTTTGTTTTCTCAAAAAATAACTACAATAACTATCGTAAAGCTTCTTTTTATTTTGTTTCCATGACCTGGAATGTATTATAATGAACGTAATTGCCTTAATACACTTGTTACTACTATAAAAACGGTAAAAATAATCATTTTTCATTTTAAGTGATTATGAACTGTGTTTTCACCCATATCTCTATTATATATATTTCCGTATTTACCAGTGATTAAACTAAGTGTTCCCGATCCTAATATATAGGTTTTCATGAAAATAATTAAAGCAATCAGCAGGTTTATTTATTTTGAACGTAAAGACTAGGAGCAGGAATATTTAATTTGTCCTTACAAATACGGATCAATTCCTATAATAGAGAGCTGGGTGAACAAAGTTTGATAACCATTTTACTTGGAAAATCATTATTTTAAACATTTTTTCATTAAATAAAAAGTGAATTTAGGTAATTATGTTTATTATAATACATCCTAGATCAAGAAAAAAAAATTCTTTGTAACAGTTAATAGTAATAATTTTTGCTGAAGACATGGATAGTTTAAGGTAACATGACTATCACTCCTATAAAATTTCCCTCTACTTAGGGGGAAACTTGTGAACTTTGGATGTCAAAGGAGGCATACTAAAGTTACACTTCTTTTTCTCCAAATGTTTCGTCATAATGCTACCTACTAAAAATAATATCGTGCCGATAAAGCGGATTATAAAATTATAAGAACTTAAATATATAAATCGAAATTTTTTCAAAGATAACCAGTGTTGTAAAAAAAAATAGTTTAAAACAACTAATGAATGCCGAATTTAGGGCTTCTTCAGTGACACAAATACAAGATACAAAAAATACGAGAATCATACAAATAGATGGATTGTTTGGTCCAAATATTTTGCTAAATAATTTATTTTAAATAACCCTATGTTCATCCCTTAACTTAAGTGGCCAGATTTCGCATTGTAAAGAACTGTAACAATCATAATAGTTTTGTTAATTTTTAAATTTCGGGATAGAAGGTGCAAGCTAAGTAATTTTGCAGCCCAAAATTAGCCGCAAATCTATCATATCAATTTTGTACATTAAATACGAACCAGGCAATTCGGTGTTGGAGAGTGGTCTATATTCTGCAGTTAACTCGTTCTTGTTCCGTCTAAATATTTTCCTCAGATCTTTATTTTCAAAAACTATACCCTTAATGTAAGTACCCACGTTTCAAGTTTTGTTAATTTTTTAATTTCGGGATAGAAGGTGCAAGCTAAGTAATTTTGCAACCGAAGAAAAGAATGATAGTTAAAGAACATAGTTTTAAAGAAAAATATTATACATGATATCGGAATGTATTCGCACCTTATGTATTTTGCAACCGAAAAATAACTACAATTTTTAGGCTTTAGCCTCTAGACTTAATTTCCTCTTTAATATATTTTTTCTATGATAAAATCTAAAATTCTTTACCTCTTCAAATGTATTCCTTTCATTATCTATGCCACCAAAAGTGTCTCAATTTCTGTAGCCAACTGTATATTTTGTTTTATTCGAATTTATGTCGAGCCTCACATCTTTACCGTCTTTCATCAATGTTGCATTTATTTTTTGTAGTTTCTGTGTCTTCACTTAACACTACCAAATCATTATCATACCCGAGCAGAAGTATTTTCCTACCCATTTTCAATGCTTTTCAGTATTTATTATCCCTCTAATGGCATGTTAAAATGCTAAATTAAAAATTACAGGGGGGAAAGTATCATATAGTTTTAAACCCAAGTGAAAAAAAAAAACATTGGCGTAAAGGATGTTAATGGTCTTTCCAATTTTATGATAGGAAATTTTTTTTTAATCTAATTTACTAAAATTGATTACACGATTCTTGTAATTAAATAGAAATATTTAAAGAGGTTTTCTTTAAAACTACAAAAAGTTTATATAAACCTAGATTCGATTTATCTCAGAAAAATTTTGTTTTGTTCACTAAGGAGCACTTGTTAATTACCTATATTAAATAATTTCGCTTCCTACTCAACGAAAAATGTGACTGTTTAAAAACGTAACATTTGAGTTTCCATCTTTTTCAGAGGAATATTAAACCATTATTTATATTAACTTGTTTGTAGTTCATGAGGCTTACTATCATCTCTTGAAGTATTTTGTTTTACTTAAAGCAAACCTGGTATGTAAGATAAAAAAGTGAGGACAGAATAAATGAAAGGCTAAACAAATAACAAAGATAAAGTCTTATTATAAAATGTTTTGTTCAGTAACATTTTGTTATTGTTAGGAGACCTTGTCCCAGAATAAAGTTATTTTCAATTTATGAAAATTAACTATGCATCAATTGCTGAATCCTATTTAAAATTTTAAACGTCAGAGGGAGAAATCAATACTTTCCAACTACACGAAACCATTCTAATATTATTTTCGGAGTGTAGTTGTTAGTGGAACAAGGAGTTAACACCCCTACCCAAGTCAAGATGTAACCGATTATAGGACAGTGCGCCTAGAGAAAGTGACGGTTTGTTGAAAGAAGACGGGTTCCATCCGACCTATCCTTTAATTTCTCCTTTTCCCTTTCCCAATCCTCAGTTGGATAAGTCGCTTTCTAGGGATCCACACTTTCCCCGGATTTCACATTATGTCTACTCAATTAAAACAGGCTCCTCACCAGAACTGTTTGTACAGTCACGATTCTGTAGCAATGCCCCGAAATCAGAACCATAGGTCACAAGGCACGATATTTGGCCACTATGGAGCGTTTTGCAATTCCCAACATTTTGCAGACGGAACCTTTTCAAATTATTAGAATCAGACATGGTAACAAATAGTCTTATTCATCAGTCATTCAAAATGGCGTTGTATATAGCTTTAGTACAATGTACTAACTCCTTTTTATCAAATTATTAAAATTTAGTGATATCATCTTATCGTAACCTACAAGTTTTTTATATACGAAAATTCTCAGTAATGGGGCTTTTTCTTATTAAATTAATTAATTTAATTAGATACTAAAAACTTTTAAAAAATATCCATTTGCTTTTCATTTTAATCGTAAGATAATTTGATCACAGAACAGAGAAAAAAAAGAAAGTGGCCTACAAAAATGTTGGACCGTTTGTCCTATATAACCTCGTTATTTTCAGATGTTGAGGGTAGAGGTCACGCAAAACCGACAAATATTTTTGTAATTGTGGGTTGATGGTTGACTGTAGTGAACAATGAAGAGAAGGATAGTTGTGGAGATCAGTCAAAAATGAAACTGGCAAAAATAAATAATAATATTTATTTTAACATTTTTCAAGGTTTCGACCCGAAGTTCAGCACTTCATCAGGGCTCATCGCTATTAATAGAATGATTATTTTTGACAGTTTTATTTATGACTGATCACTCTAACTATCCTTCCCTTCAATATTTTTGTAGATCAACTGTATTCTCGATTTTGCGATAAAAGTATCTTACGATTCAAGTGGAAAGCAAATGCATGTTCATGAGTTTTTAGCACTTGATTAAATAACCAAATATGCCGATCTCTAAATTGAAAACGCCCCAATTCCGAAATTCGTATATAAAAATTTTCAATGTTACGATGAGATGAAGATATTGACGAAGTTTTACGCCAATATTAATAATTTGATAAAAAGGTGTCTGTACCATGGACTGCTTCACATTAAAATGTAATATTATTACATATACAGTTATGTACCATATTGCATTAGACAAAAATTAAATTTTATATTCGAATTAAAGAATAAAGAAGGATATTTAATAAATAAAATAATGATAAAGTATTTGAGATTACATGTATTAATTTTTAAGCATTCGAAGAATACATACAAATTAAAGCTCAAAAAATAAAAAATGCCCATTTTTTACCCCTGAACCCACATGCTCTGAATTTATATCACAAACCAATATTGACATATAAAATTTATTATTATTAAAAATACAAAATATTTAAAATTTTTTATTCACTCAGTATTTAAAAAAATTTAATTTTTTAATTCTTCTTTTTTTAAATTTTAATTAATTAAGTGGATGTACTTTTTTCTTTTTCGAATTCTCCCTAATTTCTGGGGGTTGTTCTAGAGATACAATCGTGTACATAGGTATGAATGTGTTTATAATTTTATTTTAGAAGTGCACATTTTCGTTTCCTTTTATTTTGTATCATTTCCTTTTTAACCGTTTCCTTTTATCTTATTATTATGTTTCATCATTACAATTTTTAATTAATATTGTTATGATATTTTTGTTCGCTTATATAGTTTTTATTATTTATATTCTATAAAAGATGAACAAAAAAAAAAGGAGGATTTTTAATGTAATAATTATAATTTTATTTATTTTTTACTATTTACTTGTCGCTTTGACGGTTTAAAGATTCATTATGATTCGGATTATTGATATATATCGTTTTTACATTTAACACGATTAACGATTTAAAATCAACTGAAGTTCTATGATGAAATTATTTTCAAGAAGACCACATACCGTAGACATAAGTCACCAAATTTGCATCAATTACCACATTTAACTTATAGCCGAGGAATTCACGAAAATAACCCTCTTGAAGTTCATTGACTCCATCAGGAGCGTAAATAGCAGGAAGATGGCAAATATCACTGGTCTCGGCTCGAAGGCAGGCCTCGAATAGAAGTATACAACATTATAACAATATAATATAAAATTATATTATAAGTAATAATATAATTGATAAAGATCATGTTATTATTAAGTATAGATTCATCTTCGAATTTCGAGTAAGCCTATTAGCAAATCTTGGCTGCTATGGGCCTCTAAACGTCAAGATCTCTTCAATACTACATGACAATCAACACTCTCTAAATACTGTTGGAAACTATTGTTAAAAAAAAGGTTAAGTAATTTTTGAGATTTAAGATGTATAACATCTAATCTATGTTATGACGATTCCTAACGCTGAGCAAAAACAGATTAAACAAAGAACATTTTTAAATATAAACTAATCTCCTGGAAACATTAACGCATGACTTTATTTCTGTAATATTTATTCTATATCTATAGTTTAAAATGTAATAACAATTCGAGTGTAAGTGTAGTTCAATAGGAATATGAATAATCTAAAGCCTAGTACACATTAGTTATTATTAAAAAACACTTTATTCAGAAATATTACAATTTGTCACAGTTAAGGACACTTATAATAGAGTTCAGAGATTGCATTCATACCGTATATACAAAAATATAAATAAATAAAGTAATAACAAAAGAATAAGAAGAAAGAACAAAAGAGTAAAAAATATATACACATAAGTAAATAAAAATAGAAATAAAAGTAAAACAAACACCTTATATAAAACATACATTATTTACAATTTGCCAGGTGATCTCCGAACCAATCCTGTCCCCTCCACATGTGGAGGGAAAAGGGAGGCTTAGGAGATCCCTACGCTTCTCCCTCAGCCACTTCACTGGTAGTACACATTAGTAGAAATTGTTGCAAGATTTGTTAATAGACCATCTAGAGGCGGTCTATAGAAATAGTTTTCTGTCTCGTCTAGCGTCCACACTACGAAGTAAATTTCTCAGTCTCATCTTTGCAGCCCAACATGGAGGACATAGCTTTGCGTGAAATGAGTTCCTGCTTAGTGCTGATTACAAGTAAAAAAAGGCAAAAATGTAAACGTTGGTGGATGTGCAAAGTGCTAGCAGAAGGACCTATATTTGGTAATACATTATTAAATAATTTAAGACTGGGAGATGTCACCGCAATCTTCTAGTTTTAAAACTTTCTCGTCAGACCACCCGGGGGACAGAGGACAACTAGTTCACCTACCCGCTACCTGGCAGCGCCACACAAGCTCGCTAGTGTAATAGACGTAAACAATTGTATTTTTGTTTCTTATGGTTATATGATAAAACACTCAAATTATAAATTGAAATATGTATATTTTTATATTATAAATACTTTTTATTAATAAAGTTTAATGGCGATAACATATTCTCATCAAAGCTTAAAAATAACTGTAATTGTAATATCTTGATGCCCGATTTAGACATGGCGGAATGAATACCGCAGTTCTGTCTCCAATTGTCAAGTCCTCGGATCTCCACCCCTTCAGGGTGTAGTCCACCACTCAGATGATTACATATACTTATATACTCATATACGTTTTTGTTCTCGTCAATCTACTGTTCTTATTTTACACTATCCAATAATCTTTTATCCTCTTTTCTTACTCCATGTAAGTTTAGACGCTGATCCGTCCACTTGTAGTCCTATTTACTAAGTCAGGAGATTAATCAATGAAATCATCCTCCCACATGTCTGGAGATTGATCCTTCTAGTTTTGGTTACCAAGGTTGATCCCTTACACCGCACACCGATAGTAATTGAATGCTGATCCGCCTGACACTTAAGGTCATCCTTCTATTTATCTTCCTTCATCCACTCAGCCATCTTACCCTCTATACTGAACACGCACTGTCGAGGCATTCTGGTAACTGCATACTCCTGCAACACTCTCGACAAACTGTAAAACATTGGAAAATAACTAAAACCAACAATCCAACCAAACAAACCAACCAATCGTTAGCTGGAGGCAGACTGGGACGCGTCTCGTCTCTATAAGCCTAATGACGTCCACTGTCAACATGTTCAGCAACATGTCTAACGTTGCATGTCTTCCATTCCGTTGGGGAGGCTTTAAACATACCATTTTTTTGTCTCGCAACAGGGCCTGTAGACCGGGATTGGTTTATAGGCAAGTCTACGTAGACAAACTGAGACATGTGTCTGAGACCAAAATCGCGTAACATGTCTACTAATAATTTAACTTATCGTCAGAAGATTTCTTAACAAATCTTCCTAACCAGTTTTTATTTGGTTCCCTGATATGGTATTTTCTCCTATATTAGTATACACAAATAATTTAATTATAAAAAACAAACCCGACTACAGAAATCTTAAAATGCTATTAATCTCAATGAAATTTACTATTATATCCTACATAAAGCTCTTTGTAGATTATTAGATAAAATGACCTTAAGGAAACTCAAGACGGTTAATAAGTACCAGTTCGACGCAGAGAGTTCAATATTTCCCGACAACACGATATTCCTTTGTCTGTATAGCTGTGGATTATCGCGCTCTGTTTTCAACCGACCAATGATGATATATAGCAGCGAAATATGAACTTTGATTAGAAAAAATGAAAAAAAAATATTAAGACGTGAGAAAGAATGATCCTCCGAAAAGGTCCTCCGAATGATACGTGAGACAGGGAAACATGAATAGGGACCCGGTAAAATTTAACCGTTAATTGGCCAGGCACTCAAAGAATGACTTGAAACGAAATTTTTCCCTTAAACTTTCTTTTTTGTGTTCTAAATAAGTAGAATATATATTGTTTAACTTCATTTTTCTTTTGTTTATAAATACTGTATGGTGTCTTTAAGAACACTTTGGCCATCACAATAGATCAATGATGGTGTCTTTAAGTTCACTTTGGCTATTGGCTAATAAACTGACACCAAAGTTTATAAAAACGTAATTAAATAAGTTATTAGGCAATAAAAGAAACATGTCAAAAATAAATATATTGTAAATAAAATACAAAACGTAAATCCATGATAAACAACATTACGCCTATCCTTGTCCATGGAATTAAAAAACAGGGCCTCTCAGTGGTGTTACAAATTCTCACATAACATTTTTGCATGAAACAACCGTTTGATTCTGGCAACACAGAATTTTCCTTTTTTTACAGCGTCTTTTATCATTGGAGGTATTACGCTCTTTTCACTTAGGGGGCTCAAATTTTAGGACTGAAGTTTCTTCATGTGCTCCAGTGGAAATGGAATTTTCAACTTTTTCTAAAGACATGAATGAAAGCAGTTGCTTACTTGGACAAGTAAAATACGGAAGGTTTCTTTAAAGACATCTTGGCTTATTAAGGTTTAAGAGACAATAGAAATGTATAACAAACCAAATATTGTAGCATTCGTTAAAAATACGATTGCTTGTTCATGCAGAAATAATTCCAAGAAATCGCCTAGCAAAAAGGGTACTATATTAAATGGCAGAATGGACATGAACGAATAGATGACGGTTGGATGACTCGAAGGCAGACCTGCGCCGTGAGAGGAGATAAAGAAGATATGCAAAGAACAGCAACGAGTGGACGAGTGTAGTTTCGGAGGGCTGTACAGTCTATTTATAGATAGATATGTACTAATCATAGATAAATTCAAACAAAATTTAGCTTAATATTGTTATTAAAAAATAATTAACGTTTTATAGAATTTTTTTCTATAACTACATTGCATGTGTAGATGATGGAACAAAGTGAAGCGTTGTCAATATTTTCAGTTGAACATAGCATTAACATAAAGGTATTCAAATGTAAATTGACCGATGAAGAAACTGTGTGTTGACGTATCCAAGGACTGTATTCTTTAAATGGGCAGGCAGGAAATACGTCAATATTTATCACAATATATTTATCGGAGCACGCTCTCAGCGAAGTTATTATTCCATGCAGTTCAAAATATTCATTATTATTTCATTCTGTTAGACCCTACTGATTTGAGAAACACTAGTTATTTAGTGTTTGTAATGGAGTTTACATTTATATTTATCTGAGGAATAAAGAATATATATATTTTTTAAAAAATCATCTTCCTTACAAGGACTTGCGAACTTACCTACAAGATAGTTACCGTAAAAGGTTGACGAAGTAGTGTATGTTCAGACATTTAACTAGCTGAAGAATGGTTCGGACGTTCTGCAGATTATTTTGATCATCTGTGGTTCATTACTTTATAGATGCTTACCGTTGAATCAGCGATATATCTTTATCTTCCTCATCAACATCAACTGTGGCCCTCCCGTATTAATATTTGCGGTACATCAGCCAAAGGTGGTCTAGATTAAATAAAATTTAGGATCTTTTCTACTTTAAACACGCCAGAGATTTAAACATTCACTTACCTACAAATGAAATATATAGTAAGGGACAGCATTAAGATGGCGAAAATTTTCGAATCTGAGTTTTCAACGGAAATACACTTTCTGAGGTCCTCTGAGCCCAAATACCTAGTATCGCAAAATGGCCTGTGTGTGTGTGTGTGTGTGTGTGTGTGTGTGTGTGTGTGTGTGTGTGTGTGTGTGTGTGTGTGTGTGTGTGAACACTCTAGCTCAAAAAAGGAAAGTCGTACGAAACTGAAATTACAAAATTATTAAATTTTGGTATATGGCTGGGATGTTAAAGCATCTGTTTCATCAAAATCAAATTTTTATTAAACTATCAGGTATATCAGTGTAATATTAAGTGGTATTTAATATTAGCTAGGTCTTATTCACATCTCTATCGCTTACAGGGCTTAAATTCCAAATAATCAATATTTCTTCCTCAAAAATAGTTATAATGTGGTTTATTAAAAAAAATTATCTGTTTCTTATTATTACGAGTTACAAAAAAATGCTGAATATAACTTTTGAAACAATTTGATAATTGAATGATGGAGAAAAAAGGAAACATGTTTATTTAGGTCGAAAATGAATCTCTCGAAATAATAGTCAAAAGGTTTACGTATAATCGTTGGAAACTAAAGAATTTTAGAAAAAAACATTAACTGATATAGAAAATCGTAGAAGGTAATGGAGAATCAGGAAAAATTATAAATAATAATTTGAGAAAACTAATATTATTTAACGTAAATCACATGATACTTTCTAACTAAATGTAAACTTTTAAAATTATGTTTGAGTTTGAAAAAAAGTATTGAAAATCTGCCGAATCAAGGAAATGACATTGTTTATAAAACTATTTACTTGTAGGAAAAAAGAAATGAAAAATAAAAATATCCCATATATGTTTAAAACATAGCCTGTTTATAACCTTAAATATATTTACTGCTTTTTAATAACTCTAGATCTGACCTTATATTTAAATAATTAAGTACCTATCGTCCGTTTATTCGGAAAAATCTTTATATAATATTTTAGAATATTAAAGTATTGAATAATTTGACGTATTTCCCATCTGTGAAAGCACAACATTATCCAATTACAATTAGTGTAACAACATGTGACCTATCGATGGTAGGCAATAAAAATCTCCTAACTCCATTTCAGTAAATTTTACTATTGAAAAATAAGAGTTTAATAACTAATAAAAGTATATCTAAAATCATTTATTTGTTAAATATACAGATGTTCTTTCTTGAGTAAATATAGCTTAGAAACTGGAGATATGTTGTTTACAAAAACAGATTACAAGGTTTTGATTGCTACAGTCGATAAAATTAATAGGGTTTGTGTCATTGTAATGGTATGAATGAATTCTTAGCTATATGGTTTGAGCTTTAGCTCCGATAAAAATTCACTTTAAACGTTTTATAATTGACCAACATTGCCAACAAATAATTTCTATTCAAAGTAGAGCGGTGAGTGAAAGTTGTATGATGCGCGCACTAGATTTTTTAAAACAATTTTATTGATGTTATTCGAATAAATCATATATTTATGGTTTATCAAGCTTAAAATAAATTATCAAATTTTCTGTTTAGTCTATACTGAAATTTCATTTACTATGCTTGCTGTTTTACTTTCCTACCTATACTAGGTAAGGAAAGTATTGCAATCGGGTCAAATTTCCGATATGCGGTTTTCGGATCTATGTTTCAGAGCCCCCTGAGTCCAAAAACACATTTTTAGCCATTGGTCTGTTTTATCTATAGACTGTAGCGCGAAAACGGCTCCAACGATTTTGATGAAACTTTCCTATAATGTTCTAATAATTGTCCTTTCAATTTTCGTATATGGACTAAATCTTCGAGAAACATCAGGAAAAAAATTTATACAGAAAAATTTTATGGGGCCTAACTTCCTAAGTATATCTTAAGCGATAAAATTTATAAGGTAATTAAATTTAAATAATTAAATTACTAGCAAAACCAAAAAAATCATCGGAATCTAACCACTATTAGCGATGATACAGCTTATTCCATTTTATACACTTGTTTGTTGTTTTTTTTAAATTCCTACAAAACTACATAAAAATCGTTCATTTTGGACAACTATTAACGAAGTTACAGCTATTCAATTTCCAATGTAAGATTGCCGGCAGTTCATATCCTGGTGTCAGAAAGGGGTAAACGAGAGAAAAAAGATGACCAAGTGAAAGTAAGAAAATCTGTTGCCCGCATCACACAAGCTCCACTATGTCCTCTACTTTTAACAGAAGTTATTGTTTGACAATACTAAGCTACAGCAAAAAGTTTTTGATCAGCAATATTAGAGAGTACTGAAATGTTTACACTGATCTACTTTCTGCCGGTTTACGTTGCTTTAGTTTATCGAATAAATCGTACTCAAATCTTTTATTTGATCATTTTTCAGGAATATAAATCTAGTTCAATTCTTTTTTGTTTCTTCATGAACATATGTAAAGATATAAAAACTTTTCCTAAATAGGTAGGAAAGTTGTGTGAGTGGACACACCAGATGTTTTTTTTTTTTTTTGTTTTTAACTCAAAACATATGTATTATAAAGAATAATTTTTTTTACAAGCTATTCTTTAACACTATTGTTAATGGTATAAACAGGATTACGTGGATGGGGTTCCTTTGTTTATCGGTCGTTAGTAGAGTCACGAACTGCCTTGATTTTTCTTAAAGGCAGCAGTAGCTGCTCAGAGTGCCGAGGTATAGATAGCATGTCCTCATTAAGCTAACCTCGCCGATAATTGATTTAACATTAACTCCCTCCCCGAGGAGAGGAGAGGCCTCTACTTGACAACCAGTAGCGGAAGAAGAAGGCCCACATGACCGTGCCAAGGACTGACACAGATTCAGAGGATGGAAGTGGATATCTAGGTCGCAGGCTCCAATGAGATCACCTTCGCGGAGCAGGGTCAGCCCACTCATCTGGGCTATCTTGGTTTAACTGGTGGTTTTAAACGGGGCTTTAAACCAAGTTTCAACTTGTTTTTTTAACCAGTATCGGTATCAGAGGAATCTTTATTTTCTGTTATTTCAGAACTAGAAAATATGTTTTAAGAACATTTTGTTTATTTTCCTTCGAAAATACTAGATATTTGTACTGTGTCGAGAATCGTCACTTGAAGACAGGATTGCTGTTTCATTTCGTTTTGGACCCCTAACAAACGATTCTGTAATAATATATATAAATTAATAACAGGCTGACCAAAAGAGAGAACATAAATATTAGGTCATAATTGGAAAAATTCCGAACCACTCAGCCTTACGTCTCCAAAATGCAGGCAATGAAAAAAAAAACCGTCAACGTTTCGATAATTCAATAACTGTATTAATATTTATTCGTTAATACAAGCATTATAGCTCTAAAACTATGCCATTTATGAGTACTTGATGTGGCAGAGGACTCTAGACGGGTGTCTAGATATAATAAAACATCTGTAGAATAATTTTTTCTTTCTATGGTATGGGTTACCAGTGCCTCTTTTCCGCCAAATGAGCGGATTTTCTAATTTTTTGCTTCAAATATTTGAAAACGTAATCAGTGTTTTAGAAAGAAAAAATTATCCTACAGATGTTTTATTTCAGGGCGTTTTGCGTTATTGTTGGTTATTTTTTTTTTACTAAAGACGCGTTATTTTCAACTTTAGTTTGAACGATTTGAAAAACTTGATTTCACTGTTATTTTTTATTACCAAGGCGATTCTTAAATAATATTTTTTCATGATTTCTTATTCCCTAACTATCCAGCTTTAGTTGTGAGCTTTCTAAAAGACCAATTATGAGGGGACTAACAAATGCCGAATCTCACTAGCCGAAAAACTAACTCAAGTCATAGACGTCAATTTGTCACGTTTCAACGCCATTTTGGATAAGTGCCGCCACTTTTTTATGGGAACATCGGCTTTCTTTTAATAAGTAATTACAAGGAACACAACTAGTTCCAATTTATTGGGATATTTCAGGGCGTTTTGCGTTATTGTTGGTTATTTTTTTTTTACTAAAGACGCGTTATTTTCAACTTTAGTTTGAACGATTTGAAAAACTTGATTTCACTGTTATTTTTTATTACCAAGGCGATTCTGAAATAATATTTTTTCATGATTTCTTATTCCCTAACTATCCAGCTTTAGTTGTGAGCTTTCTAAAAGACCAATTATGAGGGGACTAACAAATGCCGAATCTCACTAGCCGAAAAACTAACTCAAGTCATAGACGTCAATTTGTGACGTTTCAACGCCATTTTGGATAAGTGCCGCCACTTTTTTTATGGGAACATTGGCTTTCTTTTAATAAGTAATTACAAGGAACACAACTAGTTCCAATTTATTGGGATATGGGGGGAGGGTGTACGAAAGCGTGGTTTGACCCACCGTGTAACATTCTTTTCAAAACACCTACCGAATACCCTCTACCTTCTAGAAAAAAACTAGACTAGAAAAACTTCCAAAGTTCCAGGACCAGATTCAAAATTGAGTTACACAATTTAGTATGAACGACACTATTGTAAAGTAATCGAAATTGGTACATTTTTAAAGCTCGGTAGTTCGTTCCCTGTTGGGCTTAGAATAAAAGCCCATATGTACAAAAATGTTAGATCATTTTTATTTGTTTAGGATTGAATATAACTATTTTTTATCTATGTTGCTCTAAAAAGGAGATATATTATGGGAAAAAAAAACCGTCGCATCATCAGGACAGAAAAAGAACCGCAAATCGAACGTCTCTAAACCATATAACATCTAAACCATGACACCCAATCGCATTTAAATTTCTTTTTTTATTTTGCAGTGACAAAAAAATCTAAGTTTCCCCCCTTGAAAGCCTTGTGGGTTCGTTGTAGTGCTTCAAAAATCATTAAAATCTCGAACTTTTTTTTGGGTTACTCTAAATATCTCCTTTTTAAAACGACATAGACAAAAAAAATGATTATATTCAATCTTAAACAAATAAAAATGACCTAACGTTTTTGTACACAACATTTTATTCTAAACCCAACAGGAAGCGAACTATCGAGCTTTAAAAATGCACCCATTTCTATTTCTTCACAATAGTATGAACGGAAGAATTCTGTAACTCCATTTTGAATCTGGTCCAGGAAATTTGGAGGTTTTTCTAGTCTAGTTTTTTCTAGGAGATAGAGAGTAGGAGGTGTTTTGAAAAGCTTGTTGCACGGTGGGCCAAACCACCCTATCGTACACCTTTTCCCCATATCCCAGTAAATTGGATATAGTTGTGTTCCTTGTAATTACTAATTAAAAAAAGCCAATGTTCTCATAAAAAAGGGGGCCGCATTGATCCAAAATGGCGTTCAAACATGGCAGATTGACTTCTATGACTTGAGTTAGTTTTTCGGCCACTTAGATTCGGCATTTGTCAATCTCCTCATAATTGGCCTTTTAGAAAGCTTATAAGAACTTAAATATATAAAAGTTAAACTTTTAAAATATACTAAAATTCATAAAAACTAACAGAATTTAAATTATAGTGGGATTTTTTTTTTTTTTTTTATTGTCATAATAACTTTAGAAGAAAAGAAAGAAACTATACAGAACAAAATTTTAGATGGTAGGTCAAAAAATATATCTGTATTTTCAAAATACAATAATGCTTCTAGCGAAAAATAAGGGTATGTTTGTGTTTCATACATCCTAAATACTCAATGCCCTTAATTGAGGTAAAATGTATTTTTTTTCTCAATAAAATGTTATTAGTAAAGCGAAAAATATATTTATTTTTTTCTTGACACATACTTTAATTTAATTTAATTCTTTCAAAAGCGATCCCAAAATAAGCAAATTTTTCGAAAATATTAGCTACAAAAACAAAATATCTAAATTTTAATTTTATTTTTAAATTACAATAAGAATAGTAAATATAGCTCACATACCTTATAATTACGAGTTAAACATATTTCCTACAATAATGTGCTAAAGTTTTTAACTCGAATTGATTAACAAAAATTCTAGGAATTAAAACTTAATTTAGCTCATTACTCTAATTGTGGTTTCATCGTTTTCGGGTAATAATAAAATTATTTTCTAATAAATATGATTTTTTATTCAAGATAAGGATAAAAGTATTTACAGAAAGACGTTACATTTTACTTTGAATGTTCTTTATAAATTAAAAAATACTTTAAAGTAAGGAAAGTAAAAAGTAAGCATTCTGAAATATCTTACTTCCCGGTTGTTTCGGTGGATTTGCTTTCTATTTCAAAATTTTCTTTGCAACCTACAGTTGAGTAATTTAAGCATTTCTCAGGACAATTTTCATGTAACAATAATCTGGACCAACGGCTTTGGTTTGAGAAAATATCCATTATATAACCGTCTGTCTTGTCTTATCGATCCTGGAAACGTACTAATAATTCTTTGTATAATAACCGATGTTATGCCATTTATTTTTGCTCAATGTAGTTATGAACTTGCAATTAGTTATTTCATCGGTCACTAATAACATATCGTTCATTTTCCAAAAAATATTTAAAATTTTTAATACATTTTAAATATTTTATCTTTTCAAAGATTTACTCTTCGTTGCATAATGGTGTGCCAACTGAGAATAAAATAAATCTGGTTATGAATAAAATATAAAATTTGTGAATCGATACATGCATTTGCATAGTGCACTGAATGAATGTTGCTAATAATAAAATAATTAATACAATTATTGTGTACATCAAAGTCTTCTTCTCGATACCTTTAATTTTTATTTATATAACCGACTTCAAAGAAAAAAGCTGGAAAAGTTAGGGGCGATGGTAAAATTAGATTCCGAATAACTCAAAAAGTATACACTTTTTTGTCGATATTGTGATAAGATGCTTCAAAGGTATTTAAATTTCCTAAAAAATTATATTGTATATGGTTATTTAAAAGTTTGCCGAATTTCCTAAAAAACAAAACAAAATCGGACAATTAGGAGCAAACAGGTCTGTAGATGTTTTATAAGTTATACTGCAAAGGTTATATCTTTGTTTTGGTTTTTGATTTTTGAATGTGTTACTGAAGTAATCTAATTTTTTTAGCATATTACTAATGAATAAAAAAAAAAATGTATTCCAATAATTGGAATTACCTTTTATTTCTTTTTCTTTGCCACTAGGAAGGTAATGTTACTTTAGATGTATAATTGTTTGAAAATAATAAACTAATAATAATAAGTTGACTCCAGTAGCCTGGCGGGTCTCACATAACCTTGAAGAGAGATTTCGCGCAGGTGGCTTTATCCAGTGGGCGGTCACGAAATTCAGGGAGTAACCCATCCAAGTATTTACCAAGCTCTATTTTGGTGAACTATTACAAGCGAATTATCCCGTTCGACCATCCCGGCTAGTGTTCCCCAAATGCGAGACCAAGACGAGTCTTGATCTTGCAAACGCAGTCTTGGTCTTGCGCAAGAGTCTCGCAATAGTTTTGCAGTTACTTATTAGCTTATTACTATAGACATACTACTGTAATTTTTTAGATAGAAGTAACCTAACTAAGCCAGAATGAAAAAATAAAGGATTTAAATGCAAAAGTATATTGATTGCCCATTATTAACATACAGTAACTAAAATTGTCGAATATTAGTAATTATTTTGTCTTAATTTTTATCAAAAAAATCAATTTTTTTTAACAGTCCTGGTCTTGCAACAGTTAGGCAGCCTTGATCTTGGTCTTGCAAAGTGCAAGACTAAGACCGATTTTGGGCAATACTCATCTCGACCACATTCTTATATGCGCGCGTGTATGTGTTAATTTACTCTGTCTTAAAATTTAATCTGCTGTTTTAATTCATTTACCTCAAACACAGTTTTAGATATTCGTCAGTCTTTATGATATTGACATACGGAAATAAAAAAATAAGAATGGTAAGGAGATGGCTGAGCGTGGATTCTAATATCAGTAGAAGTTAGTCGGGACTGCGGTAGAAAAATACCATATTATATAATAGTATATTTTATTAGATTGTCCAATGTTTCGCCCTACGTTATAGGTCTTCTTCAGGACTATCTAAATAAGATACAAACAATAAATATTATTTATTTAATTATGTATAAACAATATTTATTAATTATAGAAAGATTTCGGGTTTTTAAGGTCGGGTTTCACCTTGTAACCCCGACCTCTGTCACCGATTTCCAATTCCCTACACCTTACCCCACATTATAAATACTTATTAATACCCATCTTCTTTATATTTATTTAACAAATTTACCCATTGTTTAGACCAATTCACGCAACTACCACTTCAATAGCTTCAGATATAATAGCATTTTCTTATCTCACCAACTTAAACTTTTTTGATAACAGACAAACAACTACTTTTACAACCCCCCTAGTCCCTTTCTACCTGTCATATGTTGTCTGGCCGAAATCAGACAACCAGTCGCCATAATGCCTTTAACAGTGCCTGACGGAAAGGTATTTTTTGGGTTTTTATTATTATTTTTCCCTTGATATACCTACTACCTATTACCCTTATATACTCCAGATATCCTAATAATCCATTACCTTACCAAATTGAAACTGAATATCAACTGTTCTCTACATATACTGTAACTTTCAGAATTAATATAAGAAAAGAAAGTTGCAGCACTATAATTATAATATATCTACAATATTACAATTAATATATACTTGTAGGCCCATGCAAAAATTCGCACAGTATGTTGTTCAGTGATCAAATAATAAATTAATAAGAAAATAAAACAATGCAACATATCATAAAATAAATCAATAGTTACATTCTCACTAAATATAATTTCGCAAATAAAGTTTCTTGTCTTTCATAACATTTTGCCTGAATTTTCGGGGTGATTTTGCGCGTCTGAAGAAGAAGAAAATCTTAAAAATTGGTGGCTCAATCTTGTGATTTTTCGGTGAAGAATTAAAGATGATGTGGCTTACCGACAAAAAACACCTTCGATAAATAATATAAACTCTTCCTCTCGATCATAGGGGCCTCAAGTCGACAAAATGAGACATGTATTCAATGCCTTTCATATTGAATTTTATGCAGTATAGTTGGCTTATGCAGAAATGCAGTATAATTGAAGAATGCAGAGCCTTCAGAACTATACGGGTATTGCTGTACGCATCAAAATCTTCTAAGTCCAATCTATCAATCTACAGACTTACCGCCGCTTCAGTATTGAATCATAACAAAATGTTTGTATCGACTTTATTTATTTTAGAAAGAAAAACAAAAGCGGAGAGCTAAACCCCCGTGGAATTCTGAATCCAACGGTACCCCATTCGTGGTACTTGAGCATGACAGGAGCTCATATTTGGTACAAAACCGATTTCGAGCCTTAATGTAGTAATAATATATATATATATATCTTATATAGCACTGAAGAAGACCTACAACGGTTGGTCGAAGCGTTGGACAATATAATAAAATATACTATTATATAATATAATATTTTTCTACTGCACCCCCGACTAACTTCTTCTGCCATTAGAAAAAAAAATTAACGACTTCCTGATTTCGAATTGTTTACAGTGAGTTCAGTCTTAGAAAATTTTACAAGATTTAAATAAATTCCAATATATAAATCACATTCTGCAATACTGTGTAATAATAAATAAAGTTAATAATAAGCAAATAGTTGATAGAATAAACTAAATGATTAATATACTTGTTTCACTTTGAATAACATAGCTAGCTTATAATTTAAAGAAAATTATATACTACTAAAGCTGTTACATACTTGTAATAATTTAAAGTGGTTTCATGGCCAGCTAGACTGTTTGACGTTAACACTTACTTAAAGTGTCCATTATCTGGTAAAACCATAAAATGATTCCTTCAAGTGTTATTTACTCTTGATATAGAGTTACTGTTATTGACGCAGAAAACTATTTGCATTGATGGAGGCTATATGATATAAGCTAATCACAAGTATTTTTCCGACAAATATCTAATAATTTTATTTGTTTGATGAGTTTTTGTGTAGTACTTAACTTTTAATATTTTCAGAATGCTTAAATGAAGCAACTTACCTATTCGTAAATTAGATTTATTTTTTACTTTTTTTTTTTGCTCTTTCTACTTCCAGTTACTAATTTAAGATATGTACGAAACTGTAATTATGCATTTAAGTTGGGTAGATTCCTGGGTTGTTTTATCAAGTGTTTTGTTGAAATTTGCTTACTAGACATTACAAGATAGATTCTACACATGTTTGCAATTTCCTCAAAAAAGCCACTAACGTCTTTGACTAAACGTTAAATTCATGTAAAACAAATAGCCATCCCTAACATTAAATCAGCTAAATGCAGAGTGACGAAAGAAAATGGATATTAACTGGAGTAATTATTTTTTGAAGTAATTACCCATAAGAATCATTCGTAGTATCAATTGATTGTTTTAATTAATAATTTATAATTTTATATTATTGGATAAGAAATGAATGTTCCAATAGGAATTTAATGGAATTTCTAAGGAAAATAAATATTAAACAATAAATTTTGTTTTTAGTTTAATAAATTAAACATATACAGTAGAAAACATAGACATAATTTATATTAATCTTCATAAGTTCTTATTTACAATTAAAATACCATGCTTAAGGTTCATTAACTTTTTGGCTCTGGCAGATAAATTATTTATTCTGGCTCGTTGGCCGTGAATCGACTCAGCACACCCAGCCTCTACACAGTGGGTTCCCTTAATTAAACAATTAGTTAATAGGGGGACCCGGCGCTTGAGCGTGATCTCCGTAAAATCACAACCGTTGACCAATAAATTGTACTTTACCTGAATGGTACTGAACCCCAGACACTTCATGGATTGTAGTGGTACAGGTTTTTTATTAACTTTTTAAAAAAATAATTTTTAGTAAGTGTAAATCAGGTGGCAAGTGTGATGCCATATTTACCATGCCATATTTATTTTTTCTCTTAAATAAAGATTATATTTGTTTGATATAAAAACTATGTTTTTTTTCATTTCGATATTCATTATTTGAGTGTTGGTTGGCGATATAATTAGAGAATATAAAGATATAAACTAATTTCATTTCTGAAATAAATGATAATGGAAATAAATAATTTCAACAGAATATTTTGTCATTACAAAGTTAATAGACATTAAAAAAAATCAAAATTGACTAATTTATGTAATCCTCATAATATATATTTTTAAAAAGAACATTCTAATATTTGCATACACAATGCCCCTCTTGATTGAGAATGATTATTATTAATAACTATTGCACCATTTTAAAAACCATAAGTAAAAAATAAATCATTATTAAAAACTAGTTGGCCCGTGCGAATAATTCGCACAGTATTGTTATGTGATCAAATGACAGATAAATATGAAAATAATAAAATGCAACGTATCATAAAATGGGGAAATCAATTATTATTTTCTCGCTAATTATAATCGACAAAAGAAACAAAAATGATTTTAAACTTCATTAATCCCCTTTCCTTAAAATGGCACAGGACAGTGCAAGGACAAAGTTCGACAAAATATATATATAATATATATATATATATATATATATATATATATATATATATATATACATATTATATTGTATGTACTTATATATGTAATTATTAAAAAAAATAAAATGGAGGATCAAAAAAAAAGTACATTTTTAAATTTCAATAATCTTTATCTATGCTAATAATCATCCGATTACGATGATTTTTTTTTTTCATTTTGTAGGAATTTAACAGTGTTTTAAATGACCATGTGTAAACAAAAAAAGTGTTTACTTTTTCAGTTATTTGCAAGTTTCTTTTCATTAATAACTGTTTCCCCGAAATTTCAGAGGCATGTAACTATTTTTACCACCTGAAGGAGAGGAAAACCATCAAAATGATGGCTCAAGCTTGGAATTTGATGAAGAATTGACGAAGATATGACGTGCCGAGGAAAAAAACAGCTGATAAATATCATAAACTTCTCTCTCGATCATAGGAACCTCAAATCTACGAAATGAGACATGTATCTTATGGCAGAACTACAATAAACGTGAGATTGTATGGAAGCGAAACATTTGTCATGCATAATCTCGAAAATGGTACATTTTTGGGGTTGAAAACACAAGCCCGATAGTTTCGAAGCAGCTATCAGGTTGATGGTTTTCGCATTAAAAGCTTCAAACCTCAATTTGTTTCGATCGATCCACCGCCTTACCGTTGTTGCAGTATTGAAACTAGCGGAATTTTTATATAAGCTTTATTTATTTTAGAAAGAAAACATAAGCGGAAAGTACGATTTGATGACCCCAAGTAAAATTCTGGATCAAATGGTACTCAATTCTTGGCATTTGAGCATGACAGGAGCTTACATTTGGTACAAAACCGATTTCGAGCCTTACTGCAATAATATATGTGGAGATTATAACGGTTGAAAAGAAACAGGGCGTCCCGCAAGTTCGATGAAGAAACTCAAAATTCTGAAGAACTCTTGCGCAAAGAAGAGGTCGGCGACCTCAACTCTGCCATTTATTCCACTTCCTACATCTCGAAAAAAAAAAGATATGTTACGAGACAACTATGGGCTGAAGTTCTGAATTAAAAAAGAAAAGAAAAGTTTTCTTGGGAATTAAAGCAATCACAAAAATTTTAACCTTTAAATATGAAAATTTCAAAGTATAAACCGTCAGATTACAATACTTGAAACTACCACATATAAAGGAAAGTCACCAAACATAATTTTTATTTTTATGTCCCGAAGACAAAAAAAATCATGTATATTTTTTCATGAAATAATTTAGTAGCTAAGAAACAAATTTTAGCACAAAGTTGTGGAAAATTGGCTCTCTGAACTAATAGAAAAATCGACATAGTGTTATTTACCTCTAGGGTACAGATTATTCATTTATTGAAATTTACAACTTTATCAACTATAAATACAAGTATTGGCATATAGCTAGAACAGACTTGATGAGAAACTACCCATTGGTAGCACTCGTATTGTACTTCTACGTTTGAAGGTCTCGAGGCCATCTTCTTTTCAGACACTTAGTAGGGTAGCCATGAAACGAAGAGAATGCAAGGATAGAAAGAGCTCGGGTGGGGATGAAGTTTATTATAGAAGAATAGGAATCTCGATTGGGCTAAATCACCAACATATGGAACATTAAGGTCATTATGAATATTTTTTTTTGTAACAAAGTAACGAGCATTGACGATTTTGTGAAGGATTTTAGATTGCAAAGATTATATTTGCATTTGATGAATTTTTGAAGCCGCAAAGCTCTACCTCAGTTCAAATAGGCCTCTAAATAGTCAAATAAATGAGTATTTTACAATTAATTGGAAAATTAGAGTGTTAGTCTAGAATGTGTTGGGATAGCCAGAATGCTTATTAATTTCTTGTCGTTTCAATCTGGTATGAAGATTACAAGAAAAACGTTTGTCCGAATCGAGTAACGGAAATAAACAAAAATTTATTAATTTTTTTTTACCGAGAATAATCTTGATAAAATGCGCTAAAAGAAAAAAGAAGTATTTTTGTTTAAATGTCAGCTGATTAAATAACCACACAATTAGCAAATTATGGTATGTTCATCGAAATTTATAAGTGAGTAAAAATAGAAGTTCTCCATTATTAAGAAATAATTAAAAATTATTTTCATTGTATATTTTTTTTCCAGCAAACAGAGGCTCTTTTAAGGAAGTTATGGACAAGTAAAGTAGTCAATGACATCATGAAGAGAACATTTCGGTGGCCTAACTCCATCAAGTGGTGAGTCATGGTGGAATTGAAGCTAGCTGCTAAAGAGGATGTACCAGTCCATTGGTCCATGTACCAGTCATGCTACATAATAACAGTTATATCTAGAACAAATATATACAGCTTTATTTACCAATAATTAATTTATTGAAATATCATTTCTAAATAAAATGAAAAACCCCATATCAAGAACTTGTAGCAAATTCATGATTTACTTTTTGGGTGGGGGATTTTTAATTTTTTTTTTGTTTATTTATAACAGTAATTACTCTGAAAGAAATAGAGAAAATAAACAAAATGATGTTTAAATCGTCTTTGAAGGCCTGTACAGTTCTTTTGAAAAAAAAAAAAAAAAGGCAGTACTCACAGGAACAATAATGCTTTTAGGTATACATGTTTTTTTTTACAAGTATTTAAATTTAGTGGATGTATGTACGTTAAAATTAGAAAAGGACATATTGTTATTGTTCAAGTATTTCGCTCAGTTTACTCCACTTGTGAGATTAAACTTAACTTAAACTTAAACAGTTAAACTCATTTAAACTTGTGCTTCAAAAATATAGAACAGATTCTAAACAAAAACTACAATTTCAATAATAACCAAAACTCCATAGTATATTAACAACATTACTTTAAATACATACCTTCAAAGATGAAAAGTTAACGAACACATATGGACATGCTTTTTTTTTATTTATTGAGTTATATAACATTCTACCTTATGGACAATGGCTATAGTGAGATAAGAATACATTCACACTATACATAAAGAAAACATAAAATAAACAGGAACAAAATAACAACTAAATAATAAATAAAAAGCATATTCAATAAATAAAAATAAAATATTTTAAAGATCAGTAAATTAAATAAAAAAATCACACATCCATGCCAATATATACTATTTACAATCAGGCGAGGAATGTGAGGATAACACAAATCTCTTGGTAATCATATAAAACTACAGAAATCAGCAGTAATTTACAAAATTTTTAGTTTGTTTTCGGTATATTGTAATTTTCTTTAGAATATTAGTTAGGCGTATATGTATAATCAATAATTAATTATTTTTTTAAAAAACATAGCATTAAAGTAATTGAATTATTTTGAAATATTTATCTACACCTGTAAACGACTATTGATAATCAGCAGATGGTGTAATAAAAATAATAAAACTGATTTGGCACACATAAAGAAGGAGAGCACCTAATAGTAAGTACTCCAGGAGGTTTCACATCCATTGCCTTTTCAGTCTCATCCTCGTTTTGATGTACATATCACCTGAAGCATGTTAGTATGTCGGTGTAAATTATTATGAAATCGTTTGTAAAAAATTCTTAATGTTGTTCAACTGTGGGCAGAAGAAAGTCAGGACGTAGGGTTTTGTTAGTCACATACCAAGATGCTTTAGTTATGAGTGGCAAAATTTTTTATTATAAGTTTGAAGTTTTTGTAAGTGCATCTATTTAGTTATACCGTATATCTGTGAGGAGTATTTCCACATACGTTTAAGTAAATATGCGTTTGTATCCAGTTTCTGTCTTAGTTCTAATTCGACTATTACGGGTCATCCGTTTCGTTTGAACATGTTGGCCCCAAGCCATCTTTCTGTCCAAGGTTAAACCAAGATAGTTAATAAGAAAAAATAATTAAATTCTGAACATGAGATATTAATATAAACTATTCTTAGATATTTTTGAGAAAAATATTTTAAATACCGTAACTAAAATCAAATTATATTATAATTGTTAAGAAAAAGCCATCTCTGCTCGGCCACCTATAGACTCTCTTGGGAACATAATCGTGAGGAACTGTCCATTAATCTTTCTAGCCAAGCCACAGTTCAGCAAAGCTTCCATCAACCAAAGTATCGTTAATCTAAAGAGCTATAATCTAGCTAAGAAGTAATAAATCAGAAAAAGAAGTGATTGTGGGATCGGATTTTAGGAAGTTTTATCTCTATGAATACTTTATTATTATTATTTATGAAATTTATAACTGTACAAATTAATATTCATTCAGCAAATGTGAAACAAATAAATACATAACATAACAACTTTTGTAGAGAATCTACCCATTGGTAGCACTCTTACAAAGTATCTATATTACGAGATCACGAAGCCATTTTATTTTCAGACGCCTAGGAGGGTTATCAGGGATCGAAGAGGAAGGAAGCTTAGAAACGAGAGGTTTAGGATGACTCGGAAGTTTATTATGTAAGGATGGGTACCTAGATTGGGCCAAATCAGAAACACATGGAACATTCAGGTCATTATGGATTATATTTGTTACATGGTAAGGAGCATTAAAGATTTTTCGAAGTATTTTCGATTGTGAAGATTGGATACGAGATGAATTCGATGGTTTAGTGGAGCCCGAAAGCTCAACTCCGTAAGTCGAAATAGGTCTTATTATAGTCATGCATATGAGTTTTTTGTAATTAATTGAATGCTTAGAGCGTTTGTCTAGTAATTGCTAGAGTAGTCAAAAATGTCGGGCGGTTTCTTGTCGTTATAGTCTGGTATGAGGATTCCAAGTTAGACGTTTTTTCTGGGTATCGGATTTGTTTAACAGAGATAAGAGCTGAATTATCGAAGGATATTGTGGGACAGGAAATCATAGTTTAACGACGAAGGGTAAGGTAATTTGATTTATTGGAAGTTATTATAATGCTTCAGTTTTGACACCATTCTTCAAGATTTGTGATGTAGGATTGAAGCATTTGGGATGCTGTTGTTTTTCTCTATGAATATGGTACTTAAAATATAAATATAATTATTTAATATTATTACTTGTTTTTTTCAAAATTAAAATCTGTAGTTTTTTACTCACCTAGTTAAAAACATGCAAAATTAATATTCTGCAATTCCCTAAAAAAAAAATCATTAATACGTATATATATATATATATATATATATATATATATATATATATATATATATATATATATATATGAATTGAATAACTGATAGCTAGTAGGAATTAACTGTAGCAATGTCACTGTATTTAGTAATCTTTACTCCTGGACCACCATTTTTAGGTGAAAGCTCGACTACAAGCAATCGTTTTATGAAATAATTATTGATATTATGAATTCACTTTGGCAAAGTATATTTACAGCCAGTTTAAGATTTGTTTTTAATTTGTAGTACGTTCGGCAATGTTGTACGTGGTATCTTCGTCACAATCACTAAAGAATAAAAAAAAAAACTATTAGAAACATAAGAAAAAGTATCTAGTTAATTAAAATTATAGTAACTATAACTTTGTGAAACTTTTCATAATAAACAATTCGAAATATCAAACAAAATGTAAATGTCATAAAATTGAAGTTATGACAGTTTCTAAACAAAGATTTACGTAACTCAACTAGCAACAATTCATCAGTCAAAATTTAGTCAATTCAGACAACAAAAGAGAACCAAATACATAATGCAAACAGTTTAATCGTAGTTTTGCTTTCTATTGCTCGATAAATGGTCAGGAAACAATTTAAAACGGAATAGTCGATTGAAGATGATCATACTAATCCACAATTCCATCTTACTTCTTCCATTTGGACAGATTTCCCTGTAACGAGTTATCCACCATTATTAATAACTCAAGACGAAGTACTCGTCAGAATTCCAAGCGTTCTCTACGCTTTTGTCTAGATTGTTATTACCAGGTTCGATTAGCTGCCAACAGTGGAATTTACACTTTGCACAGATATTCAGCTCTCGTTACATTCTTATTTCTTTTTTCAAGCATTATTCTTCTTTTTTTACTGTTCTATTACGACCGCCTCGCGCCTGACACTTTCTAATGACTCTTTTAACTAAACCACCTTAACAAATGATACAGATACGTAAAAAAAATTAATTAATGATCATATACCGGTTTATAATTAAAATCAATTTTATATTTACTGATAACACAATGGGTATATATATATACATATATATATATATATATATATATATATATATATATATATATATATATATATATATTCTACTTTCTAGACTGTTAAATAATACATATTTCTTCATATTTTCCTCGGTCTAATGTAAAATAACATATAAAAAAATATAATAAAACATGTGAACCAATTAGAATAGCCTTTATCGTTGAAATTTTTTAACGAAGCTAAAGCTTACAGATAACAAATCATTAAGACATTAGAATTACAAAAAGTCTATTTATTATACCGACGGTAGGCAATAAAATCTAGTAATTCCATCTGCTTTTATAAACCACACAACTTCAGTCTCTGAACCTTTCCGTTGACAGAATGACTAAGTACAATTTCAACATTTTTGAGTAATGTCATTTTAGTGATGTTTCTAATTGATAAAGTTGTATCTATACAGACAGTGAGTAAGTTGATTCCTGAGTAGGTGATTGCATTGTTGAAATATAGAACTGTGAATAAAGATATAAATTTTCTCATTAGGAACATCACTAAAATTAATAATAAATAATCTAAGGACATCTATGACATATACCCACCTATCTTAAATACGTAATCTCAGTTTCGTACGACTTTTCGTTTTCGAGCTACATTCACACAGACTATTTTGCGGGACTTGGTTATTTGGACTCAGGGTACCTCAAAACGCGTATTTCCGTTGAAACCTCAGATTCGAAAAATATTTTTTTTCCTTTGTTCATGATTTAGTTTATTAAGTACACTAACGGATCCAGGTCATAATTTTGGAGGAGCTTCAGCCCGAACAATTTTTTTTTTTTTTTTAATCTATATACGATAATTACTTCGGAAGAAAAAAAGAAACTTAGCAACAATATAAAATGGCGTTTAAGTGATTATTTAGGTCCTCTTAAATGCTATAAGACGAACTATAACACTTTCAGAGACAATTTTTTTAATAAAGAATAGTTATACTTTATCATTTTGGAGGAGGGGGCTTCAGCCCGAAAGTCCCCCCCTAGACCCACCTGTGATTAGGTACATGTATTGAGAATAAAAAACACAATACGACAGACCATTCATAAGAAATATACACAATATTTCTGTAAATATAAACTATCTAAAGTTTTTAATAAAATTTTTATCTATCAATATAAATAAAAAGCGTCAATTAGACGCAATTTTACAACTCTTTCGAGTTCTGGGTAAAGAAAAAGTATTTATATTTCATCCAAAGCATTGCCAATATTTTTGCATTAATTTATTACGTAATGATGTAGAAATGGTTGACCGTTGATATAATATGAGAAGAAGTTAATCGGGAGGGTGCGGTCAAATAAATACTAAATTAAAATATAGTGTATGTATCAGTATTAGTGTATGTAGTAGTGTATTAAAATATAGCTTATGTAAATATTAAATTAAAATATAGTGTAATAAGTGGGTCGAAACGTCGGCAAAAATTAAAATAATTACTATATTTTAATTTAGTATTTATTTGACCGCACTCCCCCGATTAACTCCTTCTCATAATTTATTACGTATTTAATGCAGTCGATTAATAAAGAATCGATAAAATATCCTACAATGAAGTCTGTTATTACTCATAATGACTTCACAGAATAAGATGCTGTCACAAAAGCTGACAATATATCATTCACTGAATGAGGTGTATCATCGGCAAATGTAATTTACTTATAATTTGATATATAAATAGCTTCATTTATAAAAATAATTTTAAGTGATGATCAAATATTGTATGAAGGACTTAATAATAAAGGTGTATTAGTTTAATTGTTTGAAAAATAAAGTTAATTTCATGGATCGTCTTAAAAATTTTCAATTTGCCTACACCTTGTTCTGTATATGAAGGGGTACGTAAAGTAATGGCGGTCAATCAATTAAACTTCAAACAAATGTTTACTGGACTTTAGAATTAATGGACTACTTTTGAAATAGCGCGCTCGACTTACCGTTTATTTTAACATATTGGATTTTTTAAAATTCTTAAATCCATTCTAAGAGACTGAAATAGTTTAAACGAATTAATCAGGATTTTGGTTTGAAAAAAGTCAGTTAAAGCTAAAAATTGTTTCAATATGTGTAGTCAGCTACTAATAAAGATTAACATGGTAGTGCTTCGATTTCTTTGGCCAGTATTAAACAGTATCACTAGCGGATTCAGCATTTAATTTTAGGGGGGGGCTTCAGTTCGAAAGCTTTTTTTTCATAAAAATAACGATAATTACTTTGGGAAAAGGTAAATAATTAGCTAAAGTCCTTTTAAATGTAATTACACGAACAGTAATACTTTAAGAGATAATTTTTTTCCATAAAGCATGGTTATATTTTACCATTTTTTTTTTTTTTGCTGGGGGAGGTCAAGCCCAAAGCCTTCCCCGTAGATCCGCCCGTGAACAGTATACCCAGTATACCCAAATATATAGAAATTTTCTTTTAGATTATTGAAAATAAATTTATATATGTATATAATCCTAACAGATAATTTTGATTTATTTTTTCCTCCCCAGTTCATTTCTTTCTATCATGCCAGAGGTTAGTATATTTGTATTCGTAAAAGAAAATATGAATTTTATTTTTAAAAAAATAGGTTTTCTAAGAATTAAAACATAAATATAATTACATTGGAATAAAGAAATTGTTATTTACATTATAATATTCTTATTTGTAGCTATGTTTACAAATGTGAATATGGACTCAAATATTTGTATTAACAATATTCATTGGTTGCCATCCATAACTATGATTACATTTCGTATTTATATTTACGATTATTAATATGCTCAACTTCTCAAGGTACCTACCTACCTAAATAATATAAATCAGATCATATTTTTTATAATATAGTTTTCCTACGGTAATTCAATCTTTCAAAATAATACATAAACATTAGGTATTATTTTATAATCTAATTAATTTATTTTATAGAGGTCTTAAATATTTAGATATAGTTCTTATATGTATTCAAGAAGAAGGTAGGATCTCATAAGTATTCAAATCGTTCTCTAGTCAGCCTTTGTCAAATAATTAAAACTGAAAATAATTTCGCAATAAATTATGATTCGCCAAAAATTCCATAATATCATTAGGGATTAAAATTTTCCCTCCAAAAAAATTTTAATCCCCTCCAAAGAGAAGGCCGCCAATACGTGATTCAATAAGAAAGGAAGAGAGCGATTGGATAACACAACGACTGCGCTGTAGTGACGGTCAATAGCTAACAGATTGCTGGAGGCAAATGGACTTATTGCCGTCAGAAGTAACAATAAATAAAATTAATAATGATCATAATGTATAGTATATTACTTTTTAAAAATAAAAAACAAGTATATTTTTATAAATTATCATCAATATCTGAACTAAAGATGGTAAGATTATTTAGATGAAAATTTAAAAAAAAGTATGGTCATCACAAAAAAAACTATGGGGGTGTGCTTTAGACAAAACGTTAAAATTGAAAACATCCACAAGGCGAGATTAATAATATGAAATCTAAATTATAAACAATAGCTCATTATAAAGAGGATGAAGTGGAGAGCATTTCTCTCGCTTACAGTATGCAGGTCCGATTTTTAGTTTCTGAGATATTTTAATCCAAATGTAAAATCATTTCGATTAATCGACTCTAGCCAACTTTACCGGAGCGTTAATGCCCAAAGAAATCTGACGGGTCAATCTAATTCGTTCTTCACATAAAAGTGCAGAACGCTTCTGAAGTTTTTATTAAAAAAAAAACTCTTACCATTCTTTAGTAGAAATAGATATTTTTATAACAAGTGAAGTTAAAGTAAAAATTATAGACTGTATAAAATATTATTTAGACAAATTAATTACCATATGTTTTTACAGTGTTATATATGTAAAATATGTATGTCGTGTTTTGAAGTGAAAACTTCATTACACGCGTTTTGCTCTTTTTGTAGAGAAAACCAAAATAGTGTCGAAAGCTAAATGATAAAAGAGTTTTATTAAAGATATGGATTAAAATATCTCAGAAACTAAAAATTGGACCAGCATACTGTAAGCGAGGGAATTGTTCAGCATTTTATCCTTCCTATAATAGGCTATTATTTAAAATAGCATCTTAACACGACGCCGTTTTAGAGAGGCGAAAAGAAGAGGGTAGTGTCAAAAACCAAATAAATGATAACGAGTTTTATGGAAAATATGGATTAAAACATCTCAAAAATTAAAAATCGGACCATACTAAAAGTATTTCGTGGCACTTTAAGCGAGAGAAATGCTCAGCATTTCACCCTTTTTAAAATGAGCTATTATTTATAATTTATATTCATATTAGTAATGCTTGTTGGTGTTTTCGCTTCTATCGTTCACATACCTAAGTTTTTTTTGTCACTATCCAATTCCTTTTAAGATTGTACATTTTAATCATTAATTTTATTATAATAAATAATCAAGTGCCACGAAATATTTTTAGTCCGATAAGAATGCCACTGATAAAGAAGGCAGCTTTTATTTTTATTTCTTTAAGCATTAGTACACCTACAAATTTTAATTTTTCTATTGATGTGATATATACAATTAAATATTACTAACATATACGTAATAGTTCGTGGTACAGACCTCTTTTTATCAAATTATTAACGTCCGCCTTAAGCTTCGTAAATAGCTTCATCTCGTTGTAACCTACAAATATTTTATTTACAAAAATTTTCGGAATTGGGCGTTTTCAATCTGGAAGGGGGCAAACTTTGTATATTTAATTATGTATTAAAAACTCGTAAATACCCATTTGTTTTCCATTTGAATCGTAAGATAATTTGGACACAAAATCGGAAAAAAGATATCCTTCCAAAATATTGAACCGTTTGGCGTAACCTACTCCCGAAATTCTCAAAATAACGAAGTTATATAGGGACAAACAGCCCAATATTTTGTAGAGCACTTTTTTTTTAAATCAATTTTGTGATCAAATTATCTTATGATCCAAGTGGCAAGCAAATGGGTATTTGCGAGGTTTTCTTACCTGATTAATTAGACAAAGTTTGCTCCCCTCCAGATTGAAAACGCTCTAATTCCAAGAATTTTCCTAAATAAAATAGTTGTAGTTACGATGAGATGAAGCTATTTACGAAGTTTCAGGCGGATGTTAATAATTTGATAACAAAGCGGTCTTTACCACGGACTATAAACCGTAGATTTATATCTATACAATAATATCGGAGCACGTATTTTCTTTGGTTCTCTTTTACGACCCCTTTAGTTATTTATTAAATTCTTTCATATTTTATATTTAAGCAGTTTTGAATGTGAACTGATTAATTATTTCAAGTAAAAACAATTAAAGATACTTCAGAGGAGAAAAGTTAGAAAATAAGGCATTTAAATCCTGGTACAGAATATCAGTGAGAATAAAACCTACATTGCATTAAAAATCGCTTGATTTGACAATGAAATAACGAATTTAATCAAAATCGTTAGAGATATCTTGAACGGGATTCACTTAGTAAAGTATAGCTGAGTAGCTATTTAACTTTAAATTGGGGCCTGGTATGCACAGAATGTATAGAGAACTGAAGATGAGATTGTGTGTAATGACAACATAACTACACCCTATAATCAACTATTAACAACGAAATCACTGCTTTATTTCTATAGGCAAATTGATTGCGATACATTACATTTCTAGACAGAGTAATCATAATCTTTTTAGTACACAAATGAAGTTTCTTTGTGTTCGCGAACATAGCTTATTTATATTCCGAAATAGATGTGATTGAATAATCATGGCAACCGCACCCATTAGAATATAATGTTCATATTCCTGTGCATAGCTACTAAGGTAAAAAAAAGTAATGTGACCCTGATATTAGCCAACCTTGTAATATTAAGCTTGTTGAATGGACATTGTTCCACGCCCACCAGCGCTCAGGAGACTGTATGCGTCGAATGAGAAAAAAAATGAAATATAAAATAAAACGTGGTATCGAACGTTCCTCAGATCGGACCCGAGCCCCACCCAAGACGCTATGTGTAATACTAGGAAGAGATGGAGGTTCTGAAGCTAAGGTACTGACTGGCCTTGCATCCCGGAGCAAGGACGTATTGTAATGTGTACACAATATTTCATAACCATAGATCCTTCAATACCCTCGGGTGGATATTGTTGCAGTTATGCAACCATCCACTGGAAGCCACCCACGTCCCGTTAGGTCTGGAGAAGGGGACACTGCCGCGCCCCCTTCCACATTATAAACCTCATTAGCTGGAGTCTCCAGTTTCAAGCAAAATGGATGATCCAATGGCTTTAGGAAAGGAACTGATTCAACTGTCAGCGTTAAATATAAAATTCATAAAAATACTGCAAATTATCAATTAATTAAAACGCTTTTTTAGCTATCCACAAATAAAATTCTGTATTCATCATAACATTTTTCCACCTTTCTTCGGTGAAGTATGCCATATACATAGTGTAATGATAAAAATTGCTATGTTTTGGGGTGTTTTATTTTATGCGGGATTCCACTGGATAATTACCCAGAAATGTTTAATACAAAAATAGTAAAATAAATTCGGATCTATAATATATTGATTGGTCCAAAATTAATTAATTGGATTTTTTTTCTCAAAGATTGGTTTGTGTTTATCATGCTTTCTAATTACACACATTACCTGTGATCATCATGATATAAATAGGTAGAAGAAAATAATTTTTCTAAAATACTTAATTTATTTCTATGTTTTATAAAGAATATATACAAATTATATTTACAAGAACAAAATACGTGATTCATGAATTCAATAATTAACTGTGAAGGCATGATTTCAGATGGACTGTTTTGAGAATTATATTGTCATGAAATATTCTAACACTGGTAAATTTATTGTTGGGAATAACACTTATCTATTGCATATGAAGTAGTATGGTTGGTAGATTTCATGACTGCATCTGCTAAGTAGAGACCATCTCGTCATGGTTCTAAGCTCTGCCAGGATCATCATGGTCTATGTAGGGTTAAGGCTTCAGTCCCCAAGCCGCAAGAAAATATAAGACCCATCCTCAAGGCCGAAGCTCAACATAACATCTATACTCAAGGCCGGATATTATCATAATACCTATCCTCAAGGCCGGATTTCAACATAAGACCTCTTTTCTTACTTCTTGGCGTATCATATACAAATATTCAGGGTGGGGTAAGGATGGTTTCCATTGGTTCTCAACTTCACCCTATTACTCCACAATAACTGGTAACACCCTAAAAGGAACTAGTTACTTAGCCCGTTACTAGTTTTTACTCTGACTAGAGGCCTTCCCTAGAACCCCTTGTCCTTAATTTATCTGCTCTCTACCCTTGACGCCGGTTTTGATGTCAGAAGTCGGTTTCGTTCACCTTTGTTTTCTACACCTCATAATAATTTTAAAGCCTTATTTGGTATGTTCAATATATAGCAATAGATTCAAAGGAATCCAAGAATATTAGGAAAGTTTCATTTAAATTGCTACATAAATCTTATTTATTATTTTATTCGGAGTAGTACAGACACCTCACAATGCTTTTAGTTAGTAGTTTATTCAATGTAGCTCAGCCGTCAATACAAAGATTATTTAAGAATCTATAACTATAATGTTTAATCTTTTTCAATGTATGTATTTTCGTTTTACTTCGTTATTTGTTCGATTATGGGTCAGATAATCTGATCATAGTCTGTCATAACTTAAACTTCCTATCTTGTTTGTTATCTGATCCCTTATGCAGTGTGGGATTTCTTTAATTACAAAATAGTTGACTATTATCAAGACACGTCTAAATATTTTAATTATAAAAATGCTGCAAATTATTACAAAATATTTTATTATTTCCAAATAGTTGTATATTAAATGTAACACTTAGCTTCCTTGTCACTTCAGTAAAACAATAAATAAAAGGTATTTGCTAATATTAGCTTGGGTTAGAATATGTTTGTTTTCATTTTTTGTTAATGAATGTAACAATAATTCCCATTGCTTTAGTTGATGAAACTTTTTCCAGTAATAAAAACTAAAACAAAGGATATGGGCTTTGTTTGGGAGAACAAGTGCAAAATTTATAGAAAGTTATATCTCTCCACAACACTGATAAGAGATGCAGAGCAGATCGGGCTACAAGTAAATGGAGATAAAACAAAATGATAATAACCCGAAAATTCCACCGCAATCTGTGTAGAAGGGAAATTATCCCCGAGAGTAGAAAAATTCAAATACCTAGACTCCACAATAACCTCAATGAATGACCGACGGACAGAAATAGACTAGCGTATAACTACCGCAAACAGAGATTTCTTCTTTCTCTCTCAGGTATTGGAATCCCGAAAAATCTCAAACTAAGGGTGTACAATGCTATGATAAAGAGATTTCTAATATATGGCTGTGAGAATTGGACACTAACCAGCATCCTAGAAAAAATTGTTGAATGATTTTAAAGGAAAATCCTCCACGCGATAACCGGAGCGATCTGGATCAGAGTACTAACACTGTATAGAAGAAAGGCCAATAAATAAACACTTCCAGAAACTGGTCAATCAATATACAAATAGCTCGTAGCAATCCATCTGGAAGCCTCTAAGTAATAATGAATGCCTCAATAGAAGACTAAACACCACGGGGAAGGCCAAAAAGCAGATGGATAGATAGAATCAACAAAGATGCAACAGAGCTGCGTGCAGATAACTGGAAAGAAAAGCCCAAGACAGCCAGAGATGGAGCAGGCTTGTTAAGGCGACAAGAGATATACATGGTCAGTAATGTCTACAGAAAAAGGATAAAAATCTCTGTACCAAGTTGTCAGATTTTTTATTGGAAATTTAGTATTTATCATAACTATTTTTCCCACTTCTTATCGAAGAAGTGTATTGTATTAATAAATTTGAAGTGTTTCGAGAAGACACCAGGCAAGTTTCATTAAAATGCCGCCATTTTGAAATTGGTCGGATGGTTATGCTGAGTTATGAGGTATTGTTACTGGTACCAAATCTCAGAACAATCAGCTCAGTAGTCTCGGAGAACAACTACGGACGGAAAGATTTTTTTTTTTATTTGATTATCCAATTCTACTTATCTTGAAACATAAAACATTATTTTTTGGGAGATGTAGACTTTTTTTATTCTTCATCAATTATAATGGTTCGTTATTGAAAAAATAAACCAAAAAAATTATCTTTTCGCGATAGCTTCTTCCGAAAGAGAATCTGAAATACAACAGCTGTATAGTCATAGATTAATCAAAACTTAATTTCAAAATACTGTCTTAGTCTAGTTTCTTTATTATGCATTTAAGCCTGGTATAATGCTCTAACCAGAAAATTGAGGAATTCTTTGATCATACCTCAATAAATTCCTCTTAAATAACTTTTAATGGTGTTTTCTTCTGTTACAAACCATTTCTCATCAAGTTCGAATTAAACTATCAATACACGATAAATATAATTATATTATATAAAAGTAACGGTTAATGAGAAACACGAGACATCGATAGAGAGAGAAACTTGAGATTGAAACGACTAACGTTTCAGAATAACTGTTTGTTAGTCCTATCATTACCTCAGGAAGTTTTACCATAATTTTTATTTATTTATTTTGATCTACTCCTTTTGTATCCATGCATAAGAGAGTCTGTAATAATTGCCCATTAATTCGTCTAACTGTAAATATCACCAAATCCATGTACAGACCCAGAGTATTAGTAATCCATAATTTCATGATAACGAACATTTCTAACCGACTATAAAAAAATCTCCTGCTACCGAAGTATGTATGATCTTTGACGTTTTTTTCAATTCAATATTCAATATAGTAACATAGAATTCAAAATTCAGATAATAAATAGACAATTATTTTCCTCTAGCAGTCCTTTTATGATGGTTATTGAAATTTGACGTTATCATTCGCCAGTTTAAAACCAAATTTTGGCTGAGAAGATGAGTCATACCTAAATTTATAAAGATTGAGGAAACATATAAAGAATCGAAGTATTTTCATCCGAATATTTTTTATTTTTAGAATTACCTGTGATTAGCAGGAATATCTAGAAATTATAAACTTTTTTTAAAATTCTAATTACGTAACATAGAGCTAAAATATCAAGACAGGTGCCAATACTTGAAACAAAAGACAAATGGAATAATCTATTTCATTAATAAACAATTTAAAGTATATTTGTATAGATTTCGATATAATCAATATTGTCTGGTCAACTGGCCATATAGGCGATAAAGGAAACGAAATGGCTCAGCATAAGAAACTCTTACTCTTCCAGGACGCGGTAAGGCTTTCTTGACAGCATTTGAACTTGCATGACCTCTAAAAGAAACTATATCCCAAGAATAGCAAAGACAGTGGGACAACAGCGCACTTAGCAATTTTTTTTTTTTTTAATTTCTTTATTGAGTATTATAACAATCTGTCTGTTTGGACATTGGTTATAGTGAGGTAGGATGACATTCATACCATATGTACAAAAAAATAAAATAAATAGAACAAAATAATAATCAAAAGTATATACAATAGACAATAAAATAAAATAACCTAAAAAATAAGAAAATTAAAACTAAGAAAAAAAAAAACACATGCATACCTATATACAATCAGGCGAGGGAACTCCAGGAGAACACTGCGCTACTCTCCCAACCGCGTCACTGGTACTAAAGCCAGCGGAGATTGGTCGAGAGCACTTTAGCCACATACACACATGTCTTGAGTGAAGAATCTGGCCATTGCCAGAACTCCAATTTATACAATCTACAAAAGGTCGCGAGGCCACTGCCGTTTCAACCTTCTTGGAGGATTATAGGGATGGGAGATGCTTGATAGGGATTGTGCAAGAGGATTTGGGAGGTAAGTAAGGTTCTGGTGAAATTTGGAGAATTTTTCTGGGATAAGGTCTAGGACAAATGGGATGTTAAGGTCATGATGTAGGGTTTTGTTGGATACATAGAAAGGAGCATCGACTATTGTTCGAAGGACTTTATACTGGAAGGATTAGATGCGCTTGATGTTAGAAAATTTTGCTGATCCCCACAGTTCTAGTCCGTAAGTCCAAATAGGTTTCAGTATTGTCTTGTAGATCAGTAGCTTGTTTTCAATGGAAAGTTTAGATTTTCTTCATCCTAATATACCTAACCACCAACAACAAATTCCTCATATTCCTCCTCCTTCAAATGCAACAGAACTCACAAGTTTGTTAGCATCTTTCCTCACCGATTTCAAATCCCTTGTTACTCCACTCATATCACTCCTCACGAATCTCGTATCTCACCTCATCCCTCCTTTGAAAAATCCTTAAATGACTCACATCCCTAAACCCATATCCATTCTCCTTTGGAATGCGAATGGTGTTAGAAATCATACAGACGAACTATCTACTTTACTACTTGACAAGAACATTGATGTGGCACTAATTACTGAAACTCGACTAACCACTAAACAGCACTTCAATATACCACAATACCTGACATATCGTACTGACCACCCTGACGGAAAAGCACATGCCGGTACTGCTGTAATTGTACACCAATCCCTCTCCCATCACGTACTCCCATTACCAATACATGATTTCCTACAGTCCACCGCTATCGTGATAAAAACCTTCTCCTTTCCGGTCACTCTTGCATCAGCGTATTGCCCTCCTAACCGATCCATATCCAATGCCCAATTCAGTTCTCTCCTCGACTCCTTAGGACATCACTTCATCTTGGGTGCAGACCTAAATGCCAAGCACCAACAATGGGGTTCCAGAACCACGAATTCTCGTGGCCGAACCCTGCTGTCTGCACTCAATTCCCAACGTTTTCACCTCCTTTCCCCCAACTCTCCTACCTACTGGCCCACAGATCCCAACCGTAATCCTGATCTTCTTGATTTCTTTATCCACAGCGGCTTAAGTCCCCTCAATTGTTCCATTACACGTCTAAATGAACTTTCCTCTGACCATAGTCCTCTAATCCTTAATGTTTCACTTGAACCTGTTCCCAAACCTTCTCCACCGTCATTCATTAGGGGCCCAGTAAACTGGGACCTTTTCCGCCAAATAATCTCCGATAATATTGATCTCAACATATCCCTCAAAACTCCCGATGACCTTGATAGTGCCGTAAATTCCTTTACTACCACAATCCAACAAGCCGCCTGGACTGCCTCCTTCCAAAAGACTCCTCCAGAATTCCTATAAAGACCATTCTACCCCAACACCTCCTTAACCTAATCCGCACCAAACGCCGTGCCAGATTATTATGGCAACGTACCCGACATCCTACCGACCGCTGCTCCTATAATTACTACTGCAAACAATTAAAACTGGAATTAGCCACCTTCAGATCACAATCCTTCAACTCCTACCTATCCTCCCTCTCTTCTCGCGACAATTCCCTTTGGAAAACCACAACAAAAATCCTAAATCCTCACCGCATTTCCCATCCTCTCCGACGAGGTGATGGCTCCTGGGCAGCATCTGACGAAGATAAAGCTGAGGAGTTCGCCATTCACCTATCCAATACATTTATTTCACATCCGGAATCCCATCCTGCCCACACCGTAACAGTAGAAGAACTCCTTACATCACCAATCCCACTTTCCTTGCCCCCAAAAGCTATTCATCCTTCCGAAGTAAAATTTCAATTAAAAAAACTAATCCTCCGTAAAGCTCCTGGACATGATCTCCTTACACCTCAAATCCTTCGACAACTTCCATCCAAATCAGTCATATTCCTTACATATATCTACAATTGTATCCTACGCACCACCCACTTCCCTCTGTTATGGAAACACTCCACTATTATCCTTTTCCCAAAACCAGGAAAACCTCTCAATAGCTCAACATCCTATAGACCAATCAGCCTACTCCCAATCCTTTCAAAAATTTTTGAAAAGATCCTTTTGAAACGAATCCTACCCATTATAGAATCCCAAAATATCCCTTCCCATCAGTTTGGTTTTCGCTCTCAACATTCTACTGTTCAACAAGGACTCCGAGTTGTTGATCATATTTCCTCAGCCCTAGAAAACAAGGAATACTGTTCGGGTGCCTTTCTGGACATTGCACAGGCATTTGACCGGGTATGGCACTCCGGACTGCTCTCCAAGCTTAAAATCCATTTACCTCAGTCCTTGTACCTAGTCCTCCGATCCTACCTCTCTGACCGCTCCTTTCGAGTTCGCTGTGGAACAGAATTTTCCAATATCTACTCCGTTAAAGCCGGTGTTCCCCAAGGCAGCGTCTTGGGTCCCGTGCTTTACATCCTCTTTACTGCTGACATCCCTGTTCATCCCGATACTTTTCTTGCAACATTCGCTGACGACACCGCAATCTTATCATCCAACTCTGATCCCGAAATAGCATCCTTAAATCTCCAAAGTCACCTCACCTTGATTGAGCACTGGTGTAATAACTGGCGCATTAAAGTTAATGAATCTAAATGCCAACATATTACCTTTACACTCCGACGCAATTCCTGTCCACCAGTACTCTTTAATTCCATCCAGCTTCCTTATTCAGACACAGTCCGGTATCTTGGCTTTCATTTAGACCGAAGACTAACTTGGAACCCGCATACTAGACTCAAAAGACAAGAACTCAACCGACGATACGGCCAACTATACCGACTACTAAGCAGAAAATCTAAACTTTCCATTGAAAACAAGCTACTGATCTACAAGACAATACTGAAACCTATTTGGACTTACGGACTAGAAATGTGGGGATCAGCAAAATTTTCTAACTTAGCAAATTAAAGACAATAAAGAAAGAGGTGCAACAGTGGAGACAGCAGCAGCTCCAAACGCAGCGGTCGTAGAGAAGAGGTCGTCCTCACGCGGCTGAGGATCGGACATACTAGACTGACACACCACCTCATAACCAAAGATCTTATTCCCATAATTTTTATGTTTAGGGGTCCTATTGTATTTGAATTATATACTAGTCATACATAATTTTCCTCATTTATTAAACGGTCGATTTGATATTTAATAATATTGATGGATTTTAATAATATTTTGTTCTTTATTGAATAATATCCCATTCTGTCTCTAAGGACATTAGTAAATAGTGACAGAAAAATTCGTTCACACTACATGTACAATACATAAGAATAAATTAAATAGAAGAACAGGAAAATAATAATACTAAAATAAATGTATTTAAACAGAAAGATATATGTATAATAATTAGATTTTTTTTTTAAATTGAAAAATGAAAATTCATTATGAAATTGAATCGTTACATTAAAGATTTCTTCAGAACGGTTGAAAATTTCGCGATAGAATAGGACACGGAACGGGTTACGGTGGTCTGTCAACAGTCGTTGATACCAATCGTACCGTAATAAGAGCTGAGCCTTTTTAGTAACAAAGTTGTTAGGCTCTTATATAACTTTGTATTACAGCGATTTGTAAGATCATTCGTCTCAACACCGTATCCTGAGTAAGGATCCTGAAGAACTGAAATTCTTCTGGGGTGAATGACCTGCTATAATGTATAAAGGTTCGCGTTGATCCTTTCTTGAAGAATAATAAAAAAAATCTTTCATATTTTTTAAATTAATAAAGAAATACAATTTTGAAGTTTAATTAATTTTTATTAACATTATAATTATTTTTAAAAATAGTTAACTACTTGCAAAGCATACTAGTAGGTACCTATTAATGTATTCATCCCGTATTGACAACAAATGGTTAAAAAAAATGTGGCCGAAAAAATACTTCTTGACTCCCTTGGGAAGAATCCACCAACACATTTATGGTAACATATAGGGATTGAGGTAACATGCATATCTTCGGTTTATTGCGAAAAAAATATTTAGTAACATCATTAGCGATTCTATTCTATTTATATTAATATGTACAATTGTATGTACTTGTGTGATGCTGCTCAGGGTAAATTGCATTTTTAAAACTCTTAAAAGGACTGTATCCTGATTATTTATCACCTACCCATGGTTATAGAATTTCTCATTAAGGCAATAATCTTTTTCCATCAAAAAAAATAAGATAATTGCAAGCATACTAAAATAATTCAAGTTTCGGATGTGAGACCTAGGATCTATAGAATCTTATTATTTCTCTAGCATGTGATTTATTAATTACACTACGTTATAATTAATTTATATAATTCATCATTTATAATAATTATATTACACATACATTTTAACAACCTAGAAATCTTTAGTAGAAATTATTTTTATGGCAAAGTTGAGACAACACGAAAACTTTTAGAAGTGCATTTTTAATTAAGCTAAACATTAAAGAAATTGTTTTTGAATTTTGGTCACATTATCATTGCAAATCTATTAATATCTTTTATGTCGACGCTAAGCCATAAAAACGTCGTAAATGCATCAGTCTATTTAAACCCCATAGCTCCAGTCTCTGAGATCTTATACTGAGGGAGATTTTAAAGTATCCTAATCACACACAGTCCATTTGGTAAGACTTGGTTATATGGACATAAGGAATCTTAAAACGTATATTTCTGGTGAAAACTCGGATTCGTTTTTTTTATTTTTTTAAAGATCACAATACTTTTCCTTACCTATATATTACATATAAGTCCCCCGCATGGAACCGGAATCTCTCGTACCGTCAGAAGCGCAAGTTGGCAACAATCCAGCGGATGGCCCTGCTTAGAGTAACCAGGTCATACAGAACTGTGTCCCATGAGGCGGTGCAGGTCTTAGGAGGAGGTATTCCTCTCGACCTCCTTCTGCGGGAAGACCTTTATCGGTACAACATTAAGAGGGATGACTTGGCGGATTTACCAGCAAACATTCGGGAGAGGATTTGTGATGACCCCAGAAGATGGAAGATGATCCTCCGGGAGGATACATTGGAACAATGGAATCGGCGATGGGTGACAACCCCAAACGGGTCCACACTAAGAAAATTCTTTCCCACCATTAAATCGCGCTTAGAAAAGAAATGGGTCCTCCCGGACTACTGGGTCTCACAGATCCTCACGGGGCATGGGGGTTTCAGAGCAAAACTTTTTAAACACGGTAAAAATATCGACCCCATATGCCCCACTTGTGGAGTACCTGAAACCGCTGAGCACATCCTTGTAGCCTGCACCAGCTATGAGGCACTGAGGGCCAAATTAATGAGGGATACTGGGCTTTTCGTTCTTACAGAAGAACAATTACCCCAACTAATGCCTGAACAAAACTACCCGCACTTTAAAAGTTTCGTATGCGGCTGGAAAAATACTGTGGGCCCAACCCACACGCCACTCCCTGGGAAGGCGTGAAGAAGCAGTACCTGGAAGGCCGCTAATTAGGACAGGAGAAGAAGATGGAGAACAATAACTAAGTGACAAAATTATCAAGCAGGCTGTGTGCACAGCAATTTAAAAATGTAAATAGATAAACATGCAACAGTGATTTTGTTATACAATGTGTATCAAGTCACTGCTGCAAACTCCCGTATTGTCTTAAAGGCAGGGTAGGGAGGAAAATAAAATAAAAATAAAATAAAAATAAATAAAATAAAAATATTACATACAAAGGTGAGTGAAAGACATGAGAAAAATTATTCATATTGGAGGTGATGTAGAGGTATATCGAGAGTAATTAAATCGCAGTTTAATTGTATAATTTTCGTTGAAAGAATGCGTTTAATGACCTCTTCTAAATTTGTATATATTCACCAATGTAAGCGTGTGAATAAACATTGTAATAAAAATGATTACTTTGGACGGAATCCTAATGCGGCAAGCTGACTGGTTCTATTGTCTGCCATCTTACTCATCACTTCCCATAGCCGAAGGCAACGTGACTTAATATGAAAACAACTATTGCAAAATGCCTGATAAGAAAGTAGGTCTCCTCATGTTTGTCGCTATTAGCTTCAATAACACTGGTGTCACAATGGCTATATTGTCTTGTTTTTTTATATACTCTTCGGAGGTTGTTTATTACTCTGTGTGCATGCTCTAACATTTATTTAAAACCTAGGTACTCTATATTCTTTTGTTTTATTTACTCTCTTCAAATGATTGCCCAATACAGGATCGGCATTTAACAACGAGGAAGTATTAAAACGTAGCCTTCGATGCCGTTTAACATATATTTTCACAAATAATATAATTCTGTTATTCATTATTTATATACATTAAATATTAATGTAGGCGAGACAGTGAAAATTTCGGTCCCATTTACTGAGTTTCATTTAACTATTGAAGAAGATTTTAAAATTAAAGAACACTTCGCAAGAACAATACCAATATTTTCTAACAAGCGAGTATTGTAAACCTAATTTTCTAACATTTCAAGTAGGCTATGGTTAACAACCAATCTGAATAAAGATGAAAAAAAAATATTGTACTTTAAGATCAAATCAACAGTTATTTATACCACATAGAGGTTTCGAATTGAAAATTAAAGAACCAATGTGAAAATAACATGAATCGCAAACACATATTTTTATAATGAAGAGAAGAATAGTTGGGGTGCTCAATCAAAAAAGGAAGGCAAAAATAAATTATAATATTTATTTTTTACATCTGCCGACGTTTCGATTTTGATTCTCACTTTGACATTTAAGGAGAAAGCCCTGATGATGGCCTGAACTTCAGGACGAAACGTCGGCAGATGTAAAAAATAAATATTATAATTTATTTTTGCCTTCCTTTTTTGACTGAGCACCCCAACTATTCTTCTCTTCATTATCCACGACAGTCAACCAATTACCAATTATGAACATATTTTTATAGAATATGAGGCTTACGAAACCAACCCTAGACTAGGGGTCTCTCAATTTTGTGGTTCCCCAGCAGCACTGAGACCTCCATCCAAGTCCCTCAGACCGAAAGAAAAATCTCTATATGACACTTCATATGTGCAATGAGAGATCTAAGAGAAAACAACCCATGCAATAAATGATTTAGTTACTTCTTGTGTAGGTGGTTTGCTTCATTTCATATATTTAAATAGTTTTTACATTTTAACATGTCTGAAGGTTTAATGATTGAAGGTGCTTGCTGGCCGCAGTTTGGAGATCCCCGGTCTAGACAATGGCAACATTACATATAAACAAATAATGTTATTTAGCGGAGTAAAAATAATTAATAAATACATTCAGTAAAAAATTACTTGAAAATATAAAAAAATAAAATTAATTTCTAGCTCGTTGTGTAAATTTATTCAAAGACATTAAATCAAATAAAAAATATGTCAATGATGAATCTTTAAGTTGTTTTTTTTAAACTACAGAGGATACTAAATCAATCGATTTTTAAAACAACAATTTTCAATTTCTTGAAAAAATATTTATTATATATTAATTTTCGTTATCAATCAGCCCCTCTTCACAACGGTGAAGATTGAATATTTTAAAGAATTTTAAAAGGCTATTTTATAAAAAAAACAGCGGCGATGTAGGTATTGTACATGGCAGTTCCGACCTTAGGGCACCGGGGGAGGGTGCGTCGGAGACAACGATCAGGGGCGCTCCTCATTTGTTAGAAATTAAACCAAAATACAAAATGTATTAAAATAATTAATTTTAACATGTTAATAAAGCAACTGTATTAAAGAAATATCTAATGGAATAAAATTCAAATATTACGTAGTATAAAACAATTCAAGAAATAAATGACATTTTTTAAGAGAAAGTATTTGAAACGTCATACATAGGATATAATTGCACGGAGCGCCGAATGTCGGGAATGCAGTCAGAGTTGAAATTAAATTATATTAAAATAAGAAACATTATTTTATTATCTTCTGATGTTTAAATCTAAGATTTAAATCTAAATGGCTTTAGTTTTAAAGAACGTACTAGACGATATAGCCAACTCTCACATCTTCTGGATTACAGATCTTTACTTAACTTACGAAACGGGCGAGTGATCTACAAAATCCTAGTGAGACCAATATGGATATATGTAGAGAACTTTGGGGTTCGACAAAACAAAAGCAAATAAACAAAATATAAACAGCACAATCGCAAATTCTACGAAAATTTGTTAATGCATCTTTATACATTCCAAATAACAATATACATAACACTTAAACGCCCCAACAGTAAAACCTTTCATTCTTTAACTAAAAACCACACCAATCCTCTGGTTCTTATATCTCCTCCTCCCTGTTAACTAAAGGATTCAGATTAAAAAGGAAATGGCTAAGATACCTAGCAAGTATATCGATCATAACAAAATCGAGCAAAAAGACCAAAAAAAAAAAAAGAATACATATATATAACAAATTCGCTAGATGCGCTGCCGCGCAGAATTTTGATGCATTTCACCTATTAAATTCATTGAATTAAGTAAAACTAATTTAACACTATTTAGCCTATTAATGGATTTAAGTAAGTAAATACAAGTGTTCAATTTCTCTTTAAGTTTTAATTTAAAAATTCTTTAAATGAGAGAATCCTGGACTTTTTGTTTTGTTCTTGAATCTTTTTTTCTGACGATTATTTTTAAATTTAATGCACAAATGTATGACTGCATGTATGACTGCATTTCAATCTATTAGTTACAATAAAAATGATCATCTGATTTTGATTCAAGTCTATTAGCATTGCCTATCCTAACGGGACTATTCTAAAAGTAACAACACCTTCTCTCTTCCATGATTTATAAAAATATCTTAAGACTCCTAGCGGTTCTTGGGAGCTAGGGCCATCGAAGGCTAGACGGTAGCTTTATGAAGAGCGGTACCTGATCTGACCCAAGATATTATTGTGTGTTAGGGTGTCAAGGCCCTCAACCTGTCCTTTGAGCACAGGGCTACTATATCCAGCTCAATGACAGCCTAATGCTTTTACAGGTTTACATATATTATTCTTCTCAAGTAGAAACTGACATGGGAGACATGGGAAATCAATTAAGCCCGGCTTTCTTCTCCTTTATCTGATTCGCATAGCAACTATCCATACTTTACATGTAAGTAATTAAGCAAATCTATAATCAAAAGGAGTATAATTCAAAATCAGGTTTTGAGTATCTGGAACTTAAAGTCCAGCAAAATTATTCAAATCTATTTTTTTTTTTTTTTTTTACTTTCCTGCTGCTAATACCAGCGGTGTACTACAAGAAATAGAATCTGATAATTTTTTTTTATTTATGAAATTTATAACTGAACAAATTAATAGACATTCAGCAAACGTGATACAGAGAAATATATGACATGATAAGGCTTGTAGAGAATCTACCTATTGGTAGCACTCTAATAAAGTATCTAAATTAGGAGATCATGAGGCAATATCCTTTTCAGACGCCTAGGAGGGTTACCAGGGATCAATTAGAAACAGGAGGATTAGGATGGTTCTGAAGTTTATTATGGAAGGATAGGTATCTGGATTGGGCCAAATCGGAAACATATGGAACATTCAAGCCATTTTGGATTATTTTATTTGTTACGAAGGAGCATTAAGGATTTTACGAAGGATTTTGTATTGTAAAGATGGGATACGAGAGAAATTAGATAGTGAGCATTTTGTAATTAATTGAAAGGTTAGAGCATTTGTCTAGTAAATGCTCATGTAGTCGGAAACGTTGAGCAGTGTTTTGTCGTTTCAGTCTGTTATCAGGATAAGTTAGACGTTAGACTTTAGATGGAGTCCTAGGTATCGCATTTGTTCAACAAGGATAAGTGGGGTGATATTGAAGGATACTGTAGGGCTGGAAGTCATAGGTTCCCGAAGAAGGGTTAAGGTAATTTGATTGGAATTTGTTTTAATTCTCCAGTTTTGAGAACATTCTTCAAGGTTTGTGATGTGGAATTGAAGGGCTTGGGATGCAATTGCCGGGATGTTATTAATTGATAGGACAAATGATTCATTGGCATAGGTTGTAATAAAGGTGTTTGTATGGGTTGGGATGTGAATCTAACAATTAAGTGATAATTATGCATTAGCCAAGAATAAATTAACTCTCTACTAAACTATACATCAATAAAGAAATTTTTTTTTCACTTCAGATATCTATCCGCACCTGTCATGGTATTGGCAATCAGAAGATTTTTTGTGTGGAAAGAATTTTAAAAAGTTTAAATCTAAATAAAGCTGTTATTATAATTAAACCATACAAAACTAAGAGTTTAGCAATTATATATAAAATGGAACATGAAGACAAAATTTGGAACCTATTAGAAGATAAAAATCATCATATGATTATTAGAAACAATACTATTTTGAAAAAATGGATCCCATTTTTGGAACAATATTACTTATACGGATGTTGAAATTCGACTATAAAAGAAAAAGAAAAACGTTACAGTATATTTAATTGTATACACCGATTCTAATAATGATTCAGTTATCCATTTATATTTTGTTCGTTCATTAAAGAAATCGCCCTATAATAATTCCTCTAATCGTATATCAGAAAAATTGGTATTATTTACTTACTTTTAATGAAGATATTTAAACTAGAAAAGAAAAATGTTTAAGGACACAACAGATTTTTTATATAATTAATTATTTCCTCTGTACAGATTGTCTATACTCTACAACTCTTCCATTCCAAGATGAATGCCTATCACTCTTTTTTTTAACATTGCCTTTAAAGTGTTCTCAAGTTATTTTTATTAATTTGGTTGGACTTTGCTATGTTCATGTCAATAAAGCATCTACATGAACCTATTCCTATTCTGTAGCCTTTTTCTAAGATCTTAAGTGACATGTTTAATAGATAGCATTAAGCTGAGAGGTAACTGCAAGATACTTGGAAGACTTGATCTTGCATTTGGGCAACAATATCGGATTCAGTCAATTGATAGATACTTTCGATTGAATTAGCGCTGAGTTTACAAACCTGTCCGAAACAAGAAGCATTACTCAAACGGTAGCACGGTTCTTTCAAGAACAATGGAAACAGTAAATCAATCAAATGATGTATTAAAATAACCTTCGTATATTCCTTTTACTTATATTTAATACGGGAAACTTATGAGACTTAAAATACTAATGTCTGGAATCTTGTGATTTTAAAATAAATTGCTTGATTGGAGTTTTTATTATAGTTGGATTAGCCGGTTTACCAAACATGGGGAACCATAGATAACTTTATGGATGCGAACAAGTGACTATTTGTATCCAGTTATTTCATGTACCAGGTTGCGGGCAACGGCAGTGCTGTGCACACACATTAGCCAGTTCGGCCACTCCGACCCCTAACTATTTCTAATTATACACCTTGCGTTTCAGCTATCAAGAATGAAAGGTCTTGATATAGAAGCAACGTTTTGTAAAAAAAACAGAAAAATATGGGGCTCCTAAATTATTTCTCATTAGCTGTAATTTAAAAATAAAATAATACTTATAAAATATTTTTGTGTTATGATAAGAGTATTTTTGAAGTGTTTTGTATTATATGTTTATATATGAAGTGAAGTGTATTATATGTTTGAAGTGTTTTTTGCCTGGTTTTGATTAGGTATAGCAACTTATGAGTGCTCCCACCTAAAGGACATCAGCCAGTCAAGTCGATTTTAATTAGTCAACTTGACGGATTTGACGTGACTCAACGGGCTAACGTTCTATATATGAAAACACTATAAGTTAGACAGTTACAATGATTCCCAACTGAAATTTTAATCAAATATATCAATATTTTTGAGCAACCGGCTAGGCCAATTTTTATTTTTTATGACTGAAATTATTCGGTGGGATCCCTGGAAACAATTTTTTCTAAGTTTTTAATCTAAATTTCAATATGAATGTTAATGCAACTACTTTAAATGGTATTGTTCTTATAATATATTAACAAAATTTGAGGAATGGAACAATATATTTAGAAAATTTAAAATCATCGACAAACCTTGGACTTGAGACAAAAACCTTACTGTTCATAACCAAAGGCGCGCAGTCCGATTGCGCCACAACACTTGCGACACATGAACATACCGACCTTGAAATTATGGTCGGTTAAATGTCCGAACAAAAAAAATTATACTTTAGTGTTAAAGAAATTAGTGGCTATTACATAATATTATTATAAACATTAAAAACAGGTGGAAAATATCTTGTAAAATTTCCAATAATACTGATCTGATAATAATTAGGCTTTTACATTTAACTACGTTTCGTTAGCCACTTACAGGTTGTTTGTATAGTGTTGTTTATTTAGCGCCTGACAACGTCAATAAAAATACCTTTAAAGAAATTGGAGAACCCTGTTCATATTTCATGTAAAGCTATACATTCTGTGAAGGCTTCAACTAAAAACAAATCTTTCTCTGTTCACCATATTTTAAGCAATATTTTCAAACTTTTTTTTAAAAATAATTATCTATGTAGTAAATTTTATGACATTTGTACGTGGCAACGTATATAGTAACGTTCTTAGAGCTTCCACAAATCACTTAACTTTTTTTAATTTTTTAGGGAAGCGGAAAGGTATTACCATACCTAATTCTTTAGATCTATACGGATACTAGGTAAAACAAAAAAAACATGCAAACAATGTAGAAATTAGAAAAAAATGCGCATCATACAACTTTCTATATTATCCTACCTTGAGTAAAAATATTTACATATTTTAGGTATTTTCAGATAGGGAAATAAATAAATATAGGGAAGTCAAAGTGAAAATTATATAGTTATAATATATATATTGAATACCGACCAAAAACAGACAGAGTACAATACCTAGGCCTTACGTTCGATAGGAGAATGACACGGGATCCATATGCAAAGAAAAAACGAATCACATTAAATCTAAGACTAAAATTTTTACATTCATTGTTAAGACGACATTCCAAATTAAAAGCAAGACAGAAACTAAGTATTTACACATATCTATTAAAACCTCTTTGGATTTACGGACTACAAATATATGGAATTGCAAAACCAACACACATAAAAAAACTTCAAACTTTTCAGTCTAAGATACTACGACTACCATGCACAAGCACCATGGTACGTAAACAACCAAACTTTACACACCGACTTACACCTTCCGACAGTCAATGAACACATACGAACGTACTACAAACGATTTCATAATATGTTAAATGGGCACTCCAACCAGCTGGTAAAAGAAATGGCCATAACTAGTATGCCCGAGAACTCCAGAAGATGACTGAAAAGGGTCTGGATGAGGGATCTACTTAGATAATGTTTTAGTAAAAGCCATGGAAGGGATAACGCTGGGTATTGCTATTCCTCATGCCTATCAAGCGTTTTTATTTTATTTATTTTTATTTTTTTTTGTTTTTATCATTATTATTATTTTTCTCTCATTACTACGCCAGCACATCTGCTGATTGCCGATAGTTGTAAATGACAGGTGTGGATAAATAAATGAAAGTGCAAAAAAAAAATTTTTCGGTTTTTTGGCAGTACCAAAGGGCTTAAAATAAACTTCATACAACTGCATCTCCATTTAAACAAAAATAGTATTCGACATGAGATTAAAGAAATATTTACGACCAAAGAACATCTGCTAAGAAAGGAGGACACACGCGCCAGAAGCAGATGGCAGCGTTTTCCAACCAATATAAAACAAGGAAGTAAGTATGTTTCCACACATATAAATATTCATTGTTAATAAAAATAAAAAATTTCTATAAAGATATCTATTAAATTTTCGGTAAAGTCTTTCTAACTTATTTGATTAAATTACGTTAAGGTAGAGTAGCTTAAACTTTTTATTAGTTAAAAACTAATTATTGTTTTAACATGAAGCAATAGGGGCGGTGTAGCCGAGTGGGCTAACGTGGGTGCGAAAAACGTGTTACTTGGTAACCTTACTAGATAATTTGATAAAATAATTATGACTTCACTTTCCGGTACGGTAGGTGTTTTTAACTCTGGTATTAAAATCCGTCCAGAGAAAAAAACAGTGTAGCCGAAAGGCAAGGAAAAGGAAGGGGAAAATCTGTAGTAATGATATGGATTACTCCTCAAATTATTCATTAATTTGAATATAAATATGAAAATTTAATGCATAACAAAAAAAGAAGTATGTTACTGGGTATTATTCTAAAAGGTATAAACAATTAAATAATAATATAAAATACAGGGAGTTTATATAAAAAAAACTGCATCAGTGCAGCATTAGACAAAGTATAAAATAGAGTTTATAGATGTTCTGAAAATGGGGAATATTCACAAAAATGTTAACAAATGATATTTTATTTTTGAAAAAATGAATTAAAATCTGTAAAGTCTTCTCGAAAAGATTAAAACAAAAAACTTACTAATAACTTTTTTTAATTAAATTTATATTATTTTAAGCTTGCTATATAATTTTGAGCAGAATTGAGAGTTGATTATCCTAATCCTCTTCTTGCTTCAACAGATCCATTTAAGCAACTTTAAGTCTATACAATGTATTTATGTACTGTACAAGAAAGTAGTACCAAAAATATTGTCCATAAATGATCTCCCGGCAGTGAAACCAGTTTGTTCCACCGGTGTGGTGTACTCTCCTTCCAGCTTATCCTGGACAAGTCTCCCGACAATCCTATTCACTGAGCTCTGTACACAGATGCCGCGATAATTCTGGCATTGCTTCCTATCTCCTTTTTTAAAGATGGAGCAGAGGTATCCTGTTCGGAGATCATGTTTACCACACTAATTGCTAATTAGTTACATTTTATGAGTTGTTGGTTGACCGTAGATCAAGAAAACATTACAGCAGAATAAATACCTTTGCGTTGTTCAATTATTAGATCTGATACTAATATTTTTCATTTTTAAATTACATTATTTACTATTTTATATTTATTTATATTAAACTCCAGAAGTATCAATCTGAAGACGCATGATTCCCTCCAAACAAATTTGATTGCCCTCATCTTCTTAAAAAAGTGAAAGCAGGGTTGTAGAAACTTTAGTTAAATATTTTTCTCTCATTTTCAGATTTAAAATTTCTTCCAAATCGAAACTCCACAAAAATATGGTTTCTTCCAACAATATATTACAGATATTAAATTTTAAAAATCAAGAACGCTCTAAAGGGAGTTATAAAAAAATCTAAGATGACCTAGAAGTGTATTTGAGCAGATGTCCTCACAAATGTTCTATTAAAAGACTATACAGTGTCAATCACTTCAATTTAATCATAATCCTTATCAATTATGTTTGATAAGCACCGATTTAAGCGTAATTTAAGCATTCAATACGTATATCTTGTCGCAAATAAATAAAAATTTAAGGACAATCACCAATTCTCCAGGGAACGTCAGCAACATTGCTTTACATAAAGACCTACAGATAGCAACATATGAACATACTACAAAATATTTCACAATACCCATTCATTGATTCGAGGCATGGCCACAACTAACATGCCCGATAGCACCCGTAGGAGGCTAAAAAGAAGCTGGATGAGGGATCTCCTCCACTATCTACAAATATTAAAAGCAAGACAGGAAGGACGCCGCTGGGCACTCCCCTCCCTCACGTCTATTCAAATTTTCTACATATCGACATCACACGTGCTGGTTGTCGAAACCTCTGACAGACGTAAGTGGAAAAATTGAATTTAATAAAAAAAAAACCTCAGTAGCCAAGATTGATTATTACAGCTTATATATAATATAATCCTTATTGATCCTTGCGTATGATTAATATTGCCATTTTAAATAGGTGAATTAATGATGTATCCATATTAATTTTGGTTATATATATATATATATTAATATATATATATATATATATATATATATATATATATTATATATATATATATATATATAATATATGCATATTTATTATAAATATCTTTATGTAATCATGTGCCTCTTCGAGAGACTAAGTTCTTAAAATATTTTAATATCTTTTCTTTTATTGAAGGACTCTTTTCCTTATCATAGACTTATTTCTTATTGGACTGCTATAAAAGACGTAGTATCCTGTATTGTCGTTTTTTATAATAGTCTAATAAGAAACGAGTCAATGATAAGGAGAGCAGTATTTCAATTATATATATAATTATATGTATGTATATATATATATATATAATATAAATTTATTACATCACTATTAGTCGTGTAGAATCCTGACACAAAGGCTATCAACCTTGCCAGAGAGTCATCCGCTATGACTGCATACTTAATTGATGCGTAACCTCTTCCTGAATTGTGAGTCGGTGAATCAAGAAATTCTCCTACAATGATAGTCCACCTACTATCCAGTAGTTGTCTATCATTATTCATCCGAAATCGAGTTATGGATCATTTGTCCTAATGAAAAATCAATCTTTACTTTAGGACACACCCCCTCTATTATTCTGGGTGGAATGGACACCCAAATCATGAGCAAACGTCGAGTGACATAGTGTAACCGTTGAATTTTTGACACTCTATATTTATCTCTTATTTCCTGATCTGTCAGTATTCCTAACTAAGGCCCCATACACAGTTAATACAGCCGATATCCCAACCGATGTCTACTACTTCGCTGATAACACCTGTGTGTTATCTGTTAATTATGATCAAACAAATGCTTCAGAAACCCTGAAATCACATATCACAAACCTTGAAGAATGGTGTCAAAACAGGAGGATCTAAATCTATAACCTCTTTTCCTTTAATAAGTTTCCATTCATCACTGTCGAACAGCAATGCTACCTGGGACTTGACAAGTATCTTGACAAGATTATTACTTAGCATTCTCATACAAGTCTGAACGGACCAGAAACTGTTCGTAGATTCTGACTGATAGAACACTTATTTAAAAAATAATCCAAACATCCAATATTTTATAAAAATTCATATATTTTTTTGGCCCACTTGGACATATGGAATAGAGCTATGGAAATCCTCGAAATCATCGAATTCTTGCAGTGTTCAATCCTTATAATCGAAAATCATCAGTAAAATCCTTAAATCCTCCAATTTATTTCACAAATAAAACTATCCATAAAGACCTCAATATTCCATTTGTATTCCTCCTTTAATTCCAAACTCCTACTTTCTAGTTCATAACTTTTCATCCAAAACAATTCCTGACAACCTTTCATGTCGTCCGAAAAAAAAGATGGCAACTGCATGGAGTGCTACAAGTGGGTTCTTTCTTCTTAAGCTCCTACCAGGTTTAATATTCCTATAGCAGATATACTTGTAAATTTTAATAAATGAACAAAAAAAAAAAGATTATTCATTTTAAACTACTCCAACTAATTTTGTGGACTTCTGATATTCTAGTGATTTCTGGTATGTCTTATATTATTCACAATAACTACCTATTCACGATAATTCCAATGAATTTTTTTTCAACATAATAACAACTATTTGCACACCCAGGAGCTCTTCAATGTTATCTAAAAACTTTTATTTTTTCCCTTCTTGATCACGTAAACGTACTTGGCACAGAGGTATCACATGTTAAAATAATGAACAACAGTATATAGACAAAGTGACGAAGAATTTACTCAATGACGTTTGTGATTCAATAATATTCAACAGAGATGAAGCAATTGTTTAAATTATATTTTATTTTTATTTGTTTTATCATGAAATTAGATTTGGAAATGTTTAAACATACTGAGGTTTCAGAATCTTCAATTCTATCAAGGAGAGTCAGCAGTAGTAAAAGCTGATAAAAGCTCTTCACCTTCATCATAATACTATGTTTGAAATTATATGAATCCTCATCAAAAGTCGATAATATTAAAGACATTACAAAAAGAATTGGTACATATAATTTATGTCTTAATTATATTTAGATGTACAACAATGTTTTCTATCATTTACACATCTTTATCCTGAATTCAATTAGATTATTTCACTTCGTATCCACTTAGAAATTTATTGATGATTTATTTATAAACACTGCTGGATGTGAATGATATCAATAAATAAATACATGTCCAGCTATAATTTATCTACACAAAGGATGTATCCTCTATTAGTATATAGTTTTATACACCTTTAAAAATCCTTTTATTATATATTGTTAAAAATATTTTCATGTTAATTAATTTAATTTAACTTTGTAAAGCGGACCATACACGGTCAATCGGAATTGCACTAATGACGTTCCGAATTATTGTGTAAGGTAGTGAATGAAGTACTGATGGTGGTGCGCTGCGGATTTCCGAACATCCGGAAATCAAAGGTTCATTCACGAGAAGTGGAGGGGAGACTGAGGTAAAAGTAGTGGGGAGACTAACCATACTGCTGGATAGGTTAGGTTACCTAGGCCCCACAACCATTATAAATTTTTGATTTTCATTATATGTAAATAGTTAAATAATTTTTTATATCCCTTGTTTATAATTTTAAACCATCTTTAACTATTTCTTTTACATAGTCAATTGGGCAACAAATTAAAAAAAAAATGAGGAAACTTCACAATTTACATTTAGAAAAAAAAAACTTTAACGTTGTGTATATTTATCAGTTGTTTTCCCATTTTCCTCAACAAATTTATTATTTTCGCAATACCTTTCCTTAATTTTTGTAAGTAGTAGTATTTTACTAACTTTTGTCAAAACGATTTTCAATGAGACTAACCTTCTATGAGACTACTAATAGATAGGTTAGTTTACCTAGGTCTCGTTATTAAGTAAATAGTTGTTTATATTCCTAGTCTATAATATTATTAACCATTTTCAGCTATTTTTTCTTTAAATAGTCAAGTAGGCAATAAATTGAAGAGAAAAAAAAGTGGAAACTTCACAATTTACTTAACGATAAGTAATGATTGAACGTGTAAGGGTCTTCATGATCAAAGCGATCGCGGGCAATCTTGGAACTTCTTGTGATGTTCATTCATGAATTACCGTGTAGGGTCTGCTTAAAGATTTTATTATTCCTCTATCAATGAATCGAAATAACGTCAAGTCAATCCAAATAAAATCAGTATTCAACAAATTGCTATAGCATAATGCCAGTAGAAAGCAAATAACAACTGTTCATAGAACCAAACAAATGAAGACCAAGATCAATATATGTGGTCATGGCGAATTCTTAATGAGTCTTAAAATAATAGTTTCTACTATTCTGCTATTTCTGATCCCTTCGAACACTTAGACTCTGCAAGAAATTACTTGTATTAAGAGGGATGCTTCTGCTGCTTCTGAACCATATTTCTTTAACTGAGAATTCTCTCTCACCGAATTCATATCTGTAATTTTCCCTCAGGTAAGGTATGCATTTCGCATAAATTTATTCTTTCTCTGCCTGTACATTGGCGTCCTGATCCTGATCGTTGGTTTCAAGTATGATCGTGGGATCCGCTATGAGTGCCTTCATTTCCTTAGCATTGAACACTAAAATTTCAACAAACCTTGTCGAGCCTTCCGTAACCAGACAACATACTTCGGGAAACACTTTTAGTTTTTTTTTTTTGTTTATTATTTATTATTATATTCAATAATGAACCATTGTGATCGACCAAAAAATTAAAAAACTTAACTCCCTCTCAAAATTTGAGGATTTATGTTTCAGGATACGTAGAATTCACTAAACGAATAAAAAATTTTATGACTGTCCACCGTCAAATTTTGATTTAAAATCAGAGATCACCCGGGGATGATCCTCCTTCATCGACATTATTATCCGCCTTCTACTTTCAAAATGGCGGCCGACGTTGCTATAGACTGTAGAGCCTAAACGAATTTTTCTCGACACCCTTTAAATTTATATATAATATACTTCAACGAAAAGAAGCTGGAAAAGAAGTTATATCCTTTGTTTTGATTTTTCAATTTTGAATGTTTACTGAAGTAATGCAAATTTTTTTAGCATACACTAATGATTAAAAAAAAAGTTTAGTCCGATAATTGGAATCACCTTTTATATATTTTTCTTTGTAACCAGGAAGGTAATGTTACTTTAGATGTATAATTGTTTGGAAATAATAAACCATTGTTAAACAATTTGCAGCGTTTTTTGGTTTGTTTTTTTTTTTTCGTTTCTTTTCCTTCCTAGCCTTGAAGGTACAAGGAGTTGTCCCGGGCGAGGGGGTATGGGTAGGAATTTAAATGACCCCCATCCCTCACTAGTGACTATTTTATATCAATTGTATCATATATGAGGATGCAGACCACCCCGAACACAAAAACACTTATAGTTCTTCATTTCAAGTAATTCGGCTATATGATGCTTTATATTATTGTGCCGGCGAATGACAAGGAGCATATTAAGCGGACAACTTCCCAATACATGAGTGGGGTTTCTGACTGTCGGCCATATTTGCGGAAGAGGGTTGCGGCAGAATATCCCAAGAGAAATTTTCTTTTCTTTTTTCTATAATCCGATAATTCATATTTCTCAAATAGAAATTGATATTTCATGAAACTGAAATTTTGAAATTGTCATAGAAAAATCATATGAACATTTGTTTCTATTTAATATATCACTATTTCTTATAATTACAAAACAAAGTATGAACTTTCACTGTTATATGAATGAAAGTGAAATTTCAAAGAGAGATTGTAGGAAAATATTTCATTGTTACGCTATCCTAGCAGCTAAAAGAAAGTAAACCAGTAAAAATGAATAATTTTAAGAAATATTTAAATATGCCGTAGAATGTATTTTCCAGTTAAAAGCTTTGAAATTTCGAAAAAGATTGTTCATATCATTAGCTTTATAATGGTATGCAACTTAAACGAACTATGCAATGCTATTCAGATTTCGAAGAGAAATTAAATTGAAAAGTCAAACGACAGATTCCTACAACAATATGAGTACGCTATTATTTTAGAAGGAGTTCTATCATTAACAGCCACATGGTGATTATCAAGTTAATACTTAAAGTATCATTAAAATGTACACCAGAGGCCTCCAAAATTTTTGATCTGTCGGCCACATTGGTAACTCGATTTAAAATACAGGCTATGATTCCTATAAAGAAGTCTTAACAGAGGGAGAAGTATATAAAGTCTTCAAATTTCGAACTGACTTACGACAAACAGTGGGACTAGTAAGGGAAAACTCGCGACATCGGCTAAAACTATTTTTTTTTCAATTGAACCATTCACCAAAAACAGTGAAAATGTATATTCTGCAAACTCAAAATGTTCTCAGGAACTCCACAAGGTATCAATAAAATAGTTTACTTAGTTTTGGAGTTCTCAAAAACAAAAAATATTTAACCGATCTCGAGTGTCTTCCCTGTTCCCACAGTGCGACAGGGATATGGACTCACACCGATGTTATTCAACTTAGCAGTGATAAGGTGATAAGAACATGACTTGGAAATGGAAGAGTTCACTTCGGAAAGAATCATAAAATCCTAGGATATGCAAATGATAAAGAAACAATTATAAGCAGTCAGAAGAATTTTGAGAAACTCACCTACAAATAAATGCAGATAAAACAAAATATAAGATGATAAGCCGAAACTTCGAGACCAATTACAGGATCTACGTAGAACGGAAATCTTTCCCGGATGTAAAAAACTTCAGATATCGGTTCCACAATGTAACAACTTTTCTTCTTTCTTTCATAGGTATCGAAACTCCGAAAAAAATTCGAGAAATCGTAAATTAAGCGTGTTCAGTACTGATAAAGCCTAGTCTTCGAGACCTTGGCCCTAACTAGCGCCCTAGAAAGAAGTATTGAAAGATCTGTATTAAAAATCCTCCGCAAGATAACCGAAACGATGTGGAATCAGAAAACTAACGAAGGAAGGAGAAAGGCCAATAAAGAGTAATTTACAGAAACTGGACATTCGATATATCATGATATGAAGGTACAGAGGTTAAGATCGGTTGAGCACATTGCCGAAACAATCCATTTGGAAGTCTCTAAAAAACAATGAGCGCTTCAATATTACGCAAAAGATGATCTCTGTTTTTTTAAATGGTCTTCTTTAAACTTGATTACACCTGTATAATGTTTTAGAATTCATATTAAATATCAATTTAGATTATTGAAATTCTATCAACTAAACATTTAATAAATTTTATTAAAATTTCCGATATTTCATTTTTTATTTGCAAAAGGGCGCCACCTACGTGAGTCAATGAGTTGATGATTCAAGAGCAATGAACAATGGGAGATATGCATAAATCATTAATTGCGGAACCAATGGCCTCTCGATTCATTCTGCATTACGGGACAAATAAGGTTATGTCGGACAATTTATTGGAGATAAGAATCTGGCTGCTGTGGGTGGATATGGCTGTCACAGCTAATTATCTACAATCAAAGTGAATAGATACGAAAGAGATTGTATCATTTAGTTATTCATAAGTACACGGTTTCTTTCTTTATTTAAAATAACAATATTGTTTTCTTAAATACATGAGATGTAACCATGTATCCATGTAAATGAAACCAAATAAACAATTATAGTCCGTGGTAGACCCCTTTTTTAAATTATTAATATCCGCCTGAAACTTCATAAATAACTTCATCTCATCATAACCTGCAAATATTTTATTTACAAAAATTCTCGGATTGGACGTTTTTAATCCGGAGGGGAGCAAACTTTGTCTATTTAATTAAGTACTGAAAATTCGTAAACACCCATTTGCTTTCCACCTGAATCTGAAGATGATTTGATCACACAACCGAGAAAAAAAATGGCCTTCAAAAATAAACAGTTTGGCGTGACCTACAAATTATTAAAATAACGAGGTTATATAGGACAAACGGCCCAATATTTTTATAAGGCGCCTTTTTTATCTATTTTGTGATCAAATTATCTTACGATCCAAGTAGAAAGAAATCGGTATTTAAGAGGGTAATTAAGTTGGTTATGTTAATTATCACTCATAATGTATATACATAGTATAAACCCCGAGACTTTTTTTAGAGAGGCCTTTTTTTTAACCTCTTTTTCTGTCGTAAATATGTAACCAACTTTTCTATAGAATCTACTGATATTTCCCACCTGAAGAAGATAATCTTCAAAATGATAACTCAATCATTAAGAATAAAATAATATATAAAAGGATAGTTTTTAAGCTATACTAAATAAGATAAAGATTTTTTAATTGCGATATTATTGAAATGAAACCTGATATTTAAGTATAGCTCTCATAAAAATCAAGTAGAAATTTCTAATTTCAAGTAAAAGATAAACAGAATAAAAGGAAAAGAATCGCAAAATATACCATGGCAACAAAAAGGGAGTTGTCCTTAACTTTATTAGATAGTAAAACTGCATTTATTGAATAACTCTCACAGCTTAGATGCAACCTCTATTGAAGACTCGTAAATCTAGCAAGCTTCAACAAATAAATTTAACGTGGTGCATAAAACAATGAATTATGGCCTATTGTTATTCTGTGTTATTGCTCTTAGACCACTAATACGAGCTAAATAAACAATTATATTCTTAATTTTTAATACAATATATAAACAATATTTAATTTTATTTCTTTATAAATATTATAAAGTTAGCATATAATATATTACTTCAAACAAGCTCCAACCTACTAAAAGTTCGATCGCTGAAGTAGTAATGTAATTTACGAAATTAATGTTCTAAATTGCGATTCTATTTTCGGCATAATGAATCAAAAGTTATGTAATAGGATTAATCAATATTATAATTTTTATTTCGAAAACAAAAATAATATGAAGGACCAAAAGATCCATTAATCGCATCTGTAAAACATGCATCAGAGATTAAAAATAAATTTGATTTCAAGAACGCCTTAACCATTCGGAACAAAAATTAAAATTTCTAGAACCACTTCTCTTTCTGAAAGCCTTAGATTTTGAAAACTGATACCTGAGATTTGAACAACTTTTTCTCTGAAACAATCAACATCTTAAATCAATAATAATTCCTTTTCTCCGCACCTTTGAAAAGTTACTATTATATATTTTCATTTTTGTTTAATGATTTTTAATTCTTTAAACTAAACATAATGTTTTTTAATTGAAATCAGAAATACTAATCATTTTTAATTCATATGTTAATTTTCGTTCCAGTCAAAAATATTACGAATCATAACTAAAGCACCTTGTTACGTGAATAATAAAACTCTAAATACTGATTCACACCTGTAAACAGCATAATAACACATAAGGACACTTTACAATGCTATACTAACACAGACATACTAACATACTAATAAGAGACATGGCGTCAGCAGATATGCCCATCAATACGAGAATGAGACTAAAAAGGTGCTTGAGAGACCTCCTTCCTTAACAAAACATAGTGTAATTAAATTAAGCCAGGAAAGAAGTACTGCTGGGTGCCATTCTTCCTCATGCCCTGATATGTCAGTTTCATTACGTTTTTATGAGACCATAATGTATATACCAATAGTCTATAATTATGAAAAAAAATAAAACCACAAAATAATTTATGATTTTTTTAAACGTAATTTAGCTGAGTTTTTCAGCTCAATGATCCTCTTTAAATGGTTTTAACAAACTCTACTTTCCTTTGAAGTAATTTTTTTCTAGTTTGCTGAGGAGCAGTTGTTAATTATATAAATTAAATGTTTTTAGTTATGTTTTCCTATTAAAAAAAAAATAACGTGTCTCGCAAACAAAACACGAATCTTAAATTAATTGGAAATTAAGGGATTGTTTATACGAACTATTTTGTAAGTATTTATGTCTACTATCAACCTTTTAAATATACCCTTCTACTATGGGACAACCTGTATAAGGAATATTTTATATATTAAATGTGGTATATCTGATGTTTCATTTATATGTACCCGCTGATGACAGGTAATTATTCATACTGTTTTATCGGCTGTGGATCGACTCTGGGATCGAGAGACCCTCCTTTGGCAAACCCAGCCTTTATAAAGTGGCTATCCATAATTAACACTAAGAAGGTCGCACCAGATCCGTGAGATTCGCCGAGCGCTTATTTGATAAGATTTTACACCGCTTGGGAGAGCAGGACCCTCCCACGTATCCTTCTGGTTCTTGGAGTCTTACAATCCAGTAGTGGGATGAACTTGAGGATTGACGGCATTTGTGGGAATTTTTCAGAGGAAATGGGTGCAATGGCAACTAAGTTATAGTTAAAATCAAAGCCTTTATTGGGCTGCTATACATTGCAGGAATGGATTAAGCCGGGAAAAATCTGGATGATTTGTAGGACTCAAGTGGCACAATTGATTCCAAGTTAGAAACCGAAATATTTCGTCCCACAATGAGTGTACGAAGGTTTAGATTTTTACATTGATCCCTAAGATTTGACAACCGAGAAACACGCCAACAACGTAAAGAAATAGACCGACTGGCACCTGTCAGACATATTTGAAGAGTTTGTTTAAAACTGCAAATCTTGTTATCCAGCAGGAGCAGACATGACAATCGATGAGAAATGGAGGCCATTAGAGGCTGATTTTCATGTTGTGATGATGTTTGTATAAATTATTCTTTAATCCTCTCATAATAGTTCTAAGTAGTCGGTGATTTTTGTTCTTATTTATTGGTATACAGAATTTAATATTCAAGGTCCTAATTTTGCCAATGTATATTTCGTTTTGATTTTTAATATTTTTTTTTCAAAGTATGTAACAATGTTTTTTACTCAATTAATATCTTTAAAATTCATTATACCTTTTTTCTTTCAGTAAAATGAGAAATTCGCTGGCATTTTTTATCAATTAATCGATTTAGTGAAATTGATATCACAGGCCCGTAGCGACCTTCTATGAGACTCTTAGGATAGTGATTTTCGGAGTGTTAATTAATTATGAGCTGAAACCTGGCGGTTGAGCGTTATCTCGGTCAAATCATCTCTCTCTCTCTATATATATATATATATATTATTTTTTTTTTTTTATTTAGCTATTTTGTTTTAATTTTATTTTGTTTTTGTTTTGGCTGTTTTAGGTATTAGAAACGTAATTTATTTTATGACGTATGTAACACCGATACAGATGAATTCCTAATGTTAACACTATAACATAGAGCATAATTACTTATCTATATTCTTCAATATTTTATAATACCTCTTAGAAGAAAACATTACTTGTTCAAGGAACCAATGCAACGTCACTAAGAACGATATAAATTGAAACTTTTTTTAACCAAGCGTCAAAAAGGCGAAAATATGAAAAAACATTTTTAGAAACGAATAGAGCTCTCATCATGAAGATAAACTCGTTTACTTGGTAGTAACGGATAAAATTTTTATTTTCGTCAATATTGCAACACAACCGTGCTGTGCCAAACGTGCGGTTTTGTAACTTGTTTTCTGGTTTATTCAGGCATCTGTCGTAAGTCTGAAAGATATGCGGTGACGTCATGATGTATTTATGCTGCCCAATCATAAAATGTATTGTCAATTCATTCATAAATGAATCATCATATCGACATAGAAGGCATACAATAGTAAATAAGTAATAATATTATATAGATAAAAATAAAAAAAAACAGCAACTAAAAATAAATCGTACATTTTAAAATCTTAATTTATGTTTCAAAAAAAGTGACTATTACCGAATAGAAAACACGAAAATGGTGACGAATGACGAACATTAGCAACTCCTCTTACCAACATTGTTTTAGCTACATTGTGTCCAATATAAGGAAGGATAGTAAAATAGACTTCAATGTTCTTGAAACATTCTTTTATTCTTTTTTTTTATTTTTTTTAAATATAAAATAATGAAAAATCTGGATTTTATAGGCAATATCAATATTGAATGTGAGCAAAATTTACAATACTTTAATAACATATATGGTAGTTAGGTAAGTGTTTAAAAAACAACAATGTTATTAACTTTCAATATTCGACTATGCTCCAATGCTCTTAAATAAGTTTTAAGATATTAATTAATGGATAAATGGCACATCCTGAAGTCATATTTTAAAAACAATTAAGAAGTTTTTTCAATCATAATTCTTATGATAAATATATGAAAAAACATTTTAATTTACAAACCCCTTTATTGGCAATGAATATTTAAGAAACAAAACAAAGAAAACTAATTTATTACTAAAACGTCAATTTCAACTATTAGTTTGACAGTAGCAATGAATCTATCAAAAACCTTATCAACCAATCAATTAAAAGATATGGACATATATAAGAAGGAACTTGTTTAGTTAATACTGACAGAAAAATTAAAGTAAAGGCTTAAAATAAAATGTCTTTAAAATTTTGTTGACTCTGCTAATAATTTAAATAAATCAAGTTATTTAAATAAATTACTAGTTTTTTTGTGACCGTGTAGCACAAATAATATACCCCAGTAACCTTGTACATCGTAAGTTGCATTGAATGGGGGTAGACGGTTTCTTTTTATTTTGCTTCCTCACTACCGAAGGTAGGGAAGCATTGTGTTCGTGCGACAGATTAAAAAAATGTATTTGCTCAGAATCGAAAATTGTCACTAGCGTTTTACGTTTCAGACATCAAGGATAAAATTTGATTCGGTGTCTGTCCGTCTGTCTGTCTGTATGTCTGTCTGTCTGTCTGTAGTCAAATCGATGTGACGGGCATATCACCTAGTACCGTTCATCCTATCTTCATGACATTTTCAGGGATTATGCTGATTGGTGCCTAGATGGTCCATATCAATTTTATCAAATTCCATCCAGCACTTCCGCTACGCACGCGCAAACGTATATTTTTAGATATGCCAATATTTCAGAAAGGGCTGGTTCGATTTGGCTCAAAGTTAGACAAAAGGTAGGCTTTGGTGAAAAAATAACGTAGTGTCAATTTTATTGAATTCTGTCCACCACTTTCTCTTATTTATGTACAACTAGTCCACTGTCCGCCGTCCGCGTAATTTTTCAGAAACTACTGGACCGATTTTTTTCGAATTCGGATATAAAATCAGAGGTCACCAGAGGATGATACTCCTTCAACGACATTACTATTCGCCTTCTTGTTTCAACATGGCGGCCGAAAAGCCTGCGTTGCTATTGACTGTAGCGCCTAAACGAATGTACCGATTTTAATGAAACTTCGCTAAAGTCATTTTCTCTGCGTCCTTTAAATTTATCTATATAACATACTTCAACGAAATGAAGCTGGAAAAAAAGTTAAGAGGGATTGTAAAATTAAATTCCAACTCAAACTCAAAAAATACACACTTTTTGTGAATATTGTGATAAGATGTTTTTTTTTTAAAGTATGCGGAATTCCATAAAAAAAAAAAAAAAATTTGTTAAAATCGGACAATTAGGAGCAAAGATATGGTATCTAGTTTTTTTTAGATGTGTTATTGCAAAAGGTTTATCTTTTGTTTTGATTTTTGAATGTGTTTATGAAGTAATGCTATTTTTTAGCATATGGCTAATGATTAAAAAAAAGTTTAGTCCAATAATTGGAATCACCTTTTATTTATTTTTATTTATAACTAGGAATTTAATGTTACTTTATATGTATAATTGTTTGGAAATAATATACCATAGTGAAATAATTTGCAGTGGATTTTTTAAAAATTAATTATCGTTATATTATATATATATATATATATATATATATATATATAAAATCTTTCGGGCTGAAGCCCCTCTCCCAAAATTAAATCTGGATCCGGTAATGTATATCACTATTATCAGAGCAAAAGTTCGAATGTAAAAATTGTCAACTTTAATTCTATGTGTATTAATGGTGACATCTTGTAGTCTGTAACTGATATAAGTAGTCTGCTACTATAGATAATAGCAGATGACAATAAAATTTGAAATTATTCTAATAAAGCATAAAGAAATAATGAGTTTTTATGCACTCTTGTAAAACAATAAATAAATGTTTACGTAAGACCTTTTGCAACAACAGTATGGAAATTCATGTTCAGTATGCATTTTTTTTTTTTTGTTTTTTTTATTAAGCATAATCAAGTATGGAATCTTCAAATATGAAACTCTTTTGTTGAATGTTGAAGGGTAACTATAATCGGCTATTCCGATTCTGCTTATCTTAGAGATTTTATTCTCATACGAAACATTGTATACCTTGTAATATACAACGGAAACTGTGAGGAAGCTATACTTACCTTACTTGGTAGACATTTTTTTTGTATCGGGCATGAGATGCTGAGATGCAAAATTCAAGTTTTTGACATCGCCCCCTCCTCCTATCTTCCTCCTCCCTCCCATCCCCGGATCACATTTGAATATCCCAAAAACTATATTTTCGCCCTTTTTTTCGGTCTCTTCCTTTTTTTCCATTAGGCAGCGGGTTTTGGACAAAAATCATCCTATACATTTTTAAATTAGATTAAATATGCTTTAAGACCAGAACGGGCTCGATAAATCAAATTGTTTATGAGATACATGTTGTCAAAGTTTGAAAAATTTTATGTCCCATTTAAATTATTCTTTATGTTTGATCATATACAATTGTCTTTTATCTTCAATAAACTGGCTGATATGAGTTAGTGAATATTTTGAAGGTGGAGGAGGGGGGGAGAAATGTTTGGTGGGAGAGAGTAGTCCGTAAGCCAGACCCCTCTCCTATGCACTCTGCACCTGCATCACTATAAATTGCATATCGTTGTGTTTGTGCCCTCTGGCAATGGAACGTGAACTCGTACTTTTTCTCAAAACTTGGTTATCAGATTGGTGGGCAACTCGCAGTGCTGTGCACACACGTTAGCCCATTAGGCCACCCCTTTCCCTAAAGTTAATAATCATTTGCAAACAAAACTCCAACAATTGCGAAAACGCTTTTAAATCAAACATCTAGAGATCACTTTTATCTTTCTAAATCGAAGTCTGAATCTGAGTCGAGGAGAGTTTTCAAAAGTGCGGTAAGCCTCCCTTTATTCTAGCTCACTTGTTTAATCAATTGTCCTTTGAAACAGATTATAATATTTCTCAATAAAGTAGTTTAAAAAAAAATATTTGCATCTCAGTCACATCCCATACAAGAAAAAAAAGAAAGAAACCTACGACCATTCAAGAACAGTCAATAACAGGTTTTGAAATCGACAATTTAAAAAATCATATACAATCAAAATTTTTAAAAATCATTTAAAGATTTTTATTAAGTGCTATTTTTGTTTTTGATCGTAAATAATAATGATTAAATTGTTATTTAAAAAATCTGATCAGAAAATAAAAATCACCTTTTACACAAAAATTATTATATTAAATATTTGATGTATGTTTACGTTATTAATGTAAACATTTTTTAATATTATATTTCTATAATCGTTTTAATAGTGGACGAGATACCACGTAGTGAGGCAGTTTATATTGATAATTGCCTATTATCAATTTCATTAAATTCTATTTGACAATGAAAATTGATGTAAATAAATTTTAAAAATATAATGGCTGTAAAATAAAGAAGAATGTATGGGAAGGTAAAATTTATATTATATGTTTACGAGGTTAAATTTAAAGGATTTTAGAGTTTATTAAAGAAATTGATTTAAACTATTTCGTCGATTGCATATGACTGGCATGACATTTCCTGCTGATGCTTAGATATAACGCAATTTTCTCTGATTGGGAAGGTTGAAGCATAGGTGTGTATAAAGGTATGTTTTTCTTGGACTGGACTGAATGGTCGTTTTATTACAAAAGTCTTCAAAAACATTTTTGATGGAGCTGTTTTCCACCTTATTTATTGATCAAAAAAGTACACTTAAGTGTCACAAAGCCTTTTATATAAGAAATATGGTTAGTTCTAAATGCGAAATTTTCTGATTTCACAGAACGAAAATTCTTTATTGATGTAGAGATGGTTGACCGTGATACAATATGACTGTTGACTGGCCATTCTATCAACTGCCTCCTGCAGTGCCACGTGCCAAGCCCTGATGAAGACCTGCAAGGTGGGTCGAAACGCCAGCTTAATAATTAAAAATTCTATTTTTTAAAATTTAGTATTTATTAGACCGCATTCCCGACCAACTCCTTCTCAGAAGATTCTTTAAAGTTCTTAATGATTTGAGTTTATAAAATGTTATTTAAAGAGTTTTTGCAATAAACGTATATGTACGGTAATCTCTCAACTCAGGGTTATTTTCCACGGTTGAAATGTTTATGGAAACTTTTAAAAAAGTTCCATTTTAACAGTTTCTATGAAACGTTGTAGAAAAAAAAAAATTAAATGAAAGTTCAAAGGAACATTCAAGTTCTGAAAAAAAGTTCAGTTAAATGAAAATTAAATAGTAATTGGGTTTAGATTAGAGTTATAATTTCTCTTAAATTAATTACACATGGTTCTAATTTGTCGTTTATTTGAGAAGCTATAAATAAAAGTAATTTTTTATATATACTTTATAAGGAAACCGAAAGAACTTTTAAATATAAGTTTTTTTTTAATAGAAGTTCTGTGAACTTCAACTTGAAAAATTGCTATGGAAAAAGATTTAATTCCATAAAACTGAAAACTATCTTCAATCAAGAATTCTAATGATACCGAAACTTTTTAAAAATATTAGCTTTTTTCCGTTTTAAGCCATGTTATTTTCTCGAAAAATCACGTGAATCTAGAATTTATTCTTCTTCTAATCTACGTCTTTATTTTATTTTTATTTTTTGAAGGTATGACTGTTTTTATGTTTTTAATTTACTTATCTTTAGGTTATTTTATTTTTTTTTATTGGACATAGTTTTTTATTATTATTTTACTTTTGATAATTTCATATTTTCTGTATATGGTATGAATGTGTTATATCATACATCACTATAATTATTGTCCACGTGACAGATTGTTATATTTCTAAATAAATAAATTTTAAAAATAATAAAATTTTTTTGTAAATATATTCTATAAAAGCCAAAATATTGTAAATAGGTGAATGTGTTTTATTTATTTTATTAACAATCAGATTTAATCTGTTATATTATTTATCTTGTATATTACTTTATCTTTTTTTTTCTTCTACTTTGGTTTTTTATATATTTTTTTTTTATTTTCTTATGTACATATTGTGTGAATGAATACTATAGCTCTAGTACCAATGCCCTTCAGTGTGGCAGACAGTATTAAAAAAAAAAAAGAAGAAGATTAATTTCATTATTTTGAACTACATTATCTTAAACTTTAAGTAGTAAGGAGTCATATTCCACAGCTTTTTAAACTAGTTATTATTGATGACGTAGGCATAAATAAATTTTAAGGATATATAAGCCTTCTTTTCATCTAATTTGTAAACTTCACTTATATTCTTACATTCCTCCTTACTTTAGTTTTGTTCTGATTGATGGAAGATGTCGTTTCGTTGTAATACATGAGCTGTAAGGGATCTTGATGCATTAATATTATTGTGATCACTCCGAACATAGCTTTGGATTTCTCAGTCTAATCCGGTGAGTCGTAGACGAGCTCGAGCAGTAACTTGAACAATTGAGGACAAGCTGAAAGAAGGAAGATCGACAGAGACCATTAAGAGGCACAGGTCATCTCCTCCAGACGGAAGAACAACAAGAACAACAATGGATGCCTACATGACAAAGAGGTACCAATCCGTTAGCTGACGTCAGGGAGTGCGGGCAGGTGACTCCACCACGCCTATGTTAATGGCTGCCCAGAAGGTGAACTGCCTCGGTCACTCTGGTTAGCCAACGTCTCCTTTCTTTGTCTGTCATCTTTTGTTTCTTTTACATTACTGCGGTATGATTAGGAGGGGTAATTTATGGAAATGGTATTTATGAGAGATATGACCATGATTTTTATGATCGTAGAATAACTCTGTTATCGTAACGCTGTCAATTACTTGGATACAGTTCGGTTGTAGAATGAATAGAATCTTTATCAAGTCACTTGACTACATAGTTCTACCAAGAATGCATGTTATCAATGTATTTGGAATCATAACCAGATACAATTTGTATCATACAAACACTCAAATTTATTAGTGAACAATCTGAATTTAAATGTTTTACTTTCTTACGTATGGAAATTTACTATAGGTATTATATTGCCCTATATACAATTTAAGAAAAAGACCTGGGACATTTGTGGACATTCTTGTCAAATTCCCCATCTACAAGACTGCCCGAACAGGGAACAAGTCTGAACAAGCGTGTTTCTATGATACAAATTGTATCAGATTATAATTCTAAATATATCGATAGCCTGCATTCTTGGTAAAACGATATAGTCAATTCACGAAATGAAGACAGCTAATAAAGAGCATAAACTCAAAAAAATCTTTCTGTTCATTGCTAAGCTGTCGAAATAATATTTCTCGTACTATATACACCTTTAGCCGATTGTTGTTTTATTATTTATGATGCTTTGTAAACGCAAGTTATCATAGAAGAATTATTAGCTTCTAGGCTAGTAATCCAACTTGTAATCTTATTACATTATCAATTATGCCAATATAGTAAATACATTATTATCTCTTTGTTATGGTTATATTATTATAAATGTGAAGTATACTGATAATGTATAATATTACTATATTACTTATATGAAAATGTAACATAGCTCCTGAGACTCCTGTACTTGTTATATACAAATTGTTATATGTCGCTTAACAGGGCTTAAATGTCTACTATTCAATACGCCTTCCTCTAAAGTACCTGTAATTTGGTTTATTTTAAATAATTAATTATCTTTCATTGTTATGAAAAAAGGCTAACATAACTTTTGAAAGAATTTGATAATTGAATAAAGAAAAATGCTTATCCAGATCGAAAATGAATCTCCAGAAATAATAGTCAGAAGGTATTCGTTTAATATATTGCTGGAAAGCGGAAAATTTTATTTAAAAAAAAACAATATCCTATAAGTAAAATTGTTGAAGGTAATGGAGAGTGACAAATAAAATATAAATAATAATTTCTGAAATTTAACATTATTTACGTTAATGTTTAGAAGGAAATTAAATGAACTTTTCTTACTAAATGTAAACTTTTAAATTGTCTTTTAAGTTTGAAAAGGTATTTAAAATGCACCGAATTAAGCCAATGCCATTGTTTAAAATACTATTTCATTGTACTTGTGTGAAAGAAGAAGTGAAATATTAAAATATTTCATGGATATGTTTATAACCTTAAACACATTTACTACTGGCTTACTATACCAGTGACCCGGCTTGGAGAGAAGCACTGGGATCTCCTGTAGTCCTGCTTTGGCTTCCACAGTTGGGAGACAAAGTTTGATTCCGAGTCCCCTGGGCCAAAGTAAATATTGTACATAGGTGTGAATGAGTTTTATTTGTTTTGTTATTTTTCGGCTGATCTTTTGTTTTAATTATCTTGTATATTACTTTATCTTATATATATATATATATATATATATATTATAATAATATATATATATATATTTTTTTTTTTTTTTTTTTTCCTTTCTCATGTACATATTGTGTGAATGAATACTATAGCCCAAGTACCAATGCCCTTCAGTGTGGCAGACTGTATTAATAGTCAATAAAAGTAAAAAAAAAAAAAAATACATTTACTGTTGTTTAATAACTCTAGAACTGATATTACGTTTAAATATTGGAGTGCTACAGGTGGGTAGTTTCTCTTCATGCTGTACATGTAATAATTTCATGATTTTTCCCTTTGTGATATCCCAACAGTATCCACTTACAATTAGTTTAACAACTTTTGATCTATATATGACAGGCAATACAATCTCGTAATTCCATTTCAGTAAACTTTGCTATGAAAAATAACTTATAGTCGTACAATCAACCGTATATTAATGATTTTATAAAATATTTTATTTTGGGGTAATCTTGTTACGGCCTTTAATTTGGAAAAATCGTTTCCGCAACAAACTTGCCGGATGCTCACTGGAGACGGCAGGATTCGCAAAAAAAAAAATCAAGAGTCAATTAAGTATTAATAACTATCTAACAGGCGCTATGTTATTTAATTTGTTGAATTTGGAAAATAGCGAAAACCAAAAAATAAATAAATAAATTTATTTAAAAAAAAAAAGATTAGGACGCGGAGTGAGCTACGAACTCGGAACCTATGGGTTTAAAAACATATGTTAATTAACCTCATAACCTATCGAATCTTCTTGGTTAATAATTACTTTCCCTGTTCCCTCGAATAGGGTTTTACAATTCATTACTAAACATAAAAAAAAAAACAATATAATATATACATAAAACATGAAAACAAACAGAAGAAAAATAAGAAAATAACGCTGTCTATTATTAATACTAATGATGAATTTACTTATTTCAATTAATTTAAATAACTGTTAAAGGAAATGAAAATTATGAACAAGATATTAGATTTATAAGAAAACAAAGAAAATACAATTAACTTTAATTATCAAAAAAAGGACATAAAATCATTATTGAACTAAACATTAACTTAGACTATACAATAAACCAATTACATATTTTTGGGGAAAAAATCGATAGAAAACTTATATGTACATGTTTACAATATCTCACTGATTGAACACTGCCCAGTTGGCACATTAAGTTATCTAAAGAAGCGGGTACTTTTCGAGCTAGCGTCGTCAGTGTCTCTACAGTCCACCCCTTTAAGCTGTGAAAATGTTCATTCACCAACTTGTAAGATCAAGCGGCAATCGTCGCTGATAATCACCGCTCCATGAATAGTAAACAAAATCCTGTGTACACCGTAAAACTAAAGCATTTCACTCGCACAAATCCTTAGCGTGCCTCAACACTCGCGAGGTTCCGCCATCTCTCTCCCAACTGTCTTGTTTTTCCTCCCAATCAGCTGTTGGTTATTCCAATCCGAAATAAAATGAATACTTAAAACTAAGACTTATTAAAAACTAATACTTATTATTAAAACTAATACTAATTAATTCATTTTATCTAACCCTCTTCGAGGTAATAAAAAAACTAACAATTATTTTACGAACTAATTTTTTTTCTATTTTTTTTTTCGTCACAAACTTCTTTTACTACCACATGCACCTCGTTTATGAGTTCTTATTAATTATTTTTTTTAATTACTTGAGTTATTAGATGTCATATACATGTATTTGCCTGTCGTAGCATATTAATTCGATCTGTTAAAACTGGTATTAAAACGACAAACCGCGTTTAAATACAGGTGTTTATAAATTTAAAAAAAAGTTGTTGCGACACAAGTACTTGTATAGAATGTGATTCTATTTTATGTTGTTTACTGCTCTACCATTTCTGACGCAATAAACCTTTCAGTAACATAATGCAAAGGTCTTTAAGGTATTTCCTTTAACACGCCTGGTATGTGTAATTAAGTGAAGGGTGCCGGTTTTTTTTTTCAATACGTAGTTGTACACTAATTAAGTATGGCGACGAAGTGTGGCGCGTAGAAATTTAAAAAATAACTGAAATATTTCTGCTCTTCTTACTGCTATGAAACATTTGTACCTATATATCTCTAAGCAGAAACAGTGGATTTATTTTATTCTTTGTTTTAGGTTCAAATAAAAACTTCCGCCAGGGGCAATATGTTTAATAATTAAGACAATAAGAGTAATTATGATTTTAAAAATTAAATTAAAACTTATGGAGTTGTTCATATCAACCAAATTTATGGATACAGTCCGTGGAATTACAAATATTTTATTTACAAAAATTTTAGGAATTGAGCGTTTTAATCAGGTCGACAAAGTTTTTCTATTTAATTAGTTACTAAAAACTCTTCAGACTTGGTTAAGATGATTTGATTACAAAAGCGATAAAGAAGGTGACCTACTAAAATATTGGGCCGTTTGGCCTATATAACCTCGTTATTTTGACAATTTAGGGATGTAGGTAACGCCACCTTTTTTTCCAACTTTGTGTGGAAGTTACGATTTAAGTGGAAAGCAAATAGGTATATACGAGTTTTTAGTCCCTAATTAAATAAAAAAAGTTTACCGACCTGCAGATTGAAAATATCCCAATTCCGAGAATTTTTGCAAATAAAATATTTGTAGGTTACAATAAGATGAAGCTATTATACGAAGTTTCAGACTGATGTTAATAATCTGCTAGAAAGGGGTCTGTGCCACGGACAAATAATGATACTTACCAATAAACATTGTAAAGAGGGTATCTGTAAATGACTCCTTACAAGGTCAATATTATTTAGTCAATATAATTTAATGAAATATATTGAAGGGCCACCTCATCACACCTGTCGATTTTATTGAGTCTAAATTATGTCAGTTACGATCTTACATTCTCCAAAGAAGTAGTTATCATCTTCCATTTTCCTGAGTATATATAATAGTAGATTTTATATCTACTTTCTTGGTTATGATATTGAAAGCTAGAATCAGAGGATTAGGTACAAGGATTAGGGTAGATGGATTTTCAGCTTGGAAAGAAGCCCGGCGTACCATACCCGGTCGAAAGCTTGAGCTATGTCCAGAAATGCAACCGAACAATTTGACTTGCTTTCCAGTGCTGCGGAAATATGATCGACCACAAACCAATTATTTAATTAAGAGTACCCAGTTTGTAGAGCCTGGGTATGCCCTAAGAGGGTCTCCCAACCTCAGTGTCGCCCCACGGCCAATGAAACAGAATAAATAATTTTCTACTATGAGCTGGAATTTGAACCTGGGAACTTGAACACTGGAAGCTTAGTGCCCTACCACTGAACTACCCTGCTCCCTTAATAATAATTTATAAAAATTAATAATTTTAACTTATATTTAAAATTTGAACTTACATTAATTTTGTTTCTTATAAAACAGTTGCCTTAAATGAGAAATAAACAGTAATTGAGCTAAAAGTAGAGTTAAGATTAATCTTAAATGAATTAATGTGTCGTTTGTTTGAGTAGTCTTATTAGATTTTTGAGATTGCCTTGTTGGCGGAACCGATAGAACATATATAAAACCGACAGAACATAAACGTTTTTTTAAATATAATTTATATTAAAACAATTAAGTTGACCCCCTTACATGAACAAAATTAGTTTTTCCATATTTTTGTAAAAAAAATACATGAAAAGTTGCAAAGGAATAATTTCTGGTTCCGAAATAACAGAAAAAAACTGAGAATAAAGATTCGTATCATACTGCAACTGATTTTTTGCTTCTTCACTACCGAAGGTAGGAAAGCATTGTGTTAGTGCGAGAGGTTAAAAAAAATTGTGTGCTCAGAATCGAAAATATCCACTCGCGTTTTAAGTTTCAGACCTCAAGGATCAAATTTGGTTCGACGTCTCTGTCTATCTGTCTTTAGTCAAATCGATGTGACGGACATATCACCTAGTACCTTTCATCCGATTTTCATGGATTGTGTAGATAGATGCCAATATTTTAGAAAGGGTTCGTTCGATTTGTCTCAAAGTTGGATAAAGGTAATGGTGAAAAAATAACGGAATGTCAATTTTATTGAATTCTATTCACTAATTTCTCTTATATATGCGCAAACGTGTTTTCCTTGACACGTCTATATCTCTAAAACTCCATGTTCGACTTGGCTCAAATTTGGAGGGAAGTTAGGAATTGATAAACAGATAACCAAGTAGCAGAGGGCAATAAATTATGAAACTATAATAACAAATCATAAAGAAACAATTAGTTTTTGTGCTTTCCTGTAAAACACTCAATGTTTATGTACGTCTTCTTGCACTAACAGTAGTGATATTCATGTTCACTGGAATTTTTTTTTAATCCCGAATCAGCAAATATGCAATCTACTTATGCAGATATTTTCCGCTTTTTAGTATTCGCTGATGAACAAAACTGGTGGATATCAAACCCGTAAATGTTGAGGGATTACTGAATTTCCGAAAACGACTTCTTACAGAGATTTTATTCTCACGCGAAGAATTTTAGACCTAGTAATATAGATATTTTTTTAGCCAATGTAAACGGTGAGGAAGCTAAACTGACCTTACTTGGCAGACATTTTATTCCCACTTCAAATATCTATCGGCACCTGTCATGATATTGACAATCAGCAGACTTCTGGTGACAAATAATGATTGCCATTATAGGCTTGAGGAAGTATAGCACCCAGCAACAACTTTTCCTGGCCATTATTTATTTCCTTAATTCAGGTGAGGAGATTTTTCATCCATCTTCTTTTTAGTCTCCTCCTGATAGCAATGGCAGTGTGTTATAGCCGTGTAGTTTGACATCAAAACGAGAGACGAGAGTACTTATGTGTTGGTCGTTAGTTGGTTATCGTAAGTCGTTTTGTAAAGTTTCATTGCTCACTTACCAGGAAGTTGGTGTTATAAGTCCTAAAATTTTGGATTGAAATGACTTTAGTTTTTGTAAGTAGGTCTTTTTTTGCCAAATCGTAAATCAGAGATGCGTATATCCAGATGGGTGTGAGTAGGTAAGTGTATGTATGTAGTTTTTGTTGAACTTTCAATGTCGATCAAGAAAAAAGTAAGTACAGTATTTTCATTCGCTTGTTTAAAGTCTGTTGTTTCATTTTGACGTGTGGATCCCAGTTCATCCTTCTGTCGGATATTAATTCAAGGTTATCTCCTATATAAACTAGTGAAAAGGTGTCTCGCCGAAGTGTAAATATTATATGTTATGATTTTTCGTGATCCTATATATTATTTCTAATAGGTGTTTTTTTGTTGGTACCCCATAACTTCGTCAATTCTTCATCAAATCCAATGATTGACCACTCATTTTGAAGATATTCTTCTCCTTCACATGCGAAAAATAGTCAAATCCACACGAAATTTCTGGAAAAAACGTTATGAAGGAAAAAAAACTTTATTCACGAATAACTCAAAAAGTATTCATTTTTTTTCTTGATTGTACCCAAGATAATTAGAAAGATTACTAAATTACCTACAAAACAAAGCAAAAGATCGTAAAAATCGGACAATTATTAACAAAGATACAGTCCATTATTTTTGGTATACTTAATAATTTCTTCCTATTTAAAGATATTGCACTTACTATTCTACTAATTTTTTTAGAAAAATAGAAGTATAGAATTTTTTTTTAGAAAACCCATGATCGAGGCTTTATTTTGTCAATATTATCTTTCCATTCAGCGTTTAAAAATAGATCTTACTAGCTAATCATGTCCTTTATTGAGACAGATTGTAATATTTATCAATCAACAAAAAAAAAAAAAAAAAAAAAACTAGCTAAGCACCTGTACAAATATTTTTGTCTATTATGTTATATAATTAACCAAGGAAAAATATTAATTCCTTCCTTACATAATACATAGGATCTACTTACTTTCATATTGTTTTGCTATTCCTTCACTAAACAAAATATTCTGCGAATTATTCGCACGGGCCAACTAGTTTAATCTTTTTTTCCAAAGTGACTAACAATTATCGAAGGTGATTAAAAATAAAAATAAAAATTCGTTCCAAGCACCGGTATTAATCCAAACCTATGCTTTATGAGTCAAGCAATAAACCAAATAAACAATAATGGTTATGGGTAGCACTTCGATATCAAATGGTTATGCTGAAATATGATGTTTGCCTAGGATGAAGTAGTAAAAAAAAAATTAAGTTACAGATACTTTTAAAATAATCACTAAGCTTACAACCGGGGATAGAAAATATGAGTTAACTTTAATTTTTGAAAAGTTTTACTTATATACTCTTTTTTTTAATCCCACATGAAGTTTTTATTGAACTTGAAATTTTGATTGAACTTGAACTTTTTCATTAAAACTTTTCGATGAAGTTATTTTAAAACTTTTATCTAAATAACTTTTTAAATTAAATTTGACTAATAACGGTTATTCTGAAACTTACTCATAAAACATTTTAGGTATAAAAAAAACGCTGCAAATTATTTCACAATGGTTTATTATTTCAAAACAATTATAAATCTAAAGTAACATTACCTTCCTAGTTACAAAGAAAAATAAATAAAAGGTGATTCCAATTACAGGACTAAACTTGTTTTTTAATCGGTAATATGCCACAAAAATTAGCATTACTTCAGTAACACATTCAAATTCAAAAACCAAAAGAAAGAATGTAATCTTTGCTGTACAACATATTAAAAAACTAGAGACCATATCTTTGCTCCTAATAGTCCGATCTTAACGACTATTTTTTTTTTTTTTTTTTTTTGCCTACGTATCCTGAAATGGAAAACCTCAAATTTTGAGAGAGAGTTAAGTTTTTGAATGTTTTGGTCGATCACAATGGTTCATTATTGCAAATAATAAACCAAGAGTTATTTCTGAAATATATTTTTTATATATTTAGTACAATCATAAAAAAAAGGAATTTCATCCTGAACGATGAACAAAGCGTTCTGAAAATAAGTAATAATTATTGAACTTGGTGTGATTTGAAAGGAATGAAATGATAGGATAGGGACATTATCTCTATCAATAATTCTAACATCAAAATAAGCACCAGTATGTTTTTTTTTTTTGTTTTTTTTTGGTCCTTCCCTTCCTCGCCGTTAAGGCTATACGGGATTTTCCCGGGCCAGGGAGTGTGGGCAGGGATTTAAAAGACTCCTCCGGCACCGGGACGCGAACTTGTGACTGTTTTTATATCTTTGATTCATATGTCAGGTTGTCGGGCAACGGCGGTGCAGTGCACACGCTTTAGCCCATTCGGCCACCCCGCCCACTCTAAACACCAGTATGTGTCAACGGTTACTCATTTATTTACTATTATAATAACTATTAAAATCCTCATCAAGGGTAAAAAAGTTGTTAAACTGACAATTTAATTTCAGTAGTTCAAAAAGTTTGGGTGAAGATTGAACTTTTTGAAGAAACAGTTTCATCATAAAGGTGTAAGAATAACTTTTATTCTTAATAAGATTGATAAATACTTTTAAAATCAAACTTATTTTAAAAAACTTTTGGACACTTTCTTATAATTTCATGAATAACGAAAGTATAAAAAAAAACATACCTGATTTGGACTATTTCCAGGCTTACAACTTACTGAGTGTAATACAGCTTCGCTGTAAATCGTAGGCTGAAAGGAATCACAAAAACTGACGTGTTTGTGCCCAATTTTCACCAAGAAACAACTGCGAAATGCTACCGTATTATACAGAGTGTCCCGTATGTAGAGGGAAATTTTTATTAGGAGTGACAGCAGACATACAGAAGAGATACAAAAAAGTAATGGGTCAATTTTCAGCAGAAAAGTAGAAAGTGAAATTTTTCTGTTTATTTTTTTTAAATCGGTCAAGTTATTCATTAAATAGAAAGCGATAACTAAAAACATATTAATTTAAGTAATTAACATTGCTTCACTGTAAACTACACAACATTTACTTCAAATAAATATAGAGTTTGTCAAACAATTTAAAAAAGGAATTTTGAGCATCTAAACTGAGTGTATTTAGGCAATTATTTTTATTAAAATAGATCTTAGATTATGGGGAAAAACAAATGAAAGCTTAATAAGAGTTACTATTGTAGTAATTTTTGCGGAAGACGCGGGTACTTTTAGGTGGCAGTAAAGAAAACCTTCCTCTACGCTGATGGCAATAAGGAGGTTGGCAAAAGAAGAAGAAAATCACATTAATTCAGGGGGAATCTCAAGTTATTGCGTAATAAACCTCGTCAAAAATATCAACTTAAAACTTATTAAACGAGAAAGTTAGTCTAGAAGTGACGTATCTGTACTAAGTAGGATGTTGATAAAAAAAAAAAAAATCACGAACAATTAATATTTTTTTAAAAACAGAACCTAGCCGCTCAAAAGTTCTTTTTTTAAATGATAAACTCTATATTTATTTTAAGTAAATTTAGTATAGTTTAGAGTGAAGCAATTGGTGATTAGTTCAATTAAATATTTCTTTAATTATCGCTTTCTATTAAACGAAAAACATTACATACTTTAAAAAAAAAAAAAAAGAAACCTTGAATTTCCTGCTTTTCTGCTTAAAATACGCTCGTTGCTTTTACGGAGTTTTTTTATAGATCTGCTATCACTCCTATCAAATTTCCCTATACTTATGGGAGGACATTCTGTATACAAAGATTGACATCAAAATAATGGGGATTCGCCAAATTTTAGATACACTTCTAAAAATGAGTAATGCTATTTCTCGACTCGAGCGATTCAATTAATCACTGACACTATGAATAACTTCCGTGAGGGCTTTACCAATGCTATCATCCTTACTTCATTCTTCTGTAATACAACTATAATTAAAAACCATGACAGCGAATGATTCAAAATTGCGTGGCGTATAAATTAGCTGGATCTCTTTTAAAAAAAAAAATCAAGTTGAATAAACAGCTGAAAAGAGAAGAGGATACGGGGAGGGGGGAGGGAGGAGGGCGTAGAGGAAGTGCATAACAAGGATGTACAGCCATTTCACAACCTCAGATCCTCCTCACTCCCAAGGCTACTTCTACTCTATTAATATTTAACTCAATTCATTTCCAACTAAGGTATTATTGTGCCTTTTCTCGCAGTCGGTAGCTCATTGCATCTTCACGGTTCTGTATCCTGATTACTCAATCTTTGGAGCTAATGAATCATATACATTAAAAACAGATTTACAATTACATATATATATATATATATATATATGTATTTGTAAATTACTTTTTATACATATACATACAAAATGTCTTCAATCGACCTTTGAGTATTATACTTAAACACATTGACTTTATTGAGAATAAGGTAGTTATTATTCAAGTAATTATTCAATAAACTACTAAATGTTCATAGCTTCTGTTGTTTATTCGACGTTTCGATCCCGGTTTTTTTTTTATAAGTTAACAATGGTATCCTCTTCAAGCTAGAACAACAAATAGCTCAATAGGTACACAATTATGCTTCCATATACTTCAAATAACAATTATTTCAAAATTTAATCTACTTTTAAAATAGAGCTTCGATACCTCAGTCCAGGTATCTATGTATATTAAGCTGCTAGACCGCTAAGCGTCTGTCCACCCCGGTCCTGAGCCCGAAGACAAAATATTACACACAAAACAATGAAAATTGCATCTATCTCATATAAAACAATTGAAAAAGTCATCTATGATAAATATAACAGCATCAAGAACTTATCTCTATCAACAACAAAAATAGCTTGTATGACAACTCTTGGTTATAAATTAATGTATCAAAATTAATTAATATTTATATATATATATATATATATATATATATATATATATTTATATATATATATATCATCGAATGAACTTTAAAATTGTTAAAAATATAAATAAATACGAACTACTTAAAATATATATACACTAGTCGTCTTATAAAATGTTGTCAACTTTATAAAATGTGTGTGTGTGTGTATATGTGTATGTATATATACATACACATATACACACACACACACATATATATATGCATACACACACACATCCTATAAATACAATTTGTTGATTAGGGTGATTGAGTTTATTGTTACTTGTTTGGCGATAGATAAGAAAACGTTAAATTTTCACAAATAAACTGATTGATTTAGACGTTTAGTAGTATGTGTTTAGTCCGTCTGTGTGTATACCGTTTCAAAGATGTTTTGTCATAGTTTCCTATTGTTCGGATCATAGGGTTTTCAGACGTTGGTGTAAGCTCAAAAAATCTCTGTGTTTTAAAATAAATATATTTTTTTATTGTGGGAAGCTGTAATTCTCCTAGCATAATAGATACTTTGGTATAACGTGGATAATTGTTTATGACTCTCATACACATATTTTGAATTACTTCGAGCTTTTTGTAATTAGTCTCGCACGTGTAACTCCATACTGGGACAGAACAAGTGATTATAGGGCGGATTACAGTTTTATATAAAATTAGTTTATTTTTTGTATTCAGTTGTGAATATCTATTAAAATATGGTGACATTTTGCTGATCATCTTTTTTGCTTTATTGCACTTGTTGTTGGGTAAAATTTAGGGACCCATCAAGTTCTAGGCCTAAATATTTCACGGAATTGGACCAAGGAATCTGTACTTCTTTTATGTGTATATTGTGGTTTATGCGTAAACACATTTTAATACCTTAAACTTATGAAAAATCAGCTTCCTGAACAGATACTAAAATTTGACATGATTTAGGAACTAGAAAAGAAGTTTTAATAACTCAAAGTTATGGAACATTGAATTCCCTTAACAAATAAAAATGGACGTGATGTTTACCCAGGGGTACAGATATATATATATATATACGCGGGGTGCTTAGTTTGTCTACTTGGCGATAAATAAATATATATATATATAATTGTAATTCTGTAATTCATTTAGTTTTGCCCAAATACAAGAGTCTTGCAGTTAGTTAGATAATAGCTTGTTGCTATTGATTAAACATGTTACTTTAGATCTTAGAAATACTACCACAGAAAAACTACAGAATATTTAGTTGTTATATTGACATAAACATACTAAATTCCAACCAAATTAACAAAATTAACTCGAAAATAGATTAAAGGCATGCCAAGAAAGATAGTAATAGGCTCACCTTGGAATGGAAAAAGTTCAGAGTAAAAACAGTCAGAGTTAAGTCACTAATTATTTTTTAAATAAAAAATCAGGCGTATCCACATAATTTTCCTACCGATTTTAAACAATTTATTTTTTACTTTCACTTACCTATATATGCAATATATTGTAACTGTAAGTACTTCGATCGTAATTTTTTGAATATGAGTTTTCAACGAGAATACACGTTTTCGTCCGAATAACCAAATCCTGAAAAATGGTCTGTGTGTCTGTGTGTATGCGAACACTCTAGCTCGAAAACGAAAAGTCGTACGAAACTGATATTACGTATTTAAGATAGGTATATGCCTTAGAAGTCCTCGCAACTTTTTCATTAAAATCGACCATATTATTTTTACTATTTTTTATTTTGACTGATCACCACAACCATCCTTCTCTTCTATTATTTAAATTATAGTAAATATTTTTTCATCTTTATTAAGTTAGTGTTTTTTGGCCATATATGTATTTTTTCTTTTGTAATTGTTCATTATTGTTATTCTAAGGAGACTTCGTCCCAGAATAAAGTTTATTTTATATATTATATACTCGATAGATCTTTTTATAGGTATCTGGACACTCAATAGTAGAACTATTCAAAGGTGCTTAGGTGTGTAGCCATTAAGTATCCAAGTTCTTTTACAAAAGTTATCCATAATTGTCATCGGCGGAAGGATGCCGCGTCGATTTTTCCGGTCCACTTTGGCGCGCAGGAAAGCGGAAACAAGGCCACAGCGATCCGGGTCAGGGGAAACTTTTGGAAATGGTTGCTTCTCTCGATGGCGCAGGGAAAGCTTCCACCGTGGAAGAAAAAATATGGACAGAATGAGACCGATGAGTTTCACCAGCGCCCGAGGAGAAAACAACTTTAAAAATACAACTAAAATTATAAATACCAAATCATACATGCCGATTTTGACGAAAAAGTTGTTCTTATATCTTAAGTATATACAAACCTTAAATATGCAATTTTCCTTTCATACGAATTTTCATTTTGGAGCTAGACTGGCCACATATATACACACACGGACCATTCTGCGTGACTTGGTTATTTGGACACAGAAAATCTCAAAATATGTATTTCCGTTGAAAACTCAGATTCCAAAATTTTCACGTTGCAATACTGTTCCTTACTATATATCTCATACACAGGTATGTGCAAGTAAAAAACCTGAGATGAAAATTAGATAGATATTTGGTTTTTTCGATTGAAAGTAGAACTCAATTATAGACATAATTGTACATATATTTATATATATATATATATATATATATATATATATATATATATATATATTATATATATATATATATATATATTTTAAGGAATTGTGCGTATCTAAACATGGTTATTCAAAACGTATACTTACTTATGATTTTATACTTTATTGTACCTCACAAGAATTATATCAAAGTTAAAAAATGTGTTAAATTAATTTTTTTTCAATAAAGTATGTATTTATTTAGTTACAGTTTCAGGTGCTAAGTAAAAAACAAAATAAATAATAATAATAATAATCAATTCTTACATAAAGATCAGGAATTGCGACATTCTATTGGAGGGTTTTCTTCAAAGTAACGACGGGTCAACCAGGAACATTCGATTGTGAAATTAGTTAATTGTTCTTGAAAACCAATGTTATAGTTAATTATCACATATATTTTTTTTTTTACTTTTTTTAATGAAAAGTATTACTATCTGTCTCACAATCAGTTAAGGACACTTACAATGGAGTTCAGAGAGTACAACCTCAACGTATATACAGAAACATAAATAAATAAAGTAATAACAAAAGAATACATAAAAATAAGAACAAAATGAAATATTATAAGGACAACATATATGTATATATATATACACATAAGCAAGTAAAAATAAAAATAAAAGTCAAATAAAATGTACTTAAAGTAAAATTAACATCTTAGACATAAGCATACCTATATACACTTTTTACAATCAGCCAGAGAAACTCTGAACCAATCTTATCGCCCCACTTGTGGAGGGAAAAGTGAGGCTTAGAAGATCCCTGGGCTTCTCCCTCCACCACTTCACTGGTATTTATAACCAGCAGTAGCTGCGTGAGAGCGCTTATAACATTTTTTAAATTAAGTCTCCAAAAAGTATAAATTACACTAATTTAGTTGAAATACCGAAAATAGTCGAAAATTTTGTTTAATAATGAACTTTAATGTAAACATAAATAATTCAAACTTAGCAAGTGATGTTTTAATTTAATTTAATTGATGTTTCACCAACTGTGAAATTGACATTCTGGACACATGGCCGTGCCTTCGGAAGTGTAAATACAGTGATGTGAAAAAGACATCCATTAAACCAAATTTTTATGAAACTGGTAAATGTTCCAATTTAAAAGTGTTTTCATGTTCTAATTATAAACTGATTTAACCTCGCAGATGTTGTAGATGTAATATATACTTAAATTAGCATTAATTTCAATTAACAACAAGCCAATGGACCAACATATTGTATTGTCGTTTTTCTCACTCTGAATATATGTATATAAATATATATATATTATATATATATATATCTATATATATCCGCTTACAGTATATCGATGAATATAGTGGATCCTCGCCTTTATCACATAGCTCCCAATTTGTTGCCAAATTTATTTGTTTTATCATGATTGGTTCTCAATCTACTTAGATTTATCAACTTCTTTCCAAACATATTCCAATAAAGATGAAACACGGTTTTAACGAAATTTTTGAATGGATTCCCTCTGAATATTGCTACCTTGTTGTTTAAATTTCATTACTTTGTTATCCAATTCAGCCTCAACACTTTATAATTAACATCGATATACCAAAAATATGTTATTCTGCCATTTTCTGAAATTAAAGTAGAATTAAATAGAATACTGCAGATGTAAGAAGACATCCATCTACACAGCCTTCTTATTCAACTATAACTATTAAAACTTTCCGCCATTAAACTAACAAACCCTAGCTAATGTATTATTCATCAAATTATACACAGGAAGAATTTCGAGGTGATTGTGTTGCAATCAGAAACCACCAACTGACGCCGCCTGGTTAAGGTTAGGAGCCTGCTTCTTTAAAGCGAGTAACGAGTTTTATTGCTGCCATGGAAATGTATAATAACTACGCCACAACAAAAGCACGTGCAAGAGAGGTGTGTTTGTTTATTTCGCAATATCAAAATATGTAGCAAATATTTTGAAATGTATCACAAGCTAGTGAACTAATGTTGGCAAAACACATAAAAAATTGTTTACAAAAACATTGCTTTCATTTGTTTCATTGCTTCAAAGCCAATACGAAAATACTTATCCAATATACGTAACAAATCTTTAATATAAACAAATATTACACCTAATCAATTGTGCATTGGAATTATTACGAAATTTGACTATTTTATATTTATATACAGAATATCAATAATATAGGTAACAGCTCATAATAGAAAAAAAAAACTAAAAAAAAAAAATTACCTACATATTGCAAATCTAAATAACAGGATACAAACATTTAGTTGTTAAATTTATACAATAAGAATTAATTCTCATAGTAGTCTGGCCTTATAGTTACAGACTCTTTAAGTTCATTAATGGTCATTGCCTAAGGGAAAGCCGACAACGCCATTTCCAGGAAATCAAAAACTGCCTCTGGGAAATGAAGGAGTCGCCGGACAGAAACATTATCCTCGCATGGGCACCCTCACATTGTGGCATATCTGGGAACGAAACTGCAGACAGAGCTGCGAACCTGGCAAGAAGAAAAACTAACGGAACCACAATGATCAATTTAACGACCACTGCTGACTAGAGATCGGAATGCAATTCAAGTGGAACCAATCTACGAATAAATTGCAAGAAATTAAAAAAGATACCAAACCGTGGAAGACCTTTTTCAGAAAGAACAGAAAAGAAGAAATAATTTTAACTCGGCTTAGAATTGGACATGCAGCCTTTACCCATGGCTACCTACCTAATGAGAGGCCTGGAACCACCATTTTGTAAAACATGCAACACATCACTTATACTGAAACACATTGTAACAACTTGCAGACTATACTCTGACACCAGAACAAGACATAATATACCTTCCAACATATCTGACGCACTTTCAGATGACGAAGAAAAGATACAAAAAGTATTTGAATTTATAAAAGAAATTAAATTTGTATACCTAATTTGATTACATCTAAAGCCGCTAATGACCGGATCGGGTAGATGCGGAATGTAACAATAAATAAATAATTCTCATAGTAGAGATCTGTATAAAAATCATTAGTCAATAACGACTTAAGACGATTAATTTATACAAAAAAATTATTTTTTAATATTTATTTTAAAAATAAAACGTGTGTTTTTGTTATTAATTTACTACAATATATCCTACATCATAAATAAAAATATAAATTAAAGCATATTGATTGAATTATCGTTGTTATTTATTGTTTAAAATCGGGGCTACAGGATATCAAATTTTTATTCATAACTAAAGGTGAATCTCAACACATTCCATGACAAACATCAGTAAATTAATATTAAGTTAAAGCTTATTAAACGAAAATGTTGTTCGAAAATAAGTATAATCGAATCAGAGGCTGATAAAAAGAAATCGTGGATCATCAATGACTTTATAAATAACTGAGCTTAGCCGTTTAAAAGTCCCATTAAAATGGTATCATTATCATAATGATATTGTTGAATTTAAAGTAGATTTTGTCTGGTTCACTTTAAAGCAATTGTTAATTGACTTCATTAAATGCCTTTTTTGTAATAAATTCCTATACCACATAAAATGTGACTTATTTAAAAAAACACAAAACTTAAATTTCCTAGTTTTATGTCAAAAAGTATTGTTTATTTATACATATACATATAGAAAGCAGTAGCCCAAGATAAGCAGAGGTGGAGAAGGCTGGTTCAGGCGGCCAAAGATCTGCAAATTCTGTAGAGCCAATCGAAAAAAAAGAAAAGAATATATATATATATATATATATATATATATATATATATATATATATATATATATATGTCTGTAGAGAGAAATATTTAACAGGGTGATATAGACATGAAGGCCTTACAAAAAAATTATATAAATAATGCCTCAATTATCAGCAGAAAAGTAAGAAATTTAAGTTTTGTTCTTTTTTTTTGTAAACCACGTTTTTTGTTGAATAAGGAGCGATAAATAAAAAAATACTTAATTTAAGTAATTAGCAATTACTACTTACAATTACTTCACAGTATACTAGAGAAAATTTACATGAAAAAATATTATTTTTAACATTTTTTTTTTTATAAATGAAGAGTGTATTTAGGAATTCTTATTTATTATAGTACAGCCCAGATCATGAAAAAATAAGAAATAAAAGCTTTGTAACAATTTATTGTAGTCATTTTCTCCAAAAACACGCCAACTTATAAGTAATAGGATATAAAATCCCATAATTTTTAAAAATAATTTGAGGTGATCTAAGTTTTTCCCTAATAAAAGCAATTTAATTTATATGGGCTTAAAGCTTATTTAACAAGGAAGTTTTTCTTAAAGTATCAGTGGTATAGTTGGAGGATGATAAACAAATCGTGAATAATTTATGATATTTTAAAAAACAACGCTCAGTTTAGTCACTCAAAATTCCTCTTTTAATGGCTTTAATAATAACAAATTCTATTTCCATTTGAAGTAATTGTTAATTACTTAAATTCGGTAATTTTTTATTCATCGCTTCCTATTCAACAAAAAATGCGAATAATCGAGAAAAAAAAAACTTAAATTTTCTACTTTTTTAACGAGAATTGGACTATTTTTTAAATGAACTTTTTAATAATCCTTGATTCCTATTATCACTCCTTTAAATATGTCTCTCTACTTACGGATACCCTGTACATACTCAAATTAATTCAAACATAATTATTATTTACCCAAAATATATATAATTAAATTATTATAATATGTTGTTAATTACGACCTAAAGAAATTATCGGTATACGAAGTAATATCTTGAGATTCTGCTTCTCCGATTCCTCTCAGTAGGATTAGGAATATCTATCGCCATGTGGAAAAGACTACTCCGGTATTTAATTAAGATCTCAGATGTCCAAGAGTTGATCCTCCAGTTGATCGGTAACCTCCAGACCACGGAAGGCTCCTCCAGTTCCCATGAAGGAGCGGTCCAGCAGCTCCTTTGTGCAGAGGTCGGAGGCCCCGGACAAACGTGAGGCGGGAGTTGCGCAAATTCCCACAGCGGTGAAGGTTACCATTCCGGAACAGAACGGCTCCTCCCCGCCACACCTGCTGCTCTTTGTGGTCTACCATACTCTGTGGTTCATTCATCTCACAGTGCTGTCTTAGGTTGTTGGTGGAAACGATTTAGTCGATGTTTATTAATATATATAAATATATATATATATATATATATAATATTATATATATATATATATATATATATATATATATATATATATTGTCCTAAGGATAGAAGAGTATGCTGTGTATATAGCAACCCAATATAATTGGGCAGCAATCATTTATATTTTATATTTTATGAAAATAAAGTGTATCTCTCTCTACCGACGTTTCGACCCAAGCATGTAGATCACCATCAAGCCTAAAAAAAATTACATAAGAAAAATGCTGTATATTAAAGTATGTAAATTTGAGAAGAAAAATATTGGACATACACACGAGATAATAGTAATATAAAACATATCAGTAATAAAAATATGATATGTTGTGAAAATATTTTTGTGGTATAAATGGACAAAAAATATAAGTGTATATATATATATATAGGACGAAAGAAAAATGACCGTTCTTCAACCAAATGTTTGTATTATTATTTCTTTGATATAAAATACAATCAATTCTCAAAATATAGTCCATTGTTATCTACCATCATTAGCCATCTAATAGCCAATAGCTCGATCACACGCTTATACCGTTCTTTGGGATGGCTGTCAAAGAACTCCTGAACCGCACTATCGATTTCCGCAAAATTTAAAAAAAAATTCCCTTGAAGAAAATGGCCTACCGATCTAAATAAGAAGTAATCCGATGGTGCGAGGTCTCGACTATATGATGGATGAAGCAGGAGTTCGAACCCACGAAGTTCTTTAAAAATTGTATGGTTCGATGGCAACTGTGAGGACAAGCGTTACCTCGTTAAATAAAAATCCTTTTTGGTCGATCAATGCAGGATGACGATCTGACAACATCGCGTACAATCTTTCCAGTTGTTCGCAGTCAGGAAGACATTCGTGATGAATAACACAATCAAAATTTCAAAAAACGCAAAGCATGGATTTTTATTTAAATTGCTCCCTTGCAGCAACCGGAAAAGGTTAACCGCGATCTAGGCATTGCTCAAGGGCATTCGGATTTCGCCAGTAAACCCGACTTTTATCACAGGTGACAATCTTCCGGTAAAATCTCATATCAGAAGGGTTTTTCACAAATTTCTAACGTCTTAGCTGATTGCTGAGAAGTAAGTTCTTGAGGAACCAGTCTACTTCGTTTTGTCACCTTCCCCATGAAGACTAGATGGCGACTAACAGTATCTTTCGACTCACCACAATCCCTAGCAAGTTCGCGAGAACGAGGGGCGGGGTGGCCGAATGGGCTAAAGCGTGCACCGCGAGTTGCCTGGCAACCGGATTATGGATTTGAGAAGATTTAAAAAGTACGAGTTCGCGTCCCGGTGGCGGAGGAGATTTTAAAAATTCCCCGCCCTCACCCTCCCTCCCCCCAGCCCGGGAAAATCCCGCATAGCCTAAAAGGTGAGGGAGGGAAGAACAAAAAAAAAAAAAAAATTGCGGGTACGTTTGGATGGATTTGACCTGATCAATATCCATTAATGGTCGCCGGAGCCCTTCTTCCTTTCCAACGTCGTATCTCCACTGCTAAATTTTTCAAACCAGCGCCGTGCAGTGCGCTGATCGAGGACACGTTCTGCTTCATACTTAATAAATTAACGAATTGCTACAGCGGCGTTGATATATTTTTTCCGGTAATGCCTAAAAATTACGAGAATTTCGTTGGACACTGTCATATTTCTCATTTGGAACAAATAACTAAACTAAGCCTTTTTTTGAAGAAGTCAAACGGGATTAAACAATCCCAGAGAATGCACTAAAGAGATTATTAAGTATTGGTAAATGCTAAATAAGATTGAAATATTTACAGTCCTTTAAAATCTTGAATTTGATAAAACGGTCATTTTTTGTATACTCCCTATTATGTATATATATATATATATATATATATATATATATATATATATATATATTATATATATATATATATATGTACATATGCTCGTATTTTTCTATGTATTCATATCATTTATTTATAACAAAAACATTTTCTTACCATGCATGTTGTTATGTTTTATTACTGATTTGTTTTATCCGACCGTTCGATTACGTGTTCATTCTACCCCTTTTTTCCTTTGTTTACTTACTTATTTATTTATCATTTTTCTGATGTATTTTTTAACATTTAGCCTTAACCATGACCCACATTCTTGGATAGTATTGTGTTTGGAATGATGGATATTCGGAAGAAAAAAAACAAAAAACAATACAAATACCTAACTAATACTAACCAAAACATTTTTTTAATGACCTAAAATTATTTCTTATATCTTAATCTTAATCCTACCACAAACACGTAGGTCATGCTTTGATTCGATAAATGAGTGCAATATAACTCGACCAGGAACAGGCTCATTTTAAAGTAATTGTCTAAAATAGCAGTTACAGAAGTGTGATCTAAGTTTCGAAGAGCTTTAACGAGAGGGGTCTGAGCTAAAATCAAGCACCGATTTCCGCATCCCAATCATCTAACAAATGACATAATTTTTTTTTTTACTTAAAAAAACTAGAACGTATTTTCTTTTTCCTTATAATAATCTTTATTCAATAATATAATCTTCGACATATCATTGTTCATATAATAAATCTTAATATAAGTATACTAATAACTATTTTTACTTTCACTTATATATTATAGGTTATGTTTTTGTATACATAACAATGTATACAATTTGTAAGGAGTTTCTTTTTTTTTTTTTTTGGTTTATTTTTATTTTCTGGTACAGGATATGATTGAGATGCAAATTTTTCGACCTCGCCGCACTCCCTCCTCTCCCCCTTCCTGGAATCACCTCTCAATATCGTGCTGTTGTGAAAATTTTCGAATCTGATTTTTCAAGGAAAATAAATGCTTTGAGGTCTCCTGAGTCGGTGTGTGTGTGTGCGCGTGTGTGTGGGTGGGTTTGTGTGTGTGTGTGTGTGTGTGTGTGTGTGTGTGTGTGTGTGTGTGTGTGTGTGTGTGTGTGTGTGTGTGTGTGTGTGTGTGTGTGTGTGTGTGTGTGTGTGTGTGTGTGTGTGTGTGTGTGTGTGTGTGTGTGTGTGTGTGTGTGTGTGTGTGTGTGTGTGTGTGTGTGTATGTTTGCGTGTTTGTAACATAAAAAAAATAGTTAAATAAAATATATGAAAGAATTTGATAATTAACTATAAGAGAAATAAGAGATCGTAATGGATAATAGTTGTAATAGAGAAATCAAAAGAATACGAACTTGCCCAAGCTCCGACAATATTATGTTCATATACTTCATATATTCATGTTTTCATAAATGCTATCGTTGGTATTATTTAGTATTTAATTGTATTTAGTATTTAATACAGTGACATAAAAATTATAATTTGTATATATAAGGATATTTAAATAAATAAAAATAAACACGAAGAATTGTAAATAAACATAGCATCAATAATTTTTACTTTCACTTCCCCTTTTTCTAAAAATACTTATTTCTGCTAAGAGGGTGGTAATTGAAAGTCGTGTGATGCGCGCACCATATTTCTTTTATTTTGATGTTTTGATTAGTTGCCATCAAACCAATTGAATTTAATTATATCAAATAATTTTATAATTATATCGTAAAACTCATTTATTTGTCATTACAAATTTTCTAGTTTCATTTATATATATATATAATGTATATATATATATATGTATATATATATATATTATATATATATATATATATATAATATATATATATATATATATATATATTATAAAAAATGATCACTGTATTGTTTTCTACTATAAACTCCTGAAATGTGAAATTAATTGCGCTCAAAATTGTAAGGAAAAGATATCCTGTGAAATATGGTCGTTATTAGCCCAGCCGTCAGGACACAGTGGTTCTGAGAGTGAAAAACTGGTCCCTAATGTATAATTGCTCTGCAACTTTGTACATCGTAAGTTGCATTGAATGGGGGTATAAGGTTTATTTTTATTTTCTTGTACGGGATATGATTGAGATGCAAATCGAAGTTTTCAACCTCGCCGCACTCCCTCCTCTCCCCCTTCCTGGGATCACCTTTCAATGTTCCAAAAACTGCTATATTTTCGCACGTTTTTCCCATTTCATCCATGAAGGAGGACGTTTTCGACAAAAAACTTTTAAACGAGATTAAATATGCTACAATTTAACTTCAGAACAGGCTCAGTTAATTAATTAGTTTGTGAGATACAGATTTTCAAATTTTAGTAAATTTTATTTTCCAATTAAATTATTTTTCATGTTTGATCATATGCAATTAATTGTCTTTTATATTCAATAACCTGTGTGATATGATTCAGCAAAGTATATATTTATTCATTTTAATATTTTAAAAGAGGGATGATGAAGAAGGGAAAGATATGGTGGGAGAGGGTAGCCCTAGGGCCAGACTATATTAAAAAAAAAGAAAATGTTAATACAAAAAAAAGTGGCTGCAATGTCCCAAAATGACGTCCAAACATGGCTAAGTGACAACTTTGGCTTGAGTTAGTTTATAGGTCACTAAGATTCATTCAGAAGTTGGCTTAATTTCGTCATAATTGGTCTTTTGTTAAAGTTAGTTAGTCAAAGTATAATAAATCATCACAAAAATAAAAAACTAATTGGCCTTGGCAATAAAAAATACAAGTAAAGTCAATTTTTTTAAATCATTCAAACTTTGAGTTGAAAATCATGCGTCATTTGTAATTAAACGGTCAACAATAACGAAAAACTCATATAACTAAAAATCTAGTGAATACATTTATCTTTCAAAATCACTAATTAATTTTTAATTATTTGGAACATTTTTTAATAAAATGCAATTAATCGGCGGAAAAGCGTAGGCACCTACGAAAAATATCGAACGCAACTGTAAATGACTTAGGTCCAATGAAATGAATAAAAATTTACTTCACTGACTTATATCAGACAGCTTATTGAAGATAACCAAGACAATTGCATAACAGTTGAACATAAAAAATAATTTAAATGGAAATTAAGTTTTCTAAAATTTGAATCTTGTTAACAATTTAATTTACTCGACCCGTTCTGGTTTTAAATTGTAGAATATTTAATCTAGATTAAAAATGTATAGAGAGTGTTTTTTGTCGAAAACGTGCTCCTTCATCGTCAAAATTGGGGGGAAATGAAAAAAGTTCGAAATATAGCAGTTTTTGGAATTTTAAACTGAGTTTAATTAAAATCGTTATAGCTGTTTTAAAGAAAATCGTAAAAATGTGTTCTATCGATTACATAGAAATGCCATTTCCGGTTTGCCGGTTTTGAAGAAAAAGTTACTATAACATCCAAGGCATATAAAAACCTTAAATACTTTATATCGGTTTCGTACGACTTTTCGTTTTTGAGCTAGGTTGTCACAAAAGAGACCATTTTGCGGGACATGGTTATTGGACTCAGGGGACCTCAAATGTGCATTTCCTTTGAAAACTGAGTTTTGAAAATTTTCATGATCTCAATATTTTCCCTTACTATATATAACATATTCAGGAAAGTGAAAGTAAAAACCATTACAGTTTAATTTAAATATTAATTGCAACCTATAACTAACCTTTACTATAAATGGCTTTATAAACTTTTAAACAAATTGCAGTCAACTCAACGGAAGGCCGTTTTTCATATGTATAGCTGACAATATATGTTACCTTACTTGACCAAATTGCGGAGAAACCAGCATATACTTATATGCTACTAAATACATAGTTATCCCAGAAACTTTATCTTTTAATAGATAAAAATAAACATGTTCATAATCTTGGATAATACAAAGCTGCTCAAGTGCATTGATTACTTAATCACTTTAGTTTGTCTATAAATCTTAATATTTTTATGTTAATTCGGACTTTATTATTAATTATGATGTAGCAGATACTCATCATCAAAACACAAGACGCTTTATATAAAATCACTTTTTTGTTATTAATATCCTATGTTCGATTAATTATTACGTAGAATGAAATAGTAACTCAACGTAATTGCGCAATCACTCGCGATTTTCTTCTTGGTCCTTTCGTATTTAAAAACAAATTTCATGTTTAATTCAATTAATCATGGCCACACTCGATCATCAACTCATCATGGATATGAAATAGGTATCCCAGAGTAGGTTTACCCTCCTGGGGTAAACCTACCCCAGCCTCTATAATCCCTGGGGTAAACCTATCGCAGCCTCTATAATGCGAGTAGCCTTAATTAAAATAATTAATTAAGGGGAAAATATAATTCAAAATTAGCGAGGCTAATACCATGAAAAGATTCAAATTATTTAAAGTTTTAGGGTACTGGGCTTTCAATGGCAAAAGCAACAGGCACCAGAAAAAATATTTATTCTGTTTTATTGGCTTTGGTGTTTAAACCCAATTTTGGTGTTGCCCAATTTTGGTGTTTAAACCCAATTTTGGTGTTGCCCTCCTGGGGTAAACCTACTCCAGCCTCTATAATCCCTGGGGTAAACATATCCCAGCCTCTATAATGCGGGTAGCCTTAATTAAAATAATTAATTAAGGGGGAAACCTGGCGAATGAGCGTCATCTCGGTCAAATCACCTCCTTGCACAATCATATACCAAGACAGTCTTTTCGTTAAATAGTACTGAACCCAAGAGCTTTCATGGGTTGTAATGGTACAGGTTTTTTTAAAAATGTTTTAAGAGCGAAAACAGCTTTTTAATAATAACGTTAACCTATATATATATATATATATATATATATATATATATATATATATATATATATATATATATATATATTTATATATATATATATATATATATATATGTGTGTGTGTGTGTGTGTGTGTGTGTGTGTGTGTGTGTGATATACAATAATAACCTTAATCAAAACAAGGAAAACTATATCATTTCTGATTTTTCGAAACTGGCAAGTTTTACATATTAAATTTTGCTTATTATTGCGCAACTGATAAATCCTGTGAACTAGCCTTGGGAAACTCTACCGCATAGAGATTAATTAAGTGATATATTCATGGAATATTTAGTGATCCAGTGATAGGAGCATATCTCACACATTAAATGATGACGCCCGAACACGCAAGATGTTGCTGCTACTACTCGAGACTTGGTTACCAACAATATACACCAACCAGCTAAAGTTACCAAACCAAGTTTGGATCATCATGTTCGGAGAAAGGATTAACAACATTATAAACTAAGATGAAGCTTTTGAAAGGAACAATTGTACAATATGAAGATGCATATGGAATTCCAACGTTTTCCGTCCAGACATTTTAAAATGTATTAATAACTTATATATTATAATCCAATTTTAATGATCTATCAGTGTTTACGGCTTTCAGAAAATAGTAAAATTTAGAATAATTGCACGATTTTCAATTCTTGATAATCGGGAGTGAGTTTTCGAATCGATTCTCGGTCGCCGCTAGAACGCTCTCTCAGTTTTCACTGATTTTCACCGAGTATGTTCTAGGAAATCTAAGTTGTGTTCCGTTGTTTGCTCAGTTGTTATGGTTACACTCGAAATCTACTCTTCCATGATCATTTCCCGGTACGGGCATTTAAAAGCCATGCTCATTTGCATTAATATTTTGTTTATTTCTTTATTTTTCTCTCAGGTTTGTTTATTTATATATGTAAACATTTTTCGTCTTTGGTATTTTTATTTTTAACTACATGATAATTTGTAAATATTTAATTAAAGTAAGGCCACACTGTCTTCTTCCGTTTATTTTGTATTTATTATTTGTGTTAATGGGACATCAATTCCAGAATAATAAAATTCATTTTTATTTCGTTTACGATTTATAAACACTGACTAAAATCTAGGATGTAAAATTTAAAAACATTTATGTCTAATTTAAACTTCCTTCCTACTTATAAGATTCATAAAGTTTTATTTGTATACACTTGAACTAGGACTTTTAAATTCGACCAGTTAAAAGAAAAATAATTGTATATGAAATTTTAATGAAATAATAATAATAATGGATTTTTTAACTGAGTAACCATAAGATTGAATATTTTATTGTTATTTTTCTCCATAAAAATTCGTATTTATTTTACATAAAAAAATGAAGATGAAAAAAATTAATAGAAGAATCGTCCATAAGAATCAATTCACCACAGTGATTGAATCGTTGCGAATCTGTTCAATTAAAAGATTCGAATTTCCTCTCTCTACTTCTGAGATTTCAAAGGTCTGTGGGATAATATATTTATTTTTATGATCTATGATTTTTTGAGGATTATGATCTATCTGAAATTAAATTAGGTAAAAAGCCTGTAAATATTGAAAAATTGTATACCAATAACAAAGATATTATACCACGTGACATGAAAAATAACCTTATTTATAAAATAAAATGTAAAAACTTCACAAATAAATCTTATATAGGACAAACGGGACAATGGATCGTAAAACGAATGAAACAACATGAACAAAATTGCAAGTTCAAACCAAGCAAATCAAACACATCAACCGGCCTTTCACAATATGCAACATATAACAAACACCAATTTGATTTTGAAAATGCCAAAATAATATACAAGGAAAGTAGTAACAATAAAAGAAAGATTATAGAGTCTATATATATTACTAAAAATTTACATAATTCAGTTAACAACCATACAGATGTGGACAATATAAATACTTTTTACGCAAATATAATTAATAAAATTCGTATATAATAATATAATACTTTTTGACTATCCCCACCAGGTCGATATAAGTCAGTCCCTCCAGAAATGACGTAGGCGAAGCACCTATAAAAATTTACAAGTAATGTTCAGTGAACTTATTAATTAGAACATTAAGGATGATCATATTAGGAGGACTCATCAAGGAAATAGGCATTTGTTTTTAATTGTTAGAGTTTTAATGGTTATAGTTACGTACATGTAAGGGTTTTTTAAATAAAAAGTGTATACCTTATGTATATTTTTATATAAATAAAAAAAGTGTATCGGAACTAATTTGACATAGAATGTTAGACAATTCAATTAAATGTAATAAGAAATTCATTTTATAAATGCTGAATATTAACTATTAATGTTATAATTTTCCAGTTTTGAAAATGACCCTTAGTATGGTCGAAACGTTAAATTGATGCCTAATAACAAAAGGTTGGTGAAAAATGGCCTACTTTATTGTAACAAATAAAAAAATAACATAATGAATAATTATTGTGAATTTTATTAATTATAACTAAGCTAGAGTTAATTAATAATTAATTATTTAGGTTACAAAAATTTGAAAATGAATAGAATTAAGTTGAATATATCTACAGCCAAAAATACAATTCAATTACAACGTGCAGTTTTGAGCTTTGTCGGTTGATCTTGGCTTCGGCCATATTCATAAAAACCAACTAAAAACATTATTTATAATATTACCTCTTCCTCCTAAGCATGCAATAAAAACTGAATAGATAATGTACTTCATAAAATAAGTAATACGCGGTTGATTTCGTCTTGTAAATAATTTTGTATTTTGAACATACAGGCTTTTACAATACAGGCTGTCGATGTGTATATTAGTGTGTATTTACTCAAAAATAACTATAGCAACAGTAAAATTAAAAAAAAATTAATGTGGCCTCCATTATAGCTTCCTAACCGTAATGCGGCCTCTAATGATAACAACTTTTCCCGCCTATGTACTATACTAATTACAGTAGGCAATGGCCTACTGGTTATAATTACATCTTTAAATATTAAACAAAATGCTGAACGGCTGTACCTAAAATGAAAGAAGCGAACAAGATTTGGCGAATGAAATGGACTAACTAGGCATAAAATGTACTTTGCTATTAAACAAAGGGACGAAGAAGTGGAAGTGTTTGGTGGCCATATAAATGAGGCTGGGTCCTTGCATTCGTTTGCCATGGCCGGAACTAAGTCGCCATTGTTTCCGCTTTATCGTCATATCTGATCCCAGGGTCTCTCTTGCAACAGCCGAGTGAATCCTTAGTAAACAACGAACGCTGATTGAGTGAGAAGCATCTTATACCTAATTTGATACCTGTGGTTAAAAATCATTATAACTGGTCACTTGCGGATCCAGGATTTAATTTTAGGGGGGGGGCTTCAGCCCAAAAGCTTTTTTTTTTCATAAAAATGACGATATTTGCTTTGAAAAAAAAGAAAGAAAATAGCTATATGAAATGGTGTTTAAGTGATTCCTTAAGTCCTTTTAAATGTAATTACACGAACAATAATACTTTAAGAGATTATTTTTTAATATTTTTTTCCATAAAACATGGTTATATTTTACCATATTTGGGGGGGGAGGGGCTTCAGCCCGAAAGCCTCCCCCGTAGATCCGCCCCTGTAACTGGTTGGTGTAGTAGACGGCGAACAAATGACAAAATAATATATTAATACGTTAAATAAATAAATGTAAATAATAAATAAATAAATATTAATACGTTAATGCAATGTATTATGAGATGGAGAAATCAATTTTCTTTTTCTCGATCGAATTATAATCTTTATAGATTATTTCTCAAAGGTGCTTTCTTGTCGCTTCACCGCATCACATCCAATGGTTGAACCTCCACTTTAAAGATCTTCTCCTTCAGGTGGGAAAAATAGTTCCCATCGAAATAAAAAAAAAAAAGTTATTAAGGAAAAGAAACTTTACTTGCAAAATAATTTAAAAAGTATACATTTTATTGTACCCATGACTATTTGAAAGATTGTTGAATTCCCTACTAAACAAAACAAAAATCATCTAAATTTGACAATTTTTAGAAAAATAACGTCCTATAGTAATGAACATATGTTTTTGTTTCACATGTTCGCTCAGTTTCCACTGGATTTAGAACCAGTGAAGCGGTTGAGAGAGTAGCGCAGGGATCTCTTGGAGTTCTGCTTTTCCCTCTATAGTTGGAGGGGCAAGCTTGGCTTGGGGTTCCCTATCTGATTGTATATAGGTATGATTGAGTTTTTATGTTTTTAATTTACTTATCTTTAGGTTATTTTATTTTTTTATTGGACATAGTTGTTTGATTATTATTTTACTTTTGCTAATTTTATATTTTCTGTATATATGGTGTGAATGTGTTCATACCTCACCATAATTATTGTCCATGTGACAGATTATTATATTTCTCAATAAAAAAATAATTTACTACAGTCAACCATCAATCCACAATTTTGATTTCTTAGTTTGTACAATCTGACAATAAAAATAAAACGTCTTTACAGTCACACTAAGTAAAAATGTCTATAAAAACTTTTTCTATAAAATATATTTATACTTGTATTTCTTAAATATATTTTTTGCAACTTTGTTGATTTTTATTAATTGTAGTAAGGTTATAATTTTTGAAATTATGATAGTCACTTCGCCATAAAATCACATTTTATTTGATACCTCATTTATCAAAATCCATCGCTCGTGAGAGCCGATCTACATTTCTTTTCTCTTTACATGAACATGAACAATTTTAAAATAATTTTAATCTTTGTACGAAAACGTATTAAAATCAAATTTCTTATTTTTAGATTTTAAATTTTAAATATAATATTAGAATTTTATTGTATTGCAATCTTCAAAATACATTGTTTAATTTTATTTATAATAACAAAGTATACAAAATGAAATTTTGCAACTAAAATGAAAATTTAATTTAAAAGGGTTTGTTTGTTTCCTGAAAATTATTTATGATTAATGCAATATTAAACATTTTACTATAGACTAATTTTTTTTAATATAAATTTTCAACATTTATTACGAGTCACTTTTTACATGAACTTTTTTATTCTTTTTCAAGGTGGATAAACGAAAAATCCATTAAAAAAAATAAGTAGAAATACAAATATAATTTTATATCAATCGATACCTTAAACCACCCAAGTATAAATATTAATACCTATTATTACTTCAACAAATCAATCCATATTAAACACAAGTTAGATACTAGAGATTTATTCCATACACAAAATGAAATTCAACACACATATATTGGAATCAGTATCTAAACTGATATAGCTGCTGGTATTTATTAAATTAATTACAGTTTTTATTTAGTAACATATTTATAATTTATTTAATTACATCTTTAACAGAGTGATTATCGACGCTTTTTTTTCCTTATAGTGAGTTTTTCTTCTTGTGCATTTATTTTTTTTTTCATCATGTTATTTTTCCTGTAAATAATTACTGGAAGCTATAACAATATTTTTACAACTTTGGAGTTTTTTATTATAGTATTATACAAAATATACTTACAGCTGGGGGATTAGTACAAAGTTTAGTCCATGTATATCACTTATTAATTAATCTCTGGAATGATCAAAGTTTGGAATAAAAAATGTGTGTACCTTTGTGTACTTCATTTGATTAATACTAAAAAGTTTTATTTCGTAAACCTTTTATAATTTTATAAAAAATTTATCAAGAAAAACGATATTTCTATGTAACTAAGTACAAATTAACGCAGAGAATCATTATGGCATGATTCTTACGATTGAATTGGGAGTGAAATCGTAGGCAATGACTATGAATTTAGCTTCTAGCAACGAAATAAATCTTGATAAGGAAGTAAGAATTTGAAACAAACACTTACGCGCTTAATACTACTGGTTAACGAGAGAACGCGTAAATTTTGACTCGATAGAACATACGGTGGAGTAGAGAGATAGGATAGTTCGCTGGTAATTTGGGTACAAACGGGACCCCGTATACTTTTTTTTTTTTGTCCTCCCGTTCTCTGTCATTACGGCTATACGAGTTTTTTAGAGGAGAGGACGGAGAATTAAGTCTAGAGTTAAACCGTCTCCTCCTTCTCCTATCCCGGACTGGGGAATTATTATTATTTGATAAAATAATAAACTCTAGAACGATTCCTTCGCCGTCTCTCCTGGACCAGGGAAACCCCGTATAGACTAAAAGGAAAAGGGGAGGGGAGGAAGAAAAAAAATGGTTTCGGGCAAAGCGTGTTTTGCACACGCGTTGTCAAGCTCGGCAGCCCCGTCCCCCAAATCGTTGTGTAACTAACAACCGAAGACTATTTTAGTACCAAATTAGGTTCCGTTTGGCCTGTTATAATAAAAGCCGACTGTAGCCAAAGAAGATAGACCTGCTTCTCTCAAAGGTGCCTTCCTCTTTGCCATATTGATTAGCCTGCAGAAGCAATCAGTCGAGGTCCGGAGTCCTCTCCGTTATACACCTGTCGCTATCAGAGAATTGATTATTGTGTTAGCATAGCATTGATGGATAGGTCTTAATTAAGAGTAGTTTAAGTAATTATATAAACTAGTGTTCGCCCAGTGGTCGATATTCGACCATAATCATTAAAAAAATGAGAAAAGCATATAATTAAACTAAAAAATAAATTTAATAAAAAAAAAGAGCAAATCACGATTTAAAAAATCCTTATTTATTAATAAAAACGAAATTACAATTTCAATTGAAAATCGAGCTTAAAATTCTTTAAAATTATTTATAATTAATACAAAATAGACTCATTCAAAAATATTTAATTTTCATTTTGAATTATTTATGTTGTTATCACAATAAATTAATTGCATGATTAAGCAAGAATGAACTTAAATTTGTAATTTCAATTCAGTTTAAATCAATTTTTATGTAGAACTTCTGTTTAAACAATGTCCTTTGTGAATGTTCTATTGTTGTTTAGTAGGCAGACTTGCCCATTGCCATTGGAAATATAAATATCAAAATTTTGAACGAACGTGCTCTACTTTCTGCCACATATAATGTTCACGAGAAAATACAGGACAATAATACTCAATTTTTTCCAAAATTTTGCCCCTGCTACATTAATTTCTGTTATTAAACTTAACAATTCAGGAGATTTGTTCATTTACATTTTTTGTAACTTTTAAATGAAATCCATCATGCCATTCCTAAATTAAGCATAAATCAGTGTCTATCGGTGATGTAATCAATCGCTTGATGAAATTAGCCTTGAGCTTATAAACTTTCACACATCCACTTTAATTTTAATCTTTTCAAGAGTTTTTTTCGTTAACTATTTCATTTAACTTTATCTTCATTATACCCAAATTGTATATCATCTGTTTCTTTAAAGTCACTAAGTACATTTTTGATAGAGCTATACTTTTATGAATTCCGGCCTTCTATATCGCTGTATATTAAGTAAACCAAAACGAAACTAATCTCATATATATCAAAAATAGTTAAACTAATGACCAGTGGCTGGAAATGTGTTTATCGGTCTCAGCGGGCTCTGAAACTTATAGATCCGTCTAAAATCGCGGAATTTGACCCGACCGCTATACTTTCCTAGCCTAGTATAGGTAAGAAATTAAAAAGACAGTTATTGATAACCTTAAGTCAATATTTGTATTATAAATTCATTGAAAAATAGTAAAAAATGGTTCAATCAAAATTAAATCCATTGGAAATATTTCTCAATAAATCTATTTTAAGCTAAATATAAAATTTCATACCAAAACATCACTGAAAATAATGTTTGTAATAAATAAAACTAAATTGTGTTAAATCTGTTATTGACACCCTAAGGATCTGTAATTGACACTGTACTTATTGATTTATTGAGTTAATTCTTATTAATTTATAAGATAGAAAAGAATCCTCCATCCTTTTATTTGAAATTGAAAATTTACATAAAAGCTTAATTTTTTCAATGAAAAATTAAGGTTTCAATAAATATCTGCTTTACCCTAGGCCAGTACTTCATAGTACTTAGTATTAGTACTTCATTTTCTATCAAGCTAATTAATAGCTTTTTAAAAGAATTTTAAAAAATTGGTGACCTAGTGACCGCGACCTCTCCTTGGAAGGCGCATTGTTCTTATTTCACAGAGAAAATATTCATCAAAGTACTTATTTAATCTTATGAATTCTTACTAAATGACTTTTTGCAAAAACCTATGAAATATTGACTCATTAATTATTTCATAAGATACATCTTCGGCATCCCCAGGCGTTCACATGTTTCACCCTGGTATACCGAGTTCAAATGGCTTTATCCTACTTCCCGACGACTATTCCTCCTTGATGTCTTCCTTTTCCAATCTTCAGAACCAAAAACCTCCCCTACATCCTGGAACTCCTAACTCTACGTTCCTCTATCCACTCTTTTAATACCAGGTCTCAACATATAGATTTATATATCTCCTCCCATAAAACTTCTTTCTTCAACAAATCCTTCATCATTCGTGCTACCTCCTTTTGGAACTCTCTTCCTACCTCGATATGTCAATCCTCGTCCACAAATTTCTTCAAACAACTCCTGTCCACCAACTGCTTCTCATTCAAACTTCGGCAAACATGTAAAATTACTTGTATCTGTACGCAGTTTAATTTCAATCTACTGCACAATTGCAATAACAATTAGCAGTTAATTAGTTTGTATTTTTTATTATTCTAAGTCAGACTAAGACCATAAATTTGAAACTCTGTTATTATTCTTAGGGGACAGTAATCCCAGAATAAAATTATTTTTTCATTCATTCATTCAAATAACCCAAAATCTTTTAATCCCGGTTCTTTCTACTTTATTTCTGAGAAAATGGTGAAATCCACTTCACTTTTCTGTAAGTAATTCATCTGTTACCTTTCTATAATTCATCTTTTTTATTGTTCATTCCCTGAACCTTCCATTATCCAAAGATTTAAATCGATTTCCGATTCCTGATTCCGTTGTCTATATTACAAAATTACCAAGACAGTTAATTAATTTTTTAGCATTTATTATTTCTAAAGGAAAAGTGGTACCTACCTCTCATAGGCTAAACACTCCTCTGAGACCTGTCTGGTACCAGAGTGACCCGGAAAAGCTTCAGATTCTTCATGATATTCATGCCTCTTCACTAGTTAAAGGTAATGACATGTTATATATATATATATATATATTACAATGCTTGTTAACCTCATTAGTATTTCGATTGCTTGTCATATCTTTTAAATTCTTTGTAGTATAAACACAACTATAGTATAAATTATGACCTGTTACACTTGATGCGTCTCATACCTTTTAATGTAACTTTGTTTCATTTAGGTCTGTAATTGTAATTACTAAGTTCTTTACGTGTTTTTGTTGTTTACAATAATTGCTCAAATTTAACAATAAGTTGAAGGTGCTCACCCATTTTTTGTGACTTATTGTCCTATTACTAAACTACTAGCTAATTTATTATCATGTTACATTCTAAGAGTTGAAGAAGAGATTGAGCTGATTTGGCAACGAACTAGAGCTGGTCCATAAATTTGATTTGTCTTTTTCTTACGTATTGTGTGATCGCCGGAGATATATTTTTTTGCTTTATATTTAAAAATCTGAATTACCAGCAATTATATACTATCAGAATAAAAGCCAAAACCCAATTTATTAAGTAGATCAAAACAAGATAAATATCCAATCATGCAAACTGAAATATATATATATTCGCACACATAATTTTGCATTCATTCTAATTTTTTTTGTCTCGAAAAAGTACGTTAAATACTTAAATTTAAAAGGCTTATAAAGAAGTTTTATTTAAATTGTTAAATCCGTTAATTTTATGGAGCATGGATACAGGATCTTATAACAATCGGCTCAGGTAGTCCAGAGAAAACTTGAAATAGCTTTTTAATTTTTTTTGCCATACACGTTTTAGTCCGCGGAACAGAACCTTTTTTATCAAATTAGTAACATACATCTAAAACTTCTTGAATGGTTTCATCTGATAGTAAACTATGACTTATTTATTTACGTAAATTCTCGGAGATACCTTGGACTCCACTTAGAAAAACGTCTAACTTGGAATCCTCATACCAGACTGAAATGATAAGAAACAGCTCGACGTTTCCGACTACACCAGCACTTACTAGACAAACGCTATAAGCTCCCAGTCAATTTCAAAAGACTCATATACATGACTACAATAAGACCTATTTGGACTTACGGAATTGAGCTCTGGGGCTCCACTAAGCCATCGAATTCCTCTCGTATCCAATCCTTACAATCCAAAATCCTTCGTAAAATCCTCACAGCTCCTTACTTTGTCACAAACAAAATCATCCATAACGACCTTAATGTTGCTTATGTTTCTGACCTGGCCCAATCTTCAGAACCATCCTAACCCTCTCGTTTCTAACCTTGCTTCCTTTTCGATCCCTGACAACCCTCCGAGGTGTCTGAAAAGAAGATGGCCTCGAGATCTCCTTTTGTAAATACATTTTTAGAGTGCTACCAGTGGGTAGTTTCTCAACAAATGATTTCATGCTATATTCTTTTGTTCACATTTACTGAATGCATTTTTACTTGTAATACAGTTGTAAATATCATCAATAAATAAAAATAAAAATAAATTCTCGGAAATGAATGTGCCCATTCAACACTCATTGGGGCATAACGTGGTTGTTTAAATATTTAACTCAGATCACCCACAGAAACAAATATGGAATAATCAAAAACAAAAAGATATATATGTTTTGAGGGGGAGAGGAGAGGTGAGGAGGCTACATCCCGAAAGCTCTTTCCGGAGGATATTCCAGTGCTTTGAAAATTGATAACAAACCGCATCGAAGATAAAAAACAAATAAAGATACCACATTTATATTCAAAGCAATAACCTGTTCTTTTTATAAACAGAACCCATAAAAAACTGCTATAAGAAAAAATTGTTTATTCATCCTATAAATATGAATATCTTCTTCCATTCTGGATGAACCGTAAATAATTAAATTTATTTCACAATCGCTATCCAGCCAGCGCGTGAGTGAGTGAGTTCTGACTGGTTATACAACTCCAATATAATATCACGCGGGAGGTATGTGTTTGGACTAAATGTGTGGTCACCAGGTAAACATATCAATCTAACTATAACGATTAGGAGTACTTGCAACAAACTGCACCAAATAATTGCCACCTAAAATTGAGTCATTGGAGGATTTTAGCAGATTCTACAGTAACATGTTTTTAAAATTTTTATCAGTCATTATAAAGAAATTGAAAACCAATTAGCTGTCATAGTTACTTTGAAGTGAAACGATCTTTGCATTACATATTCAGCACTCCTAAATGGAATAAAACACAAGCGTAAGTGAAAAAAGAAGTAATGTGTTTAAGTAAATATATTTGAAAAAAAAAACCAAATATATTAAGTTAAATTTTACACAGAAAAAATACATAGGCAGTTATATATATCATTATTCCAATGCCTATACAAAAAATAAACAAATTTTAAGTTTTACATAATGATTCTTATCCCAGTTTGGTTTATTATTTTCATTAATAAACCTTCGTAATCAACAAACAATAAAAGGTGACCCTTCCATAAAATATGAGGTTTTTAAATTTTAAGATATGTAGAACCCGAAAATCGAATAAAAAAATAAAAAAAAACGCCCGTCCGCGATTTTTAAAAGACTAGTCGTTAATACTATTGGTTTACATTACCATCCTAAATTTAATTTCAACATTAACACGAAAAACCTGCATCGCTGTTAATTTTGTCCAAAATCGGTCTGCAAAGCCCAGGACCAAGAACAGGACTGGTAAAAAAATCGATTTTTTGAATAAAAATTAAGGCAAAATAGTTACTAATACTTGACAATTTTAGTTACTATATGTAAATAATTGGTGTAACCAATATACTTTTGCATTTAACCTCCCTAATTTTTCATTCGGGCTTAGTTAGGTTTCTCCTATCAAAAAATTACAGTAATATCTCTATAGTAATAAGCCAATAATTAACTGCAAGACTGTTGCGAGACTGAGTCTCAGTTCGCAAGACCAAGACTCGTCTCTTTCTCGCATTTGGGCAACACTAATCGCTGTAGATTGTAGTGCCTCCACAATCCATTTTTATGAAATTTACTTCAAATCTTCTCCCCGAAGTTATTTAAATTTATGAATGTTACTTAATTCTTTGAAAAGAAGCTGGAAAAGAAATTATCATAAATGCAAAATTAGATTTTCAAATGATTCAAAAATAAATACACTATGATAGTTTGTATGATCATCTGAAAATTGACGAAATTTACTTTAAAAAGTACTCAGACATTTGGTGCAGAAATATTCTAAAAGTTAAGAACATTTTCTACTGCAAAGCCAATTTTTTTTTAAATTGCATGAAATATTTAGATAAACAAATCGAATTTTGTCGCATCAATCGCAATTGGTCTATATTTCTCAAAAAAAAAAAAAAAAAAAAAAAAATACATAAGGTCAAAACAGTCGACTATTTACCCATCTTTAAAAAAATTTCTTTATCTTGCTAATATGGTGGGGGGGGGCGGGATGGCCGAGCAAGTTAATAAACCGAAGATTACCAGTGTGAATCCTGGTGCCAAAGGGGGGAGGAGGGCTTTTAACTCTGGTGTTAATTCCCTGCCCTCTCCCCTGGCCAAGAATAAACCCTATATCCGAAAAGGCGAGGAAGGGAGAGACAAAAAATAAATAAACAAAATAAAAGGTTGCTGATATTAATCCTTTTTATTTATTTTCCCCGATGTAGTAAAAAAATTACAATGTAAGTAGCGAAACATGCTACATATATTTGATATATAACTATTAGGAAATAATAGAACATTATGTTGTAATTAGCAGCATTTTTTCAGAGTTTTTAAAAATAATTTAGTATTTTTTTTCTTGCTGGTTTCACATTATATATCATAAACTACAATCGCTAAAAATTTTTTTTAAATTTTATTTCCAGCTAAGACTCTAAATGGAAAGTACAGGAAATTGTTTAAATAAATTTTAAAATATTTTTTTTTAAACTTTCAATTTTTTTATTCACACCTGTCGTAATAGTAATGACAATCAGAGAATTAGATGTTCATTACAAAATATCAATACATGAGAGGCATGAGGGGGAGTAGTACCCAGCAGCACCTCTTCTTTGCGTAAAATCTACGTTAATTGTTAAGTGAGAAGGTCTCTCATCCAGCTCCTCTTCAACCTTCCGTAACTTCCATATTACCTGGCGTATGTGACATGGCCATGTTATTTAGGAGTATGATGGGGTGTCCTAGTTAGGGATAATTTTTTAGGGAATCGTTAGTAATGGATACGTTAGTGTTCGTTAAAAGTCGGCATATGAAATTCAGTGTGTTAGGTTATGTTGCTAAAGTACCAAGATACTTTTGTAAGTGAGCCTTTTCGTCTGTTCCAAATATCTGTGAAATGTGTAAATCCAAATAGGTTTTAGTAAATGATTGTATTTCATCAATTTCTGTCTACCTTATAAGATCGAGTGTATCCTGAGACGTAAATTTGGAAGTCTTTTTATTTGATTAAACTTTAATTTTTTCGTGACAGGTGGACCTCACGTCGTTTTTCATCAAGGTAGTGAACGGTGCCTTTCGGTGGAATCTGTGGATATAAATAAGTAATGTTAAATGGAACAACCAATATGTTGAAAATGTCTTCCCTGATGGTTTTTTTTTTTTTTTAATTTTTGATTATTTGATAAAAATATAACTAAGAAGAATTAGTCGGCCGAAGAGCTGAGTTCTGCAAGATAAATTGACTAAGAATAAGAAGAAAATCAAGATGGAGATTCAAAACAAGTAAGTTTCGGGTAGCCTTTTCTATTGCAATCAAGAACCAAATGAAATAAACAATGTCATTAAAACAAATAGTTAGTAAAAATTAAATCATTTTATAAAAGAGGTAAATTTTTCTTACCTTCTTACACCATATCAGCCATAGACAGCAGAATCATCTGTAATAAAAAATAATATTTTTACTTTAACATTGAGATGGGAAGTTATATCGATAAAAATTTTCCTGTGGAATTTGGAATTTAAAGTTTTATTTTTTTATTCAGAGGCCTTCAATTAATGGCAAAATAGTGCGTTTCGAAATTAATACTATCCAGAAATAACTCCAAATCAAGTAATTAAGATGCATGGAAACCCTTTCCTCTTGGGTTCGTACTTTGTGGATATAAACGATACAATGAGGTGTGTCCCCATCTACGTTTTGGTCCAATCTTCTAGCATTTATCTCTTCAACATTGGTTATATTTTTAGTGATTTCTATTATTCAAAAAATAGTTAGAAAACGTATTTTTTTATTAATTATTAAGGATGAACTCACTAATAAGGAATAATGAATTCATAAATAAATCGAATAAACATTCGAAGGAGAAGTGAAATATAATTTTATATTCTCTTCAGCTTGGTAAACAAATACAAAAATAGATTTACCAGACAATACAAAAACATATTATATCCCTGTTTCAAGTGGTTATTCGGGAAATAGTTGCTCAAACATTTGATCCTTGAAAGGTGTTAGGCAGTGTGGCCTTCCACAAAAGAGTTTCATAAATTTATGACAAGTTAAGTGTATCGTATATTTTGTAATACACTCTGTAATTTTCCACGATATGTTCAGTGTCAAGAGATTATTGAGCTCAATAACCCCAAGCTGAGCAGTATTTAAAATAATTTTCTAACGTTTGAAATAATAACGTAATATATCACTCTAAATATTAGAAAAAATATAAATATGTGAATTTTTCGCAATAACGTTATTAAATATGAACAAATATCATATAATATTAATTTGATAATTAAAAATTTCAAACATTGGATTAAAATAAAACATTATTCGAAAGATACCGTATTGAAACGAATTTATGACCTCTCAGAATCTATAATATATTAGGAAGGATGGTCATAAATAGGCTAAATAGTTTTACCACTATTTAGTCTGTTTATGACCGCCACCCCAGACCATCTCCTTTCTTTATATACAACGGTCAGCTATTAAATATTCAATCTAATATATTAGATTTTTAGTTAATATAATTGGGAATCACTTGATGAAAAAAGTAGTAATGTACCAATGAACTATAGAAAATTGGATATGAGGATTTTTTTTAGAAAATTATTTTCTATGCATTTAATTCATTAAAAAATACAGTTAAATTAAAACTCAAACAATAAATTGACCTGATATAGTTCATTCATTCATTCATGTATGGCACAACATCCCGTCACCGAGACTGGGCCTCCTCCAAGAGCCTCCGCCAGTTGGCTCTGTCTTCTGCTGCAGCTCTCCAGTTCCGCACACCAAGCAGGGTTCTCGCATCATAGGCCACGTTGTCCAACCATCTCGTCCTCGGCCTTCCTACCCGTCTTACGAGGTGCAGCTCCTCCATCATTATTTTTTTTGGTATTTCAAGGGTGCTCATTCTGGCCACATGCCCTGCCCACCTTAGTCTGGCCAGTTTAATATACGTGACTACGTCGATGTCTGCATAGAGAGAACTGAGCTCCCTATTTTTTCTTTTCCTCCAGACATCACCCTCCTTTACTGGACCATAAATCCTTCTGAGGACTCCTCGCTCAAAGACACTCAGCTTCATCTCATCCCTTTTGGTCATCGTCCAAGCCTCTGAGCCATATGTCAAAACAGGCCGAACAAGGGTCTTGTATATGATCAGCTTGGTCTTCTTTGAGAGGTACCTACTTCTTAAGTGTCGGCCAAGTCCAAAGACACATCTATTGGCAGCCGTGATCCTTCTTTGTATTTCTTGAGCCATGTCATTCTTGCTATTGATTTCAGACCCAAGGTATATAAAACTTTTCACTCTCTCAAACTTAAAAGAACCTACCTCAAATGGAGAGTTCAGATCAACCTCACCGCCAACTCTCATATACTTAGTTTTCCTCTCGTTGACTTCTAGACCAAGTGGTCTTGCAGCTGCTTCAAGGCTTATAAACGCTTCTCTGAGAGCCCGTTCAGACCTACCTACTATGTCAATATCATCAGCAAAACCAAGAAGCTGTGTCAGGCGATTGAAGATTATATCTTTGGTCTGAATACCGGAGTCTCTTACAGCTTTCTCCTCTGCCAAATTGAACAATAGACAGGCGAGGGCATCCCCTTGCCTAACCCCACTGCTCACTTTAAACTCTTCGGAGTCGTCAGAACCGACGCGTATTCTGCATCTCGAGCTGTCCATGGTCATCTTGATTAGGCGTACGAGCTTCTGAGGGATGCTTAGCTCCTCCAAGGCACAGTATAGTTGCGTTCTATCAACGCTGTCGTATGCTGCTTTAAAGTCCAGGAATAAATGGTGGGTGACTACCTTACGCTCCATAGTCTTTTCTAGGATCATCCTCAGAGAGAACAGTTGATCAATCGTTGAGCGTCCTCTTCGAAATCCAGCCTGATATTTCCCCAGTTCCTTTTCAGAATACGGGAGGATCCTCTCAAAAAGAATGTTAGAGAGCAGCTTATAAGCACACGAAAGGAGTGAGATTCCTCGATAGTTAGCGCATTCTGTTTGATCTCCTTTCTTATGTATTGGGCAGATAATGGCTGTTGCCCATTCCGTAGGCATAGCTTCCTTCTCCCAGATGGTCAGCATTAAATCATGCAGAGCTTTCTTGAGTTCTTCACCTACACATTTCAACAGCTCTGACTGGATTCCGTCCGGGCCTGGCGCCTTTCCATTTTTCAATTTCCTCAGGGCGTTTTCCATTTCCTCCTCATCCGGGGGTTCAATAGAATTCAGGGAGTCTTCCTTCATTACACCTACTTCTCCAGGCACCGTTCCTCTGTTTAATGCGCCTTTGAAATGTTGTACCCATCTCCTTAGTACATCATCTTTGTGGCTTAAAAGAGTTCCATTTGTGTCTTTGCATGCCGTCACTCTGGGCCTAAAAGCTGCCCTACCCTCGTTTATTCTCTGAAAGAACAGGCGACTTTCATTTTGGCCTCGCAATGCCTCTGTGTCCTCCATGTTCTTATTTTCCCAAGCTCTTCTCTTTCCGCGGAATAATCTCTTCTCTTCGCGTCTTTTTCTTCTATATGTTTCTTGGGAGAGCCTTGTGGGACGCTGAACCTTCTTTCTGTAGGCTTCATTTTTCACTTTTACTGCTTGAAGGCACTCAGCATCAAACCATGGGGGCCTTCTAGATTTAGTCTCGTAGCCAAGAGCTTCTTCTGCTGCCTGTTTCATTGCGTTGCTGCATCTCTTCCACTGTTCATCGACCATAGAGCTGTCATTAATTACTTCTTCATTAAGTTTCGTCTCCACAGCTTGTTGATACGAATATTGGTGGTCTGAGTCCTTAAGTTTAACCACATCAATCTTCTTCTTTGGTCGTTGGTAGTGGTTTTTAATCAGCGAAATTCGTGATCTGACCTCGGCAATGCTCAAATAGTGATCCGTGTCCATATTTGCACCTCTATAAGATCTTGCATTTATCATGTTGGACTTGTGACGGGCACTAATGAGTACATGGTCTATCTGTGATGCTGTTTGCCCATTTGGAGAGATCCATGTTGCTTTGTGGATATTCTTTCGAGGAAAAAGAGTTGTTCCAACAACCAGTCCGTGCAATGTAGCAAAGTTCACCATCCGTAGCCCATTATCATTACTGGTCTCATGCAAGCTGTGGGTTCCTATGGTCGGCATGAGTGCCACCTCCTTACCAACTTGTGCGTTAAAGTCACCAAGAATGATTTTAACATCATTTTTGGGGCAGCTTTCTGTCACGCGTCCAAGTTCTTCATAAAATGCTTCCTTATCCTCCTCAGGAGACACCTCTGTTGGGGCATGGCAGTTGATTAGAGAGAAATTAAAAAATTTTCCTCTAAGCCGAATGTAGCATAACCTTTGGTTAATGGGAGTAAATCGCATCACCAACTGTCGAGCTCTGCCTCTCACAACAAATCCGGTGCCGAAGACGTGATGCTTTTCATGGCAGCTATAGTAGAGTGTATGGTACTTCTTCTCCATAATTCCCTGTCCTATCCATCGGACCTCTTGGATAGCTGCTATGTCGATTCTGTATGTGTCCACTTCTGCAAGGAGCGCACGAAGTGCTCCTAGTCTATGTAATGATAAAATGTTCCAAAATCCAATTCTTAGGTCATTTAGGCGTTTCCTGGGTCTGTTACCGTAATTCAGTCCGGCTTCTTCTCTTTGAGGTTTCGTAATAAGGTACTTTAGGGGGGGTGGGTTATCAGCCCACTGCCCCCGAGTCAGGTAGAGGGGCTGCCTCCTCCGAGCATCCTGACTAGCTCCCCCATCCGGGGCGGCTACCTAGGGAAGGTGACCCTAGGGTGTGTACTGTAGGTGACCTTTGTCTGTAGTGTTTAGGTGTTGTAGTGTGCTGTCTAAAGTGTACTTGGTGTGTGAGTGTTCGTGTAAGTGTTCCCCCAACCTGGAGGGCCAGTGGCTGGTTGCGGTACAATGACCGGGCGATGGGACCGCCACCTCCCTACGCCAGACCTGATATAGTTACAACAAAAAAATATTAAATCAAGTGTATAAATCGAATTCCAGCCTTCAAAATTAAACCACCATCGAGTTGAAGAGGCAGTCTGTTTTAAAAATCAAACTAAACCAAATTCCATCATTCTGAAAACATACAAAGTAAAATCCTATCACCCACAATGCTAAACTCGATTTACGACTACCTGGTGATGGGAATAGAAGTTGTAGAGAACAGAGCAGAAACGAGAAGGGGGCTAATGGAATTATTGCCCCGCTGCCCAGAATTTAAAAGGCTGAGAATTCTCAGCGAAACTTTATTTTTAGTTTTACTAAAAATAAATCTTCCTTTTAATATTTTCTTTTTCCTTTTTCAGCTGTACGAGTTTTTCCTCAGCATACCCCATTCCGGATCGTCTCTCACAGTCGATTCCATTCTTTTAATGAGCCCTCCCAAAGGATCTTCAAAGATCTTCACTGCAACTCTTGTTGAAGAGATCACGCATCAGGAAGTGGAGAGATAGATCTTCTTAAGGCCTGTAACACCTCATGAACCTCTGTTCAAAATGACCTGGTTACTTAAAGCAGAGCCATCCGCTCAATCGTCTGTGTGAAAGACCCATTCTAGTCCGATGACGCATACCTCAGTTTACAAACAACAACCACTCCATTATAAATCGGCAATGTTGATGGGTATATACGAGACCCCAAAAGATTGAAGTTCCATTACGAACTAAGGTCTCACTAATTTTCAAATATTTATTTATTAATATCTTCCGGGTCACGCGGGTTTAGCAGAGATGACACATCACACAAATAACTAGGCGTATGTCATCCCTGATATTAATCATACAGAATTTGTAAAACATTTAATTTTTTTTTTCTGTCGTTTAGTAGTCTTCAAGTAGGAGGCCCTCTTCTTCTAAGATTAAAGTGAGGCGGCCCAGAGCAGCTCTCTATCTGTACACTAAATCTTTCTAACAATGATAATGATACTCCATCAATATTTTAGGAAATTCGCTCTCCGTGATGATATAGAGTCTGGTTTTTCTCAGCATTCTTGCCCTCAGTTCATCAAAAGCAGTACAGTTGACAATGATGAACCAGCCGTCTCTTGTACTCCCCATCTTGGGTCATACGTGATTGGTACTGTCCTATCTAATGAATTATCCGTTTTCTTGAATCCTTAGAAATTCGCAGACGGATCTTCTTCGGAAGACCTGCCGAGCCTTCTATTTTTAACATCATCCAACGAGTCTTGTCGCAGAATAAGACAAGATTTACCTTGCCTGCTAATTCCCGTATCGCATCGAGAAACGCACTGTATGACTTGGAACAGAGCCGTTGAATCGTTGGAAACGTTTCTGCTGGTGTGCTAGTCATCGTAATCCCAGTAAATAGTAAATAGTCATCGTAGGCCCAAAAATTCGGCCCCTTAGGTGACTAAGGTCGTTCAAGACTACGGTCACCCTATTTCTTGAGTAGTTCAAATGAGGTTACCCATTGAAATATGATTTATGCACGCAGATAACTGGATAGAAATAGTCCGAGATAGGCAGAGATGAAGAAGGCTTGTTAAGGCGGCAAAAGAACAACAAGGGCTGTCAACAGAAAAATAAAAATAATTACAAAATGTGTATAGAAGTTAACGTATAAATTTTAGGCGGCCGGACCGGATCAAAATATTGACCATGGACTTTAATTTTCCATTTGGAACCCACATTACCAGACTTAAAAGACAAGAACTTAACCGACGATTTGGCCAGTTATACAGACTACTTAACAGAAAATCCAGCATATCAATTGATAACAGACTATTGATATACAACACCATACTGAAACCCATCTGGACCTACGGACTTGAAATATGGGGGATAACTAAATTTTCGAACATCAAACGCATCCAACCCTTCCAGTCTAAAGTCCTCTGTATAATAGTCAATGCTCCATATTATGTTACGAACAAAACCTTACATCACGACCTTTACATCCCTTATGTTCTTGACGTTATTCCATCTCGATTCTAAAATTTTCATCTGAACCTAATCAACCATCCTAATCCCTTAGCACAATCCTTTTGTAAAGACGTCATTGGAGTCCTGGCAATGGCCAGCTTCTCCGGACAAGTCATGAGCGTACGTGGATTTAGTTCCCTTTCTCAGTCTCCACTGGATCCCATCCCAGTGATGCGGTTGAGAGAGTTTAATGTTTCTTTTGTTTCAGATCTGGCCCAATCCCGATACCTAACCTTCCATAATAAACTTCAGAATCATCCCAACCCTCTCGTTTCTAACCTTGCTTCCTCATCGATTCCTGATAACCCTCCGAGGCGTCTGAAAAGAAGATGGCACCGTGATCTCTTAATGTAGACATATCAGTAGAGTTCTAGCATTGGGTAGTTTAATACAGTTGTAAATATCATTAAGAAATAATAACAAAACTCTATTTTTTTATTTATCTATTTATTTCTATTACTTAAGTCAATATATTTTTTTTGCTACGAATTTTTGTATTTTATTTAATTTTATGTATTTAGGTTATTTTATTTTTTTTTATTGTATATAGTTTTTATTTAGTTATTATTTTACTTTTGTTAATTTTTTTATTTTTTTGTGTATATACGGTGGGAATGTGTTCATTTATCAATATAATTATTGTCCCTGTGACAGAATATTATATGTCTAAATAAATAAATAAAATTTCATTATTATTGAAGAATTTTATGTTGAAGTTACATTTTCTAGTTGTTTTTTTAGGCATTTATAGTTTTGCCTTGTTATGCAGATATATTTTTATTTATTTGATTTTTTTGTATTGTATGAATGGGCCTCACTCAGCTATAGTACTCGGTGCCCTTAAGTGTGGCAAAATTTATTATTTCTCAATACAAAGATCAAAAAAATGTTTCCATTGTGATCGAAATGGAACATTTCATACATAACACATTAGAATACAGAAATCGTTATTAATAATGGCAGGCATTTCTTCTACTATCTCTTTAACTTATCATATGCCACAATGGTAATTATAATTCTATTTATCCTCGAAGCTAATTACATAGGAAACTGTAGTAAATAGAATATAGATGCGGAGGGATCCAGTCCCGACTGGGAGGCATTGAAGGGGATAGCGAGGACGACCATCGCCTCTTGCACCACCTAGCTGTGCAACAAATACCACCCTTGACATTTTGCAGTATATAGCTCATTTCCATTTATCCCCCTAACTATATACCAACATCACTTTCATAAATTATCAATGAGTGAACCCTGATTACACGCTTGTCTCCCCTCAAAGGGACATTTCTCTTATGAAAATGTTGTAACTAAAGAAAAGGGAAAAGTGAATAGATAAAATTCTACCTAATAAGGGTTCATCTGCCTTCGACATAAAGCATTAAATAATATAAATTGATGAATTATGTTACATAACATCAACATTTTAAAAACAAATCAGTAGTTTTAAATCAATTCAGAAATTAAAAACTTTCATTTTTGAGAAATATATACTATCTGCCTCAATTAAGACTATTTAAGGCTCTATATATAAGACGGAGATCTGTCATTTTCAGAAAGTGGAGAAAAAGTAGAGTTGTCCAAAATCGGTCAAAAACCGTTTAATTGTTGCAAGACCAAAACCAAAACTGAACCACAACACTTTCACTTACCATCCTCTTTTTAGCAGAAATAAGTATTTTCAAACAAAGCGAAGTGAAATTAAAATATATAGACTCTATATTTATTTATATTTCATTGTGGGTATTTTTATTTGTATAAGTACCCTCCATATATACCAATTTTAATATTTATATCTCTGTTGTCTATACCATTAAATATTAAACAATACCAACAATATCATTTATGAAAACCACATATATATATATTTATATATTGTCGGAGTCCGTATTATATTAATCTCACGATACGTATGGAAGCGTGTTCTAATCTTTTGGGCGAGCTTGGATGCGCTCGTATTCCTTTGGTTGCTCAATTACAACTATTCTCCCTTACGATTTCTTATTTCTCCTTTAGTTATTTATCAAATTCTTTCATATTTTATATTTAGCCATTTTTCATATCATAAATTAATGTGAAATGGTCAACTGTTTCATCGTTAGAGCGGTTTTCGAGATAATCGTAAAAATGTGGTTAGTCCATTATATAAAGTATCACTTCCGGTAAGCCGATTTTGACGAAAAAGTTACTGTAATATCCTTAGCATATAAAAACCTTAAATATCCAATTTCACTTCCGTAAGACTTATAGGTTTTGAGCTAGACTGTTAACACACACACACACACTAAGCCTTACACACGCACAGACCATTTTGCGAGACTTGGCTATTAGGACTCAAAACGTGTATTTCCATGAAAACTCAGATTCAAAAATTTTCAATAACGCAATACTTACTGTTACTATATATTACATATATAGATAGATCAAACTTAAAGCAAAATTGACTAGACAATTTTATTTAGTATATGCAAAAAATTGTTAGGACATAATGCAATACACTTTTCCATTTAACTCTTCCAATTTTTCATTTAGGGTTTAGTTAGGTATCACCATTCTATGAAAAATGACTGTAATATCAATATAGTTTGTGGTATTAACATTTTTAAAAGATTATTAAATTTCCGAGAAAACTATGAAAAAATCGTCTAATGTTACAAATGCTTTACAACAGTTAACTAACAAGTGACGTTTTGTAGTTTTGCATTCCAGACGAATGTGCATAAATTCTTAAATCTGTCATAATTGTAAGAGAATTTTAGTCCCAGAATAAAATTATTTTTTATTTACTCATTCATTCGTTATTCAGTCAAGTAAGCTCATATAATAGATATTACCTGAATAATAAGGATGCGTGAGTTTTCATTGGTTCCTAAATTTCCAGTGTCTCTTAACTACATCTTTTTGTTGATTAGGTAACTAAGGTACCTGTAAAGTAACGCTACCTATGTGTAGCCATGTAAGCCAAGATAAACTTTACAATATGTTGTAGTCAATTTTTTCCGAAACATTCAAATACATTTAATTTGGTTTATTTTAAACAAATAACTGTCTCTCATTGTTGGGGTTACTAAATAAATAAACATGATGTATATATATAACTTTTGAATGAATCTGATAATTGAATTAAGCAGAAAAAAAAAGAAAATGATTTCCAGGTCGAAAATGAATCTCCGGAAATAATAGTGAGAAGGTATAATAAAAATAAATAAAAGGCTTAGCGAGCCCGAAGGCTCAAAACCGACACCACCAATCGCTTATTACACAGCTCTCTCCACCGTTCGCCGTCCAAACCCAGTTCCTTCAGATCGGCTTTAATACAATCTCCCCACCTTCGCTTCGGTCTACCCCTCGGTATATAATCATATAATAAATAGATTTTTTGTTATTTTAATAGTCTTAGTGATTTGTTAGCTGTAAGCTTTAAGCTTTAGCTACGTTTAAAATGCACTTAGAAAATTTTATAATAGCCCAACTATCCCAAAAAAATAATTTCTATTCAAACAAGAGCGGTATAAACTTATAAATAAATATAAACTTTTCAGTGCCTCTAGAGGTCCACTTTCATCCCTTTAAATATTTTCCTTTATTTAAAGAACACCCTGTTTATACACTCTCTTACGTTATGAACATCATACCCCTTAGATTTAGAAAATCAAAATGAAGAATGTGTTATAAGATAATGGTTGGGACTTAGTTATATTATATTCAGGAAGACATTTATATAAACTAGAACAATAAATCACTAAGAAAACAAAATGTAAGTATTTATTGAATGAGCTCAGTGAAATTGATAAGATAGAGTAAATTGGCATTTACCAAAATACCCACAATTAGCACACAGCTCGGTGGGGGAGATTGCAGCCTTTTACGATGTTATCAGTAGATGATAAATGTTTCGCAAGTCTGATAAGGAAAGCTGATGCTATTAACCTCTAAATGAAATTCTTTAATTAACAGGAAAAATTTTCCACATTGCCACAAAAAAAGGGCAACGCCTTCATGGTAAAGGAAATGAAGATTTAGTAAATAATTAGGGTCTTTTTACTTTCAATTATCTATATAAGTAATACTTATAGTAAGGATAAGTATTACTTTCACTTACCTCTATGTGAAATATACAGATTATAGTAAAGGAAAGTATTGCGATCGTCAACATTTTGGAATCCGAGTTTTCAACGGAAATACACGTTTTGAAGTCCTCTAAGTCCAAATAACCTAGTCCCGCAAAATGGTCTGTGTATATGAACACTTGAGGTAAAAAAGGAAAAGTTGTACGAAACTGAAATTGCGTATTTAAGGTTTTTATATGTTGATTTAACTATCTAAGTCAGCATATTATTAAGTGGTGTTTAATTGAAGAAAGGTTTTATCTTCATCGATGCAACAGGGCTTAAATGCTGGTTTTTAACAAATTTCTTATTCTAAGGAACCTTAATTTTTGCTTCTTTACTACCGAAGCTGGGAAGCACTGTATTTTATTTGAAATAAATAACTATTTCACATTTAAATCTGCTATAAGAAATGGCTAAATATAGAGAATAAAGAAAATTGTATTGGTAACTAATGGATAAATAAGGATGGGAAGTTATACGGTATAAGCTACAGTCCTGTGAATAAATATAAATTCAAGAAAAAAAAATCAATTAAAGTAATTTATTTTGGAATCTGATTAACAAAAGATATTAGTTCGTGGTATAGACCTCTTTTTATCGAATTGTTAACATCCGCCTAAAACTTTGTAAATAGTTTCATCGTAACCTACAACTATTTTATTTAAGAAAACTCTTGGATTTGGGAAGTTTTCAATCTGGAGGGGGGAAATTTTTTTCTATTTAATTAGGTACTAAAAACTCGTAAATACCGATTTCATTTCTACTTGGATCGTAAGACAATCGTAAGATATGTCACCTTTTTTCTCGATTTTTTAATCAAATTATCTTACGATCCAATTAGAAAGCAAATAGGTATTTACGAGTTTTTTAGTACTTAATTAAATAGTAGTAGCGCAGGGTTCTCCTGGAGTTCCCTCGCCTGATTGTATATAGGTATGCATGTCTTTTTTTTTCTTAGTTTTAATTTTCTTATTTTTTAGGTTAGTTTATTTTATTATCTATTGTATATACTTTTAATTATTATTTTGTTCTATTTATTTTATTTGTTTGTACATATAGTGTGAATGTCATCCTACCTCACTATAACCAATGTCCAAGAGACAGATTGTTATAATACTAAATAAAGAAAAAAAAAAAAAAAAATTAAATAGACAAAATTTGCTCCCCTCCAGATTGAAAACGCCCCAATTCCAAGAGTTTTCGTAAATAAAATAATTGTAGGTTACCATGAGATGAAACTATTTACAAAGTTTCATGTGGATGTTAATAATTCGATAAAAAGGGATCTGTACCTCGGACTGTAATATTTAATGTGTAGTGTAAATGATTAGTTACAATTTTAATAAACAATTTAATCATAGTCAGGATTAGCAACTGTTGGGACAAAATAACAAAGTAAATCTGTGAAAAATATAATCTCAAAACTTTTCTATCTCTTTGATGAGTAAATTCATTTCAATAATGAGAACTTCTGTCATGTTTGTTTTATCACCTCTAACAATCGTTTGGGAGCAAGTCGGTAATTTTCAACATCGGTGATGAATATTGGAGGTGGATTATTGGTGTCCTTAGATGGTAGATCCTTCGATGGTTCAGTCGATGAGGTTTGGCATTGCTCATTGGTTCCAGCAAGAATTTGAAAACTATTAATACCTGTGCTTCTGTTCTTTTCTGCTTTCTAGGATCTATGTTGTCTGTCATATTATTTCTTTTTCTTCCGGATACAAGTTCTCAGTCACCACTTCCGATGTCCGTACCTTGAACAGTGTCGTAACACTATATGTGGCCTAGCAACTGCTTGGGCTGCTACTAGAGCCTCGATCATGACAACGGTTGATTCCGCCTCACACATAGAGTTTTCGAAAAATCCAAACTTAATCGTTTGAATTCTACTGGTTATTTAGGTTATAATAACTCTTCAAACCGAAATTATTTACGAAATTTTTCAGGACAAAAAATTAAAAAAATGAAATCGATAAAAGTTATAAAGACAGTAACAAATGCGATGAAAATGCTTGTCATAAAAATTAAGTTATTATTTTTTCATAGAGAAAATGCGCAACGGAAATCATCTTTATGAGCCAATTTACATTCAATTTATTCATCTGAAACACAAGTAATAAAATCTGTCGTTCCGATATTTATTTACCACTCAACTTTTTATTTGTGATTCTTTATTTACAATGAAAAAACTCATTGAATAATAATTGAAACCTGTAGAAGTTTATTTATTTCATTTTTTTTCTTTAAATAACTTATATAATACTATTTCACTAAAAATAATTAAAAATCTGCTCACAGCAAATTTTTTTCTCTGACCTATAGAAAAATAATTTTAAACCAAGTTCAAGATCAACTTTTGTTTACATCTAGGAAATTTAACCAATTTATTTCTTAGTTTGGTTATTAAATTCGGTTAATAATTTTCCTAAATTTACCTTTTTTATTTCTTTTTATAATCATGAACAGCTATTCTAAACGATAAACTGTGTGAAAAAATAATATTCTTATTCGTATTTTAAAATCCACAATATTATTTTGAAAAAGAATTAAAAAAAATTATAAAAAAATTCTTTTGGTCCAGATCTTTTTATCTCAGCCGGCCGCCGGTATTACACCTATTTGTTTATTAAAATTAGAATAATTAAAAGTTATTAAAACAGATTCCAGCTGCGTCCACCTGCGTCTGTAATTTAAGCGTAAGTTGATCTTGTAAATTGAATAAAACTTATTAGTTTATTTTTGAACGAGCGTCTATTTGAAATGAAAAAAATATAGACCCTAAAATATACAAGTACATAATTTTAAGTATATAGTTATGTGTCATATCAATTAATGAATTTTTCCGTTATATTTTAAAATAGTCATTATACCCTAAAAATATTAATTAATTAAAAAAAAAAAGAATTGGTTAGGTTTTATTTATTTGCATTAAAAACCAAAACTCTTATAGTATTTTCTTTTATATATATAAATTACTATATCTTTGTATTTTATTAAAAATGTTTTCCTTAGATATAATTTTATAATAAAAAATATATAAATCAAATAAAAATTAAATTTAAAAAAATATTTCTGGTTCTATTGATCCCGGGTAAAAATGAGGAACTCGGTCTTATTTTTATCATGTAGTATATAAGGTAGTAAATATTTAATCATTTGAAAAGTGATTAGTTGTTAAAAAATAATTTCATGGAATTATTTCCATTATTTGTTCCATGGAATTATTTGTTATTTGATAGCACGGAATGAAATCTCTCAAACGTCCATCTCCTTGAAAAATCATCTATTGCTTTTATTAATTTTATGAAGTAGATGAACATTTTAAATTTTTTTAAAGAATAGATCTCTCATAAATTTACTTACTACTTTAACTGTAAAAACTTTTTAAAGCAAAAAAATACCTCGCTTAACCCTCCTCGTCAGAATAAAGACATGACCGGTTAAAATGAAATTAAATATGTCAATAAAATTAATTTAGAGCTTTTATATGTACTGATATATGATACATTTAAATTGATTAGATCAGAGTATTGTAACTTTTCTTGAATATATGTTTTAACTTAAGTGTATAAACGATTATTCGCTATTTTATCATCTTCACTATTTTTTTGCTTAACGGATCATAAATATGTTCATCAATTACAATTTTCATCATTTGCTGTCTAGGCAATTGAAAAACGTAAAATACATATTCCTTCTTCTTTTTTCACACTATTGCAAAATTTTCACTATTTGTTATCCTGTTAATTTTCCCAAGATTGATTGTAATAAAAACAACTATCTCATCTGTTTCAATAATTTACTTAGTTGAAGCTATCTTATTCTGAGAAAAAAAAAATTATTCATTTCTTTATCCTCGGTTAATCCGGAGAGCCGGTTAGACGGTGTTCTACTGGAGATATTTTACAGAAAATTTAGTTGTGATTATGGCGGTATCAACACTATTTTTCTTTGACTTACAGATCAGTATTTTACGGGAAAAAAAACAATTTTCAACCACTGTGCGACGCGATGTATGAAATGATCAGAGCTTGAGTGTGTCAAATCCACAGGTTTAAAAATAATTGTTTATTATGGTTTAATACTTACGATAACCCACTAAAATAATATGATTCTTTTAGTTTTAATATGGATTATATTAAAACCATAATATATGGACTTCACCTTTATTAGCCCTGAAAACCAAATTGCTAAAGCAATGAAAAAATATCGAGAAGCCGATATAAAATCTTTTTTTTACTATTTAAAATTACAGTTTCTGTTTTGTTTTTTTTATAATTAAGAATACTGTTTTAATAACCTTTTTTGATTTGTGTTTCTAAATATGATTATGGCCAAAATTAATCAGAAGAACTCAAAACCGTAGCTTACAATAAAATTGTTCTTACAGACTAACTCCATTAATACTCGAATTATTCATGATAATTATTTCAGGATTATTCAGTTTTATTTGCTTGATTTATAATTTAATTTAACCCACTTCGCTAGTTTTGGAAGAGCTAGGACTCATTCATTGTTCTGATCGTAATTCGATTTTTTTTTTTAGTTTTAAAGATCCACACTTCAAAATGGTTTCCTTGAACGCAAGAGGAAGTATAAAAATTATTATTTGCCCATCTCTTAATAGCCTTAATTAAACCTATAATCTTCGCTAGTCCCAGTGTCAACTTGTGTAATCGGAGTTATTAATCTGAGTGGAATTATTTTTCAATTTAAGTGGCTTATCAAATAGTAATAGACATTTTCGAACGTTGTTGTGCAATTGAGTGAAACAAAGATGTAGATGACAGATTAGGTTATTATTTCAAGGTACCACATGACGTAATTGTAATAACAGGGTACTAGAACATTGAACTTTTAAATAACTTATATGAGTCGTCATAAATATTCTCATGAGTTAAAATAAATGTTTTTTTTTTTTTATTAATTAAAATTTACACCTGTATTATACAACATGCAACCAGTAAATATGAACAGAACTGCAATAATCACATGAAGACTTGTCGAAATAATACCCAATAGTAGCACTCCTTAAATAGTAAGAAGATCCCGAGGGCATCTTCTTTTCAGACGCCTTGGTGGATTATCAGGAATCGAGGAGAAAGTTTATATATGCTTTTATATACACAAAATCTCTGGGCCATTGCCGCTTCTACCTTCAAGGAGGATTTTCTTTTATTGAATTATATTACATTTCGTTACAATTAATAACACTATTAACACTTATACAGGAATTCATTAAAAAATGTGTACAAAAAATAAAAACTAATTGAATGGAATAACATAAAAATAATTATACTAAATATAAATCCTCGCGCGGGCTCATTACCGCGTATGGGGAGCGTCCCACGGGTGGCGGATGTGGGGATGGTCGGTGGAAATTCCTTGGAAGTTCCTCCCGGCTAAGTCCGATGGACTCGCTGACCAACAATGAGAGGGGCCCTCCAGACTTGCTGGAGGGAGGGGACCTCCAGACTTGCTGGAGGTAGGGGCCCACCAGACTTGCTGGAGGGTGTGACGTAGGATTGAACGCCCTACTCACATATCTTTAGTTCACCAAACACCACAAAAAGTCATGGATCTCCCTAAGGTAAAACGCTCATTATCCGGAGGTAAACTAGTCCCCCGTTCGGGTCTCCGGGTGGGGACTGCTTTAGGGGATTCATGGCGCAAGTTGAAATATAGGGATTTAAATATTGGTACGTGGAACGTAAGGAGTTTAAACACAGCAGGGGGGCTAAAATCGGTCGCGAATGAGGTAAATGGGTACAATTTGGATGTCGTGGCTCTGCAAGAGGTTCGCTGGCCAGGGGAGGGCTCGATGAGGGAAGGAAGTACACTATTTGGTACGGAGGAAGCGGAATCATTGTTTAGGTACCGGGTTTCTAATTAGGCGTAGATTACTATCCGCTTTGAGGGACGTACAATTCTTTAGTGATAGAATTTCGGTAGCTACATTTCAGGGACGTTGGTTTAAAATCGCATTAATAAACATACATTGTCCGACCGAAGACAGTGACGATGAAGTCAAAAGTGAATTTTACGATAAACTCGAATGGGTTTATGATAAACTACCACGAAACTACATGAAAATAATTGTAGGTGACGCGAACGCAAAGGTAGGAAGGGAAGAAGTTTATATTCCGACGATTGGTAAAGAAAGTTTGCACGAATATAGTAATGATAATGGGATCCGTCTGATAAACTTTGCCATCTCGAAAAACCTGATAATTAAAAGTACGACGTTTAAACATAAGGATATTCATAAATATACTTGGACATCACCGGATTCGCAAACACGAAATCAAATCGATCATGTCTTGATACAACACAGCTGGCAAAGCAGTATAATCAATGTACGGTCTTATCGCGGAGCAGAATGTGGGTCGGATCATGAATTAGTAATCGCGAAACTTCGACAAAAACTTAATATAAAAAAGAGAAAAAAAACCGTTTCGATTTTGAGAATTTTAATTTGGAAAAATTAAAAAATCCATCAATTAGAAACCAATTCGAGCTAGATGTTAAGAATAGGTTTGAAGCTTTAGAGCTTCCTGACGAGGACCACGAGGATATTGACAAGTTATGGATAGAGATCAGGATAATATTAAAGCGGTCGGTAACTCGTGTCTAGGAAAAAAGGAAAATAAGAATAACAAACCGTGGTTTGATGAAGATTGCTTAAACATGTGTGAAAAAAAAAAGCCGCTAAATTAAAAGCTCTAAATAATCCTAGCGAAGACAATCTGGAATACTTCCGAATCTCAAAGAACGAAACGACAAAATTGCTCAAAAATAAAAAAAGGGAGTATCTTAAAAATAAAATAATTGAAATAGAAACTAATAGAATCGAAAATAACGTAAGAGACATGTACAAAGGTATAAACAGATCACGTAAATATGTAGGGCCCGTAACGTCTGGAATTAGGGATGATAATAACAATATTCTGACCGATCCGGTTGACATATTGAATAAGTTTAAGGACCACTTTGACAATATTTTAAATACGGGAAATTATGATCTGTGTCCTCCTTCTGAGTACCAGAGTGCTGAACCGTTATAGAAGGACCAAGTAAAGAGGAAGTTGAAGTAGCTATCGGAAAATTAAAATCATATAAAGCAGCGGGAATCGATAATATTCCTACTGAACTAATTAAGGCATGCGGGGAAGCTGGAGTTTCTAAAATACATCGGTTGGTTAAAAAGATCTGGGTGAACGAGAAATTACCTGAAGAATGGAAAGAATCTATTCTTATTCCGATTCACAAAAAGGGTCCGAGGACGGATTGTAATAACTATCGAGGAATTTCACTCCTTCCGGTATGTTATAAAATATTCACTTTAATCTTAACCAGTCGAATCACGGAATACGCCGAGGAAATTATCGGAGACTACCAATGCGGATTTAGACGGAATCGTTCGACTATTGATCAAATATTTTCTTTACGGCAAATATTAGAGAAAAAATTGGAGTATAACGGTATTGTTCACCAGCTGTATATAGATTTTAAAAAGGCTTACGATTCTATTGACCGCCAGAAACTGTATAATATTCTAATCGAGCAGGGGATTCCAAAAAAACTAGTAAATCTAGTCAGGATGTGCTTGACGGAGACACTCAATAAAGTTAGAATCGGTAATAATTTGTCCGAAAAATTTGAGGTTCGTTCGGGCTTAAAACAGGGGGATTCTCTTTCGCCTGTCCTGTTCAATTTGGCATTAGAACATGCCATTAGGGAGGTAATGCGAACCGAGAAAGGGTTGGATCTGGGCGGGACAACATCCGTGCTGGGCTATGCTGATGATCTGGTACTGTTAAGCGAAGACGTTGAAACTATAAAACTAAATACGACAACGTTAATGAAAGCCGGTAAAGAACTAGGACTCGAAATAAACGTGGATAAAACAAAATATATGGTTAGCTGCAAAAATGGCGATACTACTGGTGATATCGATATAGATGGTAATATGTTTGAACAGGTAGATAAATTTAGGTATCTAGGTTCTACGATAACTAGAAAAAACGAAATTGAAGAAGAGATTAAGGTTAGACTGAAGGCGGGGAATGCTTGTTATTTTTCTGTGACAAAACTACTTAGTTCGCGCCTCTTGTCCCGAAACTTAAAAATTAGAATCTATAAAACAATTATCTTGCCTACAGTTCTTTATGGATGCGAAACTTGGCCGCTTACATTAAGGGATGAGCGTCTTAAGGTTTTTGAAAATAAAGTATTGCGTAGAATATTCGGACCGAAGAAGGATGAGTTAACCGGAGAGTTCAGACGGTTACACAACGCCGAATTGCGTGAGATGTATCCGGGTAATATAATTGAGGTAATTTCATCGCGGCGAATCAAATGGGCTTGTAAAGTTGTTGGGCTTAGTAACGAGAGAATTCCTAAAAGGTTAATATTTGCTGTGCCGAATGGTAAGCGTCCGAGGGGTAGACCGAAGCGAAGGTGGGAAGATTGCATTAAAGCCGATCTGAAGGGACTGGGTTTGGACGGCGAACGGTGGAGGGAGGTGTGTAATAAGCGATTGGTGGTGTCGGCATCGAACCTTCGGGTTCGCTAAGCCTTATTATTATTATTATTATTATTACTAAATATAAATATATACAATGTAAATGTGAATAAAAAATGTCTGCCAAGTAAGGTCAGTACAGCTTCCTCACCGTTTTCATTTGCTAAAAAATATCTATATTAAAAGGTCTAAACATTTTATTATGAGAATAAAATCTCTGGAAGAAGCCGCTTTCGAAAAATTAATAATCCCTCAAGATAAACGGGCTTTATATCCACGAGTTTTTTTTATCAGCAAATACTAAAATGCGAAAAAGTTCCGCAATTGCAGATTGCATATTTGATAATTCGTAATTTAAAAAAAAAATCCAGTGCATACTGAATATGTATCTCGCTACTGTTAGTGCACATGGTGTACATAAAAATTGAGTGTTTTACAGGAGAGCAAAAAAAATAATTATTTCTTTATGATTTATTAGCATAATTATATATTTTATTGCCCTCTGATATTTTTCATAGTAGTAGACTACTTATTAATACTACTATTAATTGCAAACTAACATAGTCAAAAATAGAATAAAAATTGAAAACTTTTACATACGACCTTTGCAGTAACAGTAGTGATATATACTCAATAGGTATATAATACAATAGGTATGTTTTCACTCGTAAAATGGATGAATCCATAGGAAAAATTCAACTTTTTGTTTGTTCGGAGTAAACGAAACCAATACTTTTCTTCAGTCAGAACAAAACTAATTAAGCTGGAATATAAAAATATGAGTGAAGTTGAAACAATTTTGATATTTAAGGAGAAAATGGAAATAAACGCAATGCGAAATATGTTCTGTGTGTTTGTACTTTGAGAACTGCATAATCTCCTTTCTCTGATTATTCATTGATAGTTTCACAACTTAGATTAGGTTGTAAGTTTTTTTATGACTGCTCGAAATGGCTGAACTTCTTTCAGCTGACTTGTGAAATTGAGCATTTTTTATTTAAATATTTAATGATGTTGTATTTATTTATTTGTAAATATTTAATGGTATTGCCTCTGAATCTATTGGCAATACAATATAATACAACGGTATTATTAAGATTTTATTTTATTGTAACTTCTTTTATGACATCATCGTAAAACTGTGCAAAATGATAGACTGATTTTCCATGTATTAGGTATAGCTGATTCTTCATCTCAGTAGTATGCCATTGAGATCCTTCGTCGACATTTAAAACTGTGAATGGGTTCACTGATTCATGATCAAAATGAACGAGCCCAAGAGTTTTGCATATCGGAATGACTCTTGTCCACAAATATTTTTTAACATAAAATCGCGATACTGAATTCAAAAACACTATGATATTTGAGTCTCTACTTGGACAAATGACTGACATGGACATGCCAAATAAAACAAAACGGAAAAAATCTTAATCAGCAATACGAACTTCTTTCTAGGCTACTTGACAGGCGTTCTAAATTATTGGTGACTAATAAATTAAATATTTAAAAAGTTCTTATTAAACCACTTTGGACATAAGGTATCGACTTATGAGGAACAGTAAAGACATCAAATATAAAAATAATTTAATCGTTCCAGCCAAAGTTCACCGGAAAAACTGTAAACGCCTCCCTTTATGTTTCTAATCTTACGTTATACAATGACCTTGCCATTGTATTGTCATCACAGAAATTGCTAAAGACTATTTTAATAATTTTCATGAGAGACTGAACTCTAAATTCAAATCGACTAACTCAAGCTCTATCTACTACCACCAATACATATAATCCGCCGAAAAGAATAAAGGCCAAGAGACTTACTGCACTGAGCTGCTTACTATTTTGTTATAGTTATGTTATATTTTTCGTTTAGTAAAGTTCTGTAATTTAATAGTATTTTATTTTTTAATAGTTATGTAATTCTTATTTTTTTCTATTATTTATATTCTTCCTTGCCTGATTTTCATTTATTTATTTGTTTTTTTCTTCTCGATATGTATTCCTTAATATCATATTTGCTCAATACCCTTGTAGATAAAAAAATTATCGCGACAGAAATATGTATCTTATAAATAATAAAAATAATTGTATGTAAGTATTTAACGTTTTAGACTAAAATAACTAAAAACTAACTTGAACCTGTTAAATACGTGTAACGGGTATTTCACCTACTACCATCAATCCAATGTAAATGAAACTTTTAGAAGTCATGCGCATTGTAACTTTGTTTTATACACGTTAATGTATTATCTTATACAAACCTATATTTCAAATTCGTTGGTACCAAGATGGTTCCATGTCAACTTCATCATTTTTTTTTTATCAATTTCGCCTAAGTAAGCACAAATGTAATTTCCTTGATAGGCCTCCATCTCGAATACTGCATGTTCGACTTCACCCGATGTTGGAATATCTCTCATTAGCATAAGACAGATTGATTCGGAGATTAGTGATTTTTTATTTTATTTAATAATGTTTTTCCTAACATTTGGTTGATGTAACTATGATAAACTACTTCCCCTAAACCACTATTTTATTTTATTCTTTTTGAATACCTGTATGACGTATGTTGATAATTTCTATCGAATTTAACGTCCTCAAGCCGAATCGTAATTCAAGCTCAGTTACTGAATCGTCATAACGAATCCGAACTTTTCTCTTAGAGTCTAATTATAGGTCACAAACTAAGATATGTCATAAATACATTTCTAGACAATTGCGAAACATCCTTGACAAACTTGCAATTAATATTCTTTTTTTAGGCACAGATAAGCTTATCTTCTTTTTGCAACGATGACCTACGACTAGGTGAAAAATATTTACTAATGCAATGACAATCTTACAGACATTGAGTGAATAACAACATAACTAATTATAATAGCAGGAATTAATTCAATATTTAAATCAGATAGTTTAATTATATTTATTTTAGATCATGATTAATAATAATAGATAATCGACAACTATCCGATCAAAGTTAATTATGTAACGTGTGCATCAGTATTATAGTAATATAAATATTTCAAATTATTATACTTACAACAAAAGAATTATTTAAAATAAGAATACAACTGTAATCAGGCATTAGTTGATACAGCTATTTCCATATTAACAAGAATTGAAGCAATAATTAAATTTTGATATTAGGTACTCTTTACCTGTTTTTTTTTTCATTTTCATCATTAATTGTCTCTAGGCAACACAAATTGTGGGCAGGAGTAGTCATGATAACTTCTTGTTTTTTGGCTCTTCTTCATTAGAGGAAGTTGAATTGATCAACCCCCATAAATTTCTTCCATCCTAAAACAAAAGCTTGATAGCGCGGGGTAGTTATCCTTACCTTTTAGCTGAGATAAATCGACCAATATGATGGTTTAGAGTCCACTTTCCCTCAGTAGTTTGGCCCTTATTGTCTTAAAAGCGGTATAAGTCGTGACGACGTGCTCAGCATTTTCCGGAACACCACAACAGGAATATAGGAGGTTAATTCCCTATGAGGAATTTGTAACACACAATAATCAAGGAGGATGTAGAACGTATTTTCTCAATTTATGGCCTTTATGAGTAGTTTTCAAACGTCGATTCCACTGCTCAATGGTGTCCTTACGTATTTTTATTTTCCATTTAGATGGATCTGTCACAATCGTTTGTTGGAGATTTTCCAGAAGACTTGCAGAGCCATCTTTTTCAAGTATTTACTTCGTCTTATCTTCTTGCAGGAGTAGGTCGAGAGCTACTCCTCCTGCTAAAAACCTAAACCGCTTCATGAGCAACAGTCCAGTAAGAATCTATTATTCGAAGCAGAGCAGACCACTTTTGTCGTCTATCTTCTATCTTCTCTTCTTGCGATAGGTCCAAATTCCAAGCTAGAGACGTATTTCTCAGCTCCCCAATAAAACTAAATTATAGATAGCCATTGTTGCCGGGTATCAGAGGCGCTTCCAATGCGACTTGTCGAGTCCATTGAGGGCTAGGATCACTCTACTTCTAAGGTAATCCAAATGAGGAGTAACATTGAGTCTTCTACTGAATCTTACTCAGAGATAATTGACTTCTTAACTCAGACTTATCTTTTTTCCTAGTTTATTCATGACAATAGGGTGAGACCTAGCAGTTGTAACCTTTAGAAGTATAGCTTGTGTTTTGGAGGGGACTAGGTGGCCAAGCAGGCTAATGCTTAGTGTAAAACACGCGTTGCCATGGCAACCTAAACCGAAAGATTACTCGGTGCCCGATGGGACTTTTAACTCGGCATAATTCCTCGCCCTTTCGCCGGCCCCGGGAAAAACCACGTATAGCCTGTAAGGCGAGGAAAAAAAAAAAAATTGGTTTCGGCGCTTGCTATTTTTATCCTTTTCCACTCTCACCATTCACCGACAAGATTGGTGCACATTTCTGCATTTTCTTTCAAGCCAGATCTGCTGCTGGCAATGAACCCCTGGCAGGAAACCCCCCATGTACTCTTAGCCAATAGTTCTTTTTTTAATATTGATCATTTAGGGCTGGTCACATCTCAATGGTTAAGCTTGATTCTAGACAATGATCATTCAATTTCGAAATAAACTGGAAATTCTCGTTATACAGCAATTATCAAACCCCAGACAGTAAAGACTTTAGAGAACTATTGTTTACATATGACATCATATTCCAGGTCTCCTACTAGAGAGAATTTAATTGCCAGAATGATTAGTGCTAATAATCCTGGGGGTGAATATACCAAGGAATAGTAGAGGGGATGACGAAAGTCAAATGAGAGCTGTAAAAGAAGTTATTAGTAATTAATATTCGGATTCATTAATATTGATTTGTGAAAGAGGGCCTTTTGTCGAAATCTGTTATTGTTCCTTGAGACTTACTAAGTGGTCTGTTGTGTCATGTGAGTGCTTTTACATGACTAGTCTTCGACTATCAAAGATAGCCTTGTCCTTTAACTTTTCTAACTAAATTATTGTGTCCTACCAGTACGGTATATCCATTTGATGTCCTAAAAAATAATTATCTTATTCAAACAACTACGATGCCATCTAAAAAAAAAAAACTTGTATTTTATTTGTTTTAAAATTATAAATTTATTAAGAAAAAAAATCTAGCTAAAAAATACAGAAGTTAAAATAATATGAAAAATTTATTTATTATTTATCGTTTTAAAGTGCTTTTTAATTTCAAGTTGTAAATATATATATATATATATATATATATATATATATATATATATATATATATATATATATATATCCGGTCCTTAATTATAAAGAAACATCTGTGTCCTAGCGCGTTGCATGGATTTGTGAAGACCATAAGTCCCTTGAACTTAATAATTATTTATCTCACTTTTGTATATATTAACCACCTTGATAATGGTTAAGTGGGAATATTTTTATATGCGCAAAATTTAATGTGGTAACTTCACTTTTTTACCATTTTTACTATTACACGGTGGGCCAGACCCCCTTACCGTGCACCCCCCCCACATCCCTATAAATTGCATATCGTTGTGTTCCTTGTAACTATTTATTAAAAAAAAGCCAATGTTCCCACAAAAAAAAGTGAACGCACTGCCCCAAAATGGCGTCCAAAGATGGCGGATTGACGACTTTGACTTTAGTTAGTTTTTTGGTCACTGCGAATCAGCATTTGGCTTAATTTCCTCATAGTTGGTCTTTTATTAAAGCTGAATAGTCATAGAATAATAAACCATGAAGAAATATTAAAAAATAATTGGCTTAGACTATGAAAACACTACTAAAGTCAATTTTTTTAACAAAAAAATTTTCAAGTTAAAAATCAAGCGTCATTTGTAATTAAACGGCCTACAATAACGCAAAACGTGCTGAAATAAACCATCTGGAGAATATATTTTTCTTTCCAAAACGCTGATTATTTTTTAAAAACTTCTGAACAGTTTCGTAGAAAATGCACTTATGCGGCAGAAAAGCGGTACTGGCGTGGGCGCCTACAGGCCTCTACTACACCATTCAGTACACATAAATGGCTTAGTTAAAGTGATATAATAACATTTTTGGTACATTATATTGGTTTTATTAACGAACAAATATTAATGCAATAATTTAATTGTAAAAATAAAAAATTAAAATTTTTTAAAAAAATTTATTATTTTTTTTTTATTTAACCATCTTTATTTCTACACGTAGGTCGTTTAAGAAGACCTTGATTGTAAAAATGATATAATTATAATAATAAAACGTAATTAAAAAACTTTGCTAAATATCTTGATTTTTTTTTTTATTTAACGTTTGCAATTTTACATTGTGTTTTGTATATTTACTGATTCTTAAAGGTAATTAAAATTTATATATACTTCCCAGGAAATGAGTCGTATTAATACCTGTTTTATAAACTAAAATAATATATACCTAATCTGAACTATATATAATGAATAGCTGCTGGGTTGTATAGTAAAACTCATATATCACTAATTAAAAAATTAATTTTTATTTCCTTTATTTTGTGCGGAAGTTGGACTATATCATAAATAAATAGGAAATTTTATTATTGAATGAATTATTCTCTCTGCACAAAGAAAGATAGAAACGGTGACGCTATAAGTTCTTCTATAAGCCAGAACTGATTGTTTGGATTTGGCCTTGAAATGAGGAAAAAGGCGAAATTGAACCCGAAAACTGGAAAAATACATTAAGCGAACGAGAAAGGAAGTGAAAAAACCTCGGAAAAGATAAAAAGTACCAGTATCCATTATATGGCTAAACGAATGTATAGTAGACAGATGAAGAGAATACTTCAACATGCTGCTAAAAGGGGGTCAATTGCAGTTTGGATGATATTAAGTGGACGATGTAGGTTTATTATGGTAAAAATCACTTTATTTTCGATTGCTGAAGGTGCACATCGGGACTATCTTCACTTTGAAGCAGAATATAGAGAGGTATATCGAGAAAGTTATAGCTCATAGCTCTCCTTCTAGATAGAGAGATATTTTTCGTTGTATATAGACTTCTCTATAACCTGCCTTAAAGTGAAGCCAGCCTCAATTTTCAACTTCTCTTCCAATGTGCAACTTGAGTTTCTCAATCCATATCGCTCTGGCAAACGACAATATTTCTTATTCCAGCTTCTACAATTCTTAATGTAATACCCATCAAGATCCATTCCTGTTTAGTGTACCAAAGAAATTATACTCAAGAATCGTAGAAGGTGGAATAAGAAATATTGTCGAGAATAAGAAGTTGAAAATTGAGACTGGCTTCACTTTAAGGCAGGTTATAGAGAAGTCTATATACAACGAAAAATCTCTCTATCTCCTTAGTGCCTTACTCTTAGGATTGTGCTAATATCTAATTGTCTTTCAGAAAAGCAGGTTTTCATTTTAGATTCCTTAAAAAATCGTTTGCAAATGCACTAAGCAGAAGGAGAGCTATGAGCTATAACTTTCTCGATATACCTCTCTATATCCTGCTTCAAAGTGAAGATAGTCCCGATGTGCACCTTCAGCAATCGAAAATAAAGTGATTTTTACCATAATAAACCTACATCGTCCACTTAATATCATCCAAACTGCAATTGACTCCCTTTTAGCAGCATGGTGAAGTATTCTCTTCATCTGTCTACTATACATTCGTTTAGCCATATAATGGATACTGGTACTTTTTATCTTTTCCGAGGTTTTTTCACTTCCTTTCTCGTTCGCTTAATGTATTTTTCCAGTTTTCGGGTTCAATTTCGCCTTTTTCCTCATTTCAAGGCCAAATCCAAACAATCAGTTCTGGCTTATAGAAGAACTTATAGCGTCACCGTTTCTATCTTTCTTTGTGCAGAGAGAATAATTCATTCAATAATAAAATTTCCTATTTATTTATGATATAGTCCAACTTCCGCACAAAATAAAGGAAATAAAAATTATTTTTTTAATTAGTGATATATGAGTTTTACTATACAACCCAGCAGCTATTCATTATATATAGTTCAGATTAGGTATATATTATTTTAGTTTATAAAACAGGTATTAATACGACTCATTTCCTGGGAAGTATATATAAATTTTAATTACCTTTAAGAATCAGTAAATATACATAACACAATGTTAAATTGCAAACGTTAAATAAAAAAAAAATCAAGATATTTAGCAAAGTTTTTTAATTACGTTTTATTATTATAATTATATCATTTTTACAATCAAGGTCTTCTTAAACGACCTACGTGTAGAAATAAAGATGGTTAAATAAAAAAAAATAATAAATTTTTTTAAAAAATTTTAATTTTTAATTTTTACAATTAAATTATTGCATTAATATTTGTTCGTTAATAAAACCAATATAATGTACCAAAAATGTTATTATATCACTTTAACTAAGCCATTTATGTGTACTGAATGGTGTAGTAGAGGCCTGTAGGCGCCCACGCCAGTACCGCTTTTCTGCCGCATAAGTGCATTTTCTACGAAACTGTTCAGAAGTTTTTAAAAAATAATCAGCGTTTTGGAAAGAAAAATATATTCTCCAGATGGTTTATTTCAGCACGTTTTGCGTTATTGTAGGCCGTTTAATTACAAATGACGCTTGATTTTTAACTTGAAAATTTTTTTGTTAAAAAAATTGACTTTAGTAGTGTTTTTCATAGTCTAAGCCAATTATTTTTTAATATTTCTTCATGGTTTATTATTCTATGACTATTCAGCTTTAATAAAAGACCAACTATGAGGAAATTAAGCCAAATGCTGATTCGCAGTGACCAAAAAACTAACTAAAGTCAAAGTCGTCAATCCGCCATCTTTGGACGCCATTTTGGGGCAGTGCGTTCACTTTTTTTTGTGGGAACATTGGCTTTTTTTTAATAAATAGTTACAAGGAACACAACGATATGCAATTTATAGGTATGTGGGGGGGGTGCACGGTAAGGGGGTCTGGCCCACAGACTATATAGTAAGCAAACATTACCAGTTTAATTTCAGATCACTCAAGTTGAAGAATCGTTCAGTATCAAGGATTAAGAAATAGGCATATCTTATTTCATTAAAAAAGACACATCAAATTTTAAAATTATTCAAAATGAAAGTAAAAACCTGATCAACATTGTGTCCTCTTTGTAGTTTAAAATGAATATTTTAATAAATATTTTACTATGGAAAATAAAAAAAAAAAAGTTAGAAACAAATACTAAAATGGAGTCATCTCCTTTTGTTATTAGACGGCTTACGTTAAGTATTACAATACAAGTCATAAATAATAAGATGGTATTGTGAAATAGAGGGTCGAATGTATTAGCTTCAAGTTATCGTGAGCGACTCATGTATCAAGTTATTTCGCCTTTTAACCGTTTCACAAAGATGTCCTAATGCTGTAACACCCAAGCGCTCTTTCGTAAGTCCACGGTTGGCTTTGGCAAAACTTTAGTAATAGGCTCCGTTTACACATCAAGGTCCCGGGAAAGGATCCTCATTCTTTCTTTATTCGTTTATTTGTTTAATTGAAAGAAACACGCCATAAACTACGTCTCTGAGGGGCAACGAATTTTCTGCTCCCCTCATATTCTATTAAGGGAGGGAGCAGTAATTCAACTTCACAAGTATTTCACTGTCGTTTACTTAAAGTAATAAACACTTTAATAAACCTTATAGATAGTAATTCTAATACTAGTTGGCTCAGAGATGACCGAGCGTGTTAAAGCGTAAACTTTAACATTCTCGAGTCTAACGAAACACATTCGAATCCGGCCTGGGCAAGTTAAAATTTATTTCATAGCAGACCCACGGAAAAATAATAATAATCAAGGCACTAGCGGATCCAGGATTTAATTTTGGGGGGGAGGCTTCAGCCCGAAAGATTTTTTTTTTTCATATACATATAACGATAATTAATTTGAAAAAAAAGAAAGAAATTAACTACCTATATGAAATGGTGTTTAAGTGGTTCCTGAAGTTCTATTAAATGTAATTACAGGAACAAGAATACTTTAAGAGATAGTTTTTAACATTTTTTTCTGTAAAACATGGTTATATTTTACAATTTTGGGGGGGCTTCAGCCCGAATTCGAGCTGAAGCTCCTCTCCCCGTAGATCCGCCTGTGAATCAAGGTAGTATACATATATATATTAAATACATAACATCTGTCTGTAAATAGTTGAAAGGTAGTCATGATAAATTTCTAATGGATGACCAATGAAATCAATCCAATGTCCAATAAGATCAATATGAACGCCTACATTCAATTAAAAATATGTAATGATGATGAATCTCAACATGTAATGACAACAATTTTAATTGTTATCTGTAACTTTGAACTGGCGATAGCGATATTTGAATTTAAATTAATACGGCTTTTTATCTACCACAATTTCAAACTTGCCAAATAAACGATTATGTCACTGTTAAATATTGGTTAAAAAAATAACTATATATATCTAACTACGCTGTACCGACTGGCAAGCGTCCGAGCGCTGGACCAAAGTGAAGGTGGAGGATTGCGTTTGTTAACGCTGATCTGGCGGGGTTGGGTTTAGACGGAGTCTGGTAGATGGAAGAATGTGGACATCGATTGGTGTTATCGGCATCGAATCTTAGGGTTCTCTAAGTCTTATTAATATTAATATTAATGTATCCAATTTGGAAATTCCGTTTTTGTTATATTTTTTTAACACTACTTGGTGTTCTGCCGTGGTCTTAAATAGTGAAATTTTTTTTTGGCCCTCAAAAAATGATGAGTAAGATTATCTATGACTACAATTTAAGGTATACTACTCCCAATTAAATAAAAATGGATTTATTGATAAATAAATTAATAGAAACAAAATATTTGGGTTTTTTCAAAAAACGCAACAAAATATTTCAATTGAGATATCTTGATGAACAATGTTAATAAGAGTAAATTCTCAAACATATTAGCTTATTAGTTTTCCTACTAATTATCTTATCCTGTTTTCTTGTTTTCAAACATGAGAAAATAACAAGACAACCCTGAAATTAATTAATGAACAGATTACAAAATTGCAATAGATATTAATTACTAAGGCTTGGATTTAAATGCAAATGCATATTTGTTTAAAAAATGAGGCAATATTTTTCTGAACCAAGTCATTCCAATTTTTTTTTGAAAATTTGTAAGTTAGATATTTGGTTGAAATTTGATTTGTGTGCATAATAAGACTCAAATAACATTTATTATTTCGTAAGAAATTGTTTAATCAATAAAAGTGTAAGTAAATAAAAATTTAACAAGATGTTAATTATATTTCTAATTATACTTCCATAGTTCTTATTGTATATAAATTCGGATTTTATGAATTACTATTAGGAAGTTCTAATTACTTAGTTTATTGTTATTTACTCAAGATCTTATAATATTGTCAAGATGATTATATTTAACAACTTTAACAACAACAGGTATTTCATATGTGCCTTTTGTATTCTTACTAAATTTCATTTTGAATTTCAAATGATCCCGAACGTTGCCATATTGGTGATTACTCACTTGCCCTTCACTACAATGAAATTGGGAAACCAAGAGGAGGCGTATACAACGCAACACCCTCAGCATAATCTCAACGATCATTTATATCTTAGCTAACTTCGGCCACCCACTACACTTAAATTATAAAAACACAGCACTAAAATAATTATAATTATTAAATAAAGAATTATGGAGAGCGGGGTAGCTCAGTGGGCTGAGTTCTAGTCCTCAAGGTCCTGGATTCGAATTCGGCTGATGGCATAGGAGCAGACTACGTAGGGAGACCCCTCCTCCCTCCTCCCAATAAAAATGTTGTGGTGACGAGAATATCGTCTCGCCCCCTCCCCCTCCCAATAATTACATGTAAAAAAAAATAAAAATCAATAATAAATAAGCTACATGAATGAATAAACTATGTAAACTAAAACCAATTAAGAAAAGTCGACTAACTGACGAGGCTAAGGCCTAATAGTAGATAAATAAAAATCTAATAAAACAGATAGTAACAACAGCAATAAATAAAAAATGAATTCCTCTAGTAAATGAGCATCACGTAAGAATAACTAACGTAAAGTATAATATAAAGATAGAAATATTTATTTATTCTATTTTGGTAAGAATTAAAAATTTATAACAAAAACATTAAGAAAGTAATTAAATTAAACAACTTTAAGAGTAATCGTGTAGAACAGCACTGACACGGTATAAAAAATATATGTAAAAGTCCAAGAAAATTAATAAAAACAATATATATATATAATATATATATATATATATATATTATATATATATTATATATATATATAAAATTGGTTTTTAAACCAAGGCTCTGAAATTTAACACGTAGTTAACCATTTTCTAACTGATTTTTAATTAGGAATTGGAATAGGAGGGTTTTAAAGTTGGATAAGGAAGGAGCATGCAGGATTTTTAAAGGGAAATGAATTCCAGCGATTAGCGGACCGGGCAACGAAGGAGATTTGGAAAGAGGCAGATCTGTGAAATGGGGTATAAAGGTCAGAAGGTCGGGATCTTGTGATAAGAAAGTGAACTGAGGACTTGAATTGGATAAGATCATAAGTATTGGATGGGCGTTGATTGTTGATAATCTGATAAAGAAATGTGATTAGGAAATATTGTCTACGGAGGGTAGGGAAAATCCATTCAAACTCAACGTAATGATGAGAGACACGGTACGTTTCTGGGTCCCACTGACAAATCTGACAAAGCTATTTATGAGTTCCTTCAGTCTGTCACCGAGAAGCCATCGTGCACCACGCCGCTGCAGTCAAAGTGGGGGACGATGAGGGAAGAATCTAAGAGTCTGCGGGTAGATTCGGGTATGCTCGGTTTAAGGTTAATGCTACAAATAACTCAGAGGGAGAGAATGATAAATAGATTTGGGAAACGTCGGCATAAAGGTGATGGGAAAAATTGATAATTGATTTATGAAGATCGTTTATGTAGGCATAAATAAGAAGTGGAGAAATGCTAGAACTCTGAGCAATTCCGGAGGACAGAGAAATATAGGAAGAGAGCGGTTGATTAGGGACGGAACTGGTTGGGAACGTTGAGATAAAGAAGTCAGAAACCAAGAGATGGAACTGTTCGAGAAGGATAAAAATTTTAATTTTGAAAAAAGGATAGAATGGTTGATGGAGTCAAAGTCAAAGGCTTTGGAGAAGTCAAGGAGGACAAGGACAGTTATTTTTTTGTCGTTAATAGCAGCGCAGGAATATTACTGATAATTTTAATTAGGGCTGATTGCGTGGAGTAACCAGGGTGGAAACCTTATTGGAAAGGATCGAGTTGGTTGGCTTCTTTAAGAAACTTGTAGATTTGGGATTTCACTATTCTTTCCAGAGGTTTTGAGATGTTAGAAAGGATAGAGAATGGACGAAAATCTACGGAAGAGGATGGATATGAATTTTTACTTACGGCGATGGCTCTTTTCCAAGAGGTAGGGGATACTGAATTCTAAAGAGAGAAATTGTTGATGTAAAGGAGGAGTGAGAGGATTTCAGGGAGACATAATTTTGTTAATTTGACTGGGATGCCATCTGGACCTGTGGAATCGGTATGGGATGTTATTACAACGGATAAAAGGTCGATGGGGGAAATGTAGGAAAAGTAAAAGTAATTGTCGTGAAATGATGTCCATGGAGTGAAACCGGAAGGGAAAGGCCGGGATGAGGTAGAGGCATCAGGTATATAATGTGAGTTTAAAGCATCAGGTGATGTTGATTGATATATGAAACCTAATCACTTGTTCTCGCCCGTTTGATTGCAGTAATAACAATTATGTTCCATGAGGAAAAGACTTATTTTCTGAATGCGAGTTAACTGAAGCATTGGAAGTGTTTTTAACGACTAATCCAAGAAGACAACATTTATTCGATAAATAAATATATTAAAAATTAGGTTTTAGTTCAATTAATCAATGTTTTGAGATAAAATTAGGCACTCCAATAGATAGCTTTTTTAAATATTTAATAAGAGGTAGCTTCTTAACAAGAAGGCATTGAAAAAATTATATATAAAAAAACAAACACTAACAACCCATGAAGGGTCTTGGGTTCAGTACAATGTGAGGAAGTATTGTTACAAGGCAAACGGTTAATAACATGAATGTAATTAGGTTTGAGACAATCTGCCTCACTGTGCGTCGTAAGTATTTTGTGCTATCCTTGCTGTTTCAAGTTATGCGATCCTCACGTCCATCACATCGAGCTCCTTCAATGCAAATTCTCTGTTCATAGCCGCAATATCAGTTCGTCATCAGATTTTAATTCAACGGCCCACCGAAACGTCGTCGAATGCCGACAGATTCATTATCCGATCCACGTCCCGTACTCTTCCCACATTTAAATCTCACCTATTCAATCATTTCATATCCATGTAGATCTCGAAAAATTGTAATTAAATATTTTTATTTATATAAATTATTTGTTGGTTCTTGATTTATTATTATTTCATATTTACATCATTTTAATCGATTCCTCTTTTACCGTAGATAAACTTAGAAGATCCATGTTTATTTTTCTATTTCTTAATATTGAAAGGTTAGGTTATAATTTCTTATTTCGCATCCTGATTTGCGTTACTCTGCGACTCTAAATCCCACCTCTGTTCCAGTATTTTGTTCGTTAGGAACTAGTTGCGGAATAGAAAAAAAAATTGTATTATTATGGTGAAATTCAACCCTTGACAAAAATATGAAATTTAGTTGGTGTCTTAATTGCACAGTAGCAGATGAAAATTATTGGAATCATAATAAAAGATATGATCAACATTTATCGAAAGACAGGTTGAAAATGAACTATTTCCAACGATATATTGGCAATAGGTATTGCGACAATCGGCGTCATGCACGCAACCCGTTGACCAATGCAAGAGCAGTTCACCTCCGATCCAACGTGTCCGCTCCTTATCCGTCTTCCATCTTCTCTTGACAATTTATAGTCCTTTCTCTGCGATGTTTGTTCGTTCAGTTTATTTCAGGGCAGAATTGCGCACGTATTGTAAAAAAGTAATTATTACTTAATTATAAATTGAAGTCTCAATATAGCTTTCTTATTATTTTTGATTGCCCTTCAGTGCGGCAGAATGTATTAATACTCAATAAACTCGTTAAAAAAAAACATTATACGTACATTATAATAATTACTAATTACAAAAAATCGATATTGCACCATTAATGTATCAGCACTTATTCGTGAAAATGTAATAAAATCTGATTAAAGCCTGAAAAGTCAGTTTAAATAAAAGTTTCGAATATAATCTAAAATGTTATAGCAATAATTAGGAAATGTTGGAGGGAGGTTAGTGTAATATGGTAACAGTAGTCAATATATAACAGGGAAGGGATTTACCACCATGCATGTATGGAGTAGCGCAGAAATAAGTATATTACATGTAATATAACATAATTATAATCCAAAAGATTTAAGAAACTTTTCATGAGTTATTGTTAAGGGCAGGCTTTCTTTATAAAATAGGGGAAGGGACAGAAAGTTTCTTATAACATATAATAAAGAAGTGTAGTATTGGTATAAACGTCATTTTCACAGTAATTATTTTCTTGACAATGATTTACATTAACTTTAATTGTTTGATAACATTTCGTGAAATTGACACTAGATCCTTTACTATTATTATTATCATTCTTTACGGTTATCATCCAAATTTCGTCCAATTCAGAGTCGAATCTAACGAGCCGTTTTTCAAATATAAAAGTATAAAGGAAAATACGTTTGTGAATTAGTATGCAAAAGCTTGTTTTTGAAGTATTGAATGGAGGTTTATGAAATTTTTCTAATATTCTTCGTTCTCCACTGGGTTTAGCCCTAGTAACGCGGTTGAGAGAGGAGTGCAGGGAACTCCTGGAGTCATACTTTTCCCTCCACAGTTGGAGGGACAAGTCTGGATTGGAGTTCATACACTGTAAATATTGTATATAGGTGTGTATGTGTTCTTTTTATTTATTTATTTTTATGTTATTTTATTCTTATTTATTGTATATATATTATTTTTCTGTATAATTTATTTTATTTATTGTACATAGAGTGCGAATGTGATCTGTGAACTCTATTATAAATGCAGACCACTTTTACAGACTCCTTTATATTAAATTATTTAACACCTCCCTAAAACTTCATGAATGGCTTCATCTTATCGTTCGTTACCTGCAACATTTTTATCAACTAAGATTCTCGAAAATGTTACGTTTTCTCATTAAATAAATTAATTTAATGAGCCACTGAAATCTCATGAATACACGTTTACTTTTCACTTGAATCGTAAGAAAATTTGATCACAAAATCGGGAAAAAGGTGCCATACAAAAATATCGGGCCGTTCGGCCTATATAACATTGTTATTTTGGTATGTTGGAGATGATGGTTACGCAAAACGGCACAATATTATACTAGGCCACATTTTTCCTCAATTTTGTGATCAAATTACCTTACAATTCAGAAGGAAATCAAATAGTATTCTGATCTAAAGAATAAAAACGTTCTATTTCCAAGAATATTTGTTGTATATATATATTCCAAAAAAAAAACATGTTTGGAATAAATTGTAAAAAAAAAAAAATAAAAAAAAATAAATAAATAAAAAAAAAAAGTGGGTTTGTATAATAGATTGTGACAAGATCCCTTATGAGTTACTTTGCATTTTTTGTTTTCTTTTTCCTATCTCTTCTTCGATCCTTATCTTTGAGTGATATTCTAATTAACCTTTTTCTCATTTTATTCTGATTAATTTTTTATCACATTCCACAACAGTTCTAAACTTCTTCCATATGTTTCAAACACTGTATTTTCCGCTATAAAGTTTAAATAAAGATTTTAAGCTTTCTATTTCCTTTTTTTTTTTGTTAGTTTAGTAATAAAATAGTAAAATATAAATTAAATGGTAAATTCTTATTTTGTTTCGTATATGTAAAGTATAATATGTATGATAGTCGACAATATTAATGTAAACTTGTAAAAATTCACCAAGAGGCGGAAACTCAATGTTAGGTTACAATTGGAAAAAATCCAACAACAGTATCTGAATGCTGGTAAAGAAGAAAAAACTGGAAATGTTTAATACAATTTTTCCACTTTGATTTTTAATTACTCGGGTGTTACAGAAAGATAAAATTGAGGTTATTCATACATCATATAAGTTACATAATGCTAATAATTATAGGACTGATAATACTAATTGGAATAACTCTTATTCTGAAACGTTGAACATTTCGATATGTTTAATAAATCTAGTGTCATGAGCATGTGTGTCCTTTAGTGTCCTTTCTCAGTCTCCACTGGATCCCCATGGATGCGGCTGAGAGAGAAGCGCTGGGATCTCTTAGGGTCTTGCCTTATCTTCCACACGTGGTGTAAAGATCCCTCGGCTGACTGTAAATATTGTAAATAAGCATGAATGTTTTTTTGAATTTTTTTCTTATTTATTATTTTTTTTTTTTTTAGTTCTATCAAATTTTATTTCACCTGTTTTACTAAGCTTTCCTTTTCTTCCTTTTGTTATAATTTCTATTATTTTGTAATTTTGTATATTGTATGAATGAGACTCTCGCATCTCAAATACTCAATGCCCATGATTGAGGCAAAATGTATGTTTTTCTCAATAAAGTAAGAGTTAAAGAGATTTTTTTACTTGCCGTGATCTGCAGTTTTTTTAAATGATTATCTTCCTTTGAAGTGCATTCTTATTTCTTCTTTTTTATTTTTCTGTGAAATATTTAGTCTTTTTTTTTTGTTGATTACCAGCTTTTTGATTATAATCTTTCTCTTTGATTATAATGGTATGAGATTGGAAGTGATGAAGTGATTCGATTTTGGGTTTGGTTTTCTTTTCTGTCCTGGTGATACCTGTATCGGCAAAAAGTTGATGTTATTTTATTCTTTACGTGAAGTTTTAAGACACAGGATTGTGTGGTTGGAGTTTTTCTAATAATAAACTAGCATATTGGACAATGACAAATGATGAACATCAAGCCAAACAGTGCAAGAGAAAGGTGTGAGTGAGGGATGGCTGGCGAAGGTTGGGCACTGCCCTTACTCAACACAACTGTTTGTAGCTCATTGCCATGTCATTGGCCAACTGTCTTACTTCGCAGCGGTGCAATCTCTTTGTTGAGATAGTGTTTTATAGCTGTCAATTAGCGATATTAGTCACCCGATATCGAAATTCATTCAATACATCGAACTAGATCGATCCAGTTGAACAGGAATAAATTGCTATTTTATGCTATAAAGAATATTTGGATCTTCAATCATCGTTTAGATTTAGGAAATGAATCATAACAAAATTAAATTACCAGTCAACTCTTGCGAATAATTCGCAAAGTATACTAGTCAGTGAACAAACGGCAATATATCATGAAAAAATAGTAAATAAATCCAATTTACTATGTAAAAGAAAAAATTGTGTAGCTTCAAATATCTATCAGCAATTGTCGCCAAACTATATATGGTTTGTTGATGATAATGTTGAAGCATGGGGAAGGATAGCACCCAGCAGAATCTCTTCCATAGCTTGATTCAATTACCATGATTACTTAAGGAAAGGTGTCTCTCATGCAGCATATTAATGAGCATATCAACTGAAGCCATATGTCTTATATGTATATGTATGTATGTCCGTGGAAATTATCGTGAAATTGTTAGTAAAAAGTCCGTATGTGTTGTTCAGCTATAGGTAGGTGGAAGGCAGTATGTAGGGTTTTGTTAGTCACGTACTAAGTTGATTTAGTTTTGGGTTGCAATATTATAGGTAGAAACAATTGAGGATTTTGTAAGTGGATCTTACACTAAAGAGCTACATACAAATACACATAGAGCTAGACCGTATATCTATAAGGAGTATGTCTATATAGATTTAGGTAAGAATATGTATGAATTTAGTTTCTTTATCAATTCTAGATCTGAAGATTTGTAAAATAGTGACAGTAGTTGATAAAAGTGATGGTAGTTTAAGTTGTCTGTTACGATTCATTCGTCGCATGTCTTCCTTCTGTCAAAGGTAAACCCAAGTTTTCGAAATAAATTGGAAGGCAAGTATAAGAATGATAATGCAATGTGTTTTGATTTATTAATAAGACTCTGTAGTCAAAGTGACATAGTTTATTGATTATATTATTATCTTAAAGAGGATTGTTATTGATTTAGTTTTGGATTTGTGTGTCAAAGAAAAAAAAAGATAAAAAAATATTCAACTTAATCTTTTTGTAATTGTGGATTGGTGGTTGACTTTGGTGAATAACTGAAGAGAAGAATGGTTGGAGTGACCAGTCAAAAAAGTAAAGTAAAAATTAATAAGTACATTTATTTTTATTTTTGCCGATGTTTCGGTCCAATGTTCAGGCCCGAGAAAAAACAGATAACAACAGGTATGAGAAACTATAAACATTAATTAATAAAAAAAAATAAAATAAAATATTATGTAGGTGAAAGGTATAGTCTAAAAAATGTAGGTATTATAAACTTAAAGCACAAAACAGTAATTAGAACAATAACAGTAACTAAGAACTAATAAATAAATAATAACGGCAACAAAGTTGAGACTAATGAAATAAACATAATCAAAATCAGATAACATTTGAAATGAAAAATGAATGGGGTGACATAGTTGCTAAAATATGATGTGATAGTATGCTAAAAGGAAGTGAGATAATCATAAAATGATAAATATAACAGAGAAAATGAATATAAAGTTATACAAGGAAATAATAGATATAAATAGAAAATTGAGATAATGTAAAAGTTATCAAAACATACTAACTACGTATAAGAGAATAAAAAGTTAAAATAATGTAAATAATAGGCAATGAGCAAATGTAACAATACACACAAAATAGAGGTGGAGATATGGAAAAGAAAGCTATGAGAAAAAAGAAAAAGATGAGAAAACTAAATAATAAGAGAGATAGACACACCTGGTCGAACGGAAGGATTCATCAAGACAAGCATCTAACCTTTTTGTATTACGATTTCATTTCTATCAAAGTTTTAGTAATATCTTTGGAGAATTATAGGAGATAGTTTTACAGAACACTATATAAATAGATGGATTAAAGATTTAAATTTTATATCAATAGCAGAACAATATTCTTTTATGAGTAATATAATAGTTCTATATACTAACAAATTCTTTTAAAATAAATAAATTAAAAGAGCTAAACATCTAAAGATGGGGAAATCTTTTGATATCAATTGAAAAACTAATGCTTATTTTGAAGAAAAAAAAATTAAAATTTAAAGTTACTGTTATGGTTCTATTCTAAGATATCATTATGCTTTGAATTAAAATTTCTCATTTTCCTACGAATAGAAACATTCATTGTAAAAATTCTTCAGTGAGTTATAGTTTGTGATAATGGCCCCTTCTTATCAAATTATTAACATCCGCCTGAAATTTCGTCATTTCGTCTTTGCCACGACATAGATGTACACAATGAGCTGCCAAATGACAATTAAATAGTGACATGCTCAGAAAAGACAAGACTTTACGGTCCTCCTAATATTAACATCCGCCTGGAACTTCGTGAATAGCATCTCATCATCGTAACCTAGAAATATTTTATTTAAGAAAACTCTCGGAATTGGGGTGTTTTCAATCTCGAGGTCGGTAAACTTTATCTATTTAATTATGTACTAAAAACTCATAAATACCCACTTACTTTCCACTTGAATCATAAGATGACTTGAGCACAAAGGCAAGAAAAATGTGGCTTTCGAAAATATTAAGCCGTTTGTCGTGACCTACATCTCCAAATTGTCAAAATAACGAGGTTATATAGTCCAAATGGCCCAATATTTTTGTAGGCCACCTTTTTTTTATCGATTTTATGATCAAATTACCTTACAATCCAAGTTGAAAGCAAAAGGATATTTACGAGCTTTTAGTATCTAATCAAATAGACAAAGTTTACTAACTTCCAAATTGAAAACGCCCCAAATCCGAGAATTTTCGTAAATAAAACGTTTGTAGGTTACGATTAGATGAAGCTATTTATGAAGTATTTTTGCCGGATGTTAATAATTTGATAAAAAGGGATCTGTACTACTGACTATTGTGATTAGAATAAAAAATAATTATAGACAGGGTGTCTTGTAAGTAATGGGAAATATGTATAGGAGTGATACCTGACATCAAGAGCTTGAAAAAAGTCTGTATAAACATGAGTCTGTATGAGTCAATTTTTAGTAGAAAATAAGGAAATCCAAGTTTTTTTTATGCGATACCTAAATAAATATTTAATTTAAGTAATTAACAATTGTTTCACTGTAAACCAGACAAAATTTGCTTCAAAGGAAAATAGAGTTTTTCTTTGCTAAAACCTCTTAAAGGGAACTTTTAAGCTGCTAAACTAAGCAAAGTTCAGTATTTAAAATATCATAAATTTTTAGTGAATTTGGTTTATCATGATCTTTCATTTATCATGGTTTATCATCATACTATATTACAGATATCCCACTTTTAGGAAAACTACTTCGTTAAATACTCTCTAAGTATTTATTAATCAAGTTTAGGTTTATTTAAGAAAAGTTTGAAATTCTTCACAAGTTTTGTAAAAATAAATGATGTGGTGTTTTATCCTGTCAAGTAAAAGTACCTTCATTTTCAGCAAAAATTACTACAATTAATTATTGCAAAGCTTTTATTTCTAATTTTTCCATCGTCTGGGATGTTTTATAATAAACATAATTGCTGAAGTATACTTTTTTATTTTTAAGCAGAAAAAATTTAAAAACAATGATATTTTAAATATTTTCATGTAAATTTCTAAGGAAACTGTGCTTTTCACAAAGATATGTATATTTCCTAAACAGCTGTTCATATATTTTTTCGATATTTTATTTCATTATCATCAAGAGGGTTCTATTTTCCTATATCTCTAAAATAAGGTATGTTTGCATTACAAAGAAATGTAACATTTTCAAATAAAAAGTTCATGTAAGCAATTGAAACTTCAAGGAAATATATATTTAATAAATAAAATTACTCAATTGTACGCTTGTAATAAGATGTGTGCGACCAAAATACAGAAAGGTTATACCAAATAAGTGTTTTGACGGTTTATCAATAGTTATATAGCTGGTACTAAAACAAGATATTGGTAATTCCGACATCATTTTAAATTAATTGACGAAACTATGAATTTCAATAACAAAGCAATACTGATATAAAAAAAGGTGCTGATACCTGCACTAATGGCAATGGTCCGTACCTCCCTCTTACATAAAATGGTGCGAGTAAAAGTATAATTGGAAGAACGGTTATTAATTTTAAATTACACTTGATGTGATCTCTTCCGCTTGATTATTGGTTTGAAATATCTCCCAAATTTGAAAATTGTTTTCAAAATATTATTATTTCGTAAAAATGTGCTCACAAAAAAGTATATAACCATGTAAAAATCTATCCTTCTGAAAAATGTTAATTATTTAAAACTTTTTTTTTACTATCAAAATTTATTTGTACCTTTTAAATTTTTGTAGGAAATCGGCAAATGTGCGGAAAATACAAAATTAAAACTTTTAATTTTAATTATTTACGATTCAATGTTAATGTTGCTTTAAAGACAATTTAAACATAATTCAGAAAAGCATCTGGAATGTTCAGATAAATGATTAGTTTGACAAACTACAGCAAAGTAAACAGGCAGAGAAACCATCGGTAGACGTGATTCCTTTTAATTCCATCCAGCTTCCTTTCTCAGACACAGTCCGGTATTCTCTTAGTCCAAAAACTTGACATGGAACCCACATACTAGACTTAAAAGTCAAGAACTCAACCGATGATACGGCAATAGATTAGTGAATACAAAATCTCAACTTTCAAATTACAAATTACTGATCTAAAAAAAAAACAATCCTAAAACATATTTGGATCTGCGGATGTAACTGTGCTGGTTAGCAAAATTTTGCTAACATCAAATGTATCCAACCCTTTCAGTCCAAAATTCTTCGAGCAATAGTTGATACTAAGTTGTATGTTATCAAAAAAATCCTACACCATGATCTTAATAAAAAAAAAATATTCCAAATGTTATCAGAATCTTAGATATCATCCACTTGCACAATCCCTCTCTAGATCCATCGATCCCTAGAATGGTGGCCCAGAGACCTTTAATACGGCTGAGCAAGAGACGCTGGTATCGCCTAGAATACTTCTTTTCCTTCTACGAGTGGGGAGGGAAGGCTTGGCTAAGGGTTTTTCTGAATGAATGAATTTTTTAAATATTTTATAAAAGTATGATTACATTTAAGTTGTTATTTTAAATAATTGCGTGTGGATGGGGTGGCCGAGCGGGCTAACGCGTGTGCACAGCACCCCTATTACGCGGCAACCTGATATAAGAAATAATTCATGAAATAATCACGAGTTTGCGTCCATGTGCCATTGGAAGTTTTTACATCTGGGATTATTTCCCGCCTTCACCCCCTGGCCTGGGAAAACCCCTAATAGCCTAAAAGGTGAGGAAGAGAAGGATAATAAAAAAAAAATTAGTTGAGTTTCTTTTGTTTTATATATATATATATATATATATATATATATAATATATATATATATATGTATATATATATATATATATATATATATATATATATATTATGTATATATATAATTTATTTATTTATTTTTAGTATTATCATTTTGTAATTAATTTTATTTTTATTTATTGCACATAGAGTGTGAATAAGCTACTTTATCACTATTACTGTCTTTAATTGAAACAAATGTAATATTACTAATAAATAAATGTTGAAAGTTATATTTTGAATCCTAACAGAACACTTAACTTATAGGAACAATTAGCAGTAGGAAAATATTTGAATTGATTTTTACTATTAATGTGAATTGAACGTCAGCGCCACAACATTATTTGTTTTTTCGAATTAATCATTGTTTGATCAATTACTGTATACTAATTATAAGATTATAACTACATTATTAAATTTATGATTAAACATGTATGATCTCATTCTCTGTTACGGCACTCTTTTTACCCTCCACGGCTGATATTCAAATTTTCGAAGGCCACGAAAGGGAACCGTGAGAATTGACTTGTTTCCTGACCTAACCACTCTAGGATACTCTTGAGTGGGTATCTTTATCTGACCTTAAAGGGAATTTCAAGGAAGTGCCTTTTTATCAAAGTTGAAGGATATTCAGATATTAGCAACGTTTTGCAACACAATACATTGTTTTTGAATAAGGTGGAGCTTGAAATAGTAGAAATCCATAGCACTGCAATATATAATAATCTGTAACAGACCAGCGCAAGAAGGATTTTAATAATTATTTTATGATACAGTAAACAAAAATACCAAGAATTTCGAGTTTGGTCAACTACAGAGTATTTTATTTAAGAAGTATTTAATTTGGTTTCGGAATAAGTATTTCAAATAAAAAAATATATATATTTTAACTTCCAAAACCAAATAATTAGTAGTGAACGATTAGCCTATAATATTGATAACCTACTCTATTTAGTATTTCATAGTTTACATTTGGCGATTTCTTATTATTGTTACCAATAAAAGACTTTTGATTTTCGCCAATAAAACAAATGTATTTTAGAGAAAGAAATTTGGCTTTAAGCCTGCATACTCTACAATATAATATCATAGAGTTATTGATACAATTGCCATGGCGTTGGAAAACAAGGAATTTAGTACAACAGCTTTCTTAGACATTCTTCGCACAAACCTTCTAAGTGGTCTCCTTTGTAAAGTCAAATCGATCCAACTGCATACCTACTATTTAATCATCAGGTCGTATGAGGTATAGGTTTTTCATTGTTAACAACCAGGATGGTAAACACTCCAACCCTGATGGCATTGTCGTATCGGTGCAGGATAGTATTTTACGTCAAATTCTGTACTCTACACTTCCGACATTCCACAAACTCCAGATACATTACTCGCACCTTACGCAGATGACATTTTAACACTTTAAACGGATTCCAATCCGATCACCCCAAAAAGTACAGAATCATCTAAATCTACTAAAAAAGCTTTTATTTTATATTTAACTAAACTTTGCATGCTGACTAAGGGAGTACAACGACAAGGTAGAGGTAAGTCTTTTTAATTACAACTCCCTTAATTAGTGGTAAACAGGAAAAACTTCAACCACTCGATTTATAAATAAAAATATCTCTAAAAAATAAAAAGATGAACATTCATATTAATTATGAGCAAAGACGTCACAACTCTGTTATAAAAGTTTCTTCAGCCAATTTCTTAATGATTTCTGATATCAACACTGTCTTGAAATTATACGATAATTCTTTTTTTTTCTTCGAATTTCGACACACTGATATCACAATATCATATTACACTTTTTTTCAATCTCTTTAACAGCATAATTGAGTGTTTACAGTTCGTTTACTTTCATCAACGATGGATGCTGTGCAGTGCCTCAACCGAAATAAATTTTTAAGGACTTAATAGTTAGCTAACTATAATTATATAATACAACTTAATTGATATATGCATAGTTGGCGCAAAAACCCGTTAACGGGTCTAGGCCTCCTTCAAAAGTCTCCACCAGTTGGCTCTATCTGTTGCTGCAGCTCTCCAGTTCCTAACGCCGAGGAGATCGCTTACGTCCGCTGTGACAGAGTCAACCCACCTGACATTTGGCCTACCAACTCTTCGCTTGCCATGAAGCTCTTCAGCCAATGTTCTCTTTGAGATCTCGTCCTCCTTCATCCTTGCAATGTGGCCCGCTCATCGAAGTCTCCCAATCTTGATTCGCTTGATGATATCAGAATCTTTATACAGTCTGTAGAGTTCTTGGTTCTTCCTCCTTATCCAAGTGTTTCCCTATCATACCTGAAATTCTTCTCAATATCTTCCGTTGAAACACCAGAAGGAAGTTCTCAGTGGTTCTAAGGCTCAGTTCTCTGACCCATACGCACGAATCAAGGTCTTATATAGGCCGATCTTGGTCTTGTTGGAGAGGTGTCTGCTGTTATACTACCCCAAAATAGCTTCGATTGGCTGTGGCAGTTCTCCGGTTGATATCCAGAGATAGGTCATATTGAATGGTTAACTTCGAACAAACCTGTCCCTACCTCTGATGGTCCTATTCTTAAATACTTTGTCTTGGCTTCGTTGATGACCTAGGAAAGAATTTTGGTTTCTTGTTCTAGAAGCAGGAATGCTTCTTTTAGGGCACGCTCCGATCTGGCAGCTATGTTAATTTGGTGGTGGAGCGAGCAGTACGTAGATCAAGGATCCAAACATGGGCCATCTCAGTACCTCCCACCCCAATTCATTCATTTTTTCCAGGGTTCGTCTTACGCAGTGCGACTTTGCATTTTTGTGTTGCAGAATATCGCGTTTTCTGTTGACAATCGCTGACCACTTTTCAAGTAAAGATTGATTTACACGATCCAAGGGTTCACAATAAGTCTGCACAATTTCTCTAGGTTTACACTTCAAGATGAGCAACCCCGAGAATACTCCGCCATACTCAGAAAACGGTCATTTTGGGTGTGTAAACCTGGCTTAACGGTATTTCGTGGTGATGTTTTTGGAGACAGTAACTGCCTCTTGCTTTTTGAATTATCATATAGGATACATTTTTCATCTCCGATGATCAAGCTATCAAAAAACGCTTCTGTATTGTGCCGTTGAAGCAATAAGTTGCATAAGCTGGTTTCCAAATCTGCCGCAAATGTTTTTGGATGGTCGACCAAGGTTGCTTAGGACTGTTTGACAATCCTCGATTTCTGCCCTTAGCACGTCATTGGCTAATGGTGGTCTTCCTACTCGATGCAGGTCGGAAAGATCAAAATTGCAGGATTTAAACTTGAAAAACCACATTTGACATTTACAAACGTCTAATGCATTGAGTTGTTACACAATTTTTTTTTCCCAAAAAAATAATTTAGTATTGAGGTAAATGAAACAAAGAATAGATAGGCGTTGATGACCTCAATGTTTTACGCCTCTAAGCTCTAAACAACAACAGCGTTTAATATATTTGATAAACATTGCAAATGTTTTTGGTGGCAACTGTTGCGTTACTATTTTTGCGAACCTCAAAAAGCATGCAATGCCGAATATGGACCTCATCTGGTATTTAGCCATTTCTCCAAAAATTTTAAATTTAATTATTTGTACCTATAGAAGTCTTTACCACGACATAGATGTACACAATGAGCAGCCAAATGACAATCAAATAGTTAAATTCTCAGAAAAGACAAGACTTTCCGGTTCCCCTAATATTAAAATCCCGAAACTCCCTGAATAGCTTCATATCATCGTTGCGTACGTTCATATCATCGACCTAAAAAATGTAGGTTTGTAACTATTTTATTGACTAACATTCTTGGAATCATAACGTTTTCAATCTGAGGAGGCCAAACTTTGTCTTGTATAATTAGGTACTAAAAATTATTAAATACCCACTTGAATGGTAAGATAATTTGATCAAAAAATTGAGAAAAAAAAGGGCATACAAAAATATTGGAACGCCAAACGGCTCAGTTCTGAGAATTTTCATAAATAAAATAGTTGTAGGTTATGATGAGATGAAGCTACGAAGTTTATGAATTTGCGAAGTTTCAGGCAGATGTTAATAAATGAATAAAAAGCTGCCTGTACCACGAACTATATTATATATACACGAAAAAACAAAAATTATAACAAAAGCAAATGAAAAATGATCTGAAATATTGATTCAGTTGGGATGTTCATATATTATTATTACGCGTTACCAATCTTAATTTTATTTTATCCATTTAATTTTTTTTTTACATTGAAAGATAAGATATAAATGTGGAGTTGCACCGACTGCACAAGACCTGCGTATTGGAGTTAAGGGATAGGAAGGTATTGCACCGCTGGCTGTGAGGTAAGGATGTGTCAAGCCCCGATCAACTTGACCCCAATCTCAGATATGGAACAGTTTACACAATATCCTCGGGCCAGGATCTATATCCCGTGAGAACGCTGTCAATTCCTTCAGGGACAAATGTCATTATCTGCTTGCCGGGGTCTTTGAAGGTGCGATTATACAGGGGTGCGTCACAAAGTGTATCTGCAAGAATTGTAGAAGATGGGAGATTGTTTAAATGTAAGAAGAGTTTGGTATTTAAGTTGGCTCAACAAGTTAGAACATGATTTTTATTTCATTTTTAAATATTTTCAAAATAATTCAGTAAGGGAAGTTGATTACTGGTTGCAGTCACTGAAGAACACAAAATGTTTAAAATTTCTCCACCCTATAAATCTCAGTTTAGTTGAAATCATCAGCCTTCTTTGGGATCATTATAATTAAAATTCTGTCTATTTAAAATCATTTGTGTGATAGAGACAGAAAATAAGTCTTAGAGAAATAAATTAAATTTGATACATTTACTTAGAACATTAAATCCACAGGATTTAGCCCTGTAATCATGTTCGGGTTGGCAATTTTTAGAAGACAATGGCTGCATTTTCACAAAAAGTTATGTTCAATCTTTTTTTTCATTGTGTTCAGAGGTTACTATTATTCGCTTCTTAAAAGCAGTAAAAAACAAAAATAAAATTAGAAAATCGTTAAATTGTAGATCATATCTAATTATATTTCTGCGACGTTTGTTCCAGTTTTATTCCCTTGGTTTCTTGGTTAGAAAGTTTCTAAAAATCAAAACCATATATGTCCCTCAAAAAACCCAAACCCGTAAAAATGTATCCTCCTCCCGTCCTACGTTGATGTCGGAATTTGCACCATGCAACCCTCTTTGGGTAGATAGAGTTCAAAGCGCAAGCTTCTTGCACAATAACAACCTTATTGATATATCCAGGTTGAAAATATATCAACGTACCGACTCATTTGAGTTCAGGGACAGTAACAAATCGGTTTAAAATCCATGGATTATGGCTGCTAGGAATCAGCAGGCACAGGAGGAACTATGATTCCTGCCCTGAAACAGACCGTCCATAGACCAAACCTTTGGTTGCTAGTGACACCCTATAGAACCACATTTTCGATTAAAGTGGACGGAATGAGGTCATCACCCGGTTGGTGTGAGTTGCCTCCAGTTTTGCGACGGGATGGTTTTCCTGGGATAGAAAGTCACCCCATTCGGGTGGTCGTCCATCTTTACCACCCGAGGAATTTAAAATCATCTCCGACACCGGGACGCGAACTCGTACTTTTTAATCTCTCATATCTCCGGTTATCTGGTTGCCGAGCAACTCCCGGTACTGTACACAGGCTTTAGCCGATTCGGCCACCCCGCCCCGATTAAACACTATCTCATATAGGTAGTTTATTTTGCTTTTTCCAAAGTAATTATCGTTGTATATATGAACCCTACCTCCAAAAAAAATTAAATCCTGGATCCGCCAGTGGTTGTATAGATACTTTCGTGGCTTTTAAGAGCGATAGATTTTGACAAACGAGGTATACAATTTTTTTTTTTTATTAGTCTTTATTGTGATATATTGCAATCTGTCACATTCAATGACAATAGTAATAGTGATATAGAGTAGATCATTCATACTGCTCACAATAAATAAAAATAATAAACAGCAATATAATAATACTAAAATAAATGTACATAAACTAAAATATACCAAACTAAACAAAAATAAACTAATCTAACAAAATAAATACTTAAATATACACATGCTTTTATACAATATTCAGTCACTCGAGATCTCCGAGCCAAGGCTTTCCCCACACTCGTGGAGGGAAAGGCAGGACTCATGGGGATTCCAGTGTCTTTCACTCAGCCACATTACCAATGAAGGCTGAGCTCCCATTAAAAAAATGTAAGTTTTAAAAATCCATTGTAAACTTAATGGATCGAAACGGGGCAAAGTGTGTTTTAAAGACACGGATTTATTACGTATTACTTATATTATTATTATTTTATTTTATTATGTATTTGGACGCGCACATCAAGGACCAGTAAGTTCATTGTGAAATTTGAAGCACGAAAATGTTTTGGGGCTAAACTTACGTGATTCTTATCTAAAATCATTAAGGCCGTGGAGGGTGTATTTTATGTTTTGCATAAATAAAAATTCTATTAAAAATGTCAACAAAGTTGAATAGTTCTGAGATTCCTTGAAAACCTCGGATAATATAGAAACAAACTGTTCAATGTTTTCAATAAAAATAAAGATATTTTATGTACATCTTTTAATTTTCTTGTTTGTTAAAATCGCCATTTGTGAAGTTCTATTCCGATTCCGGTTTCTATGATGTTACTTTAACATCTTTTTTTTGTTCTCCCTTCAGGCTATACGGAGGGGTGGGAAGGATACAAGCTTTCAGTTAATAATATGGATTATTTTTCTCCCAAATAAATTTAAATGCACTAATTAGGATAAATTATTGAAATAATTAATTTATAAAATATTTTAAAGAACTAATCTATAAAAAGCGAAAAAAAAAATTCCGCCTTACGAAGAGTGCGCCGCAGACAGAATTGTTACACGTCAGACCAGTACAGACAAGAAGAATTTAACCTTGACCTATACAATAGATTTAAATAATTTAAATTTACTGAAGTCAAATCAAAATGATAATCCTTCTATCGGGTATTAAGGTTTTGTCTAAGATTTGACAAAGACAGGAAGTAACAGAAATAAATATTCTTTTTATTTTTACGACAATTATAATTACAGATTTATATATATATATATATATATATATATATATATATATATATATATATATATATATATATATATATATACACACATTTAAGCTTTTTATTTTAACCGATATAAGTATATGACAAACATGTCAGTAAAGAATTTTTGAATGCTTTCCTTTAGTGATGAAAAAAAAAAAAGAAATCAACATTTTTATAAAATATTATCAAACACCTATAAATAAAAAATTAAAATTACAATATAATTTTAGGAATGAATTTTATGTAAAATAACACCAAAAAGTATTTACATACGTATGTAACAGGGTCGATGCTAAAATAGTTTTTTTTTTTTTTGTAATTTTACGATTATTACAATTGAAAAAAAAAATTGCTAACAATTTCAATAGTTTAAATAAAATTGTCCTAAAACTATAGGTATAGGTACAGATAATTTTTTAAAAATTATTTGTAATTGTTGAAATTCGTCCACAATTATTCCATCAAAACGCAGCAACGCTGGTAAAGTATGTTTTATTTTTTTTTCAAATACGCAAACGCATTTCGACACCAGGGCTATTGACGTTGATTTTATTTTTTCGTTTAACAGATAAATAAAAATAAACTCTCAAAGATATCTCTCAATATAAGATGGAATAGTTATAAATAATAAAAATTCAATTTTTAGGAAAAACGTTTTTTTTTTATTTATTTTTCGTAAATCAAATTAAATAAAGCTTCCAGCTCAGGCACATAGACAATCCCCACCTCCAACATTCAAGTGGTTTCTCACTTAAGTCTCAAAATAAGTTTAATACAGCCATTCTGTTTATTCTCTTTAAAAAACAATATGAATATCTTATTATAAACAAACCGGAAGATTCAGACTTTACTATTAAAAAATATAAGCTTGCTCCCGATCCTCTCAAAAATCTGTGAAAAATCCTTCTCAAACGCATCCTGCCCATATTCGAATTCCCCAATATCCCTTCATTCCCATCAGTTCGGATTCCTCTCCTCTGGGCTTGAAAAGCAGCAATATTGCACTGATACCTTTCTGGACGTAGCCCAAACTTTCGACCGGGTGTGGCACGATGGCTTGCTTTTCAAGCTCAAAATCCATTTACCCCAATCTTCGTACCTGATCAGCAAATCCTATCTCTCAAATCGTTGCTTTCAAGTCCGCTGCGGCACTGAATTCTCCAATTATTGTACAGTTGAGACTGGTGTTGCTCAAGGCAGTGCGTTGGGATCAGTTCTCTACATCCTCTTCACCGCTGAAATTCCAACCAATACCGATACCCTTCTAGCAACATTCGCTGACGATATCGCCATTTTGTCATGCCACCCATACATGAAACAACATCCCTACCTACGGTCTTGAACTATGGAGGACAGCTAAATATTTGAACATCAAACGCATCCAATCCTTCCAATATAAAATCCTTCGTACAATAGTCAGTGCTTCTTATCATGTTACAAACAAAACTCTATAAATTACTGTATATATTAGAATTTTTATTAAGTTAGTTTTTATTGTCAGTCCATTGTTTATGTTTTTGCGGACTTACAGGAGGACTCAATGTAGCCCGCGGGCCAAAACATATGGAGACTCCTGAACCAGAACTATGAGCAACAAGTGGGCAAAAGTAAAGCTACTTATCATATAACATTAAATACTCATTATAAATATGAATTACTTAGCTTTGAGACATATTGACGAAAAATATTTCAGTTGTAGAATATTCGTCTTAAATATAAAAAAATAACTATTTACGTAATTTTAAAATATTGTTAATATATAATTGTTCCAGAGGAAAAGGACGCCCTGTCCATTAATGTTAGCTCAAAGTTATGGAAAATTGGTAGTCTTCCGTAAATCTTTCATTTGATCAGCCCTGGTGAAGGCCTGGACTTAGGGCCGAAACATCGGCAAAAATAAAAATAAATATACTTATTCTAAATTATATAAATATTAGTATGGAGTCTCTGATACATAGACCTCTTAGAAAAGGTCAACACAAATTTCTCTATAAAAAGAGATATTCGCTGAGTAAAACAACCTCAGATTTTTGGTACGTTTAGAAACAGGATCTACTCATATTGGTTTCAATATTATGAAGTTTTCATTGAATTGGTTGGTTGAGATTGTGGAAATGGAGGAATGTAGATATCCTAAAATATGTTTAGAAAAGCTAAGAAATAAATGTTACTTTGCTAATCCTGTTCTATCGAAATATAATTAGTGTTCTCAGCCAAAAGTATTGTTAGATTCTATTGGGGAAGGAAATCTAGTTTACGAAACGAACTCAGCCATAATTTGAACAAATATTTACAGGATATTAAAATAATATAAAAAACATTTGCAGGACGGTGACAGGATAACATTGCATAGCTCATCTTATAGTTAACATTTAAACATTTTTCTTAATAATGATAAGATCCCCCAGTATTTGTTGATGCCGACTAATTTCACATATACGAAACTATTAATGCAGATCCGACTCTCGGGAAAATATATGATCAAGATTTCTGTTAATAATAAAATTGTGAAAATTACTCCACAACTTGAGTGCAAAATGTGCAACACTCAGGAAAACGAAACACTTCATCGTATATCATTTAAATGCCCAATTTGCAGTAGTTTAAGGTTAAGAATTTACCAGGATATGGAAAATCTTGATGGGATAGAAATGTTTAAGCCAACCAGTGCAGAAGATCTGAGAAATTTATATTTTTGTATCTCAATTATATTAAATTATAGAGAATTGGTTGGGTAATCTGTAATATTGTCCTCTGCATATTATGGCAAAAACTCCTTATTGTACATCGGTAATCTGTCCTGGTATTTCTCGTGTTTGTTCTCTTAAGTATAGTGATAACCTTTTAATTTAATTTTAGAACATAGTTCAATATTAATATTTTTTAAAAATGTGTATTTATTGTTTATGTATATCGTTGAAAATTTTATATTAATTTGATAATTGGGACTATTTTAACTGTCTGATTTTTACCGAATATGATTTTTAATTTATACTTGTAACTATTAGTATTGTCCTTAAATGTAACCGATTTTAATATATCTCAATAAAGAAATTTCCTAAAAAAAATAAAAATCCTTGTTATTATGTGATAGACGCCATTTGTATAGGGCTCTTCCCTTAAAACAAATATAGATTGAATTGAGTACTTATTTATTTTTACAATTTTTTTTACTGATCTCACCAATCTTCTCTACAATTATTCACTACGGTCAACAATCAATCCACAATTTTTTTTTTTTTTTTGCGGGTATAGAAACCTAAAACTCATTTCATATCGCTGCAGATCTCTATGATTTTCATGTTAATCTGTTAACCTATAAACTGTGATTTACGTCAATAGTTATCTTCCACATGGCACAATAAGGAAGATTTATTGTATTATGCAATTCACAAAGATAAAAAAAAAATATATTTAAAAAACGTGTCTGCAACTAATATCGCGAACGAATGTGAATTTCTATTAATTTTAACTAGATATAAGGTAAACGTATAAGGTTTATAGATATAAATTTTAAAGTGTAAGGTAAACGAACGAGGTGAAAAAATAAAATCATCCACATTCATAAAATTTAGATACATGTCAACGACAGGTCAAGAATAAATCCAAATCGGCGATATATATTTTCGGTTAAAAGAATTACATATCATTACTTTTTAGGAACTGGGTGAATTATTGGAGCGATGAATTTGGGAAGGGACACAATTTTATAGGAACGAGGATCGGATAATGAGAGATCTAGGAAGTGGTATTTATTGTATCCTGCGCTTCAGTAGGACGTAATATAATAAATCTGAATTTTGGGAACGAAATTCCGTAAAAGACAAACGATATGAAATAGGTAACAGCTGATGTTTGATTTTTAGAGCTATGTTAGTGATGAATCGATTGATATCTGAAGCGTATTGGTGTGACCAATAATTTCATTATAATATCATTCATAATTTCAGAGCTTAGTTTAAATATTAAAAAAAAAAAATTCATTTCAAATCATTTTTCAATTAAGTCAAAATAATTTATTGTTAAATAATTTTTTCTGTGTTTATATTAAAGTATTTAATGTAATGTACGAAACAAATCTTAATATTCAATAAAATATTCAGTAAAAATATAAATAACATTTTTTAAACGATTTTTAAATTGTAAAACTCTACATCTTTTTTAGTTGTAACTTATTTTTTCTTTGAAGGTACAAATAAGAAGTAAAAGGGATTATACATATGTGCGTGTGTATAATATTAGCAAAAATAAATATAATATAAAATGATAAAAGAGAAAAACCCTTTACAGTGTCGTCTGAAGAACATTTGAAACATACACATTTTAATTCGTGATAATGAATAATGATGTATTTTATCCCCATTTCGACTACATCAATATCTGAACGTTTGGCAGGTGTCCTGGCTCTGTTAAATATAGAAGTATTCTTATATATTAATCCATTTCTCATTAAACAATATTAATATTTTGTTTGTTAAATTTCATCCACAAGCAAAGCTTCGTCATTTGGCCAACATTTTCTGAAAGGTAGTGATTTTTCGATAATTCATGAAAGTGGTGTTAATAATTTGTACTGAGACATATTTTAATATGAATGAATGTATATATTTTCTCACAATTAAATTACATAATTATCTTAATATCATGTCCATATATTTTACAGATTACCATAATATTGTTCAATAATTAAATTCTTCAGGGATGCTTAGTGATATGTTTGTAAACATGTAGATTGCATTCAGATTCTCTTGATTTATCATATCAAGAAACTCATTATAAGTTATTCTCTCAGAACTGGGCATACTGCAATGAAGTGATAAATATTTTCTATTTGTTTTAAGTTGCACAGAAAAAAATTACAAAAGAATTGTGCTAAAAAGGGTGGTCGCAGACAAATTGTCTCTGAACACGTTTACTACTATCCCAGTGACAATATAATACTGAAATGGACGGTAGCTTCTGTGTCCAAAATTAGATATTCATAAATTAATTTTAAAAAATAATGCAGAAATAACTCTAAAAGGACGATTTTTTTAAACCCTTCTACTTTTTGATCGGGTATTAGTTTTAGACCAGAAGTACATAGAGGGGTCACGATAAGTATTCTGTGTCACCACAAGGAAGAAAATATCATAATTCTCTTTCAATATTTAATGAAAACAAACTATTACAATAGAATATAAAAATTAATAATTACCGTCAGTTACCCTCTAAGGTAATAATACCTATAATTTAATAAGGTATAAATCGTTATCACATTTCATTCAAATTTACTCTCCCAATAACACCAACTTTAGAATGAAATTTCACCTTAAGAAACATTTTTAAAATAATCATTACATTCGATGTTACCAGCTCTCAGTCTTTAAGAAGATAAACAACATTTTAAGAAAAGAAAATACTTGAAAATTGGTATTTTGTCACTGATTTTACCGTTTCGGCCCACTGTGCGACGGTAGGAAGGATAAAACACAACAGGAAGGATAAAACTTCAATTCTGTCTCTCTCTCTCACTCTCTCTCTCTCTCTCTCTCTCTATATATATATATATATATATATATATATATAATATATATATATATATATATATATATATATACATACATTATGTAATTTCTTAGCATTAAACGTCGAAAATATCTTATCGTACGAAACTAATCTAAAAGCAGCAATAATTTAAAAAAATAATTGAATTTATTTTTCAATTAAGATAAAATATTCAATAAATCACGAGAAAATAAAGGTTGTTAAGTGAGTATGGATAAAAATCCTAAAGGAGACTGGTGAGACTCAATTATAGGCAGATCAACCTCGCCAGATAACCTCTGTCGCTTCCTCCCACAACTCCAAAGATAAGCACTGTTTTCAATGCCCCATATTATGTAACACCACCTTTTTAAATCAACTTGTAAACAAGTCATAATTTAATATATGACAATATAGTTGAACATCTAATTTAATATGGAAGTTATTTTGTAAACAGAAAAACAATCATTAAATTAATTCAAAATTTACAGTTTAACGTTTTAACTAAGCCTCAGAGAGATCAGCTTGCTCCAATGTCCTTTTCTACTTCTCTATGTTCTACCATTGACAGACTTAAGGGAGAAATGCTTTCGAGCTGTTCCTCCCAAAAATGGAAAATAAAGTTTTACATTGAGCACTACTTATTTATGTGAATGATTTAAGTCAGAATATTAAACAATCACACATTTTTATTTACTAAAATTGTAATGAATATAAAACTACAGACATTTCAAGAAAACTATCCCTAAAAGAATTGTTGTTTCTACAATTATCGTTACTGTTCTTTTCTTTTTTATTTTATTTTCCTTCAAGAATAACTGAAAAATCATTTCATAATTTAAAAAAAAAAGCCCCTTCCCAAATTAAATCCTGGACCTGCTACTACGCCCTACGCCTCTCTTGCAGACTCCCAGTTTCCCCGAATCTCTTTGTCTTTTCACCTGCTTCTTGGTCTCGTAATTTTCCTTTTCCCATTGAAGTATGCCTCGCATATGTTTTTCTGTACTCTTTCGTACTGCGTTACGACCACGCTTTCTCTGAATCTTAGCGCGTCCAACATGCTTTGATGTCATTAATTATATTTTTATTCACCAATAATCACTCAATCTGTGATTTACTATTAATTTCGTATTCACCATAGACCTTTTTTTGTTACATAACTCCTTCTTATAATTGGTCTAACGATTATTTCCAGTTTACGAGGATCATTATGGGACAAAGACCTAACAAGGATTTGAGAGAGAAAACTTCTTATTTAATCAAATGATAATAACAAGCAATGAAATAAGAGCAAGATGAGCTACCGATGGATAATAGCCTCTGATAACCTAATATTTTGGTTTATTATTTTTAATAATGGCCAATTGTATACGATCATGAAAAAAAAAATCTGGTGCCTATAAATGATTATGGATTGTAGGACTATAATTTATTAAAATGTTATTTTCCATTGTAAAGTTTACTAAAACGAAATCACGACATTTTCATTGCCTGGCATGGATATGTCAAAAATTGCCACACTAATTTAATTTCCTTGAAAACATGTGATTTTTAGCCACTTTCCGTTACCTTCTACAATTTTCTATATTAGATTTTTTTTTTTGATTCTCAGCTTTCCAACGATATATTATATATATAACTTCTGACTAGTAATTCCAAAGAATCATTTTCGACCTGGATAAACATATTTATTTTTTTCTCCTTTGTTCATCTATCAAATTCTTCCAAAATTTGTATTTAGCATTTTAGATGATTAATTATTTAAAGGTATTAAAGGTATTTTAGAGAAAGATGTATATGAACATTGGGCATTTAAACCCTGTAAAGTGACATCAATGGGGATAAGACCTAAATGGTATTAAAGACCACTTCATTATATAATGATGCGCCGAGTTTAATCAAAATCGTTAGAGCCGTTTTTGAGAAAATTATAAAAATGTGTTTCAGCGTTGATATAAACTGACACTTCCGGTTAGCCAATTTTAAAGAAAAAGTTGCTGTCACATCTAAGGCATATACCTGTTTTAAATACGTAATATTAGTTTCATACGACTTTTCGTTTTTGAGCCAGACTGCTAACATACACACATACACACACGCAGACATACAGACTTGGTTATTTGGACTCAGGGGACCTTAAAAGGTGTATTTATAGAACCTTAAAACTCAAAAAATGTTACGATCGCAATACTTACACTTACTATCTATCACATATATACGTAAGTGAAAGTAAAAAAAGTTAGCCCCCTCACAAAGATTTTAATGAAACATGCCTAAAGTCTCTCCATGAAATCCTATAAAATCCGTACATATATTATTACAGTAAGGCTCGAAATCGGTTTTGTACCAAATATAAGCTCCTGTCATGCTCAAATACCACGAATGGGGTACCGTTGGATTCAGAATTTCACGGGGGGTTAGCGAATCGTATTCTCCACTTTTGTTTTTCTTTCTAAAATAAATAAAGTCGATACAAACATTTTGCTAGGCTTCGATACTGGAACGGTGGTAGGTCTGTAGATCGAAACGGGACAAATTGGATCTTAAAGATTTTGATGCATACAGCAAGACCCGAATAGTTCCTTCGAAACTATCGGATCCTGCGTTTTTAAGCCGAAAAACGTACTATTTTCGAGATAACGCAAGGCATAGGGTTCGCATCCACACAACCTTACATTAATTGTAGTACTGTCATTGAATACATGTCTCATTTCGTCGACTTGAGGTCTCTATGATCGAGATAGGGGGAGTTTATATTATTCATCGATGGTGTTTTTGATCGGCAAGCCATATCATCGTTAATTTTTCACCAAATCTCAAGATTGAGCCACCAATTTCGAAGGCTTCCTTCTACTTCAGGCTGGCAAAATAGTCCAATCACCCAGAAAATTCAGGCAAGCAAGTTATGAAAGAAAATAAACTTTATTTGCGAATAACTGAAAAATTACACACTTTTCCCTTATGCTTATTAAGGTTATGCCCATAATTACATAAAACATTACTAAATTACCTATAAAAGGAAAAAAAAATCATCGCAATCGGACAATTTTTAGCAAATATACAGCTTACTGAAATTTGTATACATGTTGGTTCCAAATTGAAGATTTAAATTAATTTTTGTTTCCTTTGTGGATTATATTTATCGATAAAGTAACATTTGATGTCTTAATCTATTGATAAGTTGCATTTTCTTATTAATTTGGCATTTGGTAACAATATGCTGTGCGAATTTTTCGCACGGGCCTACTAGTTATATATATAATATACTAAACTGAAAAGAAGTTAAAATAAATTATGACTTATGCAAAATTGTATATACTATTTGTTCAAAAAGTACAAAGTTTTAATAGACACTACTTATTATGGTTTTTTAAATAACAATGGTATTACCTCAAAACAAATAATCTCCGAAACCGATCAATCGATCAACATATACGTAATCTCTAATCCCGATTTCACCTTAAACTACATAGAGATCACAAGGGACTTAATAAGTCCCTTGTGAACCACAGCTGAAATGTCCATCAGGAGACTACTAAAGAGGAAGAGGTGCGAAGACCAGGAAGAGGTGCTGCTGGGTACTACTTTTCCTCATGCCTAAAATGCCAATTGCCTTTACTTTAACATTACATTTGCTTATTGTCAAGACTACGACAGATGTGGATAAAAATAAGAAGAGAAAAAAAATTGTATGCAGTTTTTCGAAGAAGTGGCAAGAATGTGGTGTGACACATATTTGATGTGTATCTACTTGGAAATAATAAACCATTGTGTAATAATTTGCAGTATTTTTTTTTTTTAAGCTCAAAACTTTTCCTGTATATTTTTATTTAAAGAGGGGTATAAATTTAAAATATAAAGCCACCGAAAAAAAAGTTTTATATCAAAGTTGTATTATTAAATATATTTAACAAATATACTTTAATGAATGGAAATTAAACTATGCGGTCCCTAAAAAGATATGAAACCTTTAGAGAAGGAATGGAATATTTTAATTTTTGTTACCATCTCGATTTGATCCTTATCAGTGAGTCATTTCGCTGTAATACATACGAAGGCCATAAGATATTGTTTTATTTTTGTTTTGTTTGTTCAACTCGAGTCTATTCTAACGGATTACCCAACTCTTAAGTATTACTTAATTGTATGACTAATAACACAAATACCTGAAGTGGTCAGGAAATTTACCAACATTCGAGTACTTTTAACTTGTTTAAGTATGCGGATTGGGCAATATGAAAAATACTTTTTAAAACCACATTGTCATCAAACAGGTATTTAACGGTCAGCAAGCTAATCATTAATAACTGGTAACTTTAAGTTTAGCGAAAAACCACGGTATGCATTTTGTTTTTTAGTTTATTATTATTATTTTATCCTTCGACGAGAAACTTGCCCTGCTATTTACCTTGACAATATCCAAATTCCTCAGACAGACAAAATTCAAATCTTTAACAGAAGAATGGCATGGGGCCCACATATCAAAAACAATACAAAAATTCTAAACATAAGACTACGACTATTGTACTCACGCAAAACATTCGAAATTAAAACAAACAGAAATTGAATGCGTATACTTATTTATTAGAGCTATTTAAGCCCATTTGGAGCTACGCTTCACAGATATACGGGACAGCCAAAAAGGCTCATATACGAAGACTAGAGACTTTTCAATCTAAAACTTTCAGGACTATCACCAAGGCTCTCTGGTACCTCAGTAACATTACTTTATATAAAGACTTACAGATGCCAACAGTTAACGACCACATACGAACATACTACAAAAGATTTCATAATAACTTCCATGGACATACCAACTCATTGATTCGAGGCATGGCCACAATTAACTTGCCCGACAGCACCCGAAGGAGGCTTAAAAGAAGCTGGATGAAGGATCTCCTCCACTAACTATAAATATTACATTCAAGACAGGAAGGATGCCGCTGGGCACTCCTCTCCCTCAAGCCTATTAGTCTTCTACATCTTGACATCACACTCGCTGATTGTCAGAACTTCTGACAGGTGTGAGTTGAAAAATTAAGTAAAAAAAAGTTTTTTATTATTTTTAATTTAATATTTTTATTATTTAATATTAATATTTTTATTATTTTAATATCGTTTCACTTCAGGACTGATTGATTGTAACTAAAATCCTGTCTATTCTACAATATTTCTATGACAAATTGAACCATTTCCAAATCATATTATACTTTCAGTTCACTTTAACTTTCCGGAATTTTCCTTTATATAAGATATAGTAGATTATTAAATAAAAAAAATTCCGAAAAATTAAAATCTGAAATATAATAAATTGAATTTTGTTTGGATAAAATTGTTCGCGCCTCTTGTCCCGAAACTTAAAAATTAGAATCTATAAAACAATTATCTTGCCTACAGTTCTTTATGGATGCGAAACTTGGCCGCTTACATTAAGGGATGAGCAGCGTCTTAAGGTTTTTGAAAATAAAGTATTGCGTAGAATATTCGGACCGAAGAAGGATGAGTTAACCGGAGAGTTCAGACGGTTACACAACGCCGAATTGCGTGAGATGTATCCGGGTAATATAATTGAGGTAATTTCATCGCGGCGAATCAAATGGGCTTGTAAAGTTGTTGGGCTTAGTAACGAGAGAATTCCTAAAAGGTTAATATTTGCTGTGCCGAATGGTAAGCGTCCGAGGGGAAGACCGAAGCGAAGGTGGGAAGATTGCATTAAAGCCGATCTGAAGAGACTGGGTTTGGACGGCGAACGGTGGAAGGAGGTGTGTAACAAGCGATTGGTGGTGTCGGCATCGAACCTTCGGGTTCGCTAAGCCTTATTATTTATTTATTTATTTATTTTGGATAAAATTGTATTTGACTTGAAAATGCGATATATTAATAACTATAATACATTAGATAAATATCAAGATTTTAATAAATAAAACCTAGAGTGGAGCAATGGGCTTTTATATAAATATTTTATATAATAATGATTATAATTGAACAATATAATTATAAGTGAGAGATAACAAAACTAAACTGAATCAATTGATATAAAGATTTAATTAACTATATATTATTTAATTAAGAGTTTTTTTTTAAAGTCATATCTTTTCTAAAATTCAATGATGGAAAAAAGTTATGTAATCGAAAAGAAGATGTTTGATTTTTTTTTCTGTACTACCTCAACTTTTCGACTATACGAGGTTCTTCCTCAATCAGAGGGGGAGGGGAGAGGGAAATTAATACCACTTCTACAAGGATCAACCCTTGAAACACAAAAAAAAAATTAAGAAAACAGTTCTATATAATTCTGACTTCATCGCCATTTTATTGGCCTCCATTTTGATGTAAAGTTTTCCTTCACAGTTAATCCCAGTCATTGGTAAAGTGTGCGCATTCTCATTTTATTTTTTTCACCAGAAATTATATCAGAAAAAAATGAATTGTTAAATCCCAAGGAAACAGCCTGATGAAGGAATTATGGAGAGGAAGAAGAGGAGGTCAAGAAATGAAGCTCAATTTCAGACACCAAGTGAGTCCAAATTAACCATACAATTTTAGTCTGAGGTAAAATCACTTCCAACATGGCAATGCCATACTACAAAATTGTAATTTCACCATCAGCAATACTTCATCTTTCAAGATCAACAAAATTATACAAGTCCGCAAATTTCATTTCTTTTGTTTGTATTCATTACATGCAATATAATCAATTTTTTTAATCCTTTATTTTTTATACTTATTCAATACATAATTTATACATGTATTAAATTTCAGTGATCCAACCTCGCTCGGTCCACATCAATTATTACAATAACCAGCGTACTATAACTCAATTATAGGTCAATGGCTAATATTTGGCTCACAAAAATTATCGTGACCAAACACCAGTGTTATATGAACTCTGGTATGGAACAGACCGAGATACGAACTCGTAATTTTCAGAAGTTCTGGTTGCCAGGCAACTCGTGTATAACCACTACGCCTCCCAAAGATATTTGAAATGCCAGATAACATATTTTAGAGTAGTTTCAAATATTTCTTTTAAATATGCAGCCAGTTGTAATCATGCCCTGTTTTAAATGACGCATCTTTAAAACTGTTTTTATTAAAACACTACTTTTCACCGTTATTTTAGAGTTTTAGAGATAGTGAAATCTGTTACTAAGGATAACTTGTTTGAAATCTTCATGTCAAAGTACTCTATGAAACCCGTTGAACAGGAAGACTCGGGGACGATATCGTTAGATATCAGAAGACAGGAATTGGAATAGTGGAGTATATGTATATTATATAATAATATAAAATTCCCTCCACCTAGAAAGCCAACACTAATTATTAACCAAAAATATATTTATGTATACAAATTCATGTACCCAACCATTTTTATTATAGCATCGCTGCAATGCGTAACACGTTGATTTACATGCTTATTCCATTCTAAGCCAGAATGTGCTGAAAAAAAGACAATTATTTGATTTAGTGATGGAAGAGAAACATGGAATGATTTAATCCTGATATTTTCTTCACAACGGAATCCACTCAGCTGCGAGAGAGATGAGGTATTTCCAAGCACTTAGTTCGCGGTGCATTAGGGACCCCCGAGTGAGCGTAGAGGATTGAGTTTTTCTGGCAATTGGCTGGGCAACCTTCGATTCTTTGAGTTAACTGCTTGTTAGTGCCCAGCTCCAACCAAATATATTATTTTTAAAGCAATCCTTGTATTAGTTACCATTTGTAATGTTTGAAATAATTGAAGAATAAACAACAATTTAATATATAAAAAATAATTTTTTTTTAAACTTTATATCTTTATCTGCACCTGTCATGAATTTGACAATCACCAGATGTGTTGTTAAATTCAATAATGGCATAAAAGAAATGAGGGAGCCCAGTATTGAGCAGCATCTCATCCTGGCATTTGATTGCTTTCTTGATTCAGAAAAGATCTCCCATGCAGTTCCTTTTCAGTTGCCTACTGATAGGCATGTCTGCCATAGCTGTGTCCTTTAAAATTATGCTGTGTTCGAGTAGTTAAATACGAAATCAATATGAAAACCAAAATGTAGTTAGAAATGAAGGAAAGACTACATGTGTTGGTCGGTAGTTGTGTTGCCCAAAATCGGTCTTGGTCTTGCAAAGTAGAAGACCAAGACCCCCTAACTGTTGCAAGATCAAGACCCAGAATGGTAAAAAAAATCAATTTTTTACTAAAAATTAAGGCAAAATAGTTACTAATAATTGACAATCTTAGTTACTATATGTAAATAATTGGTATAACCAGTATACTTTTTCATTTAACTCCACTAATTTTTCATTCGGACTTAGTTAGGTTTCTCCTATCTAAAAAATTACAGTAATATCTCTATAGTAATAAGCTGATAAGTAACACTGTTGTGAGACTCTTGCGCGACTCTCTTTATTTAGTTATAAATAAAAATATAATAATATTATCTAAAATAATATTGCTGCATCTAATGATAAAAGGGTCCCCTCGCCAATGGTCTATTGTATCAATCTAGACTTTTTCTAAAAATTCTAAAATTCTACATTCTAAAATTTTTCATAGAATATAAATAAATAAATGAACAGATCATGTAATATAAATGAATCATAAGCGGAAGTGATCAACAAAAAATTGATGTATATCTTTCTATTTTTTAATTTTTAATATCATATTTTCTTATGTTATAAGGTTTCTATCATTGAGTGCAAAGTAGTTTTTCCACCATTTCATTATAGCTGGGGGGATGCTAAGATGGTTTAAAAATGTTGAATGCTAAATTTAAAATAAGGAAAGTGTATTTTAGTGTGAATCACTTTCTATATCCATGTATATATTTAAAAAAATAGTTTAATAAATTTAAGGTTTGCAGAACAAAATATTTTTTAAAAAATATTTTGTTTTCTTTCTAAAAATATAGATTTTTTAATTTATTATTTCTTAATGATAATTACAACTGTATTAAAGAAATAAATTTAGTAAATTTAAACATATGGATAAATGACATGAAACTACTTGCTATATAACTACCCAATGGTAGCACTCTAATGATATGTCTACACTAGATCACGGGGCCATCTTCTTTTCAGACGCCTCGGAGGGTTATCAGGAATTGAAGGGGAAGCAAGGTTAGAAACGAGAGGGGTGGGATGATTCTAAAGTTTACTATGGAAGGAATGGTATCTGGATTGGGCCAGATCTGAAACATAAGAAACATTAAGGTCATTATAGATGGTTTTATTTGTAACAAAGTAGGGAGCATTGAGGATTTTGGACTGTAAGGATTGGATACCAGAGGAATTCGATGGTTTAGTGGAACCCCATAGCTCAACTCCGTAAATCCAAATAGGCCTTATTATAGTCATGCATATGAGTCTTTTATAATTAATTGGAAGTTTAGAGCGTTTGTCTAGCGAGTCCTGAAGTAATCGGAAACGTCGAGCGGTTTCTTATCGTTTCAGTCTGGTATGATAAAAATATAGATATAAATAATATAATAAAAATATCATAATTAAATGAAAATTTCTTCATATATTATTTAATGTTTGTGACTAGCAATTTTAATATATAAATTAAATAACACGTAAGAATTATATATATTTTTTAGAATAAAATTATTCTTTTCGCCTGTAATTTTATTCTAAAAAACAAATATAAAAATTTTCGCAACATTTAGCATATTCAGGGATACAGATATTAAAACATTATATCAATTTACTTTTGCATATTGTGGTGCCCAGTCTTTTATCTGATTGTATACCTGATGATGGCAGAAGTGGCGAAAATTTAGATAATTTTATATGAAGATACGAAGGTCTAATTAATACATACACTTATAAAAGTCTCTTTCTCGTTTTCTTAATTAACTGATATATTTTTTTCTAATGGGAGACCAAAAATGAAATTTTGTATTTATGTGGTAAACAATATGAAAATGATATGCCTGAAAATGGCCACAATAAGGACGTTACAGATAAGTAAAAAATGGCGTTAATGAACTTGATAAATAATTTGTTGTTAGTTAAACGTTGTATTGATTCATATTTTTTTAAATTAAAAAAACGGTTCTACTAATTAATTAAACTAGTTGGCCTTTGCAAAAAATTCGCAGGAAATTTTGTTTAGTGAAGAAAATCCAAAGCAATATGGAAATAAGTAGTTCCTATGTATTATGCAAGGAAGGAAATATTCCTATGAAATATTTTTTCTTTAGTCGATTACAATATTCCATTAAACATAATAGACCAAAATATTTGTACAAATTGCTTTGCTAGGACCTATTTTTAAACGCTACTGGAAAGATAATAAAAGTAATAAACACAAAATAATGACCCGATCATGGATATTATTAAATTATTAAAAAAAATAAAATGTCTCTAAGAAATAATAAACTTAATATATCAGCCAGGAAAAAAATGTAGTAGACTATTCTACTCCTAAATGCAATATTTTTAAACAGGAAGACATTATTAAGTATACCAAAACTAATATACTGCATCTTTGTTAATAATTGTCCGATGTTTTTTTTTGTTTTATAGGTAATTTAGTAATCTTTCTAATTATCATGAGTACAATCATGAAAAAAATGCATACTTTTTGAATTATTCGCAAATAAATTTTCTTTTCCTCCATAACTTTTTCCCAGAAATTTGGGGAGTGGAACTATTTTTCGCATGTGAAGGAGAAAAATATCTTCAAAATGAGTGGTCAATCATTGGATTTGAAGAAGAATTGACGAAGTTATGGCTTACCAACTAAAAAAACACTTTTTAGAAATAATATATAGGATTTTTAAAAAACATAATTTTTAGTTGAAATTCTATTTTTCATCCTAATAATTGTTCAGTTAAATCAAATAAATATTTACCTATTTTATTTCTTCAAGTCTTAAAAAAAAACAATGGTAACTATGAAGAGGTCGTGTAATTCAAAATCCTTCCGTTGTCCAATCATAAAATTATGTTTTATCCTTTAGCCATAACCTTGTCTGCTTGGCAGATTTCTAAAGGAAGCTTACACAGGTCTAGGATTTCAGCCGAAAACTCTAGAACACACTTGTCCGTGAGCGAAAATCAGTAAACGCTCAAGAAGAACGGTCTAACATGAAAATTGTCATAATCCTTGTCCCCTTAATCCGACCGAGACTAACTCGATTGACCGCATGTAAGGAATATGCCAACACTAATGCTTATCTAAAGTTAATAATTTTCGAAACAACAAAGCATATCCCATACAATTTCGTTGAAACGTAATATTTCACTGCCTTCTTTTTAAGATTATATCCATTATTTGTTTATGGATATGAAGACTTATTAATCGAATAATTGCAAGTGAAGGAGTAAGGGTATTTTGATCGAAAAAAAATTGTTAATTGGAGGTATTCATGCAATCAGTGCTAAGTTTTGTAAACCTTCTAAATGTGTTAAAGCCCAGAAACTTATCTAATATAAGTGAGCTAGCACTCGAATTTAACGAGGCCTGAGGTCTATTAAAGATGATGTTCCGGAAAAGGTGGAGAGAAAGTTATTATAAGATTTTCATCTTTTGTTTACTACACTTCTTTTAAGTGAAATGGAATGTAAGAAAAGATGTGATAGAAATTCGAAAAAAAAAAAAGAGAATAATAATCTGTTTACATAGTTACTGAAAACCTGAGTTGAAAGTTCTTATGTTTTTTTATCAAATTTCCTTATAGATTTATGGTAATCACATTTTACGCATATATATATATATATATATATTCTCTTATGCCAAAGTCGTTGGTATTTTGGCCATCCGACATATTGCTGCCCAGTATAATTAAGATTTTTTAATGTATATATTTTTAAAAACATTTTATGTCTGTCAATGCATGACATGTGTCTAGATGGACTGCATCCATTGTTGTTCCTTGATGACACAATTTACAACTAGGACCACTTCATATTTTAAATAAGGTTCAAATAAAAAATAAATTCTTAAAAATTAAAATCTAGTATATATAGGTATGTATGTGTTTTTTGCTTAGTTTTAATTTTCTTATTTTTAGGTTATTTTATTTTATTGAATACTTAATAGTTGACCGTTGCATTATAAAGGAAGGAGATGGTCCGGGATTGAGGTCATAAATAGGCTAAATAGTGGTAAAATTATTTTATTGAAAGCCGACGTTTCGGCCCGACTTTGCAGGTCTTCATCAGGGAGGTGTGTTCATCTAGGAGTTTCACTTAGAACTGCACTTTTTTTATTATTTATTGTATATACTTTTGATTATTATTTTGCTTCTACTTATTTTATATTTTGTGTGCATATTGTGAATGTTATCCTACCTCACTATAACTAATGTCAAAGAGACAGATTTTTGTAATACTCTATAAATAAATAAATTAAAATCAACATGTGAAGTCCAAGTTATCACAGATAGAGGCTTCATTTCAACTTATTATGGCTGATAACACTTTAGCAGAATAGCACGAGGGGTCGTTCACTCCAGATTCATGCAAACTGTTTAGCATCATAACACATTAAGCATTCAGTACAAAGTTCTTGTGTACCCCTATTATCTTATCAATTCATATTTAATAATATTAATATTATAATGAAAATGACCTAGAAACTAAATTGATATGAGTAACCATACTAAATTAAGTGTTTACACCCAAATATAAATTTGAAATTATATAAAATATATTTAAAATAAGTAGAATTAAACTTTGTAAAAAGCATTGAAGGCTAAGAATTAAATGAAGTTCTATGTCTGATTATTTGCCATTGGGAACCACTGCCATGGGAAGTTATTTAATTTATTTTTAGTTCGTTTCAAGCCTCTTGTGCATTTCTTTAAACTTATCAACGTATTCCAGAGTGAGTGAGAAAATTGTAGTGCGTGAATCCATTTTAGAATAAATTTTAACCGTATAACAGAATTTGATTCCTCAGCACTTTAAGCCAAATAAATTATAAACGTTTCACATAAAATGTATTACAAGAAAGAAAGAGATAAATAGTATAACAATCTTCTACTATAATCAGAGACGCGTACAAGAAAGTCTTATTCCAATTCAGACAAGATAATAAATAAACTTAAATAATCGATTACTGAATGGTTGCTTAATGTATCTAGAAATACATCATTTAGCAATTTTTCAACGACGAAATATTCAGTTACATTAGAAATGAAAGGATTCCGGTTTTTAACTATTTCCAAAGGATTATAAAAGTTATAATTGACAATTCTGAAATATATATTATGGAGTTACTGTTAAATAAAACAAGCTGCGCTATCAAACTTTCTAAGTGGTCCCTACGCCATGGATTTTGGGAGGGGGCACTCCTGCCTATGAAGATTTGCAGGAATGAGATATACTCCAGTAGCTGGAGTCTTTGATTGAAGGTGAACTCTTTCGCACTATATCACTCTTGCATACATATCCATGACAATCAGAAGCCAGAGGGATTTCGAAGAGTTCTTATCGCATTAAATCGGTCATCGACGGAAACTATCGTTCTCGACAGGTCTTAATCTGATCACTTAGCCATCTTACCACTCTCCTTGTACCTCTAGATTGTCCTCCGAACGATAGTTTCTGGTTAACATTACAAATTAAAATGTTTCCTATTTAATCTAAAACATGCTGAGGTGAATACAGTGTTTGTTTAAGCAAGGGAAGAAATAACACTTATACTATAAAAATATTGATCTTAATTACTAATGAGTTTAGCAAGGAAAATGCAAGTAGAAAATATTATAATTTTTCACTTTTAACTCAATAATATGCATTCAGCAGAACCCCATTTAAAATGAGGTTTGAATTTGACTTTAATGACTCCTACAAAAAATTTACAATTTTTAGCTCAAGAGAAGAAAAAACCAACAAAATTCTAAGCTCTCTCTTTTTTTTACTGTGAAGTGCCTATATATATATATATATATATATATATATATAATTATATATTACTAGCGTATATAATAGATGATACAAACCAACATCTTTGTGAATAATAAAATACAGATTATATTAAAAAAACAGATTTTTTTTTATACTTTAAAAGTTCTAAAAGTTTAATCAATTTTAAGACTCCGATTATAAAATATTAGGAAAACAATAAAGCTACAATCCTATACTTTTAATGATGATTATTAAATGAAAAGAAAATATATTAAATAATATTTTTACACCACTCCAACAAATTTAAAGGGATAAAGAAATTTAGTGTTGACTAACTTGACGACCACTGTACGTTAAATTTTCGTTTATTGAAGATCTGGACCCTTCTGAAAACGTTACTTTAGAAACTTAAATCGCTATTGGGTGATTTTGTCCACTATTTGTTGTGCTAAGGATTTTTCTGGGCTTTCGAAAATATTGTTTTGACAATGATCCGTGTATTCGAAGACATCGGAATAGAATCTTGAGGTTCGCTAAATTATATTTAGGGCTAAAGAATAACTCGGAAAACCTTTTGGTTCAGGGAGTCCCAAAACGATGATTTTTTAAATATCTAAAGAGTAATTACAAAATTACAAGTAATTAAAAATATAATCGTTTTTCTTTGAAAATAGTTATTATTGATACAACTTTTTACAATATTTTACTGACAATCACTTTTTTTTTCCAATAAGACAAACTAAATTGCAAAGTTGATAATTTTTCATTCAAGGTATCTAATCACAATTTAGGTAATCATGCGCTCGTCTCTTATTTTATTATTTAAGATTATTATAATAATATTATATTAAATTACAACAAATTATGAACACTGACGAACGAAATTAAGACAAATATCACATTATTTTTAGCGTTTAAATTACTTTTAAAATTTATTTATATAAAGCAAGATACAATTTATTTTAAATAGAGCAACATAAGCAATATTTTTTACTATTACTAACAATATCAAATAATGAAAAATCTAAAAAAAAAAAAAAAAGAAATACATCCTATATTCTATGAAGTGTGCCCTGAGGTAAAAAAAGCTTGGATACTCAAGCTCTAGAGGCTTTGCATTAGTCAGGTAAAAATTAATTAAAGTATTCATTATTAATAATTAAATTAATGGTTTAATTTAATTATTAATTAAATTATTCATTATAAATAATTAAATTAATGGTTCAATTTAATAATTCATCAAATTTCTAACTATTTAAATGGTTAATTATTACTTGGAATAAATAATTACTTTTTTCCTAGAATTTATTTCTTTACATATGAGAAAATTTTCGTATATATGGTATCTCTATAGATTTTGTATCTAATTACCGGGTAAAGGTAATATTATCAATAAACCAATAGCATAAAATATTCATTATAAGAGTGATCTTTTTTGTTCCTTTCAAAATATTTTGATGAATTTGTACATGAATATAAAACGGTTGAACAGTTCCTTCTTAATCTTCCTTAAAGTTGAAAATCTAAAATTAAAAATTATTAAACCATCTTTAAATAAAATCTAAAGCAACACTTCCTTATCAAGCAGCTGCCGTCTAGACGTCTTATTTACAAGACTGGATCCTGATTCTACCTGAGTATAATTTTGGATATTTTTGGCACATTGCCCTAAGCAGTAATTTAAGAATCGATTTCTCAACCGCCACGCCCAGTCCTGTTGTTTCCGTAGATGCACATACAATAAAAAAATTCCACAAAAATCATTTAGAACTTCATTCATTCATTAGTTCATTCATTCATGATTGATATAAAGACATCTATATAGGTTGCCTGAGGGAAAGGCTCCCGACAAGCTCTAAGTTGTGCAAGTATTAAGTTTGTGTAAGAGCTCTGTGCCAACAACTGACTTACCTTCTTCTCTTCTTCCCACTTCTTTCAAAATGCACAGCCCTTTAATTATGCCTTGCTCAACGGTCTAAAGTTTCATCTATAAACTTGAGTGTTTCTGTAACAGCTAAAGGTCAGGTTCTGTATTTCCCCGATGTGTTATGTCGGCCAGCAGTAATGGATGATCACACGCAATAATTTAATCAGTAGGTAGTCATGTAAAAAGTAATAATATTATAGACCAAGATGATCCGAAATGTTGGTCAATATTTCTCAAACCACCCAAAAATTTCATTTTCGTCCATTTTTTTTTTCAAATCAATATATTGATTTTTATGCAATTATGGCATAGAAATCACTATAGATGAGCGCCATGCTTATGTTTCTAGTATTTTTTGTAATTTTTTAATTTACAATACGGTGCTAGTTCGTCCGGACTTGTAATTCGCATAGTAAACAAACGGCCATCAAGAAAAGCAAATCTGGGCAGTATTTGAAATAAAATATTTTAAAATACAAAATTTAAGACTTATTTTGTATTTTCATACAAGAATTAAATACACAAACGTATTATGCATTTTTCTTCTAAATTACAAAATATAAGACAAATATTTGTATTTTCTTTTCCAGATGCTGAAATACAATAACGTATTTTATTTCGATCTAAGGAAAAATGAAAATAGGCATTGCAAGAAAGCCTGACGGGGCATAACATCAGAAATAACAAGCTTTAGACAGTCTTCCAGTTACCTATTAGGTTATTACCATAGAGTTATTACTGTAATTTTTCAAGTAGGGGAAACATAACTAAGACCAAATGAAAAATTGGAAGAGTTGAATGCAAAAATATTTTGTTGATACCAATTCTTTACATATAATAACTAAAAATTTCCAAGTATTGATAACTTCGTTGCATTAATTTTTATTCACAAAATCGATTTTTTTCACCAGTCTTGGTATTGCAACAGTTAGGCAGTCATGCGGTCATTGGTATTTCAAAGTTTCCAAAGTGACCAAGACCGATTTTGGGCGACAATAAAAGCAGTTAGTGTGCACGAAAATTCTCCCTAGTAAAAATATAGCTTAGATTTTTTTTAAAAAAAAATCTACTGGGTTAAAGTTGTAATATAATTACAACTGGTCATAAAATTGGTTAGCCTTAAAATAATTATACAGTGTCTTGCCAAAGAAAAAAATAAAAGAGCATAAATTGTTAAATAAACAAGTAATGGTACAGATGTTAGGTTATGAAAAATACATAACTTTTTTTTGTTTAATAATATTTTTAAGTACTTTTTAGGAAAGAAAAAATGTTCACTCACACGACTTTCATACCTATTTCAGAAAACTTTTTATATCTTTACATATGTCCATCAAGAAACAAAAAGAAATTTAACTAGATTTATTTTCCTGAAAATCAATTAAAGAAAAGATTTGAGTACGATTTATTCGACAAACTAAAGCAACGTAAACCGGCTTAAGGTAGATCACTGTAAACATTTCAGTACCTCTCATATTGCTTATCAAAAACTTTTTGATATATCTTAATTTTGTCATGCAATAATTTCTGTTAAAAGTAGAGGAAATAGTAAAGCTTGTGTGATACGGGCAACAGATTTTCTTACATTCACTTAGTTATCTTTTTTTCTCTCATTCATCTCTTTCTGATTCCAAGATATGAATCCGTAAACAGTTGATCCGTTATTAGTTGTCCGAAATGAACTATTTTTATACAGTTTTGTAGGGAATTTCATTATAAAAATTGAAAGGACAATTATTAGAACACTATAGGAAAGTTTCATCAAAATCGTTAGAGCCGTTTCCGCTCTACAGTCCATAGAAAAACATATTTCTCATCCATTGCGCATGGAACATCTAATTTGTATCACAGCCATCAGTAGTCAAAATCCTACAAAATAAAAAAAGAAGCAACAAAATCGGTTTACTGGTTCCCGGGCAAATCTCGGCACAGACAGACTGATTGACAGACAGACCAATGGCTAAAAAAGTGTTTTTCTAATTCAGGAGGCTCTGAAACGTAAAGATCCGTCAAAAACTGCATATCGGACCCGACTTTAATACTTTGCTTAACTACTATAGATAGGAAAATAAAAAGTAGGGTGCAATTTATTAAGTGCCCTAGAAAATATTTAAAAGAGAAAAAATCACATTCATAATAAATTGTTCAGAAATAAAATTAATTGAAGTAAATTATTTATTTCCATTTTTTAGAATATATCCACTGTCTTCTAATCCCATAACTCCTTTTCTCAGAAAAATAAATAAAATAAAAATTTTAAGAAATTAGTTTTAATTCACACAGAAATGTAATTAATTTGTATTTGTATATTGTTTTTCATAATTAAAAAAACAAGATACTTTTGGTATTTTGTATTTGAATTTTTTTCTCAAACAAATTAAATACTCAGTAATTAAAATACCACTTATTGAAAAAAAAATTACTTGGCATTTTAAATATTGTATTTTAAAATAAATACTAAAATATTTTTTGCGCAAGTCTGATCTCCTTCATTTTTATTTTGAACCAATAAGTAAATATTTCCAAATAATGAAAGAAACTGTAAGCGATAAGTGTTTTCTTATTTTTTGATTGACAACATACGTTGGTTCATAAAAAATATTCGCATGGCACATTTGTCAGTTTCTAAGAAAATCAGGAAATACTGAAATAAGTAAATAAAATGTATTATATGAGGAAGGAATTGATTTTCTTTTCTTTGGTCCATCCATTAAAATATTTCATCCAAAATAATAGACCGAATTATGTGTATATTTGATAATATTTAAAATTCTATATTTTTAAAAATTAAATAAAAAGATGTGATATTCTTTTAGACAGGGGTAAGAACTATCAAATCAGTTGCAATGTTTCCAAGAGGTTGGAGGGACTTTTGTCTCCAAACAAGAAACCACATGAGGAAATATGAAAGACTACCTTTTATCGTATTGTAAATAAGACCTTCTTCTGGGTGCATTTAGTTAAGAGGCAATTTACAAGTGGGATTGTTCAGTTGCAGTTCCAACACGGAACAGTCTACTCTGTAGTTTCTAGTGAACGACTCCTAATTGAACACTAGAGGTTGATTGATGACTATCGAATGTTCTTCCTTTTCCGAAAAAGGTTCTTCAAGCGAGTTAGTCATGTTTGAAGAAAGTCGTCAAGGAATGGCGTTGACTGAGCAGCGTTCCTTTCTAATCTCTTGTCCGCCTTTCTATCCTGTTTTCAACTCTAACAATGAAGAAACCACTAACACAACTTTTCCTAATTAGTGTCCTGCAAACCTTATTTATTTTTCTATTTTAAAGACTGAAATAGAATTACCTATTCTTTTTTTTAACCCATTTTATTTCAAAACTTAAACTTCCTTCCGATTTAAATCCATAAAATATTTCGAAAAGCGATCAATATTCGTATATAACTCAACATAAAACATATAAGAGTATATATAATACTGGTACTTAACCGGTGCCGGTCCAGAGATTTAAGTTATTATCAATATTTCGAAGAATGGTCAATAGTTTTTTATAACTCAAAATGAAAAAATTGTAGTTGCCCCGGTGTGCCAATCTACAATGACATCCGTTAGAGGCGCCCCCCACTTATTAAGAAATAAATAGAATATGTATTTTTTATTTAACGCAAATGATATGGGAAAAACATAAGATAATTTTGTTTAATAAATACGTTTTACTGTCTATGATTTTGGTAAATTAATTTCAATAATCTAGCAATCTCAACAATCACTTTAAAGAAAAAATTGTAAATTATGATTCTTTTATGTGTACACAGATATACTTATTGCAAATAGCAGAATAATGTAAAATCTATTTTACTTTTTTCATATATTTTTTCATTTAGAAGTGTATGTTAGAATAAAGTTAGAATGAATAAATATCGTTTCAAATAAATAAAATAATGTAAAAATAATAAAATAACGCCAAGGTGAGAATTTTACATTTTCTCAACATAAAGTACACGCTATTAATAATGCTACTTCGAAAAAAAAACATTATTGCAAAATTTATTACAATTAAATTTTATCTGATAAGAAAGTTTTAGTGCCTAATTCATAACAAAGTTTAATTTATATAATGACTCAGGTCTCGTTAAGGATAGTTTTAGTCGTTGGAAAATATAAAATATAATATTCATATGTTTAGTCCTAATCTGTTAAGCCTAATAAATTAATCTCTCGCTCCAATTAAAAAGAAAGTCTAAAACGATAAGTTTCACGTATCAGTACGGAATAGGTTATACAGTAACCGCAATACAGAACGGTTGTGCGGGTTTAGAGAAATCTAACACGGAAACCAACATACGCACGCACGTACACAATTTTTAATTACATAGAAATATAAAAAGTAATATTATACTCAACTTCAATCAACAACTACAATCAGCGATGTTCAGAGATAAATCCCTAAAACACTACAAAAACAAAACTTACTTACATATAATTGTGGACTTCACCAACGTTTTATTGGACTCCATTTTGAAGTCAATTATTCCTGAACAGTTAAGCCTTGGCTACAGTGAAGTGTACACATTGACTTATTTTTACCACATATTATTAAAGAACGATGATGTTCTAAACACAAGTAAAACAGCCAGATGGAGAAAGTATGGTAAAGAAGAGGAAGCCATGAAAATCAAGATCATTTTTAATCAACAACTGAGTCCACAGCATAATATAATTTTGGTCTGAAGCAAAATTATTTTATTTTCAACACTACAATGCATAACTTCAAAAATTGTAATTTCTGTTTTGTCTCGCTTTCATTAGCAATTTTACTTTAATTTTAATTTGATCAAGTACACAAATTTTATTATTTTTTTTAATTCATTATTTTTAACTTAATCTTTTGTTGTTTCACAAGTGTTTAATTTCAGTGATCCAACTCTTATACAGTCCACATCAATTGAAACATAAACCAACTCAATGGGTAATATTTGGCTCAAACCGAATTACAATGATTATACATTTTTTTTTTCCTAACCATTCAAAAATATTTATTTAATTGATTATACAAGTTGCGCAAAAAAAAACTTAAATTTATATAATATTAATTATTCTCCGGGTATATGAATAAACTGAATCGAAATAGGTTAAACCAATATTCGATGAAGTGATGGGACAACAGAACATTATTTTTTTTTTTTTATCTTATGCCTTAATCGTCTTAGGCTCTTTCGACACGCGGCGTCTAGCAGCCCAGTAAATTTCACCTTCTGTCCTGGTTATGTTTATAATGTCCTGTAGTCCGGAACAAGTCAGTAGATGCAGAGCAGTCATGAATCCCTGTCGATACAGTGGACATATTGCTGAACGGAACATTAAAGGATATCCGAAAACAAAATAAAGTAGAAAAATGGGTATCAAAGCAGAAAAAACACCAAGATAAGAAAAAATTCGCGAAAATAGTGAAAAAGATTCTTGTAGCGAAGAAGAAGAAGAAACAATAAAGTAAGAAATGGAAGACAAAATTAGAAGAATATGGACAAAAATTAAAAAATCTAGAAATATATGTGGTTTATAATTGACCTATATCGCGATAAATAAATAATCTCAACATATCTATTCATTGAATTTTTAATTATTACACATCTGATTTATGTAAGCAGGATATTTTAGGCCCTTCATATGTCTATGAAAAATTCAATAATCTTTCTTATAGTTGCTGTTATAAGGAATTTTAAATTTTACGTCTTCTAACATTTCGATTTCTAATCAAATAAACAGAAATCATAATTTGCATCGTTAATTATTTTAAAATACTTTAGAAACACACTAAAATGATAATATTTGAGCCAGGGTGGACGATCACTACACATTATTTATACTATTTGAAATGTTTACAATTCTTCAATCTGTGATAATGAATTAATATTTTCATGGAAAATGGTTAACTGACCAATTAACGTTATTATAGATTTTCAAAGGAGAATATTTACAAAACAAACGCGATAAATAAAAAACAATATTGAAGGTTTTATCCAGGACATAAATTCTAATTATTAACATGGTGGGTAACCACAGGATAGCTTTTTCACCTTATTAGTGAAAATAATTCGCTAGAAAAAAATTTAAAAGTATTAGTATAGTAGAAAAGTAATGTAACTATATAACTAAACAATAATTAACTATAGTAGATTAAAAATAACTTAAAAAGTAATCAAACATGGTTCGCCTTTAAGCGATATTGCTACCTCACCATTAAAAGATATAAAATCGACAATTCAATCCCTTCAGCACAAAAGAAAAATATTTTGTTTCCAGAATCATATAGTTTAGTTTTTGCAGGACAGATATAGATTAATCAGAAATGTCAACACAAGTCGTTGTGACATGTTATCGTTTGCACTCTACTCCTCCAGAATATTTAATGTACTTACTTATAAGTCTGATTGAAAAGTAACTCTCTATTTAAGCCCACACCACGTTGGAACGCAGAACACGGTTCTTAGTATCGTAAAATTGAAAGGTTTGTCGTTAAACTAAATGTATAAATTATACTAAAGAACAAAATAAAACATACAAAAGGTATTACATAACAATCATCCTATATATTATTTCTAAAAGGTGTTTTTTTTGTCGGTAAGCCATAACCTCGTCAATTCTTTATCCAATCCAATGATTGGCCGCTCATTTTGAAGATATTTTTCTTCACATGCGAAACATAGTGTTCACAACCCGAAATTTCTGGGAAAATAGTTTTGAAGAAATAGAAACTTTATTTGCGAATAACTCAAAAAATATGCATTTTTTTCTGTATTGCACCCATGATAATTAGTAAGATAACTAAATTACCTAAAAAACAAAAAAAAAAATCGGACAAATATTAACAAATATACAGTCCATTAGTTTTGGTATACTTAATAATGCCTTCTTGTTTAAAGATATTGCATTTAGGAGTAGAATAGTCTACTACATTTTTTTTCCTGGCTGATATATTAACTTTATTATTTCTTAAAGACATTTTATTTTGTTTAATATTTTTGAATATTCCATGATCGGGTCATTATTTAGTCTTTATTACTTTTATTATCTTTCCAGTAGCGTTTAAAAATAGGTCCTGGCAAAGCAATTTGTACAAATATTTTGGTCTATTATGTTTAATGGAATATTGTAATCGACCAAGGAAAAATATTAATTCCTTCCTTACATAATACATAGGAACTACTTATTTCCATATTGCTATTTCTTCACTAAACAAATTTTTCGGAAGGGCCAACTAGTAGTTATCACTATTAATAATAAATAGTTTCCATTGAACTGCACAATTGCACCACTTAAATAATATAGCGCATACAACTGATTAAACAGCAATCAAATGTATCGATGTATTTACGCCAATAACAGAAACTTTTGCGGATATATTTGGTTCCATTCCATCAAAATTGCAACGTCAAGGTCAGACCTCAGGCACTCCTAGTGCATCCCCCCCAACGTCGAAGGCGTGAACCTTATCTCGCCCCACACGATAATTTATTGCTCTGTTCTTTTTAAAAACAGTGCAAGCGATAGTAGAATTTATAACTGAAGATTACAATTTTACAATTAAAAACTTACCATTATATCATTATCGCCATCACATTTGCTGATTGTCAACTTATTGTTGACAGGCGCAAATATATATTTTATAGACAAAAAAAAACTTGATTTGGAATTGATTGAAAGCGTTCTGTGATGAACTTCAAAGCCTGAATAACATTTTTGTACACATTTTAAAGTCATTGTAGAATTACTCATACCAGACTGAACGACAAGAAACCGCTCGACGTTTCCGATTACTTCAGCACTTACTAGACAAACTCTAAATTTCCAATTAATTACAAAAGACTCATATACATGAATATAACAAGGCCTATTTGGACTTACGGAGTTGAGCTATGGGGTTCCACTAAACCATCGAATTCCTCTTCCAATCCTTACAATTCAAAATCCTCAATGCTCCTGACTTTGTTATAAATAAAACCATCCATAACGACCTTAATGTTTCTTATGTTTCAGATCTGGCACAATCCAGATAACTATCCTTCCATAATAAAGTTCAGAATCACCCCAACCCTCTCGTTTCTAACCTTGATTCCTCTTCATTTCCTGATAACCATCCGAGGCGTCTGAAAAGAAGATGGCTCCTAATGTAGACAGATCATTAGAGTGCTACCATTGGGTAGTTACTCAGGAAGTGTTTTCACGTCATTATATCCGTATGTTCAAATTTACTAGATGTATTTCTTTAATACAGTTGTAAATATCATTAAGAAATAATAATAAAAAAAATTGTATAATTAAGGAATTTCGGTAAATTTATCAAGTATTGCCTTACTTGCCCCAATGTGTGACGTCTACTTGTAAACAATCAGACTTAGGCAAGAGCGATTTGCGAGAGCGCCGTGATATTCTCCAATCAGCGCCAATCTATTCCAAGGGTGCATAGCAAATAGGATGTGTCGAAACAGGCGGAAAGCATAAACACCTCCCTCTGCACTCTAAATGGTTTGATTAGAGGCTGACGCCGTACATTGTCAGGTATCGGCACGCTCGTAATGTCAGAAAAAAAAACATATATATTGTTTGCTTCCTGCTGAGAACTATATGGAGATAATGAGCTCCAGATATCTGATTCAAATGAGCCGATTGAAAAGTTATGTTTCACGCCGAGCCAACCTTTGCTGATTTAATGGCTGTTTACAACTGCAATAGTGAACTAGCTGGTATAAAGGTGAAGGCAGTTGGAGATATTAATCCTTCATGGATACGGAATATCAGTTTCAAAAGTGATATTTTCTCATATATCAGATGCATACCATCGAATCAAATCATCGGCTACTTTCTGTTATCTATTATTTTCATTCCTTTTGGATATTTATCATATAGGAACGTATGCGGTACTAACCACAGTAGTTTACAGCCAGTGGGTTAACGATTCCAATCAACCTTTGTTTTTTGGTGATACTGCCTTGAAAAGTAATAGGTACATGTTCATTTTAATGGGCGTTAAGTGCCGATACCAATCAATTTGTTTTTGTGCAGAATAAGAAACCACATTGACTGTATTAAATTCAATAAAACAGTATTGAATGAGTTATAATGTATTACGAATTTTTTTTTTTTTTTGTCTCCAAAAAATATATTTGTGCCTATCTACTTATTGTTGACAATCAGCAAATGTGATGGCGATACATGATATAATGACATGACAGGCATGGGGAAGGAAAGTACTCAGCAGTACCTCTTCCCTAACTTGTTCCATTAACTTAAGTTGTCTAAGGGAGGAGATCCCTCATCCAACGCCTTCTTAGTCTCTTCATGTTCTGAAGTATGTCAGCTGTGGCCATGCCTCTTATAATTCTGTCATTATGTCCATTTAAATTTGTGTAAAATCGTTGATAAAGGGTCGTTATATGTTGGTCAACTGTTGGAAAGTGGAGGTCAGTATGTAGAGTTTTGTTAGTACCAAGGTGCTTTTGTTATGAGTCGCAATAATTTTGATTGGAACGTTTGAAGTTATGTAGGTGGATCTTTTTAGCGATGCCGTATATTTGGGATGAGTAGGTCCATATGGACTTAAGTAAGTATTCTGTTTTACTTCATGAATTAAAAAAAAAACACATTTTATATTTCATCCCTTTATTAGCTACAAATAATGAGATGCTTCACAAATATTTTTATTAGCTTGCCTTTGGTTTCTAATTTGTTTACGAAACTCGAGTTTGTAACATTTTCTGTAGCACACAGGTTCGCAAGTCTATAATAATTTTTTTCTGGATTGGTGGAATGAATTTGAAAATCTGAACTATTTGCAGACCATCTTTCATCAGTATTTACACCATTTACCGACTTCACGAACACAGAACATGAAACCTTAGTATTTGATACTCTAGACATACCATTACAGATGACACCTCCCCCTCTTCCTTTCACTCCTTCACAAGTCGCACAACAAATCAGACATCTCCCAAAAAGAAAAGCTCCAGGTTATGACTTAATAACTGCCGAGGGTCTCCAGCAAATGCCTAGGAAAGCTCTAGTGTTCCTTACGACAATATACAACTGTATTCTGAGGACAACTAACTTTCCATTACAATGGAAATACTCACATATCAAGATGATACACAAAAGGGACAAAGACATTTTCAATCCCTCATCCTACCGACCTATCAGTCTCCTTCCGATATGCTCCAAAGTTTTCGAAAAATTAATATACAAAAGACTGGTTGACATACTGACAGACCAACAAATAATACCTGACCATCAATTCGGTTTTCGTACATTTCATTCAACTACACACCAATTACACAGAGTTACTGACTGATTGCTGGAGCGCTAGAGCAAAAACAATATGCTACCGGCGTATTTCTAGATGTTGCCCAGGCATTTGATAAAGTCTGGCACCAGGGACTTCTCTTCAAACTCAAAACTATACTGCCTAATACATATTATCTCATTCTCCAATCTTTCCTTTTCGACAGATTCTTCTCTGTCCGACAGGGTTTAGAAATTTCCTCAATTCGACCAGTATCAGCAGGGGTACCTCAAGGATCAATATTGGCACCTTTACTCTACATTGTCTATACGCATGACATGCCTACCAACTCTGAAACATTGACTGCTACTTACGCTGACGATACAACAATTTTAACAAAACACCATGACCCCAGACTAGCCTCATTAAATTTACAAAATCATTTACTAAATTTACAAAATTGGTATTCACTCTGGAAAATTAGATTAAATCATAACAAATCACAACACATAACATTTACGCTTCGACGAGAAACATGCCCACCAGTCTATATCAGCAACAATCCAATTCCTCAGACGGACAGTATACGCTACCTCGGACTAATATTTGACAGAAGGATGACCTGGGGCCCACACATCAAAATGAAAAGAAAGAGTTTGAACAAGCGACTGAAAATACTGTACTCACTGTTTTCTAAATCTTCTTCTTCTTCTTCTTTGTCTTCCTCTTATGCCATTAATTAGCGTCGAGGAGCCTCAACCAGTGCAGCCACTCTTCCCGGTCCCTGCTTAGTCGCTTCATCTCATTAAGGGTTTTGCCTCTTTTACATCCAATCCTTTGAATGTAATCCTGGAACGTGAGTCTGGGGCGTCCGCGTGGTCTCCTTCCTGTGGGTCGAGCCTCTAATATCCTTATAGGATTCAAATTCTCATTCATGCGGCAGACGTGTCCAAACCACTGGAGTTGCCGTCTTTCTAAAGTAGTTTTAAGTTCGGCAACTCCTAGCTGCTCTCTAATGCTTTCATTCCTAATGCGATCCCTTCTAGTTCTGCCAACAGATCTGCGAAGGAACCTCATTTCTGCTGCCGTTATGCGACTAGAGTGCCTGTCTAGCATTGTCCAGCTTTCTCCGCCGTAGGTGAGTGTAGGTAGGTAAACAGACTTATATACGTGCATTTTGGTCTTCTTGTCTACTTCGCGATGGCCGATAATGCTATTAGTAGTCTGGTAATATACCTGATTCGCCTTACATATTCTACTTGATATTTCGGCGTCTATCTTACCAGAACTACTAATTACGGTCCCCAGGTAGGTATATTCAGTCACCACCTCAAGTGTCTCGCCATTGCAGATCAGCTGAACATCTTCTCGCTCTTCCCTCGTCATAACCAGCACTTTACTCTTGGAGGTGTTAATTTGCATCCCTTTCCTGAGCAACTCTTCCTCCCACTCTACCAAAGCTTGTTGTAGTTTGGTCTTTGTGTCGGCTATTAGGACTATGTCATCCGCGTATAGAAGGCTTTGTATGAGGACAGTTCTCAGATTCCACTTCCCAATTGTTGTCCACGCAGTTCGGCGTTTACAAATTTTGTGGATTTCATCCATTACATTTATAAATAGAAGGGGACTTAAGCTATCTCCCTGTCTAACTCCTCTCGCAATTGGAAAAGGTTCCGATTCCATACCGTTCATCCTTACCACTGCCATGGCTCCTTGATAGGCTGACTGTATGGCCGCCAGCAAGTCTCCAGGTACACCCTTGGCTATTAGGGCATTCCAAATTTCTTTTCTTGGAACCACATCAAACGCTGACTTCAGATCAAGGAACGCAAGATACAGATTTTTATCTCTGTCCCAAGCTTTTTCAGCAATATTTCTGAGAACAAAGATGTGATCCTGCGTCTGTCGGCCTGGACGAAAACCAGCCTGTTCCGCTTCTAACTGCCCTTCCACAATCCGTCGGAGTCTCCTTTCTAGTATGGAAGTATAAAGTTTATAGACCACTGATAGCAGACTAATGGGTCTATAATTTTTGCAATCTGTCGTGCATCCTTTTTTATAAATCGGGAGGATTATACAATATTCCCAGTCCATGGGAATTTTCTTTCTGTCATATACTTCTTGGAACAGCGATTGTAGTGCTTTAAGAAGTTCTTGACCACCGAATTTTAAATATTCTGGTGCGATTCCATCCCTTCCTGATGCCTTACCTCTTTTTAGCTTATGGATTGCATTTTCTATTTCTTCTTCCTCTATAACCTCCAGGCTTTCTTGAATATTGGGCTCTTGTTCTTGATAATGGTCTTTTTCTGGATTTTCGGAGAATTGTTCCTGGAAATATTCCTTCCATCTGCCAAGGATCTTTTCCTTGTCTGTAAGTAGGATTCCATCGCTACCTTTTACATTTCTAATAGGCTTGCATTGTTTTCCTCTTAACATCTTAACTTTTCGCCAAAATGTTCTTATAGATTCGCGGTGATCCTCGCTCAGCCTTTTACCAAACTCCTCCCACGACTTCTTCTTCGCCTGGCGTATGGTTACCTTACATTCATTCCTGGCTATTCGATATAAGTGTAGCTTTCCTTCAGTTCTATCCATAAGGTATGCTTTCCAGGCAAGCTTCTTCTGAGAAACCAGTCGTTGGAGATCATTGGTCCACCAGTCTGTCCGCTTTCCCTTGCCAGACACTCTCTTCTTCCCACAAACTGTATTTTTGCTGTTTCCAGAATACATATTTTCAGTGCCTTCCATATCTCTTCCACATCTCCATCGAATGACGTTTCCCTTAATTTATTTTCCAGGCTTTCTGTAAAGAGGGCCCTTTTCTCTGGGTCATCCAAGGCTCTTACGTTGAGGGTTTCAAATACTTTTGTTTTCCTTTTATACTCCGGGATGATCTTTGTATCAGCCACAAGTAAAAGGTGGTCGCTGCTTATCTCCGCTCCTCTTACTACTTTTATGTCAGCGAAATACTGCCTTATGTTCCTATCATATATGAAATAGTCAATTATACTATTTCGTTCCATGCATGAGAAAGTGATTTTGTGGATTCTCTTGTGTGGATAGAAGGAATTTCCTATGAGGAAGTCATTATGCACGCAAAAGTCTATTAGCCGTTGTCCATTAGTATTCCTCACATTCTCACCTCCATGTAGCCCCAAAACTCCATATCCAGATCTTTCATCATTTCCTGTTCTGGCATTGAAGTCCCCACTCAGGATTACTGACCTTCCTTTTCCTTTAGCTTTATCTACTATTTTTTGCAAATCCGAGTAGAATGCCTCCTTGTCTGCAACACTAGCATCTTCCGTTGGTGCATACACCTGGATTATGGAAATCTTACCTATGGTCATCTTAAAATCTGCTACAATCATTCTTGGAGATATCGGCTCCCAGTCCTCTAAATGGTCATACATATTAGGCGACATTACTAGACCCACTCCCTCTTTGGCGAAAACCCCTCTAGGTACTCCAGCATAAATTAGGGAGTAATTATTAGCCAATTTCATTTCTCCACTGCCCTTTTTCTTCACTTCACTTATGCCGAGGATTTCTACTTTGTAGGTCCTCATTTCCTCCACCAGCTCGACCTCCTTCCCAGTTAAAGTTTTTATGTTCCACGTTCCAATTCGTATATCCCTTAGTGCGCCAGGTCGTTTCCTTGAAGACAGTCCACATCCGAGGCTAGTTGAATAGCTTTGAATCGTTGATTCTCCAGACGGGTGATTAGCCCAGTGCTGGAGGTCCCGTATCCTCGGGACAACTGGCCTCCTGAATATTTATATCCCCTCAGGAGGAAGGGTGGCCGGGCTATACCCCCCTATAAATCAAAATTGAAAATTAGACAACAACTAAATACATACATTTACCTGCTCAAACCCATTTGGACATACGCCTCACAGATTTACGGTTCAGCAAAAAAGACTCACTTACAAAAACTACAATCCTTTCAATCTAAAATTTTAAGACTAATAACTGCAGCTCCCTGGTACGTCAACAATAAGACTTTACATACCGACCTAAGACAACCAACCATTGACCAGCACATACGTACTCTTTACTCCCGATTTCATCTAAAACTACACGGACATCACAATGGACTTATCAAAGACATGGCCACGGCTGAAATGCTCATCAGGAGGCGACTGAAAAGGAGCTGGATGAGAGATCTCCTTTCCTGATTTTAGGATATAAACAGGCCAGGGAAGAGGTGCTGCTGGGCTCCATTCTTCGTCATGCCTATCATGTCATTTTCATTTTAAATTTAAACAGCAAATCTGCTAATTGTCACTACCATGACAGGTGCGGATGAAGATATAGAGTCAAAAAAAAAAAAAAAATTGTTAAAATTAATGCGGCTGTTAGAAAAAAAATGTGATCAATTTTACGGATTGGTATATAAATTCGTACGTAAGCTTCGAAAAACGGATATAAACTTTATTTCTCTTTAAAGATTTTTTTCCTTTTGATACCGAGCCGTATGGGTACAATATTGAAACAAGGTGGGGTAAGGAATTTTGTAGAGAGAAACAAAATTTATGTTCATTTTTCGCACTTTAAACATACCTTAAATACAAGTTTTTAATGTAATCGATAAATTAAATTTTTAATTTGATACCATGAGCAATATTATTTACTTATTATACACAAAAAATAGCATTAAAAATTTAGAAAATTAGGACATCATCTATCCATATATTTATAAATTAATGTACATTTTGTAAGAAATTTTGGAGATCAAGAAAAAAACAAAATGTCAGTTTAAATTTAGTTTCGCCTGAATTCCGTATTAAGCACAACAACATAACATGCCGATCTCAACCATTGCAATTATATTTTCCCAATTATAATACTATGGTGCTTATCGAATAGTTCTGCGTTGCATGAATTTATGAATTCTCCAGAGAATTCCTATTTCATAGAACCAGCTAGAGCCAGCTATTCTAGAAAGTAATAGGTTTTCGAATACTTTGGGGGAATGAGAGAGGTTCTTTCTTCAAAACCAGATTTCGCACCCAAAAAATTTGGTTAATTTTTATTTTTGAGGTTTCTTCACATAAGAAGCGAACTGAGTAGTTTAACCTTTAATTACCTTTACTGTTTAGATCTAACCTCTTTAGTGATATGAGTCGTTTATTACCAAATTAAACCATAAGATATTTTTATGGAAATTGAGATAAGTATCTATTATCATGTAAAAACAACCAATGAATCCAATAGAGCAATTATTTGTTTAAAAAAAAATACTGAATTTTAAAAGAACTTCATTTCCGAAACTTTTTTTTTTTTTCAAGAAATGGAAAAAGGCCAAATTTCTTATGGATTCTTTAAAAACCAACCATAAAAAGTTTTTTAACCATTTTTTAAGATGAAAATTAAAAAAAAATTGATTTTATTTTACCATTATTCTAAAAGCTAATTTTTCATAGTGTAATTTTTATAAAAAAAAATTACTGATCAAATCAAATACCACTTTTTTTCTCTTCAAAAGAATCAACATCAATTTTCTTCATAAATAGACATTAAAGTTTATCTTTCTCAAAGGGAACTTAATACAATTTCATTGGATTTAATTACTACTGGATAAATCAGTGATTTTCATTTTCTTAATTTTTTTTTTATAATGGGTTAGATATATTTAGAAATAAACGGCTCAAATCTAAAATCTTTACATCCTCCAAAGTATTGCACGTATATCATTGAAATCATTACTATTTTATTTTAATAACGATACATTTTGTTATTTTTATATTTATTTTATTCATTACTTATTATTATTTCATCAAAATGGTTGTATATAATTATGAATGTTCAAGTAGTTTTTGCATTATTCTATTAGTTTTGTATGAAAATGTTTTCTGTTAAGAAGAATAAATTGTTTCAAGCAATTTATGAAACGGATCAATATTTATAGATAAAAAATGTATTATCATTAAATAAGGGCTAATAATATTCATGATTGGCAATATTCGGTGAATGTTCATTCCTAGCACGAATAAATAGAGCTTTTCGTTATTTTTCCACAGTCATCTATTGCATATCATCAGAAAAATGTATGGCGATTAAATGTGAAATTATCTTCAAGTTAAGACACGATGTTTAAATAAATTACGATACGAATAAATTAATTTATGACGGTAGTTACACCAGAGGGGGTTTTGAATTTAATTACCACATTACCACATTAAACAAACGTAAAAAAAACAAATACTATTATTTTATCTCTGTTTAAACAATGAACCTACACATTCTCAGAAGGACAGGAGGACACGTCCATAAAGTGTTCGGGCAAAAGTTTTAATTTAAATAAAAATTAAAATAATTATTTCTATTCATAAAATAACCCCTTTTGGAATGAAATGAGCTATTTTCGGTATTTTTTCTACTTAAAACTAATACATTTACTTTATACAAATAGAACAGAAAAATAGTTCACGAACATTTACGAAACTTTAATAATAATTTAATCATATTAGTAAGGAAAAGTATCTACAGAATAGCTTAATGTAAGTCGAGTAAGGTATTAATAGTAAAGCTTTTTTTTGGTCTTTTAATCAAATGAAACCACTAACATGCTAATACAACCAATATTTTTAACTTCACACAAAACCACATTATTTTTCTTAATTATGTTATTTATAAATATATTAATAAGTAATTGCAGCTATCTAGTTACTAATTTATAATACCTAATTTGTAAGAAATTCATTTTACTATCTAAAGTTACACCAGGAATTTTACTCATTCTTGTACCAGAAAAAAAAATAAGTAACTGTTCCTAGAGATATTAAAGTTGCTCATTTGGAATTTCATTTTTCTTGTAAATAAGATCAATTTATGTTTACAATGATTTAATAGAAAGCCAATTTTATTTAATATCTGATTTACTTATTCATAGGCATTCATTATAATTTTATTCTGCTCTGGAAATATACTTTAACAGCACAAACTAGAAAGTTGTCAGCAAATTGGATCATTTTGTAACAAGGTGGTGGATTTGCGACGATATGCTCTATGTATAAATTATATGATATATTTGTTAAATAGTATTGTATGAATCAAAACTTCCTGAATATGAATTAGATATGAAGTTATTAAATATTAAGCAAAATAAGTTAAGTCAGATAAGTTAATTATTGGATGGATAAATTATTTATATATGTCTACATATTTTTACTTTCACTTACCTATATATGAAATTTATAGTAAAGGACAGTATTGCGATCATGAAAATTTTCGAATCGAAGTTTTCAACGGAAATACATGTTTTGAGGTATCCTGGGTAGAAATAACCAAGTCCCGCAAAATGGTCTCATTAGTTCATTCATCAAAATGGTCTCAATGGACATTAGTTCAAAAACTAAATGTCGTATGAAAGTGGAATTGCATATTTAAGGTTTTTATATACCTGAGATGTTACAGAAACTTTTTCGTCAAAATCAGCTAACCGGAAGTTGAACTTTACATCATCGATGAAACACATTTTTACTCTTTTCTCAAAAAAGGTTAGTACGATTTTAATTAAATTCATTATTAACAGTGTAAAATTAAGCAGTTTTTAATATTATATAGGTTTTATTCTCATTGATGTTCTCTAGCAGGGCTTAAACGGCTAATTTTCAATATTAGCTTCCTCTTAAGTACCTTTATTTATTTTTTTTTATTTGAAACAATTAACCATTTCACATTAATCTCTAATATAAAAAATAGTTAAATATAAAATATGAAATAATTTGATAATTAACTAAAAGAAAAATAAGAGATCGTTACAGAGAATAGTTGTAATAAAGAATTCAAAGGGATACGAAAACGCCCCCGAGCTCACCCGAAAATTAGAACAAGCTTCCACAGTAACATGAGCTTACTATAATACGAACTCCTACAATGTTATATACATATACACATGCGGTTTTCCTAAATTTTTTCGTTGGTATTATTTAATATTTAATTGTATAGATTACAGCGAAATAAATATTAAACTTCGTATATATAAGGATACTTAAACAAATAAAAATATCCACAATGAAATATAAATTAATATAGCGTTTATAATTTTTACTTTCACTTCCCCTTTGTCTGAAAATACTTATTTCTGCTAAGAAGTGGGTAAAAAGAGGATGATTCGCGCACCGCACCAGTTTTTTTTTATTTGCAATGGTATATTTACCAGATAAAATTTAGTAACAAATGTCGATGGTCATTTGTAATAACAATTAAATAATTTTTTTTTTTTTTAAACTTTTATTATGATATTTACAACTGTATTAGTATGAATACATCTAGTAAATTTGTACAGAGAAATATTATTACATGAAACACGCTTGTTGAGAAACTACCCACTGGTAGCACTCTAATAATTTGTCTACATGAGAAGATCACGAGGCCATCTTCTTTTCAGACGCCTCGGAGGGTTATCAGGAATCGAAGAGGAAGCAAGGTTAGAAACAAGAGAATTCGGATGGTTATGAAGTTTATTATGGAAGGATAGGTATCTGGATTTGGCCAAATCGGAAACATATGGAACATTGAGGTCTAAATAAATTTAAAAAAAAAAAAAAATTAAGAAGCCAAAAGTAGACTTGTCATCATCTTTCAAGTATGGAATCTCATCAGAATTGACATCATTGCTCACAAGCTGTCGTTTGAACCAAAATACAAAATTAGTGGTTATCTGATCCGTCATGAATTCGTAATTTAGAATGAATCTACATGTCCAAAATATATTAATGTTTTCATATTGAAAGTAACGATTTCTAATATACTTGTTTTGACAGTTGACGTTTCTCCCTGAAATTTTGGTTGGTACTTTATACTTTTACTCTTATTACAAAGACGAAGTAATGATCCGTTATGTAATTCGAAATTTATGACATCTTATGTACAAGTTGTTAAGGAAATGAAATGTATTGTCCTTTTAAGGAACACTTCGTGGATAAAAAAAACAAATACATTATTTGTAATGTTTATTATTAACTAATATTTATTTCATTCCTGATACAGTAGAATCAACAGTCATGTTGACGTTTTTTTTTTTTTTAAATTCCTTTAAACAGTCCAAAAAGAAAAATGAATTATTTTGTTCATATAGAAAAAATCTGGTGCGCGCAACACACAACTTTCACTTACCGCTCTACTTTGAATAAAAATTATTTTCTGGCAATGCTGGGCTATTATAAAATTTTTTGAAGTGCATTTTAAACGGAGCTAAAGCTTAAAGCTTACAGATAACAAATCATTAACACCATTAAACTTGTAAAAAGTCTATTTACTATATAGACGGTAGGCAATAAAAATGTAATCACTCTATCTGCTTTTATAAACCACACAACTTTCTTTGCTTTTATAAACCACAGAATGACTAACTCCAATTTCAACATTTTTGAGTAATGTCATTTTAGTGATATTTTTAGTCGAAAAAGTTATCTATGCAGACAGTGAGTAAGTTGATTCCGGAGGTGGTGATTGCAGGGTTGAAATATAGAACTGAGAATAAAGGTAAGAATAAATTTAGGCACTTATTTCTTATGATAGATGTTCTTAGGCAAGGTACATTATTAAATTTCTGTACAAAAAATGTTTTTTTAGTCCCAACAATTAAAAAAGTATATTTTAAATTTATCCAAATTTTCGCCTCTTCAGGGAAAAAATCTAGAGACCATATCTTTCCTCCTAATTGTCCGATTTTAACGAGTTTTTTAGGAAATTCCATAAACTTTTAAAAAACTAAATACAATATCCCAAAAAAAGTGTATACTTTTTGAGTTATACGGAATTTTCGTAGGATGTAAAGAGTTTTGGTATGAGCCGTTTATTTATAAATGTATCTAACCCAATATTTAAAAAAAAAAAATTAAGAAAATGAAAATCACTGATTATCCCAGTAGTAATTAAAAACGTATATATTAAAAAAGTAATATTACCTTTCTAGTCACAAATTACAAGAAATAAAAAGTTAATTCAAATTGTTAAATGCTTAAACATTTTTTTTTCATCATTTGTAATTCACAAAAAAAAAAAAAAAAAAATAGCACGACTTCAGTAACACATTCAAAAATCAAAATCCTAAACATAGGATTTCCATTAGAACATAAAAACCACCTAGAGACCTTATCTTTGCTCCCAATCGTCCGATTTTTACGATTTTTTTGTTTTTTAGGAAATTTTGTAAACTTTTAAAAAAACATTTATTTATTCGTTTTTCGAATTTTACCTATCCTGGAAGGTAAAACCTCAAATTTTGAGAGGGGGTTATTTTTTAATTTTTTGGTCCATCAAAATGGTTCATTACTGAAAATAATAAACCAAAAATATTTAAAAACGCGATATCTTCACTAATAGTGCTCTAATTTCGATGAAACTTTCCTCGTTTTTTAAGAAACAAAGAAAAATAAATAAAAGGTGATTCCAATTATTGGACTAAACTTTTTTTTTTTTAATCATTAGTAATATGCTAAAAAAACTAGTACATTCAAAATTCAAAACCAAAAGATAGGATATAACCATAGCAGTAGAACATACAAAAAAAAACTAGAGACCATTTTCTTTGCTCCTAATTGCTCGATTTTAACGAATTTTTTTTTTTTTTTAGGAAATTCCGTAAACTTTTAAAAACCATCTTATCCCAATATTCACTTTTTGAGTACACAATATGTACTTTTTGAGTTATTCGGAATCTAATTTTACCATCCCTCGTAACTTTTTTTCCAGCTTATTTTCGTTGAAGTATGTTTTTACATGAAGTATGTGAAGTAATAAATAAATTTAAAAGGCGTCCAGAAAATGTCTTTAGCTAAGTTTCATTGAAATAGATTCATTCGTTTAGGTGCTACAGTCTATAGCAGCGCAGGTTTTTCGGCCGCCATTTTGAAAGTAAAAGGCGGATAGTAATGTCGATAAAGGAGGATCATCCTTGGTTGACTTCTGATTTTATATCCAAATTTGAAAAAAATCCAAGATACAGTAGTTCCGGAGAAAATGGGCGGACGGAAGACGGACAAACAATTTTTTATTCGTTTTTCGAATTCTATGAAACCTGAAACGTGAAACATCAAATTTTGAGAGGGAGATGAGTTTTTGAATTTTTCGGTCGATCACAATGGTTCATTATTGAAAATAATAAACCGATGTTTAGACAGTTGTATTTTAGAACTTTGTAAATAACAGAAACAGGTGTTCTAGCCGTTATTAATCAACCGTAAAGTTAAAATGTTAAAAATGTCTTGATACTTAATGAATAACCTCTAAAGCGCCAATGCATAGAAACTTTAAATAGAGTTTAGGATTACCATCTTGAAGAAATGTACACACGAGGACTACTCCGCGCCGAAAGGTCGAACGGTAATGTGTGTCGCAAACCGATCTGTCGAAACGATCGCTGCCTCTGTTATAACTCACCATCTAGTTCTTGTTCAGCCTTCGTTAAAACACCCATTCACCGTCAGCTGATCTCTGCCGCTCTGTAAATAAGAGCCCGAGTATAAACAGGGGCTTGGAAGGGTTGGCAACTTAATGGCGCCTGAGGGTTGTCTTAACAGCAACAGTCAAAGGTGTCTTCAATTAACCTATAAATGGGCATGATAGCATCTCATTTTTTTGCCTCAAGGCTTTGTGCTTCAGGCTATATCCTGTGATTAGCATTACCTAGTTGGAAAGCACCTGAAGTATTAAGTGTAGTGTACGTAAAAACCTCACAAGCATTCAAGATTTTTACAAGTCTAAAAATAAAATTTGCAAGTGGTTGCTCAATAGCTATACATTCTAGTTCATTGCTTAGTCGTAATCACCAGTCCACTGCCTTTTTAGTCGTCGTTGAGGCTCACCAGGTAACAGGGAGGAAGATAGAGATAGAACGAGTGGATTACATACATACTAGTTATGTATGTAGGATTTTACTTTTTAGTATGTTCATATCTGTGTGTATGGTGTGATTTGAAATAAACCAAGGAGCATTGACGATTTTACGAAGTATTTTGGATTGTGTGGTTTGAATTTTGTTTATGTGTGTGTGTTTTCCGGAACCCCAAAGTTCTGCTCCGTAAGTCCAAATAGGTCTTAGTATGGTGGTATGGATTAGTCGCTTGTTTAGTAAGTTGAGTGGAGATCAGTATTCCAAAAGATGTGACAGTTGTTTGTATCAGTCAGTTCTTGTTTTTTGTATTTTAGTGTGAATGTTCCAGGTGAGTTTTTTGTACAAGTCTGAGATACCGTACATGTGTTTTTGAGGGAACTAACTTATTGTATATTGTCACAGCAGGATAGGAGATCTTCCTCAAGGAGAAGATTATATGAGTTGACTTGCTGGGATTGGTTTTAATTCTCCATTTGTGAAACCATTTTTCAAGGTCGTGGAGGTGATTTTTAAGGGGTATTGCAGGGATAGTGGGATTTTTGTGAGAAGAAAGAATTGCAGTATCGTCAGCAGAGGTATAGAGAATTGCTTAGTCGTAATAAAATTGACTATACATAATTTGAGGAATTCCTCGTTTTCATGCATCACCTCATAGTTATTCACTGTTAATAGCTCTAATATCTTACCAGTGCGGAAATTGATGCTTTTTGAACCGTACATAAATTATACAAAACAAGCGAGAAGGGCACTGTTGCAGCGATGATAAATTTATTAAACAATATTCAAGAAATTTAAGACTAAATTAACTATTCAATTTAATATAGATATATAATATTAAGTATAACGAACTCAGTTATATAGTATTTTTTTATTTAGTATATTTTTATTGTATTTTGTTTTTATTTTGAAAAACAATTAAAAAGGAAGAAGATGGTCCGGGGTTGCGGTCATAAATAGGCTAAATAGTGGTAAAACTATTTTATTGAAAGCCGAAGTTTCGACCCGACTTTGCAGGTCTTCATCAGGGCTAGAACGGACAAGATACAAAAAGATAGAGAATTGTGGCAGTTACATAATATTTAGACATAATTTATAAACAATGTGAATAAGCTTATTAAAATTATAAACAGTAAGTACAATAAAATATGAACAAAGTAACCTGAGTAAGAAGATCCTAAACTGAAGTAAATAGATGCTAACAATTGTTGTAGTGTAATATATAATAAATGAAAATGTGAATATACTTCTACAAAATCTACAGGAAAGATTGAAAGGAAAGGAAAAAGGATATAATATGAAATAATAGACATAAAGGAATGTGGAGAAAGTGAGATAATGCAACGATCAACTATTAAATATTCAAAAGAAAGAATTATTCACATTTTATAGATTATATTTTCTAATTTTAGCATTACGTCTCAAAAATAAAAGTAAAGAATAAAAAATTGAGGTTTGTGCTTCAGACTACACGCTAGAAGTGAAAACTGCAACAACGCGAGATTGATAATATGAAATAATAATAATAATAATAAGGCTTAGCGAACCCGAAGGTTCGATGCCGACACCACCAATCGCTTGTTACACACCTCCCTCCACCGTTCGCCGTCCAAACCCAGTCCCTTCAGATCGGCTTTAATGCAATCTTCCCACCTTCGCTTCGGTCTACCCCTCGGACGCTTACCATTCGGCACAGCAAATATTAAACTTTTAGGAATTCTCTCGTTACTAAGCCCAACAACTTTACAAGCCCATTTGATTCGCCGCGATGAAATTACCTCAATTATATTACCCGGATACAGCTCACGCAATTCGGCGTTGTGTAACCGTCTGAACTCTCCGGTTAACTCATCCTTCTTCGGTCCGAATATTCTACGCAATACTTTATTTTCAAAAACCTTAAGACGCTGCTCATCCCTTAATGTAAGCGGCCAAGTTTCGCATCCATAAAGAACTGTAGGCAAGATAATTGTTTTATAGATTCTAATTTTTAAGTTTCGGGACAAGAGGCGCGAACTAAGTAGTTTTGTCACAGAAAATAACAAGCATTCCCCGCCTTCAGTCTAACCTTAATCTCTTCTTCAATTTCGTTTTTTCTAGTTATCGTAGAACCTAGATACCTAAATTTATCTACCTGTTCAAACATATTACCATCTATATCGATATCACCAGTAGTATCGCCATTTTTGCAGCTAACCATATATTTTGTTTTATCCACGTTTATTTCGAGTCCTAGTTCTTTACCGGCTTTCATTAACGTTGTCGTATTTAGTTTTATAGTTTCAACGTCTTCGCTTAACAGTACCAGATCATCAGCATAGCCCAGCACGGATGTTGTCCCGCCCAGATCCAACCCTTTCTCGGTTCGCATTACCTCCCGAATGGCATGTTCTAATGCCAAATTAAACAGGACAGGCGAAAGAGAATCCCCTGTTTTAAGCCCGAACGAACCTCAAATTTTCGGACAAATTATTACCGATTCTAACTTTATTGAGTGTCTCCGTCAAGCACATCCTGACTAGATTTACTAGTTTTTTTGGAATCCCCTGCTCGATTAGAATATTATACAGTTCTGGCGGTCAATAGAATCGTAAGCCTTTTTAAAATTATATACAGCTGGTGAACAATACCGTTATACTCTAATTTTTTCTCTAATATTTGCCGTAAAGAAAATATTTGATCAATAGTCGAACGATTCCGTCTAGATCCGCATTGGTAGTCTCCGATAATTTCCTCGGCGTATTCCGTGATTCGACTGGTTAAGATTGAAGTGAATATTTTATAACATACCGGAAGGAGTGAAATTCCTCGATAGTTATTACAATCCGTCCTCAGACCCTTTTTGTGAATCGGAATAAGAATAGATTCTTTCCATTCTTCAGGTAATTTCTCGTTCACCCAGATCTTTTTAACCAACCGATGTATTTTAGAAACTCCAGCTTTCCCGCATGCCTTAATTAGTTCAGTAGGAATATTATCGATTCCCGCTGCTTTATATGATTTTAATTTTCCGATAGCTCCTTCAACTTCCTCTTTACTTGGTCCTTCTATTAATGGTTCAGCACTCTGGTACTCAGAAGGAGGACACAGATCATAATTTCTCGAATTTAAAATATTGTCAAAGTGGTCCTTAAACTTATTCAATATGTCAACCGGATCGGTCAGAATATTGTTATTATCATCCCTAATTCCAGACGTTACGGGCCCTACATATTTACGTGATCTGTTTATACCTTTGTACATGTCTCTTACGTTATTTTCGATTCTATTAGTTTCTATTTCAATTATTTTATTTTTAAGATATTCCCTTTTTTTATTTTTGAGCAATTTTGTCGTTTCGTTCTTTGAGATTCGGAAGTATTCCAGATTGTCTTCGCTAGGATTATTTAGAGGATAATATGAAATATTAGTTATAAATAATAGTTCATTATAAAGAGGGTCAAATGTTGAACATTTTCCTCGCTTACAGTATAAAGATCCGATTTTTAGTTTCTGAGACATTTGAATCTACATCTTTCATAAAATCCTTTAATTTGGGTATGTGGTTCTATTGTTTACTAGTATTTTACATAAATTATACGAAAAAAGCGAGAAGGGCAGATAGCTGTTGCAACGATGGTAAATTTACTAACAATATTCAAGAAAATTAAGACTTAATTAACTATTTTCTGCTTATGCTATTATTTTCAATTATTAATAAAGTGTATTCTGTAAGCTCAAAAAGGAAATTTTCAAATAAAAAATAATCATCCTAAATATGAAAGGTCGATAATTCTAATAAGTTGAATATAGTTATTCAAATATTCATTGTTGTCAAACATCTCGGACTAATAATAAGAATTATTTATGTCATTTTTACTTTCACTTACGTATATATGTAATATATAGTAAAGGTAAGTATTGCGATCGTGAAAATATTTCGAATCTCAGTTTTCAACGGAAATACATGTTTTGAGGTCCCCTGAGTCTAAATAACCAAGTGTCGCAAAATGGTCTGTGTGTGTGTGTGTGTGTGTGTGTGTGTGTGTGTGTGTGTGTGTGTGTGTGTGTGTGTGTGTGTGTCTGTCTGTGTGTGAGTGTTAACAGTCTAGCTCATAAAAGAAAAGTAGTACGAAACTGATATTAAGTATTTAAGGTTTGTACATGGGCCGGATGTGACAGCAACTTTTTCGTTAAAATCGGCTAACCGGAAGTGCCACTTTATATGAACGCTGGAACACATTTTTACAATGTTCTCAAAACCGACTCTAACGATTTTGATCAAACCCGGTTTATCATTGTATAATTAAGTGGTCTTTAATATCATTTAGGTCTTATCCTCGTCGATGTCACTTTACAGGGCTTAAATGCCCAATGTTCAAATGCGTCTTCCTCTAAAGTACCTTTAATATGGTTCACTTCAAATAATTAACTATCTCTCATTATTAAATGTTACGAAAAAATGCTACATATAACTTTTGAAAGAATTTGATGATTGAATAAAGGAGAAAAAAATAAAAATGCTTATATAGGTCGAAAATGAATCTCTGGAAATACTAGTCCGAAGATATACTTATAATATATCGTTGGAAAGCGGAGAATTTTAGAAAAAACAATATCGAATATAGAAAGTTGTAAAAGGAAACGGAGATTAGCAAAAAATTATAAATAATATTTTTTGAAAACTAATAATATTTAACGTAAATCAAATGTTTTCAAGAAAATTGAATAAAATTTACTAACTAAATGCAACCTTTTAAAATATTTTTAAGTTTGAAATACATATTTAAAATCCACCTAATAAAGGCAATGACATTGTTTAAATAACTATTTCATTGTACTTGTGTGAAAGAAGAAGTAAAATATAAAATCATTTCATGCATATGTTTATAACCTTAAATATATTTACTGTAGTTTAATAATTTTATTACAATCCATAATCAATTGATCGTGCAATACATGATCAACGGATTTTACAATCAATAATGAACCGGTGGTATAATAAATAGGACTTTGGTTTTTAATGGTATTTATGATTTGTCAGCTGTAATTTTTAGCTTCAGCTCAGTTAAAAATGCAATTCAAAAATTTTAACAGCCCTATATGGCCAAGAATAATTTCTATTCAAAGTTGAGTGGTAAGCGAAAGTTGTGTGTTGCCCTCACCAGATTTTTTTGTTTAAAATGGGTTAGTCAGCTGTAATAGGATATAAGAATTACATTATTTGAAGGTGTCTTTCCTTTGAAATAGTATTTGCACAATTTTTTTTTTTTTCTTCATTCGTCAGAGGAAATGAACAGTTTCACATTGAAACGTAAAGGTAACCGATTAAGAAGAGAGGTGAGGAACAGTAGGAAGTCTGTTTCCCACGCGGTTCCCAGAAGACCTGGAGCCACACCCAACGGTGGGAACACCTGATTCATCAGAGCTCAATATTCTCCAGTTCGTTTAGAATGGAGTAGGATAGAATATTTCAATAAAAAAAACTATGAAATGATTAAGCTTAAAAAATATTTTTCGAATTCTACAACATGGTGCATAAGAACTATTGGTGAAAAGAGATTAGCAACAAATAATGTTGCAACACCAATTCACTTTATGAGTGAAGGGTTTATATTATTAGTTTATTACAAGGCTCTTGTAGGTTATTTTTATCATCTGAATATGCAAAGCGAAACGAGGGTATATGTGCTTGGGTTATCCGCTATAAGCTATGTAACGCTTTTTTGAGCCAACGACTGGATACATTTTGAAGTTTGATGGCTCAAATTATTCGCTGAGATTCTTTGAATGTAATCTCTCGGGGTTTTTGTCAAACTCGTATTTCTTTTATCACAGCCTTTCGTTGTACATGCAAATCGTCTGAAAGATCACTGTAGAATATTGTTCTTTCTTTAAATGCATATATCCTTTACTAATTTATCATTCATGAATCCAAAGTTATGGCAAATTTAAAACTTCTGCTAAATTTCGTCAACGCATTTGGAAAACTGTAGCTTGTTTATTTTTGAGCATGAATGTCTACTATTTACATATGAAGGGTAAATAGTAATGAATTAAATTTAGATTTATACATATATATACATGTTACAACAGATAGATTTATGTTATATACACATAAACTACATGTTTGTTGCAGTTCATCTAGTCGTGCATGCTATACCACTATTTGACTGTAATAAAAAACATGTTCATTTATATAAAAAAGTAGCGTTAGAAAAATTGTATCTATACTCTAAGAGAAACATTATTTGGTTTTAGTATAATAAACCATACTAAAACGTTTTGAAAAAAATAAAAAATGGAGGAAAAAAGTTTGTAAATACTTACATCACTTCTATATGATCAAAATATTACTGTTAGGCAAAAAACTTCAAACATTATAGGTTAATGTTAAAATTAAAAGAATGAAACGGAAAGTGTTGAGTTGCTGTACGAAAGGAGTTCCTAAAATAATGATTGAGTATGTTAAGATCGACTGTGTGTTTGGCAACAATTCAAGTTCAAAATACTGACGTGTGATTGAATTTAATGCGTTTAATTAAAAAAAAATATATATCTAAATAAAAAATATATACAATAAAAAGCAGTTTATAAAGGTACCCAACTACTTCAACAAGTTTCATATTCATGACACTAACATAAGTAGCTTATGTGTTATATAGGTAAACATCATTTTCTGCCCCTCGAAATGGATAGTTATTTTCACATCTGGGTTTTTTTTTATTGTTTTATATATATATATATATATATATATATATATATATATACATATACACACACATATATATACGAATATAATTATTTTATTGTTATTATAGAGAATTTTGAATTATCAGTTATTTTTCAATCCTTATTTGTTATTGTATTGATCACAAATTATAATAAACACCATAAGACAAAAAATATAATTTGTTCAATTTCATCAGCCCCCACGGAAATTTCACTCCCTTGTACCGGCATCATCATATATTTTTGTATTTTTCATTAGTTTTTCGTCTTATATTTTGTCAACATGTTAATCAATTTAAGCTTTAAAAATTAAGTTCCATAATTTTTTTAACATGCTCTTGTGCCGTGGGTCACCCTGTGTAATTGTGAGATGGCTGAATGTTGTAGTCCGGATCCAAATTGATGTTCGGGTATTATTTGGCTTTCCGTCAGTATATTAGACTCTCTCAATGATTTTAGAACATATTGGGAGCAGGATGATTGGCCTATAAGATAAAGGGGTATATTTGTCCTTGTTTGGTTTGTGGATCATAGTAATGTATGAGTATTACCAATAAACCGGGAATTCGGTCATTCTGAGTATTGCATTGTAAAGAGATGTTAGGTAAATTCCAGGCATTTTCCGGAGTACATGTGCACTTCTCAGGTCATGGCCAGGGGCTTTCTTTTAAGGTAATGGCATAATTTGTTCTACAACAAGTTTCGGAGTGAAGCAAGATCGTTTTTCGTGTTCCATATTGGTAAAGTCACTTTTTGGAGTAAAAACAGAAGAAAGATAAACAGCGAATAGATATTTCGATTTCTGACACGCCTCAGCAACCATCTTCGTTTCGGAGTAGTATAGACACTTCAAGATGCTTCTAAACTTTTTGGTATGTCTTCATAAGCTCCCATCGTCAGTTTAAAGATTTCTGAGTCAGTTGCTGTAATTTGTAGTTTTAAATATTTGAATTTGTCGTTTTAGTTCATTGTTAAGCCTATTGAAATTCCGTTTGTCTGATGAGAATCAACCAGTTTGCCATTCTTTGCGAGCTCATCTCTTAGCTCTGATAAAATCTCTTATGTACTAGAGATATGTTGGAATTATAACCTTAAAGTAAGGTTAGCTATGATGCATTTGATAGTTTGATAGTTCTTGACAATTTTGTCATATCTATAAATCTATAACACGGCAAAAGGATACTAACCATTAACAAGGAAATTATTAATCTGGGATGAAAAATAGTGTCAAAAAACGCCAACTGTGGAAAATATAAAGTTTTAATACATGGGCTTTCTATAAATCAATTTTTAAAACATGGTTAATACATTTTATTAGTGAAAAGAAATAATAATGTCAATCTGTAAACAATAACTTCTTGACTAACAATTGCAATTTAAATAACAGATTTATGGCAAGGCTTGTTTATTGACCCTGATAAGACTAAAATGAATTAAACATGGCTATGAAATATTATTCCACGGACGAACCTTCAATAAGAGATAAAGGTGGCAGGTCATATTTACCATAGAAATGTTTTCCACATTTTTTGCCTAGTAGCTCATATTGTTAATAAGTTCTATTGTTATGTTGCATATTGCAAGACGTCATCTTTTGTTACTTCCTTGGTGATATTGATTACTTTCTTAACATATGACAGAAAAGGTATTAGGATTAATTCCATTAGTATGAATAGAATGTTGCAAAGTCAGTTTTATATTATCATTATCCATTACTCTGAAAGTACCCCCAGATAATTTAATTACTTTGTGATTTATTGACAATTTGGTTATTTATTTTACTTTTTTCTGTTCATTTGATATTTATGTATATCTTTTCATTAACTGTACTATTATTTTATTATTAATCATCTTACAAATATTTAATTTTATATTATTGACACACCAACATGCTAATTTTTATATATTTTTTTTTTTGCTCTTCCCTACCTCGCCTTTAGGCTATACGGGATTTTCCCGGACTGGAGGGTGAGGGCGGGGAATTTAAAATCCCCTCTGGCCAACTCGTACTTTAAATCGTCTCTAATCTGTAATCCGGTTGCCAGGCAACTCGCGGTGCTGTGCACACGCTTTAGCCCATTCTGCCACCCTATCCCCTAATTTATATTCTGTATCTTTACAATTTGTTGTAAACGAACACTAGTCACAGAATAATAAAATTATAATTCCACAATTAATGCAATACATCTTTGTCGAAACAAAAAATATCCTTTTCTGTCCAGAATTGTTACTTGTGACAAAATGTGGATACTTTATGATAACAGCAGACATTCTGGACAGTGGCTCGACAAAGGAGAAGTTGCAGGGCATTTTCCAAAGACCCCAACTCATCGAAAAAAGGTGAAAGTTACTGTTGGTGGGCTTATTTGGTTTGATATAATAATAAAAGGCTTAGCGAACCCGAAGGTTCGATGCCGACTCCACCAATCGTTCTATGACTATTTGTGGTGTATCGTGAACTAAAGATATGTGAGTAGGGCATTCAATCCTACGTCACACCCTCCAATAAGTCTGGTGGGTCCCTGCCTACAGCGAGTCTGGAGGGCCCCTCTCATTGTTGGTCAGCGAGTCCATCGGACTTAGCCGGAAGGAACTTCCAAGGAATTTCCACCGACCATCCCCACAAACGCCACCCGTAGGGCGCTCCCTATACGCGGTAATGAGCCCGCTCGAGGATTTGGTTTGATACACTACAGATTCTTAAATCCGTGGAAATACCATGGCGAAACAATGACGAATCGTATTGTAACCAAATTAATGCAATGCTTCAGAAATTGGCAATAATGAAGCCATTTTTAGCAACATGTCTCACGTGTGACGTCACAAAAACTGTTGGAGCATGCATATGAAACTCTGCCACATCGTCCCTACTCTCTGGACCTCTCGCCTACGGATCATCATTATTTTAGACACCTGGACCACTAATTACGTGAAAAATTTTAATGGACAAAGGAAATTAGAAAATGCGTTTTTAGAGTTCATCTATTCTAAGGATCAGAAATTCTATTCCGAAGGAATGGAAAAGTTGCCAACACGGCAGAAATATATTGATAGTAGTGGAGACTAGTTAGATTAAATAAAAAAGTTGAAAATTTTTCCTTGTTTTCTATTTAAACCAAAATCTAGAATTATTTTCCGGACCACTTAATAGTTTACATTATTACCGTGGCCTACAATTCAAGGTGAGATAAAGATAGAAATGTACCTACCAATTGTAATAAATACTTAAGTAATAAAATGAAAATGATCATAAAAACATGAATCCTTTTACGCTCACAATAGTGCAACCTTTATTGCTTTCTTAATAAGATCCCATCAATTCAGTACTTAAACTTTTTTTTGTGACATAAGTAATAAGAATTGAAGGTTAATAATGTAATATTGACAAATATTGATGTTCTTACGTCAATGCTGATATAAAAACAAGATAAAAATCATAAGGGGTGAAATAAAAATATTTTTGTACTGATGTTTTGTGTAATTTTGGTGACAAAATGCAAAAGTAAACCTAAGAAATTCATAGAGGCAATGACGTCATAATCATCGTCTTGCATTTTACCATTAATTAATTACCGTTTATAGATTATCAACAAAATTTTCAAGTATTACAATTTTTTTTTTTTTATATAAATAAGCTAGAACATAATTCGTTTGTATATATTTTTAATATGTCTACGACTAATAAAAATAACAATTTTATTGTGTTGACATATATAATAATCATGAAATGGCATATACTTCATGTCATGTAATTATAAAACTGTCTGTTACACGTCATTTATAAAGGTCATATACTCATGACGTCATATATGCCTGTTCAAAATTTAAAATAAACTTCCACTTTAATAGCAAGCATACTATGAACTGCTGCCAACTACAACGCCCATTGTGTTAAAGATATCCTTGCCCTAGGTCAGTTTGAAGAGGCGTTATCATTTTTATAACCTGGTTTCATTTCTGCAACTATCTACCCAACATTGAAGACTGATTCGGAATCTATTATTTTCTTTATTTGAACATAGAAATACCTATCACCTTTTTTATACATACTATAGAAACAAATCTGGTGCGCGCAACACACAACTTTCACTTACTGCACAACTTTGAACAGAAATTATTTCCTGGCCATGTTAGGCTATTATACAATTTTTTAATTTCATTTTTAACCGAGTAAAATCTAAAAAAATACAGCTATCAAATCATAAATTTTTTTTTTGTTTATTTAATGAAATTTACAACTGTATACAAATACAACTAGTAAATATGCGCAAATATAAACAATGGCATGTACAGGCTTGAAGAGATACTACCCAGTGTTAGCACTCTCTAAATAATTTGAAGTAAGAAGATCACGAGCCATGTCCTTTTTAGACGCCTAGGAGGATTATCAGGAATCGAGGAAAAAGCAAGAGTGGAAACAAGCGGATTTGGATGGGACTGAAGTTTATCATGAAAGGATAGATATCTGGCTCGAGCTAAATCAGCGACATATGGTACATTAAGGTCTTTATGAATGGTTTTATTTGTGACAAAGTATAGAGCATTAAGGATTTTACGGAGGATTTTGGATTGTAAGGATTGGATACGATAGGAATTCAATGGTTTGGTGGAGCCCCAAAGCTCAACTCCGTATGTCCATATAGGTCTTATTATAGTTATTTAGATAAGTCTTTTGTAATTAATTGAAAGTTTGGAGCGTTTGTCTAGTAAGTGTTGGAGCAGTCGGAAACTTTTTAAAATTAAATAATAATTTAAAAACTACTAAATAATCATTTAACATAAAACGAGTACGATAAAGGAGTGTTTGAATAATAAAATAGAAATAGGCCAACGTATAACAAGCGGAAATAGAGATTTCATTTCTCTTTCAATGGTATTAAAATCACGTAAAAACTCAAAAACGAAGTGTTAAAATGCTATGATAAAACCTGTTGTGATAAACGGCTGCGGAACCTGGACACAAACCAGTACCCAAGGAAGAAGTATTGAAAGATTTCTGAGGAAAGTCTTCCGCAGGATAAGAAGAAAGATAAAAAAAGAGCTTACAGAAACTGGTCAGGTTTCGTCATCTAAATTATGACGGGAGGGGCATTTAGCTCATAGTAATCGATCAGGAAGCCTCTTAACAACATTATCTCAAAATTATACCAAATACCACGAGGAAGGCCAACAAAAAATATAATAAGTGCTGCTTGCAGATGACTAGAAAGACAGTCAGATATGGAGAAAGTTGTTTAAGGTGAAAAAAGATCTAAAAGATGTGCTAACAGAAAAACAATTATAATGTAGCTTTGATAATATTGAGAAACAATAAATTGCACAAATCATCTTCAATACACATAAATTTTAGGTACTGTACTCTATTTTCCGTTATGGTTCAGTCAAAATGAAACAATACTATTTGTGTTATATTTATTTCAACGTTTCGTCCAATTTCGAGAGCAATTTACAAAATCATGTAACTGTAGGTTAATAACATAGCAAAGAATATTAAAGTTCTTATAGACAGAGTAGATTGTAAACAGCTTATTTTATCAAACCCTAAGTCAGACTGCAGCAAATGGTAAGATATTTATCAACACCGGGTGAAATTGAAGTTGCAAATAATGCAAAATCGTCAAATATTTTTATTATCATTTATTTATTATTATTAAATATCAAGAATTAATATTTTTACTTAACACTAATAGCACTGAATGAATTTCTTTGTCCGATATCATCGGCATATAAATTCGCCCTTGAAAATGCAATGAATCCTTATCAGATATTAGAAACGCAGCCTGCAATACTTTGGGATTATATAACCTGTTATGTATTTCAGTGGGATTATGAAATCATATCCACGTGTCAATCAGTTTATTCAACGAAATCAGACAATAGCAATCTTCAATGAGATACTACTTATTTTTGAGACAGTACCTAGACGAAGAGATCAAATATTTAATCTGCAATTATAAATACTAAACGGTCTAATATTGACGGATCAACTTTGGGAATTATTATTTGATCAATAGGGAAGCCGCTTTCCGTCTGAAGCCTTCTTCGCAATAGAGAAATAATTATTTTTTCATTCGTCTATGTTAGAGTCATCATTAACAAATATTCTGGAAACGCGAAAAACCATACTTTCGATCCCAGTCATAATAAAAAAACCAATATTATTTAAACTTAGGATTCCACCTGGAGAAACGTCTAGCTTTGAATTATCATAGCAGAATGAAACGACAAGAAACCGCTCGACGTTGCGCACTACTTTAACACTTACTAGACAAACGCTCTAAACTTCCAATTAATTGTAAGAGACTCATATACATGACTCTAATAAGGCCTATTTGGACTAACGGAGTTGAGCTATGGGTTTTCACTAAACCATCAAATTCTTCTCGTATCCATACAATCCAAGATCCATAATGACCTTAATGTTTCTGCATCTTCTTTTTTTTGTTTTAGATTTGATCCAATCCAGATACCCACCCTTCCATAATAAACGTTAGAACATTCCCAATCCTCTCGTTTCTAACTTTGCTTCCTCTTCGATTCCTGATAACCCTCTGAGGAATATGAAAAGAAGACGGCCAAGTGATCTCCAAATGTAGACATATAATAAATAAATAATGATGTATGATTCGGAAGGAAAGTTATACAAATTGCACTATATTTACAAAGTAAACACTAAAAGTTTTTTTTTTAAGTCGAGATAAGAATCGATTCCTAAAAAATGCTCAATGAATCCAATTGTGCAATTATTTTTAAAAACATTTCTTTGTAGACTAATATTACATTTTGTCACAACTTAATATATTAGTAATAGTAATACAGGAGTTCACTCACACTTTATGTACCATAAATTAAATAAAACAACAGAAAAATATACATAAACAAAAATAAATTTAAACTAATCAAAATAAAAACATATCACTCAATAACAACATCCATGGAAGTTTAATTCTTTCCAAAATGACCCTATTCAAGTTTCAATGTAAGTTATTATTATATATATTAAAATGATACAGGAATTATTTATATACAATATTTACAACAGAACTCCGAGCCGAGGAAAAACAGAACTCAAGATCTCATCGCTTCTCTCCCAGCCACGTCACGGTTATTAATGGTGACTGATGGAGACTGAGCAGAGAAACAAAAGCTTACCTGAATATTAATAGAAGTGATGTGATGAAAACAATTATTTTTTCCAAAACCGGAATTTTCGTCAAGGAAAATAATGGAACTTTGGAGTTCTTAAATATCCTTAAAAATGAATCAATCAAAAGCTTTTCCAACAGTTTCATACAATTTAAAAATATAAATAAATTAATTTTTATGTACTATAATTGTAAATAAAAAGTTATGATTCATAGTAGAATTAATATCTCTTTCATCCCAAAACATAAGCCATTTTTTTCTCTCCACATCGAACCCCAACGAACCTTTTTTTGTTCAAAAACGAGTCTCAAACTTCAATTCTATCCAAAAACTGCCATATTCAAGTTTCAATCTAGTTACATTACAATTAAAATAATCAGTGATTTTCGGGAATATGTTTAACAAATAATGCATTTCTCAATTATTTGTTTAAAAACTATTACATATAATATATCGATATTACGATTGGAATATAAAATATAGTTTTTCGCGTTACCTACCTGAAAAATTCTCAATTATGATTAATGTTTACTTTACAAATTAACGACTCATTTTAGAAGTTTTGAAACTATGAATAAATGCACACAGCTTTGATGAATGAACAATATAATGGAAGATAATAACGTAAATTGAAAAGCAACATAATTAATAGATTAAAGTAATTGCTGAATGATGTAGGTCACCCCAAGTGAATAAACATGTTTTTCATGTCCCTATCAGATAAGAATAAACAAAACATTTTTGTAGCCAAGTTTCCTCTCTCGGAAAACTTTATCAGTCTTCTTACTTTTGGACGATGGAGTGAGTCACATTTCTTTCGTTTCGATGATCTTCATCAGAGAATATGAATAGTGTTATTCTTCTTCGTTAGAGAGACGAAAAGGAAAAAAAAAGTGTCGAAAATCAAATTATAACGAGTTTTATTGGGAATATAGCTTAAAATATCTCAGAAATTAAAAATCGGACATGCATACTGTGAGCCAGAAAATTATTCAGCATTTCATCCTCTCTGTAATGGGTTATAATTAAAAATTGTATCTCAACGCGACGGCGTGTTTGAGAGGCGGAAAGGAAAAAATACTGTCAAAAACCAAATGATAACGAGTTTTATGGAAGATATGGATTAAAGTATCTCAAAAACTAAAAATCCTCTCTGTAATGGGCTGTTATTTATTATTTATATTTCATATTATTAATCAAATCCACTAAAACGCTCATCTGCTTATTGTCAAATTCATGATAGGTTCGGATTATAAATCTAATTTTATAGTAAAGAATGAAACAGTAAAATCGTTTGTTAATCGTCAATTACTCACAGCGTATGTTCAAATAATTCTCACAAAAGAAAGGACAACAATTAAAATCATACCCAGCTAAAAAAAAGAAAAGAAAACGATGCAGACAAGAGACAATAAACAACTGATAAGAAAGTTTAACAGTCAGCGGCCAAGAGACAGAGCCATCGATATCTCCGGTCATTTAAGTACAAACATTTATTTTTAGGAAATATTTAAAAGATAAAATTTATCAAACCATTTCGAAACAGTAATGGAATGTTTTTGACATTTATTTTCTAAATTTAGAGCTGTTATGCAATATAAATGAGAAAATTCAGCCACATTAAATTATAATCGTTCTAGAAAGTAAGGGGAAATAAACATCCTATCTATAGATAACGGAGCTAATGATAATATAATGAAAATAATTTTTCATGTGTTTTATGTTATCCCTTTATTTTGCAAAGTAGGGAAGCTTTATATTCATATGAGAAGTTAGAAAAAAAAAAAACCTTTCCCCCAAAATCGAAAATTTAAAATCGATTTTTACTTTTGTCCCAGTCAATAAAGGAGTTATAGATTGCGTGAGCACTTATTCAGGCTTCTTAGGATATGAAAATTTCAAAAGTCTATGTGGTGATTTGGGAGAGGGAGAGGCGAGAGAAGATATGTCACAATATTTGGATTTTCGCTTATATCTCGAAAATGATGCATCGCAGGGGAAATTTTTTGCATAGTAAATTAAAGTTTATAAAAACGTCAAAAACTATTTCATGGGTTATATCCGAATTCTAAAACGTTCTCGAGCTACACGCTCGGAAGAAGAGGACATTTAAAAAAAAAAATCATTTTGCCTAACAATTTTCATCGAAAATTCCTTCATATCGTCTAAGATATTCATTAGAGAAAAAAAAAATATTTAAAAGAAGTTGTAGAGACTTAAATAAGTATATATATATATATATATATATATATATATATATATATATATATATATATATATATATATGTGCAAATTAATCTCCAACCAGTCTACAGTTACAGCTATTTTAAATGTTTTCGTAAAATGTTGTCATTTTAGGAAAAAGTTGTTTTTCTCATATTCTTGAACCACAACATTTGTTCGCGTATCTCATAATATGTGCTGCCACACTTTAAATCCAATTATTAAAGAAACTAGAAAAAAATGATGTTAATTAAAAATTATTTTACAGATAATAAAAGTCTCATGATAATTTTATTCTATTTTGTTATATTAAATACGTACAATTATAAACCTCATTGTTATCACTATTTCTAATGACAAATTGATATTAAATTCACAAATTTAGATGAATTCACGTTTTCATTCGCTTTGGACGTGCGGATCTTGGCAAGGATGTTCCTCCACCACGCATCTTCACCCTCAGTAGTCCCCCCATAGTAAACGATGGGCCAGACACCCCTATCGTTAACTCCCTCACATCCCTATAAATTTCATATCGTTATGTTGTTTGCAACTATTCATTTAAAAAAAAAAAAAGCCAATGTTCATACAAAAAAAGAGAACGCACTGTCCCAAAATGGCGTCCAACATGGCGGATTAACAACTTTGACTTGAGTTAGTTTTTCGGTCACTGAGATTCAGCATTTGGTTTAATTTCGTTATAATTGGCATTTTATTAATCCGAACAGTTTAGAGATTAATATAGATTAATAATGAAAAAATATTGTTAAAAAAAATTGATTCAGGCAATAAAACCCTGGTAAAGTCAATATATTCAATTAGTCAAACTTTTTTTTTTTATTGCTATTTATATATTTAGAAATGTATAAAAGAAATACATCTAGTAAATTCATACAAGAATATAATGACATGAAACACATGTTGAGAAACTACCCACTGGTTGCACTCTAATTCATTCAAACTAATGTTGAAAATTAAGCGTCGTTTATAAATAAATGGCCACAAAAACGAAAAACGCCTTGAATTAAAACACTAGGACAATACATATATCTTTCTAAATCTGTGATTAATTTTTAAAATTTTTGAAACATTTGCTTAGAAAATGCACACAATCGGCGGAAAAAGTGGTTCTTCTGAAGCCGCCTACTCTCTTCTTCCTCAGTACTCATAAATGGCATATTTATAGGGCTATAATAACGTTTTAGGCACAGATTATATTAGACCCGCGAATAAAAGTTGTAGATCAAGGATATGATAATAACAACTTATTCTGAAAATGACATTTTACGAACAAAATTTAAATAGGTGTAACTGTAGACTGGTTGGAGATTGATTTGCATACTTATATATATTCTAATAGGGAACTGTTTACGTCTCTATAACTTCTTTTAAATGAATTTCTTTATCTGATGAATATCTTAGACGAATGTAGAATATCTTATAAAGAAATTTCTTATGAAAAATGTGAGGCAATATGATTTTTTTTCGAAAATGTCATCTTTTTCCGAGCGTATAGCTCGAGAACGGTTTAGAATTCGGATAAAACTAATAGAATAAAAGTTTTAGATAATTTTATAAACAGTAATTTACTATTAGAAACATTTTTCTTGCGATGGACCGTTTTCGAGAAATAAGCGAAAATCTAAAAATTTCGTCTCACCTCCTAGACATCAGGACTTTTGATATATTCATACTCTTAAGTACCCTGAACAAGATTCTGAAGGTTGGTTTAGTGCCCTGCTTACGCATTATACGCTCCCTTTTAGGGCATTCATTGACTGGGCTATTTATCGAGGCAAAAATTTAGTACCAAAACTATCTGGTTAATTGTCAAACGTTAATAAAATTTTCAAGATATTTTTAGTGGTTTTGGAAATTGATACCTAGTTAAATGCTCTCATATCAATTTCATCAAACTTCCATCCACAGATTTCGTTTACGAAAATGTATTTTCATAGAAGCGCCAATATTTATAAATCCGACGCATTAGATTTGGCTCAAAGTTGGAGAAAAATTAGGAGTCGGTGAAAAAGTTATCAATTAGGTATTAAGTTGATCAAATTTCATTTCTACATTCATGAAATATTTTAGTTTTCTTAGACGAACTGAACAGAACGTAACTGAACATGGAACTTGTAAAGCACTCCATAATTCAGCAAGAACAATTATGTTAAGATGTTTGTAAACAAGACAGCTTAACTGTAACATAGCAGGTTAATTATCTTTTCACATATCTCTAGTTTACACAAAATTAACTTCTAAGTGGTAATATGTTGATATGATTGTGAGTTTATATGTTAATATTTCGTCGTAAACCAACGACTTCCTGTCCTACAGTTTCCTTTAACAATACTCCACTTATCCCTGTTGAGCAAATCCGATACCTAGGACTCCACCTGGACAAACGACTAACTTGGAATCCTCATACTAGACTGAAACGACAAGAAACCGCTCGACGTTTCCGATTACTTCAGCACTTACTAGACAACATACCCATTAATTACAAAAGACTCATATATATTACTATAATAAGACCTATTTGGACTTACGGAGTTGAGCAATGGGGCTCCACTAAACCATCGAAATCCTCTCGCATCCAATCCTTACAATCCAAAATCCTCAAGGCTCCTTACTTTGTCACTAATAAAATTATCCATAAAGATCTTAATGTTCCTTATGTTTCAGATCTGGCCCAATCTAGATACCTATCCTTCCATAATAAACTTCAGAATCATCCCAACCCTCTCGTTTCTAACCTTGCTTCCTCTTCAATTCCTGATAACCCTCCGATGCGTCTGAATAGAAGATGGCCCCGTGATCTCCTAATGTAGTCATATCATTAGAGTGCTACCATTGGGTAGTTACTCAGCAAGTGTATTCATGTCATTATATCAATTATGTCCAAATTTACTTGATGTATTTATGTAATACAGTTGTAAATGTCATAAAGAAATAAAAAATATGTTAATATACTTTAGAATAGAGGCAGTGCAACTCAAAACTTAGGGATTTCAATATTAGAGGGGGGTGACTTTCAGATATATTGCAAAAATGATTTTCTTATATGCCTACATTGAATAACAGTTTTATTTAAAAACTATCTCGAACCAAAGTTGGAAGAAATTTTGGGAATAGTGTGCAGACGTTCTGGTAACAATTTCATCAAATTGTAGTTAATGTAACTAATTTTAAAGAATATAATGGCAGTGAAATGTGGTAGATATTAATAGTGAAAGTTTTTAAACTATAAGTCGTTATGTAGGAATCCATATGAGTGATATAAAATCTATAGCCGTTAATTCGATTCGATGAAATTTTCGGTGAACATTGATAGTCTATTTTAGGAAATTCCTTCTACTTCATTCGCTTTTTCTTAGTAGCATTAAACTTTAAAAATGGCTTCAGTGACCCTTATCAAAAGATAACTGTATTATATACATATAATTTATATTTTTTTTTCAGTTTATTTCATTGATATATATGATGTATATGTGTATATGATTATATATATATATCATAATTTACATTTTTTTTTCAGTTTATTTCATTGATGAAATGAAGATTGAAAGAAGACGAGAAGGAAACGGCTCAGCAGTTTGCCACAGACTTCAACTGAAAACGATCTGAATGGTGGCCTGAATCAGCAAACTCAACACGAGGATAAACAACCGATATCAAAGGAAAGCAATTTTAACTTTCCACGAGCTGGTTATTCTATGCACTGATTGCTATACCAAAGAACTTTAGACCTAACCGAATGCTGTAAAACATATTTTTTTAAAGAATTTTTAAAAAATCAATGAGCTGTTAATGAAAAAGGCTGCGTGATATTTAACTATTGAATCCACAAATATGTATTATATGTATAAAATCATATATTAGTTGGGTTTTACGAATAATAATTATATTATTCTACCAATTTAAACTTCACACAATTATGCTTTAAAATCAAATTATTAAAACTAAATGTATCAGAGAAAAATTGAGAAATATAAGTAATTTATTTTTGCAAAATATACTTTACTTGGATATACCAAACACTGTCATAAATTACTTATCATTGCAATTATGATTTATTTGCAAAGTAAAGCCATTGAAAAAAAGAGGTTTGCCTCTATTTGAACAAACAACCTTTCACTTAAAATAATTTACATTCAAATCGCCCTTATTGTACGAAGTGGATATATCCTGAAAAAATATATGGATTTTTTATGATATAACAATAATAATATTAATTGTTTTTTTAAGTATATATTCGTTGCTATAATTATTAACAAACAGGATCTATAATATCACTAATAGTTAAAAAATATCAAGATATATTACAAGTTATTTTCTGTTCATCAGTAAAAAAACAAAAAACCTTTGTACGTAATTTCATATAATATAGAAAAAACCTGTAATCGAATTTATCCGATCTCATTTTTTTTTTATGCATACATTTAAACATATGTATACATACACGTATAATATAAGCCTGAGCCACTCTAAATAAGCTTACTTTTAACGCCGATAAGTTCAAAACCATCATAATTGAATGCTCTTCCATCCTTAAATCCTTCTAAGGACAGACATATCTTAACCTGAACAGCACTCCAATCTCATTCCATACTTTAGTCAAAAACCTAGGAATAACTTTTGACCAAACTCTTTCATAAAAACAGTAAAAATTTCTTGCCGAACCATATCAACTCTCTAATAATTGAATTGCCAACCCTTCACATATAAAATTTGTCAATTCTTAGTCTCATCCCTTGTCTTGCTCCACTCTGACTGTGGCTGCCTGATATGTGGCGGAGACTTCGAAGCTAGACTGAAACAACTTATAAACGGACTTTGTTCAGTAATAACATTTTTTTCCATTTTATTGCTTATATGCTCTTAAGCTTAATCTTAATTGATAAAATTGAGATCCATCAATTTACTTATTTAGTTTCTTGAATAAATATACCAATATAAATTGGGCACTATGCTATATGAAACAACAGCCCGTTTTTGTGATAAATCAAAAAATTCAAAAAATTAACTCCCTCTCCAAATTTGAGGTTTTACGTTTCAGGACACGTAGAATTCGAAAAACGGAGAAAAAAATTTTTGTCCACTCGCCGTCTGCACATTTTCTCCGAAACTACTGGACCGATTTTTTTCAAATTTGGATTAAAAATAATAACTCAGCCGAGGATGATCCTCCTTCATCGACATTACTATCCGCCTTTTACTTTCAAAATGGGAGGCCGAAAAATATGCGATGCTATTTACTATAGCGCCTAAATGTATATACCTTCAACGAAAAGAAGCTGGAAAAAAAGTTACGAGGGATTATAAAATTAAATTCCGAATAACTCAAAAAGTACACACTTTTTTGTGAATATTGTGATAACATGTTTTTTTAAAATTTTACGGAATTTCATAAAAAAAAAAAAAAAATCGTTAAAATCGAACAATTAGGAGCAAAGAAAATGGTCTCTAGTTGTTTTTTTTTTTTTTTTTTTTGTATGTTCCACTACAAAGGTTATATCCTCTGTTTTGGTTTTTGAATTTTGAATGTGTTACTGAAGCAATGCTAGTTTTTTTAGCATATTACTAATGATTAAAAAAAAAAAGTTTAGTCCAATAATTGGAATCACCTTATATTTATTTTTCTTTGTAATTAGGAAGGTAATGTTACTTTAGATGTATAATTGTTTGGAAATAATAAACCATTGTGAAATGATTAGTACTGTTTTAGTTTGTAACCGGTACCTAGGAAAATTACAAGACGGATTCAAACGTGTTTTTTTTCAACATTTTTTATTGTAATTTTGTGCAATAAATTTTTATTTATTGTATCTTTAAGGGTTTAAGCTCGATCTGATCAGTAAAAAGAAAATTAAAAATATTTTCAAGCGGGTTTATAGAGTTTTGCAGATATACTTAATAATGTTTAATTCTATTTTTTTTATTGTTAAATTGTTGCTTAACAATTTATAGCATTATCGCACAAATGCAGCCAACAGAAAACGAGAAGACAAAAAATTCAGTAGCAGCTGAAACAGCACAACGGAATAAAATTATGCTTAAGACAATATATAATAGTACAGTTCAAATCGTGTTAAACGTGTAACTAAATTGAATAAAAAATATTCCTAAAGAATTATATATCCATGCAGTTGCCCGAAATGCTAATTTTTTGGTTCACATCTTGAATAAAAAAATTAAAACACTCATGAAAAGTCATGCGTGTTATTAAAGTATTTATTGAATAATGAGGCTTACTTGCATAACATAGAATCATATATTATTTATGAACAATATATCAGAATACATATTCATTATTTTTTCGTTTTGTTTTTTACTACGAAATAACCTTGTTCAATATATTTTTTTTTTAATGTCTTATATGCTTCAAAAGGTATGAAAATTATAATTATTATCACTATTTCTTATTAAAACATTGATGTTGTTGTACTGATAAATGATTAAACTTATTCACACTTATGAGATATTATTAACAACGACCTCGTGAAAAGTCTTTCAACCTGAGAGACACATTTGCAAAACTAATTGGCCCACGAATCTATTTTTCAAATAATACCTTGGCATAGCTGGACGTTTATACATAGGACATTTCAAAAGTATCTAGCCCATGAATGTATTTTTACATCTTGCGTTCCTACTTCAAGATCTTAATGTTCTGGCAACTCTTAACAACACTTATTTTTTTTTTACTTCCTTTCCTCATAGATATAAAGTAGCCCTGTATAAGGGCCGTTTATTCGTTAAATTTTACATGTTCCAAGCATTAAGCATATTCCATGTATATATTTTTTTTTTATTTATTTATTTTAAATGATATTTACAACTGTATACAAAAAAATACATCTAGTAAATTTGCACATTGGTATTGCACATGGAACACATGTTGAGAAACTACCCATTGGTAGCACTCTAATAATATGTCTATATTAGAAGATCACGTGGCCATCTTCTTTTCAGACGCCTCGGAGGGTTATCAGGAATCGAATAGGAAGCAAGGTTAGAGACAAGAAGGTTGGGATGGTTATGAAGTTTATTATGGAAGGACAGATATCTGGATTGGGCCAAATCTGATACATAAGGAACATTAAGGTCATTATGGATAATTTTATTTGTAACAAAGTAAGGAGCATTGAGGATTTTACGAAGGATTTTGGATTGCAAGGACTGTATGCGAGAGGAATTTGAAGGCTTGGTGGAGCCCCATAGCTCAACCCGTAAGTCCAAATAGGCCTTATTATAGTCATGTAAATCAGTCTTTTATAATTGATTGGGAGGTAAGAGCGTTTGTCCAGTAAGTGTTGAAGTAGTCGGAAACGTCGAGCGGTTTCTTGTCGTTTCAGTTTGGTATGAGGATTCCAAGTTAGACGTTTGTCCAGATGGAGTCCAAGGTAACGGATTTGTTCAACAGGAATAAGTGAGGTGTTGTTAAAGGATACTGAAGGACAGGAAGTCATTGGTTTACGACGAAGGGTGAAGGTAATTTGATGGGATTTATTGGAATTTATTTTAATTCTCCAGTTCTGACACCATTCTTCAAGGTTTGTGATGTGGGATTGAAGGGTTTGGGATGCAATAGATGGGTCGTTATTGACTGATAGGATACATGTGTCATCAGCATATGTGGTGATGACAGTGTTGGGATGGGTTGGGATGTCAGCTGTATAAACTGTGTAAAGGATAGGACCTAGGATACTACCTTGAGGAACACCTGCAGACTGGGAAAAACGGGATGTATATACATTGTTCTGATTTACTTTAAAGTATCTATCAGTAAGGTAGGAACGGATAATGAGGAAGTAGGTAGATGGTAGGAATTTTCGGAGTTTGTACAGCAGTCCCGGGTGCCAAACTCTATCAAACGCCTGTTCAACATCGAGAAAGGCTCCCGTACAGTACATAACGCGCTCCAATGCAGAGGATACTACGTCTACCACACGATGGCATTGCTGTATAGTGGAATGGGAGGAGCGGAATCCAAATTGGTGATCTGGGATTATGTGATTAGAATCTAGGATTGGGTACAGGCGTTTTAAGATTAGTTTTTCAAGGATTTTTCCCATGATGGGTAACAGAGAGATGGGACGGTAAGAGGATGGATATTCTGGTGGCTTTTTGGGTTTGTGGATCATTTTGACAATAGATATTTTCCAAGGATCAGGGAAATATGTTGATCGGAGTACAGCATTATCTATATATTTGATGACAAATTTGTAACTAACAGGATTATGGTAAACTTCATATTTTCCTCATTGAACAAAAGAAACAAATAAGTAAGCAGACAACAAAACAAAGTGATTAAAATAATAATAATAATAAAACAAAATATTTGTATATAGGTATAGAATTTTATTCAAGAAAAATAGTACAATCTGCCACAATCTAGGGCATTGAGTATTATGGCTCTAAGTTTGCATTAATACATTTTATATAAAAATTGAGAAAAAAATAGAATAAGAACAAAACATGTAAGTAAAAATATATTTATTAAAATAAAATAAATTTTAAAAACTTGTAAAAAGAAAACAGTACATTGAAATAATAGCAAAGAAAGAAAAATAAATATATAAATACTTGTCACACATTCATTTCTATGTAGAATATTTACATTCAGTCTAGGGAACTCTGAACCATACTTTGCCGCTCTCATGTCAAAACAGGGCTCAAAGAGATCCCAGCGCTTCTCTCCCAGCAGCATTACTGTTTAAAAGCTAGTGGAGACCAGAGCGCTAATAAAATTTAAAAAAAATAAAAAGGATAACTATAAAAACATTATTAGTCAGGCTTCTTTGAAGAGTTGAAGATCAACCTCAATTCACTTTTATTATTTATTGAATAATAAAAAACTAAATGTAGCTCGAATAGCTTAAAATGTTGAACGTTTAATTAAATATCGAAAATGGGTATTCAAAGGATGTCTTATAAAACTGAAGGTGACACCAAATTGTGAGCTATTGAGCTATGTGATGAAGTCCAGAATCCACTACGTTTAGCAATATCCTGCAAGCGTTTTAGGAATGTGGAAGGAATATATAGAGGACCGGCACTCAATATTAATAAAAGAGCAAGATTGAGAGGGACACAATTAACCAAGGAAATTCACAATAATAACAAAACTACGACTTTAATGCTTCAAAAAGTATAACTTTCTGGCAAAATATGATTTTATTTAAAATTATAACATCATAAAAAAAAAATAAAATAAAAAAAATGAAATGGATTTCTTCACATAATTTCAAACTTTCCTCAGTAAACATTTTCAGCTTGATATTAAGAAGCAATTTTTAAAAACTTGTGTTTTTACTCATTTAATTTATTTTATAAATACTATCACATAAAACCATATGTAAATTACTGAAATGAAATGAAAAAAAAAAAATTATTCTGGGACTAATAAAATAATAACAGCAGTCCTCTGAGAATAATAACAGAAATCTATAATACTGAACATTAGTCTGGCTTAGAGTACACAAAAAGATGTTTCATTAACTGTTAATTAAATTATAGAGTGTACAGAGGCAAGTAGATTTTACATGTTTTCGAAAGTTTGAATATGAAGTAGGTGGTGGAATAGGAGAATTTGTGGACGAGCAATGACGGTAGCACAAATAACAAAGGATTTGCTGAAGGAAGTTATTGTATGAAAGAGGATAAATAAATCAATAGTTTGAGATGTGGTATTGAGAGAGTGGATAGATGAGCGTAAAGTAAGATTATAGGGAGGGTTTTTAGTTCAGAAAACTTGGAAAACGAAAACACCACGTAGGAAAGTAAGAAAACGCCATTTCAGCTCGGTTTACCAGCAGAAAACGTCTGGGAATCCCAAATATGTATCTTATGAAGCAATTTAAGAGGCTCATGAGTATCAACTTCTGCCTGGCAGACAACGCACCATACAACAAACAATGTTAGACATAGAGAGGGAAAACAAAAGGAGCTGTCTCGTTTTTAAAGGAATACATTCACGGAATTTTAGGAGTTGTTTAAGGACAGTTATGGATTTACGGATAATCTGGGAGATATGGATATTTCAGGTTACCACTACGTTTTGATTGTAGTGAAAAATGTCTGGGGTTGTTATTGAGGTAAAGTAGAGGAAAGTAAGGAAGGGAACTAATGAGATGTCTTGAACTGATGAGAATAGTCTTAGTTTTTTCTGCATTCAGCTTTCATTTATTTCTACCCATTTGTTGATGCGATCGATACCCTTTTGTAGCTTTCGGGCAGTCTCAAGCATCTCGGAAGGTTGGAATGAATGGTAAATTTGGAAATCATCAGCATTTAAGTGGTAACGGAAGCGCCGTATGGAGACAGGAAGATCCCGGATATAAATAGATAAAAAGGGTTGGAGAGAATGAAGAGGTGATGATAGAGGCTTGTCAGTAATTACAACTGTCTGGAAGCGATGGAATAAGAAGGAGATGGTTAGCGAAAAAGTAATTTAGCTTGTTAGGATCAACTAGATATTGTGTATAGGTTTTGGAACTATCGACAGACAGGTTCTTAAGGATTGTCCATTTGGATTTAGAGTTGAGAGCTAGGGAAAATCAGAATAATTCGGGATTTTTTGAAATTTTCTCAAAAATGGCTCCAACTGTTTTGATTAAATTCATTACAACTGTGCATAATTAAATTTTCTATTATATTAAGTAGATATTATTCTCATTGAAATAGTGTAGCTTGGCTTAAATTACGAATTTTCAAAAATTGTTTCCTTTGATTTTGTTTATTTGAAATAATTAACGACTTCAAATTGTAATAAACAATGGTTAAATATAAACTATGAAAGAATTATATGGTAATGTGGGACCGAAGGCTCTCCAACCCCGAGGTTGTATGAAAGATTAGGATAGGCTTCCAAACGTACACGTACATCAGATAATGTCATAGATCAGGACGTTTGGGCTCTCATAATAGTATATACATATACATGGGAAATTATCATTAATACTAACTTTAGTATTATTTAATATTTAATTGTAAAGATTACAATAATATATAATTTAAAATTTGTATTTATACCAGTGCTTAAACAAATAAAAATAACCACAATGAAATATAAATTAATCTTGAGGCCCCTTTTATCTCTGCTATACTTGTCGGACTAAAATATTCGTGGCACTTCATTAATAAAATAAATAAATAATTAAAATATAAAGAAGTAAAAGGAAATTGTTAGTGACAATAAACACAAATAAGATATAATACATGGCTGGGAAAAAATAAAGTAATTAATTGTATTAATTAATATGTTTTACCACCTATAATTTTTACTTTCATTTCCCTATGTATCAAAATAGCTATTTCTATCAAAGTAGGTTGTTAAGTGATGCGGGCATTGTTACATGTATCGCCAATCATGATGATTTTAAAAGTAAAATCCTTAATAGGGCAACTGTAGTTACTGGGAGTAAACTAATATCCCAAGCGCCATCTATAAATATCGCTAAGGTTAGCCGGGCATTGGCCAAGTTCCTAAACTTAGCATTGAGATCACTGATGAGCATTGGCATTCCATCAAACTGTTCCTTAACTCATCCAGTTAACAATGGGGAAGTTCCTAAACTCAGCGCTGAGATCATTGGTAAGCATCATGGGTTAGCAATGAGTATAGGAGCTTGTCTATCCCTTACTTTATCGACCAGTACGAGGACATTTCGGTGGATCTTAAACAATCTGATCCTAGTAAATCTTGCGCAAAAGATTTAAATAAAATCTTAAAATCCACTACACTTAACAGGCCAGGCAACTGGAGCAATTACCCCTAAGCGACGAGCTGGTTATGAATGAAAACAATTACATATCAAAATCCATAGTATTAAGAATAAATTTTTAGTGGATTCCTGAATGTATGGCATAATTAACAGCATGGTTTGTGCCAATCTTCTTCTATACTGGCGATAAACATTATTAAAAATTAGTATATGTTATGTAAAGAACAATATCTGAATTAATATTAGCGTGTAGATCGAAATTACAAAATATGATAAGGAATTATGAAGCTTTCTTCTTAAATTATTGAAGATGAGCCCAGGCAAGATGTAGCTTAGTGATAATCAAATAAGAATAGACTTAAAAAACAAAATTGAAAATAAGCAATGGAAACATTCCAAACTGAAAAATCGTCGCTATGTTCATCAAGATTAGTTTTCAGATACCTTGCCAAAAAAAAAAAAAGTCAGTTTTATACTCATGACCAGTGAACATAAGCAATTATTTATACCTGATCCATGAGATGAAATATGTGTATTATTTTTGGATTTTTAATTCCCAAAAAAACAAGTTTATTTTTATGATTCGAAATGGACTACGACATATTTTTTTTTTTTTTGCCTAAATAACTGCCGTGCTTGTAAATCTGTCTAACTTCAACAAATTTATTATTGTAAAAAAGTTTCAAATTTAGAAGACCTTTAGAAACTTAATTATAAACTTTCAAGGCTCCTCCGATTTTCACTTCAACAACTATTTACAAATATTCGCTGTTCACTTGTGGATAGTTAATTTTTATTGTTGTTAATGCGAATTACTAAAAATTGGTATAAACCTTTATGCGACCCAAACATCGATGTTTTGTAAAAGTAGTATACATTGTTAAAGCTCTCTTGGTTTGAAACACACACATTCTTCATTAGCAAAGACTTTTTGATGTAAAACATCATAAAAGCATTAAAAACTTGAATTTAATTAATATTTAATTATTGATATAAGTACTTAATTGAATTCGTTATTTCAGGAAAATTAAGTACTATTTATAGTAAGAGAAGTTGGTTGGGGATTACAGTTATTAAAGTAAGCATAAAATTGTTTATTTTCTTTATGCTGACGCCTTCATTAGGGCTAAGTAAAGAAAAGATAACAACGGCATAATAATCAAAAAGAGAAAGAGTACTTTTGAAAATACAAAGATATGAAAAATAGTACGTTATATACTAAAAAAATGAAGAATTTTATCTCAATAAAATTGCGTAATTGATAGGATAAATTAAAATAAATAAGTACTATGTAAAGGCTCTCTCTATATGAATATACTTGAAATATTATAATCAGCAGTACATTAAATTACAATTTAATATAACAACATAGCAGAGTGTGTGACAATACATAAAATCTATTTATGAAATGTTTGTAAATGGGTCTTTTTTTAATAAGGATATCGGTAAACTTTGTCCATTAAAATATGTATTAAAACCTCATGAACATTCATTTCTTGAATTGCAGGATAATTGTATCACATAATCGAGAAAACAAGGTGGCCTCCAAACAGGGGTGTCAAGAAGGGCGTTGTGAGGGGAGCATATTTTGACGGGTTTTTGAATTTTTTAGGGGACAAATTTCAACGGGATTATGAATTTTCGGACTAAGGAAAAAGGGGATAAACGTGGAACATATCGCAGCATGTGTAATTGTATATGATCTCCGATTTTTCTAATTCTACCTTAGCTGCTCTTGTTTTAAGAAAAGGTGAGCAATAAAATATCTTGGGTGTAGGGAGGGGAGGGAGGGAGTAGGTTCTTGCGCCATCGTCCTTGGGGGGGGGAGGATATGGGCACTCTTGTCTGCAAAAATATTGGGCCGTTTGGCATGTCTTCAACTACCAGCATGTCAGAATAACGAGGTCATATATACTAACCGGGCCAATATTATCGAAGACCATGTTTTTTCTGTTTTGTTTTTTTATAAATTTACATTATGATTCAGATAGAAAGAAAACGGGTTTAAGGTATCTCATTAAATTAATAACTTTAATCAGAAAAACTCGATGACGAATTTTGTTGATAAAAAGTTTTAGGTTGTAATAAAATAAACCCATTCATGATGTTTATGACGGTGTTAATAATTTAATAAAAAGTGGTCTGCATATATCTTCAGAGTTTCGAAAACTTTACATTTGTGTTGTTTTTGTTGTAAGCCTAATTTCGCTCTATTTAACACAAAAAACGGAACAGTAACGTGCAACTAGGTCGATCTGACAATCCTGAAAGATTTGCGGCCAAAGACGTAGAACGTAGACCACAAGCTTCATGACAGTGAATTATTTTTGCCCTTCACATAAGTCTGACATTGTATGACACTAATTATTCAATTAGTTTTAAATTTTGTTGGTAATCTAGGTTGCTGTATATTTATATTGATTTATAGGCTAGAAGAAATAAGTTTAGACTATATTTAGAAATACCTACAATTAGCCGGAAGGGAACCCCATCACTAAAAATAGTCGCTCGTCTCGGGCCTGCACTCTCATTCTTCCGCTTCTTTCTTGTTATTCGTTTCAGAATATTTTGTTTCCATTAGCTGCTTCTTTTTTTTTTTTAATTGCATATAATAATAAACTATATAGATCGTTGTTTGAATTACTGAAGTATAAGATCACATAGTGAAAAACGACAAAATAATAAAGAAGTAAGTCAATATATTATAAGATGGAGGAATTAATTTTCTTTTTCTCGGTCGAATTACAATAAGATTACATAATAATAAACCAAAACTTTTTGAAGTAAAAAATTCTTTAGGCACGTTTTGTACTTTTTTGTGGAGAGTGAATTAGATTGAGCAGTCAGATTCCCGAAATGTTAACGCTCGGGTGAAGTCGGATAGAGTCGACTAATTGAAATGTTTTTACATATGGATTAAAATATCTCAGAAACTAAAAATCAGGCATGCATACTGTAAGCATTTCATCTATTCTGTAATAGGATATAATTCAAAATTGTATCTTAAAGCGTCGTCGTCTTTGGGAGGAGAAAAAGAAAATAAAAATGACAACGAGTTTAGTTGAGCGCATGGATTTAAATATTTCAGATTGTAAAAACGGGACCTGTATACTGTAAGTGAGGGAAGTGTTCAGCATTTAATCTTCTTTGTAATGAAGTATTATTCAAGATTGTATATTAAGGTGACGGCGTATTAAAGAGGCGAAAGGGAACCAAATGGTATAGAAAACCAAATTATAACTAATTTTATTGGATATATGGATTAAAATATCTCAAAAACTAAAAATTGGACTTGCATACTGTAAGTGATGGACATGTTCAGTATTTCATCCTCTTTATAATAAGCTATTATTTATAATTTACATTTCATATTATTAATCACGCTTTGTTGATATTTTCACTTCTATCGTATGGTCTAAAGCCTAATCATTTTTTTTTCTTTTTTTTTTTATAGGGAATTCACTTTTAAATAATCATGGTTGTAATCCACCATTAATTGCATATTTTTTAATTATATTCCGAATAACAATTTTTTGTATTGTTAACTCATTTCTATGAAATTTTTAGGAATAAGAACCTGAAGAAAAAGATTATCTTCAAAGCTTATGGGTCAACCATTGGTTCTGATAAAGAATCGAAGAAGATGTGGTATACCAATATAAATAAAAACGTTGAGATATCTGATGTTCCGTTGAAATTTACCGCCGAAGCGACTAGTACTTTGAGAAATGATATAGTTTATTTTGTGTGATAGAAGGTGACTGAAAACCTAAAAGCGAGCAGGAAGAGATATCTATAGTACCCTATTATATTCAGTGTTGATAACTACTCATAATCTCAATACTTTTCCATTAGTTATAAAAAATTCTCCTTAAGTTAATCCTAACCTACAAAATTTCAGATACCACATACCATGTATTATTTCTAAATAATATCATTAATATACATTTTAAAAAATAAAAAAAAAGAAATCTTTTTATTTTGTTTTAATTCTTTGCAAAAACGAATAATCCTTTTAAAAAAAGTATGAAACCTTTAATCGGCCGGGATTTTAAAATAAATGAGCAACCATTTTGTCGAATTCGTTTCGCCGAGAATGACCTTTGATTTGGTGACAAAATTTAAAAAAGTTTCAAATTGAATCGAAAAAGGGATTTAGTTTTTTTCAAGATCAGGAAGTCTTCGTCCGTCAGGAACTTTGCTTAGGAATAAACTTAGACGCAGAGATGTAATAGAAATCTTGATTAGGTTATGATATGAAAGGAAATATGTCGGGTTCCGAGAGGAGGATAATAAGTTTTGAGCGGATTCTATTTTAAAAAGGTCAAGCCTTGTACTTCAGTACTGGCTATGGTGGGTGGGTTGAAAGGGAACGATAAAAAGGTCAAAGAAGTAGATAAGGTCGATAAGATATGATTTTTCAGAGGATTCGGAGGATAAATTGGTATTAAAGTCGCCGGATAATATTTTATTATTGAATAAAGAAACATGGGAACAATTGAAGGCGGTATAGAAATTGAGAAGGGTGGAATAGAAGGATAAATGAACATAAGGAAATTTCCATAAATAGATATACGAAATTTAAATTGTCGCCAGAGGGAAATTCGAGAAGGATTTTCATAAACGAAAAGAATCTTCAGTATTGTTTATGTCTGGGGGCGGGGTGGCCGAAGGGACTAAAGCGTGTGCAAAGCACCACGAGTTGTCTGGCAACCGGAAAACAGATTTGAGAAGATTAAAAAAGTACGAGTTCGTATCCCGGTGCCGGAGGGGATTTTAAATTCCCCTTCTTCACCCTCCAGCCCGGGAAAATCACGTATAGCCTAAAAGGCGAGATAGAGAAGAATAAAAAAGTATTGTTTATGTCAATTGAGATCATTTATCATAACTATAAACAATACTTACATATTTTAAATTAATTTTCAAAATATTTACTTGTGATCTTCATTTTTTAAGAAACGCTGGTGGTTTCTCATATACATTCCAATAATAGTCAACTGACTTGTTTGAGGTCTCTTTCCTCGAGAATACAAAGAAAATTAAAATAACGATTTTTCAAATATTATTCATGTAAAGTGGTTATGAAATTGATTTTTCATCTTTAGGTAATACACAATCTTCAAACTATACTATAAAAAACTCCATTATTAATTTTCATTATTTTGTATTAATATAAATTAATTAATTAATACTTAATCAAATACACGGCGATCGATTTGAGTCCACTTCCGCCTAACGTTACCAATAAAGAATTCTGTCAGGACGCCAAGAAGTGATGACCTATATATAGAACAACGTAGAAATAGGTCTTATCTATGTATTCAACTGTTCTCCTTTTGTAATTTCTAATATTGAATTAACATTCTATTTATATTGTTCTCCTAGATATAGTTTCAATTATTCCAGGCTGCTTCTGTTGCTGGACTAGGCAAGACCCGCACAACTTCCTCTCATTGCACATTACATTGGAGCACAATAACATCTAATTTCAGGGTTCTTCCGAATTATTTAAGACAACTAAAATTAAATGCGGTGATTTATCACTTGGAGAGCTAGTATTTAGAGATATTTGTATCCCGATCATTTTTCAATTTTATGTAACTGTTTTACATAAAACATCGGTAATATTAATATTTTAATATGTGAGTTTCGCTTACGCAGACTAAAGAAGCAGTATAGTTAGCATTTTTACTGTTTAGAAGATGAAAATGTGCAAGGATTCAGCGCTCTTTTGCATCTTGTACATTTTCCATTTAAAATAAATACATACATATATCTCTATTATATAAACAGTGTTTAGTGAGTGTCATATTTTATCCTTCAAACATTTAAATCATATTTATACAATTTGTGTGACGAGTTGTATAATTAAATTAACAGTTTTAAAATGTGGGTTGGTCCGCCGTTATTATTTTGAAATTCATGAAAATCTATATTAACAGGTAAAATTTAATCTTATTTTCCTTAAACATAATATTTAGGGTTAAATGCGTTGAAACTGTTACGTGTTTTAACATCTTTTTATTAAATATTTAACAAAAACATTTTTTTCTAAACGAAACTTTGATATTTATTCTTGAATTCAAGGATCAAGATTTAAAATATGAATAAATCCCTCAGGATTTCATAATGTGTATTTCATAAAAACTGATGGGTTCCATCTTATCTGAGGTTACAATTACTAAAATTATATTCGTAGATCTTCGCTGTTCCTTTTTTAACTATCACTTACCTAAATATGAAATATGTAGCTAGAGAAAGATATATGATCGTGAAGCATTTCGATTTGGGATGTTACATTAACTTTTTCGCCATAATCGACTGATCGAAAGTTACACTTCTTATAATTGAACTTACAATTTTTTTTACTATTTTCTTAAAAACGGCTCTAACGATTTTAATTAAACACTTTATATCTAAGTAAGGTATTTAATATTGCAGTTATTTTCATTTTTTATCATCGATTTTAAAAGGAACAGTCTTTAACAACATTCTTTTTAAAATCGATAAGTGGCAGAGATTAAATGCCGAAATTTATTTTTTATTTTTTTTTTGTCGTCTCAAAATTTCCAATGAAGTCCTATACTGCATTATTTTTTCTTCTCATACCTTTAAAACTTTATCGACCACAGCGGGCGTATACACCCGCTCATAAATTTACCCAAGGGAGCACGGCGCACTGTGGAACGAGTTAGAGAAAACTCGTGACATCCGCTAAAATGTTTTTTGTTTTTTTTAGAACTCCAAAAACTCGATAAACTGTTTTATTGATATCTTCTAGATTTCTTGAAAATATTTTCAGTCGGCAAAATATCCACTTTTTACTGTTTTTATTGAATAGTTGAAAAGTGGAAGAATTGAAAACATAGTCATTTTGAGGAATTTTACACGGTTTATAGGTTTTGTAAAATTGCTTGGTTTGAGCTTGTGATTCATAATTTTTTCTTGAAATTTTATCAACTGTTTACTGTCATTCTACTGGACCAGAAAAAATTTAATTAATGTATAAAACTTACTTTACTTCGAATCTTTTTCCTTTTTCGTTAACAAAAATAGGTATCCTGAAATCAAATTTTTACAAAGACTGCGATTTATAAAAAGCTCCGATAATCTCCGGAAAATTGTTTTTATTTCACTTTTTAGGAGTCATTGTTAAATTGAAATTCGTATTAAGTCTAACCGCCATGATAGTTAACAAATATTTTAAATTATTTTTGTACGTATGAATACCTGAACAATTTCTGGGTGTATATTAATATCTGTTTTAACTAGACATGCGCTCAAATTTAGTTATAACAACTTTAAAACTTTTATAAAATTTACGAAAATAATCGAAATATGATTATATACACGTAAGAAATAACTAATAAGAGTAAATATAGAGAAATAAAAATTAAATTGATATTTTGTAATAACCATATGGCCAATGACGGACGTATAAGCGAGCTAGCTCCGTTCTTTCTCTCTTGAATTACCGTGATTAAATTTTTTTTTAAATAAAAAATGCATGATAATTTTTTTTAACATTCGATTGCAACTTTTGAGAGAAAAATAAATTTGGTCCATGGACAAAGATTCACTCAAATGGTTGGTTCATTCACACTTGCTTGGTAGTGTTAATTTTGATTATGTTCAAAAATGTATAACCAGTTTACGTTTTAACTAGTAATAGAAAAATTATTAAGAAAACTGAAGGAGTAATAAGGGTCAGTCATATAGAAACTGGAAAATAGAACAGCCGAGAGTGCCCGATTTTTCCCGATCCCCGTTTAATCCTAAACTACTCATGTGAGAATAGAGCTTTTTTATTGTTAGTTTTACTGATCATATATTCCATTTACATATAAATGAAACATCATGCTAAATATTAAGAATCTAGTAATATATATATATATATATATATATATATATATATATATATATATATTAATATTAACTCTTTTTTTTCAATGGTTTCGTGGTAGATATTCTCGAAAAACTCCCTAGAATTTTTACAAAAGATCTTCTTTTACATTTTCTAAACTTTTTTTTTTTAATTTTCTAGTTAACAAAAACATATTTTTTAACATTAGTATTTTGAACTCCGTAATTTTTTTGAATAACTATTTGTTTTAATTGAATATGGATTACCGTCTGTAATTTTTACTTTCACTTCCTCATACATGAAAATAATAAAACTATGAAAATACCTAAAATATGAAATGATTTCTATTCAGGTTGGGGTGGTTAAGTGAAAATTGTGTGATGCACCGCATTAGATTTTTTTAATAACGAGTGCTGTTAAATAATATGTTCAGAGTGGTTGTTCGTGTTCCCATGTAAAATGATGAACATTTAAAAGTTCATCTAGATTTCAATCCGATTAGATTCGTTCATACTTAAGCGAGGTTTTCGTAATTTTTTGTAATGAAAACCCTCCTTTCTAATTCGTTCTGAAATATATAGCAAAGAGGCGTGTTTGCATCTTTCCCTTTGGAACATTCTGCTGATTACATGGGTAAGCAAAATCAGTTCAGAGAACAAGTGACGTAACGGTGAGACGAGAAGAATGGAATGAAAGATCTGGCTCCTTAAATAGAGTTCCAGTTGCTGGCGTGGTTCCAACCCCTTCTAAAACTGACTCCGGGCATTCCAAACCTTCCCCCAACGAACCAGCCCTTAGAAGAAACAACTAAAAAAAAATGCGCTAGGTCTGTCATAGTCTTTAAATATCTCATATCAGAAAAAAAAAGAACTAAATATAGAATAAATATTTAAACATGCATTCAAATATAGAGTACGCAATCAAATATAGAGACAGAAAAGTCTTTTAACTTGCGCATACTTTTCGGACAATCAAGAAAAGAGATTAATCTAATAATTGGTCAAGGGATCAAGTCTTCAAATTTTAGAATATCTATGGGACGATAAGTTCTCCATATGGTTAAAGATACATCCCATACTTGAAGATGAAGCGTTGATCTGATGGAGATATGTTAATAAGAAAAAATCAAACACTATTAGTCATCACAGGTGGTTTTATGGCTATGAATAACTTTTCAATAGCAACTAATCAAATATAGGGGCGGGGTGGCCGAATGGGCTAACGCGTATGCTCAGCACCGCCAGTTGCTCGGCAACCAGATAACCAAAGCGATGAGATTAAAAAAGTACGAGTTCGCTTCCGGGAGGCGGAGGGGATTTTAAATTCCCCACACTCTCCCTCAGGCCCGGTGAAATCCCGTATAAGCTTATAAGGCGTGGTAGGGAAGAACATCAAACATATTCTTTTCACAAATATAACTTCATTTGATCACCATGGCTTTATTTATTTTAGAAAAAACATTTCAAAAGACAATGTTTCGGCTAGTACTAGTGCCATTTTCTAGTATGAAAAATTTCTTTACTAAAACAAATGAAGAAAATGTACATGTTGATTGACAATAAATGCATGAAATAAGCTAGTAATTATAGCTATAAATAAAACAGTTTACAAACATAACAGGTCATAGACAACAAAATACTGTAAAACATAATCCCTTACTAAAATGTATAAAATATAAAGATATATTCAGATGAATAATTATTTTACAAATGTAAATTATAAAATTGTAATGTTTCTTTTCGCTTTCTGACTACCGAAGATAAGGAAGCATTGTGTTCGGGCGAGAGGTTAAAAAAAATTGTATAATCAGAATCGAAAATTTCCATTCGCGTTTTACGTTTTAGACATCAAGGATCAAATTTGGTTCAGCGTCTGTCTGTCTGTAGTCAAATATATGTAACGGCCATATCACCAACTACCGTTAATCCGATTTTCATGAAATTTTCCAGGATTGTGAGAGTCGGTGTCTAGATGATCATATTTCAATTTCATCAAATTCCATCCAACAGTTCCGCTAACAAACGCGCAAACGTATTTTTTTAGATATATCAATATTTCAGAAAAGTCTCGTTCGATTTGGCTCAAATTTAGATAAAATATAGATATTGATAAAAAAATCAGGCAGTATCAATTTCATTGAAATCTGTCCACTATTTTCTCTTATTTATGCGCAAACATGTTTTCCTTGATACTTCTACATCTCTAAAACCGCACGTTCGATTTGGCTCAAATTTGGAGGAAAGTAAGGGATTCATTAACAGATAATTAAGTAAATATCAATTTTATATATTTCTATCCACTACTCTAAAAAAAAATACTTCCGCTTTCATATCAGTAAACGTATTATTTTACACGCCTATCGTCTAAAAACGGCTTGTTCAATTTTACTTAAACTTGGAGGAAATTTGGAGAACATTACAGAAATTACTTAGTATCAATTACATTTAATAATTAAAATTAATATAAATAACTGTTAACAGGCTGTGAAATGTGGAAGGCATTAATCATGTGTAATGGGGGTCGAGTTAATACAATATTGTTATGAGGTATTATTATTATAAAATTTAAGTATTTAAATATTTAAAATTTAAGTGTAAAATTTTATAAAATAAGTATTATAAAATTTAATAAGATTTTATTCAAAAAGTTAAGTTATAGTATATTGTTTGGTCGCTTCTAAGTGTTACTAGCATGATGCATACTGCCTTTATTTAGATTTCGTGTAATTTTCAAATTACAAATTGTAATTAAATCAAATTCAGTTTAAAAAAAAATGTATTTATGATTGTATTTATTTCTATTGAAGTTCAACCAGAACGCCGTGGTCTCGATTTCATCCTTAAACATCAAAGCTGTGAGAACTTCACTTATATTTTTATATTCCTGTTTAAATTAGTTTGATTCTGACTGAAGAAAAGTATTGGTCTCGTTAACTTCGTACAAATAAAAAGTTGAATTATTCCTCATTTTACGTGTGAAAACATACCTATTAAGTATATATAACTGCAGTTAGTGCAAAATGTGGTATGTACAAATTTTCAATTTTATTCTATATTTGACATTTTATAGTCTGTAACTGATATAAGTAGTCTGCTACAATGGAAAATATTAAAGGGCAATACAATATGAAATTATACTAATAAATCAGGAAGAAATTATTAGTTTTTATGCTCTCCTCTAAAACACGTCAATGTTTACATACGACCTTTTACACAAACAGACTGATATGCATATTCAGTATGCCCTGAATTTTTTTGTATTAATCACGAATTATCAAATATGGGAACTCTTTCCCATTTTAGTATTCGCTGATAAACAAAACTCGTGGACATGGAATACGTATATGTTGAGCGATTACTGAATTTCCGAAAACGGCTTCTCCCAGAGATTTTATTCTCATACGATAAAATTTAGATCTTGTAATAAAAATATTTTGTAGCTAATGAAAACGGTGAGGAAGTTATACTGACCTTCAGCCAGTTATTACTGGCTGAAACGTATTTGAAAATGTTGATGTTATAAAATAAATAACACTATGGTGATCTATTAGCGTTAATATTTGTGAAAGAAGAAGAAATTTAACACCATAAAAAGAAATAATGGAAGAAAGTATAACAAAATTTAGTAAAAAAAAAAAAGGAATATTTTTTTTTTGTATATTGAAGTTTAAAACGGTATTATTATTCAACCAAATCGTTCTTCATTATTTTCACTTCATGTTTTTTTCTATTTTTTATTTTTAATTATTAACTGGTTAAAATTAGAAAGTAACTTATACATTTTTAATTACTCTCATGAGTATACATATCTCTGAGGCTCCTTAGCCCACATTTCTGTCTTTTTGTATTATTCTAAAGGGACTCGTCCCAAAATAAATAAAATATTAATATTCTTATTACCATTATTATTACATAAATCTATGTCCCAGACATAAAGGGCACCATGTCCACTTTATTTATTAAATAATTTAGTAGCTAAGAAACAAATTTTAAAAGCTCAAAGTTATAGATTATTGGCTCCAAAAATTGACACAAAAATGTGACAGAATGTAATTTACCTATGGAGTACAGATTTAGTAACTGAGAGACAAATTATAATAGCTCAACGTTATGGAACATTTTCTTCCCTGAACAAATACAAAAATGGACATGTTGTTCTTTACCTCCGAGGTACAGAAAAATAACCAATAAATGTGAACAAATCAAGAATAATGACATGAACAAACTTCTTAAGATACTGTAGTATTCCCTAAATAGTGCGAAATAAGAACCTGAGGCCATTTTCTTTTCAAATGCTTAGGAGCATTATTAAGAATCGAGGAAGAAGCAAGGGTGAAAACTAGTGTATTGAGATAGGTGAGGAGTTATGTTCCTGGAGCAGGCCAAATCAGTGACATAAAGATAATAATTATTATAACATCCATAAATTAATTCAAATATCATTTAATATTTACAAGGAATACAAAAAATCTACTGATGGTTCTATATTTTTATACAAACTTATAAATTAACAATAATTTTTTACTTACTTATCAAATAAACATTCAAGAAACTGTTCACATTTATAAATACAGATACCATTATACAGAGAAGTTTTATAAACAGTCATTCTTCCTACAATTAAATTCAATTTTAGTGAACTGATCCGTTATTAGTGTGTTCAGAGTGAAAAAAAAAAAAACTAAATATATTTGTTTTACCAACAAAATAGCTTTAAATTAAATTCAACTGTTGCTAAGATGTTGTTATAGATAAAGAAGAAAATGAAAATGTAATACATCCAACAGAGTAAACCTGTATAAATATTTGCCTTAATCATAAGAACATAAGTTTGGTGTTGAAAAAAGCATGGCTGTCCATTTTGTATAACCTAAAACCAATTATAAAACCCCACAAGATCATTTATTTTCCTTCAATAGTTAAACAGCTCAAATATATTTTAAGTCCTAATGGTTGTAAAAAATAATATTAAATGAGAAGGGAGGGGTAGGTTAGAGGTCAGTCTGTTATGAGTACCAAAGGGGTAAGTTGGTGTATATTCAATTTTTACAGTAATTTAGTTAATATATTAATAGGTCATTTTCATTATTATTAAAACATCATTAGGTACATATGAAAAAAAAAATCAATTTCTTTGACACATTAATCGATTTACTTTCTTCTTGATTCCAAATAAAATATTCTTTCAACTTATAAGGAGACTAATTTAGAATCATGTTGCTAAGGAAATGTAATGTGTTGTCCAAATGCCTCAACATTTTATTTAGATAACTTAAAGATACTTCATACAGCTTTTTTGACTAGGATAAAAAAAAATGGTAAATAGACATCAAAGTTCAAAGATATTGATTTATTCCATAGTTGGTCAAAAGAAAAAAACACAAACAATATGAAACATACATAAATATTTAAAACTTAGTTTTCATCTGTAAAATCTTTTTATCCTACTTTAAATTGAAGCTTACAATCAGACAAGAATAAATAATATAATAACAAAGGCAATAAAAATCTGTTACAAATCAAACCTGTCCTGCCATCTCTGATTGTTCAGTATTACTAACAGGTTAAGGAATGTATAAAGCAATTCTAATTTAGTAGTTTAGACTCTTCTAATGTCAATAAATAGAAGTAAAATGCCTTCTAATGTAATGAAAGAACGAAAAACGTCCACTTTTTTAAAAAGTAAATGCTGAATAAATACTATATTTCACACTAATTTTAATTTAATAATGAACTTTTCTTATAATACTTTTGGATTCCTGACGCATGAAGTTAATATCATTATAAATTATTAATTATAATATTTTCATAATTAATATAAATAATATTTCATATATTCTACATTAGAAGTGCTTAGAACTTTATGTGTGAAAATGAAGAGATCAAAATAACTCTTTAGGAATAAAAATATTGATGTCACCAACTTTATCGTTTTCAGTAAAAGGAAATATAAAACCATCAGATGAAAATTAATATTAAATAAAAACTTCATATGCAAAATTAAAGTATTAAAATTTGCTGGAATAAAGGCTCAATTCATTTTTTTATTTTGCCAGTTTTCGGTGAGATAGAAGGGAGATTTTGGAGTTGAATTTGCCAAAGTAGATGTTTTTCTCTATGTATCTTCAGATTTATTATTGCATTCCAATGTATATTCCAAGCTTCATCCAACTAAGCATATATGGTTAGATAGAAGTTTTCACACGAGACACATTATATCAAATTTCATGAGACACATGATATTCATGTTGTAAAAATGACAATATTTCTAGGTTAAATAGTTGAATAGTTATTTGCGATTCTTGGAATATTTTGTTACAACACGTTCTTTGAGGATGTGAGATCTAAATGTGGTTTCATTCAAATCATTCAACCAAAAGGTTAAATAAAAAACATTCTCAAAGGAGAATACATTAAGATGTATATTATTACATAAAGATGTTTGAGAAGTTTTAACACGTTTCAGAAATGTTTAAATATTATCGAAAATTATAATATTTGATATAGTTTTTAGTATATAAAAATTTAAAGGGTTTTAACAATAATTCAATACTTTCATCGTGACCATTAGAGCCCTATCACACTTCAATCTGTTTTTTGCTTATTGCACATATGATGCTCAATTCAGTTTGATACAACAAAACGAAAATAGAAAAATCGGTTCACCAATTCAAGTGATAGTCATTGCACAGAAAATGCATTTTCTTGACCTGGATAAGAAGAAAACAAGGGCAAAAATTATGAAGATTCTCTTTCTCCATACTTTTCCATCGTTTGCCAGGACAATCTTGGCTGAATTACTGATTTGGTTTCTGGGATTTAATTATTATCTATCTTTGGTTTAAAATCCTTAACAAAATAATATATGTCATTTGCTGTATACCTTTTATTCTATAAAACATAAAGTTGTTGTCACGTTTTTATTTAAAAAAGCAGTACTCATATTGAATTTTTGCAAAATAGTGACTTGAATTTCACTTGAGGTTAAAATAAAAAGTAATATAATGTTTCTTCTTAATATAATGTTAAAATTCTTAGAAATAATGACATGGCCACATAATAAGAATACTTTGACCTGGCCTGATGAGACAGACAGGGTTACAGCCCACGAGCCTGGATTCCGAATGGGGTCCAGTCTAGCCTACAAAGTCTTAAAAGGTTTCGGTAAGGTTTTAGTACTAAATTTAATATTTGATGGGAACCTGGTGAAATCATCCTTGAACCCCTCTGTTTCTTTCCACAATCATAACTTTACAATTGCTATAGTGGGAGAAAATATAGAAAAATTCGTAATAAAGCTAGATATGAAAAAAAAGAGAAGAAGATACCAAGATAGAAAAGTACGGGGAAGAAGAATTATATGATAGGTCAAGGAAAACCAAGTTGTAAGAAAAAAAGATTTATATAGAAATATTTATTTTCATTTGTTTTCAATAAAACATAATATTATAAAGTTTTTAATGAAATTCATAAAAATTATCTCAATGTTTATAAATGTTTCAATAATAATTATTGCTATTCACAAGAAACAATTTGATTTTTATCGATAATCATATTTGCTGGTTATAATAAATAGCTTCACGTTTTCCATCCAAAATATAATAAATTAATCATAAAATGCAATTTTTTAAATGATCTTCATCTTGTTTCTCATAAGAATTGTTTTAATTTTTTAGGGGAGTCACTGAATGGATTATAAATTCATGACTATTTTGTATAGAATGATATATTGAAAACTATTTTTACTCATATTGGAAGTGGAGTATGTAGGGTAATTAATCCAACAGATCCACATCATTTTGGTTTATACTGTTGTAGGTTTGATTCTCACCTTGGTCAGTTGATATTCATTTTTTAAATTTAATTTTGAAATAAATGTTGAAATTTCCAGACTTTTTTTTTGTCCATACGTTTCTGTCCTTCTAGGCTATTTTGTTTTTCGCATTTCTTCTGGAGACTGGGTAGAGGGCGGGTGATTAATGCCAGATTAAATGCTCCCCCTCCCAGGCACCGGGACGCGAACTTGTAATTATTTTATCATGTAAATTTCGATTCATCAGGTTGCTGGGACAACGAGGGTTTTGCACACCCGTTAGCTCGTTCGGCCATTCCTGTCCTCTGGGATTCTTAGAGTTGCTTAGTAAAGGATTTTCATCTCTAGGTGGATATCTGGAGTAGATAAAAAAAGAACATCAGGTGCTCCTGCACTCCTCTTTCATCCACAAAGGTTTGTTAGAACCATTACATAGTTGTTCAGTATATAAAAAAGAAATCGTGTTTTTACTTCAGTTTTTAATAAGAAATTATGGGGGACTGATGAGAATGGATGAGGATTCAACCCAAAAGTCATTCCTTCAATCCTCATGCGTTAGTCCAATACTCTTCCTGTATTTAAATACTGCCTATTTAACCACTTCCTATCTATCCAATTCCCCAAAAAAGAAATAGATATGCTTTAAATAAATATTTAAATTATTTCATGTTTGTACCATATTTGTTTTCTAATTATTAGTATGAGAGATTATATTATGATTTATATTTGTTTTATGTTCTTTTTAAGTTACTCTGGGTTCTCAAACTCATAATTTTGTTCGTATATGTGTTCAAAAGGGACTCGTCCCTGAATAAATAAAAACCTGTACTAACTAACGGAGAGTCTTAGTTTCAGTATATTGTAAGAAAGTATTGTTTCAAGACCAATGATTGAGCAAGGAGATGAATGGGCCGAGATCACACTCCATCAAGTTTTCCTTGTCAATTAATTATTTAATAAAAAGTTACTTCATAAAGGCTGGATGGGTTCCAGGAGGGTGTGCTGATCCCATTGTCGATCTACGACTGATGTAATAAATAATTATCTGCCACAGCCGGATTCGAACCTGGAACGTAGAGCTTCAGAAGTCAGCGCCTAACTCACTGAGATATCCTCCTCCCCTTCACTCCTTCCCCAAAATAAATAAACAGTTTATTATTATTATTATTATCATCATTATATTCGTCTATAATTCAGGTTTTTAAAGTATATTTTAATAATGTACGCGCAAACAAATTGGAACTTTATAGGATTGGTCGATCAACCTTAGCGATGCGTTGAGGACATAACACTCGAGGAGCCTTTGAGGTGGATGGCCTCAGAAGAATATTGGCAATAGTTAGCCCAGAGTCCTAAGAAGGCTAGAGCATGCTCTATTGCACTGCCCCTTGTGCAACTCCACTCCTGATTATTAATATCCTTTGCAAGACAGACAAGATCTTTCGTCACAATCCTGAATCCTGACACAGGCTGCTCTCGGTGGACGAGGTCATACGGCCCCGTATGGTTTCGTATGTCTCTTTGTCTCCCCGGACCTTTGAATCAGCACCAGCTACCTGAGTGCATAACGTAATATTAGTTTTTGTCTTTTATCTCAGATCACCCATAATGAATGATATGATGCGGAAAAATAATAGAAGCGACAAAGTTTTTTTTTTTTTTAAATCTGACTTCAATGAAGTGGAAACAGTGCCAGTAGAACCGAGCTAGTGATTAGAATACATCCCCTGTTAATAGGTATTGTTTAAGCTACGTTTAAAAAAAATTAAATTACGATAAAATAAACCGTTTCATCTTTAACCATCTATAAAAACATATTAGAAAAACATACATGGATTCAAAGATTTTTCTTTAAAAATAAAAATTGTGAGGACGCCTAGTATAAAATTGTGTTGGAACGCAGAAACATCTGGGGTCGGCGGTGCAAACCTTTTTTTATCAAATTAATAACATCCGTATAAAACTTCGTGAATGACTCCATCTTATGGTGATATGTAACTTTTTTATTTGCGAAAATGATCGAAAATAGGGCGTTTTCAATTGATTTAGTTACTGAAAACTCATGAAGACCTATTTGAAAGATAATTTTATCACATATTCATGAATAAGGGTGGCCTACAAAAATATTGGGATGTTTGCCGTTACCCCCATTCCCACCATGCGCTAGCTGATCCAGGATTTAATTTTGGGGCTATAGTACATAGGTGTGAATGTGTTTTATTTATTTTGTTATCATTCGGCTTAATCTGTTATTTTACTTGTCTTGTATATTACTTTATCTTTTTATTTATATATTTTTTTTTTCTTTCTCTTCTTACTTGGTTATTTTTATTTATTTTCCTTTCTTATGTACATGTTGTGTGAATGAATACTATAGCCCTAGTACCAATGCCCTTCAGTGTGGCAGACTGTATTAATACTCAATAAAACAAAAAAAAAAAAAAAAGTTTGGTGGGGCTTCTGCCCGACAGCTTTTTTTTAATATATATGTATATATATAACGATAATTACTTCGAAAAAAAAAGAAACATACTAACTACTTATATGAACTGGTGGTTAAGTGATTCTTGAAGTCTTATTAAATGTAATTATACGAGCAATAATACTTTAGGAGATAATTTTTTCCCATAAAATATGGTTTCATTTTACCATTTTGGGGTGGATGCTTCAGCCCGAAAGCCGTCCCCCTTCCACCCCGGAGATCCGCCTATGCCAATCTGTAAAAATAACGAGGTCATCGGCCAAATATTTTTGTAGGCTACTTTTTTTCTCGGCTTTGTGGTCAAATTATCATATAATTCAAATATGAAGCAAATGGGTGTTCCTCACTAAATAGACAAAGTTAACCTGTCTCCAGATTGAAAAAGCATCACTTACGAGAATTTTCATAAATAACAAAATTGTAAATTATGATAAGATGTTAATAATTTGATAAAATTGGGTCTACACCGTGGTATAAAGGATTCAGAGATTTCGGCGTTCCATTATAATTTTCTACTAGGCGTCCTTCTACTACGTTTGAATATGTATATATATTCTATTATATATATAAATAAATATTATATATATATAAATATTCATATATATTCTATTATATGAATATTTCTAATATGTCGTTGATTTTATTTTTATTTATTTATTTGACATTATATTTGCGTCTGCGTTTGAACGAACGCATATAGCAAATGTGCTGTCGTTCGTTTTATCTGCAATTTTTTGAAAATGTATTCATGTTGTGAATAAATCCCGAGGCCACTGTTTTTTTTTTTTTTTTTTATTCTTTCAGGCTCCCGTGGTAACAGGTAGGAAAAAGAGAGAGGACAAGAGAATTAGGGTCATTAAAAGTCGAAGTGTGGAATGGGGTATTTATTACGTCTTTAGGTTTTTACTGTTGGAATGTTCATGTCGCAGTGTGTGGCATGTTTTGAAATAAATGTATTTACTATTTTTCGAAGTATTTTGGACTGTGTAGTTTGTATTTTGTTTATGTGGACGTGTTTTATAGAACCTCCAAGTTTTGCTCCGTATATCCAAAGAGGTCGTTTTATCTGCAATTTTTTGAAAATGTATTCATGTTGTGAATAAATCCCGAGGCCACTGTTTTTTTTTTTTTTTTTTTTATTCTTTCAGGCTCCCGTGGTAACAGGTAGGAAAAAAGAGAGAGGACAAGAGAATTAGGGTCATTAAAAGTCGAAGTGTGGAATGGGGTATTTATTACGTCTTTAGGTTTTTACTGTTGGAATGTTCATGTCGCAGTGTGTGGCATGTTTTGAAATAAATGTATTTACTATTTTTCGAAGTATTTTGGACTGTGTAGTTTGTATTTTGTTTATGTGGACGTGTTTTATAGAACCTCCAAGTTTTGCTCCGTATATCCAAAGAGGTCGTAGTATGGTGGTGTAGATTAGTCGCTTGTTTTTTATTTAATTTGTTCGTTTATTTTTTTTTTCTTTGTTTCATATTTTAATGTAGTTTAAATAATATCTACTAACAGGGATTGTACGTTTTGATCTAGAATTTGGTTTCAATACGTAAGTTCTTTAGTTCAACTGTTCTGCTGGTACTTGGTAATTAATATTCTTGCTATATATCTTCGATATCCACTGAGTAAATGAGGAACAAGGTCAAAAAGAAAAATTGAAACAGTCTCACAATTTTATCAAACCGTAAACAGCTTTATTAAACCTCTAGATTTTGTGTTTATTTCTTACATTTTATGTTTGCAATGATAACAAGATAAGTTATTCAAATTATACCGCCTCTCAAATACGTGTGGCATGTCACACTACATTCCTCAATTTCTCCGAAATATCAAGTACAAAATTGCTTCCTTAAGATTTTTTTATTATTCATATTTTGTTCAAATAAATTTAGAAAGTAAGGAAAAATTAAGAAAGTAAAACTATACTTCGAATTATCTCGACTTTACATTAGAGCATATGAAAAAAGTTCAAAACACCATACCTCGGCACCAAGTAGTTCGATTTAAATAATTTTTTTTTTGATTTTTAGGCAATGTTGTTATCTTTCAAATAAGCATACACATGTATAATTTTACAAATGTATAATTATATTTTCGGATTCTACATATCGCGAAACAGGGGTGTCCATTCCCCTAAGATCGATGGCGCATGAACCATTTCCCCTCTCCAAAAATTATATTATTTACCTTTTCTTAAAAACAGCGCAAGCGAAAATAGGATTAGACAAATCGTAGATCACATATAATTACACTGGCTGTAGTCTGTTCCATGGTTTCCTACTAGTCCTCTGTTTTAAAACTTTTCACTCCGAAAATTATAAAATTTTATCATAGCCATTTCAAAATGTGGTCCCCTCGGAAATTCAGAATCCAGTCAAAATGTGGCCCCCTCAAAAATTTTGATGGCGCAACTTGCACCATAAATCCTCCTTCTGGGTACCTCTGTCATGAAACGTAGCACTTCAAATTTAGAGGGAGGTAACCTTTTGTTTTACTTGGTCAATGAATGAATGACGAATATTAGATAATAATTTGGCAAAAAAAAAAAATAGTTCAACCGTTCAATGTCTGCTCGCTGAGAGTTGTTTGCAGAAGAAGAAAAAACAAAAAAGAGTTTCAATAGAATATGATATAGGATAAGAAAAGGAATTGATTAACTAAATTATCTTTCCAAATAGTGTTTTCTTAATAATATTAAATATTTGTTATTTTAAGAGGGGGAGGGGGACAATGTATAATAAAGCGATTTCAAAATTTAAAAATTAACAGAAATTTTGTTAATGGAAAGATGGAAAAACATTAAAATTGAAAACTTTATAATTTAGGATTATCTTAGGTAGAGAACCTTTAAAAAGTTCGCATTAAGGTTAGGCAATGACAATGGAATCGTACCTATATAAAATAGTTCTTATATGTTATTTTTATTTATAAGTACAAATTATCAACTTGCTTCTATTATTTTCACATTTCGTAATCTAAATAAATAAATTTTAATTAATTTTAGCGCTAGATTAATAAATACCGCGCAAAAACTATCGAAGGCCGCAGATTCTCTTAAATTTGGACTATAAAAGAATCGAATTTGGACTGAAATAATTCATAAAAGAATCAAAAAGATTTTAGAAAATTTTAAAAATTCCACAAATAGAATCCTTATCACAACTAGGCTTTAGACAGAAGAATAGAGGAAAAATTCCATCCGCTGATAAATATTAGGTATCTTGACAATTTTTAGTTTAAATAAATTTTAATTTTATTAATTATTGATTTAATTTAGTAATAGATTTATTAATTTTAATTTAGACGCCAATGTATTAATTATTTTTTTGTTTAACCATCAAATGGTTAAAATAATTAAAAAGAATAATCATCAATCTTCAAATATAAATATAAATTTTGTATTTATAACTCAGTAGAGATAAATAACGATCGTTATCAAGAGCTGAAGCAGCTCAGCAGCAGAAGCGCAGACGTTGCTCAAAAATTTTATATTAAGACTTTCATTTTACAACATAAAACGTCATCTCAAACTTTATTAAAAAATGTGGTACTGTGCGCGCATCATACATCTTTTTCTTACCACACTACCTCGAGTAGTAATTATTTTTAAATAAATTAATAAACATATAAAAATATAACTTTAACTACGAATTTTAACCTAGGAAAATTATGATAAAATCCTGTACACTACTTGTTTTGGGAGTATCAAGCTAAAAATTAACGTTTATGGTTTGCTTTCAGTTTTTATGGAAATTCTCTAATCATTTCTTTCCCTTATGCGAGTTTCTATGTGTGTTCTATTCAATAATATAAAAGTAGAAATTACAGACAACAAAAGTTAATTGTTAAGAGTTGCTCTCCATTTTCTAGCACGATTTTATAGGTTACATATATATATATATTTTTAATCTTTAATTTCTCGGTGGTATAATTGTCTTCGGTATTTCGAGGCAGATTCATATGTCCACCTTTACGATGAGTTAAAGTGACTTTTCCCTCTTCCCGCCGACAATATTTCCATATTTCCTTGGATATATCGTTTTTGATCCTTTTCCAAACGATCAACACCCGACACCCTTTCTACATCTAGAGTTCCCTAACCCGTGACCCACTCCCAGATAACAAGATCCTGTGTTTCCGACCTTTATATCCCTTCCCATAGCACTAAGACACTTGAATATTTCTTTATTGCCCGATCCACTGCCTTCTGGAATTCCTTGCCATCTGATATCCGCCAGGCCTCTTCCTTGTCCTCATTCCAATATTATCTCTACCGATTCCTTCTCACATCCCAAAATGACGTTGCACAATGAAATAAATATTATGAATCAAATTTTGACTGAGGTGAATGGTTGTTGAAATTGTTTGAGTTTTAATTTTAAGAATCAGCCCATAGTGCTTATAACATTTTGTTTTTATTTCCTCTGATTTCTGTCTTTCTTTTCATTTCAATAATGTTTGTTTTTTTCAAAATGGTTTTACTTTTTTTATTTAGTTTAATATATTTTAACTGAAGATAATGTATATATTCTTTAATTTTGATTAATGTCATTTTTGGCCGATGTGGTTCTTATTTTTTGTTCATAATTGTTATTCTTAAGGGACCTCGTCGCAGAATAAAGTTTATTTTCTATTTCTATTTCTAAAGAAGGAATTGTTGTAGGGAGGGGGGTATGGTTTTTGATGAGTGAATGGTAGATGGAATCACCGTCTGCGGATATATTTGGACAGGAATGGAGAAGACGGTTATCATCGGCTGCGAAGAAAACGGTGAATAAAAATACATTTGTCCCCACACCGACCTACGGCAGTGAATCCTGCACTATAACTTCAAAACATAAAAGACAAATGCAAGCAAATGGAAATGTGGTTTCTGAGGAGAATGGAGGGGAAACCTAGGAGGAGGGACTAAATCAGGAATACAACGATAAGAAGCAATTTAGGCATAAAACCAGCAGAAAATACACTAGAGGAAACCAGGCTACGCTGGTTTGGCCATGTCAAAAGAATGGAGGAGGGAAGAATGACCAAAACTATATATGAAGTAAAAGTGGAAGGAATAATGCCGAGAGGAAGAGCCAGAAAGAACTGGGAAGGTTCGGTCAGGGAGGATTTCGATAGGAGATGAACAAACTGGAATAGACACAGTCAGATGGTGTAAGGACAAGATAAATGGATCAAGCTCTATAAACAGGATCCTCTACACTGATCTACAGTAGAAGAGGAATCGATTAAGAAGAAGAAGAAATTTTCTGATATATTAGCACGAGAGAGATAAGTATTTGATAGAAAATAATTACATGAACGAGTTCTGCAGATAAGGCAAACTTTAGAGCAGGTGTTTCCAACTTTTTTAAGTAGCGGGAACATTTATAGGTTATAATAAAATATTATCATATTAACGATATGCAACTTTAGTATACCTATGTTTTATTAAACTTTTTCAACAAAGACATTGTTTATTTTTGGTTAGAAAATTTTGCAATATTACAATGAAGTATTATTTTTATAATATGACTCACCTATGTTAAACAATACATCTAAGTATATCTCAAGCAATGCAATCTTATTGTAGAGAGTTTGAATAGAGGAAAATGCGTTTTTCTTCGAAGTATGATACAGGTATTAGTAATTACAGGTGTTTCATCAATAATATTTAACAAATATATTACATTGTTTCATTTTTAAGTCGCAAGTGTTTACAATACTTAATAAGTTATCTGCTTTATTTGAACATCTATCAATTGCCAAGTTATTAAAAGCACTGGTCCTAAAATTAACTATTATATAATTAATACTTTTATTCCGAGATACTGCGGCAGGCCGAAGGAAGATTCAAGGTAATAAACGTCTAAACTAAAATATTCATTAGAATAACATAAAAAATTACACATTTTTTCATATGTAATTAACAGTTGTTTATATTTAATAGTTTTATATTAGCTTGTTAACGCGGAATAAAATTTTGTTCAGCTCGTTTCACAACGGCAACTTTTTTCTTCATAATTATAAGTTATATCATCACACCTCAAGTAATAAAATGAACTCATTTTTAATTTATTGATTTTATTTATTTCGACAACTTACTTAATAACATATAAAAAAAAAAGAAACAGGTATTTTGTTGTACCTAGTTACCATGGTCAACAGAAAGCCCGAATTAATAATATGAAAAATATAGATGTATTTTTCAGTTAACGGATTGAGACATACATATGAGTGTGAGTAGTAAACAATTGAGTATGCATGGAGTGGTCAAGCATTATCACAGAATGGATAAAACTTTCAGAGTATCGCACAGCTCTTCAATGTTGACTGCCTGCTCAGATTCATAGTTTTTCTTTTCCATATTTTAAAATTGATATCAGTAATACCAAATTTGGATAATTAAATGAAAAGGCTCGATACTGACAAGACTCATGAATTAATTTCCAATAATGTATTTCGCATTCTTCTCAAAAAAAGAGCACTTAGTCCAAGAACCGAATCAACATTTATTCATAATTTTTATTTTTATCATTCAATTTCCAACAGCTTGCCAAATCATTGAATGAGGGAACCCAAACGTTCTTTAGGTTCAATAATTTAAAAGAAACGAGACATCAAAAAACATTATGTAAACTGCTTAAAAGAATCACGAAATGGTGATTTATTGCCGCGTTATTTTTTTCCTAGCATGTTTTTAAAAGATCGTTTCTCAGGAATCATTGAACGCAAATAGTCTATCAGGACTAAAACAGAAGGCAATATTGGGATGTCCGGAAAATAATGCATGATTCTGAGTTTCTTGCACTGTTCAAGTTTGAGTCCACTGTCCAAAAAATATCGGGATGGAGACTTCAGCCTAGAAGACAAAGAAGATCATGGAAGGAATTCCTCTCTTGATGACGATGTTCTGCGTGCTTTGGTGGAAGAAAATCCAGAACAACTGTTCGTGAACTTGCATGGAGGAAGCTAATGTGACCATGATTACTGACTCTATTAGTACTTTCACTTACCTGTATATGTAATATATAGTAAGAGAAAGATCGCGATCCTGAAAATTTTCTAATCTGAGTTTTCAATGGAAATTCATGTTTTGATGTCCCCTTAATCCAAATAGGTTCTGCAATATGGTATCTGAGTGAGCAGCCTGATTCAAAAACGAATAGTCGTGTGAAGCTGTAATTGTGTATTTAAGGTTTTTATATGGCTCGAATATGACAGCAACATTTTCTTCAAAATCGGCTAATCGGAAGTGCTACTTTATATCATCGATTTAAGACATTTTTACTATTTTCTGGAAAACTACTCTAACGACTTTGATTAAATCTATTACATTAGTATAAAATTAAATTGAAATAATTAATCATTTCATATTGAAACCTAGGAGCTCCTTACTTCTGCAGCTGATGGAGTACGTTGGGCCACCAAACACTTTCAAAGGCGGAGGATGTGTCGAAGAATAACAGCAGAACCTATCGCTCTACTTTTCTCAACATCCCTCGTAAGGGATACTATTTGCAAGATCGCCTAATCGTTTGCATCATCTATCAAGCCCTGCAGCGCGACCATTTTTTTGCCTATCCACAGTATTATATATCGTGTATGTACCATGGTAGGCACAAGTCCATACCGGGTGGATGGACATTTACGCCCTCTTCACTACCATATGATGGTCCATTTAGGGAATGCGTTGCTTCGATGACGATATTGACTATTTCTTCTAAAGTGATGGCCTATGGTTTTTCATGCCTTTACACAAAAATTTAAGTTTTCCCACGGTCGCCCTATATGGAAGTCTTTATTTTTTTGTATTTATTTTATTTATTTATTTTTATTTTTTTTTTTTTTTTTTGGTTCTCCCTTTCCTCGCCTTTACGGCTATAAATTTTGAAAAATAACCATTTAAGCCATTTAACGATTAATCAAAATCGTTAGAGCCGTTTTCGAGAAAATGTGTTAAATCAATAATATAAAGTGCCACTTTCGGTAAGTTGCTGTAATTTCTCAGAAATATAAAAAACTTAAATATGCAATTTCACTTCCGTACAACTTTTCGTTATTGAGCTAGACTGTTAACACTCACAGGCCATTTTGTATGACTTGGTTATTTGTACTCAGGGGACCTCAAAACGTGTATTTCCGTTGAAAAATAAGATTCGAAAATTTTCATGATCGCAATACTTTATTTTACTATATATTTCATATATATAGGTAAGTTAAAGTCAAAATAACCTAATAATTTTAGCCTACCATTACCGTACCTACGGTTATTAATAAATGCGAAGCGTGGTTGCTTAGATTAAGGGGTAAGCAACGTCTTCATGTTTTTTTGAAAATAAAGCATTCTATAAAATATTTGGGTAGAGGTTCAACCGGCGAATTTAGACGTTTATACAAAGCCGAATTAAGTAATCTGTACCGGGTTATTATAATTGAGATGATGACATTGCGTTGAATAAATGGGCATGTAATTTTTTTGTGTTTTGTAGTGAAATAATTACTAAAAGCTTAATATGCAATGGACCGTCAGTTAAGCGAGCGTTAAGAGGTAGAACGAAGCGAAAGTATGGCGTTAAGGCTGATTTGGTGGAGTTAGGTTTGATGGTAGCCGGTGGAGGGAGGTGTGTTGTGTTGGCATCGAACCTTTGTGTTAACTCAGATTTTTATTATTATTAATTTTTGGGCTCCCAAAATGTTCACTGTTTAGGATCCACACATGTCATGATCAGCCCCTGAACTTATCTAACGATTAGATTATGTCCTAATCAAGTGTAATGATGATTGTGACGGAAAACATCATTCTGACATATCGTTTTGTTTCTGAACCTGAAAATTATTCCAATCAACTCAATTATTTTAGGCAAAATTAAAACAATATAATTTATCCTATTTAGCATGCGTTATAAATTTACTTAGATTGGTATTCAAATGTATCTTTAATAATTATGTTTAAATTAAATAAATTATTGAAATTAACTCTATGTATTTATAACTACAAGGTTTTTAGAAAAAGTCTTTAATGAACAATCCATCATATAATAATTATGAAAAGAAAAAACATTTACTACATTTTACGTTTTCTTTGGAAATTCAAATTTAATAATTTTTCACGATTTTTGCGCAAGCTATCATTTCATACATTCTTTTCCTTAAATGTAATCTGGAATAAGTAAAAATATTTTTAAAAAAAAATGGTGGTACCACCTATCCGTCTAAAGGCCGACCAACCCTCATTTTACAAATCATACAACTGCTTATTTAATTGTACTACTCGTTGTTCACATTGTATAATTTTAATTTAAATGTATTCTGTAGTACAGATTGTATTTTTTTATCAATATAAAATAAAATAAACTAAAATCCACAGTTCGGACAAATTTTTAATTTCTTTAAAATTCTATATTATACATTTATGTTAATATATAATTATAATTTATTTATGTTATTATATAATTATAATTATTCTTATTTCCAATTTTAACCATTATAAATATTCAACTTGTTCAGTTTCATATAAGCGCAACAATAATTTAACAACAATGATATTTTCATCATTGTAATTCAGCCGTGTAATTGGTGCTAATTATAAAGTTAATATGAGAGCTCATGTAACCTCCTACGCTCCTAAAACTAAAATAAAATAATATCAGTTTTCCAGTTCTTTTGGAACTAGAACTTTTTTCTTGCAACTTTCAAGTAAATGTTTTACAGAATTTTTATTTTTTAAAAGTTTTTATTTGAAAGTTAAAAGCGCTATAAAGTCGATCTAAAAAATGACTTTTCTACTTAACTACTCAAACAAACGACACAAAAAATGAGAATCTTGTGTAATTCATTTAAGACAAATTATAACTCTAATCTAAGGCCAATTATAGTTTATTTTTCATTTAATGGAACTTTTATTTTAAGAACTTTTTTCCTAAAAAGTTTCACAGCATCGGGAATGAAGTCATGAATTATAATTCAATAAATTATTACTGTATTTATTCTGAGAAAATTTCCTTTAGAATAATACAGAGATAGTAATGTGGGCTTTGGAGCCTCAGAGAATAATCACAAAAAACAAAAACAAATAGACATAATAAACAAGAAAAGTATACTTTATCTTCTAACTTTATCTATTAAAAAAAATAAATACATATATTTAAAACAAGCTAATAATTTATGTAAATATTTACAATTTTATAGAGATTGAACGGCTAAGAGGTGATTAAACAGGCGGGGTGGGTTAAAGGGGGGACGGTATTGGAACGACGGATGCAGAGAGGGATAGAATTCCATAGAGATAAGGATCGAATAATGAAAGATCTTTCGAAAGCAGCAGTTTGGTGGGACCTTGTGTACAAACCTGAAGACCGGGTACGGGTTTTGCAGGAGTAGACCGAGGATTGAGTACTGCGGGATTAGATGACTTGGAAGTAGAATGATGCCAGGAAATATGATAGCATGATGGATAGATAATGCTACTTCTGATGCGGAGTACCGGAAACGACTGAGCAATAGTCATCTGCAACGAAGGGCGGGGTTAACGCGTGTGCTCAGCACCGCACGTTGTCCGGCAACCTGATAGCCGACGTTATGGAAGATGAAAAGTACGAGTCCGCGTTCCGGTGACGGAGAGAATTTGAACTCTGGCATAAATCTCCCTCCCTTATACCTCCCCGTTTCCCTCCATGCCCCCACCCCTTCCCCTCAGGCCCGAAAAAACCTTATAGTCTAAAAGGGAGGGAATCTACGAGGAAGGGAAGAACACAAAAAAAAAAAGTCATCTGCATCGCCTTTAACTGCCTAAGGGCACCAGAATGATGCGGAAAACTGCAATTTGTGCGCACACAAAACGAATTTCTTCAAATAGTGACGGAGCAGAAATGTCGGTATTACAAAGATTTTCTGTAGGGGTGCAAAAGCTGCCCTGGGCCCGGCACCCTTCAAGTTGGGAAGAGGCTATTTTCTACTTTTTTTTGTGTGTTTAAAAGCAGAGATACACATAGTTGTGTGATATAACATTACTGCAAAACTCATGCAGCCGAAAGGCAAGGCAGGGAAGTTCTTAAAATTTATTCTATAAATATTTATACAATAATAATTTTAGTTGACGGCGTGTATTACCAGGTAAAATTTCAATTATGACCGACATGGTTTATTGTTGTCAATCTGTAAAGGGATCCTACAGGTATAGAATGACCCATTAGTGATTATTGGGGATCAATTTTGAAGTATATATATATGTATGTATATATATGTATATATATATATATATATATATATATATAAGATAAAGACCGGAGACTGGCGATATCAGCCTTAATACCATCTTGTAATGTAAATAAACATAGCAATTGTATATAAGGCAGATTATTGACGAATAAAGCAGTGTTTATTCAGAAGCCGTGAGTATTGTTTCTCGTTCCTCTTTCCTTTTTTTTTTTATTTTTAAAGCCCGGAGACGCTTAACTGGTGCCGAAACCCGGGAGAACGTCAGGAGAACACGGAAGTAAAATTTTTTTTTTCTGTCTTTATTTTAATTTTTTTTCTCTTCTCCTAGTCATAAGGAAAAGACGAGATGCCGACAGAGGGCATAATTCGACCAGGAGTGTTGAACGCACCTGAAATGCCGCAACCTCAGGAAATGCCGATAGCGCAGATTCCTCAGATCGCCCCTCAGGTTCCGCAGATTCCGCAGATACCTCAGATACCTCAAGTACCGCAGATACAAGAGATCCCTCCCTTACCTAGGGACACATTGGCAGAGGCGCATGCCAATGCATTGGAGTGGATGAAGATAAGGGCAGCGACCACGCAGGATCTACGGAGAGCAATCGCAGACCTGGAGCGATTCGGGGGCGAGATAGGTGAACTTAATCACTTCCTGAAAGGCGGAGACCGCCTCATATCAAGAATCGAAGCAAAGGTGGCGGAGGACCTCGTGAACCTGGGAGACGCAGAAGCACTGAAGGCAGCTCTCGTGTGCCGAGTGAGGAGGAACATCCTCAACCAAATCCAAGCGGACGAGGAGACACCATGGCCAGTGATTAAGGAGCGTTTGAAGAAGGCTTTCGGAGGGGGCCGATGGACGCCGGAAGAAGATATCTTCCAAATGTTTAGGGAGTGTCGGTCCCAACGCCAAACAAGAGGACAGTATGCGGGGGTACTAGTGGCGAAGTACAACCGCATAACTGAGAAAATGCGTGAAACCATGAGTGTGGGAGAGGTCGAGCTAGGATGGAATTCCTTTCGACAATACTCAAGGTTCAGTTGGCTAAGGAGACTGGGAGAAGGGACGGACTGCCTAGAGAGCGATCGTTCCTCGAGTGTGCCCAAGAAATGATAGATCTGAGTGCAAGAGAGGAAGAGACGCGGATGGAAGTAGAAGAACCAGGGTGGACCCGAGTGAGTGACAGACGACCCCGGACAGCCCAGATAGGGTGGAGGAAGAGGGAAATGAAACACCCGAACGGAGAAAAAGCCACGACGGGCGAGAGAAGATCCGGACAGTCCAGGCCTAGGAATGGACCCCGGAGGGAAGACGAAAATGTCACGGGTGCGGGAAACCGGGACATTTGGTAGCACAATGTCCGCGCACTAGATGTTTCGAGTGCGGGACTGAAGGGCATATTGCCAGACAGTGCCCGTACATGTTTCGCAGGAGAGAGAGACCTCTAGACGAGCCAATGGAGGTGAACGCTCAAAAGTTGAAAAAACGAGCTAGGATGCAGCAGAGAGACGGATCTTCGGAAGAGGCAACCGAGGAGTCGGGGACGTCGGGAACGGAGACTGACGAGCCAGCCAGCAGTGGAGGCGAAGGAGGCAGGAGCAGCCAACGGAGCGAGCAACGACGAGCGACGGCGGTAAGGAGGAAGCGAGGTGGCATCTGAGAAGGGTGTCAGCAGAGAGGCGACCGCACAGCAACCTGCAACAATATTAGAGGTAAGCCATGCTGGTTGCCGATTATTGAAGTAGATGGGGGAGTGAAGTGTCTCGTGGACACAGGGAGCTCGAGTACTATCTTGACTCGGGGGCGTTGGGGAGAGTGTGCGGGAGCGAGAGGGTACTCCGGATACAAAACTGTGGCTGCCAGCTAATCACTCTGGGTGGTCCCTGTAAAGTAGAAGGGGAAGCGTCAATTACGCTTGACCGGTGGGCAGGGAAAAAGGGGGAGCTAAGGGTGCATGTGGTAGAGAGCATGGCGCGGGAGTACCAAGTCATAATAGGGTGTGATCTGTTAGGACAGGTAGGGGTAAGTATTAGAAACCGTAGAGGAGCTTGGAGTATCAGGCTGGGAAAGAGGAAATTTGGATGTATAGGGGTCGCGAGAGAAAGAAGGGTGCGGATAGGAGCGGTGAACAGGGTGGAGGACTGGAGAAAGGCGTTACAAGCGGAGTTCGTAGATATTTTCTTCAGGGAGGGCGAGGTATTGGGGGTAACAGGGAAGACGGTACACGAAGTTCCACTGAAGCAAGATAGGGTGACCTACGTAAAGGAAAGGAGATACCCGCAGGCGATGAGGCAGCATATTCGGGAAGAATTGGAAAGCCTGAAGGAGCAAGGGATCATAGTCGATAGCACCTCGCCATTTAATAGTCCCCTGTGGGCAGTGAAAAAGAAGGCAGCGCCGGGGGATAATAAGGAAAAATACAGAGTGGTAGTGGACTATCGTAGGTTGAACGATAACACGGTAGACGAAAAGTACCCCCTAGATTCGAAGATATACTTGATAGGTTGAGTGGGGCCGTGGTGTTTAGCACGTTGGACCTCAAGGCGGGATACCACCAAATACGGATGCACCCGAAGGACCAACATAAGACGGCGTTTACATTCGAAAGGGGGCATTACGAATTCACCAGAATGCCGTTTGGTCTGAAGAATGCGCCCATAACGTTTCAACGCCTGATGGACGAATTTCTGAGGGGGATCGACGACTCCGTATGTCAAGTATACATGGACGACCTGCTGATTTTTAGCAGAACGGAAGCCGAACACGTGGGGCATTTGAGGTCGGTATTCGAAAGGCTGCGACAATTCGGGCTGAAACTGTCAAGTGAGAAGTCCCTGTTGGGACAAACGCGAATCAATTTTTTAGGCCACACTATTTCTAGCGAGGGGGTCAGACCGGATGCAGCAAAGGTGGAGGCTATCACACGAATGGCGGTGCCACGGGACGTTAAAGGGATTCGTAGGCTTCTCGGGACGCTGAATTATTATAGGAGATTCGTACCTGAGATGGCAGAATACTTGGTACCTATCAATAACTTGCTGAAGAAAGGCGCGAGGATCGTGGTGACACCGGAAATGGAAAATAATATTCGGAAATGCATGGATAGGTTGCAGGCAGAACCCGTATTGGCGTTCCCGGATTTTGAGAAGCAGTTCAACGTCACCACCGATGCGAGCGAATACGCGTTGGGGGCCGTTTTATCCCAGGGCAGAAGTGAGGGTGAACGTCCGATAGCATACGCGAGCCGACGGCTTACGAGCGCGGAATCACGGTACAGCGCGTTAGAGAGGGAGCTACTCGCGATAGTGTGGGCCATCGACCATTTCAGGCCATATATATTTGGGAGGAAGTTTCGAGTCCACACCGATCACAAACCCCTTCAGTGGGTAGGAAAACTTAAGGAAACCTCTGCGAGGGTCACGAGATGGAAAGAATTCCTTAGTCAGTACAACATGGAGGTGGTGTATAAGCCGGGAAAGGAAAACGTGGTGGCAGACTGGCTCTCTAGGGCCATCATGATCAACGCGGTAGAAGAGGACGGAGGAGGTCCATCGCGGGACGTGCGCCAATTCTTGAGGGAATGGACTCCTGAGGGTGAAGGGGCAGATGATACCGTCAGTATAGAGGACAGGGAGGGGTCCCCGGAAGAAGAGAGCTCAGCGGAGGAAAGACCAGAGGCGATGGAGGAAATAGACGAAATCATCAACGACAAGCATAGACAGGTAATCTGGAAAACCAGGACAACAGGGATCATGAAAATAGATTACCGAAGATACGGGAAAAGTAGGATTCGCGTCATTTGGTCGCAACCCGGGGTGAGCGAGGAGCAAATCCGTACGGCACTGAAGGACGCCACGGAACCGGGAAAGACACACCATCTCTATGTTGGGAACAACACGGTATGGGAGAAAATAAAGCGGATGTGGAGATCCGAGCGGATAGGCATGGATAGAACGATCATCCGGTGCAAGTATGCAGTGGAAACCGTACAGGATGAGGAGCAGCAACAAGCAATTACTTTGGCATACCACCAGGGGAAGACCAACCACCGAGGCGTCAACGAGACGTTGCAGGCATTACGGCGAAAGTATTTCTGGTGGGGAATGAAAAAATCTATCCAAGGAATCATCGGGAAATGCGAGGTATGTATGCGCACAAAGTATGATCGACACCCCCCCAGAGGAGTTCAGGAAGAGACACCTACAGGGAATATGCCGCTACAAGACCTCCAGATCGATACATTCACCTGGAAAGGGTTCAAGTGGGTCACGATCATCGACACCTTTAGTAAAGTAGCTATGGCACATCAGGTCATGGACAAGTCTGCCAATGCAGTTGCGGAAGCCCTACAAATCTGGATACAGTTTTACGGAGTTCCCGAGAGGATCACATCAGACGGTGGTAGAGAATTCGACAATACCGCGATTAGGGAGGAGGTGAAAAGGTTAGAGGTTGTGTGGCATTATAACACACCGGGACACCCTAAGAGTAGAGGAGGAATCGAACGCTTGCACAGCACGTTGAGTGACCACATCCGTGTATATCAGGGAGAGAAAGGGTTGGAGCCGGATGTTGCGATGAAGAAAGCCGTAACAGCTTACAACCATTCGATCCACTCCGTAACGGGGTTTTCACCTGTGGAAATACTATTCGGGATGCGCAGGCCAAGGAGAGATTGGGGGGAAACAACGACCAATGAACATCTCGTAGAGCAAATCCAGAATACTAGGGTAGAGGTAGGAAAGACGTGGGGGAAGGTAGCGGGGAGAATTCAGCGGGAAAAGGAGAAGCGGGTAGCGCGGCAGAATGTGCAGGTACGTGACCGAATGGGAGAATTAAAAATCGGAACAATAGTGTATCGTAGAATTGGAACCAACAGAGGGAAACAATTGTTACGGTACGAGGGCCCATTCAGAGTGGTTGCTATTAGGGAGCATAATCTGGTAACCATTGAAAGCATTAACGAACCTAAGAAGAGGAGAACTGTTCATATTGAACAATTGAAGCTCCCAATGTTAGAACCGGTACAGAAACCAATTGATTCGTAGTACCCTTATCGCGTATTATAAAAAAATATGTTTTTTTTTATTATTATTACTGTTGATGATGTCATTTTTTTTTAATTATTTTTGTTGTTCTTGTAAATAAAGATATGGCAGCATAATAGAGGTGATTGTAATTTTTATAGGATTAAGAGTTCTGTTCCATTGTTAATAAGACGTTGTGTGTTTACTTTCTGTGGTTTATTTCTTTTTATTTATTTCTCGTTCCAGCGGAGTGGAAGTGAGGTTTGGTGTACTTTAAGTTTATACTGGTACAAATAATTGTAAAGGGTTAAGGCTGATACCGGTGGCTCCGATCTGGGAATTTATAAGTTTCCGAAAATCCTATTCGTAAACTGGTGGGGGGGAGATAAAGACCGGAGACTGGCGATATCAGCCTTAATACCATCTTGTAATGTAAATAAACATAGCGATTGTATATAAGGCAGATTATTGGACGAATAAAGCAGTGTTTATTCAGAAGCCGCGACTATTGTTTCTCGTTCCTCTTTCCTTCTTTTTTTTTATTTTTAAAGCCCGGAGACGCTTAACTTATATACATAAGCATAGTGTTGCCCCAAATGCGAGACCCAGAGGAGTCTTGGTCTTGCAAACTCAGTTTCGTCATGGACTTGGTCTTGCACAAGAGTCTCGCAACAGTCTTACAGTACTGTATTTTGTAGATAGGAGAAACCTAACTAAGCCTGAATGAAAAATTAGAGAAATTAAATGCAAAACTATATTGGTTATACCAATTATTTACATATAACTAAGATTGTCGAGTATTAGTAACTATTTTGTCTTAATTTTTTATTAAAAACATCGATTTTTTTTACCAGTCCTGGTCTTGGTCTTGCAACAGTTAGGCGGCCTTGGTCTTGGTCTTACAAAGTGCAAGACCAAGACCGATTTTGGGCAACACTACATAAGCATTTCATAATAGTTTGAAAACAATATTATTATGTTTCAATTCATTTATCAGTAATTCAATTCCAGTGTAATGATTTTTTGTTGAAGAAATCGTAAGAATTTGATAACTAAATTATATCCTTAAGTATTAATTACCACAATAAAATGAAAATGTATTAATTTTGTTAATAATTATAGAAATCAAGAGTGGAGACACACGGAAGGTGGGGATGAGTCTGTAACGTCATCACTCAAGCTACAGTCCAAATCACGAACTTGGGAACGAAGGATGTAACAAAAGTTCTTATTGAGATCGAAGCTTGTATTGGTAATACCTCAGTGTACGTAAGTAGTACATATTTAATTAGTATTAAATGTTTAAGTACAATTTTACAAATTTAATACACAAATAGGTTAATAAACAGTCAAGTTATATATATATATATCAATAGAAACTATCTAATTATCTAATACACACATACATAAAAGTACTTTAACTTATAAATATTATTTATTTAAAAAATATATCGCTACTATTAGAGCTAAAGATCTTGAGTAAAACTTAATTTATTTTACAAGAGAGTATAAAAACTGATTATTTCTTTATGATTTATTTCTATAATTTCATATTTCATTTCTCTCTGTTATTTCCCATTCTATCAGACTACTTGTTGAAGTTGCATACTACGAATTATCACCTTAAGCACAAATAGAATAAAAATGGAAAATTTTTACATACGAACTTTGCACTAGCAGTAGCAATATTTATTTATTTTTATTTGGCTTTGTATTACCAAGTTTTGGCTATTATTTATTGTTCGCCGTTCATTAGAAATCATTGTTAACATATTTTGACTAATGAAAACAAAATTTACTACATTTATATAAAAAAAAAAAAAAACAATAAAAAAAAGTAGGTACTTTATTATCTGTAAACATCTATCTACTTATTTTGTACTATATTATATCTATAAACAATGTATCACAAATTTATCTAGAAAACAATTTCTTCATACTTTGCCTTGGTTCAACGCATCAATGCACTTCAATTAGTTGAAAGTCGAGGCATTATATTGAAAAATAAAACAAATAAAATTTCTCACAAAATACAACTTTTTTACAACAAAGGGGTACATCTTGTCCGCCCAACTGCAGACCTATCGCCACTTTACAAATTATACAAATGTATATTTAATTGTACTACTCCTTGAAAGGGAGAGGAAACTTAAATACAAATATAATTTTTCATGCAGTCGTCTTCAAAGCTTTAATATACATTTCACAAGACGTTATCAGTATTCTCTCCAAGCATATCTAATCTGTTCGCCTTTCAGCTTTCTATTTACTTCAAACAGTTATATATTATGAAACAAAGAAGTTATTTTAATGTTAACTGATGGTGAGCGATGGTGTTGTTTCTGGTATATTAACTGATGGCGAAAGCGTTCCGAATATGAATGCTATTGATAAACAATAACAACAAGATAGAAAATAACATTTCATCTCAGCCGATGGGCTTTTGGCGATAATAGAGTAAAGGAAACAAGTTCAACTTTTTTTTTTCTTGTGAATAACAACGTTGTGTTTATTTGTTGTCTATTTTCAACAAAATATTGATTTCTATAACATATTTCGTCATTTATTTTCAGATTCCAAAATAATGATTCGGTTCTCTCACAGATATCCGTTAATAACTGACCGCGGTGACGGAACTAGGTAGGGGCAGAGGGAGAATTTGCCCCGATTGCCAAAATATACAGAAATTTGTTTTTAAACTTAAGTAAGAATCATTTAAATTTCTTTTTACATTTTAATTGTATATTTTAATTCTATGAAATGAGGTAGTATTATCTGATGATGATACTTTTTTTAAATAATTAACTAAAATCAGTGCCGGACTTGGACGCTTCGTCAATGATGTCATATCTCCCCAAAAAATTAAATATAAAATCAGCCATTGTCCCCAAAACACAAATTCCTTTTCATACATTTTTGAAAAAAAAAAAAAAGCGTATTCTCTTCATAGAACTTCCTTATTAACAATTTATTACCGAATTATGTATTTACTAATTTGTTAATTATTAATTTCTATTATAAAGGTTATTACTATGAAAGAAAAAGAACAGAAAATATATAAAATAATGTTTAAGTTGTCCTTTAAGGACAGTTGAAAACCAAATGCTTTTAGGAATAAAATTATTATTGACAATTTTTATCATCTGGATAATAAAAAATCTGACGTTATCTATTATCTTTTTATTTGTTATTCGAGTTTTTCAATAGAAGTTGGAATAATTTAATTTATAATTTTTTTAGCAAGCCTTCTTTAGAATTGCGGAATAGTCTTATCTAGTTGCCCGAGAAAAGTGAACAATATTACAAAATAAAATGTATCTATTAATCGTTATATAGATAAATATTCCAATAATGTCCAATCCTAACTGGACCCAAGGATCTGTCAGTTATAGTTATAACTTAAAATTTATTTTCTCGTTTTAATCGCTATTCTTTTAATTTAATGAATTAGCGGCGTAATTATTGTTATTCGTAGTTATCTTGCTTAGTAATCCGAAAATGGAGACTTGTTTTAGTCATTCAGAATTTAAAATCCCCTCCGGCACCGGGACGCGAACTCGTACTTTTTTAATCTCTCAAAAATCTCTGTTATCTGGTTGCCAGGCAACTCACGGTGCTGTGCACACGCTTTAGACCATTCGGCCACCCCGCCTTCTGGTTATGGAAGTACTTAAATGGCGAGAAAGATAATCATAACCGACTCAAGGAATCGGTCGCCATCGTTCTCTTTCGGGTAAACCTGAACGCATTCGGCACTCCATGAAAAAGTGCGACCGAAGTGTTGTGGGCGTGTGTGCACAGCACCGCCGTTGCCCGGCAACCTGTTCTATGAGACAATGGATTTTAAATAGTCGCGAATTCCCGTCCCGGTGCCGGAGGAGTCTTTTAAATCCCCGTCCACACCCCCTGGCCCAGGAAAACCCCATATAGCCTTAAAGGCAAGGAAGGGGAGAATAAAAAAAAAAAAGTGCGACCGAAGTGATTGTAAACAACACGTAATCCATGGGGAGCTCATGTGAACTAGTACCAATTTATATCTTAACCCAGAAAACATTCACAGGGGTATAAGCGTACTCCAGGCCATGAATTATTTCCATGTTATTTACAGATGGTGTTCCAGGAGAGTGGAGGTTTCTGTAGTTCACAGTCCCACACGGTCGCACATGTATAAGGATGGGCGATAGTCCAGTCGATAAGTCGATTGTGGAAAACTGGACTATCGCCCATCCTTTTATATGTATACATCCTTATATATTTATATCTTTTAATTCCCAATAGTCATTTTCTAAATTTAATTTGATATTAGTTTAAAATATAATAAAACTGTGATAACGTCATTGTATATTTTGTTTATACAAAAGTAAAAGGAGTAATAAAGGTAACTTTTGTTTCCATCGGTTCAGCTGAGGTTTTAAAAAATTTTCTAAGAAAATTATTTTTCATTTTCAGGGTTTTTCTTGTACGATTTTTGTTTCAATTTTACGTATTGGTAAAAATAGTTTTGATGACGTGGCCTCATATTTCTATCCATTTATTGGGTTTCCATAAAATAATGCAGGATTTTGGTTTAAAAAGAAAGATTTACAACTGTTTTATTTAATCAAAATAGTCTCGACTACTATCAATACATTTCGGCCAACGTGTAGACACCTTTTCCATTCTCTCGGAATAGAATTTCCCAACGCCTTTTCTAATTCCCTTTGTCCTTTTTTTGTTACTTATGTAGTGGTCCAGGTGTCTACAAAAATGATAATCCGTAGGCGAGAGATCCGGAGATTATGGCGTATGTGGCAGAGTTTCATACCAAGTTTTTGTGACGTCAGACGTGAGAAATGTGGCCGGGCATTGTCATGCAACAAAATGTGCCCCTTTGATCTGATTTACCAAAAATGGCTTCATTATTGCCATTTTTGATGCATTACATTAATTTGGTTATAATACGATTTGGCATTGATGATTACTCCAGAAGCAGTAGTTTATCAAACCGGATGAGGCCCACCAAACAATAACCATCAGCTTTTTTGATGAGTTAAGGGATTTGGAAAATGTTCTACTGCTTCTTCTTTGTCGATCCACTGTCCAAAACGTCTACTGCTATCGTAAAGTATCCACTTTTCATCACAAGTAACAATTCTGGACAGAAAAGGTTTGTTTTTGTTTCGACAAAAAGTGTAGCAAAAACTTCATAATGGTGTTTTTTTTTGGTGGTCGTTTAATGTGTTTGAAATCCAACTTTCAAGCTTCTTTACCTTTCCAATCGCTTTGAGGTGGTCATCGACGGTCGATTTCCTAAGGTTAAGTTTCCCTGCAAGTTCTCGAACAGTCGAAAGAGAGGAAGTCCTTCCACGACCTTGTTTGTCTCTAAGGCTGAAGTCTCCATCCCGAAATTTTTTGAACCACCGTTGAACAGTGCACTCATTGATGTTGCTCTCGCTCCACACTTGATTGATGTTTCTGGTAAAACAAAATTATACGAAAATCACGCGTTTATATCTAAATAAAAACTGAATTATTTCTAACCAGCGATGTGCTACAGAAGTAAACAAACATTATCGTTCGGAAGAGGATTAATAAGTGTTGACATTCATACAAATGAATAATCCAGTAAACATAAATAGTCCGTTATATAGAGGGTTATTTTAAAGAAAACACAAAATCGTGCATTATTTTCAGGGCAACCCAATGTTTTCATTCTAACAGTCTTTCATTATCAAACACTTCACTCTCACATTTTTATGTTGTCACTATACCTCTTATATCAATAAATGGATAGAAGCATGAACACATGTTATTAAAATTATCTCTTTAAGTATATAGGGTGTCTCGTAAGTGGAGGGAAATGTTTAACAGGTTGATAGCAGACATCAAGATCTACACATAAACTTTTCCAGCAGAAAAGTAGGAAATTTAATATTTATGTTTTTTAAGCGAACGGCGTTTTTGTTGCACAAGAAGCAATAACTTAAAAAATATTTCATTTAAGTAATTAAGCATTACTACATAGTAAACTAGATAAAATTTACTTCAAATGAAAGTAGATTTTGTCATTGCTAAAACTATTCAAAGAGGGCTATTGAGCGGTACAAACACCGCTAATTTACTACCGTTACCTTCTACAACTTTCTATATTCGATATTGTTTTTCTGACCAGTAATGCCGGAGATTCATTTTCGAACTGGAGAAGCATTTTTCTTTGTTTCTCCTTTATTCACTTATCAAATTCTTTCAAAAGTTATATTTAGCTTTTTTTCGTAACTCTTAATAATGAGAGATAGTTAATTATTTCAAATAAACCATATTAAAAATACTTTAGAGGAAGTCGTATATGAACATTGGACATTAAAGCCCTATTAAGTGACATCAATGGGGATAAGACCTAAATGATATTAAATATCACTTAATTATACAGTGATACACCGAGTTTAATCAAAATCGTTAGCGCCGTTTTTGAGGAAATTGTACAAATGTGTTTCACCGTTGATATAAAGTAGATCTTCCAGTTGGCTAGGAAAAAGTTGCTGTCACATCTAAGGCATATATCTATCTTAAATACGCAATATCAGTTTCGTACTACTTTTGGTTTTTGAGCTAGACTGTTCATATACACACAGACCATTTTTCGGAACTTGGTTATTTATAATCAGGGGACCTCAAAACGTGTATTTCCGTTGAAAACTCAGATTCAAACATTTTCACGATCGCGATACTTACCCTTACTATATACTACATACATAGACAAGTGAAAGTAAAAATTATCTATAAAAGTATTATTGTTGGTGTAATTATTTAATAAGACTTCAAGAATCAACATTTCATATAGGTAGTTAGTTTCTTTGTTTTTCTTACAAATTAATTATTGTTATATATATAAAAGGTTTCAGGCTGGAGCTCCCTCCCCCACCAAAAATAAACTAAATCCTGGATCCACTAGTGTATTAACATATTGTCTACAGTCAAGCATTTCTTCGTCATTATTATACATTTGAATGGATTTAATACAATTAATATGTTTTTATTTTATACAAAAAAAAATCTATTGGCATACTAAAATCTAGAATTCCTTTCAGAGTGGAACTCTCAGTCAAATATAAGGAAGCAATAATTTTTTTTTACAGGTACAATGGCTAAAGAAGTTGTGCTCCTCGATGGCGGGTTTTCAACCCAACTTGCTAAATATGTCGGCGAGCAACTAGATGGTGATCCTCTGTGGACTGCTAAATCTCTTGCCCAGAGTCCAGAAAAATGTACATATGTTCACAGAGACTTTGTATTAGGTATGAAAAAATTACTTTTAATTCCTATAATACCAAGTGTTTATTAACAACTAAGCATCTCTTCTAACAATCAATAGCTTTAATAGTAACAATCTATCTTTACAATATAATACAATATTTTTTCGTCTTAACTATCCCTTTTCCGATTTTCTCAGAAGCGATGGATTTTGATGAATAAGGTATCGAACGAAAAGATATTAAATGGAGCAGTGGCGAATCATCGTAACATCTACCCGAAATTTCAGAGGAAAAAAGCTATGAATAGAAAGAAACTTTATTTGCAAATTACCTAAAAAGCGTGCATTTTATTTATTTTTTAGACCCATGATTATTTGAAAATTTACTTAATTCCCTGTAAAACGAAAAAAAAAATCATGAAAATCGATTAGAAACTTGTAAATTTGAACCGATCCTAGGAGCAAAGTGGGTTCTAATAATTTTTTAAGAAGAAACAGAACTAAAATGTGTATTTCGCCTCTCGAAGAACCCTCAAATACAAATTTTCATAACAATCGAAAAATAAAAATTTGTACAAAATTTGCTACAAAATAAAAATATCGAAATCGGACCGTTATGAGCAAAGATATGGACTACAGTAAATTGCAGAAATGTTTTGGTTTATTATTATGAATTACTTGTTTCAATTCGACCAAGAAATAGAAAATGAATTCCTCCACTTCCAAACTATTTTATCAGTTCTTCTCTGAACAATATTTTATGCGAATTATTCGCACGGTCCAGCTAATTAAATAGGCAACACATTTAATAAATAGACGTTAAGTTTAATGTTTATCAAAAAATTATTTTATCCGAATTCAAAGATAATTTTATTTTGAAGAGAAGGATGGTTGGGTGATCAGTCAAAATAAAAAATAGTAAAAATAAATAATTATATTTATTATTTATTTTTGCTATTTTTTATTTCAACTGATCACCTAACCATCTCTCTCTCTTCACTTGTTTACTGCAGTCAACCATCAACCTAGAATAATAATTTTATTCTGTTTTATTATATCATAACTAAGTTATGTCTTGATGAAATCTATAAGTAAACATTTTCTTAGTCTCTATTTTTTTAATAAATAAATAGATATCTTATTAATGACAGCCAGAAACTGTAACGTCATAGCAAGCTGAAATAGCTCTTAAAGTGGTTTCATGAAATCAAAAATCATTAAATATAATCAACTATAGCAAATATGAGGTAACTGCATCTCTTGAATCACATTTTCTATATACATATTTATAAAACATAACATTATGTACTATAAAAACATTAAGTATATATCTTTCATGGAGAATAAATAAAATAACCACAACACAATTTTTCACAAACAACCAACCACAAACAAAATTTAGCAGAATATTTTTAACTACCATAAATTTTGACCCATTGCTGATAAATTATCAAAAATGTAAGTACTTTTAAATAAAATAAAATTGTCTACATCTTTCTTCCAGTAATGTTCCAGTAGAACCGAACGCTGAATAGTTCAAAAGACGAGATGACAAAATCAATTTACCAGAAACTATTGACATAAAAAAGTAAATATCTCAAAAAATTCACAAACAGGTACAATCTGAAAGGAAATTTTTCATCAGGTTTAATTTTCATTAATAAGGATACGAGGTTTTCTTTAAGACCCACCGTTTTCGAGATATAAGTGAAAACCCGTAGAAAGAGACCCATTCTAGTGCCTACCCATCTACAGCAAGGACAGTGAAACATGGTAGCAAGGACTCGAATATGAAAATCTAAATTTTCTAAAAAATAGATCGTAAAAATCAATTTTAAGACCTAAAAATGATTCCAAGTCATTTATTAAAATTGGTATATAGTATTTCTCACAGACGGATCTGCGGGGGGAGAGGGGAGAGGGGCTTTCGGGCTAAAGCCTTCCCCCCTCCCAAATGGTAAAATATAATCATGTTTTACAGAAAAAATTATTAAAAACTATCTCTTAAAGTATTCTTGTTCATTTAATTTCATTTAATAGGACTTCAAGAACCACTTAAACTCCATTTTATATAGTTAGTTAATTTCTTTCTTTTTTTTTCAAATTAATTATCGTTATATGTATATGAAAAAAAAATCTTCCGGTCTGAAGCCCCCCCCCAAAAATTAAATCCTGGATCCGCTAGTGGTATTTCTAGAGTTTAAACATGGAAAAGTTCACTAGCAGATCCAGGATTTAATTTTGGGAGACTCCAGCCTGAAAATAAAAAACAATCATATGAAATAGTGAGACCTAAATAATATTAAAGATCACTTAATTATACAGTGATACACCGTGTTTAATCAAAATCGTTGGAGCCGTTTTTGAGAAAATTGTAAAAATGTGATTCACCGTTGATATAAAGTGGCACTTACGGTTAGCCGATTATAAGGAAAACGTTGCCGTCGCATCACAGTAATATTCCTTCCTTAAATACGTAATTTCAGTCCCGTGCGACTTTTCGTCTTTGTGCTAGACTGTTCACATTCACAGAGACCATTTTTGGAGGATTGGTTATTTTAACTCAGGCGACCCTAAACGTGTATTTCCGTTGAAAACTCCGATCCGAAAATTTTCACAGTCGCAATACTTTCCCTTACTATATTGCATATATAGGGAAGTGAAAGTAAAAATAATAAAACCTAAAAAGCCCTAATAACTAGCACTAGCGGCTCCAGGATTTAATTTTTTTTGGGGGGGGAGAGAGCATCAGCCTGAAAGATTTTTTTTCATATATATAACGACGATTAATTTGAAAAAAAAAAAGAATAAAGAAATGAACTACCTATATGAAATGGTGTTTAAGGGATTCTTGAAGCCCTATTAAATGTAATTACACAAACAATAATACTTTTTAAGAGATGTTTTTAATATTTTTTTCTATAAAACATGATATTTTACCGTTTTTGGGGGGCTTCAGCCCGAAAGCCCCCCCCCCTCCTCCCCTCCCCGTAAATCCGCCTTTGATAACTAGTGATGCACTATACTGTGAAATCATTATCACAGGTTAGAGATTAGCAGTTACCAAATGATAACGTGTTCCACTAACAAATTATTTTAAAAACCTGTGAAAAGTACCAAAATTCAGCTCTAATTCCATCGAAGAAGTCCAGTACCGATTGATAGCGATTTATGCTGAGTTCAGGAAATATCTCATGATTTTAGCCAGAAGTTAAGGCAATTAGAAGGTAACAAAACATGAAAAATAAAAATTATATCAGAAATTATTTACCCAATGAATCGTAGAACTTTAAAACAGAAGCAAACAAATATAAGTAAACCGGATATAACTATGTGAAGTAAATTAAGAAATAACAACACTAAAGTAACATTCAGCGGATCCAGCAATCCCAAAACCTGATGGGAGCGGTGAATCATCGATTATTCAATCCATAACAGCGCTTATGTCCCCTACAAAATCCTGAAATTCCTCCCTTAATGCACTTTGCAACTATTTTTTGTCTGGACTATCTTAAAAAGTAATTGCAGTTTCGTGCTAGATATCTTTTTAGAATTGAGGCTGTTTACATACACATACGCACAATTGACTATTTGAAGAGGTTTCGTTATTTGGACTCAGACACCTCAAAACTGTATTTCCATTGAAGACTTGAATTCAATTTTTTTTAGGATCACAATACATACTTTCCCATATTATATATTAATACTCATTTCATATCCAGGCGATAACAAGTAAAATTTAAAACTGTTACCTACCTGCATTTTGAGATCGCTGTGGATGATCAGAAACAAAAATTAAACCAAAATGTACGTTATAATCAATTACAATTACCACTTTATAATATAAAAATAAAAGCATAACAACATTTTAACAATGACCACTTATAGATTTTAGGGTTCACGCACATTTGATCGCATAAAATGTATATTACATAGAATAAATTTTAAAAAGAAAAATTATTCAATTTTACTAACGTTCGTAATTAAAGCACGAGTAAACTCTACTACCAGAAAGGTGTACAATAATCCGCCAATATTTAGACCATGGCCAACTGCTCAAAACTTAAAATAAATACATCATTAAATTCATAAATACAAAAACTTAAATTTTAATTGAAAATTTAATGTTATAATATTTTATTCTTGTATTTACAACATTAGCATAATTTATTAACCAATAGTATTCATTGTTTTTTTCTGGCTTATGTATCTATTACTTTTGTAATAAACTTTTTAAAAATGTCGTTAATTTTTGTTTAAATGTTTTTATTTATGTTACATATTTACATTATAATTTTATACATATTTAATTATAAATTAAATATTTATTTTATTTATTAATTTTTCATATAGAATAATACATTCATGATGATGATTATATACAAATATTTCAAAACTATTAGACTACTTGAATAATTGAATACATAGAGGAATTAACTATGTATCTATTTAAAAAAGAAAAGGGAAATAGAATATTAATGGCACAGGTTGTTTTATTTTTTTTAATCATTAAATTTTTATGATTGTCTCTCTCTTGTGGATAAAATATTAACTGACACTCCATTCCAGCATCCACTACCTTTAGCAGAGCAGAAGCTTGGTCTCTACCATTGTGGATTTAGACAAGGAAGATTTACAACAGATGAAATATTCTGCCTCAGAACAATCCTTGAGAGAGGAAATGAATATCAAATTAAAGCCCACCATCTTTTCGTACACTTCAGGCAGCTTATGCCAGCATTGACCAGGAAAAACTGTAAAAGACACTTGAAAGGTTCAATATCCCCTTTAAATATGACTAGTAAAGCTGACCATGAGAGAAGCGAAGTGTGCTGTATGGTTTGGTAGGCAAAGGATGGAAGATTTCTCCTCAGAAAAAGGATTTCGCCAAGGTGATGCATTAGCATGCCTCCTGTTAACATATATGGGGTCAATGGTGACTCAGGGTAATACACCTGAGGTTGAGGTGAAGAAAAGAATATTGATAACCCATAGGTGTTATTTCGGCCTTCACAAGAAATTCACCTCTCACCTTCTATCCCATAAGATCAAGCTATATTTTTACAAATCTTTAATCCACCGAGTTTTATTGTATGGATCAGGAATATGGACAACTAGTAAGAAAATTGAATAAGATCTCCTAGTTTTCGAAAGGAAAATTCTTCAAAGAACTTTTGGAGGAATTCATATTGATGGAGGCTGGAAGAGGTAGAAGAACATCGAAATTTATTCAATTTTTTATGAAGAAGATATTGTTCTAAAAATAAAGCTTGGGAGACCGAGATGGGCTAGCCACGTGGTTAGGATGGATGACAAAGCAATCGCTAACGAGGTTCTGATGGAAACTCTCCACAGCATTAGAAGAAGGGGAAGATCAAAACTCAGATGGGCAGATTAAGTAGCAAGAGATGCACAGGATATGGGTGTATATATCCAACTGATGACTGGGAGTCAGAAGTTGGATGATGGCTGCACAGAGCAGAGATGACTAAAGGAAGCTGGTGGAGGAGGCCATGACTCGTCACAGAGTTGTAGCACCAAGATAGATATATAGATAAATATTTATAATAAAACAGAAATACAAACGGTCATAAATTAATATATAATAAAACATTATATTAAAACATCCTCAAATGCAAAAATAAGGCATTATTGTACAGTAGCAAAACCTGTAATATCATATGGTATGGAAACAGTCAGCCTTCCGAGCCTAGAGAAAATCCTGAAGATTGAGTAGAAGATTCTGAGGAGGATTCAAGGACCCAAGGTAACGCAAGAGGGATACAGGCTAAAATCCAATAAAGAAATATACAAAAATTTGGAAGATTTGGAAACAGTCGTCAGGGCCAGAAGACTGAGGTTCTACGAGCACATGGTCAGGATGAATAGTGAAAGACTGAACAAGAAAATTGTTGATAAAGTTTGCAGCTATAAAAGTATAGGGGGATGTGTAAAACAAATAAAAGAGGAACTAGACAGGCTAAATATCACGGATAAAGATTGCTTGGATAGAGAGCATTTTAGGGAAAAACTGAAAGGGGTTGGAGTTCTTGTAGGTGGGAGGGAGAGACAAAAAATAAAGTGGACTAAGGAAGAGTGAGAGGAACAGTCCAGAAGGATGAGAGAGTATTGGAATAAGAGGAAGTGAAGAGGAAACAGAAATGATATTCGCGTGGTTCTTGCTGGCCGGTTTGTGGGAAAAAAACCATTATATTAACTCTATTTTTACTATAGAATAATCAATAAATATTATCATTTAAAAAAAAAAAGTGAAGTTTTTAAAGACAGTAACCGGATGATGGAGATTGAAGACCACTAAATTTGAAACGTAAAACCAAGACCTATTCTAAAGAAAAATGTTGGAAAACAAACAGATACTATAAAGTCTCTTTATGCGTTGCCATATATTACAATCATATTGATGAATTTTAATTATGTACAAAATATAAATATAAACTATTCATTTCTTCTTACACAATTACATAGTTTAAAATATAAAATAAAAGCTGTAACTCATAATAAATTATACTAATTCAAATCATTTAAGATTTTGGTTATTGCCGAAGTTTCAACCTTAGCTTTGGAGATCATCAACAGTGCTGGTAACATGCCCTTATGATGAACCACAATCTTGGGTTGAAATGTTGGCCACATTAAAAATCTTAAAATGAGTGCGCCCTGAGTATTTATCACCCATGATATGCAGAATAGGGGACTAGCTTCCTTCAATAATTCATACAAATTATATTTGTTTCATGGAAGCTGGAGCAAACATTATAAGTACTGGATCTTACCAAGCTACAGTTGAAGGTTATAAAACATATATTAATATGGACAAAGAACAATCTCTATGCGTAATAAGAAATTCTGTGAGTTTGGCTAGGCAAGGAATAGAAATGGCCCAATTAGAAGCAGGTAAATCTTTTCATTTATTCACTCCATCTTTGGAATTAATTTATCCTCCATGCTACCTTATATGTTCTTTATTTCCTAAACCTAAAATCTTTGAATTTTTAAAAACCTCATCAAAACCTTTCTTAATATTTTAATCATATTTTTCAATTCTATTAAGAGCTACACTTATACCTTTAATCTCATAAATACCTCAATCAAGTTTTCCACTTAAATTGTGAGTACCTCAATTTAACACCCACTTCAAGCTAGGTATGTCTCCTATCCTTTTATTAATTTCATATTCAGTGTAAAAAACATATATTTCAATGTATTGTGGTTTTATCTTGTATATGTATGACAAAGATCAAACTATCACCGGAGTGGTATAAATAATGTCCACTAACATAAGTAGACCATATCATTTGGTATACTTAAAATTTAAATTAAGAAAAAAATTAAAAATATGCAACTATTAGTATATTAGTTTACAAAATTATTTATTTTGCCGTATATTTTAAAAGTTCAATGTATGTTATGTTAAAAACATATATATATATATAAATCCCAGTTGTCCATGCATTCAGCTTTCATTCTGTTTGCAATTTAATTATTAACTACTAAACTCAAAATGTTAAAAAAAATTGTTGAGAAGTTACATAATTGGTACATGGTTTTCAAATCATATATCAAGATTAGTTTACATCACACCTCTGCATTATTTCAAATAAAATATTTTAAAATACAAAGTAAAATACATTTTTTGTCTTTTGCTTGTATTTTAAAGTACTAAATATAAAAGAATTATTATTATGTATTTTCTTTCAAAGATACTCAAATAAAAAAAATGTATTTCATTTTTTATTTTAAATACACAGAATAAATGATTAAATTGAGTAGGTTCTCCTGGAAGTATTGTAATGCAGATAGTTGGCTTAAGATCTCTCTCCTTTCAAAATCGAGCTTAGAAACTTTTTTATGTCAATTCTATTTAACTTGTAATTATCTTTGGACATAAAATGAATTAGCCTTTGAAAAATTATGTAGGACTCCAGGGTCGTATAATAGGAAAGTGTAGCATATTTTGTCAACAAAAGAAGTAAAGGTGTGATGTTTAGTTAGAATTTTAAGATTAAGACCCACTTTTAAAATTTTTAAGTTTTCATGATTCATTTCTATTGAAGACCAAAATGTACGTATTAAAATTATTAGTAAATATTACTATCTCATTTATATTTTTTCATATTTGTTATTTTGAGTCAATCTGTTCTAGATGATTTAATGTTATTTTGATTTTTAAAGTATTGTGACTTTACTAATTGGCCACTAGGACTCTAGAGATTTATTTGAAAAAAAGTTCTAGAAATTTGGTAAATTATCACAAAATATATTACTCCATAATGGTGATTAACTGCTGTAAAGATTCTGAACTATGTTTATATTTCTATAAAAGAGCTAAGTGTAATTTAAATTTTTTTGTTTTCAATTGGTGCAAATGATACTACTAAATCCAAGTAGCCACAAGTAACAGCTTTAATTGATTTTAAAAAAAAACTACTAATTTTAATGGGCATAATTTTTATTAATGTACATTAATATTAAAACTATATAATGTATATTAAAATCTTAGTGAGTTTGGACAAAAAAAAATTAATCATTTTCATCTGATTGCTGGATCAAATAAATTTATTATTTACTAAATATTGAAATTTTTAAAGTCAGTTTGAAATTAACAATTTCTTGAATCCAAAGGTTTGATTATTTTAAACTAATCACATTCATTTTAATAAATATTTCTGTTTTTCCTATCAATATAATTTTCTTATATTGTCACTTCTTTGTATGACTACAAATGTTTTTTATATAAACATTTTAAATGAGCTTTGAATTAAAAAAAAAGTTTACTTTGTAGGGCAAACATTTAATGTAAAAGTAGCAGGTTCTGTTGGCCCATACGGGGCTTTTCTTCACGATGGTTCAGAGTACACAGGATCTTACACAAACCAAGTTACAACTGAAAAATTAATAGAATGGCATCGGCCCAGAGTGCAGGCTCTGATTGAAGCAGGTGTGGATATACTTGCCTTCGAAACAATCCCATGTTTCAAAGAAGCTGAAGCTCTTATTAAGTTATTGAAAGAATTCCCACAAGCAAAGGCTTGGGTATCTTTCTCTATTAAGGTATACTAGATAAAAATTTTCCTCTTTAAATTTAGTACAACTTTCTGCTAACATGTGGTTTAACAAATTATTTCCATGTATTATTGTTTACAGAATTCAAATACAGTCAGCAATGGTGAAAGCTTCTATGATAATATCCTAAAATGCTGGAAGGAATCAAACCAATTAATCGCCACTGGAGCTAACTGTTTTAACCCTTCTTTAGTCAGTTCACTGTTTAAAGATCTAACAAAAAATCATCCTTCATTATCATTAATTACTTATCCAAACAAAGGCGAAACATATGACACTCAATCTCAACAGTAATTAGAAATTTTTTTAATTATTATTCATCCTCAAAAACTATTTAATAAGAATATTTTTCTTATATTATATTGATTTTAATTATAAGGGCATAAAATATTACGTTCCTTAATAAAAAGTTAATAATATTAATATATTTTAAACTATTTCTATCACAATAGCAATTTATTAAGTACATGTATCACACATAATATGCCACTATGAAATTGGAGAAACATGAGAGAATACTTCTTTTATTCTTGTATTTCTCGTAAATAAAATTATAAATTTGAACTATTTATAATTATAATGTACTAAGCAATTGACAACACTTCCACTAGTTTAGAAATGTTCAACAATGAGAATGTTTCAGTATATTATTTAGTATGTACTGTGTACAGAAAGATAATACAATAAAATAAAATTTTAAAATATTAATTATATTAATCTTTATAATACTGGGAGTGGAGTAGCTCAGTGAGTTAGGTGCTGAGCCACTATGCTCTAGGTCCAGGGTTCTAATCTGGCTGCTGATAAGTTATTTTTCATCAGCCGTGGATCGACCCTGGGGTCAGAAGATCCTCCTGGGATGGGGTACACTTAGCCTCTATAAAGTGGGTACTCTTAATTAAATAATTAATTAAGAGGAAAAAAGCTGGCAGTTGAGCATGATTCTATCCTGATTACCTCCTTGCACAACCATTTTTCTGTAACAGTACTTCCTAACAAAGTACTAAACCCAAGTCCCTTCATGGGTTATAGTGGTACATGTTTTTCTTTCTAATATTTTCTCATTAATAAATCATAAATTGCAATATCTGTTTCAGATGGCATAATTCAGAAAACAGTGCCAGCATTGAGTCATATATTAATGAATGGATGGATTTAGGAATAGCATATATTGGAGGTTGCTGTAGAACAGATGATAAAGTTATCCATATGATGTCAAAGGACATGAAGAAATGGAAATCAATAAATCTATAAATGTAAACATGCTTTTTAAAATAAATTGTAAATACATAAGATATTTAAGAACTTTTGTACTTTAAAAATTGAAGAAATAAATCCAAGCTATTTAAAAAATATATATGTATATATAAATAGATTTTTTTTAAAATTGATTATTGTATATGTTTATTTGTTTTACGATAACTTTGAACAATATGTATATATAATTAAATAACTGTCTGGCTCGAAGTATCGTAGAATAAAAAAATCAATTTTAAAAAATGTCTTAAAAAATACATCAGATTTAAATCTCTACCTACTAATCTTGTAAGTACTAACTTTCTTCAGAGGTTAGTCATTCGACTTATAAATTTCTGAACATGAGTAAAATGTTATAATTAGTTAAAGTGTTTTAGGTTATAGTACATAATACGATATATAATTTTACCAATAAAACATTACTGCTTATCAGACATCAAATACAAATAAATCTTAACCAAGCTTTTCTCTAAATCAAGTAAACATTGTGTCAATTCTGAGCACTAAGTTTCAACTTTATGTTATGAAATAAGTGTCACTATTAAATATTCAGCTATTTTTCAAAAATAAATATATGACCGTGAAATTTACAGTTTACTATTGAGAATGAAAAATATACTAAAACACGCAAAAAGAAGTTATTCGCGAAGTGCCCTCATCTACAACAAAGGACAAAGCTGGTTCGAGGACCTCAGAAGGTACATCAAGCAGGGTGAAGATTTCTGCAAAGACTTGGCAACCATACTTCAGGAAAGTGCCTGAGGGAGTGATTATGATCATGTCCGGTTATTGTTAATCACATGCTGTCTGGATACCTTCAAAAGAACTAAACGCTTGAAGAGAACCAAATGATCACAGCTGTCATCTATAACTGCCCAAAGCTACTAGAAGACTCATGGAAGAAGCTGAAAGTCAAAAGGCATAAGAAAAAAAAATTATAAATTTCTAGTTTTAAAAGATTTGGTTGGGTATCATTCAACAAATGATTGATTCAATAAGTAAGGAATATATTACCTATTCATATTTATAGAACATTAAATGGTTAATAAAAAAAAAAAGAAAACCGCCCCAGTGACAGTTGAAAAAAATATCTATTATACATTATTATAAAAAATAACTAATATTTATTTATTAAGTTTTTACTTTTTTTGAAGTTTTCTTCACCACTACACTGATCACCTCCTTTATTATTAATATTACATTTTCAAATTATCGAACAGAAGGAAGCAAGCCTCACTTGTGGTTTACTTGAGGTATTTAATAATCATCAAGTATTGAAGACCATTCACAATTAGATTTTATTACGAAATCTGATTTTTGAGATTAGGTAATTATGTTTAAAGGTGACTTAACATGGTCAACACTATTGAGTCATTGTCAAATTTAATCAATAATTTGGTCATCTGAGATGTGCATTGAATCAACAATAATGAGGTAATATTGATAATATGTATTTAATAAATATAGATAGAGACCTTGGGGAATCCTAGGCAATAGGTTATTATGAGGCTCTCTTTGGTTAGGGCACGAGACTGTCAGAGGAAGGGGGACTGTCAATGATAAAAAAAAACTTTTTTTCACATTTTCAATTTCATAAATAAAAATACATAGATATATAATAACATTCTTGTACTCAGTGATGCTGGTTCAAATCTAGCCTGAGCAGGTTAAAATTTATTTAATGGTGGTTCCATGAAATGAATCTTGACCTTCCCACTCTGGTTAGAAAAGGTTTGACTGTACCTCTAGAACAACCCCCCTTCTCTCTTCTCTATGCCAGAAATGGTGAGGTACGGGGTTATCCGAAAAAAAAAATAAAGATAAATAATACAAGATCTCTGTGGTGTAAATAGGGTCACTTTTCATAAGGAGGAGGGATTGACATCCCATATAAAATTCAAAGAGATTATATATACCAGAAGATCAGGTAAAACATGCAGTGACATAGATATTATTAATAAGAGCATATGGACAGTTGTTTATGATGATAAAAAAATTACTTCAAATTTCTTATTTTTAAATATTATTTCTGAAAGATGTTTTTTTTTTTTTTAATCGGTAAGATATATCTTCATTAATTCTTCAGCAAGTACAATTTTGAAGATTATGTTTTTCGATACTGGAAAATTGTAGACCCCCCAGAAATGTGAGGAAAAATAGTTATGAAGAAAGCTTTATTTGTGTACAACTCAAAAAAATATACAATTTATTGTTTATTATACCCATGATAATTTGAAAGATTTCTTAATTCCCTTCACAATGAAAAAAAAAAAATGTATTATGGAATAATTAATATTATAACATATAACATTACCAGTTGTTCACTGACCACAAAACCATACAGGTTATTTGCATGGTCTAGCTAATAATGTTAAAATATTTTTAAGTGAATTTATAGGTACACACACAATATATTACCTACCTACTTTGGTGACAGCTAGTTGAAGGGTTTCATTACCTAGTATATCTAGTGTGTAGCATTTAGCATTAGTGGGATTCATTCACCAAAGCATCAGCACTGCCAAACAGTATTAACAGTATGTGGAGGACTGTACTTCCTGTACAGAAGAAAAATGGCCAACTTCAGATACCCTCAGTCTCTTGCTCAGAGGCTAAACGACAGAATTATCTAACCAAATCAATTAACTTTACAAAACATGATGGCCGATGTGCTTTTTCATCTTATAAATTAAAACAAATAAAATTGAAATAGTTCCAAGCTAAGCATCTCACCACAGCATCAACACATGAATTAGACCAAACAGCACTCAGTCCGATCTAAAATTACTTTCAAGTATTTGGTAAACTTCACACATAAAATAGATTTTTGAAATTATAAATGATAAAAAGTGTCATTAGTTCAAAAGCTAGATTTAAATTTAAGGTACTAACTTCTATGAGATGATTTTCTTATTGTTTTTTGAAATAATGAAATAGATTTTAGAAATCATTAAAAGGCTTGACCAATTTCAATTGAAAGTTTTTTAATATGATTTTTTTTAAAACTTTTCTCTTCCAGCTACTTTCAGCCATCTGCATATTTTTATAACTGCAAGTCCTTATAAGTGATCTTCACCAACAAATACAAATCAGTTCACATACCAGACTCCCGTGTTTATGATATTTAAAATTGTGAAGTTTTTATTTCCTCAGAATTCATCATCCTTCTTGAGTGTATTTTGATTTACATTGCTGTCAACATTAAACAATTGCTGAAATGGCAAACGTTCGATATATTGTCACTGGCCAAAGCCAGTATAAGTATACAAAATTTTGGCAAGTATTTCAAGTTATTTCCTATTTATTGTGCATTAAAATGTAACACCCTAAGAATAGAAAGGTCATCAGTTACAATGTAAACTCCTTATAATGCTATACTCATAACAAATCGAAACCATAGCTAATTGGTTTTTAACAAAAGATTTAAATAAATATATATATATATTCAAATTTGTAGGTTAGGACTTTATCTTAGTAGTAACAATAAAACTACATGTTTAATCACAATAGTCCTAGTTTATTTGTTTTTTTACATCAACATTTCAGCCCTTAGACCATTATCAAGGGAAGACATTTTTAGCAAATAAAATAATCATCACAGCCTAATTATATCTGCTAATTAATTATTTTCAATTAATATTCTATTTTTACGTAGTATATAAGGTTCCATGTTTGAATTGTCCAGCAATATAAATAGGAGAAACTGAGCAATACATCAACGACAGAATGAACCAGCATCAGAATGATGTAAAAAACATTTTAAAAAAAGCAATAGTACAATACACTTTCAATAAAGAGCAGACATTTGACTTTGAAATAATCAGTACCTGTACCTGTTTAAGTATATTTTTAGAATAATTTAAATTAAATTTTAAATAAAAAAATGGGTTGTATTGAGTTGTCAAAAAACAAATAAAGTAGGACTATAGTGATCAAAAGATTTAATTTTTTTTAAAAATAACTGCAAATAAATACAAAAATAAAGTATATAGTACTAGAAGCTATCGGGAAAGAAAATTGTATTAATTTACTGGCAATAAAATTATAAAACTTTGAAAGGAATCAATAGTAACAACATATGGAGGAGTATTATCATGTAATGGTTGTTAAAGTATGAGGAAAAAATGTTATTAAAGCAATTAACAGGAATTAGTAGTAAAAAGAAAATAGTGCAAGAAAAAATAATTTTAATTGTATGTATTTTAAAAGTATTTAACAGTCTTTGAATCCACACATAACAGGTAACTATGAACATGGCATACATTATTTACACTTTCTATATCACTAACAAGCATCACTTTATGAGATTCATTCATTAGCCAAAAAATGTTTTAAGTACAATTTCCAATTCATTTTATGAATTCAAGTATCTAACGTGTACAAAACAATGTTATTAGATTAGTCATTAGCTAATAGTGAACCTGATTACATGTTTAATAAAACTATATCACAAATGCAATAATTATAAAACAGTCATTTACAATTTATAAAATGATTTAAAGTTATTGTAATCTGTTTTATTTGTTAGTATACCTTGTTAGAAACATAGAACTAAAACTAAGAACAAAACACCAAGTAAAACAAACCATATAATAGTCATATAATTATTCACAGTCATACAACTTTTTAAAAGCATGAATTATATTTTAACAAATAAAAACAAGAAATAAAATGTAGTGATGTTGAGGCAAGGAAATATGTTAATGTCCTTTTTAATCAGTTTTACTTTTATCAACTTCTTCATCGCTATGTTTGGATGAGCCATTCTTAGAGATAGCCCTATTTTGCTTGAGCTGAGCACGTTTTAACTGTACCATCAGTTCACTTGACTGCCAAAGCCAGCTTGCCTTAATACGAAAGAATCATAAAAATGAAAATTGAGATGACTAAATACTAATAAGAATGAAATACAATAATTGCATATAAATATAAACTATCTGGTTGGTACATAAAATAAAAACTGAAATAATGAGGAAGTTCTTCATTTTTTTGTTTCAATGTGATGAAATAAGAAAGGAGGAAAGTGGTTTAAAAAATTATGAATATTAACTATGATAATATAAACTTTTAGAGCTTTAAAAGAGTAGTAATGAAAAGTGACACCTTTCTTTTTTTTTTCTTATAAAATCCTTATTACTGTACTACTTGATAAAGAAATTTCAGTTCGAAAAACTTTTGCTTTAATACGATATTCAAATTCAGATCTTGCCAAAAATAACTATTGGACATTTTTGAAAATTCGTATTTGAAGACAAGAGTTACTTAACTAAAATTTCTCCAAGTAGCACAGTGATAGGAACTATACATGACAAAAAATCTAAGGTAACTCTCTCTCTTCATTATTACACTTATAAAGCACTAAAAGTCTTCTTTTAGGTTAATGTTCATGTTTTTAAAAACACTTTTCTTCCTTCTCATGTGATGGATTGAAAGACAAAAATGTAGACAAACCTTCCATTATTTCAGTTGTTTTTTTTTGTTCAATAGGTACAAAATTATCAGGGTTAAAGATATTTTTCTAAAATATGTGAGCTTTAAAAGTTTTTTAACCATAATTTTGATTGAACACATCATTTAATAGAGAATAAATGGAAAAAGAATTATTATTTTTTTTTTTATTTATTCATGAAATTTACAAATGTGTAAATTAAATATACATTTAGTAAATGTGTACAGAGAAATACAATAGTATAAAAAGAATTGTAGAGAATCTACCTATTGGTAGCACTCTAATAAAGTATCTAAATTAGGAGATCACAAGGCCATCTTCTTTTCAGACGCCTCAGGGGGTTATCAGGGATCGAGGAGGAAGCAAGATTTGAAACGAGATGGTTCGGATGGTTCTGAAATTTGTTATGGAAGGATAGGTATCTGGATTGGGCCAAATCGGAAACATGGAACTAAAGGATTTTGGATTGGATAAGAGAGGAATTCGATGGTTTAGTGTAGCCCCATAGCTCAAATAAGTCTTATTATAGCCAAGTATATGAGTCTTTTGTAGTTAATTGAGAGTTTAGAGGGTTTGTCGAGTAAGTGCTGAAGTAGTCGGAAACGTCAAGCGGTTTCTTGTCTTTTTAGTGTGATGATTGGACCTTACACGATCAGTCGTGAATGAAAGTCACAAGACTGACACGGATTGCTCCGATCATGATGAACCCTACACGTTCCACCATTACTGACCATTTTAGCTCAGTTGACATAGAGATAACAGACAGCATGGATCTGCATGTGAATGGTGCATTGTCCACTTATGATATGTGGATGGTGCATTGTCCACCTATGATAATGTTTTTAATTTAAAAAACTTATTTGGACATTATCCTTTATAGCATTGGACATCAAGAGAAAAATGGAGTGAGTAATAATAAATAATTACTTCCAAGTTCCTGAAAATCGTTTTGACAAAAGTTAGAAAAATATAAGTCAACTGTTTACAAAAATTAAGGAAAAGTATTGCGAAAATAATCAATTTGTTAAGAAAAATGAAAAAAGAACTGGCAAATATACACAACAGTTAAAGATTAATTTTTTTCTATAATTAAATTGTGAAGTTTCCACTTATTTTTTTTTAATTTATTGCCAACTTGACTATTTAAAAAAAATTAGTTGAAGATGGTTTATAAAATATAAACAAAGTATATGAAAAACTATTTACTTTTAATGAAAATCAGGAATTTACAATGGTTGGGAAGCCTAGGTAAACTAACCTATCTTGTAGAATGGTTAGTCTTCCCACCACTTTTACTTCAATCTCTCCACTTCTCGTGATTGGTCCTTTGATTTCTGGAAATCCGCCAGACACGTCCATCAGTACTCAATCAGTACCTTACACGATCCATCGGAATGTCAATAGTGCCTCGAATGCAATTCCGAATGACCGTGTAGGCTCCGTAATATGAGAATTCCAAGTTAGACGTTTGTCTAGGTGCATTCCTAGGTATCGGATTTGTTTAACAGGGATAAGCAGAATATTATTAAAGGATACTAAAGCACAGGAAGTCATAGGTTTACACCGAAGGATAAAGATAATTTGGTGGGATTTATTGGAATTTATTTTGCTTTGCCAGTTTTGAAACTGTTCTTCAAGATTTGTGGTATGTGATTGGAGAGTTTAGGATGCAATTGATAGGTTATTATTAACTGACAGGACACGTGTGTCATCAGCATAGGTGGTGATGACAGTGTTGGGATGCCAGCTGTATAGACTGTGTAAAGGATAGGACCTAGGATTAAAAATAATTATAAAAATAAAAAATGATGAAAATGATGAACATGGCGTGATTTTAAATGGACTGACTCTTAACGGTTTGTTGCATTGAAACCACAAAATTAAACAACTTAAGAGTTCAGCTTTTAAAAACATTTTAATCCAGAGAGATCAAAAACAACATTTTTCGATAGTGATTCAAAAAGAAAATATTATTTCTTTGTTGCACATCGAGTAAATTATTTTAAAAAAATAATAGTAACAACTTTTTGTGATCATGGTCTTGTTTTTAATATTGTTAATAATAAAAATATGTTGATGTAACTGAATTTGATAAAATAATATACATATAAAAATATAAAACAATATTGTATTGGAAAAATATAGATACAATTATTTCAAATTCATAAATTAAAATTACTTACCATTAAAACCATGATGTTCAGCAGGATCGGTACAGAAAATATCAATGATATAAACATACCCTTCCGATCAAAATACTGGTGTCTGGATATCCGGCTGTTAAAATTAGAAAAAATGAAGTTCAAGTAATAAGTTAAAAAAATGAAGTTCAAGTTAATATAGAGAATATATGAGGTATTTAGAGATAAAGTGGATCTAACCCATAAGTTTTAGTTTGAGAAAATCATGGTTAAACTTTATTAAAACTAATTGAATCTTTTTGTATTAGGAAATAATTTCCTTTTAATTGTAGTAGTGTAAAGATAAACATAAGTATGAGTTATCATTTGATAATTCAAAAACAATAATTATAATTCCTGATCCATGTTGACCTTTCAATTTTCACAAGATTTTCAGGATTAAAAACAACTATGTCCTTTGGATAAAAAATAACAATAGCAGGAACCAAGTTTACTTAGGATGTGAAAATATATATCATTAATAACATTTAATCCCCAACACAAATGTTCTTAAATTTTTGGACTGGATCCATTACAGCTCTGGACACTTCAGAAAGTTAAGATATAAAAGATAACAAGAAGTTAAGATAAAAAAAAAATTATCCTATCAGAAATACAATAGTTTATACCTCCATTTTTCAGCAGCAAGTTCATTGATGTTTTCAGAGAAATAAACCAGCAACACTGGAAAATTTAATTGAATTAAAACAGCATATGGGCTATTAGAATATATATAGAAAACAAAACTTTATTATACAATAACAAAGTCTCTTAAGAATAACAGTTGTGTACAGACAAATAAAAAAAAATTCTGGCCATAAGACCTGTTACAATGAATGAATAAATAAAAAATATTTAAATGTAAGTATGTACATAGATATCAGATAGGTATTCAAAAATATAGAAGAGTAGTGTAAGGATATATTTGATATTGAAAAATAAATGAATAGAGAAAAGAAAGATTAAATTTATAAGCAAAAACTCTTATCTTCAAAGCCAATATAATTTACACTTGACAATGAAACCTTAATTAACACTTGATAAGGCACTCTTTACAACTGCACTGATGTTGTATCTCATTTGAAAACAGCCTCATTCCATGTTTTTTGGTGTGAGAAATTCAAATTTTCACATAAAAATCACCAGTTAGCTCTAGTTTCAAAGATATAGTTACTTTTTGCATGATATGGGAAAATTTCCTGCTTCTGGGTTGGAACTGTGAATCACAGAACCATTTTGCTGACAGTTGTATGCAGTGTTTACATTTCAAGTTACTCTTGACATGATTTATCTTGCTTCAGGCATTCTTTCAACAATTTTGTAATAATAGCCTAGTAGTTTTGGTCAAGTTACAATTTAAGTTATAATGCCCAGGAAGTGCGTGAATGTTCCTGAAAACTTTTGTTACATTTGTGGGGAAGTAACCTTTGCAAGTCAAAAACATCCCATCACCCAGATGATCAAGACAACATATCAGAAGTATTTTGGGGTGAAGGTTGGTGACCAAGATAAACCATGGGCCCTGCACAACGGCTGCATCACATGTAGCGTAACCTTAAGAGAATAGTTAAACAAGAAAGGTCATTCAATGCGTTTTGATGTTCCAATGGAGTGGAGGGAACCTATTAATCACACTGACAAATGCTATTTTTGCATGACCTCTCCTCTTCATCATGGAATGTCTTAAAAAAGAAATCTGAAGTGCCCTGACATACCTTCTGCTCTACGGCCAATAACATATGAGGAGGAATTGCCTGTTCCAAGGCCTCTTGAACACTGTGACTTGAATGAGGACGAGGATAACGAAGAAGAAAATTCCCTAGGAAGAATCTCATCAGATGATTCTGATTTTTCTTTCGTAAGAGAACAACGAAAACCCCACTTGCTTACTCAAGCTGAACTCAGTGATTTGATTCTGGACCTGGATCTGCCCAAAGAGAAAGCAAAACTATTGAGTTCAAGATTGGAGCAATGGAACTTCTTACAACCTGGTGTAAAAATTACAATGTATAGAAATCATCAGAAAGACTTGAACCCCTTTTTTAAAAAATATGAGAATCTTGTTGCCTGTTTTTTTTTTGTTTATTTATTTATTTTGTTCTTCCCTACCTCGCGTTTTATGCTGAACGGGGTTTTCCCGGGAAAGGAATTTAAAATCCAGCATCAGGCAAATTCGTAGTTTTTATTTAATATCTCATAACTTTGGTTATCTGGTTGCCGGGCAACTCGTGGTGCTGTGCACACATATTAGTCCATTCGGCCGCCTGCCCCTCATTGTTGCCTGATGTGATGTCCCAGGTCTTAAATCTTAAATAACAGCATTAAATCTCAATTACAATCCTTCTGAATGGAGAATGTTCTTAGATTCATCAAAGCTATCCCTTAAGGCAGTTCTGTTGCACAATGGAACTTTAATTCCCTCTATCCCTGTTGGCCTTGCTGTCCACATGAAGGAAACTTACCAAAACATTGAAACCCTTCTAAAATCAATCGAATAACAAGACTACCAATGGCAAATCAGTGGGGACCTGAAAGTGGTGAAAGGAATATTGTTTCTTATGTGAGTGGAACAGTCGGGAGAGAGCATCTCATTACATCAGGAAAGAATGGCTTCAGAGGGAAGTCCAGACCCGTGGAGAAAAAAAATGTTCTCTACAACCATCTTGTGGGCACAAAAAAAAAAAATCATTTTGCTTTTACTACATATAAAGTTAGGGCTCATGAAAAATGTTGTCAAAGGAATGGACCAATCAGGAGAGGCATTCAAGTACTTGAGAGGAAAATTTCTTGGCTTAAGTGAAGCTAAGGTTAAAGAGGGTGTATTTGTTGGTCCACAAATCTGTGAGGACTTTAATGACGGGGAATTTTTTAATATTCTTCAGGGTAAAGAAATAGCAGCGTGGGAAGCATTTACAGCTTTATTTAATGGTTTATTGGGTAATAATAGAGAGGACAATTATGCTGTCTTATTCCAAACCCTCCTTGGAAAGTACAGAAATCTCGGTTGTAACATGTCACTCAAGATTCACTTTCTTCTCTCTCATTTAGACTTCTTTCCCGAAAATTGTGAATCTGTAAGTGAGCGATTTCACCAAAATATATTCTTGATGGATCAAAGATATCATGGAAGGTGGGATACCACAATGCTCGCAGACTAATGTTGGAACGTTGTGAGGGATATGCCAGAACCTCAGTACAATTGTCAAGCAAAGAAGAAACGTTCTAAATAAGCTGTACAACAGCGCTGTTCTTGCCGAGAGAAGTTGTAATTTTATGTTTTGTTGGTTCTAAAAGTATTCCACAAATAATAAAGCACTTTTAAAGCATAAAAAATTATCGTGTAACTTACAATAACTTAATTTTTTGTATTCAATACTGGGTATAAGTATCTGCAGGATGGTAGCTAATAAAAGGATTCTGATAAAAAATTCAAGTTTCCCATGCGAAAATTAATCAAGAGAAACAATTTTTATTGAAGATTTATGCAAAAAAAATTTTTTTTTGGGCAGTGAATAACATTTTGATAGATTGGATTTAAACACTCAAATAATTGTATTACTTTTCAATCAATATATTCAGCTACTACTTACTGCTACTAAATATATATATAATTATATATATATATATATATATATATATATATATACATTAAGAAATTAAAAATTATTGACACAGCACCTCAGGCTTGCGGTATTCAGTTTAAGAACCTCTAGTTTAAGAAACTCTACTGGTATTATTAATTGTCTAAGACTGTGGCATATTGCAATGTATGTGACTAAAGAAGCTTCAATAAAAAAAAGTAATGGATAAAAAATATTTTAAAGGAATCAAAAGCCTTGAACTTCACTACGAATTGTTACAGGATGACATTAGAATTCTTTTGCCATTGATTGACTTGATAATTAATCCAGATCAAAATTTTCCCATATAAGATACAAAATTGAATATCAATGAGCCAGCTTTCTAATATGGCAATAATCAGATAGAAATAATGGAGGATATAACCATGGAATTCGTCAAAATGTACCAGGAGAGGATTGGCAGTCAACATGGCAAGAAGGCCCTTCTGCCATTGATCTTTCAGTTGATGTCGATTCTTTTTAGGGGTAAAAAAAAAAAGATTAAATAATCTTTTTTTTTTTAATAAAAGCGCAAAGGTAAGATTTTTAAAAAATAATAACTAATTTAAGTTTAAACAAATTTATAAAGAGAAGGATGATCACCCCAATCATCCTTCTCTTCATTATTCACTACAGTCAACCATCAACCCACAATTATTAAACAAATTTAAATTAGTTTTGGCTATGATACTTGAAAATGTCATCAAGAAATGAATATATATATTATCATTATTTATTAGATGTTATCATTTTAAAAGTAAATATTGGAAATTTAGGTGATTAAATAACCTTATTAACCTTTAAAAATACGGGTTATTACTATACCTACTGTGCAATATCATATTTAAATATGTGTGTGCCGTTGTTTGTTACAATCTGTATCCAATGTTTTATCACAGAAAAAAAAAGGAATAAAGTAAATAAACGTTATGTTTCATATTTTCTCATAGTTTACATACAATCATCCTTGAGAAGAGCAAACATGCGTATTATTAATAAATTATAAGTTAATAAATATATTATAGAACTTATAGTATATAGTATGCTTCTCCCTTTTCTGAATCCAGCTTGGTGGTCGCCCATTATATTCCCATAATACGGATATATATCCGGTTTAGTAGAATATTGGTCATTATCTTGTAGACAACCAGAAGGAGTGCTATGATTTTGTGGGAAGGAGCTGTCATTGAAAAATCATGACTGAACTGGGAATTCCCGGTAAGTTTGTGAGATTGACAAAGGCGTGTACAAATGACCCCAAATGATGAGTCTTAATACAAGGAAAAGTATCTGAAGCCTTCAAAGTTCGAATGGGCTTGTGGCAGGTAGATGGACTATCACAAAAAAACTGGAAGAGTTCACGTAAGAATGAATCATAAAATCCTTAGATACGCAGATGATATAGCTGTCCTTAGAAGTAATCAAGACATTGAGAAACTCGCTACAACACTGGTAAGAGAGGCAAAGCAGATCGGCCTACAAGTAAATGAAGACGAAACAAAATAAATGATAATAAGCCGAAAATTCCACCCCAATAACAGGATCTGCGTAGAAGGAAAATCAATACCGAGAGTAGCAAAATTCAAATACCTCATGGCTCCACAATAACATCAATGAATGACAGACAGGCAGAAATAGACCAGCATATAACTAGCGCAAACAGAGCTTTCTTCTCCCTCTCTAAGATATTAAAATGCCAAAACATCTCTAACTAAGGGTGTACAATGCTATGTACAATAAAGTCAGTTCTAATATATGGCTGTGAGACCTGGATACTTACCAGCACCCTAAACAAAAGTGTTGAAAGATTTGAGAGTAAAATCCTCCGCACGATAACCGAATCGATCTGGGATCAGAGTACTAACACATGGAGAAGAAAGACCAATAATGAACTGCTTACAGAAACTGGTCAATCAATATGCCATGATATGAAGGCACGGAGGTTAAGATGGAGGGCCATGCAGCTCGTAGCAATCTATCTAGAAGCCTCTAAGAAACAATGAATGCCTCAATAGAAGGCAAAAGATAAGGTGGAAGGGCAAAAAGCAGAGGGATGGATAGAATCAATAAAAATACAAAAGAGCTGCATCCAGATAAATGGAAGAAATAGCCCAAGACAGGCAGAGATGGAGTAGGATTGTTACAGCGGCAAAAGATCTACATGGTCTGTAATGCCAAGGAAAAAGATATATGTATTATAAAAATAAATAAAAAAACAATTAAGAGATCTGAAATTAATTTATCTTTATCAGCTATTTAAAGTGGTTAGAAAATAATCATATTGATGGTAGTAAGTAAACAATGACAATGCTTTTCACTCTAATGTTATTCAAAATTTCAGATTCATTATTAAAGCTTAAATATAATTCTATATAAAACTTCAACTCTTGAAATTGATTATAGTTAATTTTAATTAGAAAATAAAGATATTTAAACTTACATAGAGCTAAAAACAAAACTAACTGAAAATTTCCATGATTTCGTGTCAATAATGCAGTAAGAGTAACTGCAATATGAAATATTACAATGCCAATCACAAAGGGTTCTCTCCAATCAATCTGAAAGAGATAATAATAAAATAAGAAGATTATTGGTAGAAAACTTAATGGATACAAATTAAAGGCAAAATTAAACCAAATGTCAAAATATAATAACATAATTTCAGTCAATTGCAAAAAGTCAGTAAGAATATTTTTGATAGATCTTCTGTTGAAAATAAGCAGTTATTAATTTCCATCATATTTATTTATATAGAAACTCATTAAGTACAACTAAGTAACACATTTTATCAATTGTCAAAAATAATTTAACCAAGTGCACTATGTTCTGATTAAAAAAAGAGAGAATGTTGAGGTTACTTAGTGTTCCAATTTAATTTTAATTTAAATCAATTAAATTAAATCAATTTAATTTAACTTTTTGACTTCTTAGAATAAATTAAAGATATATCAAGTTTATAAAATATAAATTTTAGTTTTTTTTTTTTTAAATATCTGTTCACATCTAGTAACATACATGAAAAATGATTGCAATACAATTAATGAGGCCAAATTATCAAAACAATAAGCTTATTTAAAAATTCCTAAATATTCAAATGACTTCAAGCTCTTCTAAAAGTAAATGAGCACATGATTAATCATTAATTAAGAGTGACCTTAGATACAATATTTTATGCAAAGATACATGCAAGTGATTTTCTGCAACTAAATAATATTTAAAACTAAAATAATTTTAGAATTAATTAATGATAGTGATACTAAAATAAATTAATGTAAATTGTATATCTAAATATTTAATAGAAACATTTAAATGGTCAGAAACCTGACATAATTGGCCCAATAATAGTTCTTGGTGGCTCAGTTTTTAAAAAAAATAACTTCTAGCCAATACCATCTAGACTCAGTAAGAATGTAATTGAAACTCTTATTAATTCAAAACTATTGTATCAGTGAAACTTAATTTAATGGCACCACTTAGAAATTATTGTATTCTTCTACAAATTACCTTATTAGTTGTCAAAACACACTTCAAATTTTAAATAATAACATTAACTTTTATGATAATTTCATACTAATATTAGATAAGTTTTAACTGATAATAGTTACACTGATCCAATGTTTTGACAATGAAATCAATTTTATAGTAACTAAAAATAACTTCCTTCTTATCAGAGATAACAAAACCATTAACATCTAACCAATTGCCCATTTAGAGGGAGAACGCTTGGCAAAGAATCATTGCTTTTAGTTTTTTTTAAAACAAAATAAAATTCAACAATGAAGTCATAGAATAAATAAATATGTATATATGACGATGATAACACTATAAATTTGACCTATACTTAATCGACACTAACTGTTATGATAAAAATATTCATTAAGTTATCAACTGTTTATATTTAATATTATTGGATGTCATCAACACATAACTCAAATGTCACTTAATGTAAACAATGATCAATATGACATTTATTGTAATAATGAAAAAAATAATTCAGGAATCATGATAAATTTCATAAATATTTTCATATTCTGAATTTCAAAATATAGTCACCTATATTTTACAAGAAAATAACCCATAATATTTCTAAACCTTTTCACCTTACAAATCAATAACTATTATATTATTTGAAAAATCATACCACTTCAGAGTTCATCTGAGAAATGTATTTTATAAATAATAAAAAATACATTTTGAAAGCACAGATATAGAGTTAAATGGGCCTATATGCAGTCTGATTGGGACGTAATTTTTTCAATTAAAACACATACAATTTTTTTACTTTAAAACTTACATCAGAAAGAATTGTCCATAGATTAAAATCTGCTGAGCTAGTCGTTTGAAACATGTTTATTGGATATAAAAGAGAATTTCATTCCCAACAAAACAATAATGTAGTGTAATTATCACAAAGTTCAGGAACTATCCGTAAAGGCAGTAAGATAAAGCACTTCGAACTGACAACCGTAGGACTCGTAATCCTAAACTAACACTTTTGACGAAATATAACCAGAAAACAATCTCAAAACATCTGTTGACATATCGATGCAAATCTTCTGGTATGTTTGGCAAGACCGAAGAAGATATAATATATTTATCAGATCTTAATATTGCTTAATTTTGTATTTAAATTTGTGCATATCACATTGAACGAATCCTGATTTAAACGAAACATGGAGAAATCATTTTGCTAATAAAAATGTTTTTTGCAAATTTAAGTGATCGAAGAGGCTTTGGTTAGCCATCTTGTATTCGAGGTCGATAATTGTAGGCGTCTGTTCTTTTGTTTTATGATACTATTAAGGATTTTAGAGTGTATTTGAATTAGTTTCATAAGTTACTGATTAAAGTATATTTAATAGTAATTTGCGAAATGGTGAAGTTAGCTCGCGGTGGTATGAACAACAGCAATAGAGGAAGGTCGAAGCCTAGACCTTTGTTTCCACCCGGTGAACTGCCACTATTTGGTCCTCCACCAGCTTACATGAGAAGACCAGGACCTCCAATACCACCTCCTGCTAGAGGTCCTGTAGGATATGATTATGGTCCTCCGCCTCCACCTCCAATGCGGTTACCACCACATCTTGGACCCCCAATGCCACCTCCACCACACATGCCACTGAGGGGTCGCCCCGGCCGGCCGCCACCACCAATGCCACTTCTTCAGGCACCTGTCATGCCTCCTAGACCACTACCATTTTTAAGAGGTAGAGGCATGGGGCCTAGGATGGGTCCTGGAAAGAAACTTGGAAAGGGTATTAAAAAACCAAAGAACCGTAGAAACAAAAAAGGAGCCCCGACCACCTCTCAGAACAAACCTGAGGTAAGTTTATTATTACTTCACTTAAGCAACTGTGAAATAACCAGAATGTGTACAATGTCTTTGAGTTACTATATCCTATGCAATGCATTTCCATTTTTCTGTGATCTGTGCCCATAGACTTTTTTTTTTACCATCAACCTAGTTAAATCTGAGAGAAAACCTGTGATTCTTTTATTTGTCTCAATTATCATTTAGTTAGCATTCCATTCTTAGTTGGTATCCTTTTTTTCAACTTGCTGTTGATGCTTTTTATACTGATGATAGAATCAGAATTATAAAACACTATATGGAATGCTGAAAGTAGCCAAGTGCTTCTTTTGACAGGTAAGGGTAGGTTACATTTTGATCAGTTTATTTTTCTAATCAAATGTCAAATTAACAATTTTTGTGTTTTCAATTGACAATAATGAAGGCTCTCTGTATGTAATACAACATAACTTATTCAACAATAATTGTGAAAGTGAGATGCGATACTATTGATTAAAGTGAAGAAAGAAACAACAAATTTAATCAATATCTCTATGCAATCAGAAATTATTAAGATTAGAAGGAAATACTCAACAAAATTTGTAAATATATGTATTGTATTTTTGTTGACTTCAGCCGAAATAGAGAAGTTTACTCAAGTTTTTTTGTTATTATAATTTGTATTAAGCAAACATAGTTTCTTTGTCCATTCATTAATTTAATCTCTTCATTTTACAAATAGATGTCACCACCTTGTCCAGTGCTTTAAGATCTCTTGTTCATATTATAAATGAGATTCTGAGGAGTGACATGTATACTGTATAACCTTCATGTTTTAAGGCAAACTACCTGCTGGTCCTTTTTATTTAAAATTGGTACATTGATTAGTTTTAATACCATTGCTGCTTGCTTTTAAGAGGCAAACAAACCCCCAATGGATCCTTTTCAGTGTAGGTCAGGGCCTTACTAGAGGGTTCCGTCTACTTTCGAACACATTAATATTCTCGGGATTCCATTTATGGTGTTATAAAGAGAAATTGCACCACTGACAAAAGTGGAGTGACATTTGTTTCAGGAGTACCCTCAGTTATATTATTAAAGTTTATTTTTTAATTGTGCTTTAAATATTTTAAATTATATTTTACTAAGTGGTCTCCGGGTGTACCTTACTGCTATCAGATTTATAATACTTGCTATATACCTATTTTATATTTAGTTACATAAATAAGTAAGTTTTATTTATATCTCCAGAGCAATTTATTTAGTTGCTTATTTTGGGAATATAAGCTATCATAAGACAGAAGTCCATTCATCGTTTTGGAGTGACACTTGATTAATAGTACATTAATAATCTTTAACCTTCAATTCAGTACTACTTCAACGTCACTACAGTATGATGACTGATTTGAGATCATAATGCCCATTCCTAAAATTGAGAAGACTGATCTCCTTGGTAAGGTCTTGATCTTAGCAGGAAAGGATCTGTTATGCATTATTATTTCTTTTGAGCAAGCAAAAATCAAAGTCATGATTAATTAAGTAGAGAATACATACTTGAACGCCGTGGTCAATTCCAGGCATTATAGTTTTACCTTAAATTCTAATGCAGTATCCTGATTTCGAAGATAAAGGATTTAACAAAGGAATTGACGTTTAATTATTGGAATATTATATCTCTATATTGGCATTTTATTTTGAGTATTTATTATCATTAGAATGAAAGAACATTGTAAGTCAGTTAATTATATCAATTACCACTTCAGACACTTTGCATCTTTGTTCAAATCTTGAAGCTTCTGTTTCCTTTCAAACTTCCACTGACCTGACTTGGTTTTTAGATTGATTCTTTAGAATATTTAATAATTAAACTGATGCATCTCTACCTAGAACAGGACCTACTGGGGATTTTTTGTTAATATTCTTAGTAAGCTTTGAGAGCAGTTTGCTGACTTTCATGATCTATTTGAACTAATGATTATTTTTATTATCACTAAAATATTCTATTAACTGGCATTGCACCCCTTCATCTACTTCCAGACATATTCAGCTACTTTGACATTCCATTTAGAGTTGGATCAGTATCATTTTGGTACATCTGACATGCAGGATTATAACACCATAGCATAGTTACCAAAAAATATATTAAGCATTTCTTACGGTTTTCTTTATTAAAAATGAAGGTCTAATATGATAGTATGACCAAGTACAAGATGATTACCGCAAGATGAGAGCGGAAAAGAGATTACATTACTAGATAATAGTCTAGTTTCGATTCCTTTAAGGTTAGATTTGTTAACCAGTTTTATTATTTATTGTTTATGCCTGAATATCATACTAACATTTACAAAACATGATTATTATATTGAAATATCTAATTTGGAAAATAAATTTTGAGTTAATTTGATTGATAGGTCGAGTGAATTAATGTGATTTTTGGAAAAAATTCGACTATTGATAAAGTAATATATTTTTAATATTCCATGTTTCAACTTATTTACATTCTTAAAAGTGTTACATAACATAATATTTTTAACATTCCAAAGAAATATTAATATTGTTGCCTCTTGTTGCAATTTGGGGAATTTTTCACTAAATCTCACTGAATTTTGACTCAATTTTTTGCCAAAGGTGTTGCATTATGAGTTTCTCTCAAAGCAACTTTCCGAAAAGTGAAAGTTATTCAATTAATAAACACTACCAATATCTCGTTATCACATTTACTCCGTGACTTCCCATCCTTTCTCATCTAGAAAGAAAAAATCTCTGCAGCTAAGGTTGCATTTAGGCTTGTAGCAGCAATATATTTTGCTCCTTTTTTAAAAAGAAAAAAAAAAGTTTCTTAAATAAATTTGGATTTAATTTAGTTTTAAACAGTATTGTCATACTTAAAGCCAATGTATAGCTATATAACGGAATGTCTCATACTGTCATCTTTTATGGAGCTAGAGGCAAAGGAGATTTTAGAAAAATGTAAGGGCTTGTTCTTTAATGAAGATAAGATCTTCAAAACCATTTGATTGTTTTTGATATAATGGGTGGGAAACAAAGTTAGTTTCGTTTGTCGTACTTTAAAAACCCTTATTTAGCAATAAAAAAATTAAGAGTTTTCTCTTAAGTTAAATCTTTCAAAAGTTTTTTTATTACCACAAAAATTGTGTTAACTTCAAGATACACACAACTTCAACCATCCACACAATAATTATCCTGGATTAAGGACTTTATGAGAAGTTTTTATATATTTTTATCTTATAACGAAATAAAATATGAGGGTTATTTATATGGGTTGGAAGAGCAGTAATTCAGTTTGCCAACTGTTGTGGCAATGTTGAATTAGGAGTTATAAATGCTTTAGTAAATAACATTTTTCAATAGAATGAAGTCCAAAAATTATATTTTTTAATTTCAAAACAAATTCATATTTAAGAGTTTTAAAGGACCTTAAAAGCAAAGCCGAATTGCTTTTTCATGACAAATTTATTTGTCCTACTTCAGTGGAAATTTCTAAAATAATTTATTTTACGTTATAACACTACTGTTAATGCAAAAGAGGTATATAACAATTTTCCATGTTAATTTTATTTGTGTTAAAGGTGGCATTTTGTAGTCTACATCTGCAATAAATAGTATGCTACAACAGAAAACAGTATCGGGAAATTATATAAATAAAAAATTAAGAAATATTCAATTTTTTAATATTTTTTTTTTTTAAATTTCAATATTCCTTTTCTCTGTTTTACATTTTATTCTAAGATTACCATTTTCATACTTATTTCACCTTATTTTGATTATGTTTACTTCATTAGTCCACACTTTGTAACCGTTAGTATTATTATTTATTTATTTTATTGTTATTACTATTATTTATTTATTAGTTCTTGTTATTGTCATTATTCTACCAACTTCATTTTACTTAAAGTTTTTTACCTACATTGTTTATGTTTCTCATACCTTGTTATCTGGTTCTTTTCTTATCCCTGATGAAGGCCTGAACTTTGGGTCAAAACGTCGGCAAATGTTAAAATAAATATTATTATTTATTTTTGACTGATCACACCAATCATCCTTCTCTTCATTATTCACAACAGTCAACCCACAATTAAGAAATATTCAATTTTTACATATGACCTTTTGCACTAACAATAGTAATAATTCGTTTAATGCAATCAGCAATGTGTTTTTCTTATTTTACGCAATCAAACCAATCAATCGATGTATCTTCACATGAAAATGTGGGCAAATCAAAGAGAAAAAACTACAATTTTTGGAATTTTATAAAATTAACTTTTTTCTTGGCTTCTAAGACCTACTGGAACAAAAGCTGGGGCATTAGTCTAATATTTTTTTATGTAGAAACACCAAAATAAATTTGATTAAAATCAGTAATCCATTGCCTTTCACCTCCCCTGGTTAGCGATTTAATTTTATGAAATTTTATTTAATGAATTTTCGCTATGCACCTCTAATATTAATATTAATATTAAAAGTTTTTTTTTTATACATGAACTCATAATTATTTTATCATGTTATCTTCAGTTTATCAGATAGCCAGGCAATGCGTACAGCCAGCTCGGCTGCTCCACCCAATCTCAGCTCATTGTCACAGGCTAAACGACATATATAGATAAAGGTGTATTAAGATTGCATTTTCATTAGTGAGTGGAGGAATTAAGTTAATAATCAAACAATGGAATCAAGTATTTAGAGTTATGAATTCAAATATTTTTATGTTGTTCACTAAACCTCATCCAACCCAAAAGGGTTACTTTAAAAGGAATTTTATGTCAAACGTGCATATTTGTATTGATTTTATTGTTAAAGTATTAATGCAAAAATGTTAAAACTGTTCGCAGAATACAGTAGACTCCCATTTATCCATCTTAATAGTGACCAATACATTATCAGTTGATCAGAATTGTATCAAATAAACAAAAACTTCAGTTTGAATTTTACTTTTACGCAAGGTTAGAAGTAAATTAATGTGCAAAATTCATGTTTGGAGTTAAGTTTACAAGACGATTTATTATAATTTAAAAACAATTTTTTTCAGGCACATGATAATTTATGTGTACTAGCAAGTGTTCCATTCTTAATTTAAGTCACCAAGTCAGTTACTTGATATTTATCATTTTACTGAGCTTCGTTTTTTCTCAGCACCATAGTCACTTCTTTATCAAAATATTAACCAACACAAATTTAAAAGAAAAATACTGAAGCTCCCGTGGGATTCTACTGTATTTATATTTGCTACTTTATTCTTTCAATATTTTTATATTGAAACTTAATATTAACTAGTAATATTATTACTAGAATTATTTTTATTCTGAAAATGGATTATAATATAATAGGAGGCTGCTAAAGCAAATGAGGAAGAAGTTAAGAAGGAGGAAGAAAGTATTTTAAATGGGCCTTGGATAAATGATAGCATCAAAACTGAAATTGAAAAAATGAATGATTTGAAGAAAAAATCAGATGAAACGAAAAATTCCTCAGACGTCGACCTCTATAATGAGCAACAAAAAAAGGTTAACTCTATGGCATCTGCTGCAAAAATGGAATACATTGGAAGCCAACCCGATAGTAATGTGAGTAAATTGGAAATATTCCATCTTTATTGACTTTAGAGTGTAATTATTATCTTTTTATATCCTAACTTAAAAAAAAAATTTACAATAATTTAATGTAATATATAGTAAGTGTAAGTATTCCAATCTTGAAAATTTTTGAATATCAATTTTCAACAGAAATACACGTTTTGAGGTCCCCTGAGTCCAAATAACCAAGTCCCGAGAAATGGTCTGTGTGTATGTGAACACTAAAGCTCGAAACCGAAAAGTCGTACGAAACTGGTATTACATATTTAAGATAGATATATGCCGTAGATGTCCTGGCAACTTTTTCCTTAAAATCAGCTTACCGGAAGTGCCACTTTATATCATCACTGAAATACATTTTTATAATTTTCTTAAAAATGGCTCTTTAACGATTTTGATTAAACTCAGCATATCGTCGTATAATTAAGTCATGTTACAAATTCTTCGGCTAACCGAAAGTGCCACGTTATATCAATGGTCATACACATTTCTATAATTTTCTCGAAAACGGCTCTTACAATTTTGATTAAAGTCGTGTATCAATCTATAATTTAGGTCTTATATTTAAATGTCATTTAGGTCTTATCCCCATTGATGTCACTTTGCAGGGCTTAAATGCCCAATGTTCATATGCGTGTTCCTCTAAAGTACCTTTAATATGGTTTATTTTAAATAATCAACTATCTCTCATTATTTAAAGTTACGAAAAAATGCTAAATATAACTTTTGAAAGAATTTGATAATTGAATAAAGGAGAAAAAAATAAAAATGCTTATACAGGTCGAAAATGAATCTCCGGAAATACAAGTCAGAAGACATACTTATAATATATCGTTGGGAAGCTGAGAATTTTATTTAAAAAAAAACAATATCTAATATAGAAAGTTGTAGAAGGTAACAGAAAAAAAATTATTAATAATAATTTTTGAAAACTGATAATATTTAATGTTAATCACATGTTTTCAAGGAAATTTACTAACTAAATGTAAACTTTGAAAAATATTTTTACGTTTTCAGAAAGTATTTTAAATCCACGTAATTAAGGCAATGGCATTGTTAAAAAAAACTATTTCATTGTACTCTTGTAAAAGAAGAAGTAAAATATAAAATCATTTCATGGATGTATAAAGCATATTTTTTATAACCTTAAACACATTTACTATAGTTTAGTGATCATAGATCTGATATTATATTTAAATAATTAGGTATCAACGTTTATTCCAAAAAATTGTCATGTAAATTTTTAGAGAATTAAATTATTCAATAATTTGATGAATCTTCCCTTTGTGATATTCCAACTATATCCACTACTATTTCATTGTACTTGTGTGAAAGAAGAAATGAAATATTAAAATATTTCATAGATACGTTTATAACCTTGAAATATAAATATATAGTTTAATAACTCTAGATCTGATATTATATTTAAATATTCAGGTATCTATCATCCGTTTATTCCAACAATCATCATGTAACCTTTTAGAAAATTAAATTAGTGAATAATTTGATAAAATTTTCCTTTATGATATTCCAACAGAATCCACTTACAATTAATGTGACAACTTTTGACCTGTCTATGACAGACAATGCAAATCTCTTAATTCCTTTGTAATAAACTTTACAATGAAAAATAACAGTTTAATAACTAATAGTCGTACAATCCATAATCAACGGATCGAACAATCCATAATCAATGAATCGGACAATCCATAATCAACGAATCCTAGAATCCATAATCAACCGGTGATATAATAAATACGACTTTTGTTATTTTAATAGTATTTATGATTTGTTAGATGCAATCTTATAGCTTTAGCTCTATTAAAAATGCAATTCAAAAATTCTATAATAGGCCAACATGGCCAGAAAATAATTTCTATTCAAAGTTGAGCAAAGTTCAAAGAGTAAGTGAAAGTTGTGTGTCGCGCGCACCAGATTTTTACAGTTTTAACAGTCGATACAGCCTCGTTTTTGTGTGAATATTAGTTTTACGGTTCAAAATTTCAGTACGATAAGATTTCTTTTATTATTAATTGTTTTGTTTTTTTAATTTAAGGTTGATGATAAGGCAGAAGAAAAGAATGGAACTGGAGAACAGAAGTGAGGCTCTATTAGTCTTTAAACTGTAAAGTTGTATATTTTGAAATCTGCAATTAAGTTTCTCGAAAGAATTTAATTTCAAAGAGGAAAAAACTAACTATTTGTACATATAGAGTATCAGTTCAGATTTTATATATATATTTATATTTATTAATTTTATTTTTTAAAAATTATTTTTCTCAAAGTCATTGGCAGATTGATTGAGAATATTTTTTTCTTGTTATGGCAATTTATATGTAACTTACATAAACAATTCTTTTCATGAAAAGATTTTTTAATGTTAACATTTAATTATATGTATATTGTGAAATATAGCTAGTTATAAAAAAAATAATAAATAAAATTTAAGATCTTTTGGAACTTGAGATTCATTATCAATGTAATTTGTTAAAGCCCATTAAAGTTATTTTCAATCAGTTGTTTTACCTTAAAAGAATATTATTACTTGATATAATAACTGTCGAATTTCAACTTTTTCTTTCATGAATGGACATAAGAATTTGTAGAGAACACAGTTTAGTAATTTTTTTGTAGCACTATTTTATTAATTTCATCAAATTGTTGTAAGCTACTTTTTTTTCATTTTAGTAGCTTTATATTTAATATATATATTATATAGATATTTAATAAATGTGTGCTTTGAATTAATTTCAATAAACTATTATTCAAAAATTGTCCACTGTCCATAGTTTATTCATTTACTTAATTATCTCATTGACTAATTCAAAATTGTCCCAAGGCATTCATTGTTATTGGTAGCCCTTGATTGCTTGCCACTGTAAAATCTCAATAAGCAGCCATTATTGCATGCACAGATTCAATCTGTGACTTTATGGAGTCGAAAGGACGGTGGATTTTGGATGCAAACTGAGTAACTTTTCTTACTCACCTCTCTTCAAACCAGTAAGTTTTCATTAAAATCTTATCTAAAGTCTCCACAGAAAAAGTGGCAATCTGTAATTAATTATGCATGTAAGTAATTCCCTTCGTTTCTTAATCTTAGTATTTTGTTTATTATGATACAATTTTAATTTTCTGGACTTACAGTTGTAAAAAGTTAATAAGAATTCCCTGAGTTGTTTTCTTTATTACATACAAATTTGCATTGTCCTCAATGATGGGACATAGTCCTGTTAAATCATTTAATGTCTTTACTGTTACTTTATTTTATTTGTTTTCTTATATCATATATTACGAAAAATGCAATGTTCAAATTCTTTTAATTTAATTTGAATTTGAATTTTTTTCTGTGATTTTACTAGATTTTTATTTATGATAATAATAAAATAAACACATATTTATAGCTGGTTATTTCACATTACAATAAAAACAAGTTTTAAAAAATATATTTTTTAAGAATTTACTTAGTTGTATTTTATATTATGTTTTGTTTGTTAGGGAGACTATTACTGTGAGGTATGCGATCGTAGCTGGATGACTCCAGAAGAACTTGAAGTTCACATATCTGAACATATAACTTGCCATTTTGAAGGCTGTTTCTTTAAAGGTGCTCCTAAAATTGTTGCTTTACATGTCAAGCTTCAGCATGATTCTGGTATGTTTGATAAAATTGTTAAATCAAGCAACAAAGAAGATATTGAAAAATGGAGAGAAGAGAGGAGAAGGTATCTAAGTCATTTCAAATATTTTCATGAATAATGTACTAACTACTTGTTAATAAATGAATGTCATCTGTAGATGAAGTTGTTGTGGAAGTTATCATTAACTAGAACTTGAATAATGATATTTTATTTATATTTATAAAATTATTATTAGTTTTAGTCCAGTATTAGTAATTTTAACTCGTATAACCTTCATTATCGAGGAGTTTACATTCAAAAGTTGTATATATGACTGATCACTGATAAAAACATTTAATATTTTCAGTGCCGGGGCCGCCTGTGGATTTTTTATTTATTTTATACAAAATGACATTTTTTTATCCAAATTAATTTATAAAACACTGACAAAAAATTATTCTTTTTTTTCCGCAACCTCTGCCATAGATTATCTTCTCTTTATCAGAAGGTACAAATGTTGCGATCATTAAAAAGTTGTCATAAAACCAATAATTTTCAATATTTTTTGGATAATTTGAACTCTATATGATGTATGTTCATTTGCATTTAAATTTTGAACTGAGCCAGAAAAGATTTAATAATTTAGAATTTTAAATTTTATTTGTTATAAGTTACTTTATCATGTTACAAATGTTCCTTTCAGCTCTGTAATTCTTTGTGTTATTATTTTAATATAATTGATCGCACAAAAATTTAATGAAAACGATATAAATTAGTCGGGGGTGCAGTAAAAAAAAATACTATATTTTATAATCCGTCCTCGGGCCCTTTTTGTGAATCGGAATAAGAATAGATTCTTTCCATTCCTCTGGTAATTTCTCATTCACCCAGATCTTTTTAACCAACCGATGTATTTTAGAAACTCCAGCTTCCCCGCATGCCTTAATTAGTTCAGTAGGAATATTATCGCTTCCCGCTGCTTTATAAGATTTTAATTTTCCGATAGCTACTTCAACTTCCTCTTTACTTGGTCCTTCTATTAACGGTTCAGCACTCTGGTACTCAGAAGGAGGACACAGATCATAATTAATTTCACTCCTTCCGGCATGTTATAAAATATTCACTTTAATCTTAACCAGTCGAATCACGGAATACGCCGAGGAAATTATCGTAGACTACCAATGCGGATTTAGACGGAATCGTTCAACTATTGATCAAATATTTTCTTTACGGCAAATATTATAGAAAAAATTGGAGTATAGCGGTATTATTCACCAGCTGTATATAGATTTTAAAAAGGCTTACGATTCTATTGACCGCCAGAAACTGTATAATATTCTAATCGAGCAGAGGATTCCAAAAAAGCTAGTAAATGTAGTGAGGATGTGCTTGACGGAGACACTCAATAAAGTTAGAATCGGTAATAATCTGTCTGAAAAAATTTGAGGTTCGTTCGGGTTTAAAACAGGGGGATTCCCTTTCGCCTATCCTGTTCAATTTGGCATTAGAACATGCCATTAGGGAGGTAATGCGTACTGAGAAAGGGTTGGATCTGGGTGGGACAACATCCGTGCTGGGCTATGCTGATGATCTGGTACTGTTAAGCGAAGACGTTGAAACTATAAAACTAAATACGACAACGTTAATGAAAGCCGGTAAAAAACTAGGACTCGAAATAAACGTGGATAAAACAAAATATATGGTTAGCTGAAAAAATGGCGATACTACTGGTGATATCGATATAGACGGTAATATGTTTGAACAGGTAGATAAATTTAGGTATCTAGGTTCTACGATAACTAGAAAAAACGAAATTGAAGAAGAGATTAAGGTTAGACTGAAGGCGGGAAATGCTTGTTATTTTTCTGTGACAAAACTACTCAGTTCGCGCCTCTTGTCCCGGAACTTAAAAATTAGAATCTATAAAACAATTATCTTGCCTACAGTTCTTTATGGATGCAAAACTTGGCCGCTTACATTAAGGGATGAGCAGCGTCTTAAGGTTTTTGAAAATAAAGTATTGCGTAGAATATTCGGACCAAAGAAGGATGAGTTAACCAGAGAGTTCAGACGGTTACACAACGCCGAATTGCGTGAACTGTATCCGGGTTATATAATTAAGGTAATTTCCTCACGGCGAATCAAATGGGCTTGTAAAGTTGTTGAGCTTGGTAACGAGAGAATTCCTAAAAGGTTAATATTTGCTGTGCCGAATGGTAAGCGCCCGAGGGGTAGACCGAAGCGAAGGTGGGAAGATTGCATTAAAGCCGATCTGAAGGGACTGGGTTTGGACGGCGAACGGTGGAGGGAGGTGTGTAATAAGTGATTGATGGTGTCGGCATCGAACCTTCGGGTTTGCTAAGCCTTTTATTATTTATTATATTTTATAATATACTATTATAAAATACAGTTGTTTTTTGTTTGTTTTTTTACCGCTCCCCCGACTAATATCTTGTGAAATTGAAGCCACGGTCGAGCATCTCCATATCATTATATAAACATAATATAGTGACACATGTTACAAACTTCTCAAAGTTACTTCCACAACTAATAAAACTGTTAGAGAAGATAAACCAAATGTTGGAGCTTGTAACATTTATCAATTTAACAGGTACTTAAACAAAAATTTAAACATATATATTTATAGTAAAAACTAAACCAATGAATGTAGGCAAAATTAAAGTTACCCTCCCAGCACTGGGCAGATTAGGTATGCACTTATTGGAAATTTTTACTTTCACTTACATATATATAATAAGGAAAAGTATTGCAATCGTGAAAATTTTCGAATCTGATTTGTCAACAGAAATACACGTTTTGAGGTCCCCTGAGTGCAAATAACCAAATCACGCAAATGATCTGTGTGTGTGTGTGAACAGTCTACCTCAAAAACGAAAAGTGGTAACTAATTTTACTTATTTGAGTTTGTAGATGCCTTAGATGTTACAAATTCTTCGGCTAACCGAAAGTGCCACGTTATATCAATGGTCATACACATTTCTATAATTTTCTCGAAAACGGCTCTTACAATTTTGATTAAAGTCGTGTATCAATCTATAATTTAGGTCTTATATTTAAATGTCATTTAGGTCTTTTCCCCATTGATGTCATTTTACAGGGATTAAATGCCCAATGTTCAACATGTCTTCTTCTAAAGTACCTTTAATATGGTTTATTTTAAATAATTGACTGTCTTTCATTGTTAGCAGTTATGAGAAAATTCTAAATATAACTTTTGAAAGAATTTGATAATTGAATAAAGGATGAAAAATGCTTATTAGGTCGAAAATGAATCTCCGGAAATAATAGTCAGAAGGTATATGTATAATATATCATTGTAAAGCGGATAATTTTAGAAAAAAACAGTATCTAATATAGAAAGTTGTAAGAAGTAATGCAGAATTACGAAAAATTATTAATAATAATTTGTGGAAACTAATATTATTTGACATAAATCACATGTTTCCAAGGAAATTATATGAAATTTCCTAACTAAATGTAAACTTTTAAAATTTTTTTAAAGTTTGAAAAGAAAATTATTTAAAATACACAGAATTAAGGCAATAACATTGTTTAAAAAAACATTTCATTGATTGAAAGAAGAGAATTATAAAAATATTTTATGGATGTTTACAACATGTTTTTATAACCTTAAATAGATTTACTGTAGTTTTATAACTCTAGATCTGATATTATATTTAAATAATTAGGTATCTATCGCCTGCTTATTCCAAAAAATCATCTTTTAACCTTTTAGAAAATTAAATTAGTGAATAATTTGATGAATTTTCCTTTGTGAAATCTCGACATTATCCACTTAAAATTATTGTGACAACTTTTGAACTACCTATGGCGAGCTATGAAAATTTCCTAATTTCATTTTAGTGAATTTTACATTTAAATTTTAAATGTAAAATAACAGTTTAACAACTAGTAGTCGTACGATCCATAATCATTCATAGGTTAAATATACAGATGTACTTTTATATCTCTTTAAGTATATATGAGCCAATTGACAGAATGACTCCAATTTAAACATTTTTATTATTAATTGTAGTGTTATTTCTATTGGAAAATTTTATATCTTTATTCACAGTTCTTTACTTCAACACTGCAATCACATACTATGGAATCTACGTACTCATTGCCTATACAGTTATTATAAATTTCCCTACTAAATCATTTGTATGAAATATTACCAAAATGACATTAGTCTAAAATATTGAAATTAGAGTTAGTAATTGTACTGAAAGGCACATATATATAGCTCAGAGAATGGAGTTATGTGGTTTACAAAAACAAATGGAGTAACAAGGTTTTTATTGCCTACCGTCGAATTAATAAATAGGGCTTTTGTTATTTTACTAGTCTTAATGATTTGTTAGCTGTAAGCTTTGAGCTTTAGCTCCATTTAAAATACACTTAAAAAAATTTATAATAGCCCAACATTGCCAGAAAATAATTTCTATTCAAAGTAGAGCGGTAAATGGAAGTTGTGTGTTGCTTGCACTAGATTTTTTTCTGTTTGTTTAATTGCTTTAAACTAATGGAATAATAATATTCAATTAAATTACCAAAATTTATGTTTTACTAACATTTATGGACATAAAACACCTGAGTTGCTCCAATGATGTTTTTTTAAAAGAAAGAAAAATCACACTTAATGCAAATTCATTATGATGGGTTTATAGGATACGAAACATGTAATGTAATTTCATAAACGTATTTTTGCTTTAATGAGGAAGGTATATGTTAAAAGTTATTAGGTCCGGACAGATCTTACTTCATTCATAAGGTTAATAGTTTTCTTAACCTGCAGGTCACTTTTTAATTCTAAGAATATAATGTTACTGAATCCTGAACCATCCCCTCAATTTTAAGGCTAAAGGAAAACTCCATTGAAAGTGTTCTACTACTTTATTATCTGTAGTTATTTTATTTCCTATTTAATTATATTTTCACGTTATCATAGGAAGTTTCCAACACTGGAAAATATTGAAAAGAAGATAGCTGAACGAAAAGAAATGGAAGAAAGAGGAGAAAGAATAGAACCAAACATTAAATCATACAAAAGAAATCAGTCGACTAAGTATAATGTGAAAGGTAAGCATTTTTCTTAAGTTAAAAAAGAAGTAATTATTATTACTTTCTTGGAAATTATACTAGTTAACGACATAACTAAATACATGAATTGATTAAAACTTTTTAGACAAAGTTGAAGGAAAAAATGTCAACAATAAAAGGAAAAGAAATAAATTTCAAGATTTCAGAAATAATTCAGATAGTAAAGTTAAGGGTTTTAATCCTCAGTTTCTTAGTACAGGTTAGTATAATATATACATTTATTCTTTATTACTATTGTTTAATATTTACTTGTAGTAATATGTTAATGTTTTTTATTGTATTCACAGCTTTCCTGCCAGATGATATTGAAGATGCTAAAAATGATGAGGATTGCAATATAAGCGATGAAGAATGGATTTCTGATAACAAAGGAATCGTAGAATCTGCTCCAATAAGTAACATTTTAATGAATTTAAGCAGTACCTATGCTTCTGATGATGAAAGTAATATATTTTCGTAGTTTCAATAAAATATCTCCCTTAAATCATTTATTTTTTCTGCTTCTATATCTATTATTAATTTAATTTTTGTAGTTGATTCCCAACAAATTGTTTCTGACAAGAAGGGATCTGATCAAGTCAACACTTTAGAGGGCAGGATTGGAGAAAGTGATGATGAGCCTCCTGAAGAAGAAAAAATTATCCGACAAAGTGATATGGATTCAAATAATGAAACAAATTTAGAGGATAAAAAATTCACTGAAAGGTTTTCAAAGAGAAAAAAAGTATATCCTAAACATCAATTAAAACCTAAACCAAAAGTGATGGAATGGCAACCTTCCTTGAGAAAGAGACCTCTTACATTACTTGAAAAAGTGAGTTAACAATTTCCTTCATGCTTGGAGTGTATCAAAAGTTTTAACTAAAAAAATATAAATATAAATAACAAGACATAAAATTTTATTATAGTCAGAGCTATGAATTGTAAGTTAATTTAGTTGTTTAAGTTGTCTAAATGAACTTCCATTAATTCCATAAAAAATTCTTTTTTTAATTTAAAGAAGATGAAAAGAAATATTTTATGAGAATCAACTTATTGAATTGTTAAGATTCGATTCAGTTAAACGAATCTAATTTCCTATCTCTAATAAGCATTAAAATGATATATCACATATCTCTCTCACACATATATAAATAACAATATTTATATATAAATATTATATATATATATATATATATATATATATATATATATATATATATATATATATATATATATCATATTGTGATTATCATATTTCTCTGTTTCTTTTAGATTTTAATTGAGATTGTAATTTTTTTTTTTTTTTCTAGTTGCTGAACAAGGAAATTAAACAGGAAAGGAATTTCATCCTTCAGTGTGTCAGATTTATCATAAATGAAAACTATTTTGAAACATCTTCAAATTAATATAAGTAAACTTCTGATTTGTCATATTCAAGGGTTGTTGAATTAATGTTTTATGATCAATAAGAAGTTTTTTGTTTTGTTTTTTCAAAATCCAACGAATAGTGTGTTTGGATTAGTGGAAGTTTACAGTATATTTTTTAAATATATTTCCATGTTAAGTTTTATATTGAATATTAAAACTTCATTTCATTACCTAAATACATTTTGTGTTGTGTATAATGTATTCTTTACATTTAGTGTTTTTGTTTTATGGCTTAGTATACTTACTAGATCTTGGTATAGTTGGCTATATTTTATTGTCTGCAATGGTTATTATATGAATCTATTAAATTTTGTTATTTTATTGTTATAATTGTTTGAATTTATGATACTGTTTTAGGTATGAAGTGTTTTGGATTTTCTTATATTTTATAATGTACATTTAGTTGATCGACCATTTTCTAATAAATTTTTAAACAATTACAGATTTGTCTTGTTCTTTATAAGCTGTTAGCTTAGACATAGACCTCTAAGACTGCTCCTAAGGTATAGGTACAATTTAAAAAAATAATAAATCAAAAGTATAGTTTAATTTGTTATCCTATTAGTATTACAATATTGATATATTTATCTTAAATTTCAAATACTTATGTATCTTGACTTGTATTTTTAATCTGTTCAGAAATTAAAGAGCGATTTATATAGAATTGACACACCTTAAGCTATTATTTCCTTACTGTTTGAATAAAATTATGCAGTATCCTTAGTGTTATTTATCCAATCAATACATTTTACAATAATTGAGTCATAATGTTCTGAGATCAGTTGTGTTTCTATAGATAATTGCTATTTTAATTGGAATCCTTTATATTTGTAGTGAAAAAAAAGGAGCCCCATTAAATTTTGTTATTAATTGTTGGGCGATATGCTTCTCTGCGATTGTATATACAGATGTACATCTCAAATCTCTGGCAGATCTAGAGGGGTGTTTTCGAGCTGAGTCTCCATTACCTAAAATGGAAATTATTGCTCCTGTTATTACTTCTTTTTTTCTTTCAGAGTAATTATTGTAATAACAAAAAATTAAATCCTGGATCCATTACTACCTCAGTCTTAGAGGCGTAGATTAAGAAAACGTATCGAAGAAGAACTGGCTGCATTCCAACCGAGTAAACAGACAAGACTGTTTCTATGCTCAGATATGTAATGAAGAAGTGTGGGATGGACAGAAATATGTAAAGGTTTTTCTGGATCTCTGAGTAACCTTCAATTCTTCCACAAAAATTATAATGGAGGCCCTTAGTGCAAAACATGTACCTATACCTTCATTAAGGCAATCAAATCAATATACCAAATTCTTTATGGTATTGCCAGAATAAAACTACACAAAAAGTAGTCATGCTTGTTAATGTCTAGGAAAGAGGAAGATCTGAATTTTGTAATTGAAAGAGGTGAAGGAAAAATTCCTACTTTAGGTACAGACATTAGTAATATTGTCACCTTAGACGAAAAAGTGTCAAGCTTAATTGTTTTTTTTTTATTTATGATATTTACAACTGTATTAATAAATAAAATACATTTAGTCAATTTGATAACAGAAAATAATAACATGAAATCACTTGTTGAGAAATTATCCACTGATAGCACTCTAAAAAAAAAATTATTTACAATAGGAGATTTTGAGGCCATTTTCTTTTCAGATGCCTCAGAGGGTTATCAGGGATAGAAGAGGAAGTAAGGTTAGAGATGAGAGGATTCTAATGGTTCTGAAGTTTATTATGGAAGGATTGGTATCTGGATTGAGCCAAATCAGAAATATTAAGGTCGTTATGGATTATTTTATTGGTGACAAAGTAAGGAGCAGTGAGGATTGGATACAAGAGGAATTTGAGGGCTTAGTGGAGCCCCAAAGCTCAATTCTGAAAGTTCAAATAGATCTTATTGTAATCATGTATATGATCTTTTGTAATTAACTGGAAGCGTAGAGCATTTGTCTAGTAAGTATTGGAGTAGTCTGAAACATCCAGCGGTTTCGGTCTCTTATGAGGATTCCAAGTTTTGTCGGACTCCAAGGTATCGGATTTGTTCAACAGGGATAAGTGGGTTATTTTAAAGGATACTGTAGGACAGGAGGTCATAGGTTTATGGCGAAGGGTAAAGGTGATTGATTTGGTGGGATTTATTAGAATTGATTTTAATCCTCCTGTTTCGACACCATTCTTCAAGGTTGAGCATAATTGTAAAAGCAAATAAAGTCTACTACCAATTATGCAACATTGTGGTAGGCAAGATAGGAATCAATTCAAGTCAAGTTTCAGCCCAATCAACTATGTAGTTGAGTTAAGTAATGCTAGACAAGCATATGAGCCATCTGATTGCAATGGAAATGAAATATATACACCTAAGAGACTGGCAAGCCCTGAAGAGGCTATGCAGTATAAGCCTTAGACATTTGGGCCCCCAGGCTATTTCATCCCAAGTTATTCGAAAATAGTTTTATATCTTGAAATTTCAGAGGAATGTAACTGATTCATCACTGCTTCATTTAATGTCCTTCCATTTGATATCTCATTCATCAAACTCCACTGCTCTTGAAAGCTGGAAAAGGGATTGTTACTTTTAAAAAAAACTGTCCTTTTATACATAAAGATTAATTTACCCAGATAATTGACTGTAGATGGATCCACATATACATCGTTTGTATAGTATATAAGAACTTAATAAACTAAAGTCGAAATATGACCATATTTAACAAAGATACTGGTAAGTAATATAATACAAGTAATAAAATATATGCTCTGTGGACAGGATAAAACTATGACATGCATTCATAATTTTCAAAGCTATAGATGATAAAATAAGAAGAAAAATAAATTTTATTCTGGAACTAAGTCCACTTAGAATAACTACAATGTACAATTGTCTGACATTGGAAATAAATTAGATTACAAGATTGTCTATATCTAAGGTTACAATAAAGAAAAGGCACTGTTTGATATATGAAATTATAGATAGCTTCAGATATACGAGTTCACATGTTTTTACAGATAAACAATGTGGGTGATATATAATTATCTGTAAGATAACATTAAAGCGATTAACAGATCTGAAAAACGTGAATATTATTTTACACATATTCAGAAGATTGATTACTGAGGAGATGGATTAATAGATTATGGTAGCACGCATGACAAAAGTTTTTTAAAGGAAACAGTTCTATGAGAAGGAATAAACAGGTTTGAGAGCTGGAATCTCGTGTTGAACGTATGGACCGAGGAACAAGGAGTAAACAAATCGAGAATGTAAAAGGGTTTTCTGGTTGAAAAGGTTCGAAAAAGGAATACACTTAATAAGTATTGTCGTCGGAAGTCTGGATAGAGCCACTTCAACTCGGTATACAAACTGGAGGCGTGGGAGCGTCTGGGGACAACATAAATGAATCTAATGAAACAATTCATTAGTCTCTTTAATCTGATCTCAAGCCCATCATACAGTCCACCGTATCCAAGGCAGCTGTAATCGAAATGAGGGGAAATAAGTGAGGAAACTAGGAGCTGACGTATTTAAGGGGCATGGAATCACGGAATCTTAGGAACTGTTTGAGGGTAGCAATGGATTTTCGGATTATTTGGGAAATATGATTATTCCAGGACAAATATTGATCAAACATTAGCCCAAGGTTTCTAACGGATATGTACAATAAGATTGAAAGAAACGCTCTGCAATTTTTCTCTGATCAGTGCGCAAGCCCAGATTAAAGATAAAGATGCTTTCTGCGAAATTAATTTTAGATCACTTCATATCCAAACTTCAGAAAGAAGCATTTGTTTCAACAATAGGAACGCACAGAATAGTCATGAGTGTAGTGATAATGGTATGAACTTATTTGATTTCCAGATGACACAAAACTATATTAGCAGGACGTATCTTCTTACAAAGCAATCCATAAGAATTGATTATTGCGGCTTTTCTTGGTTCATGAGCTGACCATTTCCAAGTATCCCTCAAGACATGAACTTCCTGAGTGACTATGCTTCATATCTACTCGCAATATAATGAAGACGGTGAATTCCCACCAGTCAAAGAAGATAATATAATCTCTCCATAATAATATGACACTTAGATGGCTACTAGGTGAGGTACTCAAGTTTGATTGTGGTTCTGTCACTGATGAAATGTACATACTAATTTTAGACATGTAGATCACTGAACAAATGCCACAGGAATGGAGTTCCGCATTGATTGTCTAATATATAAAAAAGCGGCATATTAGCATGTAGAAATTGAAGAGATATAACTCTCTTTAACGACACTTATTAAGTACTGTCATTGGCGAAAAACAAACGAATACCCACTTGGTTGGAAAGACTGATAGAAGAGTACTAAAGCTGTTTCAAGCTTGACGGATCTACAGTCAACCATATTGTCGATTTTTTGTAAAAATTCACTTATTATATTTTTGATGGAGCCGAAGTTTAAGAATTGTTTAGTGAATTTTGCCCTTATTTTTCGATAAAAAACAAAACAGTAAATGCACTTGAATAACATAAACCATTATATATTTAAAAAATATATCAAAGTTCTTATTATTACAGGTAATGGAATGTCATTTAATTGGCATTACCACGCAAACTAGTGCAGCTTGAAAAAATGACTTTATCAAACACGAAATACAAATTCATAACGACTTTTCCAGGACTATTGGCGTGTTGAATGACATCCGACAAGGTGATCCTAGAAATATCTGCGAGGTCCATAAGAGCATAGACGAACAATCATGAATAGGTTGCACATGGCCAATGCAGATGATGTGGTTATCATAGGCAGAACCCTCACATCGTTATCTATATTTTTCAAAGAATTCCAGGATGCTGCAGTAAACTTGGTCTTCATATCAATTATTGATGAGATATTAGATGAGATCCTCCAGAAATGAATGGCAAAAGCATCCTTACGTTGAAATATGCAATCAGCATTCAGATAATGTGAACAATTTAAAAAATCTATGGTCAGTTTTCACAGCAAAAAAATAAGTAAAGAAGAAATGAAAAAAAGGCTGGCAGTAGGTTTTTACATTTTCATTTTCGAGATGTTTCTCTCTAATCGAAAAATAATTCTGCCAGTGGTAAATAATGGCAAAGAAACGTAGTTCTTGATTGATAAAAGACATTAAGATGTGGGAAAGAAAGGTCTTCCAAATGGTATGAGCCAGTTAATGAATTGGAACATTTAAGATCCAATAGAGGAGTTTAATGGAGATGTAAGAAGAACCAGATATAGCCGCATTCGTTAAGGCAACAGGGATACGATAGCTTGGTCATGTGGAGAGAATGTCAAGGGATCACATACCAAGAAGGGTCCAATTACCAGAATGAAGACCAAGGAAAGGAATGTAACATCTGAGAATACTTGATGATGTGGAGACAGTCCTACACTGAATAGGAATGAGGAAATGGCGAATATATACAACTGACAGGAACGAGCGAATGAAGACAGTGTTGGAGACCAAAGCTTGATAGTAGCCCTATTGTAGAGCCATTGTTAGGTAGATACTATGACAAATCTTTAGGACTCTATGAAGACCACATGTTGCTTCTTCGATTCCGACCTCGTTGTGAGGATTTATATTTATTTATTTTGTTGCTTCAAAATACATTACGTTGGTGAATGTTTTATGAATAATTATGTTTTATTTATAGAGATGTTAGGAAAAGTTCATATTTTATAAATTGTTATTTACTTACTAAATCTTGAATTTTATTTAATCTGGCACGGGAATGGAAGATTTTTTAAAACCGCTTCTAATGCCTAAAGAGATTATTTTTCAGTTATACTTACATAAATAATTCATAGTATTTTCAACCTGAATAAATTGTTTAATTATTTTCTTTTGAATAACTGTTACCATGGAAGGACAACCTTATCTAGTTCAGGCGGTATACTCCTTTAAAGGCAAAAATAATGATGAGGTAAATTGTTTTATGATCTCATTTTGTTTTAAATCTTTTTATTACTTTGATAATTGTGTCGATTTTTAAAATTTCTTAAAATAACTTAATATGTAGTATTGTTTGCCACTTCAGTTAATTTTAAAATAAAAAAGTAAGAAGGCATCTTTCATTGGTGTTATTGCCAGAGGGATGTTACAAGTGGTTGATAAATGGCTATATGAGTAAATCACACTTGGCATTCTGTCTTGTTATTGTCCCTATAGCAACAATGATAATAAATAATAAAAAACAAATTTCTCTAGGATACTTTATAGATATCCTTATCTGTCGAAGATAATGGGCCATTTGGATGTGTTATCGGAAAAGTTACTCTTTCTAAAACTTTTTTTTTTTTACATAAGACCTTTAGAATTGAAACTGGGCATCCAGTTGTCAAAATCATTCTATAATTATTTGAATAGTCTTAATATGAATAACTGATACAAGAATACTACTAAAAAACATAGTACCAGTATGGAACAAATGTTTGCAGTAGTCTTAAAATTTCAGTTATTTATAATTCTTTGAGAAACTGGAGTTGGCGTTGTTTGGTTCCGAAGACCTAATATGTTTGATGTATTTTGAAATCAAAGATTCTGGTTTGTTAATGTGTTGACAGCTTAAGGTACTTTTCAGATTTCTAGTTTCAAAAAACAAGTATGTTTAATTATGTTACATTATTAAAATTTTAATATATATTAATCATCAGGTAGCACTAAGAATTTCACCGTAGTTGAAAAAATATGGCAAAAAACAAACTACAAAATATCTCATGGGTGATAAATATTCAGGACGCAGTCATTATAAACGTCGGCACTAATAAAAACTTTATAATGACTGCTGCCTGAAAATTTATCAACCAGGATATGTATAACAGTCGACTAACTTTCTTCAATAATTCTACAAAATATCTCGTAATTGGTCTCTTGGGCGAGATTACTAACTATGAATTTATGTTGGTGAACAGTCAATGTTTTAACATTGTGAGACCAATCTCAAGATCTGTTACAGCTGATTTGTTATTCTGGTAGGTTACTAAAACATTGTTCAGTTTAAATGAAAGTATTTAAAGGTTCGGCTTCAAGGTGGCTCAAATATATTTTTTAAATAAAATAAAACAATTAAAATTTGTGCTGGTTTTTTCAATATTTTTCAATTTTTGGCATTTATGATCATTTCTCCTTATGGTTTATGACTTTTTAGGATATTATAATTCCAAGAGCTATATTTTAGCTAAAAGAATATTTACAAAAAATTGTATTGTTTAAAAATTAAGTATTTTACTATATTGACCAGCTAGATTATTCTTAAATATTTAGAATACAAAAGTTAGACTTGGTAGATTTTAATCTAGTAATCTGTCGATTTCTTATCTATAATTATGTCAGCACTTGAGTCAATCAGGTAAACGGTTAGTAAATTCAATAAGAGGGATGAGGTTCATTGCTTAAAGTTTATAATTTTCATATTCTTAATGTCAATGTTTTTTAAAAGATATCTCTCGGTTTATTATATATGCGTACTCTGTTTGGGAAGGTAATAATAAATCAAGCACAGAAACATTATTTGCTTTCTTTCGCAATAATTTATTATTATGAACTCAATTGAATTAATTGAACTCATTTTTTAAATTAATTTGCTTGCTGCTTTTTGCTGCTTACCATTTATAAACCAATGGTACAGTTTGTTCTGAATTTTTAAACATTTTTCCGTATGTGCTTGTTTCTCCTCAAAAAGTTTATTTATATATTAATCATATATGTTTGAGCTTTGTGAGGGATGGCAGATCTATGGATTATTGTTTATTATAAACAATTTTATACTTTTTGTCAAAAATCACCTTTGAACTTATTGAACAGATTAAAATTATTGGCTTTGCTTCAGGGGATCTGAATTTTCACTCTTATTTGAAAACACTGTTATTCATTTATGAAATAATTAGACATTAATTTTAACTTTTTTGTAGTTAATCTAAGCATTACAAATATAACTTTTATTTAACCAAAATACTCACTCTTAATTGTTTGCATTATTTAATAAATTTATCTGTGATGAAGTAATGATATATGTTTATTTTAACCTTTAAAATCAAAGCGAGGAGAAAGATTGTTTTTTTCTTCCTACTTAATTACGAATATTGTATGTTGTCACATTGACAAAAAATAAATAAAGCTTTATAAAATCTGACTATTTCCATCAAACATATCGTGGTGCATGTTATTTAAGAAAATATAACTAAAAGTAAAAGTTGGTTTTATACAATTACACTTAGAACAAATATATTAACTGTCCATTGGTTGAATTAAAGTAATTCATTTTTATAAAGGAAATCTTTTTGGATTTTCACTGAAAGATTATAGCTTTAAAATATATTTAATATATCATATTGGCCTTTTGTTCAAAATCACAAATTAATGTTGCACAGTGCTGTGATCAAGCCATTTCTGATTTAGTACTGTGAGATCTGTACACTAACCAGCACTCTAGAAAGAGTATTGAAAAATTTTAGCAGAAAATCTATACGATAAACAAAGCGATCAAGGATAAGAGTAGAACCAATAAAGAACTGCTTACAGAAACTGGTCAATAAATATCTCATGCTATGAAAACTAGTAGTTTGAGATGGGGTAATGTAGCTCGAAGCAATCTATCAAGGAACCTCTACACAACAATGAATACCTATATAATTGGAAAGAGACCACATGGGAGGAGAAAAAACAGATGAATAGATAAAATCAACAAAGATACTGCTGAGCTGCATGTTGTAAACTGGAAAGTAATAGCCATGGAGAGGCAGATGTGGTGAAGCCTGATTCAGGCTGCTGAACATCTACAAGACCTGTCCTGTTAAATCAACAGGAAACAAAAAAATTAAAAAATATGGCTTTTTACAATTTTCTTATTTTATTTATTTATTATTACTTTTTTAAAATGTATTTTCATGTCTCTTATTGAAATGTAATAATGATTTTTTTTTATTTTAGTTATGCTTTAAAAAAGGAGATATTATTACTGTTACTCAGCTTGATGATGGAGGCTGGTGGGAAGGTACACTAGATGAAAAAACTGGATGGTTTCCATCAAATTATGTCAAAGAATTTAAAGGTCAAAGTAAGTATCTAATATTTATTTCATTATTTATGTTAACATATAAAACATTATGGATTCAAAGTATGGTGACAAATCTATCAAACAAATTAAAACAAAGATTATTATAATTATATAATATTATTTTAAAAGTTTTTTTGGGGAGGAAGGAATATATCATTTAAACTTCTTGATCAGTTTATTATTTTTGTTCAATGATCAATTAAAGCAATTTAGAACCGGAATATCAAAGGATTTAATGAGAAAGAAATGGAATTGCCTAAGGAAGTTAATAAACTCAAATAAATATATTAGGAATTGTACAGTCTAAGAAGGACAGGAAAAAACTATATATTGTTATACTCAGGAACCATGGATGAAGAACACAAAAGATAGAGTAGGATATTTATTCCACCACACGCTTGCCCTCCATTATTAAAGAATGGAAACCAATTAACGAGTGATTATTAAAAGAGAATTTTTCAAGCAAAAATAAGCAATTCACACTTCTCCTTTCAAATGTACTTTTGATACCTGAATAATTTTAAAAATATTAAAATAGCTGATAAATAGTCAGAACACAGTCATTTTTAAGGTTCTCATTGGTGCTGATGTTTCAACCCAAGCATGTGGGTCCTCATCAGAGCTTATGTCGAGCACTGAAGGTGTTCAAGTACTGGCCACCTTCAACACCTTCAGTGCTCTAAACACGCCCTGTTAATGACCCACATGCTTGGGATAAAACGTCGGCACCAATGAAAACCTTAAAAATGACTGTGTCCTGACTATTTATCACTTATGATATGTAGAACAGTCGACTAACTTCCTTCAATAATTCATAAAATATTAAAATAAGATACGTTTTTTTTTTTATTGTCTCTACAGATCTTGTAGATCTATGGCCGCCGGAACCAACCTTCTCCACCTCTGATTATCTTAGGCTACTGTTTTCCAGTTTACGGTATGTTGTTGGCCCTTTCTGTCCACCTCGTTTTTGGCCTCCCACATGGCCTCTTGCCTACTACTCTGGCATTAATTGTTTAATTGTGTAAAGCCCTGATGAATTATTTCGAACTACATTCCCTGCCCATCTTAATCTCCTTGCCTTGATATCATGAGATATTGACTGACCAGTTTCTTTTAGCAGTTCTTCATTGTTCCTTCTCCTCCATGTGTTAAGGTTCTGATCTCAGATATGTCCTGTTATCGTACGGAGAACTTCGAATCTCTCAATTCTGTCTTCTAGTGTGCCAGTTAGGCCCAAGTTAGGCCTCAGCTGTACAGCAGAACTGGCTTTATCATGGCGTTGTACATCTTTAGTTTTAGATTTCTGGAAATTTTTCTAGATTTCAATACCTTTGAAAGAGAGAAGAAAGCTCTATTCGCACTTGTTTTTCACTGGTCTACTGCTGTCACTTGATCATTTTTTGAGATTCTTGCAGAGCCGAGATATTTAAAAATGTGTTTCATGAATGACTTAAGAGTCCATGTAGATCATGCAATTAGGGTTGATTTTTTTAGCTATCATATATATTGTTTTATTTTCATTCACTTGTAGTCTGACGGTATATTCCGCTTTATATACTACCCTTTGTTTCCTGTTGTTTGTGAAGACTTCGCAACAATATTATAATATAATATAGAAATATATGTTTTTTTTTCATCATTGGCCACAACAAGATGGGTGGAAAAAATGTATGGTAATTTGTACTGTCTGTAATTTTTACTTTTACTTTCCTATATATGAAAATACTTATTTCTCCCCAAAGTATGGTGGTAAGTGACAGTTGTGTGATTCATGCTCTGCACCAGTTTTTTTTAATTTAATTATATATCGATAGTCTTACATGATACTCCCTTGACAGATTTTATTGCCATTATTTTTTTTTCTTCAATTTGAATAGAAACCTCAGAAAATGACTTTTTACCACAATATATTTTACTTTTGAAAAATGTAATAATACCATAAAAATAAAACCTTTTACACTCTAATCTATTTAATAATAAGTTTATTTAAATGATGTTTACAATTTACATAAAAATTGGCCAGTTTTGGTACAACATTTCACACTAAAGGTAATCTTAAACTTATATTACCTTTAATTTTAACTTCATTACCTTTTAGTAGTCTTTGTTTAATCTATTTGAAAGTTATGCAAATATTTGTATTAATTATCTTATCAGATAAATAAAAACCTATTATATTATTACTATACACATAGCAAAAGAACCCTTAATTAATTATCTCCGTATAGTTTTAATTGGTCTTTTATTTTCTTCCTCTCTTTCTATCAAAAACTTTTTACTTCATTAATTTAAATTTTGAAAAACTCTTCCTTAAAAAGTTGCTCTCCATTAATCGAAAATTTTATTGTATTTATATATTCCTCATTATAAAGTAGTAGCAAATGATATAAATAAGTGAAACATAATAATAATTAATAAGTATTGGATTATCTATAGTTTTTTTTTTTCAATTAGTCTTGTTATAGTTATTTATGACAAATTTATTAATTCTATCAATAACATTGTGGGTTGTTTATAATTGTTAATTTATTTAAATCACTCTTTATTTCAGGTGATCATTTAAGCCCTCTGAAAACGCCTGGTGATATAGCAGCACAACAAAGGGCATACAGGCCAGTAGTTTTAAAAGATTTTATTGATTCTGAGAAAGCACACATCACTGAGCTGCAGCACCTTATGTCTAATGTTCTCAGTACCATTGAGAAGTCAGAAATGTTAGTTTAGTATCTTCCTTTTATCTGTTGTATACCTGCAAAACTTTGATTGTTCGAATTTTACCAAAATAAATTTTTGCATCCCTCTGACCAAAGAAAAGGTTTCATTCTGAATAGAGTGTATCATTTTTATATTGCCTGGGATTGGAATATTTTTTCGTCTCCTGAAAATTTGTTAAAAGTACTTACAAGAATTTGCAGTTATACTGTCACTTTACTTTATCTTGACAAACTTGCTCAACTGTAATATATTTACATTACTTGACTAACTTTAAAAAAAATACATATATTTTTCAGATTAAGTAAGGAAGAATTTAGTTTAATTATTAGTAATCTCAAAGAAGTATTGAAACTTCATGAAGAAGTTTTATCTGGTGTCGAGAGAAATAGTTCAAAACCACCATTGGAACAAAGAGTAGGCAAGTTTATATTAAATTTAGCTCCTAAACTGAAAGTAATACATGAAAATTACTGTGCAGGGCATCCAAAAGCTGCCTTCATCATAAATAAGCATGAGTAAGTAATTTTAAAAAGTAACTTTATATATTTTTTTTTTTTGTGAAATTAAAATAAATATGGTGTAGTATGCCTTTCAAGAAAAGCTTCTTTTGCAGTGGTTTCTTTTCATTCATAATTTCATAATCTTTATGTTCACTTGTTAGTTTACAAGATGTTGCTTCATTCAAAGCACTGGATTAAATCAAGTATCATAGTATTGGCCCAATCTAAGATTATTATTGTTTGAGCCTTTGTTCTGAATGAGAAAATGTGCTATGCACACAATCACGCTCCACAGAGCAATGAATTAATAAGTCTGAACACATACAGATCAAATAGAGAACCCAGCCTGCTGACTCTGAGCAGCCATAATCCGTGGATTTAGACTGATGTGTCACTGTCCTTGAATCTGAGTGAGTCGGTGGGAAGGACAATCTCAGATCGGCTATGGAGTTACGAGTGGCCTGCTGCTCTGCCAAGGAAACCATGGTCTGTAGCAACATAAGGTTGGATGACCGTCTCAAGGTTATCCATACTCCCGCATAGTATAACCTGTGTACCATAGTATACAACAGTATAGATTTGTAGACTTAGGTAGACCTAGACAACATCTTGCAAGCAAAGATCTACATTGTCTATAGTGCCAACGAAAAAAAAAATATATATATTTAAAATACGTCAATTGAAGCCATTTAAATTTATCTAAATTTAATTTATTACAAAATAAATGTTAATCAATATTAATGTTAGTCGATCTAATTTACATTTTGTTTAGTTGACTTAAAAATTTACGCAGTCAAAAAGTACGTTAAATCGTGTTTTACTGTGTCTTTTACTCTTGTAATTACAATTTACTCGTAAGTTTAATTTTTTATATCCTCTCATATTAATATTCTTGGCAAGAAATAAGAAAATACATGAAATACTAATAACGTTAATTTATATTAAGTGAGAGATTGCACAGGCTCAACTGATAGGGCTCCTGCTCCCTTCGATACTTAGATAGTCCTTTAAAATTGGATCGTAAAGTTGCCCACACATATTCATCCATCAAACTGGTCCGACCTACCAGCATGAAGGTTTGTAAATCTAAACTCACACCATGAACCAGTCTGACCTAACCCACTCACTTTTGAACTTTAATGGGACCAAAATTATATGGGCCACTTTATTTTAAACAAAATCTTAAAAATCAAAGTTTTCTCTTATAGTGATATTTTTGACACATTGACAGCCAACGGTTGGCAAGAACTTTTCAAGATTCCAGTCTAAAATTCAATTTAATTCAATCATATTATATTATTAAAGTCTCTAATTTTAATATGTAGTAATCATTAAAAAAATACCACAAATTCCATTGTTGATAAAAAAAAACAAAAAAACATGGTGCCTAAAAAACTATGAAATAACTCATAGTTGGCGTCCAGGAAGAAAATAATAATTACTAGTCATCTCATAGAAAGACAGTTAATATATTAAAACAACTTCTGTTTTTATCAGTACTAAGGTGTGAATAAAAATACTTGCTAAGAAGAGTTAACACATCGCCAATATTAACAGAATCTTTCACTGCCATGCCCACTGGCTCAAACATTAATTGTTTACATTTTTTTTTAATTTCAATGAATGAACTTTAAATTTGATTTTATAGTTTGAGTGATAACTTATTGTATTTCTTTATTAATTAAACTTAAAAAAAATGTATTGAAAATTTTCTAAAAACCTCTAAAACTCCATTGTATATCATTATGGATTTTTTTTTTTCAATTACCTCCTACCTCGCCATTTCTGACATACGGGGGAGTGCTTCTAGTGTACAGTTGAACCTATTCTCACCAAAGCAGTTAGGCCAAGATTCGTTTCATAACATCTTACTAACTTGCCAACTATTAACCAACCCAAATTGACCTGTTACTAACTATTCTATGACAAATCGCTAAGACTTTCAAACTACTCATAAATTACATAAGTCACAACCTCATAGAATGAAATGAAAATGAAAATGAAAATAGATTTTTATTATCCTGGGACTTTTGTCTCTTTAGGATAAATTATAGATACAGAGGAAATGCCTGTGTGGCCATAAAATTATATTAAATATTTACAATGCTCATCAAAATAAAAATATTGGATGAAAAATAAAACAAAACCACTAAATACATACCAGATATATACAAACATGTGAAAATAAAATAACATAATCAAACAAAACCATTTCTGGGGGAACTTACAAAGTTCTCTTATCTACTATTCATGATCAATCTGGTTGGGAATGAAGTAGGTACTTAAAAAGAAGGGATTTAAATGAGGAAACTGATTGCGCATGTCGGATATCGGGAGGGATGGTATTCCAGGTGGAGACGGCTTGAATTATAAAGGATTTGTCAAATGCAGCAGTTCGGTGAGGATGTGGATAAAGGTCAGAGTATGGGATCTAGTGGGACGGTTTTGAATGGAATATTTAAATTGTAGGCTGTGAAAAATATAGGAAGGTCGCTGAGTTCTGATGGCTTGGTATAGAAAGGTAGCAATACTGGGTTATATGTGTATCTCTTGAGATTCCGAAAACAAAACGTATTGCGCAGTTCATCAGGCGTTTAAGTCTGGCCTCGAATTCCGCCGTACACCAGACAGCCATAGTCAAAGTGAGGGAACACAAGGGAGGAAACCAGGAGTCGTCGGGATTCATATGGAAGGAGATAGTGGAGAATGATGAATGAAGAGTAACTGGAAGAGAGAATTCTCGTAATAACAATCAATGTTTATATGAAGCATGTAGGAGTAATATCAATCGATATGTATTGTTCTCTCTTTTTGCCTCTCTTGCTATGAGCTGATAAATTCATCGAATTCACTGTTTGTCAGTAACTGGTTCAAATAAAGAACTCATGTATTTATTTATTTTATAATTTATTAAATATTTTCAGAGAGGAGTTATTGAAACTTCTTGATGGAAGCGTTCTAACACTGACATCAGGTTTGAGTAAACCATTTAGAAGAGTTGAAAAGTATCCTAATCACCTCCAAGAGCTTGAAAGACACTTAGAAGAAAGTCATCCAGATCGGGGAGATACCCAGAGAGCTGTTAGCGTTTACAAGGATATTGCCGTAAGTATACTAACCATAATCTCTCTTCTTGATTTCCTTTCGCCGCATTATGAAATTTTGTGTTTTATTATTACGGTTATTAATTATGATTAAATATGTAGTAGAATCAATGTAAGTTACTTATTTAGTACACAAACTTGTTTTTTTTTTCTATGTATTATTATCATAACCTTTATATATTATTTCTCAAAGGTGTTTTTCTGTCGATACGCCATATTTTCATCAATTCTTCTTAAAATCCAATGATTGAGCACTCATTTTGAAGATCTCCTTTAGGTGGGAAAAATAGTTATATCTCTCAAATTTCAGAAAAAAAGATATGAAGAAAATAACTGTATTTGAGAATTACTCAATATTATATATATTTTTGTTCATGGTACCAAACAAGAAAAAATCATCAAATTCTTTATTATTATCTGAGTTCCTAAAAAAAAATAAAGGAATTCTGCATTACTATTATCATTATTAGCTGAGATACAGGTTTTTGTATTTCATAAACATTTTAAAACATGAATGAAGTTTTATTATAGTTTTCTTTTCCTTGGTTGATTACAATTACTGAAAAAATAGGAAATGATTCCTTCATCTTATGATACATTGAATTATTTACTTTCTTTATAATTTTTCATTTGTTCACTGATCTTATTTTTTGTGAATTATTTGCACGGGCCAACTAGTTTGTTTAGATTACCTAATTCATTACTTTTACAATACAAAATATTTTGACAGTTATTTTTTCATTATGACATACGTATTTATAAGCAGGTATTAGAGTTGTAATTTAAAAATGGAATAAGTTTCTATTCATTCAGTTGTCATCCGTTTTAATCAGTAACTTTTAGCATTACAACCCAGACTTATACAAATTTAAGTGATGATTTGGATTCAAATTTATTGTTATAAGATTTCTTATTTTTAGTCAACATGTTCAGTATTACGCAGACAGAAAGAAATGGAAATTGAAATTATGAATGGAGGCGTCAGAGGATGGGAAGGCCAAGACATAGCGAAGATGGGAGACATAATACAAATGGGCTCAGTTGCTGTCTGGCCCGAACACAGGGATAGATATTTTGTCCTGTTTCCCACAACTTTGCTCATGTTAAGTGCGAGTCATCGAATGAGTGCTTTCATTTATGAAGTAAGTAATTTTTGTGATTTACACTAAAACATAAAAAAAAAAAAAAAACCAACTAACCACTGATATCTTCTAAGAGCCGTTATTTTAATGAAACATGATTTAAAGGCCCAAATTTGGACTTTTTGTCTGGTTTATTTTCCTTTTAGTCGTTTTGTAAATAACCTGTTATGGGTTAATTGTAAATAACCCGTTTAGAGGCAATATTGAATTTTCCTTCCGTTTTGTCGGGAGACTAGGTTATTTACTCTCATGAATTTAATTTTCTTAAAACAAAAACCCTGGCACTGGATATAGACTTTTTGAGGGTATTTAACTGTCGTTGGGAATTCGGGAACCTAATGCCTTTTGTGACACTGAGTGACAAGAAATAATAAGAATATATATATCTGAAATGTGGGACTTAGTGAACACACTTTGAATGAATTGACTAACCTGGTTTGTTATTCTTCAATTGTGAGGCATATAGGATAACTACATAAAAGGACTATTCACTTCTGTATAATAAAATAATTTATTTCCATAACTGTGATAAATTGAATGTATTAAAGTGTTATAACTATAGTTCATCTTGATATTCTTAATCTTCAGTGTGGTAGACTTCTCTTCTCAGGTGATCTCCTTCCTTCATGCCCATGCCTCAAGTACATTCTTTTCTCTCCGGCGTTAAAAGTAATGTAGTATCAATTTTATTGAATTCCATTCTTTACTTTCTCTTTTATATGCGCAAACAGGTTTTCTGTGATATGTCTATATCTCTAAACTTGCACGTTCGATTTGGCTCAATTGTGGAGGAAAGTTGTTAGGGATTGGTAAACAAATAATCAAGTATCAATTTAATTAAACTATCCACTACTTTCAAAAAAATATCAGTAGACATATTCTTTGACATACCTATTGTTTGGAAACTGCTCTTTCGATCTTACCCAAACTTGATGGAAATTTTGAGAATAGTATAGATATTGCCTAGTATCAATTTTATTTAATTCCATTTGATAATTAAAATTAATTTAAATACGTGTTAGCAATATATATAGTGAAATTGGGAAGGCACTGATCATATGGAATGGGGTTAATGCATAACCTAACATAATAGGTATTGTAAATTTTTTAACCGTATATTGTTTTAAACATCAATTTTAGATTTTCATAAATTAATTTCCATTTCTTATTAAAAGTGTTTCCTATTTCTTTAATAATATGCATTTGTTCTTTTAAAAAGAGATTTTTTTATTCGAGTTCTTCTATTGCCATCGGAATTGTCTTCAATTTTCTTTGCTTTTTTTATAGAGAGAGCATGTTCATCTAAACTCTCTTATAATTCTGTAAATATGTTAAAATAAGCTGAATAAACAGTTTTCTGTCACCTGGTTATCACTGCATATAATGGTTGAACACAATACAGCACATATTTATAAAGCTTGACCAATCGCATCAAATTATATATAATTTATAATACCTACTGGAAAAATTAATTCATTTGTGGAAATAACTTTTTCTTGACCTCTAAACTTTTATGGGAAGGAAATTTAAATAATTTGTATAACAGAATCACATGAAAAGCGATAGAAAAGAATATCGCTACTATTAGTGCAAAATGCCATACGTAAAAATTGAGTGTATCTCATCAAATAGTATTAAAACTGATTATTTCTTTATGATTTATTAGTATAATTTAATATTTTATTTTCCTCTGCTATTCCCCATAGTAGCAGACTATATAGCAGTTGCACATTACAAAATGCCATCTTAACCACCAATAATAAAAATGGATAATTTTTACATACAACCTTTTTGCACTAACAGTAGAGATATGTTTAATTAAGAAACTGTTATTAATGTTTAAGTTCTATATGACATTAAAAAATGAACTTTTGATTTTATACTCATTTACTATATAACTCCTTGTATATAGTTCCCATCTCAAGCTTAGGAGTGGTGGATTTTGACTAACGATGTGTCAAAAGATAAATAATTTTTGTAGAAGTGACAAATTCAAATTTCTATCATACTATTAGTATTAATTTAATAAAAGTCATTGAAAAAAGTAGGAGGTTTCAAAACTCTGGTATTGGTAAGTAGTTAAATTAAGATGGGACAAATAATGGTTTTGATGAGACGTCAAGCCTTGCCTTTCAAAACCATGTAATGTATCGTTTTCAAGATATAGAGGTGCACAAACTAATCCTAGCGATAGTCTCTTAGATGTCTCGCGTTACTTATCACATATCATTAAGGTTTTTAAAAATTAAAATTTTATTATTAATTGTAGCCTATGATGATTATTAAAATTATATTGAAAAAATAAGGTATAATACTGCAATATGTATAATACTTTATTTATATTTATAAAATAGTCTCCTTCCTTCTTATCCTTATTGACTCATTATTTATTTATTTTTAATTTCAAAGGGGAAACTGCCCTTAACTGGTATCAAGGTGAATAAATTAGAAGATACCGAGAACTACAAAAATGCATTTGAAATCATCGGTAAGTGGAAAAATACAAATATATTTTAGATTAAGCAATTTATTAACTTATATAAGTTGTTTTGTTTTCAATAGAAGATGCTTCATTTTTAGGACCATTGATTGAACGAATAGTTGCCATTTGCCAAACTAAAGAAGATCAACAAAAATGGGTTGATTTAATTCGAGAACAAAGTAAAAATTTAGGTCATAAAATTAATACTCCACTTTCAAGGGTAAAATTTTTGAATTTAATAAATTAATTTTATTATTATATTTTATAATGAATAACTTATTTACAGAAAAGTTTTTGGAAGTAATTCCTTTCTTTTTAACTTTTTTTTCAAATAATTTATCATTCTAAATCAATAATTTTCTCTTTCATTAATAATTCTTAATTATTCATTTTCTATTTTTTCTTAATTATATTTAATGTTTAATATTTATACTAATTGCTAATTATTTAAATTTCTTTTAGAAATATGATTTTGAAGACATGAATAGTGAAGGTCATTGGTCTATTACACGCTTAAGGCCAGCACCTCCTTCTAGAACCGTATTGCTGAGGAGTGAAAAAATATTAAATCCCAGAGGTACTTTTTGTTTATGAATATATACCAAATAGACCAAAATCATTGTCTTTGGTCACCTGTGATATTGATGGTGTAATATTGACCAGGAAATGTTTAGAGTTGTTATTACGAAGTAGGCCTGTTGTTAAAAGTTAAATTATACCATGTTTGGTTCTTATCTAACGAGTTTATTTTTTTGGAGGACCGTGGAATAAATTTTAAATACTCACTTTCACTTTTTCCTGTCCTGTTTAAACTAGACCTCGGCACTCTTGAAATAATTTATTTCTGAAATAAATCATATGGTTATTCCACGAATGAATTATTTCCGGAATAATGGTTATTTCAGAAATAATATTTCAAACTGTCAATGAAATAATCTCGATGGAATAACTACTGAATTTATTTCTGAAATAATATTTTAACATTCTTTGGAAAAAGTAATTTATTCGGACATCGTAGCGCGGATAAAGAGCCCGGAGTTCGTCTGCCACTATATGCCGGCGCCCCATGTTGAGCTGGAGGATGGTAAGCTCACTCATAAAAGGTCCTCTTCGCTACCTCTTTAGCCCACTTCAGGTGCACAGGGCACTCCCGACTTCCCGCCTTGTGCTTCCTTTGACTAGCAGGCGCATTTACCCGCTCGCAGTTGATGCACGATGGGCTAGCCAGTTCTTTTTTCTTAGGGCAATCTTTTATAACATGGCCAGTGGAAGCGCCCCAAATGCAGACTACAGCATTTGATATGCAAGTGGCCTTAGTGTGACCATATCCCTGGCATTTACTGCATCGAGGAGCGTCGAGGTAGTCTTTGATTGTAATACTCCACCATCCTCCATCTAAGCTTCCTATTTCCAACAGCAGGAATCGAACTGTAGGGTGCACTTCTATCACCCAATTCTTTGTAAAGCCATTTCTTGCCATTGAGGAAAAAAGTGACCGGATATCATCAACGACCAGCGGAGTGGGGACCGACTTCTCGGGTATTCTTTCCCATAAAAATCTCACCAACTCCGCTGAATCCCATGAGAGGGGGACGCCCTGAACCTCCAATCTAGGTTTCTTCCTCAAGGCAAGTTTGGCTTGAAGGCCACTGTCTCTTAGCCCTTGCCATCCAATCACCTTCGTGGCATCACTACTATTATCCATGCGGACCAACACGGAGCCAGTCTTGGTCGTACGGACAATGGAGGCCTTTACTCCAATTTCACTTGGTGAAGGCAACCCATTGATTATATCTGCTGGTCTCTTGCCCGTTCCACTTATAGTGATATAAGTCGATCTCTCAGTTTGAGTTGGCTTTGTAGGCAAAGATTTCACAATATCCCCAATGGTTATTGGTTTCTCTTGCCGTTGTTCTAGAGCTTTCGGTTCTATTGAGACCACTCTGTTTGACGAAGTAAGTGCTTTATTAGTAGTTTTAGTTTTTTTCCTCCTTCTCTTACTCTTGACGGTTTCAAATCTCTCTGTTACCTCCGGAGAATGATCCATTTCTTGACAGCAAGTTGGTGCTGTTCTCCAGAGGGTCCTGCCTTAGGCTGTAAATGTTGAGGTGCTGAACTTGAAAGAGCCTCCAAAACCTTTGGCATAGAAGTCTCAACGATAACTTTGGTTAACATGTCATGCACCTTTTCCGATGACAATGTTTCATTTATTGCTCTTTGGACAAGGGTAAGTACACTGCCATAACTATGTTGACTATCTTCGTCTTCTGAGGTCTCAATCATCTTAACAAGACATTGAATCTTGTTGCTAATATGGTCCCTAACACTACTTACGGGCTTGTTTTCATGTTTGACCATGTATAAACGGAGATTCTCCTGTATTCGCTTGGCTTCAAGAAATAGATTAGAGCCCTCTTCCAATTTCTTTTTAGCAACAGGGGAACCCTTCCTGGCCCTCTTTATCGTACGTTTTCGTTCTTTACGAGGTTCCACTCCTTCAACTATATTATCATTCAACATAGTAAATTAAAAGTGATGTAACCTTTAAATAAAAGAAAACTTACTTATCTTTCCTAAAGAGTCTTTGGGCTTCCTAGGGAAGCTTAAGGTAGTTTTAGCTACCAAGGGGTCGAATATTTTTCCTTAACACACTTTAAAAATATTTTCTGGAAAAATGTTAAGTAGTAGATACAAAAAGTTATAGTGAAATAAACTTTACGGATTTAATCAATATCAGGGTCGACTATAATGTTTTCAGGGATGCTTTTTATAAAAATACTGTCAAATGTACGATTGCCCCCCACGATTCCCTCCACTCCTCCGTATCGATTTTTTGTAACTTTTCAGATTTAATCGATATCAGGGTCGACTATTATGTTTTCGAGGTAGCTTATTTCAAAAATAATTATATCGTTAATCCTGAAATAATTTATTCCACAAATAATCATTTCTGAAATAATGTTCATGTTATTTCATGAAATAAATTATTTCCAAAATAACTTTTGAGGTTTATTTTTCAAATAAATTCTGCCCAAGTCTAGTTTAAACTTTATAATATCATTAAATCCAACAAATAAAAGCTACAATTTTGAGTTGATTAACCTCATTTTATGAACTGTATGCATGAATATCTATGGTTGTTAGCATTTTTGCCATAAAGATGGTTTTTTTGTTTGAGATTTAAAATACTTTGGTACACCAATTAGGCAGAAAGGATTAGGTTGCCCTACATGTAACCAAGCTCTTCTATCTGGAGTAAGAAGGTAAATTTCATGAGTCTGCCATGAAATTAATAAAATCAATTTACCCAGATCGCCATCACTTCTGACTTAAAATTGTTGAGATGAATTCTTAAAAAACCGCCTTCCAAATAAGGTTTTGGATTGAGTTCAGTCATCTATTAAATAAAGGAGTGAATATAATATACTTGTTGTACCTCCAACACAATACAAACATTACTAAAAAATTGATACAGAAACAATAGTATTAGTATCGCTAAGAGGGTGAAATATGTTTTGAGAATACCAACATCCATTTATTATACAGTTACTCTTATAGAAATATTTATTATTTTCATTTCTTCCTACCTTATCTGCTAGCAACCCAGGTTTTAGCAGTGGTATAGCATATATCGCTACTGTTAATGCTAAAGATTGTATGTAAAAATTGAGTTTTTTTTACAGAAGAACATAGCAACCAATTATACTTTATAATTTCATATTTTATTTACCTTTGCTATTTTCCTATTTAGCAGATTAGTTATAGCAGTTCCAAAATACAAAATATAACCTGTAGTGCAAAGAGAATAAACATGTAAAAAAGTTAACAAACGATATTTTGCCCTAACAGTAGCAATATTCCTTTACTATTTCTATTGATAAGTACCTTATGAATTTAAGTAATTATATGTTTCTCTAAGCACTGTCCATCAATATTATTTTTCCTGCATTTTTCTAGTTATATATTTGTATTTTGCAAATATAACTATGTTACATTATTATATATGCAGCATAATTATGGGTTGTTAAGTACTTATTTTATTATATTTATATAAATGCATAATATTAGCTACATATGTAAATATAGTATAATGGCATTATATTAGCAATTAAATTGTGGATTAGTAAGATTATTAATTTCTATCGTAACTTCCTTATTACAGATACGAAAGGACTAGAAGAAGATGCCCAAATCTTGCGAGTCATTGAAGCTTACTGCACCAGTGCAAACTCAAGGTTCACTCTTAATTCAGGTAAGTTCAATGTTGTTTTGAAGGTTCAACCTTATCAATCAATAATACGATTTTTGAGCATAACAAAGTGCATGACTTTTATGTTTGCATGAGCATGTTCAGTGGAGTTATAACAACATTTCTAACTTGAAATAATGGAATACAATTCTTTACATTTTCTTCATGTCCAGTGTTGAATAAATATATATCTATATATACTTGATTGGAGTTAGCTTGTTGTTGTCTGTTATTTAAGAATTATTACATTTGTTATCACTAATTACATAAAATAATTAATTTAAAGAAAAGGGCTAAATAAATTTTTTCCTAGAGATCCTCTCAACATAATTACTTTTACATTTGTTACTGCATAAAGTTAATCTATATTTATACCTAGGGGGTTTTTAATTATAATTTCAGTGACCAAAAAGGAAGACTTTAGTTATTCAGCTAGTAGTTCCTTTTATTATCCTAATTAAATCCTAAACATATATTCTGCATTGAAAAACTTAGTAATAAATTGGCTGTTATCATAAGAAGAGTTAAAAGGTATTTCCATCCATCTTGGGGACGACAATATTTCTTATTTCCTTTTAATGCATTCTAACAGATCTTAATCAATTATCTCAAACCATATGAAATCATTTGTATGATTCATAAAAGTTGCTGATAAAATTTAGTTTAACTGGTATACAAAACCGGTGCACCTTGAATTTTTCATAAAAAAACTGCTGATTTAAGAAATATTTTTGAGCCTGAAGTAATAACAGGTATATGACAGTTCAAAGGAGATTACCATACATTAATCCTTTTAAGAAAATTTCATAATTCTCTCTAGGATTAACGATAAAAGTATTAAAATAAAATGTGGACTTTGTATCAGTTTTTTCTCTAGTTGCCTATTCAATCCTGTTATATGTCTGTTTTTTTGTTTTGTTTTTCTTGAAAAACAATATTCCATTTGTATCAAACATTTTTAAGAGTTTAAAATTGGTTTGGATCTCGTGGCAGTCGCTCTTATTACTGCATTCATTGATAATGGCTGAAGTCAGTGATACGTGACCTGGGTCCACAGGCTGCCTGAAACAATGGTTCGGCGAGCAGTTCAGAGGTAACGGGAAATAGAAAGCTACGCTAGGAGGCCGTGATCAGGCCATTCCAGAGTAACAGGTCCAGCTGATAACTGCTTCACTGCTATGCAGACCCTCAGAAACCATTATCACTTCTCATTGATTGTGTATCGCTGAGGGTGCAGATGTCAGCGCCCATACAGTAAGGAGAAGGCTTGCTGAACTCAACCTGCATACTCGGGTTCTCCCTTGCGGCTCTGTACTAACGGCAGCACACTGAGAAGCTCGCCTTCACTTTTGTCATAAACACATTGCATGAAGATGATTTGGCCTCTGTTCTGTTTTCTGACGAGTCCAGGTATATACTTTTTGGGGCAGATGGACGAGTTCAAGAGTGGAGAAGAATAAGCAATATTCTTAGTGCTATATAGTGAGAAGAGTGTTGTTCGGAGAAGTGTTGTTAAGAGTTAAGGACAGAACTCCATGTGTTCCAAAGACCGGTCCTCAATGCAAATATGTATATCATCGTCGTCCTCGAGGAATATTTTAGCCTTTTTATCACTCTCCATTTCCTTTTGATACAGAATAATGCTAGACGGCACATCAAAAATGTAGTAGGGGACTACCTAGACGAGTTAGTGTTCGCATCTTGGAGTGGTCAGATTGCCACCCAGACTTCAATCCTATTAAACATCTTTGTGATCAACTTGAGGCATCCATCCATCAACGGCAGAACCCTCCATGTGACCTCCAATTACGTGAATGGGATCAGATTCAAGGTCAGGTAGTCATTATTCGCAGTATGGCTACAATAGTACAGGCTGTTATTCAAGCTAGGTAAGGCAACACAAAGTATTAGAGACTCTGATTTCATAATTAAACTAGAATTGATGAGTTTTATTTTTGTTTAAAAGAGTGTCCATTTGTTATATTTTACGTTACAGATATTTAAAATGAATTTTTGTTATTTTTTTTCATATATTTGTGATCTCCTAGAAACAGAATATGTCACACTATGTTAAGGTAAAAAAAAATTACAGTTTTATTTCTGTTGGGAAAGAAATAATGACAAAATTTAAGGTGCACTGGTTTTGATGACCACCAGTCTATTTTATCTATGTTCGTATTATATTCAGAGACTTGAATACAGTACAGGTATTTATTAATTTTTTAGATGCTCGGTTTCTAGTTTTTGAGTGTCCATTTTGCTTTTGCATTGGTTTATCAACAAATCTTGTATTTTAGATGCAAAAGTAGGTGAATTTTATTGTTTAGTGCATTTTCCAAATTTAACTATATTTAGAAATTTCTAAAGAAAACACTAATGAAGGCAGTAGTGATTACAATTTTAATCTGTACATATTATAATAAAATAATTTTTTATAAAAATTTTGGATTTGAAAAATATTTCGCTTCTGTAATATTTCAGATTTAAAATACCTTATTTATTTTTTTAAAAAATTAGAAAAAGTTTAGCTGTATTTAAATATTTCTTCATAAAAACTTATGAGTTTAAATAATGATATATTAACCACTTAATGCAATTACTTAAATTAAAATAATATTTTCTGAAAATTTTAGATTTTTAAATCATTTGAGATTTTAAAAAATTCTCAATATTTACTCTGTTACTACAAAGGAATATAATTCGGTCCTTACTTTTTTTAGGGACATAGTATACTACAAACACTTTGATTATTTATTATTAAGCAGAATTCTATTTATACTGAAGAGAAAATGTTTTACATTTCACATTCTTAAATATATTTTTTGTTTGAATTAAATTGTTTTAAAAACCAAGGACTTATACTTATATGGATACAAAAATAAAAATAAAACCATTTTGTAAGCTACCATGATTGATCCTTATCATATAGATTGATACAGTTAAGAGATATTCATTTGAAGTTACCAAAAATTTTATACTTAATTCTTTTTTTTACGATTCTTGACTCCGATGTTTATAGACTTAATTAAAAATAAATATTGCATTTATTTAACTATTTTATTTATTATAGCCTTCAAGGGTTCTTTTAAGTGAAACCTTCACCAATTTTGATTACAGCTGGTATTCAATAAAAAAGAACCTTTTTTTTATTATGTTCTAAATATTTTGTTTGTGGAACTATTTCATAATTTGATTGTTTATGTTATTTATTTTATCTGTTTCTCTATTTAAAAAAAATTAAAAATGTACTTTTTGTGTTATTTAAGTTATTTCATAAATTATAAAGAAACTTTATTATTATCTTTTACTCTTCTTATATGTTTTTTAAACTATTTCACATTTCCTTTAATGCTAGGATATAGTTAATAACTGTAAAAGAACTTTTGTTAAGAGATATAAATGTTTTCTGTATTTGGTCATATTGTATTAAACTGTTTGACTAATCTAACTACATTAGTTAAAAAATACATCACTACAAGAATATTAATACTTCTTGTGTTTTTAATACATATACCAATGAACACTCTATTTATTACATAACCTATTTGGAATAAAATTCTAAACTTAAGGAATTTGATTTCTTGCTCTAACTCAGAAAGATAAAAGTTTTATAGCTAATTATTCTGAAATATTAGCAAAAATAAAATTTTCATCCATATAGCTCCTTGTTTGTGAATAGAAATCTATTAAAATTTGACAAATCTCTATAACAATGTAACAAAAAGGGAGTCAGTCGTATAAATTTTCATTATTCTAATTATTATTTTTGATATCAATGAATTTACAGAGAACAAGCTAGTTTGCGTCTCTGGCACTTTACTTAACCATTCTTTACTATTTAACATCCAGAAATGTACGAAAGGTCTACCAAATCGATTTCTACCGTATTGGTAGTTGGTGATTTTATGTTTTCAATCGCTTAAAGCCTTGATATAAATATTGGAGAGTGTCCAGCAGCCTTTGATTCTTTGAATAATACTAATTGATTATAGGATGTTTTTTTTATAGACTCATGATAATTCAAAGGCGACTGTTCTGTAACATTTGTAATTATCCGCTAACTTGGTTGAATAAATCCACTCAGTAGATCTAATCTTACTTTTTGCTTCTCCTAGTGTAATAAATCTACTTAATCAAGTGAGTCTTATTTTTCCCCATTACGTAAACCTTCTGGTCTTCTTATTGAAACCCAAGATGACTGACTTATGGATCTTTTATTTTATTTGAGCAATAACAGTGCTGGAATAATCATCAGATAAAGGAAAGTGTAGGGCTGCAATGCATAATCGAGAATGCCAATTTATTTTTTCACCAAGCTTTGAAATCAAATCCTTGAGTTTGCGAAGTTTATTCTTGTACAGTTAATACGTACTTAGTCATATTATTAATGATCTTACGAATTTGGGATTTTTATAATTTTATTTTATTACTGTGTTATTTTATTAATGCATATTGAATATTCACTGAAGATAAAAGTTTCTTTTAAAGCTTTGAGTTATTTTTAACTCAATATTTCTTTTATTAAATTGCATCCAAATAAGTGTAATTGTATATATTTTTACAATAAAAGCTTTTAAAACATTGTTATCTTTTATAAATGTAGAAATCTCTGTTAAATTCTGGCAATTGCTCTTTATTTTCTTGTACTATCTTCATTATTATTTCAATGCTTTTTCTTTTTTCTTTATGTAAATTCTTATTGTTATGTTTATTGATATGAATACCACTTTTGTACTTGAATAGTTTTTAGTCTTAGCATCTATACTGCTATGGAAATGATTGAATTGTTATCAACTATTTATTCCCATTTAATTATTTAAACCAAGAAATTTTTTTCTTAATATTTTACCTACCAAAACCATTTTTTTATTTTTAAAAATAAAAATTAATGAATTTTAATATCCGACAATTTATCTTAGTGTCTGCTTTAATTAAAGAATAATTTACTTTTTTTATATGTTATAACATCTGTTTAAGTTATAGTTTGCCGAAGTCTTATGTTGCTAGGCTGGGTATTGACATATTAAATGCTAGGGGTGTTGAATCTTATCAAATAAATAAAAAATTATGGAATATGGTAATGAACTCAGAATGAGTTATATTTCTGTTTCGAAGCCTATAAAGCATGCATTTTTTTTTCTCTTGTTTCGGAAGGATAATAAAACCTTATGAGAATCAATTACTCACTTTTGATGAAAATGGTATTTCTTGATATATCCTATAATACATTGTAAACAGCTGGACATTTTTAAAAATGTTTAGGTATGATAATTTTAAAGATGTAATATAGCAGTGTTTCTTCATGATAATGGTCTTCCTTATGTTTCATCATTCAATATTCATAAACTCAATGACAAAAGATCAAGATCCATCATACCATATTCACCTCACTTCCTAGTGGAAGTAAAAAATAATAGGAGTTACAGAATAGTTTCTGTTACTCCTTTTTTCATTTCTAGGATTGTTACTTTAACAACAATATGTTCCTTAATGCTGTTCAGATTGCTTTCCAGAAATTCATATCTTCTGTTCTTCTGAGCTTTTATGTAATGGAAATTATAAAAGCAGATTGTGATCATTTCAATAAATTTATAATTGATGGATTGTAATTTCATCCAAAATGAATCAATTGTTCATTTTTTTCTTCTTTATTCCACCATTAATTTCTCAATATGATTAGTTATTATTATTTTGTTTTTTTACAATTTTTTATCCTATCATCATTAATAAGTTTTTTCTGGTAGTTTTCTTTCTGATTTTTTGTATATTTTTAAAAACATAATTATTTTTTTGTGATTATTATTATTTTCACCAGGAGTTATTTTATTGGGAATCCATTAATAGAATCTTCATATAATTTGTTAACTCGATCACTAATTCTGGAAAGAAAAAAATTGGTGAGGTACTAATTTGTGCATGTTTGTTTCACAAATATTTGACCAAGTTGTTTGGTTAGCAGACCAAAATAATACCTAATTTATTGGTTTAGGGTAAAATAAGTTGAAGGTTTTAAGGTTAGATATTCATTGAACAGATTTTTTTTTTTTTGCATAAAGTTTATGAAATAGTTATCTCACATCTTGTCATTTTTAACCTTGCACATATATTTAACACACATTGGGATTTCATGGTATAATTAAGAGTATTATATTTCATCTCAAACTAATCTTTTTAAGTCCCTTTAAAATTTCAGCTTCCCCTATTACTGATTTCAGTTCGGTATATGAGATCATAGTTAATTTTCTGATATAAACTCTCTTAATTTATTTTTAAGATGTCTTTCAGGATTATTAGTAATAAAATAAATTTTGATTAATTTTGTGAGAAAATAAGAGCATCTCATTAAATTTGTTTTTCACATTAATATATTTTTACTTTTACTTAAGGTTAAAGTGAAAACCATCAAATATACAGTAATTGGTCAACTTTTCTTTTTTTTCTCAAAAGCTCAGTTTTTGTCGTACCGCTGGTCTCCCTTTTTATGGTTTTGTCTACTTACACCAAGTATCTGGCATTCATCATACATTCATTAACTGCCTGCATTGATGTTTCTATATTTTTTCATTCACCAAGATTATACCTAATTCCTCCATGACTTAGTTTTTTGTACAGTCGCTTTTGTTCTTCTCAAGTATGCCTTTGAGAAAAATCATCTCTGTGGCGGCCATTCTGTTCTAATACAACCCATGAAGGCTCAATACTTTTTAAGGAAGTACTTTTTCTTGGTCTGCAATTGTGTAAGGAATTGAGTTGACTGAAATGACAAACAGCTTTTTTCCCTTAATTAAGGATAGCAACACTGGCTCCAAACGATAACACATGTAAGAATATTGTGTTACTGATTTGATAGAATACCTCATTAACTCTTATCACTCTCTTTGAAATTTCTTGGTCAATGTCTTTGCCTCTGCCTTTAAAATTACTAAGATATTGGTAGGAATCAACATATTCATTCCATGTTCATTCCATTACAGGAGGTTTATACTATTTCTATCTACCAATTTGCATTACTTTATTCTCAGCTGCATATATCTCTATCCCCTTTTAGATTAATTCCCTCTTCCATTCTGTAATTGCTTTCCGTTGGTTGTGTTTTGAGTTATTTATTAGCACTAGGTCATATGGAAATAAAAAATGCCTGTTCTAAAATAGAGATGAAGTTCCTTTGCCCAACTATCTGGGGAAGGCTTCTTTTGTAAATTTTGATAATTTTGTTGATAAATGTTGTAAGCAATAACAATAACTACAACGATATCTCAGTTTATCTTAGATTAATGATATATATACTTCTACAACATAAAAAAATAGTTGTATCTTCTCACTTTAAAGGTAACTAATAATTCAATTTTATATTGCACGGTAAAGGGGTCTGAACCACTGTGTAATGTAGTATTAATTGGTTGAATTTTTTGTGCATTTGATTTTTTAAAATAAAACATGTTTTCATTATGTGTGGTTTATGTTTTACCACATACTCTGTCAATATGTTTTATGCTTTTTTTCTTTTTCTTTATGGATTTTACTTTGGTTCTGAATTTCCTTGGATTTTCATTGTTGCAGTCTCTGTTTTTTTATCTGAATTTCCCAAATCTGTATTATTCCTAAAACTACTCTTTTTGATGTAGGATTGGAGAGTGGACTAAAAGTCAAAGGGTGGCTTGAAATCAGAATATTTTATTTCCAAATTAGAATCTTAAGAGAATGAATAGGTCGCAATTTTTTATTTATTTATTTTTTTTATTGAATTAATTAAAAACTAAACTCCTAGTTGCTGTATATATTCTAATGTCAACAATTAATTGTCTTTTACAGAAACTTAATAATTTAGTTAATTAATAATTGTTGCATTTCATAGAGCAAAAAATTGCTACTTTTTGTCATTGCAAGTAATCGGATGACTATAAGAGTAATATTTAAACATTTTAAAAAAAAATGCATTAAGTTTTTAAATTTTGTATTAATAAGAAATGGCTGTTAGAAAAATAAATTAAATACAAATAATTAAGTAATCAATAAACAAATTTAAAGAAAAACATTTCTCGGTGTTATGTGGGAATAAATAGAATAAGTGTGTTTATCAAACTAATTGATTTAAGATTCAAATAATGTAGATGTGCTTTGAATTTGATTCTTGTATGCTGTAAACAAAAAGGTTTTTTTAATTAGAAGTTTATATGACTTGATGCCAGAGCTATGTGTTAGCTTATAATCTGCACTGCATTTTTGTTTCTGCTTTGTGTTAATTCACTGAATAATGAACTTGCTATAGGTTCTTTGTTAATTATTTTTTTTTAGTGTAAAGGAGGATGATATTTATAAACAGGAACATTTTTTTCTTTTTTTTAATGGTGTTGCAGTAACCCTGCAAGCTTCACGAATGCGACAGCACAAACCAAGGACGGGAATCCTTTCATGGCTTGTTGACTGAATCTACCTCTCTCAGGTCCTTTTTAATATTTTTACTCATTTCATCTAATAGAGCTAGAAATGCTGTAAATTATATTTAGTTATACGTTTATTGTTACATAAACTAGAAGTATATATAATATTACTGCTTTTGTTATGAGTTGGCAGATATACTGTGAAAGCCTATTTTAAGTTTATATGAAATTTTAATGATGTTATTAAACTAAAAACATAAAATCATAATGATATTCTCATTCCGAGCGAGATTCAAGAGAGTTCAGGACAATTACAGAATTATTGATTATTTATATTATTTAATTTTTATTATCAATATTGATATTAAAAAAAGGATGCAGTAAACTCTCATTATATGAACAAATTCCTTGTTAAAGCGAATTAAAATCAAATCCTCTAGGGACCTCCAAACTACGGCGCGCAGATCGGATCCATGCAAGCACCTTCAATCTGGCCGGCAAAAGATCCTTTGGCTACACGATAAAATTTTAAAACTCATTTAAAAATATAAAGTTTAGCAAATTACACACACCTGAGGTTACTATAACATTATTGCATGTTATTTCTTCTGTTAAAAAACTTATTTCAGAGCTTAAGTGCCATTCTTAGTAAAAGATTATTTTTTGATCACAAACCATGCTCCGCAGGACTTGGATGAAGGTTTCTATCTGGTCAGTAGGACTTAGTCGAGGTCTTAATATGTTCCACGGGCCAAAAAGTTTGAAGATCCCTGCTCTAGAGAAATGCATTGGTTTTCCTACAAAACTTTCATTTTAATGAACTAATTCCATTACTTCAAACTATGTCTGAATGCTTAGTGATAAAATAATTTGGTTACAATGAACTTGATAGGCATAATATGGGCCAATTCTGTTTTCCCTTGTTTAGATCCAAATCTGAAGCCATTGATCAGCTCAGTTCTGAGTTTAGGAACTTGCCCATATTATTCCTTTAGTCATTGCAACGTTAAAACTGGAGTCTTCGATTTTAACAATTGTCTCAAATTCAATGATTATTAATTCATTCCCTTTTTATTTATGTGAACTTTCTGGATAATAGACATTAACACATATTCTTCCACATGACGAACATTTGTCATTTCGCAAACAATCCCTAGTAGCCAAATGCCGAAAATTCGTCATTTTAAATTGTGTATTACAGAAAATAATTTTTTTCACTTTTATTTTTCAATCTGCACCTGTTAATTACATTTATTTACAATCAGCAGATGTGCTGGTTAAATAATCAGAGCAGAAATTAATTGATTCTTGTTCCTTTAAGTCTTAATAAATTTAAGTTCATGAGGAAGCATCAATAATTAGCTCAAAACTTTTGATATTATTAAGTGTTAATGTTATACCATGATGATGTTTTCAATTTAGCAGAAACTGAAGTTTTTCTCCTTTTACAGGACTGATCCTTGGATTTTAAGTTTTAAATGCCGATGTAAAGTATAATATTTTGTCTTTCAAATTTATTGTTATCAAATTATTTCTTAATATAGGGGTCCGAAAGTAGTTTGCAATTTGTACTAACAGAATTAGTTCATTAATACAAAGATGCTGTAGGAAAATTAATGCATTTTTCTGTGGGATTCAATTTTGGTTTGCTTTAACGAGGAATTGGTATTAATGAGAGTTCACTGTAATGTTGAAAAATAAAATACGTGATAATGTAAATATCTTCAATATAACTGACAAAAATATCTTCTTCATAGATATCCTGATATTCTTGTAAATGGTTAATGCAATTTGGTTACAAGAAGCTACCTTATATATTCTTCCCATTTATTATATGGCATTTTATGTATACAGCTGAACATCTTTGTGTTAAACTTTCGTATATAAAATCTCTCTCTCTCTCTCTTCCTCTCTATACATATCAATGAATTTTGGAACTATTATACTTATTAAAGAATTTTAGTAATTATTAATAATATTGGTTGTAATTATAATGGCCTTTGATCATGTACTGTCAATTTTTATCCTGAGCAGTAGGTTTTTACATTTTGATATGAGTTGTTATTATATGAATATTTCTTTATTCATCCTACATATTCTCTATATCTCAATATTCTTAAATGTTTTTGTTTTTGTTATATTGAATGCTTTCAAAACAGTATTTAAAGAAATATTATTTTATTTAACATGAAAATTTTTTGATAGTATAGGCAATATATTGTTTGTTTTTCGATTGGATTCATTTCATCTAATCTTATCAGTGATAATATTTGATTTATTCTGCATAAAAGGGCTTCACCGTATATTTTTATTTTTTATGGAGAATGAACTGTAGAAGAAAAAAAAATTAGGAATGTTTTCTGCTCTTAGTAATTAGATATGTATTATTATTGTTTAATTTGTGTGTGCTCATTTACTTATGTTTTATTGGAATGATAATTTGTTTGTATGTTTTTTTTTCAAAAAAGATTGCGTTTTTTTTTAATTGTTTGTTAAAAATGATCTCTGCTGCTAATATTTTAATCGTGTATTATTAAAATAGTTCTAATCAATAACGTAGTGTTGAGTAGCCGTTAATGTACAAGCAATAACTCTTGTTGAATTACTAATCTGCTATTAGTTTATATACTACATCTCATCAACAATCACCTGAATTACTATTCTTTAAAATTGTAAAAGATTAAGAATAAAACAGTGTTAGAACTTGTTTTTTAAAGATTTATTTAGGAATTGTGAAAGATTTATTTTTTGTAGGAGAAAATGATGTAGACTCTGAAAAGAAGCCTCTTTCAGCAAGGAAACCTCCGAGAAGGGCATCGACATGGTGCTGTGCCAATTTTTCTCCCGTTCTCAAAGCTATATCAAAAGCCCATCTCGAATAATACTTGTCCATATTCTTAAATTCATTATTGATTTAATTATGAATCTCATTTACGAAGACTGGAGATCTGTATTTTTTTTTTTAATTTATGTTTTAAGTCTACTGCCATGTACATGTACTGTGATTTGTATGAAAAGTGCCAAACAAAAATCTCTTATTGTTCATATTACCCATACTAAGTTACCACATAAAACATACTTGACAATCGTTTTGAACTACACTAATTATAATATAGCATTATGTTTTTTCTTAATATTTCTAAGTTTTTTTTTTAATATTGTACTTGTTAATCGAGTGTAATTTTTTTTTTATAAATCAAATGTGTAACCCTTAACTTAAGTAGAAAAATTATTTACTTCCATTACTTCTCCTTTATTTTATTTTAAAGTCAAATGCTCAATTTCCAATTACGAAGATTTGTCAAAATTTATGACTTGACTCAACAAATTTTATTAGGATAAAAAAAATTAGAAGCTTTATCAAAAGTCCTTTTGAATAGTACTTGTTGAAAATCAGTACTGATTTTGTAATGAATCTGGTATGAGAAGGTTAGAAGAGGTGGATAATTTTTAAATTATGTATTTTATTGATAGTAAAAAATGAATTATTTGATAGTTGCTACCTATCATTTGATTTATGAAAGGTTATCGTTTTTGTCATTGTTAATTGGATTTATCTGTATAATCCAACTTGAAGGAAGAAGAGGTATTGTTCTATGGCAGGAGTTCTCAATCTGTTTTTGCTGCATCACCCTAATTGAGATTTTTTCGTGGTACCGTTGTTGGACTATAAAAAATTTGTAGCACTTATCGTTAAGGGGGTATTGTAATAGAATTTTTATCCATTTTTGTGCAATATATATAAACCAAATACAATTTTCCCTGACATTATCTTAAATTCGAATAATTTTAATTGCAATTTTGCTATTAATAAATATATAATTATTAATTCTTCGAATGTATATTCACCATATTGACAATTTTGATCTCAAATATAAAATTTTAATTTTATATTATTGCTGCGGCACCCCTATGCTGTGGGTTACAAACTCCCTAGGCATAGTTAAGACTTATTTTATGTTTGATGTGAAATAAAAATAAGTTCTCCAATATATCTGAATCAATTGTTCTAGAGTGCTATTCGAGCATAGTTTAGGGGATAATTTAAGCTAGACCTGGGCACTCTTGAAATAATTTATTTCTGAAATAATTCACATGGTTATTCCACGAATGAATTATTTCGGGAATAACGGTTATTTCTGAAATAATATTTCAAACAGTCAACGAAATAATCTCGATGGAATAACTCTGAATTTATTTCTGAAATAATTATTTCACTATTTTAACATTCTTTGGAATAATGTAAATTATTTGGAAATGAGTTATTTCTTAAATAAATTATTTCATAACTATTATTTCAGGATTATTTATTTCATAAATAAATTATTGCATAAAATCAAGAAATAAATATTTCAGAAATAACATTGTTCTGAAATAACATTAAAAAATTACCAATATGCACCATGTTTTCGGGGCGCTTTTTATGAAAATACTGTTGAATTTGAGATTGCGCCACCCCCTCCCCGCCCCTCATCAACTTTTTGTAACTTTTCAGATTTAATCAATATCAGTGTCGACTATTATGTTTTCGGGGGCGCTTTTTATGAAAATACTGGTGAATTTGAGATTGCGCCCCCTCCCCACCCCCATCAACTTTTTGTAACTTTTCAGATAATCAATATCAGGTCGAATTATGTTTTCGGGGGCGCTTTTAAAATACGTGAATTTGAGATTGCGCCCCCCCCCCATCTCACATCACTTTTTGTAACTTTTGAAATAATCGATATCAGGGTCGAATATTATGTCTTCGGGGTGCTATTATAAAAATAATGTCGAATTTGATATTGCACCCCCCTCCCCACCCCATCGACTTTTTGTAACTTTTAAGAATAATCGATATCAGGGTCGACTTTTATGTTTTCGGGGGCGATTTTTATGAAAATACGGTCGAATTTGAGATTGCGCCCCCCTCTCACATCACTTTTTGTAACTTTTCTGAAATAATCGATATCAGGGTCGAATATGTTTTGTCGACTTTTATGTTTTCGGGGGCGCTTTTTATGAAAATACTGTCGAATTTGATATTGCACCACCCCTTCCACCCCCATCGACTTTTTGTAACTTTTCAGATATAATCGATATAAGGGTCGACTTTATGTTTTCGGGGGCGCTTTTTATGGAAATATGTCGAATTTGATATTGCACCACCCCTCCCCACCCCATCGACTTTTTGTAACTTTCAGATATAACGATATCAGGGTCGACTATTACGTTTTCGGGGTAGCTTATTATGAAAATATGGTCTAATTTGAGATTGCACCTCTCCCTCCCCCTCCCCCCCAATCGACTTTTAGTGACTTTTCCGATGTAATCGATATCAGGGTGGTCTTTTCTTAATTAGCTACCCCGAAAACATATTAGTTGATCCTGGTATCGATTGAATCTGAAAAGATACAAAAAGCTGATGTGAGAGGGCGGGGGAGAGGGGGGGGCAATCTCAAATTTGACATTATTTTTATAACTAGCGCCCCCGTAAACATAATAGTCGACCCTGATATGGATTATATCTGAAAAGTTACAAAAAGTCGAGGGGGGGTGGGGAGGGGGTGGTGCAATATCAAATTCGACAGTATTTTCATAATAAGCTACCCCGAAAACATAACATGGATATTGAATATATCTAAAAGTCGATCGGAATGATTATTTCAGATTTTACATTATTCCTGAAATAATCATTTCAGATATCGTTATTCCTGAAATAATTTATTCCCTAAATAATCATTTCGGAAATAATGGTCAGGTTATTTCATGAAATTAATTATTTCGGAAATAACTATCGAGGTTTATTTAGGGATTTATTCCGGAAATATTTTTCAAATAAATTCTGCCCAGGTCTAATTTAAGCATGCTTTAAGGGATAGATTCATAAAGACTTCGAGCTACTATATTTCTACTTATAACAGGGTTTAATTTACTTTTTGGTAAATTGTGAAAAGAAACAAGTTTAAGAATTTGTTTTTAAGTCCTTTTTTTGTTTTTTATAATAACGGGATTTATAAATTATAACTTCGAATCAGATTCTTAAGTACCTAAATAATTTAGATTTATGTGAAACTAATGACGTTCAAAACTAACTTTTATAACTAGTTATGTCTTGGAATAATATGATGTCACCAATTTCCATTGAATTAATTATTAACTTAATGAAAACTACTAAATAAATATAAATTTATACATTTTTTTTTCAACAGAATTGTTTTTTTTATATTGTTTATGTTATTTCTAGGTATTTAGTGATTTTTATTACATATTCAATATGGTTCTTATTGAGTATTCTTGCTTAGGATGAGGTGATTATTTTTTTTAATCACTCACTTATTGTTCTCTCTCTTTATTATTTTTTTTTAGACTGATTTATTTTTTATTTTACATGTTTTTCAATTTCTAATTTTCTTGTATTAAATATTCGGGGCTGTAGAGTTATTGGGGTTGCAAAATTTACAGTTACTAAAGTTCATTGGAAAAATTTTCTGTAGCTTTGAAGTAACAATTAGTCTCAATAATCCGTTGGTGGTGGATATGCTTTACACAAATTTCTTATTAGTTATTCACAAAAGTAAAAATTGGAGATAAATAGACTAAATAAGTAATAGACGTTAATTCCTGCCATATTTTTTCCAAAAATTGTCTGAAAAGAAAGAGAAAAGGGGATAAAATAAGGGACCGTTTGAGCCTATTCAGAGAATATTGTGTTGTCCAGACACCTAATTATTCAGATTATCGATGCCCTTCTATGAATACTATAGACATATATATATGTTATGATTTATTTTCTATCATTGTATGGCCACATTTTTATTTTACCATATTCAGGATTTTCAGTCTAAATTTGTTTTATTGAGCTTATAGTCGTTTCAACCAAAGTAGGTCATCATCAGGGCTAAAATTGAAAAATTACATCAGGAATATATGATATAGACTGAAGTACATAATTAAACCAAGACAAAAAGATAAATAGTTCACATAAGATAATAGTAAAATAAAAATTATAGTACACCAAGAGAATAAATGAAGTGAATTTTTGAATTATAAAAACAAATTAGAATACAATAGAGCAATATTTTAAGACGAGATTTAGTTACTAACAAGAATATGAGGAAGTATATTGAGCCACAGATGGAATTACATTATAATTAAATAAAGTGTAACTAAAATAAATAGTATGTTAACAATTACCAATAGTTTCAGTCTTTCCTATCATGAAAAACTGAAGGGAGTGGTGTGATATGGTATGTGCAAGTATCAGGTCATCCCATAATTATCGGATACTACTGTCCACCATTAGTCTGACAATTAGTTTGACAAGTTAAAAGCAGTTGAATTTCCCAAACATAACATGGCATAAGTGATTTTTGGGGAGAACCATTTTAATTTAAATTTCTCTAACTTTCTTTCTCCAACAAAAATATGATAAAAATGAGAGTATTTAATGCTATAACCAAAATATCTAAACACAATTCAATTGTAAGGAGGGTTTAGTAATGTCAAGCAGATTTTTAAAACACAACATTACTTGCGTGATAACCTGATAGATTGGAGTGGTAATTTAACTGAAAATATTAAAATAAAGCTTTCTAAACCAAAAATAAACAAATCTAGACTGGAAATCCTCAATATTTATCATCCTTTTAATTAAAAAAAAAAGTCAACAAAAATATCCATATCTAAATTTTTAATTTATCTTTATAAATAAGCCATAGAATATTATATTTTGGCAGTTGTATATGAAATCATTATGTGGTATATGTTATTCACTATATAAGTATCTTTTAAAACTGAAAGTTAATAGTTTAATCATTCGAATATAAGTTGCTTCTAAAGTAGTTATAAAAAAATTCTCTTATTAAAGAAAAAAATTGGATGATATGTCCAATTCTGCCTTGTATACAAATTGTATGCTGTTGATATATTTGTGAATCTGCTTTGTATAGTCTCATTGTGTCTAAATGTGATTAATTTATTGGCTGCACTAATTGTGTCTTAGTGAAGTAATTGTTAATGTTTTTCAGCTTTATTACAGATAAATGATTAATATTTATGTTGCAATGTTAAAGTGATACACACATATATATATATATAATGCTGTTATATTTTTAAATTATGGTTTAAAAAATTTATTAAGAAGTATAATACCTAACTACAAATTCGTAATGAGTCTACCAATTGTACCTTCAATATTATGTTATCTGAGTGAGATACGATGTTCATATTAAAAAGAAAATTAGTATTCTATAGAAAATTATTTTTTGCCATGTATCTGAAAAAAAAGAAAAGAAAAACACGGCGTTTTTCAGAATTTGATAACTATTTTGTGTGACAATAATATATTCAATTAATATTTACTGTTAAATTTGAATATTTGAATATGTCAAAAATTTTAGTTGAATACTGTTATTTTCCTTCACTGTTATTTTTGCACTAAATGTAATATCTTATGTACCTAAATATAGTTTTAAGAAAAATCTTAATTGGATAAAGGTTACTTTTCCTCATTATTTTATTATTTATAGTAGGAAGATTTAAGATTATTATTTTCTTAGGATGTAAACAATAAATCTCTAAACTCTTTATTTCGATCAACCATTAAAACAAGTTTATTTTTTTCACTATTAATCATTGTTTTGGCTAAGGCTGGTTAGGATTACACTCATTGTCGTTGAGTTTAATCCTATCTTGTTGAGAGTTATTTATTGATATTATTAATGCTTGTGCTACATAATACTGAATTTATAACTTGCGGAAGTTTATGAATTTTTGAATTCATGATCATTATTATTACTATACTTTACTTGTCTCCAGGACTCTGATCTGAAGTTCTTTATTTTCCTAAGTATAGATCACAAAAATTAATTTTTAGTTCAAAAATTATTTTAAATAATTTATCAAAAATTGGAGCAAATAGTTAATAGTAGTAGCATTGTTGAGCATGAAAGCAATAGAAACATTAAACTGTATTGTTAACGGCAAATTGAGTTTTAATAATTATTAAAAAGAATATTTCAGCCGAACTCACGATATTTTTATACAAATATTTTTTTTTTCTAAAATAAAATACATATAACAACTTTAATATACATATAGTTTTTATTTTCACTTACCTATGTATGTAATATATAATAAGTGTAGTATTGTGATCGTGAATCTGAGATTTCAACGGAAATACACATTTTGAGATCCCCTGAGTCCAAATAACCAATTCTCACAAATTGGTCTGTGGGTATGTGAACAGTCCAGCTAAAAAATGAAAAGTTAAACGAAACTGATATTGCGTATTTAAGATAGGTATTTGCCTTAGATGTGACAGCAACATTTCCTTAAAATCGGCTCACCGGAAGTACCACTTTATATCAATGATAAAACATGTTTTTACAATTTTCTCAAAAACAGTAAATGCAATATATTATGTTAGGGAAGAGTATTTTTTTTTCTAGCTCAATTACAATGGTTGCTTTTTTTATTTATTAAATTATTATGATTTAAATCAAATTATTATTATTTTATTAGAATCATAACTTGTGTAACATTCGTGTTTTTGAGGAATTTTTAAAATGCTGCTGTTTAATGTAAATATTATATATTTAATTAGCGAATTATTATTTATTTTTTGTTAAATGTACTATGATAATATTTATTTCTGTTTCAGTAAAAAAATATTTTTCATGTTCCTGTTACTTTATTGTTGGTATTTGACAATATATTAATATATACTTAAACTCAACCAGTTAAAGTTACAGATTGATTAGTTTTGTTAGAAATTATATATCTTTTAAGGTAACACCAGTGGCGGATCCAAGAATTTTCTCAGGGATGGGCACACCTCTGTACCATGTGCTTCCCCCACCCCTACTCATTTCCCCACCACTACCCATTCCCGATCCCCCCACCACTACCCATTCCCGGTCCCCCCACCACTACCAATCTCCCCCCACCCTTAGCTCAAAAGTCCTCTTTAAACGGTTTTAACAAAAGCAAACTCTAAGTAATCTTTAATTACTTAAATTAAATAATTTTTGTTATATCACATTAGAAAATTTGTCTTAGAGGATGAATTTTTCCTATTTCCCTTTTCTTTATATAGGTATTTTTTTCCACCAACCAAGGGTTGGATAGGAGGAGGGCGCCTCCTGGCTGAATTTGCTAGTGCTGGTCATGATAATATTTTTTTTTTTTTATATTACATTAGGAAATTTGTGAATGAGGATGAATTTTCTTTATATTTCTATTTTCTTTAAATAGATGTTTTTTGTCACTAGTTTTGGAGTTTTTTTCTGTTCCCCTGGCAGAATTCGCTAGTGCTGTTTACGATAATATTTATTTTATTTTTTTATTACGTTAGGAAATTCATCTTCTATGATGATGAATTTTCCCCATATCTCTCTTTTCTTTAAATATTTGATTTTTGGAACTTTTTTGGAATTCCAGCTTCCAGGGGGAGGGGGAAGGATGCGCCCCCCGGCTGGATCCACTGGTGGGTAACACGTTATTGATTTATTAAATATTTAAAAAATTCTTTTCAGTTTTCAATTTCCTTCTGATATAAAATATGCAAACAAATTTAAAAACTGATGTCCAATTATAATAAACTCATTTACGATATTAATCATTGTTGGGTGTTTACCAGTTATATTTTTCTGTTTCAAGAAATTATACTTTTCTGATTGTAATTCTCATTTTCATTTACTTTGATTTAGCGATATAAATGAGTGGCCTCATATCTGGAGAAAATGTCAATTTTTGTTATATAGGTTCAATTCTAACTGTTTCTTATGATTATCAAATTATCAAGTTAATTTTGAATAACCATAGAACTGTTTTAGGATCAAAATACTCTTATCTTGTAATTAGCGCCTTTGAATGTAATTGATATGAAAATATGTATTTATATTGCTTCTGTGCCTTTGAAATCTAATTATTTAAATTATAAATATGTTACGTTTAAATTTTACTAAAACAAGGAAGAGTATGTTCTGGATACATGTATTATATCTGTATATGAGTAGGTATTAGACAATTTTTGATTATATTAAAGGAAGCTCTTCCTCATATATTCATATAACTTTATATCTATACATATTAATATTTTGAAACATTTACTGTTCATATATTAAAAAAAAAAAAAAAGATCAAGATTAATGTTGTTTTCTCCACTGTACATTACCTTGTAATTCCTGAATTGAGTTCACTAATTTAATAATTTTTTTTTTTAATAGACAGTTTGAATTTTAATGACTTAACTACTCACTTGTCACTAACAGAACCACAATTGGATGCAGAGAATAAAAGTTTACACGAGTAAGTATAAATATGTCAGATTTTTTATCATATAGTTCAGCTTTGATAAAGTATAGATCGTTAACAAGATTCATAAACATCATTAATCCAATAATGTTTTACTGAATAAACTATTATTTCAAACTGCTGTGGTTGTTTGAGATTATGATATTATTTTCTTTTAGGCGCTATAATGAATCTAATATAATGAAAATTTTGTTAAAAATCTGCTGGTAATTTACTTTTTTTTTTTTTGTTGTAAAAACAAACATTTATTTGGAAAAACTTGTATTTTGTCCTTATTATTATTATCTGCTGAAGCCTAATTAGGTTTTGTGCCAATTCAATTTGTTTCCTTTACAATCTGTAAAGGAATTCTTTGTGGGGGCTTTTCTTTGTTTCTATGTTAGTATTATCTCCTTTAGATTTTCGATGATGCTTTTTGACTGATTAATTTTTCTCCTACATTTCACTTTTAAATTGAGATAACTTCCTGATTTAGTTTACAACTAAAAGTTAACGTTGGCTATCTATCTCTCTATATATGTATATATATGTATAAATTTTACAAAATGTTCTCTCTACCTGACCATTTCTGGTATATGGGGTTATTCTATAAGTAAATAACCTATTCTAACCAGAGTCAAAAGATGGATTCATTCCATGAGTCCATAAGAAATAAATTTCAACCTGCTCAGGCCAGATTCGAACCAGCGTCATTAGACTTAAGGTTGCTATGGTGACCTCTTAGCACTCTGCCACCACAGCCTCTATGAACAACAACATAATATCATGTTATCATGTTGTTGTACTACCTCAGTTCCTTTAGCTAATAAGTGTTGCCTGCTTTTTTGTTGTATCAGATTTAATTGATCTCTGACTAATTACTTTAAACAATTTTTAAGCTTGGGATTTGAGAAAAAAGGTTAAAATTTTGAGCAAGTAATTAATTATTGTTCTGTTTTATCAAACATAAATTTAGACTTAACGTAGATTACATTGTAGATAATATTTAGTTTGTTTCATATTATGTTTTAGCTCTAATAGTTTTTTGTAGATAATGTTTCAGAGGTAAATGGTATTTTTATTAATTTTGTTAGCTTTTTCTGTGATGAACTTTGTTGCTGTACAGTAGTTGTTCACCTAATAAAGGGAAATTTGAATGACTTTCTTATTACAGAAGCAATATTGACCTTATTTTTTTCATTTTACTAATAACCTTGGAAATGTTACTAATAAATTAAAATGGCTGTATTGGGGTTTTTGATCAATATTTATGAATTTATTTTCTGACTGACCATAATCTTTTGATAGTATAATTATTTATTACTTACTTATAGTATGTTGAGATATACATTTTGATTGTGATCACAGAGTCGGTTGTGTAAAAAAAAAGATATTCTTTCAGTTATATTAACAAATAAATATATTTTTAGGTTATGTACAAAAATAAGTGGTTGTGTTTTTTTATTATAATTTTTTTTTTAAGTTAGAAGTTGATCATATTTTGATAAATTGCTTCATGATTTAAATTTTTTTTAGGACTATAAGCAAGACTGTTACTGAGTTAGAGGACAGAGTTATTTCTCTTTGCAATGAAGTGGAATCATTGAAGATGAATCTTAAGGAGGAGAAATCGGCTAGAGAAGAACTTCAAGCAATAGTCAAGGTTAAACTTCCATCCATAGAATTAAGAATAACTGAGTGATATTCTTAGTGGTAATAAGAACTTACTAATTAGTTATTAAAAGATGCAATAAAACCTAAAATAACCAGAATAATGGAAGCTGTTAAAAATATTGTTAACATAACTAATATATCGCAATTCAAAAATTTTTTTTTTTTATATTGGAAGGAACATTAGACACAGGTTGAATTGTACACATAAGCTCCTCTTTTTTTCTTCTAACACATGTTGTAGGTAGATCACATATTGCATCTGTTGGTTTGGCTTGATATGTGAGAGCTGCCTGCTCCTTGGGTTAAAATAAAATAAGCAAGTGTTCCAAGTTTGAAGATAATATTAAACTGGTTGCTAAAAGATTTTTAATATTATCATTTGTTAAAACAATTGTAATAATTTCTCATTATATTCAGTAAAACCATTAAGTAAAATCAAATATGTATATTAAATAAATATAATGAAAAATTATCACAATTATATATATATATATATATATATATATATATATATATATATATATGTTTGATTTTACTTAATGTTCCTTCCATTTTTTTCAAATTCGAGTAGAAAAGTAATAATTTTGTAGATATCTAGTTTACAGAATAGTAGAAATAAATAGTTTCAAAAATAGATGAAATATTTTTGAAAAATATTGTTTATTTAAATTGTTTATTTAGTTTTTGATTTATTCATCGTTAATCAGTTAAATCAGGGATTTCCGATCCGTATGCCAATTTGACACCTCCACTACGTTTTAAAGGCCTTGACTGGTGATATTGATACATTTTCAAAATAAAAAACATTTTTAATTTCTTATAAAAATTATTTAGAATTTTTTTATAATTGAGTGTTCTCATATCAATGGCAGAGATCTTTCATTTTCAGAAAGTGGAGAAAAAGTCAGTTCTTGTCCTAAAGGTTTAACTCAGACTTTTTCTGATAATTTTGTTTAAAATTGTTCAAATTGAATAATGAAAATCATTAGAATTAGTTTTAATTGAAGCTATGTCACCAATGCTGGCTTTTTCTAAACTTTTTAAACGTTACAGGTGTCTATTTTATATGAGGCCACTCAATTGATTTTAAAAAATTAAAACAATATATATTTAGTTTATCTTATTTATTAAAAGAAGCCATCAAATTTTCATATTATACTATCAGTAGCTCTTTTTTTTTAAACTCACAAAAATCAATCCATTTTTTTAAGTTTACAAACTATTATAAATTTTACAATGTAAATAAAAAAAAATTGGATGTGGCTTGGAGGAGACCCCTGAGTTAAATCAAAAGGTTTAAACATTGATATGCCTAAAAAGATTGGAATATTTTTTTTCACAATTAAAATTTTTAGGAGAAAATGTACCAAATTATAAAAATGAATCTTGTTTCCCTTAACTGTTTACCATGGTAGTTAAATCAGATGTTAGATTATGAAAGTTTTTGAGTTAAATTTGTTAGAGACAAACAAATTGAAATTCTTTACTATTTTTTAAATTAGTTTAATATGTTTATAAATGTTAATCACATTATTAGTATTTGATCATATTTTATTTGTGTAAGTTTAATAGGCATAGTATTATTTTCCTCTACTATATTACTCAATGTTAGCATTATTGATAGTTTATTTTTATGTGATCAATTTCGCTTTTTTACTGCTTTAGATTGGTTGATAAGATACACAAGTTATAAGAAATTAACTGTGATAGTTAACTCCTAATTGTTATCCCACATTCCATTAAGAAATTGAATCAGTTTTCATCCTTAACTGAAACAATTTTTTCTTCTTTGGATTGTGATTTTTGTTATTAAAACCACATAGTATTGTTAAAACTGACTGATGTTAAATTTAATAAGTCTTGCCAAAAACATTTAGTTTTTATGCTGAACCGTTTAAGCAGCTTAAAAAAGATAATGTTTTGTATTATTAAAAAATATATTTTAACATTAAAAATATTTTTTTCTTTACAAAGACAAACTATTCACCGTTTTTAGTTAAACATAAGATATTTTAGATCAGAATGATACTAAACAATCTTGTTCTTCCATTGATTTATTTGTCGTAGCATTTGTTGTGTATCCTCTGCCGTAGTGCGACAACAGCCACCGATATAAGAGACACCAAGATTGAGCCATTCTTCTACATAGTCTGCTACTTTCTTTGTACTTCCTTTAATCCACCTTTAAAAAAATAAATAAACTATCCAGGTTTAACTAAAAATTCTTTCAAAGATCATCTTATTAATCAAGGTAATATTGAAGAAGTAATAAATGTAAGTATGGTATGCAGGGCCGCCGTGTGGGTTGTGGGCATCCAGGATGGGATTTTCTCAGGCGCCCCCTTCTCTCCCTTTTCCCTTGCCCCTTCCTTCTCCCTCCCTCTTTCCCATTCATATATCGAACAACTCCTAATTTTTTTTAAGCTTGCAATTTTTATAGCTTTAAACTTCTCACTCACCCATTAATTGCTGGGATCTACAGGTTTGTTGTAGAACCTTGGCATCTGCTAAAATATTCTTCCACATATCCCTTTCAGCAGTGAAGCGCCTCCACCGCTTTACATCCATCTCCTTCAGGTTACCTTCCACTTCATCCAACTATCTGAGCTGAGGCTTTTTCCATCTCCTGGCTTAACATTGATAAGGTTTCTTGGGATTCTTGTAGAGTCCCTCTTTTCCACATGCCCCAACCAACGCTATCTGTTGAGTTGAATGACTAACAATTTCATGTTCACCGATTAGGGTAAAAGCACTCATAGCTGACTGTGTATCAATAACTTACACCCTCCTCGAAAAATGGGAATAATAAGTTTTCACGACCTTCTAGACCTCTATTTTATATATTTGTAACTTTTACACTTTTTTCTCGTATAATTGTCTGCTTTGCTTTAGTCCTGCTGTGAACTGTTACCAAAATAATTAGTATAAAAATGGGATGTTCCCCTCATAGTCCACTTAGTATCTCAGAAACAACGATCTATCACTAAGAACATTATACCTGAATTTATCACAAAATTTTGTTTTATTTTTTCTTGGAGTATTTTTAGATTATGTTTGATCTGTTTTTAACCTATATTATTAAATTAATTGCAAAATTAAATGGCTGTCATCTTCTGGAGCCTTATATTTGGTCTATTTGCTAAAAAATGACAGTTCTGTCCACACAGAAATTTAAAGAGATAAACTTAATGTAATAGGTCTTAAAAATGGGAGCATCTATGATTCTCTAAAAAAAAAAAAAAAAAAAAAAAATGCTTGTGATTGTTTCATATTCCCAAAAACAAGCTCTTGATAGTGTCCAGCATTTAACAAAAAATTTAAATCGGGAAACGCTAGAAGTTAGTTTTATTATAAGTTAAAGGTAATTTTTGTTAATCTTAAAATGAATAATATGGAATTTCACACAATTAAATTCTGGTTCCCATACCTGTCAACTATAGGAGCATTCCAAATCAAATAGTGTCAGCTGCTGGCACTACAGAACTATTCTCTTAATTTACAATTTTTTCAAATTTAGGTGGATGTTTCATGGAGTTTAAACATGGCAAGGTGAGAAGGAGATCTATAAGGTGAATCCAAAAAAATAGAATAAAATTAATATTTGAGTTTTTACTCCTAAAAGTTCAAAAAATTTCCTTAATCATGTCAGCTACTAGTACTTTTATCCTATATATTTATTAACAGATATTAATGTCCATCATTAAGGCAGGTAAATATCTACAAATAATAATATGATTTTTACTAAGAAAAGCTCTATATTTATATTGATTGTAATAAGATGAGTATTAATTAAATATAAAAAATAGCCTCCTTTTATTTTCACTTTTTTTGCGTCTAATCTCCAAATGTTTCCCCAATTATTTCTTTAAATTTAACTTTTGGGTTCTAGTCTTTTACTTCTCAAGTAATTTTTATAATTGTGATTTATTTACATTTTATAGAATACGCAATGCCGTTATTAAACGAAAAACAAAGAAAAAAAGATACTTGAAATACGACAATCTGTATGAATCGCGATTACAAACAGAAAGAATACTAATAACCTATTAAAATTATTGGCTTAATGCTTTTATTTGTATTTATGAACATATTTATTATTGGTAATTTTTTAGCTTTTCACCCACTGGACATTGCTTACAAATTTTTATTATTTTTTTCTTCCACTAATGAAAACTTAACCTATCTTTATCCCGACGGTTCTTCGGTTTTATTAAAATTTGGAACACAATTAAAATAAATAATTTTACCAATTGAAAATATTATATTCTTTACTCTGGCACATCCTAACGATTTTAAAAAGAACTTTCTTTTTCAAATCGATGGGCACATCCAGTTATCTGGTGTTTGAAGGTTATCGTTTTTGTAAATAAACGTCAAACTGTAGTAAGACCAGGAAATAGAACTTTATTGTATGTATTATTCACAACCACTGCATTAAGTTATATTTCTGGATTAACTTCAACATTGTAGGTGCTACATGTCTGCAAGGGCAGGAGATAATGCCATATTGGAAGAACCATCAAGTCATGTCACAGATCCGTGGTACCCTCAGGACCAATTGTTTTACCTGGTCGACCCACCCACGTGACGGCCCTGATGATGTGAAAATTATCTTGGTTAATTAGCGCTTGGGTAAAAATACCCTTCCATTTGTTAAATACTGTCACAGAAACTGTGAAAGTAATTTGAGCAGTAGAATAGATTAGACTCTCGTTGAAACGATTTTACCTCATCTTTATAGCATAAGCACATAAACATTTAATAAAAATAATTCCCAACCTGTAGTTATTGGTGTCAAATGTTTCACCACTGTTTGGGCATACAAGGAGTGGTATTGAAGGGTCTGCTCTCAGCAGGTTTGCTAAAGGAGGGAGAACCAGTTCTGGAGCAAGGCAATTCACACCTATTGCTACCAGCTGGCTCGAAGCCATATTCCAACATTCTGTTGCTGCTTCAACAAAATTTTCACCACTGCTGATTTCAGCTGTATCCTGAAATTATTAAATTAACTTAAAATTCTAGAAAAAAATATTATTCATTACATTATTATTAGTTTTTGTTTCATTTTTGAAAATTAAATATTTCTGAGGCTCAGGTCCGTTAAGGAATATATTAATAAATAATAAATATTTAACTCATTTTATTGACTTTATGACTTATAAATAATTAGAATTTTTAAGTGTAAAACCCTTCAGAAGGCCATCTTCAGAAGTATAGCTTCAATATGACAAAGGCAATACGACAATGATGCTCATCCACATTACAATCCTGCAGATGATTATTACAAAATAAGCAGAAAAGAGCAAGTTTTGCTATTCAGACCCTTAGCAAGCCGCAGCATGATTAGGGCACACCAATATGAGAAATTCAAAATTGGAGAAAGGCTTCTCTGATGCTTTCTTTTTTTTTTTTTTTTTTTTTTTTTTTGGGCTCCTCGCTTTTTAGGCTATACAGGGGTTCACCGGACCAGGAGGTGAGGGCGGAGGATTAATGCCAGAGTTAAAAGACCCCCTTGGCATTGGGACGCCAAATCTGTATTATTTTATCACATTGTCATCTTCTATCTGGTCATTCCGCTTGGCCACCTCACCCTCTTGGAAGCCCTCCCTGTAGCTGTACAACAGGCTGTCAGAGTATAGAGCGTATCCTTCAGACATGTCCTGAGATGGAGGACATCAGAAAACAAATTTGGCCTAACCCTACTGACTTGGCAATGAAGCTCTAGGGTGGTCTGTAGGATCTCAGAAAAACTGGTGAGTTTGTACTCTTAATCTTTGACCTCACGATTTGAGGAAAGTTTAAAGAAGATTTTTGTAGAGACTGAGTTTTTCAGAATATATACATATTTTAACAAAACTCCCATTTCATTGTAATCAAACAAATATCTACATTTACAACAGCTTATAGAAAAATAAAATGGAAGTCTTGGTAATTTAAATTTTTATACTACAACTTTATTTGTAGAAAATTGTTTATTTCATCAAATTATGAATTTGCCGTCAATACCACTGAAACTATGAGGATAGTTCCAAATTTTTATTTATTAATATCCTCTCATCCCTGTAAGTAATTGTCCTAGAATAACATACATTAAAAAGTCAATAAAGTTACCTTTACACTAAAAGAAATCCAGGCTCTTGTATTTGGGTATTTTTGAATTATTTTGGCAACTGCTATTGCTTCTATTTTACACGGTATTGTTTCAAATGCCAATAAATCAACACCTGCTGAAATTAAAGCATCAACCTTTGGTGTATGCCAATCTATTAGCTCATCTTCGCTAACTTTGTCTGCATAGGAGCCTGTATATTCTGAACCCTCATGAAACTTTACAGCATATGGACCAGCAGAGCCGACGATAAGTATTTCTTTATTTTTACCTGAAAAATTTGTTATTTCGATAGAGTTATTTAACATTAAGAATTTATAAAAAAAAATTGAGTTATCATCAAATAATTTACTTTAAAAAAAAAAAAATAAATACCAGTTTTCTCTTTTTCTATTGTGATTGCCTTTCTAACCACTGCAACTGAATCTTTAATAGCTTCGATAGCTTCCTGTTTGGTAAGGCGTAAGTGTTTTATATAACCATCTATGCTTGCTTGGTATGTGGCTGTTCTTATCATTTCTGCTCCTGCTAAAAATTCTTTAATTTAATCAACTTTTGTCAGTGATTTCATGTATAGATTTTATTGGGTTCAAAACAAGATCATGACATTCTTACTTATAACATTATACAAAATTTTATAGGATAATATTGTTTTCTAATGTATATGTAAAAAAGATATTTTGTGCCCCTAAGTGATACGCCCTGGTAGAAAAACACATATAGTCAGTATTGATTTCAATAATTTTCGTAACTACAACTGCACATTGTAAAACTATAAATAAGTGCTTTTTCCTCAAACTATTAAAAATTGGTTTTTTTTCTTGGGAATTATTAAAGAAATAAGTTTCATTCATACAAAAATTTACTGTACATTTTGTGAATTCAATATTTTATATACACATATTTGTCCACATCACTTATGAAAATGGATGGATATTCCTAATCTTAATGCATGATTTTTGTGAATTTTTTTTAAATTTTCTCATTTTGAAAGCTCAGTAGCTTGTTTTATATTGGCTTCAGAAAAGAAAGTTTCCATATTTTGAGCTGTTTATGATTAAATATTGAATAATTTTGCAGCTATATCGCTTTAAAAAGGAGATATTTAGTGTAAACAAAAAAATTTGTTGGTGCACTGTTGCAAATCCACAAATAAGTCTTTCAATGTTGAAAATGTGATTTTTTGTTATTAATCTTACACCTAACTATATAAAATAATACAAAATTAGTTACACGTCTTCAACCTTGACCTATTCAAGGTTGGTCCGTTTTTCTTGGGCCAATTTGACTGGACTGATAGTCTTAATAGAGAAAACCATACAATGGAGAATGAAAAACAGGAACCTTCAGAATACAATTGACAATCATTATATCTATTATTCTTCCATAAAGTAAAGAAAAATAAATACAGTGAAACCTGGGTGACCTAGTACCAAGATGAAGATATCTAGTCCTGTCATAAATATTGTCACAAGAAAATATATACAAAATTCAACAGAAAAATTAATTTTTTCAAAAACCTTTTTAGAAATGAAAATGTATATCTATGGAGAGTAAAACAAAAAAGAAATGACTCAAAATGTTGCTCTTTTGCTGTGACACTGGCATTTAATCCCCGTGGCCAGTCATCAATAGCAGCAAGCACTTTTGAGGAAAGTGCTTAACTGCTTGGACCAGAGATTATTTGAGGCTTTCCTAGTTGGGGTGTGCTCTGTGCCATGCCATCCTCTCCAGTTGGGACAAAATCCGATAATCTAGTGGATTGAGATCAGGACTTCTGATGGCCAGGTTGAGGGCAGGGGTTTGAGGGCCAATCCAAGGTAGAGATGAACTTTGGAATGTTCTTTTGCAGATACTGCTGAGTTGACCTGACCTTGTGAGCTGGAGCGGAATCCTGCTGGAAAATACGATGACTTCCAGCAAACTGAGTATCATTTAGAGGCGTGACAGCAGTTTCCAAAATATCGTCCTGATAGTTTTTAGCGGCTGTTTTAGCTCTTTTTCACAAAAATGGAGCTTTGTGGTGCCATCAAAGCAAATTCCCCACCAAACTATCACTGAGGAAGGGTGATGACCTCTTTCCACTCTTCCAATGACTTCCTGGGTTTCTTTAGAGCTGTGTGCATACACACAATCATTTTGGTGCTCAAATTTTTCTTCAATTGTAAAAATGATCTCATCCCTAAACAAAACCTTTCGATGAAGACCATTAGTGTAATGGCTAAGGAGCACTTTACATCTATCCACTCTATGTTTTTTAGGGAAGTGGTTAGCCTTTGTTCTGTCGATCTTCGAAATGCATCCACCCAATGGTCCCTTTTTATTATTCAAGACATTGATCTGACAGAGATCCCCATTTCCTGAGATATGATTTGTTGTTGTCGAATCAGATTTCTTCTGCCAATGCTCTCACTGCATTGCACCCCGGCCCGGTCGGGGTCTATCACATGCAGATAGGGTCTCATTATGTATATTTATTGTGCGGTACACAAACATACCGCTGATACCCAAAGATTTCCAAGTGTTGAAAATCTCTGACCTACATTTTCCATATTGTGTAAGAAGATAACAGCTATTTGGTTTTCTCCATCTCACCCCACTCCATGTTAACTGAGGGAAAGAAAAGTAATTGGGATTATTATCCTGAAATCTAAAGAAAGTAACCTGATAGAGGTAAGGATTATCTAAATATTGGCCAAGGATGTAAACAGTTCAACTTTTGTAACAGTATTTATAGCAGAACTAGGTATGACCAAAGTTTCGTGAATATACAAATTTTAATTTATTTTTCCTCTATTGTTTGTTCTGTATTAATAAAATTATCATGACATCCATGTTTCTCTTTTCCTCATTTCAATTAGCTTTAATATGTAATTGATAATGTATCTGTTAACATTACAAAAATTTCCTTTTACTAGAAAAATTATTTTGTATTGGCGATACCGGTGTTTTTGATTCGATATATTAATATCGATAACATCCGTCGATGTCGAAATGGATATTCCTGATCTTGCTTGGTATTGCAACAACCATAGGTGCCACCACAAGCGGATTCAGGATATATTGGGTGGCTTCTGCCAAAAGCTTTTTATATGTAGTATAAAGGCTCCTATTATCGACATATTACCAATTATTGACCATTGTAACTTAAATTTGATAAAATAAGCGTTTAGGTTCATGTAGAATTTCAAACTTGGCGCCATTTCAAAGGCACAATAATAAGCCACCAATTCCCGCCAAGATGAAGTCTCCATTGGGTGTTAATTAGGTGAGAAAAGCATATTTCTTATCACTTCACCTCAATCACTGGGACCTTACGGATTTTGCTAAGAAGGTAAGGCAAAATTTTACCTATTTTATCTCGTCCTATAATGTTTACTAGTGGTCGAAATTCGACCATAGCCATTAAAAATTTAAGGAAAATATGTAATTAAATAAAAAATAAATTAAATAAATAAAGAGTAAATCACGATTCAAAAATCCTCATTTCTTAATACAAACAACATTTCAATTTTAATTAAAAATCGAGCTTAAATTATTTATAAGTAATACAAAATAGACTCATTCAAACATATTTAATTTATGTGTCTTATTATCACAATAAATTAATGTTATGACTAAGCAAGTAAAAAATAAGGTAATAGTTTACATCATGCCCGCAGCTTTTTGGGCTGGGGTGGGGGCGCTTATCCTCAATGATAGTTCCTGGTTAGGTTAGATTACCCGCCTAGCAGTTGTTGCCCCCACTACTCTTCTCCTTTCCCCTACTTTTTGAAATTCCCGCGACTACCCACCATCCTGCACTTCAACTTAATTTTTGACAGTATCCAGTTCCTAGTTCCTCTACATACATATTTTTTTGAAAATCCTACCATTCTCCCACCATCATCATTTTCCAGTCATTAATTTCATTTGCATTTAATCTTCAACTGTTAGTTGCTATTTCATTTCTGGTGTCAGAAATGATTTTGTTCATGCTTTTGTTCAGTTTCATTGTTAAAAGATATAAATGAAATAATAAATAGTTTAATAATGTTAAAATGTATTGAAAATAAAAAAACAGCAATGTTTTACTTAAAACAACTACACAATTCTATTAATAAAGACTTTGAAATGGGAGAAACACCTAATAGCTTTTATTTATCCATCATATTCCCTGTTCATAAAGTAGAGGATAAGAATGACACAATGAATTACATGGGCATCAAGTTTGAAAACCCAATAGTTAAATTATTGGCTTACTCATTAATATCCAATAACTAGTTAAAGAATATAGGCAGCATTTAGGAAATATTATTCTATTAAAATCTTACTTATTATAATTATCTTAAATTTGCAGAAGAAAGACAATAAGGCACATGTTATACTTTGTTTGATATATTTTGCTATCTGCAATTATTATAGAACTAAACATATAGTTCACTACTAGGCATTATATTACAAATTGTAACACAGGAGTATCAATCAAAATTGTTAAAATAATAATGAGCTTAAACCATAAACAAGCAATGAAGTCAATAAGGATTGACAGAACTCCTTGAAATATTATTTGGGATACAGTATGGGAATTATGTATATTATTGTAAACATTAAAATTGTATATCACATAATAGAATGTTATTATTATTAGGGAATAATTGAATAGGTTATTTTAAAAAATGACACATTTATACCACTTTTGAGTTGAGAGCTGTTCAGGGTGCATTATTCGCAGAAGCATCTTTTAGTAACAGAAAACACATTACATAACTAATGTAAAGATTGATTGTTTATCCATACATTTGTATCTTAAAAATAGCACATTTGTCATTTCACAAATAACCAATTTAATGTTAGTATATTTCTTTTCAGTGGGTACATTAATGATATAGAGGATTGTGTTGCAGGAGGAGTGAATGTCATATCATTAGGATAGTGTGTACTTAAGCCTTCATTGCTTTTATGGCAGATAGACTTCAACTTATGATTATAGATTTATAAAACTATTGTGATTAATGGAATTTACATTTAATCGGGAAGAGTTTAAAATGATGATATTCAGAAAGGGAGAGAGGTGTAGTAGTCCGGGAGGACCCAAGTTGCTTCTAGTCGCGATGCGATGGTGGGAAAATACTTTCTCAGGGTTGCTCCTTTTGGAGTTGTCAACCACCCCCAGTTCCACTCTTCTACTGTATCCTCCCAGATAATCCTTTTCCAACTCCTACGATCTTCTTCTATTTTCACTTGGAGATACTATGGACACCGTCCTGTACGATCTGGTGACTTGAAGCAGAGCCATTTTGACTCTAGGCAGGGGCTACTCAAAATAAAACCTTTATAAATGCTCACAGTTTCTAGACATCTGAGACCCCAAAAGGTGCCCTCTATACAACTGAATCTGTTAAGGGCTATGGTCACTCTACTTTTCAAATAGTCCAAATAAGCTATCACTTCAAACTTTTTTCGAATCTTAATGCTGAGGTAGGTGACAACCTCACTCGGAGGTATTGTTGATCTTTGATCATTGCATAACAATCATTTAAAGAAATTCTTCAACAAATCATAATTTATCTCTTTAAAAACTTATCAGGAAAATTCACTTAAATACAAGGATTTTTCTTTAGTACACTACATGAGCCATTGAATACTAAAATGGTGTAAGTAAAAAACTGAAGTTTTGAATTAATCAAATATTATGGAGAAATTCAACAAATTAATAATAAATAAATTCAATTTATTTGTTAAAAATAATCTGTCTCTAGCATATCCAATCAGTTAATGCACTTAATACTTAATTAATTATTTATTATAAAAATTACTTACACCACTTTTGCAACCAGTGCTTCTATGTTACAGTTTCAATTCATAAAAATTGTTGTATTCTTAATTTACGTGTAAAGTCTTCACAGAAAACTTAATAGAATAAAGAAATATGGAAATTAGAAATTACCATATTACAAAAATTAACCAAGAACACATAAATTTAGAAAAACTCTTGAATCTACACAAACTATAAAGAATATTTTTAAAAATTAGTGCTTTACTTCTTAATAAATAAAAATTCTACTTTATTAAATGGAATAAATACCATGGGTCATTCCTTTCCATATCATACAGGGGTGGGTCAGGACACCCAGTACAGTTTTTAATGAAAATTTTATATTTAGGAAGCGAATACACACATAAGAAAAAAGTGTCAAATTTTACCTACTTATAATAAGCAGTTTCATATTTGAAAGTAAGAGATTCGAACTTTTTTGGAAACAAATTTGAGCTGGAACTAGCATGTTTGCATCTTTGCTTCTCTAAGTAAAGTAGTATTTATTGAACTAAATTCTTGAAAATGTATTCATTTGTTCTAACATGTTTGGAGAATTGGATGATACCAAGATTAAGATTTTCCTAGCCTATAATTATTTTTTGATATAAAAAATGAAAATAATTTCAAAGTTGAAATACATGATTGGAAAAATATCTTTATCTAAAGTCTATGCAGATTATTGAAGATGAATGAGGTTCTATTGAAATTTTTTCTGTATGCCCTCCCCTCTAGAAAAATAACCAAAATTATCCTTATCTTTTTCCCGTAATATTTTTTCTCAACTCTCTCATTCATTACGCTAGTTCAATTAGTAAAATATATTAATTAGTTCAAACTTTCCCTGTACATCTATTTAAGGGGTGCCCATCCCCTCCAAGGTCGATGGCGCATGAACCATCCCCCTCTCTCCAAAAATTGTATTTCACTCCCCTTCTTAAAAGCAATGCAAGCGAAAGTAAGATTAGACAATTCCAAGATCATATACAATTATACCTGGAGTGGTATGTCCCATGTTTCTTCCCAATTCTCTGTTTTGAAACTTTTCACTCTGAAAATTCATAGCTCCATCGAAATGTGTCCCTCTCAAAAATTCAAAACCCAGTCAACATGTGCCCCCTCAAAAAATTTTGTGCCATGAAACTGGGCACCCCTGTTAAGGGACACAGGCAGGCTAAGAAATGAGGGTTGCATAAGCAATATCATTATTTACTGCAAAGGTTCTTTCAGTGGTGTAAGAATTGATTATAGAAAGAATAATGATCCAAAGTTTGTTTAACGTAAAAAATACAAGCAGAATACAAGCTTTCCCTTGTTTTATTTATTTTTCTAGAAGAGGTGGGTTTCGGGCTGAAGCTCCTCCCCTAAATTGTAAAATGTAACCATGTTTTATGTAAAAAATATTAAAATATTACCTTTTAAAGTATTATTGTTCTTGTAATTTCATTTAATAGGACTTCAAGAATCACTTAAACACCATTTCATATAGGTAGTTTGAATCTTTATTTTTTCCCAAAGTAATTATCATTATATATATGAAAAAAAAACCTTTCAGGGTGAATCCTTCCTCCCAAAATTTAATCCTGGATCAGCTAGTGATGCTCAGAATTATGCAAGGGTGCTCAGAAGGGGGTTTCATGGCACAAGTTGCACCATCAAAATTTTTGAGGAAGGCACATTTTGACAGGTTTTGGAATTTTCGAGAGTGGCAAATTTTGATGGGGTTTTAAATTTTCGGACTGAGGGGCATGGGAGAAAATATGGAACTGACAGCATCAAGTGTAATTGTATATGATTGAACCTTAGCTTGTTGAAATATTTGTTTAATGTATGCCTAAAACAATGAATACAATTTTAATCAGATAAGATAATAATGATAGAAGATAAAGAAATGAAAGTTCATAAAGCCAATAGTTAGTTATATAGATAAGTATAATTTGATTCTCAACACATTGAAAAGGCTACAAATTAATAAGTATTGATTTTCCTTTGAAGTTCCAACCTGTTCCAACTTAAAATGGTGATAATTTGTAAAAGTACTTGTTATATAATAGGTCAAAATTTGATATTTTGTGGAAATTGAATTATCTGCTTGGTGTATAATGTTTTTAGTTAAAAACTGTGAGGGGTAGGTCTCAAATTAATTTAGAATGAGGAATGGCAACCATAATGTAATATAATAGCCTCAAATATTTTTGATAACATATTAATACTATGTAATCGATTTCACCATACATTTTTATTTTAAACTTTGTTAGTAGCAAATTTATAGATTTTATATTATTTCCTGGAAATTGGTTGAAACAGAGATCAGACAAAACAAAAACTGTGATAGAAGAGCAAGAAATTCAAAATTTATTAAATTATAACTTAATATATAGTGAATTGCTTTATCATAAAATTACTCATCATGTACATACAATTAATTAACAGTTTAAAAATAATAAATATATACCATGAGCAATTTCATAAATATCTATAATGAAAAATACCAAAACAATCAAATAAAATGAAGTAAACATTAAAATAAAATATAAAAAAATTGATTAAAAAAATTAAAATTAAGATACATCTGCGTTCATTAATATATTTTTTTCGTTGGATGTATATATTTCGATGAAGAGTTAAAGAACGCAATCTATCATTCCATATAAATGGATTGGTGCTGCTACTGCCGTTGTTTTGTAGAATATAATATATATGGTGGGGGTTAGGGCTCTAGAGAGATAGCCTAACATAACTGTAACCTAAATGTAAACAATCCTCTGGAATAAGCGCCCCCACTCCATCCCAAAAAGCTGCGGGCATGATGTAAACTATTACCAAAAATAAATTTAAATTAGCAATTTCAATTCACTTTAAATCCATTTTTATTCAGAACTTCTATGTAAATAATTTCTTTTTGAATGTTCTGTTATTGTTTAGTGCATAGCCATGCCCATTGCCATTGAAAATATGAATTTCAATATTTTCAATGAACGTGCTCTAATTGCTGCCACATATAATTGTCCATGCGAAATTACTGGACGTCACAATAATACACACATCTTTCCAAAACTTTTAAACTGCGATTTGATTATGGTCATAGCAAATGCAGCTATTAATAGGAATGCTGTTCTTTGAAAGTCGAATGTAAGTGTAGTGTCAGAAAATGTTAAATTAATTCTTGGAATTAAAATTCTTTAATTTAAAATAGCCCCGTTAATACTTCAGTCTCATTCCTGTTCCATTAACTAATGCTTGTGCAGTATTTAAGTTAACAATGAGTATAACTATAGAATATATTTTTAAATTTAATTTATGAGCTTTCATTCCACTAATATTACATGATATCATCTTTTCAAATAATAGACCCAATTACCTCAGTAAATGAAAAGTTTTCGATTTATCAAAAACCAAAATAAAGGAAATCGAATTTGCAAAAGAAAAAACACTAAATGTTTAAAATGATATATCTCTGCAACAAATAGTCCGATTTCGATGATTTTTTTTTTTTTTGTAGAGAATTCAGAAAGATTTCAAATAAATATTAGTATTATCGATGTGTACTTTTTGAGTTATTCGCAAATAAAATACTGAATTCATCATAAAAATGTATGCAGCTTGTTTTCGGGAAAGTATGTTATATACATAAATTATAAAGGTTTCAAGGGGAATAAAACCTTATAATTTGATAATTGATCTTATTAGTTCAATAAGACTTTAGCCAAGTTTTATTGAAATCGTTGAAGCCGTATTGGCGCTACAGTCTTAAGCGATTCACGTTTTTAGGCCGCCATTTCGAAAGGAAAGACCCGATGATAATGAAACGTATACAAAAAAACTTCTAAATATTATTGTGACGTTGTGTCAAGATTTAAGAGAAATCGGTGAAGAACTTTCGGAGATAAGCCGTTTTGAACAAACTACCATTTTTATATTTTTGTTTACCTACTATTTATATTTTTATTTATTGATAACACTAAAGCGCGTCAATATCTATTAAACAAAAAAAGAAAGAAGAAAATCGGTTGAATAATAGACGAGTAAAAGGGACTGAACCGATTTGTGTTCGCCTATTTATATAATGATTTCAATACACCTCAGATCATGGAAAAACAAGAAATAAAAGCTTTGCAACAGTTAATTGTAGTTACTTTTGCTGGAAACACGGGTACTTTTAGAAGACTGGATTGAAAATTACATCATTTCTTTTCTCAACTTGAGGTGAATCCCAAGGTTTTTTTTTTTTGTGTGTATAACTGACCCTACACGATCAGTCATGAATGACAGTCACAAGGCTGACAAGGATTGCTTCAATCATGAAGAACCCTACTTCATGTAATTCAGATTGATGCCATTTTAACTCGACGTTGAGACAACGCAGTATGGATTGCCCGTTAATAATAATGTGTTTCATTAAAAAAGCTCATTTGGTCATCATACTTTATAGCACTGGACAAAGTGGAGATGAAATAATTACTTCCTGGTGCCTGAAAATAGTTTTGACAAAAGTTTGTGTAGTTACTTTTTATTATTAGACATCGACTTTTTATTAAGTAGTAGATTTTATAGATCGATAACAATACAAGTGTTATTAAGATCAATAAAGAGAAATTTTTAATGTTTTTTATTTACTGTGATGTCCTTAATAAAAATGTAAGTCAACTACTTGCAAAAATTAATCAAGGAAAAATATTGCGAAAAAATAAATTCATGAGAACAAAGTAAAATTAACTGTCAAATATACACAATAGTTAAAAATTAATTTTTCCCGTACTTAAATTTGGTAGTTTTCACCTTTTTAAAAAAATTGATTACCCACTTGACTATTAAAAAAAAAAATATGAAGACTGTCTATAAAAATTAAAGTAGGAATATGAAAAAATATTTCTTCTTTCTAGATGGCTATGCCAGGAAGTAAAAAAATAAATAAATAATAAAATGAGTGGTTCTCCTCAGGACTTATGGCTGAAGCCATATCTGCCTCCATATGTCTTCCACCAGCAGCCAGCTTGGCAGAATGTGCTCTGTAGTTTGTTCGCCTTGGCCACATTCACATAGGGGCTGGCCTCAATCTTGTATTTTCTGAAGAGACGCGATTTTAAATGGTTACCCCCAGTCGTGAGGAGAAAATGACAACCTGTTCTCTTCTTTTTAGCTTAAAATAATCATCATAGAGATCTTGATTTGGGTGGTTTACTTTCCACCTCTGGCTTATGACTGCTTTATTAATGGCTTTACACTCATCGAACCTAGGGATGCTCCAAATTTGGGAAAGCTATGTTTCTTCTTTAGCTACAATTTCATTACCCGCAAGCCCGCATTGTCCTGGAATCCATTGTAGAACTATCTATTGATGCTGTGCTCTATTTATTTTAAATGAATTTCAGGAATAACTTAACGGTTATGAGGCCTAGGCAAACTAACCTACCTAGTAGTAAATTTAGTCTCCTCACCACTTTTACCTCAGCCTCTCTTCCATTTCTGCTGATTGAAAGTTTGATTTTCGAAAACCCGCCAGTCACATCCATCAGTACATCAATCGTAATACTACACGATCAATCAGAAAGCCAATAGTGGCTTGGAATGTCATTCCATAAAATATGGACAAAAATTATCTCTTAAAGTATTATCGTTCGTGTAATTACATTTAATAAGAGCTCAAGAATCACTTCTTCAAAACAACATTTCTTACTGGTATGTAGTTTCTTTCTTTTTTCCAATGTAATTATTGTTATATATATTTATATATATATATATATGAAAAAAGCTTACATAACAAAACTTACATTACCTCTTATAAAATCCCTATGGGCACGTACACATTTTTCTTTGTGCGTGATTAAAAACTTAGACGTCCATAACGGATGTCCATCTATGTCCTCATTAACATATTTTGCTAATTGTTGAGAAAATCCTCCATCTAGTAATTTTATTTTATCCATTTTATATTCCAAGAGGCATAGCCTATAATATTTAGAGGACTCATGGATTATTTACTTTATTCACTTCACGTGGTAATCACCTGTTTCAATTATAGGCTTTGAAAATGGGTTTGTTCTAATAATGAATATCTGTATTAAATAACCAATCGCTCATTTGGTCGGACTGATGACTGTATGCTATAGGGGCCTACAAACGATCAGTGATCAACGAACGGTGATTAACAAGCCATATTGCAGTGATGTTGAACGTCTTTGGGCAAATTGGTGGTTGATATTTCATGTTCAAAACTGATTTGATTTAGATCAGTTGGTTGAGCCCCAACGTGCATTTTGGAAACATTAAAGGTGTTCGTCTTTAGGGCTCTTAACTCACATTCTGGATACGTTATCCACAATATTAGTTTATGTTGTTATTATTCTAAGGTCGTCTTGTTAGGTTTCAGATCGAATGTAGGCAAACGATGCATGTTCAAGAGGAAATAAGTTATAAAATTTTAATTCCTAACAATTCAGGATGCTATGAATAAAAATAATCATATGATTTGATCAATATTCCTTTTTTAAGATTGTTCGCTGTTTTTGCCTGTAGTCCGTGGTACGGGCCCCTTTTTATGGAATTATTAATATCCGGCTGGAACTTAGTAAATAGTTTCATCTCATCTTAACCTACAAATATTTTATTAATCGGAATTGGGGCGTTTTCAATCAAGGTCGGCAAACTTTGTCTAATTATTTAAGTACTAAAAACTCATTAACACCCATTTGCTTTCTACTTCAGTCGTAAGATACCTTGAGCACAAAGTCGAAAAAAAAAGGTGGCCTTCAAACATATCGAGCCGTTTGGCGTGATCTACTTCCCCACATTGTCAAAATAACGAGGTTATAAAAGCCAACCGGCTCAATATTGTTGAATACCACCTTTTTCTCGACTTTGTGCTCAAGTTATCTTATGATCCAAGCGGAAAGCAAATAAGTATTTACGAGTTTTTAGTGCCTTATTAAACTGACAAAGTTGGACAACCTACAAAGCCCCAATTCCGAGAATTTTCTTTAATAAAATATTTATAGGTTATGGTGAGATGAAGCTATTTACGAAGTTTCTGTCGGATATTAATAATTTCATAAAAAGGGGTCTCTACCACGGACTACTGTCAATACTTTAATATAATATATTAAGTCCACAGGAAAATACTGACAATGTCACTTTTATTTCTTCAAAATTCATTTACTGATGGATAAAATATATGAAGGAAAATACCATAATCCTATTATGCTGAACATGCAAAGAACAAATTTGTCCGTATTATAAATGATTATTATTTTCTTTTTTAAAACATCAATCTTTTTTCATTATATTTATTGAATTTACAACCATACTAAAATAAAAATGCCAGTAAATGTGTACAGAACAATAATAACGGCAATAATATACTTCAGAGAAACTACCCATTGGTAGCATTCCAATAATAGTTCTAAAATTTTTTTTTTTTTCTTTTTAACTTTCTTTATTGAATATTAATACATTCTGCCACATCGAAGGGCATTAATATTAACGCTACATGATTCATCCACACAATATGTACATACAATTATTATCAATAATAAAGAAAAAGAAATATAAAAAAAATAAAATAAGTAAATTGGTATGCCTGTGTACAAAAAAAATAATGAAATAATAGATAAAAGCTAGATGAAATTAAAGTAAATAAATCACATTCACACCTATGTACAATATTTACATTCACCCAGGGGACTCTGAGTCATGCCTTATTCCCCGACGTCGAAGCCAAGGCAGGATTCCAGGAGATCCCAGTGCTTCTCTCTCAGCCGCGTCACTGTTAGTTCTAAATTATATTATATTAATGACCTAAATGATTCAATTATCCATTGTTCCCACCACCTTTATGCCGACGATTCTCAAATCTATTTATCCTTTTCTCCCGCTGAGTTATTGGTGGCCAAATTGAATTTGCCAAAATTCAAGAAGATTTAGATCGAATTAGTGCCTGGGCCAACTTAAATGGATTAAGGCTAAATGCTGCCAAAACTCAGGCCATTCTCATTGGTTCCAAGCCCCTTCTTAGATCCCACACCAACTTTCCCTCACTCTATCTAAACAACCACCCCATCACCTTCTATCCCTTTGTTAAAAATTTAGGCTTTCTCATAGATCAAATCCTTTCCTGGAATCACCATATCTCTCATATATCCCGCCGTGCAATTTCTACCCTCAAACTATTCCATCACTTCCGCCATCTTCTACCCCAAAATACCCGTAGACTCCTAGTTTCCTCTCTCATCTTTCCCCACTTTGACTACAGCTGTGTGCTGTACGATGGCCTCTCGGTGGAACTGCGTGATAGACTCAAAAGACTTATGAATTGCTTCGTAAGATTTGTAATTGGAACCCCGAGACGCTCCCGTGTCTCCCACCACTACACTGAGTTAGGGTGGCTCTTCCCCTCCTTAAGAAGACAATATTTTCTTGGCACTTTCCTTTATCAAATCATTACCGATCATCGTCCTTCTTATGCCTACAACCTTCTCCAATTTAAGTCCTCAATCCATTCACTCACTACAAGATCCCGGCCCTCTGACCTATACATCCCTTCTCATAGATCTGCCTCATTCCAAAATTCCTTTATAGCCCGCTCTGTCAACTTTTGGAATTCCCTCCCGATCAAAATTCGACATGCCCCTTCCCTGTACACATTCAAAAACCTCCTATTCCAATTCCTGTTCCAAAAACAGTCAGATACCAGCTAACTATTAATATTATATATGTATTGTGTAGCAATCATATAATCATAACACTTGGTAAGAGATAGTACATGCATTTCCTACTATCGACGTAGGAATTTCAATACATACATTTTTTTGTATTTTTTTTTTGTATTCAATTATAAGTAACTATTTATTTTATATATATATTCAAGTAAAGTTTTTTTTTTTTTTTTTTTTTTTTTATGAAATGAACTCATTGTATCTCTTTTTCGTTCTTCATTTCTCAAAGTGTATGTTTATGTTGTTCAACCCTTAAATATAATTTTGTTCATAGTTCAAGTGATTCGTTCATAGTTTTAATTGTTTTGTTCATAATTTTAAATGCTCTGTACATAGTTTTATCTGTATTGTATATAGCTTGTGCACCTAAGGTTTTCTTTACTTTTTTTTATTTTATTATTAATTTTATTTATTGTTTCAACGTTCAGGCCAGTAATATTCTATTATTTTGTACATTATTGTTATTCTGAAGGGACTTAGTCCCAGAATAAAGTTTTTTTTTCTAAAAAAAAAAAAAAAAAATTAGAAGAACTTGATGCCATCTTGAGAAAATTGGCAATACATGGAACATAATGATCTTTATGGAAAATTTTATTTATAGCGAAATATGCTGCGTTTAAGAATTTTGAATTGTTGAAGGACTGGGTACGAGAGGGATTTGATGGTTTGAGGGAGCCCTAAAACTGAACCCCACAAGTTCTAATTGGCCTTATTATATTCATGTAAATGATACTTGGATTAATCCTGAACAAATTTATATTTTTACTATAACTAAAACTCTAGACTTTCTAATGAGGAATGAAAAATTATTTGAATAAATAATTACCCGAATAATAATAAATTTGGATTTGTCATCATCCTTCTGTGATAATTTCCGTTTTCATCGTCTTAAATTAAATACTTTATTATGGAGTTTAAAAGCACTAAACTGACAATAATGATCTATATTAATAAAAACGCAAATGTTCATTTGTTCAAAACCGGTAATCTCCGAAACTTCTTCACCGATCGTTTTGAAATATTGACATAATGTTTCTATCGCCAGGAGTGTTTTTATATACGTTTAATTACCCTCCTCCCCTGTCTTTCGTTTCGGAATAGCGGCCGAAAAATCTGTGTCGTTACAGACTGTAGCGTCTAAACGGCTGTAACTATTTTAATTAAACTTGCCTAAAGTCTTCTCCTTGAAGCCTTTTTAATTTATGTATATAACATTGTTCCCCGAAAAGAGTATGATAAAAAAGTTACGGTGGGTTCAAAACTATATTCGCGAATAACTCAAAAAGTACGCAATTATTGTTGTATTATACCCATTATTATTTAAAAGAGTTTTTGATTTCCTGCAGATAAAAAACAAAATCACTAAAATCGGACAATTTGATGCAGAGATATAATGCTTTAAACATTTAGTAATTTTTCGAGGGGGATTTAGAGACCGATTGCTTCTTATATAGGCAATTATACAGCAACACGTGGCTGGGTCAGCTAGTTAGCAATAAAATAAACAAATCAATGACTTTTGAAATGTGAGCAATCTTTTCCAAACTTGTTTTATTGAAATGTTCTGTATTTTAAAAATATACTAGTTTCTAAATCTGAACGATCTGCCGTTTATATGGTAATTCTCTTGAATAAGTTAGTACCTTTCTTCTTTATTTATATATCAATAACAATAATAATAATAAAAGGCTTAGCGAACCCGAAGGTTCGATGCGGACACCACCAATCGCTTGTTAAACACCTCCCTCCACCGTTCGCCATCCAAACCCAGTCCCTTTAGATTATTTATATATTAACAGTTATTATTTTATTTATTTATTTTTTTTAATATTTTATTTTCCATCACTACAATACTTTGCCTATAAAATTGATTTTGCGTTCCTTTCTAATTTCATTTAGTGATTATTAAGCTATTGTTTTAGCTCCGATTTGCAGTATCGAACCTCTATTACCCAACTGTTCTCGTTAATTTATCCTAAGAGCTATTATACTTAATTTATTACTAGTATTTTGTTATTATTCATTGTAATAGGTCTTTTGGCCAGATTTATGGTTAATTTATATGAACAATACTGTTATTCTAAAGGGGCCTAATCCTAGAATAAAGATGATTTTTCTATTCTATTCTATTCTACCTACCGAGGTAGCTAAAAAACCAATAAGGCACACACACGTTTTAATTTACTATAATTCAGGTATTCTATCCTGGCAGGCTATCCTGTAATTCAAATAATATCAAGATTTATATCCAAGAAAAAAACAATAGTGAACCATCATTTTATCAAAAACCGTTTGATGATTTAAAAAAATTATTTTATTAATATTTGATTCGTTTCATATATAAATATAAAGCGTTTATGCGTTCTGCCTGAAAATATAACCTTTAATAAAACATAATTTCTATTATTTTTAATATGATGACTTTTACGGTATGAATGCAATCTCTGAACTCTATTATAAGTGTCCTTAACTGTGACAAATTGTAATATTTCTGAATAAAGTGTTTTAATAATAAAAATATGATGACTTAGTCGGAAATGCGAGAGCTAAAAATGCCTGTAGAAATCAAATTCTGTTAATTGTGAAATGGTTAATTATTTCAAATAAAAAAAATTAAAGGGTACTTTAAAAGAAGAAATATTTAAAATTAGCTCTTTTAGCTCTGTTTGAGAACATCAATGAGAATAAAACCTAAATTATATTAAAAATTGCTTAATATTACGCTTCAATAATGAATTTAATCAAAAGGTATAAAATCGACCATAGAAAGGGCTACTTTCAGTTAATCGATTTTGTCGAAAAAACAGATCGATACATAACAAGCTAAATGGTAAAAAATGTGGGTAGTTGTGATTACGTATTTCTTATCATGAGTATTATCTTTATAATCCATTTAATTGTAAGGTAACCAAAATGAATAACACTATTTTTAACAAGATTTCTTTAATAACATTATGTACAGAGTATTTAAACACATCATAAACTTACATACCTATTTATATACCATAAAAAAAAAATTAGATATTTATGAAAATATTTGATTTAAGTGCAAATTATGGATGATTTATGAAGGTTTGATGAGTAAAAAAAATATATTAAAGTTCGAGGTTTTTTTCTTCCCACTTTTTAATTTCATATGACATTCTTCGTATGTCATTGTCGTCAGTTCTGCAGCATCCTCCTACATAGGGTATACCCATGTCTATCCATTCATTGACGTATGCCTCGACACTTACACAGTTTTCAGAGTTGAGCCACCTGTAATGCACATATTTTATAAATTATTATGATATTGATAATTATGTGAATTTATATTTTACAGTAGCTGCTAGATCGGAGGCAGAAGTTTGCTTGGAAATGAAGTTTGCTCTCCCTCTCCCTCTTTCATTATACTTTTTTGTCGGTTTGTAGGAAATTTAAAAACATTTTAAATCATCATATTAATCATAATATGATGAATTAATCATATTTAATAAAAATGTTCATTTTCTCCTCACTTCTGGCCCACAGGCCTAATTTAATAAACAACCATACTTGATTTATTATTATTTATTTATTTATTCTCTATTAGCTTAGATTTATGGACAAGAAATGAGGATAAAATAATTAATGAAGAAGACCAAGCATATAAAATAGAAAACACACGACTTTCACTTACTCCCCTTTTTTTTAGCAGAAATAAGTATTTTTTAACAAAGGGGAAATGAAAGTAAAAATTATAGACGCTAAATTTATCTATATTTCATTTTGGGTATTTTTATTTGTTAAGTATCCTTATAACATACAAATTTTAATTTTATATAGCTGTAATCTGTACAATTAAATAGTAAACAGTACCAACAATTGCATCTATGGAAACCGCATCTATGTACTCAATATTATCGCTGACCGTATTATATTAAGCTCATGTTACGTATGAAAACCTGTTCTAATCTTTCGGGTGACCTCGGGCGAGTTCGTATTCCTTTGATTCCTCCATTACAACTATTTTCTATTAACTAAAACAAACACATATACACGCACGCACGCAAGCACACCCTTTTGTGGGACTTAGTTATTTGGACTCAGGAGACCTTAAAACGTATATTTCCATTAAAAACTGAGATTCGAAAATTATATATATATATATATATATTAGAAGTAATTTTATACAAATTCTACATATGGTCGATACAAATGCTAACTATCGAATATGAACAATTTTCAACCCTGCACTCTAGCGATTGTAATTGTAATTAAATATTTTTAAAGACTGAATACAAAATCTTCAAAGATTCATAAAAGCACATATTAGTGTGTAAATTAAAATACTGCCGTTGTTAGGGCTGAATTGGTAATGATAATAGAGTGGTGATTTTCAGATTCGATAGTTAGCATTTGTATCGACGTTATATATTCCGAATAAATACAAAATTTATTCAAAGAAATACATTACCTATTTCTCCTTCACTAAACAATATTTATCACATGATCTGAGTTGTGAAATGAAATTATTACTAATATTTCTCAATGAGAACTTCAAATCGCTTGTTTTTTGTTTTGTGTTTTCTTAATTTATATCAAGAAAGTTGCGTTTTCTTGTTAAAAGTTGTTTCTTTCCCTTCTTGATGTTTTGTATATTTTTCGTTATGCAATTTTTTTTTATTTGTACCATATTGTTGTCACAAGAGACATGCATAAACATAAAAAAAAATAAAAAAAAATTGTTTGAAATGCTCAATGTGAGTAACCTAACAGAGTAATGCCACTCGAAAAAGAGATGGAAGAGCTGGTTACACATTACAAAAAGAAAAATCAATCGTTAGAAGACAGAGAGATGGAATTAATGTACAGGTTACAAATGCAAGAAAATACCATGCTTGCCATCCTTATGGCAAATATTTTTAAAATGATGGCACGACAAGCACGGCAGCCTGCACCATCAACTGGAATACCTCCGGGTACTGATGGTACCCCGAAGGCTACTGCTATCTTGAATCCAGTAGAGGAAGAACTGATGTCGAGGCTATGTACACTTGAAGCAAGACTCGAAACGGAATTGATGATGCTTCAGGAATCTCGTGAAAAAGAGAATGTTTTATGGAAAAAATTGTACAAACTGGAAATGATTTTAAATTCCAAAGACACCGATACAGGGCACATCCTAGATCGTAATCCTGGACGTGATTTAGACATTTTAGAGAAAGTTATAAAAATGGCTCGAGAGGGTATCGAAATGCAACGAAGAATCAAAGAATTAGAAGTGAAAGAAGCTCTGTATCAGAAAACCATAGATAAATATGATCGTTTGTTTTCTGACAAGGATTAAAACAATCCTGCGTGAAGGAGAAAGACGTTTCATAACGGAATAAAGAAAGGAACTTAAAAGGATATATCAATAAAATGTAATCTGCTAATTTATCGCTCTCAGAAGATAACAATTAGAAGATATGAAGCTATTAATTGGCATTACAAATAAGAAAATTACAACATATTTTATCGATAAGATTCAGATGTATTCTTTTTTGTAGCCCAACGTATAGAGTATTCATCCAAAGAAGTAAACCTAAATAAATGATATTATATGTTACAGTTACTGCATCAGGTTTAGATTTATAAGACAAAATAAAAGTAGTGGATTCGAACCTTTTTAAATTTCTGATTGAACGTCCCCTCCCTTCCCAAGATTGATGGCGTAAGAACGTATTCCTCCATTCCCAAGATATTTTATTGCTCACCTTTTCTTAAAAACAGAGCAAGTGAAGATAAAATTAGGAAAATCGTAATCCCCTTGTGGGCACCTCTGGATTGAATATTTTAATATTCATTAAAGTCGCGAAGTTAAAGAAGAGTTTTTCTGGTGATAATTTAAATAAAAACATTGCTTTACTTGATTTTAGTTTACTTTTCCCAGCATGTTATTCCCAGCTTCCCGAAAGAAAACGAAGCCTACTCTTGATTGTAAACTACCCTACATTTTAAGGACATTTTTATTCAATAATAATGGTTGATAGTAAGTTTTAAAATAATTAAATAAATATAATTTTTAGGATTCTGATCTGAATAATTTGATTACGCTGGACGACAAAAAAAAATAATTTTTGAATGTTTTCAGCACTTCATGAATCAATTCTTACTAATTTTGGGTTGAGAAAAACGAATATGACTATAATAAAATTTTCTTAGCTCCATTTTTGTGATATACACTAGGTTGAAGTATTACATATTAACGGGTTATGAGAAAAAGATATATTTTAATTATATATACTGACAACATTAAAAATGCATTTGATTTTTCGAAATGGTAGTTACATTCGAAGGGTTCTAAATTTATGGAAGAATACCTCGCAGAAGATCGTGTCTGAAGAGATTATGTGGTAGCTTTATGAGATCATCGTCTTTTAGCTTGCCTCGTGTAAGATAGTGCCGAAGCATCCGTACACAAAGACCAACAGTAATCTGCAAGCATTGCTTCATTCCAATGACCCTGATATCTTTGTTTCGTAACAGAAATGTCCTGAATCTTTCTCCATGTTCATCACTAGCCGCTTCAAAACTAGTAGGGAAAAAGTATTTGTAGGAGTGGAGAAAATAGATTTTAAGGGAAATGTTGCATCTAAGGTTATGGTACTTTTGCAGGAGCACTGTCACCAAATGCGTGTAGTTGTCATCTCTTTTGTCGCCTAAAAATCCACAAACAACAACTCTCTTGAAGGCTTCCTTTTCTTTCCCTTTCAAAACTTGGCCAAATGTAGGATCCTTCACAAGTACTCGAATTTGTGGTTCGACAAAAATAACTTCCTTAACTTTTGCACCTCTTAGTTTCGGAAATTTCACTCTTTTGTACTTAAAGACCCATCCTTCTTGGTTCATACCTTTGACAAAATTTTTCATCAAAACAAGCTTGGTATGCAGGGGTGGAAGTAGAATATCTTCTGGGTCCATAAGAGGCTTAGCAACGAATTTTTTCTCGCTAGGGTTAAGATTTCTTGCAGGCCAGTCTCCTTTAATGTAATGCAATTTCCTATCTTTACTGTCCAACATACATAAGAAGCAGCAATGTTTTGTGAACCTCAGTTGCATTCCTAAGAGTATGGGAATGACTTTTAGATCACCATAGATTTTCCATTTGAGTGAGACCAAGAGGGCTGTCACATTTCTATATGTCTCCTTCATGTTAACTGTATAACCAATAGGAATTGAAGAAAGAAGGTTGCAATTATGAAGTAACATAGCTTTCAAAATAAGCTTGAAGGAGTCTATTTAGCCTCCATTCAGTTCGATCATGATTCGAATTCAAAGATTTCATCAAGGTATTAATGTCGCAGCAAACAACAATATTGGTTTTCTTCTCAAAAAAGGGAAGCGGTTCCCTGTGACGTTTTCTGTTCTGTGAGATTCTTACATCACTTTCGAGAAGATTTCAATGCTGTAGAGTAGTCGAAACCCAACAATTTCTGCCTTCTCCTTTGACAGGCCAAGGTTTCTAATGTGATCACTCAATTCCCCTTGACTCAGTCTGTGCGATTTATCATCTTTTCCCTTAAAATCAGGATCACGGGATGTGGAAGGGTTGTTAGGTTCTTCTTCTTGTTACACACTGTCTTCATATGCTACTTCAAACACACAATAGAATGGAGAAGGTAAACTGGTAAACTATCTGAATGCAGAATGTGTCGAATAGCAGATCGAAGATTCGGGTACTTAACTCGGATTCTTCTTTTCTTCAGAGACAATTCTGTCTTTACAGGTGGAATCAAGGAGAAATAGCAGTCTGAAGAGCTTTGGGGTTTGTTATTTGACAGGTGTTCCAACTTCCAAAAAAAATTCTCCCAAATTGAAAATGTTGACTCTAAAAAATGAAATGTCACTTCATTTCCTTCTTCATATTCATTCTTCATTTCCAAAGTAAGAATTAATCTGTCATTTTTATTGTGATTTTTGAATTTAGCTGATGGAAATACATATGAATCGACTATTTTTGAGCCCGAAACATTATTGTTGCGCAGTGTTATTAATTTTAATAATTATTATGTGAATAAAGGCTGGAACATACTTATCCGAATCGCTTCCTGGCCGAATCACTACCGTATCAGGGATACCCAGAAGAGGGTTTCATGGCGCAAATTGCGTCATCAAAATTTTTGAGGGGAATACATTTTGACGAGATTTTGAATTTTTGAGGGGAGCACGTTTTGGCGGTGTTATGAATTTTGCGGAATGAAAAGTTTCAAATCAAGGGCAAGGGAAAAGCAAACCGCAACAAGTTTAATTGTATATAACCAACGGTTTGTCAAATTTTACTTTTGCTAGAGCTATTTTTAAGAAGAGGAGAACAATATAATAAGTTGGGAGATGAGGTGAAGTTTATGTGACATTACCTTGGAAGGGAGGTAGGTGTCCGAATGATGTATCTTCTCGATGAAACTAAACATATATTTATGTTAGGTGATGATCGAAGACACGAGAAACTACTTTTGTACGGCCGTGGTGTGGCATGTTTTTCCCAACCTTAACTATAATCACAACGCTATGAAGTAATAAAAATTTTCTTTGTATCATACTTTATTATGAGTATTTTTTCTATAAATATTTTATTATTATACGTATTTTCTTTGTTCTGAAAATCTCGGTATATATCTGTGGTTATACTTATTTTAGCATTTTACGTTCAAGAGAAACCAGCAATTTATCAACTAATATTTAGTAGAAGACTTTTTACTCATTACATATTTTATTATTTAGTATATTTACTTATTAGGAAGGTGGGAATATAAGTTAACCTAAGTCAAGGCAGGCTTCTTTCGATATTGAGATCTATTATCCACATTATTTTTATAATCCATAATTTACTCATTAATGAATGGAAGAATACAATGTAATTGAATAGTTTTATCAGTTTTAATAACTCCTCATTGCAATTTTTGTTGGCCACCAGATTTTCAAGATGGACCTCAAGCATCTACTACAAATGGGTTGAGATGAATAGAGTCACCCTTCTTATCTCTGACCTATTGAGGAGCAAGGACTTTATTTTGTAGTTGAATATGCGGAGCCTTTATTTTATCGGCACGCAAAAGGATACTGAACATTCAGAAAGCGCCCTTAGCTTTTCTGATTCCTTGTGTTGGAACAACATTTCCAAGGTTATATTATAATGTTTTTGGAGGAACTAAGATTGTTTCCTGTAGGCAAGATTAATTTTGCTATCTCTAATTTTATCCTTTCCCCTTCCCAACAAAACTCAACAGAATTTTAAGTTATATTATATTTTATTGTATTGTTATATTATTCATAGCAAGGTTATTATCTTGGTATGATACTTAAACAAAACTCATTCTCCGGGTAGAGTTTCACAAGAATTGTTTAAAAAATATTTTAATACCTTCCAGCGTGAACATCGTATTTCTCTCCGTTGTTGGGATAGACTATTAATGGAAGATCCGGTTGATTTCTCCTCAGGTCCCTGAACAGTGGTTCGACCAACGAAGGATGGAAACAATTGGCTCCAATGGCTACCAGTTGATTCGACTCTCGCCAACACTTGAGTACATTTTGTTGGAAGCTTTCGCCGTTACTGACGGAAGTTGAATTCTGAAAATAATTGAAACCATCAATATTGAAAAGAAGACTGGATGATGATATTTGAAAATGGATTGCTTTCATACCTTGACTGAAAACGATATCCAGGCCTTCGCATGTGGGAATTCTCTTAACAGTTTTATCAACGCTTCGGCTTCTTTGTAACACGGAACAGTTTCGAAAGCAAGTATGTCCGCACCGGCTTCGATCAGAGCCTGCACTCTTGGCCGATGAAACGCTATGAGCTTTTCAGTTGTAACTTTATCCGTGTAAGTGCCGGTGTATTCTGAGCCATCGTGTAAGTAAGCACCGTAAGGACCAACTGATCCTGCTACTTGGACGTTAAATTTTTCACCTGGAATCATATTATTTCTAATAATTATCAATTTTATATATAATTACAGTTGGAAGTTATCAAGTTATAAATAAATGATTATCATTACTATTCATGTACAGTACTAGTACATCCGGGACTCTGACCTACGGGTGTTTAACAAGGGGGAAGTTCGTTTAGCAAACAGGGCATATAATACTGCCGATATTGACCTCTTTGCAGGAACAGAGGCTGCTCTGAAGGTGCCATTTAAAGTTCTCCGCCAGAAATATGGGTTTCGTAGGCTATATCTTTGACACGGTTCATGATTTTACCAACGCCTTCTTAGGAAATCGAAAGAAGAATTCAGGAGGCAAACTGTAAGTACTATGGTCTTAGCACGTTCTTTAAGTCTAAGATAACTGCCAAAACTACAAAAAACATTCTTTACAAGACGCTGATCAGGTCGTCCTTACTCAAGGATCGGAAACTTGAGTAATTAACTAGATAGATGACCAACGACAAATTTTATGAAGAATTTATGGACCAGTACGAGACCGTTGCGAGAATGATGGTCAAAGGAAACGTCACAACATGGAGCTTTACTCTGTGTTCTCTTATTCCCCATTGGTGGAATATGTTATCGATAACAGACTTCGCTTTTCGGAGTATTTAAGAAGAATGAGGTCAAATCGTATTAGGATTGCTTACCACACACCCTCAGGGAAACTGTCCCCTACACCACATGTTCGTAGAGGCTAAATAGTTAATCCTTGGTGATTATTAAAATTAAATATGAAATTGGATTATTACCGTCTCTAGAAACAACTGTGTTTCAAATCGAAAAAGCTAATCCAAAGTGATACTACAGCATTAAATATAAACCATTCCGATTCTTGCATGGCCGTATTCATTGTTCTCTTTTTGGAAAATGAATTGAATTTATGGCTTATATTGTGAAAGGTAACTAGCTTATGAAAATAACATTATGATATCTTCGTGTGTTAAATAAAATTTAACCTTATAAATGATTTAAATATCTATTACTCAGGCATTCAAAAAACTATTTTATTCTTAATTATTTAACACATTACATCAAATTTACGTTTCGGAGTTGTAACCTCATCTTCAGAACCTATAATTTTATTCTTGTTCTTGTTATTGTTCAGGCAAAGATGATTTTAAAAATAATAATTGGCCAATTTCAACAAATTACTATTCACATTATAACAAAACGTGATTTTCCTATTAGCTTCTGCTTTGCCCTTTGGAACTGCTATCGTTTTAATCTTTACGCAAATTCTTTTGTGTAATTGTGTTATGTAAAATGTCAATCTCAACAAAAAATCTAATAAAAATGGAATCGTACAATTGCCTTAGATTGCAAAAACTATATAGATTTTGTCATATTTTGCACAGTTTTCAAAGTTTTATTGTTTTGTCAAAAGTAATTCATTCTGCATTTAATCTGAAATGGGGCGTTTTCAATATGGAGATCGCTATACATACATGTACATTTTAATGAGGTATTAGAAATTAATGAATAGCCATTTAAATTTTATACTTGATTCTTAAGATAATTTGATCAAAAACTCGAAAAAAAGATGACCTACAAAAATAATGGGCTGTTTGGTCTATGTAACCTCGTTGTTTTTCATGTTCAGGTTAGAGGTCTCGTCATAAAATCGAACCATTAACGAAAATCTAGTAATAATTTGATAAAAAGAGACCTGTACCATAGACTTATGCCATCTAAGACGGAATAAGTATTTGAAAAAATATGCAGTGCGATTTTTGGTCAGGAAGATGAGTAACGGGAACATAGATGATGCCATTTGAATACGAACCATGTTGAAGAAGTATTATGAATGCTAATTTAAAATCATATACCTATCCAAAGACTAGAATCGCTCTACTTTGATTTGATGGTTGCTCGTAGAATGTTCTTTTGGGAGCATTAGAAGGAAGACATAATAGGTTAAAAAGCAGAAGAGAAGGGAAATTAATAACTTATATCATATTTCATTGCTGTTCTCTCTTTTTTTTTTCATGAAATTTACAAGCGAATTAAAATAAAAATACAACCAGTGAATCTGAACAAAAAAATACAATGACATGAAAACGCTTCTAGAGAAATTATCATCGGTAGCACACAAATGAAAGTTCCCGAATTAAATATTTTCGAGACCATCTTCTTTTCAGATACCTCAGAAGGATCGAAGAGGAAGTTAGCACCAACAGGGTTTGGATGGGTCTGAAGTTTCTTATGGAAGGATAGTTATCTGGATTAGGTTTTATATGTGATAAAGTAATGGGCACAAGTATGAACTAAAAAAACAAATTATTTTTCTATTTTGAGGAGACTTATGTCCAAATAGATCTCGTTGTGAATGGGGAAAATTTACTGATAAGTGGGTAACCTCTAGACGATATCCGATATTTCAGATGGGATTTTACATTAGCTCTTAGTAACTTAAATTATTGCGTAGATCGGAATATATATGTTCTACTTTAAGGGTTTAAGCAGCGATGGTTATATAAAGTTACTTTCATTTTGAAATGTATAAATTATATCAGATGTTTCTGGATTAAGTGGCCAAACTGAAAATACGAATTAAGGACCTCAAAACAAGAAAAAAATACCTCTGAAGGTATGTCAGCAAACACTTTGTTTTTTCACACCTTAAGATTTTCGTTGTTATAAATTATTTACGTTATATTAAGTAAATAAAACTTATTTATTTGTTCCAACTGCTTTATTAATTAAGCATAAACATTAACATACATATTAAATGTTGTTCAATGTGATTTCCTTGAGTATTAAAACAGGCTCGGCATCTTTCTTCAACAGCAGCAATGGCAGAACGGAACTGGATATATGATATTGTTTCACAAGTACTCTGCAAAAGCCTCTTCCAAACTGATAAATGTTATTGAGAGTTCCCAATGCTAATTCCAAATAGTATTAATCCTTATGTTGCCTTTTAGCTTTAATCCTTAAATAGCTTTTATACAGTTAATGATAAAAGGTCATATTACTATTCTATCTAATCCATCTCCTAAACAAAGCGGTTGCGGACATACCATCACTTTGAACAACATTTGATATGAATGTTAATGTTTACATTTTATTAATAAAGTAGTTAAAACAAATAAATAGATTTTATTTATTTCATATACCGTAAGTAATTCATAACAACGAAAATGTTTAGATGTGAATATCTTATAAACAAAGCGTTTTCGGAGATACCTTCTGAGGTAATTTTTTTCTTGTTTTTAGGTCCTTAGTTCATTTTTGCAGTTTGGCCACTTGGCCAAATGGTCGCATTTGAAAATTTACTGTTTTTTACAAAAACAGGTTACTTCTTTATGCTTTATTAGTATAATTTTATATTTTCTTTCCCTCTACTATTTTCTAAAGTAGCAAACTACTTATAGCTGCTGCAGACTACAAAATGTGACCTTTTGCACAAATAGAATAAGAATGAAAAAAATGTTACATACGAGCTTTTGCACTACCGATATATAGAATTACCTGTTTGTTGTTGTGCCAGTTCTATTCCTTTCCTTGCTAGCCGAACAGAGTTCCTTATGACTTCAAGGGATTCCTCCTTTTCCATATTAAGGTAATTTTTATAACCTTCAACTGTAGACTGGTAAGATCCCGTTGTTATTATGTTTGAACCAGCTTCCATGTAACAAGTGTAATTTATAATGAGTTAAAGATTTTATTTTATTTGTTAAATTATACAATTGTGTAAGAAGATATGAATAGTTTATATTTATATCTTTACTGAATTAAAGTTCATTAATCTGATTTTGATGCATTGCTACGCATAGACTTTATCGTTGATGTTTGTTTTACACTGTTTTACTTTAGAATAGGTTTTGGTTTTAAGTTTTGAATTAATGAAGTCCCCGATCTCCATCTTCGGTGTGCTGTATTTTTAGTCCTCGTTTATATCGACTATCAAGTCGGTAGGAAAGTATCAAAACGAAAACTTTGAATATTAATGGAACGAGTACATTTAAGTGATCATGCGTTGAAAAGTGAAATATAGATGTGCCTTTTATATTTGCTATTACTACTGTGTCATATGACTAGTAAAGAAGAAATTTAAAATATTTTATTATAGCCGTGGTACAGACCCCATTTTATCGAATTATTAACATCCGCCTGAAACTTCGTAAATAGTTTCATCCCATCATAACCTACAACTATTTTATTTACAAAAACTCTTGGAATTGGTGCGTTTTCAATTTGGAGGGAGGCAAACTTTGTCTATTTAATTAGGTTCTAAAAACTCGTAAATACACATTTCTTTTCTACTTGGATCGTAAGATAATTTGATCACAAAATCGAGAAAAAAGGTGGCCTCCAAAAATATTGAACCGTTTGGCGTAACATATCCCTCCAAATTTTCAAAATAACGAGGTTATATAGGAAAATAGCTCAATATTTTTGTAAGCCACCTTTTTGTTCAATTTTGTGATCAATTTATCTTTGCGTTCCAAGAAGAAAGCAAATCGGTATTTACGAGTTTTTAGTACCTAATTAAATAGACAAAGTTTGCTCCCCGCCAGATTAAAAATGCCCCAATTCCAAGAATTTTCGTAAATAAAATAGTTGTAGGTTACGATTAGGTGAAACTATTTACGAAGTTTCAGGCGGATGTTAATAATTCGACAGAAAGGGGTCTGTACCACGGACTATTAATCCTACAAGTATAAAGTTTATTAGTCAGTGTATGTAAAACACGTGATTTTTAACCTTTTTTTAAACTAAATTCTTTTTTAAGGTTAATAAATAACGGTTTAAAGAGAACTTGATATATATGCCAATAAAAATAACACTTCAAAAGAAAAGTTTAGAATGCTTTTACCTGTTACAATATCTTTAACGAAATTAGCTGAATTCATTATTTTTGCTTCAGTATCTTTTGGTAATGATACAATCATCAATTCATCTCTTATAATGTAAATAGATAAGGAACTATTGTATATACCTATCACAAAATCCCTGTGTACAAATGCACATTTTTCTGGACATTTTGCAAGAAATTTCGCTGTCCAAAGAGGATCTCCGTCTACTGCTTCATCAACGTATTTCACCAACTGGGTTGAGAATCCTCCATCCAATAAAGTCACTTCTCTTGCCATTGTTTTTTATTTATTATTATCCTGAAACATAAAGTAATTTAAATTTCCTTTTAATTTTTATTGAAATTGAGATGTACCAGATTCTTTGAATTGAGTTATATCCCGCGGTACAGACCTCTTTTTATCAAATTATGAGCATGCTTTTAAAACTTCATTAATGGAATGAGTAACCTACAACGTTTTTTATTAATGAAAATTCTATAAAGAAGGGCATTTTCAATCTGTAGATCAGTAAACTTTGTTTATTTAAAACTCATTAACGCCCATTTACTTTCCACTTGAACTGTAAAAAAGCTTGATCGAAAAATTGAAGAAAAATGTGGCATATAAAATATTGGGCAGTTTAACATGACCTCCACCCTTCCAGCATGTCAAAATAACGAGGTTATGTATTTTTGTATCCTATCTTTTTTCTCGAATTTGTGATCAATTCATCTTACGAGTACTATTCAAGTGGAAAACAAATAGATGTTCATGAGTTTTTAGCACCTTATTAATTTCATTAATGTAATAAAAAAACGTCTCATTACTGAGAATTTTCGTAGGTACAAAAGTTGTGATATAATTAATGCATCCTTGAAGTTTTAAACGGATATTAATAATTTGATAAAATGAGGTCTATACCACGGACTATCATGTTATGAAACTACTTTCGTAGTAGTTCAAGCAGTACCGGGCTTAAAAATTTGGCGCCCCCGGACAGTAACGTCATTTCTCCCCAAAATTTAATATTTATATCTTAAATTGTTTCATATTAAGTAATATTTGAATTTTATTTCATTCAGCATGTCTGTAATTCAGTAATATTATTAACTGGCTAAAATAAATTACCCTCATACGCTTTGTAACTTTTTTTTTATTCCTGACCTTATCCTTCCTGACCCTTTCAGGTCGGTGCTTCGGGTTGCCCGGCCCTAAGACCGGCACTGAATTCAAGTCAAGATTCCGTCGTAAACCAACGACTTCCTGTCCTACAGTTCCTTTAACAATACTCCACTTATCCCTGTTGAGCAAATCCGATACCTAGGACTCCAACTGGACAAACGACTAACTTGGAATTCTCATACTAGACTGAAACGACAAGAAACCGCTCGACGTTTCCGATTACTTCAGCACTTACTAGACAAACGCTGTAAACTTCCCATTAATTACAAAAGATTCATATACTTGACTATAATAAGACCTATTTGGACTTACGGAGTTGAGCTATGGGGCTCCACTAAACCATCGAATTCCTCTCGCATCCAATCCTTACAATCCAAAATCCTTCGTAAAATCCTCAATGCTCCTTACTTTGTCACTAATAGAATTATCCATAAAGATCTTAATGTTCCTTATGTTTCAGATCTGGCCCAATCCAGATATCTATCCTTCCATAATAAACTTCAGAATCATCCCAACCCTCTCGTTTCTAACCTTGCTTCCTCTTCAATTCCTGATAACCCTCCGAGGCGTCTGAAAAGATGGCCCCGTGATCTCCTAATGTAGTCATATCATTAGAGTGCTACCATCGGGTAGTTACTCAGCAAGTGTATTCATGTCATTATATCAATTATGTCCAAATTTACTTGATGTATTTATGTAATACAGTTGTAAATGTCATAAAGAAATAAAATAAAATAAAAAAAAGTCAAGATTCTATTAGAACATGCAAAATTAATTGCATTCATAACTCAATTTGAGTAAATAATGAGTTATGGCGCCCGGTCTTAAGCAGCTTTTACTGTTTAAACAAACAAACAAAAAATCTGTCTTGTTGATAAGCAACTAAAACAACTGCATCGTAAAAGCGTTATGAAATTATATTTGTAAACACATTGATCCGTTCCTGTTGGATTACTTTTTTATACATAAATATAAAGTATACAAAGGAATTCATCTTTAATTATATATAGCAAAGATATTATGACTGTGTACAATCTTTGATTATTTGCTAATTTTTTCTTAAAAACAAATTTATAAAGTATTGAATTGAAATTACTAAAACTTTTTAAGCCAATTTTTCAACATAACTCACTACCTAGTTCTGCCATAAATACAGTTACAAAAATTGAACTTTAGTATTATCCTTGGGTATTATTTAGATAATCCTTCCTCAGTGATGGTTTGGTGGGGAGTTTGCTTTGATGGCACCATAAAGCTCCATTTTTGTGAAAATGGAATTAAAACAGCCGCTAAAAACTATATGGACGATATTTTGGAACCTGACGTCAAGCCTTTAAATGATACTGTTTGTTGGAAGTCGTTGGGTTTTCCAGCAGGATTCTGCTCTAGCTCACAAGCCCAGGTCAACTCAGCAGTGGCTGCAAAAGAACATTCTCTGTCTCGTATTGGCCCTTAGGAAACTCTGATCTTAACCCACTAGATTATCGGCTTTGGTCTGAACTGGGGAGGTTGACATGTCATAGAGAACATCCCAACTTGGAAAGCCTCAAACTATCTCTGGGCCGAGCAATTGAACACTTTCCTCAAGAAGTGTGTGCTGCTATTGATGACTTTATCAAGGTCAAAGGGGAATATTTTGAGTAATTTCTTTTTGTTTTACTCTCTATAGATATACATTTTAGTTTCTGCTAAAGTTTTTGAAAAAAATAATTTTTCTTTTGAAATCTGTACTTCATTGTAAAAATATTTATGACAGGATTAGGTAGATGCTATTCACAGTTCTCTGGCTCTGTGTATGTTATTTTATTGTATCATTGGCGCAATAGTTTTACTATATTCACCGCTTGGTGAAATAATTGTATGAACTATTACTCTAATTAATAGTACAAAAATAAGTAATACTACATATTATTAGTTTGTTTTAAGAATTTGTATACATACTAATATATTTCGATTGCAATAAAATATTTTCAAATATGAATGTATAATTTATTTGGAAACCAACTATTGCGAAGTAATTGCTATTAATTATAAAATATTTTTCTTCGTTAGATTATTGAATAATGAAGGTGTATTTTAATTTAAATACTAAACACAATGTTTAACTTTGTGTAAGTTACATAAAAATAACTTAGATGTTTATAGCTTTTAAAATATATTTTGATGATTTTTAAACATATTGAACCTTATACAGACAGCGTTTATATTCATGAAATATGAGTATATACTTATGTATGTGTATATTTGTTCACATAAACATAAAATATTGCCGCTTAGAAGGAAAGGTACACATTTTGAAATGTTTTGGAGTCTTTAGGGTTGTGTTTGAAATTGCATTATCCAAAACGTAACGGTATGCAAGATGTACATTTTCTACATACTACTAATTTCAAAAATTTAGGCTTTTAATAGATTGGTAGGTTTGGGAGTAAATACACATGTACGTATTCATGCAGATATTCATGTAACGGAGTGGTCCAGGTATCGCACCTTTATGCCGACGATCACAAGCGGATCTAGGGGGGAGGGGAGTGATTTCGGGCTGAAGCTCCCCCCCCCCCAAAAATGGTAAAATATAACCATGTTTAAAGAAAAAAATTATATCTAAAAGTATTATTGTTCGCCTAATTACATTTGATAGGGCTTAAAGAATCATTTAAACACCATTTCATATAGGTAGTTAGTTTCTTTCTTTCCTCCGACGAATTATCCTGATATGTACATACAAAAAAAATCTTTCGGTCTGAAGCCTCCTCCCCCAAAATGAAATCCTGGATCCGTTAATGCCGACGATTATATCGTTTTCTATTTTTGAGACATTGTTGAGATTAAAGAAGACTTACATCGCATAAGTTCCTGAGCAAATTAAATTGTATTTAAGTTAAACGCTACTAAACCTCAGTTCATTATCAAATTCCAAACCCTTTCTCAGTTCCAATACCAACTTTACTACCCTATTCCTAAAGAACCAAATCATCACCTTCAGTTCTTATTTCAGAAACTTACCGTAATATCCCACATATTCCTGGAATAAGTATATTTCCACATTTCCGGATGGTCAATTTGTTCTCTTAATCTATTCTGTTAATTAATAATATGATCAATGAATGAATCAATCAATCTCGGTTAGTTTTAAGGCAAGAACCCTATACAAATGGAGTCTTTCACAAAATAACAAAAATTAATATCCTAATGGAAATCCCTTTCTAAACTACATAACAGATATTACAACACTCATAAGCATAAATTAAAAATCATATTGGGTAAAGGACAGACAGTTAAAATAGCTCCAATTAATATAAAATCTAAAATTGTCAACACACACATGTATATATAAATAAATACACATAAAACAATAAATACACATTTTTCTAAAAATATTAACATTAAACTATTTTTTAAAATTAAATTAAAAGATTATCCCTATAACTAAGAGAACAAACAAGAAAAATATCCGGCCGGATCACATGTCGATGTACAATATGGAATTTTTGCCATGATATGCGGAGGACAATATTCAAGATTACCCTACCAATTCTCTATGATTTGATATAATTGAGTTAAAAAATATAATTAATAATATGATTTAATAAGTATAAGTTAAGTGTACTCAGGATTTATTTTCATTGTCACTTTTCACACAGTTGTGATAACTATTATTCAATTTCTTTCTTTGTTATGTTACATTATTTATTAATTTAAAATACACTCCTCACTTTTTTTCATTTCCAATCTCCTTTTTTGTTTGTACAATGAGTTTTTATTTAAAGATTAATTTATGATAATTGATATTAAAAGTTGATATACATAGATCGTTTCAACATAACGACGATGATAAATAGATAATTTGAAATATCAGTTGATATCAGAGAACGAAAATTACGAAAACCACTTTTCTTATATTGTCTGACCTCTGGATCAAAATATGTTATGTAAATTATTGAATGAGGAAAACAGTCTAGAAAATAACTTTAAGAAGAAACATTTTTTGTATCAACAATTAAGATAATTTATTAAATAACTTTTTTCCCCAATAACACGATTTAAATGCATGTCATATAATCTGTAAATTTAAGCTATTAAGGTTAACGTATTGTATAAGATATGCGGGTTTCTCCCAAAACTTGGAAATTTTTGGTGTGACCCAAATCATTATTTTTTGGCCGAATCAAGTTTTTAAAACTTATTGTTATTATGTACAACTTCATTAACTTTTTGTTCTCAAAATCGCTAAACATCCTTATTAGCCCACTACTTTTGTACACCGTAAGTTGCATTGAATGGGCGTGGGAGATTTGTTTTTGTTTTCTTAGATCAGATATGACTAAGATGCAAAATCAAAGTTTTCGACCCTTTTCCTCTCTCCCTCTCCCCTCCGCATCACTTTTGAATATCCCAAAAACTCCTATATTTTCGCACTTTTTTCGGTTTTCCCCATTTTATTAGTTAAACAGCACATTTTCGACAAAAACTATTCCCTACGCTTTTAAACTAGATTAAATATACTGCAGTTTACGACCTAAATAGGCTCGGTAAATTAAATAGTTAACGAGATACAGGTTTTCAAAGTCTGGACAATTTTATTTCCCATTTAAATTATTTTTTATTTTTGACCATATGCAATTGTCTTTTATCTTCACTAACCTGTCTAATATGAGTCAGTGAAGTAAATATGTATTCATTTAATATTTTTAAGGAGGGATGAAAGAGGGGGGAAAAGTTTGGTTGGAGAGAGTAGTCCGTGAGCCAGAATCCCCTCCCTCCCTACCGAGCACTCTGCCCCACATCACTATAAATTGCGTATAGTTGTGTTCCTTATAACTATATATTAAAAAAGTGGCCATACCGTCCCAAAATGGTGTATTGACGACTTTGACTTGAGTTAGTTTTTCGGTCACTGAGATTCAGCACTTGGAAAATTTCTATATCATGGCTAATAAATATTCAGAACGCAGTCATTATAAGGTTTTTATTAGTGCCGACGTTTCAACCCAAACATGTGGGTCATCATCAGGGCGTGGTTCAAGCACTGCAAGTATTATCTAATATTTATCACACATGATATGTAGAACAGTCGACTAACTTCCTTCAATAAGTTCTATAATTATCATAGTTGGTCTATTATTAAAGTCGGAAAGTCAGAGAATAATATACCGTCAACTAATTGGTCTTGGCAAAAAAAATTATCATTGAAGTAAATTTTGCTTAATAAAAATAAAATCTGGTTTATAAAGTCGTAGAGGGTAATGGAAGATAATGAAAAACAAATTGTAATTAATAATTTCTGAAAACAATGAATATTGTGATTATATATAAAATGAATTAACATCTCTTTTTTAGATCCCCTAAAATCTTAGATTCGACATTTTTTTAATTTTTGTTCCAACGTTAATTGATTTTCAGAATTTTCCATGTGCGCTCAATGACATTTCAGTTTTATAACATTCATGACACTTAAATATTTTATCATTAATACAGTGAACACGTTTTCTGCGTCTTTTTAAATTGTCCTTACGTCCAAAAACTTTATTACATGCATTATAGACGTACTATAATTGGCATGAATATTTATCTCAGAACAGTCTTTTTCTTATGTCTTTTTAGACTGTTCTGCCTGTTGAATTCTTGGAAGCACACCCCGCAAAATAGTTCTTTTGCTTGTTAATAATCAATGAGTGTCTCACCCAATTATTTTTTTTACAAATGATTTATTGCAACTATGACAGTAAAATTTTCAGTCTTCCATGGTAATAACAAAAAAATTAAGGCAATATTTGAAAATCAACAATGGATAAAAAAAGTAAATAATAATTAAACAGAAAAAAAAGAAAACGATGTGTTAAAAGTAAAATTAAAGTAGATAACACGAAGAGAAACATCAAACACAAGAACTTAAAGAAAAAAAGCCTACTGTAGTAGGTTGAACTGAGAAGACCGAGTGTTGACGGCATAAGCCGATCAGGCCCGATGATTGCTCCTCCCCAAAAATATTTTGCTCCCTAGACACTAGTGGGGTGCCCATCTTCCCCTCCCCCCCCAGGTCGATGGCGAATGTATAACTCCTCCTCCCCTTCCGATACATTTTATCCCTCTTCTCTTCTTAAAAAATTGTAGGAGATATTAGAATTAGTAAATTATTAGATCATATAGAATTATACTTGATGTGGATTTTTCCACGTTTTATCTAGTCTGAGTTTGAAAAACTTTCCATTCCAAAAATACTAAACCCCTTCGAAATTTCCTACCTCAAAAATTCAAAATCTTGTTAAAATGTGTCCCCCTGAAAATTTTGATGGCGCAACTTGCGACAAGAAACCTCCTGGGCACTTCTGACCCCTTCAAAATAATGATTTAAATAAATGTTTACTTCACTAACTCTTATAAGGCAGGTTGTTGAAGAAATAGACATGAAAATTAGCCTAACATTTTCAAGTTTATAAAATTTCGTTCATCTCATTTACAATTTTTGTATGCACATGTTGTAAATGTTTGTTAAATTTCAATTTCAATCTTCTGGTTGTGAAAAGTGATCTTCCCCTCTTCCGCCAAACCTCCTCCTCCCTCATCCCTCCTTCAAAATGTTAAAATGAATACAAATTTAGTTCACTGAATCAGGGGTACCCATCCCCCCAAGGTCGATGGCGCATGAACCTTTCCCCTCCACTCTCCAAGATATTTTATTGTTCTCCTCTTCTTAAAAACATTAGAAATAAAAGTTCCGTAAATCATATACAATTACACTTGATGAAGTTTGTACCATGTATTCATTTTATATTCTTGTTTGAAACTTTTCAATCCGAAAATTCATAAATCCGTCGAAAGGTGCTCACCTCAAAAATTCAAAAGCTCGTCAAAAATGTGCCCCTCTCAACAATTGTGATAGTGCAACTTGCGCCATGAAACCCCCTTCTGGGCACCCCCGAACTGAATCATATAAGACAGGTTATTGAAAATATAAACGTAATTGCATATGATTAAACATAAAAAATAGCTTAAAATTTTCATGTTCGAAAAATCTCTAAAATTAGGAAAACCTGTGATTCAAAAATTATTAAATTTATCAAACTTGCTTAGGTCTTAAATTTTAGTGTATTAATCTAGTAAAATGTTTTTTGTCGAAAACGTTTTACTTCAAGGTCGAAATGCGGAAAAACCGAAAAAAGTGCGGAAATATAGCAGTTTTAGGTATTTTCAAAAATGATCCGAGGGGGCGCCGAAGTCGAAAACTTGGATTTTGCATCTCAGTCACATCCTAAAAAAGAAAATTAAAAATAAACATTCTACCCGCATTCGATGTAACTTAGACAACCCCCCTTTTCATGACAAGTTTGCTGGGCTATATTTTCATGCTTTAATTGTTGTGTCCGAGACCTCACGATTTTTCACCTTTCAACAATCTGTGTAAGTATAATTATATGTCTAGGCTAGATTTCAAATAATAATATTTACAACAGTTTTAAATATTCTTGGAAGGTAAGGAAAGGAAATTATTCTGATGAACTGGTTATCTACGGCTCATTTTATTCCGGTCCCATAATCCAGGTCTCATTCCTTTGTCAGATTTGGAACTTCCCTCAGGAAATACAGACAGTTTCCACACAAAGTGTTCATCTTTTTTTGTTTCAATTATCAATCAGTAACCTTAGTTCCGTATTAAGTAAAGTCATTTACGGTGTGTTAGTTCATTGGCCTGATTCCTTATAGACAAAGTTCTTAGGTCTTATAGATGAAGTTTAATATTTCAAGTAAAAGATAATTGATGCAAAATAGGATTTGCTTTGACAAGATAACTTGCTTATCACCTGTTAAAACTGAAGTTCTAAATCATTTGCCATTATCATTTTCGCAGTCATAAAAGAATTGAGATACCTGACTATGAAATATGTTTTTTTACTTTATCCCAGGATCAAAACAACTCCTGCATCCAAACGTAATAGGAGAATTACTTATTTTAAAAGTATTTTATTATAAAATTTGTGAAAATATTTATTTTTATTATCTCAAATCCACTACAATATTCTAAAACTGTAGCATTCCAAGCGTCCAGTATTTGGAGAGTCGCCCATTTCAGCAACTAATTATTCATTCTAACATTGTAATTCAGTTAGGTAACACGGTTTTATAATTTCTGTATCTAGTTTAAGTATTAGATAACGTGCGGTATATCTGGCTCGTCCTTCAGTAGTAACAGATACAACGTTCAAATTTAAAGAAACTAAGGTTTGTATTAGTTATTAAAGAAGAATGTCTCCAACTTCTAGAATTAGAAAGCTGTGGATTCCAAAAGCAGTTATTTGAAGGCGTAGGCGTTTATTCCTTTGGAACAGTTGTGATGCGTCCTCTCCCAATATTTGATATGTTCTCATTTATCCCAACCAATATTTTGAATGGTCCAATATGTTCATGGATCTATACAAGTTTAAAATAATATGTGTTTACAAATGTATAAGAAAGCGAAAAAAAAAAAAAAAGCGGAAAGACTATTTCATTTTAAGTCTGCTATTTCAAGTTTTATATTTTAAGTCCAGTATTTCCAGTTTTTTATTCACTATTTTAATTTTTTTTTATGACCGCCCTCACGGACTGTCATTACCATTAAATCTGTCATTATCATATCACGGTCAACCATTGAGTATTAATAAGAATATTCCTTTATTTATTACCAATCCATGTTTAGCAGCGTTTACACATTAACCAAACATGGCGATCACGATCGTTTGAATGTGAAGTTGTTTTTGGCTCCTGCATATTTCTTTCTCTGTGCTACTCCTGATAAAAGCAATGTTATTTTATGTTAAGTATTTAAAAATATCAATTAAGTGACTTTTTTACTTTCCTACCTATACTAGGTAAGGAAAGTATTGCGATCGGTTAAATTTCTAATATACGGTTTTTGACGGATCTATACGAGTCCGAAAAACACATTTTTAGCCATTGGTCTGTGTCAAGATTTTCTACTGACTACTGAACCGATTTTATTGCTTCTTTTTATATTTTGTAGGATGTTTGTAGGCCTGTGGCAGAAATTTGGTGCTCCATTTGCAATAGCTTGCGCGCGCAATAAATGAAAAACATGTTTTTCTATAGACTGTAGCTTGAAAACAGCTCTAATGATTTTGATGAAACTTTCCTATATTGTTCTAATAATTCTCCTTTCAATTTTCGTATATTGACTAAATTCCCGAGAAAATTCAGGAAAAAAGTTATAAAGAAAAGAAAAATGTTTTGGGACCTAACTCGCCCCAATAATGTAAGTGTATAAAATTTATAATGAAACTTTTGAAAGGTAATTAAATTACTAACAAAACAAAAATAAATCCATCGGAATCGAACCAGTATTAACGATGATACAGTTTATTCTATGTTCTTCACATGTTTTAATTTATTACTTTCCTACCTATACTAGGTAAGGAAAGTATTGAAATGGGGTCAAATTTCAGATATGCGGTTTTCGACGGATCTATACGTTTCAGAGCCCCCTGAGTCCGAAACACTTTTTTTTTATTTTTGAGATGTAATGAGATTCTCTACAAAACTATATAAAAATCGTTCATTTTGGACAATTATTAACGAAATTACAGCTATTAAATTTCCAATGTAAGATTATGGGTTCATATCCTGGCGTCAGAAAGTAATGAATGAGAGAAAAAAGATGACTAAGTGAAAGTAAGAAAATCTTTCAAAGTAAGAAAAGCCCGGATCACACAAGCTTAACTATTTCCTCTGCTTTTAACAGAAATTATTGTTTGACAAAATTAAGCTATGGTAAAAAGTTAAAAGAAATATTAGAGAGTATTGAAATTTTTACACTGATCTACCTTAAGTCGGTTTAAATTGCTTCAGTTTATCAAATAAATCGTACTCAAATCTTTTCTTTGATCAATTTTGAGGAAAAATAAATCTAATTAATTTTTTTTTTTATTTCCTCATCAACATATGTAAAAATATAAAAACTTTTCTGAAATAGTTAGAAAAGTCATGTGAGTGGACACACCAGATATTTTTTTAAGAGTCTTGCTAACGTTTGAGAGAATATGATATCTAAACTATTGTATTTGATATAAATATGCGTTGCTGACGTTTCAGCGGAAAAGAAAGTCCTAAAATTGCAACGTTGAAGAAACATTACTGATCTAAAAGTCAATTTGAAGAAAACAAATTTTTTTTAATTTACTTTCATATGATCATTAAATAAACTTGCTAAGGAATGGTATATGGGGGATTTTAAACTTGTGTGCTTGTATGGTATCAGTTTTATCCCACTTAAATACAATTTTAGTTCTAAAACTCTAAGTTTTTCAGAAATAAAAACAAGGAACTCAAACGGTAAAACTTGTTCAGAACCACAAATCTCATCTCCATCATATTGAACCATCTTTCGCCCGAATAGGGAAGTACGTACTCCAATGCTTTTCCATATCATTTACAGGGCCATGTTTCTCTACCAGTTTCTTGTATGAACTCACTTTGGTCGTGTAAATGGGGTTCGTGAGATCGCGTGACGAAACTGATCCTTGTTTGAAATTTTTGGCCAAACTATAGTAGCATTTTATGTGTTTACAATCCATTCTTCCAAAGTATTCTTCCAAACATGCTGGATATTGCATATTTTTCTACTGGATTAATGTCCCTGTGATTCTATTTTTCGTTATGTTCTTTTTATCGTAAAAATGTTGGAGTGGATCTATAAACAAGTTTTAAATTTGACTGAAGATATTTTTTTTTTGTCCTCCAGTTCCTCGCCTTTTAGTCTATACGGGATTTTCCTGAGCCAGGGGAGAGGACGAGAGATTAATGCTAGAGTTAAGAAGCCTCCTTGGCACCGAGATGCGAACTAATTATAATAATTTCTGTTTATAACGTTGCCGCGCAACCATCTCCCCTCCAGACTGAAGTTATAAGGGTTAGACCATCTCTGAACGAGATTATATTTCTTATGTTAATTTTTTTGTTGTACTTTAGGTTTACTTCTTAAATGTTTCATGTTATTTATGGGGCAGCCCACATATGGATTTGAATTAAAGGAAACTGTAATTCATTTTTAAATCTTTTACCACGAATGAACAAACTACATTGCACACAAAACTTGGAGTTTAGGTTATTTTCCTGTGGAATGTTTTGTCTACAATCCCAATTTAGTTTTAAGAAACTAAATGGAGTAAAAGTGTCTGTAAATTCTGCGATGATCTCCCGTAGTGGTTGTAAACCAAGCTACTTGGCTGCAATTTCTATGACAAAATTTGGTTTAAAACCTTTCCGTATAAAGAGGCCTTCAGATGATTCCAATGGACAAAATAAAATTTGACATTCATAGTTTTTCAAGTCTTTTTCTAGCTTAAATCATTTCTAGGTCACTAATAATATTTTAATAAACTACAAGTATTTTTAAAATTTATTTTATTTTTTTTAGTTCTGGCCCATTCCAGATACCTCACCTTCCATAATAAACTTCAGAATCATCCCAACTCTCTCATTTCTAACCTTGCTTCCTCTTCAATTCTTGATAACCCTCCGAAGCGTCTGAAAAGAAGATGGCCCCGTGATCTCCTGATGTAGACATACAATTAGAGTGCTACTATTGGGTAGTTACTCAGCAAGTGTTTTCACGTCATTACATCCATATGTTCAAAGTTACTAAATGTGTTTCTTTAATACAGTTGTAAATATCATCAAGAAATAATAACAATAATGTTTTGTTTTTTTACGCTCTTCCGAGTGTATCACAATACACGCAGTTTTTAATCATTTAATATACTTTGGCCTATAGCACGTAAAGTTTACGTTCCAAGTCAGATTTCTAAAACTGAACACACTGGCCTTGTGCCTGTTTAGGGTTTGGCATAATCGTAAATAAAACAAAAATATTCACAACATCTCCTGAGTTTATTTTTCAGTCGGTCCTTGTGTGTTTTCTGCTTTTCCAAAAGCATAAATAAAATTATAAAAAGATTTAACTGGGGTATAACCACGTCTCAGATTGTCTGGATGAAAGTTCGTTGCTCCCTGTTTGATATTGATCATTATCTCCCTGCTCATTGAAATATTTGTACAATACTTTTTAATTTTCATCTGAATGTTTTTGTATTCCTAATTGAAGAATTATAAATAATGGGCCGAAGAGATCTTTTGTAATATTGTATCTGCTTGCGTGACAGACTCGGCTGTTGAAAATCCATAGAGTTTTCAGAAAGTACATTTTATAACGAATTCAGGCAACCAAAATATATCTTTTGGACAATCTTTGTAGTTATCGTGGATTAATTTGTTTATGAAAAATATCCTTTAAATTTAAAATAGATTTAAAAAAAAAAAATCTGATTCAACAGATAAAAATCGTTTAATTCGTAGGAAATATTTTAACGCTAGTAAAAATGACAAATTTTTATCAAAAATAAAATCATTACATAATTTATTTATTTAAAAGAGTAAATTAAATTAAAATAATTTTTTATAACAAAAAAAAAATTAAATAAATAACCAACTTTACATCGTTTACCTTTGCCAGTAGGATGGTATGTGGATTACATACGAAAATTAAACTAAATACCCTTAATAAACGACTCAATTTTTTCCAAATATTCAGAACTAGAACCTAAAAACTGACTTGTTTATTCCATTGTTTCTACCTATATGCTGATAGTCGACAGTTTGTTGACAGGTGTAGATTAATATGTGAAGATAAAAAACAAAAAAAAAAAACTTCGTAATCTTTATAATTCTACTTCAAGTTGAAACAGATTCCATTTTAATTTTCAAACCATAACCATTTATGATAGTTTTTTTTTTTAAAATCTCAGATAATACAACGACAATGTTGACGGAATGAAATAATCATTTAGTTGTAATAATATATGCATGTCTCATTATCAATTATTACCGGTCGACAGTACCCATCACCTTATCTTACATTTAAGATGTTTGCTGTATCCACTTTTATAATGTCAAGAGATTATTTGACTAGCTGTATAATTTGATAAAAAAACATACTTCTAATTAATAGTAAACATTATTTAATATGTATAATTTATTGTATTTGATCTTTCCAATCTTCTGAGTTATGAATATGAGCCATTTTGAATGTGGACACTAAGTTATATAAGTTCATTAAATCTTTTTTAATTTTTTATTACAGTGAACACTAGCTAATCCGTTCTAATTTAATTTAGGGGGTTTAGAATAGCGAAAAATTCGGAGTAGCGAACGAGAAAAAAAATATTACTTCATGAATAACAAATTTATTTTAAAACAAACATTATAAATATATTTACATTATAATATTTTTATAACAATTAATCATTATTAAAACATTAATTTTTAACTATTTTCTTCTGAAATAATTGAAATCTCATCTTTCAATAAAAAGAATAGAATAAAATACTATTGTATTAACAATAAAATTTTGCACTGTAGATTAATTTTGGCAGATTTGAAATAGGCCGTCTGCAAACTTCCTGCAATAATCAAATCTGTGCACATTATTTAATTACATATTATCGAAGAAAATCTCAGGACCACCGCCTCAAAAGTCGTCGGGATGAGATGTATGGGTTCGTGGTTGAAATAATTAGCCATGGGCTTATGGGTTTGTATTGTAATTACAGTTTCTAGTGGTAGTTTTTATAGTACTGTGTTGCAGTGTCTGAAACTGTTTCGATGTTCAAGTTTTTGTGTAGCAAGTCGTTTGTCACGTAAAACATTCTTTTTGTTATTTTTCTCAAAACTTTAGACTGATAATAGAATTTTTAGGATGCTAGAGGCTTTTGCGGTCCCCCATAGCTCTATCCCGTAAGCCCATAAAGTTTTTGAAAGTAATTTTCAGATGGTAAGTTTGTTAGTTAAGCATAATTTGGAGCGCCTGTCAGTAGCCTGAATAATAATCCGTATCGTTTGTATAAACCTGTCCAGCTTATTATTGTTTAAATAAATAAAAAAAAAGATGAATGTAATGAAACGATTAATTATGACCTCCGATAAATAAATAAATAAATAAATACAAGATAAAAATAAATAAACTTCTAATTTTTAATATGTACATAGCTTGGATTTCATTTTTAATGAAACGAGTCGATATTTTGACCTAGATTATTTAAGCATCAATTCGTTGGTGTTGATAAAACGGTTTTATTGAATGTATGTATATTTATACAACATACATAAACTCAAATCTTCAATTTTTTTAAAAAAAGATTATAGAATGGTTCGGATCAGAGACAGTCCGCTGGTATTTCTGTTTAGTTTTCAGTTTCTAATATGTTATAAATATTTTAAGAAACGAATGCATTTGTTTTAATTGTCTTTGTCTAAGAAATAAATATAAACTTTGTCTAAGAAATAAATATAATTTATTAATAAAATAAAAATGTATTCTATTACTGTGACAAGATAAACCAACCTTTAAAAACAAATGCCTCATAATCCATAAAATTAATTAATTCATAAATATAATTGAATTATATTAATTTGGTTAAGTATTGTAATTATTATCATTTTTTTTTAAAACAACACCAAGTCATTTCTCTTCTCCCCCCTCCTCCCTCTTCCTACACTTTAAATTAAAGCCAACGTACGAGATTAGTTTGCAAATTTAACCAGAAATTCAAGCAAAAACTAACAGATATTTCTGATTCATATGTATATATTTATAATATAAAAATGTATATTATATTTGTATATTTATATTATATGAGATATATTATATAATTAATAATTAATTACCAATAAAAGTAAGATCGAGAAGGCGAAATACCGGGAACCTGTTTTGATAAAAACGTAAAAGGCACCTACTCCTACGAACCATTCGTGTGAGATGCCTGAGGACAACTGTTGTTGGCATACACTATCTCCGGAGCTTCAAGTCACGTGATATCCCCACTGTTAAAGTGATTATGTCTGCTCTTTGATTATATTTCGTTTTTTTTATAAGTATTTAATAATGTTTTGGCTAAATCTTCATTTTCTTCTTTTGACAATAGTATAGAAAAATAATTGGGAATATAAAAATTTAGCTTTGCAATATATTCCCAATAATCCTCCAAGCCATCCGAAAAGCCCATGGCCGGGTGGGTTAAAGAACTCTCTTGCGGGGCATCACGTCAAGATACAATTTTGAATTATAGTCCATTACAGAGAGGATCAAACACTGCACAATTCCCTCGCTTACAGTAAGTAGATCCGATTTTTAATTTTCGAGATATTTTAATTCTTATCTTCTATAAACCTCGTTATCATTTGGTTTTCGACACTATTTTCTCTTTTCGCCTCTCTAACACGGTGTTGCGTTAAGATACAATTTTGAAGAAAAGTTCATTACAAAGAGGATGGAATGATGAACATTTCCCTTGCTACCAATATGCAGGTCCGATTTTTAGTTTTTGAGATATTTATGATTGTGCAAATACATTTCAATTAGTCGACTCCAGCCGACTACCCGAGCGTTACACATCCAAGATCCGACTTTTCAATCTAATTCACTCTCCAAAAAAAAGTGCAAAACGCGCCTAAAGCAGTTTTGTCTTAAAAAAAAATCGTAATGTTTTCTAACCCTAGTTTGCTGATTATTATTAGTCTGGGATTGTAAAAAATGAATATGGCAATGATATATTTTTATTAGTTTCTATTTCCAAAGCACGTACGAGAGCAAGTCAAAAATGAAAAAGTCAAAACATTTCTGTCAGAAATTTCGAAGTAATTTTGTTCAATACCAGTCTTGGAATAATCATGTCTCCCAAATTATCCGAAAATCTATTGTTACCCTAACACAGTTCCTGAGATTCCGTGATTCGATATTAAAAAAATATAACATATTCTGATTCTTCAAGTATTTAGATCACTCGCAGTAACCAATATGGACCAATAAAGAAAAATTCCATTTTTGGGGGATACGGCCTGAAACCTTCTCCCCACTACTTGTAGATCCGCCATTGGCCAAGCATTGTACCAGTCCATCGGTTCTCTGGTCTATCGAAAAAATGTCTTGGTGGAATCTCTCCCCTTGCTCTGCTCTTAAACCTGCACAATGTTCAGGAAAAAAATCCTAGTGGAAATAGAGAAAATGCCTTTTTAGAAATATATTTTTCGTGTACTTATGTTACAACTGATGATATTAATTGTTCCAACTGTTGGCAAACATCTACCCCTTTGAACGCTCCTCAAACAGCTTTTCCTTTTCTCCTCAGTATTCCATCAACCTTTTAAAATTTTACAAATTCTAGGTCCAGTGAAGATTTCTTTCTTGATCTTTAGCATCACTTATTTTGGGGAATTTCCGTCTCAGGTACCTCCTGCATAGTCTCTTCTTCCTGGTTTAGAGCTTTAACAAATTTAAGTTCTTCATCTATCTCAGCGAATGTGTAAAAAAAGGTGAAGAACTGTTTCCGGATTCACCAAAGACTCGTTTCCTCCTGACTTAAGGCTACCTTTTCATTACTTTAAATCTGACAACATATCGGTAAAATACAAGGCAACCACGCAGAACAGAATTTCTCGCTAGCAAACAATTATCGCTTCAATGGTCTGTATAATTGTATCATATTATTTTTTTTTCATTATGATTTTCGTGTACAGAAAGCAAAAGTACATAAATGCTAGCTAGTTTTGATCTGGAAACAATATTTTTGTTGGTCAGTGAAATTTTAAAAATAAATCAGTTTAGTACATTTAATGGCCTATATTTGTATATCTAAAACAAATAAAGATTTTAGATATTAAATATAATATTTTCAAAATTTTAAGATAAAAAAAAAAGATTATTTTCGACAACTTAAGATACATACAGTACAAACAACCAATTTGTGAACAAAAAACAGACTTGATGTTTGCATTAGTATTTTCTAATGTATTCAATAGCAATATTTAAGAAGCTATAACAAATGTCATATAATATGTGAGACTTTATATATGTATACATGAAATAATGTTATGATTTAATAGATTCAGACTAGTTGTTGAAACATAACCTTCGCTTCAATTAAAAAGAAAACAAAAAATGGTTAAACCGCGTATTTTATTCATATTAATGGGATCAGCTCATGATAAGATAAAAATATATTTAAAAATAACCAAGCAGAATAGGAGATTATTTTTTTTATGGAAATTTGAACATTGTGCCTCGTTAGATATATCATATTATCGGAGCCTTGGACAGAGTTTGCATATCGAAGGGTATTATGAATGATCAGCGAAATTCTGAGCAGATTATAGAACTAATTGCGTTATTGTTGATTTATCTAATTTATTATTTATGAAATTTATCAAAGACAATATTTTGTTGATATTTATTTATTTGGCTTAGCACTGGCCCTTTTCTCCGGACTCCAATGTTAAAGTGGGCTCCCTCCTTTCAGCCATAAATGAATTTCTTGAACCGCCTGAAGTTCTCCTTACTCACCAATCGAAGAAATTCATCCTCAGTAAATTCTCGTGGTTCTTGCCAATGTAGCTCTTAATTCGTCGTGCAGAGCTTGTCGTGATCATATGCTCGACAGTCTTTTGAACCCCTCTACTGGGACATTGGGTGTCTATGTGCTGGTACAGACTATGCAGTTTGATTGGCTCGAATTCAACCATGCCACGTTGAGGAATTGTGAAATATAATAGTCTGGGAGGAGCCATTGCACAGTGGGGAAGTATTTCTTTTCAGGCGCCCGGGAGAAAATTTTACCAGGCGTATCTTCTCTCTTCCCCACCCCCCTTTCACACGCAGCGACAACTTGCTCTGGACTCTGAGGCCCAAGCGACCCCCAATTTTCCATCAATTTAGAAAAATTACAGTGAGTTCTCACTATATAGTGATTACTTTTCATATTTGTAATGAAAATGGGAGATAACAAAAAGTTGATTTTAAGAAAAATTATACTTTGGAAACGTCTGACAAATAATGTGACATTGGCAAGGTATTATGCTTCATGTTTAGTTTACCAGATGATTTTTTCGCGTTTGGATTCACTGTAAATGCTCATGTTCTTCATGCTAAATGCTTATATTTAATCTCAGTTTGAGTAAATTGAGTTGAATGATTGAATCCAGAATATCTTTGATCTGTAGTGATTAGTGGATTGGAATAAAAATAACTATTGTCCTATACGACCTTCTCAACCCAATGAGAAAAAGTGTCTCATTCCAGATTTCATCTCGGGCTAAGTACTTCTTGCTACACAATTAACCAATGTAATGTCTAGCAAAGGGGCACTAACAGATATAGGATTTAATTTTTAGAGTGGCATCAGCCCGAAAGATTTTTTTTTATGTATATATTGCTATGTTCCTGGCCTCGCGTTTCTACGGCGAGTAGGGGGTTCCAGGAACCGCATTTATTTGTAATAAAATGTTTTTAATACTTATAGTTGTATTTATATCGGTCCCAGAAGGGAACCGATCAACTTAAAAATATATTAATTATTTATTTAAATGTTAGATACCATAGACCCCCTACTGTAGTATCCCAGATTGAACCATATAATTTTGATCGGATTTCTTTTATAGAGGTATCGTGTTTTTAAATTTATTATTTGTTTCCATTACTAATTGGTAGCATGCAAGGTAGAATGTAAAATTAACAAGATGGTTTATTAACTAATATATTTACAAATTTAAATAACCAAAACATATATACAATGATATTAGAGAATCATACTAGAGGAGAATGATATTTATAAAATTATATCTGATTATTGGTTGCCAACACGAGTTTACATCTTTATATCTAAATGAGGGTTATTACTTATCTGGTTCTTCATGGTGAGGGGGCTTGCCAGTGTCTCATGTAATAGCCGTCTCCTTCAGCCTCTGTCTTCCATCAGCCTCTGTCTTCCATCAGCCTCTCCTCATCCAGCTGTCCTCGCCTGACTACCTCCTTCGACTCCCCAGCTTGCAATCCCAACTTGAAGTCCCCTAGCCTGAGTCCTAGCTATCAGTGTTCAGTTCCAATCCTATATTTCCCATCTTTCTTCATCCCCCTCTCTTTTTGTACTCTTTTCTGATTGGCTGAATATACCTAACCTAAGGGATGACCACACCCTCTCCCCCAGGCCAAGGTATTCCAACAGGTACAGATTTAGGTATTTCTGGTGGAAGGTGTTAATGTTTCTTTGGATCCTGTTTAAATACTCAGGCGTGAGACTGCTGTCGGTCTTTAAGTGGTTCTTAAGGGTTTTTATTACCACTTACAAAAGGTTGGGTCGTTACTCTCCCTCAGGTACCGCCAGATGTGAGCAATTATGTTTTAGAATATATTTATTCATTTTAAATGATTAAACATATTCCCCAGGCGGTCTTTAGAATACATAGCAATATTACGATAATTACTTCGGGAGAAACTAAGTACCTATATGAAATGGTGTTTAAGTGATTCTTTAAGTCCTATTAAATGTAATTAGACGAACAATAATACTTTTAGAGACAAATTTTTTCATAAAACATGGTTATATTTTACCATTTTGGGGGGAAGAGGGGAGAGCCCAAAAGTCCCTTCCCCGTAGATCCGCCTGTGCAAAGGGGCGAAGAAAGAATCACAACATCAAATGTGGATATAGATATAGAGTGATGAGCGAGGACTTCTACCCCTACTTCACCGAGTACATCAGGAGATGGAAGGAGGCGGTTGGCCCGGAGCACTTCACCCTTGGGAGAGGACGCCCGCCAGAAGCCGTGGAGGAAGCGACGGAGGAAGAAGAAGAAGAAAGAGAAGGTGCAGTCCCTTCCTAAGGCGTGCAACCGCACGCTGGGCTGCACCACAGATACCCTATATTGTCCCCAAAAATATAAATATCCAAAAGCATGTATAAATATAAACATATAAATAAAGAGTAAAAAAAAAAAAGAGTTTATTGATGGCAGTGGCATGCGCGAATCCCATGCGCACTACCCTACTGTCACCGAACCCCGTATGTCAGAAATGGCCAGGTAGGGGGATTAAAAAAAAAAAAAAAAAAAAAAAAAAAAAAAAAAAAAAAAAAAAAAGGATATAGATATAGCAGTGTTTATGGGGGCGGGGTGGCCGAATAGGCTAAAGCGTGTGCACAGCACCGCTAGTTGCCTGGCAACCGGATAACAGAAGTTTGAGATGATATAAAAAGTACGAGTTCGCGTCCCGGTGCCGGAGGGGATTTTAAATTCCCCGCCCTCACCCCCCGGCTCGGGAAAATCCCGTATAGCCTTTAAGGCGAGGTAGGGAAGAACAAAAAAAAAAAAAAAAAAAAAAAGAAAAACAGTGTTCGTGAATGGATTCGAGGCGATGCGATTCGATATCGAATTTCTGAATCGAGGCCAACCTTATCAGACATGCCTTTCAATAGTATTTTCAGGGACCATTTTCATGTTATTCTCTAATCCTTCTTACTACTAGATCAGCGCATTTTGCTGCCTCCACTTTGACCCTCACCCTGCTGTTGGAGCACAATAGGGTGCCTCGCTCCTCTAACACTCCCAACATCACATCGACGACAAGCTTCCAATGGGTAGGACCAAGGACTGGTCCCTGAGAATATTCTCTATCTACGGTAGTTTCATTAAACTTTTAAAGGCATCTGTACGGGCTCTCAGCAGAGCATCAATGCTTCATCTACCTCTGGTTAAGCCGTATTGCCGTGGATGACTTGCTTGATCCAGAAATGGCCGTAAATCCGTCATTCATAATAAGGAGGAAGACAGGTGTATATGAGTTGGTGGGCTTTTTTTTCCTACCTCCTCCCTTTTTAAAATAAGTCTCAAATCATCGATCTTACATTTCCTTGGGAAGTATCCTCTATCATCATCAAAGATTTGTAAAACTAGCTCTTGAATGTTCTTTAGGGGATTCAGTTCTTTAGAATCTCTGAATCTTTTGTTGTTGTTCTTTGTATTCCCCTTTCTTGAATACAACATCATTGTTAGATTTCATTATAATTTCTTTCTTGATTAATGAAAAATTACAGAATAATTCTTGTTATAACCAATAATTTCAAGAAAAAATTTCGATGAGTAATGCGATAATACTCAACCTTGTTACCGGCCAAGGCCGCCACTGCTGTTGCACTTATTAAACCAATGTTTATTTTCTAAAATTGTAGATATAAATATTTAATAAGTGATTTAATTGTAAAAACTTTCATGTAATTTTAACTAATCTTAATTTAAGATAATCTGTGATGGATTAAGAAATAAGCAATATGAGCTAGTGCTTATGGAATCAAGAAATGGGAGGAATCATCTTTGTTAGAAAGAAAATATTTTTTCGCTATATATATATTTGAATGTGTTAGCACATAATAAATTTTCATTGAAATTATAAGAGGGAAACTATATTAGGTTGGTGGTTAGGCCCTTAAGATCATAATCCGGCTCCTGTAGATAATTTTGACCAGATTAAAAAAAAAAAAACAGCTTATTATGATAATAAATATTTTATTACCTGTAGGATATTAACGGAAGTGAATTCCTGTTAAGTGCGCCACCTGGATTTGCGCTAAAGAAAGTCAACAAATAAATTACAATTATCTTCTATAAATATTATTGATTTAAAGTCATTACAATAAATAGATTTTCCGCCCTGTAAATTACCTTGTCTTTCTAAAGCCCATAAGTTGGTTTAATCTGATCTTTTCACATAAGTCAGATTTTTTTTATCTGAAAGATATAAAAAAACATTCACAATTGAGGTTGTTAACCTTCCTAAACATGAAATATTTACCCTTCCAGGAGCTTTATTAGTTTATATTCATGTTATAGGTTCAGTTTTATCTTGAACTGATGGACATCACTCAAAAGAAAGGAAGCTGATTAGACGGCTTTGATTATCGCGTTTATATTGTAGTCGTTTAATAACTCAGAGCAAATCCTTACTTATGATGTGAAGATATTTTTATATTTACTTGAGAATAAGGCAAATATAAAATAAAAAAAAATAATAATTGCTAGTATTTATATGTCTATAACCTGATTGGCCATTGCCAGAACATAACCTCAACAATGGGTATTTGTAGGAAGGGGCGGGTTGGCCGATCGGGCTAATACGTGTGCACAGACAGCACCGCTCGTTGTCCCTCATCCTGATCAAAGATAATTTTATATAAGTAATTACGAAGAGGAAGACCTAGACTGAGATGGATCGATGATGTGGAGTACGATTTGCGGAGGATGGGAATCAGACAATGAAAAAGTTGGGCTGATGAGGGGGATTGGAGAGGCCAAGGACCTGCAAAGGCTATAGAGCCTCGCAAAAATAATTACGAGTTCGCGTCCCGGTGCTCCGGGGGGCTTTTAACTCTGGCATTAATCCGCCGTCCTCTCCCCTTGCCCGAGAAAAAAAAACCGTATTACCGTAAATGGAAGGAAGGGGAGGACAAAAAAGTTTACGCAATTATTTTGTGTAACCGTCTATTGTTTTATATTGATAAAACATGTGTTTTAAATTTTAACTATAATTATTTTTAATCAACATTAAATAAATATAACCTGATCAAATGTTTATTTATGACTCACTGGCCCGGAAATTTTTAATACTGAACATAATTTTATAAAAGATATCCTCTCGATCATGCCTTCTTCTATACAGTCACTCACAAAAGTAGGATACTTTAAGTTCTCCGGGCGTACTGCATTCCCTCATGTATTTTTACTTGACACTTACCCACATTGGCTCCACACTGCGTATTAGCTCCAGGATCGGGGTCGACGAAATGTTGAGAGTGATTAAGAGTTAGGCGTTTATAATTCTTACCTGGAATTTTTTATGTATTAGCCTTTCCGTTGACAGAATGACTAAATCCGATTTCAACATTTTTTATTGTGAATTATAGTGATATTTCTAGTGTGAAAACTTATATCTTTACTCGCAGATATATATTTCAACCATGCAATCAACTACTTTGGGATCAACTTCCTCAATGTCTGTACAGTTATTATAAATGTTTCAACTATAAATATCACTAAAATGACATTACTTAAAAATGTGGAAATTGGAGTTAATAATTGGTAAATAATTTAGGATTTTTTTAAAAAGACAGAACTTAGATTAGTCTAGCCGCTTTAAAGTACTCTTTAGATAGTTTCGACAATGACATATTCTACTCTCATTTGAAGTCATTTTTTCCTAGTTTACAGTGAAGCAATTGTTAATTACTTAAATTAAATATTCCTTTAGATATCGCTTCCGATTAAATAAAAAAACATGACTTAAAAAAAAATTGGATTTTTCACTTGTATGCTGAAAATATGCCCATTGTATACATGAACTTTTTTTTTAGCTCTCGAGGTCTGATATCACTCCTATAAAAATTTCCCTACACTTACGCGACGCCCTCAAGTTCTTATTTTAGTTTGTTAAAATAAGTTCATTTGAAAGCCTCTCAAGTAAATGTTTGATATTGTCGAAGAAATAAATTCACTTAACCTTTTGGCTTGTTGGCCTGGGTTTTGTACGTGACTGTTAAACTTAAACAAGCTAAACGTGATGGCTGTTTATCATTTCGATAACTAAAAGGAAAATAAAACATTTTAATAGCTTCTAGTCTGAATTACATTTCTTTATTAGGAAAAAGCTTCTGTGCTTCGATATATACCTGTCCATAATCGTTATCATGACAACATTATACCCATAGGAGCAAGTTCACTGCATGAAATTTTAATCTTTAAAATTTGTTACAATCTGTCTGAAACTTCGTCATCGTAACTTACAACTATTTTATTTACGAAAATTCTAGAAATTGGGGCGTTTTCAATCTAGAGGAGGATGAACTTTGTCTATTTAATCAGGTATTAAAAACTCGTAAATACCCATTTGCTTGCCACTTGGATCATAAGATAATTTGATCACAAACTTGATAAAAAAGGTTTTGTCCTATATAACCTCGTTATTTTGATAATTCACGCCAAACTGCTTAATATTTTTGAAGGCCACATTTTTTCCCGAATTTGTGCTCAAATCATCTTACGATTCAGGTGGAAAGCAACAGGGATATTTACGAGTTATTTTAATACTTAATTAAACAAACAAAGTTTGTCCCCCTCCAGATCGAAAACGCCTCAATTCCGAGAATTTACGTAAATAAAATATTTGTGGGTTCCGATGAGATGAAGCTATGTACTGTGTTATGAAGTTATGCATGAAGTTTCAGGTGGATGTTAATAATTTGATAAGAAGGGGTCTGTATCACGGATTATTAATAAAACTTTAAATACATTTTCCCTTTATTACTTTCAGATACCGGATCTAGCAATTTATCACCCTAAAATCCCTATCCTATCCTCTATTAAAAGAGTACTCCCGGCCATCGTTCCAAGCACAGGCGGATCTACGGGGAGAGGTGAGGGGGCTTTCGGGCTGAATCCCTCCCAAAATGATGAAATATAACCATGTTTTACATTACAGTTTTACATGTTTAGCATACTGTAATTACATTTAATAGGACTTCGAGAACCACTTAAACACCATTCCATATAGGTAGTTAATTTCTTTCTTTTTTTCAAATTAATTATCGTTATATGTAAATGAAAAAAAAAAATTTCGGGCTGAAGCCCTCCCAAAACATTAAATCCTGGATCCGCTAGTGGCTCCAAGCACGCTTTCACGTTAAGTTAACGAGGCTGCTGATAGATCTGAACGGACAAGACAAACAGTGAAAGATAAAACCAAAGTACCCAAGGCTGGTCTCTTAAAATGTTCAAAGAAAGAAGCGATAATAAAGGAATGGGAAGATCGGTAGCGCTGGGAGTCATAAACAAAAGGGAGAAGCTACAACCATCTTTGAGTCTTTTCCCATGTCTTGCTCGGAATTTGCAATTCAAGAGACAAAATATAGTACAGATTGTAAGACTGCAGGTTAACCAGGGTGCACCAATAAATATCTTAATCATATGAGAATTGAAAAAGACGGCAGTTGTGAAGTATGTAAAAAACCAGAAGACCGACGCCAAATACGGTTTAGATTCAGAAAATATGAAAGAGAACATAAATTAGTACCAGGGGAAGACGCAACATTTTAAAAACACTAGGGTAGAGAGAAGATTGAAAAGTTTATTTAAAAATACACAATGTAGAATTTAGTTTAGGTGTAAATTTACACATATTTCCCCTGGAAATGTACACATATTTCTTTCATTGAGTATTTTGACCAGAATAGGATTCCCAAACAAATCTTGAAGGTTTTAATAACATAACAATAAATAAATAAAATTAGATGCTTGATAAAAACTGTTCTGTTAAAATTTAATCCATATACTTTATTTTGTAGCAATGCCACCAACACACCAAAGCATTCTAAAATATATTCATAAAACTTAAAATTCAGTTCAGCAAAATAATATTGTAAATACAGGCTTACTTATAAACAATATTTACAATCATCCAGGGGAACTCCGAATCAAGGTTGTTACCTGAACCGAATGCAGGACTTCATGGGCTTCTCTTTCAACTGCACCACTGTTACTATTAGTCAGAGGAGGCTGAATGAGCAAACTATGACTACAGACATCAGTGGATTGAAAAGAGAATCTGGCCATTGGCAATCCATAATATACCATGATGTATATAGTTCGTATGAATTTTGACTGGAATAGCTAGATATTTTTGGTTTAAGAAAATTTCGCTATCTCCAAGAATTCTAGTCTGCAGGCCCAGATAGATTTCATGAGTGTAAAAAGGTTGCTCTGTCCTTGAAAGGACAAGCATCACTGCTTCTTGCTTTGGTTTAGAAGTATTTGCTGAATCACCTAGCATATTACTCTTGGCACTACTTCTAGGCCTTCACTTAGCCCTCTAAGTCCACTTTTCCTATTTCCTTAATTGATTTTAGTTTACATATATTATTCATTTATGTAGATTAATTATTATTAATTTTTGTTTTATTTTTGATCTTTGAAATATAATGGAGGGAGGGGAGATATTCTCGTCCCCTTTCTATTTTTATTGGGGGAGGCGATCGCCCCTCTCGTTCCCCCGAGATCTGCTCCTAAGCTCCTAATAGACACAATATAAAAATTATTTCAGAAGGAGATGGAGGGGAACCTCCTTTCCTCTCCCCCAAGTTTGCACCTATGCTCAGAATTATTTAAATTTAGATTTTAAAAATTAACTAGATATAATCACACCAGTCTCTTTAAACTTCTAAATTAAATTATCATTCATGAAACAGAAAAATCAAATAGACTTAAGGATGCAGCTAGGCTAAGCTAGAATACAAGTATGAAACAAATCGACTGTGTATTGGCTCTCTTTGGCCAATTGAAACAAATTGCCACATTATCTCTATCAAACTAATGTAGTCTTTAAAGACCCATAATATATTATGCCTAGATTTTTATGATCAACTATTTAGTTACTTAATTTCAAAAAATTAATTCATATTCATGTTGTTGATAGCTTTATCAAATGATGTTTTATTCAAGCTGTTTAAAATTTATTTAATTTGTTACTTGATTTAAAAAATATTTCACCATATTCACATTTATTCTAAAGGGACAACAGTCACAGATTAATAAAAGATATTTTCAATTCATGATTTAAAATGATATTTTCTGTTATATACTAGTAATAAATATTGTTTATGAAATTTCAGTTCTATTCAAATTATATCTGCTTTGTGTTTTATGTATTACAACTAGGATATTCAAATGAAATAGAATATCATTTCTAAGGTCAGGGACACTGAACAGTTGATATCATTTCAACATTGTCACATGGTCCTTTATTCTATCAGCCATAAATTATCAGATAAATTTGTTTTAATTATTAATTACTTGTTTCTAAAGACAAACATTACTAATTTTGGTCTTGGTTATATCTTGCAACTATTTTATTTTCTATTTCTTCATTTTGAATAGTTAAATATTCAAAATTTATTATGATACCATAATGTTTTTAAGACTATATTGATATCTAAATTTATTAAAATACAAAATTCAGGTTTATGAAAAAAAATGCGAATATGAAACCCTTAGGAGAAAGAAGGAAAGAAATAATAAGAAGCTGTGGAAGACTGCTGCAGAGTCTATTGTTAATCTAAAGAACGAACAATTTTTGTTCAATTCAAATAAGTCATTGAAAATAATTCTTCTTGTCTGAAATTCTAATTTAATTATTTCATCAAGAAAATCGTTTTTCTCCAAAATATTTTTTTTGGTGAAATAATGTCTATGAAATAATTGTTTATCCTATTGTTATAGTAAATAATAGTAAATGATTAAAGTATTGCAGAATTTAAAATAACTCTAAATCCATTAAAAGTCAGTCATTATTTGTTAGATTTGTAGAATTAGGATGAGGACCATGTGAGGCCATAACAACAAACAATTATTACTTTTCCTAATGAATTCATCTTTTGATAATTATTTTGTGCTATAAATATATATATTTTTTAATATTACCATTATAGATTAGAGATTTGAACTTGTTGATTTATGTAAATTGTTATGGTTGATTCAGCTTTTTAAATATGATGATTAATATTGACTTGTATTGTTAAGAACTAACTATTTTACTAAATATTTCAAGATGTAACTATGCATAACCCCCATTGATCAAGTATTTAACTTCCATAAATCATTTATAGTAATACTAAATTTGTTATTTTAAGGCAGCTTACTTTTCCATTGTAGGATACCTCTAATTTCTTTCAACAATCTTTATGAATTACTGATATTTTCCTTCGAAATCAACTTCAAGTAGAACTTATCTTTACTTAGAAGTTAAGGAAATATATGTTTTGACATAAAAATAATAGAATAGGTCAGTATGTCAGTCTACAATTAAACCACATATTTACTGGTTTATTTCCACACAATTGACAAATATTTCAAGTGATTCATTGTTCAAGTTACATTAATACTTGTAAATACTTTAGATATTTTCATAGAAGTATTCATCTGAATAGTTACTCATGTAAAATCTGAGACAGTTAAAATGGAAGTGGCTTAAATCTGATAATCACAAAAAATAAGAAGAGAGTACAGTACAATTATACAATGTTTAAAAAAAAAATACTGTTGTATAAATGACAGCTTTGAAATGAGAGAGAAAAACATCCACTAAATATTGTAATGTGTGATTAATTTGCTAAATTTCATATTTTTAAATCGTTTTTAAAAGTTTACCAAAAATGTCGCGTCTGAATTTTTGTGGATCCCTGGTCTAGAGCAACCTATGTCCCCCCTACCTCCCTACTCTTATGATTGGTGATTATTTGAAAAAAAAAGGTTGTCTTATCTGAAGTCATTAGTAATTTGTATATACTTCAAAATCTGATTCCACCTTTTGAGTTTGAAAACTTTACCCTTGCAAAGTACTCGACTGTTGCCCCTGGTAAGAGATAAGACTGTGACTGTTTGGCTGACTGACATTGGATAAGAGGAACAGACGAGGGGATTGTGGTACATTAGGAAATGGATGGGTTGGCGTGGCTCAGTGGATCAGTGGACGCCCTTTGTCGCTATTAGCTGGCACTGCCCTAACCGCCTCAATAAGCCCTTGGCTTTCTAAATATACTCTAGTCTCTTTTATTGTCCCAACTGATCCAGATTTTTATATGTCACTTACAGGCATTTAATTAATTTAGTGATGTAATTAATCTACTCCCTAAGGCGCAGACTTTTATAGTATATTTTGCTCAGCTTTGTGTGAGATTGTAATGGAGGAGGTACTACTCTGGTCGATTATCGCGATGTGTCTTGTTAAAAAAAAAGAAGATTGGAACATCTCAGAAGTACCCGGCGTTCAAAGTGGTCGCGGAAGTGGCTTCTAAAAAGGTTTGCTAAAGCTGTACCGTCTTCGAAATGCATGAAGTGATGGAACTTTTAAGTACAACTTTAAATCTTTAGTTCTAAATCCATTGAACAGATATATAAAGGTTAAATGATAATGATTGGTTTTTAATTTATTTATTTAAAAAAATACTTTTCTGGAAATGGTTTTGATACAAATAATAAATTTGGTTAATATGGTAATTAGTAAAATATTATTTTATTATCAATTTCATAAATTGATCTTTTTGCAAATTAATTATTTTAAGGTAAAAAAGGAGTATTGAAGAAATTAGCCATTCTTATTAAATTTGTATTGATGAATTTTAAAACTAATTTACAATTTATTGTCATATTGTTTATATTTCTAACACATTCATTTTCATTTTCACTAAATTTCAAACATTCTCACTTTGTCCTAAATACTTTAAATATCCATGGTATTGTATAAAAAAAAAATTAAAACATTGAAATAGAGTAAGAATATATAATACTTTTAGTATTTGCAAAACTACATATATGTAGTTCTTAGTCTTTATAAATGTATTTATATATGTGTACATTTAACTTTATATTAGTATCTTTTTATGTAATAGAATTTTTTTATAGGACTATTTGTATTTGAAAAGAGTACAGTTTATTTTATTTTTTTCTGAAAATTAAAAATACACAAATATAGTACCACATGACTGATACAAAATCAAGATGATAATGTATACCGATAGCCATAGAGGAAAAGTCAGTGCAATTTTATTAGAACGTGTGGTTTTGACCTTTTCTGATCGATCTTGGCCTTATGCACATTCAGAAAGAGCAAGTTTCTAAACACAGCACTGAGCTCATTGATAGTATTCTTTATACCAGTTTAGTTTACATCTATATTTGAAGCATGCATTAAAATTTGAATAGAAAATCTGATTCATAAAATAATAAATAAGTAGTTTATTAGGTGTAATGAATAATTTTATTTTTTTTTATTGACAGACTTTAGCAATGTGGCTGTCGATATACTGTCTAGTTGAATAAAAATTAATCTTGCGTATAAAGGACTTATCATTCAATTACTGTTAGATATGTATTTTAATGTATATATTATATTATTTAACTCCAACTATCCTCAATATACTATATTATACTAACTTTACTAACAATTATCTTAGAATAATCCAATAATTTTTTCCATCGGACATATTTTAGATTGATATTGGTATATAATAGTTTATACTGTTCTTACTAAATTTATATTTACAATAACATTGACTAGCACCAATCATATTTCAGTGATTATTATATGCTCAAGATACAGTGTAGCGAAAAAACCAAAAAAAAATAGTGATTTGTATAAATCATTTTTTTTTATTCACTGATTCTTTCTTGATGAATCCTATTTTGTCAGCTCCTGAAAAAATAAATAAATAAATTTGTGACAATTAATCATTAAATGTGTCAAAATATAAGAAATGCTATTGTCAAGGTTTTAAGACCTTAAAGAAGGGTCCTCCAAACTATGGCCCACAGGTTGGATTTGGACCAGGAATACCTTCATTTGGGCTAAAGATTTTTTAATTTCATAATAAAATTTACAATTATTTAAAAAATATGAAATTAAATAAATCACACTAACAGATGGTTACTACAACTTTTATTGCATTTTTTGTTTCTCTTAGAAAGCTCACTTCACAACTCAAGTATCATTTATCAATCAGTTACAACTCAAGCTTTTTTTTCTTCCCAAGCCATGGCCTTAGTGGAGGGCCCAATGTGGCTATCGGAACTTATTGAAGGTCTCAATGAGGTATACAGGGCAAAAATGTTTTTATATTAAATGTTAAAGGCCTCTAAAGATCTTAATTTCTACCATATTTATTGATCGAATAACTCATTAAGTGCATAATTATAATACAAATCCTTTTATATGTATAAAATAGTTTCACCAAGTGCACGATGTTCTGACGTTAAAAAGCAAAAAGTCATCAAGTTACTCAATGAAATTCTTGTTCTCTAAATAAGGTTTAAGTAGAATGTCAAAATTCACTATCTGGTACTTGATGACTTCTTTCACTGGATTAATTGATCAGATAGTTAATAAAAACAATTAAGCGAGATACGTCTAACTCATATTCTATGGACTTGCAAAGTTATAAAAGTAAGTAAGTGTTTTGTTTAACTATGATAGTGTGCAAAAAGTCACTATGTGTGTCGTAGTTTCATTTTTTTTTTCATTTTTATTCATTGTTATTTATACGTCGAATACTTTGATTAAATATTGGAAATAGAATACTGATTTAGAATTGCAAATAATAAAAAATAAATATTCAGATTGCTATTTTAGTATTTTTTTTAATGAATCAGAAACTTCAGATTCGATTATCTCAAATTCATTAAAATGTTACTTAATGATTGTTTGGAATAAACTGATAATTTATAGTCAAGAGGTGTTAATTATTAGAAAGCTGTTTGGTTGTAATTATTAGTAGATATTTGCCATGCACTTCATACACACCTTTACTAAGCAAATAAATAAATAAATGTGTGATGTAAATACATACTTTCAAAATCTTCTTTATATTTACATATAAGCTCGTGAAGTTCTGCACCATAACACGTTTCTATAATCAATTCTCCACCATATTGTGTTGGTAACACCTTTGGGTCAATAAACTCCAATAACGAAGTTTTTTTGTCTCCATGAAAATGTATCTATATAAAATTTAATGTAATAGCTCATTGCTTTAAATTATAAATTTGAAATACATAATATTTCTAAAAAGATATTTTTGTGCACTCACTCTATTGCGTAGTTTTTCTCCAATAAAAGGTTTGAATATATTGAACAACATATTAAAGATGAATGGTTGATTAACTATGTGAACAGCTTTCAATCGGAGAGCCATACATTCCTAAAAATAAAAAGGATGAAAATTATTAAAATCTTTTGTAATTGATTTTATTTTAATGTCCTTTTTTTCATTTTGAAATTGACTATAATTGAAGTGAAAATAAAAGCATTGTTTGAAAAAAAATAAGATGAATAAAATTGTGAGATAATTTCCAAATTGAAAAATGTATATTCAAGTAATAAAAAACATATTTGATTCGTAATCCTACTTAATTTTTTTTTCTTTTACACCTAAAATTTCAGCTCCTTAGGTTATTTTCAAGGGAAGAAACCTTACATTATAAAATAAAAATAAAATCATTTGGGCTGATTTGCCCTTGTATCATGCTTTTATCTAATACTGAACCTTTACCAGAAGCATGTGACAAAGTAGTCCAAATGATTTCATTCATTTTTATTTTATAAAGTAAGGTTTCTTCACTTGAAAGTGGCCTAAAAGGATGAAACATTGGGTAAAAACGAAAAAAGAAATTAGTATTAAATATCAAATTTGTTTTTTTATTATTAAAAATAAAATTAAAGTCCTAACCAACAATATTAAAATATATACATATATTGAAACCTTTACCAATACAACCCATGAAGAGTCTTAGGTTCAGTACTTTGTAAGGAATTACTATTTCAAGGCCAACAGATATACAAGGAGGTGATCGGGCCAGGATCATGCTCAATCTCCAGATTTTCTTTCTTAATTAATTACTTAATTAAGATTACCCACTTTTTAGAGGCTTGATGTGCCCCAGGAGGGTCTCTCAATCCCAGGATTGATCCATGGCTGATAAAACAGAATAAATAATTACCTGCTATCAGCCATATTAGAAACTAGTTCCTTGAGCTTAGACAGTCAGTGTCGTGCCTAAGTCAGTGACCTAGCTTCCCCCCTTCCGAAATAGGTATATTGAACAATATTAAATAGTTTCAATAATAAATTAATATGATGCTGTTCAGATGGGTAACTTTAAGTAAGGTATTTAAAATTTCATGGGACCAGTCTCACCAGGATCTAGAGAGGAACCTTAAGGAGTAGGAGAACAGGTGGATAATTTGTCGTTATTAAAACTCTTAATTATAAATGATAATACATCTGAATATAATTAAAATTTTTAAGTAATGATTAATACTTACTTGAACCCAATCAAGAATGGTCTTAGCTAAACTTGGAGTGAATTGCCAAACATGTGATAAAGAAAGTCCTTCAACATCGATTATAATATCTGTCCCAGCTATCTGTGTCTTGGGCTCTCGAAGTGCAGCTAGAACAATTATCTGTATTCCTCTAATAATTTCAGTGATGCTTACTTGTTTAGTGTTCCATTTTTCTGAAAATATAAAAATATTTTTAATTGATTTTAAATATTTTATATACACATAGACAGCTCAGTGAGTAAGCCACTGTGCTTTTATCTTGTATTATCCCATGATGGTTAATTATTTATTCTGTGATGTTATCTGTGGATGGACCCTGAGATTGAATGATTCTTCAGGAGCACATCCAGGGTACAAGGCTTAACTGGGTGAAAAGCCTCGGCTTGGTTGAGTGTGATTGTTGCAAAGTTTCCTCCTTGCACAACTGTTGGTGTGGACACAGCACTTGTACTAATAAAGTTCTGAACACAAGAACCTTCATGAATTGTAATGATAGTTTTTTTTTTTAATTATTAATACCAGTGAAGTAGTTAAGAGAAAAGTGTTGGCATCTCCTGTAGCCTTGCTTCTCCCTCCACGAATGGCTTTAGAGTTCATCTGACTCATTGTAAATAGTGTATAAAAGTTTGTCTATATCTGATATAAGATGTTCATTTTACTTTTTTAGTACATTTTATTTTTTCTAATTTATTTATTTTTATTTTTGTTTGTCTTTATCTTATTTGTATAATAGCAATAAAATATATAATATTTTATTGCTATTATATCATTAATTTATTTATGTTTTATATAAATATGGTGTGAATTTCTTCTCTGATCTCTATTATCATCGTCCTTAATAGAGACAGAATGTAATATCTCTCAATTAACAAGTTAAAAAAAATCATTTATATTTCAAATTAAATATATACAAATAATTATATACTTGTAAACTTCGGTTATTCAGTTGAACTCAGTAATCAAAATATTGTTTTTGTTTAGTGGGTTAAATGATCTTTATGTGGGTTTAACATGTTGGTTAGTGACCTATGAGATTACTTGTTAGTATTCTTGCCCATGAAGCCAACTATAAGTTATAATATAGATTGTTTAAGTGCCTTATCTTTGATGATCTGATGCTACTTGTATTGCTTTTTGATGAATACCATGTACTCAAATTAAAGTTTCTAATAAAATAATATGATTAAATCAAATTGGCTTTCTAGACCGGAATCCTGACAAGTGTCATGGTTGTCAATGATAATTTTCTAATATATATCTACATTTATTTTTATTTAGCATTGTTAAGAATTTTCAAATTATATTTTTATTACTCTTGAATTTGATACCCAATAATTCCACCTAAGTTTTATCCAGATGCGTCTTTGTCAAGTAATTCTTTTTTTTTTTTTTCATACAGCCCTGTGAAAAATAAAAACTCAACTCATAAAATTTAAAAGTAAAGTCATTGCACAATAATGTTTTTAGACTTGTTCTTATGTTATTAAATTGCTAAGAAGCTTTAAATGCCCGTTGATATGTTTGATAATTTGCAAACATTAGATTCTATAAACAAATCTTGTTTATATGCTGTTAAGAAGTATAAACTCAATATTTATTTTCAATTATCATTATTATATGGTGTATTAATGGATGAATATTACCTCAATTTTCTTCCCACTGTTAAAGAGAGAGTATATTGTTTTTGTTTTTTTATACTGTGTCGCTATGAGTGAATTAGTCTTTTTTTTTTAATAATGCCCTGTGGAACTCAAATAACTGGAAAGGAGCAGCAAAGGATAAGAACTTAAGGATTTAAGAAGAGGTGAGATGTCTCAGAGGCAAATTGCTCGTGAGCTAAATCACTTCCAGGGAGTTGTCAAATACTTTTTAAATTGTGGCCCAGACAATTATGTGAAAAAGAAAAGAAGTGGAAGATCTCCAAAATTTTCCAATCATGTGAAACGAGCGGTTTTAATAAAAATCTCGAAAACAGAAGCATCCTCTGCACAGATTGTGAGGTATCCGCTACAAAAATTAGGAAGTGATGAGGAATTGGATGGCTAAAACAAAGTTATTAAAATATTGTGAGATTATGAGAAAACCACAGCTCAAAAAACATTATATGCAGCGACGACTGTAGTTTGCTGAAAGAAACATTCAAGAAATTCACAAAATGGTTGAATGAGTGAATATTTAAACCCACCAGTAAATATTTATGTAACAAAATTATATAATTGGATTTAGGAAACTTCCGTATTGATATCTATCACAAGTTTAATAAAATATCAAATTTAATCATTTTTCTTTTCATGACTCACATTAAATCAGTTTAGGATGAGTATTATAATTAGTAACTACAATAAAAAAATTATTCTATCGCAACTATAGTTGAACTCCAGCCGCAAAATCAAAAATCTAGTATCCCTATATTTGCACCAAACCTACTTTTAAGAACATATAATAATAAAACAAAGAAAAACAAAATGGTCATTGGTTCATCTCAGAAAATTAGTGATGGCTCCATGGGAGGGAAAGAATTTAAAATATAGCTACTATTACCAATTTAATTAGTAAACAACAAGGAATAAAATAAAACAAAGTTATATTCATTAGAAAGAGAAAAAATGACACTATTTGTGAGAAATTGATTGTTATAGATCCCTTTATAAAGTTGGTTAATTATGCCTATAGGTTTATGACATTCGATTTTAAATATTTTGAGATTTGAAATTGATATTCAATTTATTACCTTTTTCTCTATTAACAAGGATATATTTCTCCTAAAGCCCTTTTACCTTTTGATTTCTTCCCTCTCAGAAAAACTAAATAAAAAAAATATACCTAGTTCTGCCCCTGAATAGCATACAGCTCCTACATGAAAGTATATTTTTATGATTCAAAGATATTTAAGGTTCACATGTTTTTCATTTTATTCTCCAAATTTGTTGTATTATTATTTATTTGATTTTTTTTTTTTTATGGGTGATTAATATTCAGAACGCAGTCATTATAAAGTTTTTATTCGTGACTATGTTTCAACCCAAACGTTTGGGTCATCATCAGAGGTGAAAAATTGTTTAATACAATCAGAGATATAATATTAGAATATACACTATAGATACAATAGATAATGGTTACTTATAAAAAAATCAAGATTGATGATAGACAAATGAAATATGCAAAAAGTTATACAAACTAAAAATAATGTATACAATCAATTTATAAAAAAATGTAACATTTACTCTTACTAACCGTGTTTTGTGCAATAAAAGAATTCAAGTACTGACACTTTGGTAGGTAAGTAAAAGGGTCCACCGACCCTCCAATCCTCCAACAATCCATTTACTTACTTATCAAAATGTCAGTACTTGAATACCTTCATTGCTTGGAACACGGTTAGTAAGAGTAAATATAGCATTTTTTATAAATTGATTATATACATTATTTTTAGTTTTTATAACTTTTACATATTTCATTTGTCTATTTCATATATCATCAATAACTATTTTTTTATTATTAACAATTACCTGTCATATAATATTATATATCTGATTGTATTAAACAATTTTTCAGCCCTGATGATGACCCACATGTTTGGGTTGAAACGACAGCACCAATAAAAACTTTATAATGACTGCCTCTTGAATATTTATTCAATATTTGATTTTTTTAAAATTTATTTATTTAGACATATAATATTCTGTCACAGGAACAATAATTATATTGATAAATGAACACATTCACACCGTATATACAAAAAAAAATAAATAAAATAAAATTAACAAAAGTAAAATAAAAACTAAATAAAAACTATATGCAATAAAAAAATAAAATAACCTAAATACAAGTAAATTAAAAACATAAAAACAGTCACACCTATATACAATATATACAATCAGGCTGGGAACCCAAATCCCCGCGCTACTCTCTCAACCGCCTCACCGGTGCTAAAGCCAGTGGAGTTTGAGCAAGAGCGCTTTAGCCACATACATTCATGTCTTGAGTGGAGAATCTGGCCATTGCCAGAACTCCAAAATAAATACTATAAAAGATCTCTAGGCCACTGCCGCTTCAACCTTCGAGGAGGGTTGTAGGGATGAGTGGAACTAGATAGGGATTGGGCTAGGGGATTTGGATGATTGATAAGATTCTGATGGAATTTTGAAAATTTTTCAGGGATAAGGTCAAGGACAAATGGGATATTAAGGACATGATGTAGGGTTTTGTTGGTTACATAGAACGGAGCATCGACTATTGTTCGGAGGACTTTGGATTGGATTCAAGTACGTAGGTCCAAATAGGTTTCAGGATTTTCTTGTAGATCAGTAATTTGTTGTCAATTGAAAGTTGAGATTTTCTGGTCAGTAGTCTGTATAATTGGCCGTATCGTCGGTTAAGTTCTTGTCTTTTAAGTCTAGTATGTGGGTTCCACGTTAGTCTTCGGTCTAAGATAAAGTCAAGATACCGGACTGTGTCTGAAAAAGGAAGCTGGATGGAATTAAAGTGGACTGATGGACAGGATCTGCGGCAGAGTGTGAAGGTAATGTGTTTGCATTTGGATTCGTTTACTTTGATTCGCCATTTATTACCCCAGTGCTCAATCATTGTGAGGTGCCTTTGCAGATTTAAAAATGCTATTTCGGGATCTGAGTTGGATGATAGGATGACGGTGTCATCAGAAAATGTTGCCAGGAAGGTATTGGGATGGACAGGGATATCAGCGGTAAAAAGGATATAAAGGACGGGGCCCAAGATGCTACCTTGAGGAACACCGGCTTCAACTGGGTACTTTTAATTACCAAAAGTACATTTATACTGGTAACCTATATTATGATATTTAAAACTTACTGCCTGCCTCAAGGAGAAGTATTCTTCTGCCATGTTGGCTTCTGTATGGAAGTACTGTGAAAATGTTATTCTTGAACACATTTCCTTCTTCTAATGGGCTCAGATTTTTGCATAGCTTAGGGTTTTTCTCGTTAAAGCTGCACCAATGAAGTAACTGAAAATAAGATAAATGAAAAAATACATTGAATGATAATTTCAATTGATTAATCAACGATAATTTTTAATTTTTTTTTCCATTTATTTACATCCCTGCCATGCCCGAAGAGCAATATGGGTTTTTGCAGCAGTGAGATGTTGCACATATCTGCGTAGCATCACACTGCTGCCAGACAAGCAATAATACAGTTTTCATGAGCTGGGTACATTGCTTGATAATATTTCTTTAGGTTTGGCCACGTTCTTCCTTTGCTCCTCCTCTGCTGGGTGGCCTTCCAGGTGTTGCACCTCCTCTTCTTCCCAAGGAGAAATGGGTTGATATCCATATTGATATCTATAATTGATTTCCATTCTGATAGAAATTCTTTGAAGTGTGGATAGTTTTGCGCACTCATTAGCTAAGGAAAATCGCTCTCTGTTAAAACTTAGAGACCGGATTCTTTCAGCAGTTTGACTCTCAGTGCCTCATAGGTAGTACAGGCTGCAACTATGTGCTCGGCAGTCTCTAGTACCCTGCAACTGGGACACAAGTGGTCGAATCGACGCCAACCTGCTCTTCTAATGATGCAAGAGATTCAGATTCTAACCAGGGAACGGGTACATCAAAATATCGAGAACTACACCTTTATAAATGGTTGCAGTTGCTAGGTACCTGAGACCCTAAAATGCACCCCTGGTATGACTGAGTCCATTTAGGGTTAGGGCTACCCTACTTCTCAAATAGTCCAAGTGAAATGTCACGTTCAAATTCTAACACTAAGGTATATGATGACCTCACTTAAACGAATTCTGGCTCCTTGGAAAATCATAATAATAGGGTGAGCCTTATTAGTTCTGCCTTTCAAGAGGATGGCCTGTGTTTTAACAGCTGCCATCCTCAGTTTTTTTCCCTCACATCATCTTCATATCAGGTTGGTGCACCGCTCTGCTTCTTCTTTTCATCTGGCTCTGCTGTTCGAGTCTACCACGACGGCTAGATCATCCACAAAAGCTGTGGCTCAGAACCACTCTTCATCAAGCACTCCCAGCAACTTGTCAAAGACTAGTTTCCACAGAGCGGGGCCAAGGTCAGAGCCCTGCGGACAGTCTCTCTCCATAATATTTTCTACTACATAGAAGTTACCTTTTATTTTTCTCATTCTGTCCTGAAAATAACTCCTCATCAAAGAGTACAAGTTGTGGGGAGTCTCATACTTCTACAGCTGATGAAGTATGCTTGACCGCCATATGCTATTGAAGGCAGAGTTATTTCAAACAATAGTAGCATAACATACTTCTCTTTTCTTTCTTCAACCTTCAAGCCTTCTCTTCAACGTCATGGCATACTCTCAGGAGAGCATCTGCAGTTCTCCTGCCTTTGGTACATCTGTACTGCCATGGATGAGATGCTCCTTCCAACAATCTCCATCAGTGCAATCATACTGTGTCAAACCTCTTAACATCATGTCATCCCTGACATTTTCTATTTATTGTTTAATTAAAACAAAACATACAAGTCCAATTCAAAAAAGCATTGCATTCATAGATTTTATTTAAAAAAAAAAAAATCATGTCCAAATTTGCCAAATAGTCCTTTTCAAATTGCCACTGTTTAATTTATTTGATATGTTTTAAAAAAAAAATTTTTTTTGGAGTTATAGTTTGATTCTTAACTCTAGTGAGAAGCAACAGCGCCATGAAGAAAAACCAAGGGGCCCAGAAATAATATTCCTGTTAAACATTAAATTCATCACCAAAATCCAATGTTCTCTTTTAAAATGTGTGAAATAAAAATATTATGTAAATATATTACAAATATTATTATATAATATATGTGATATAACCTGAACTTTATTTTGATGTAAATTTAGAAGTTAAAAAATAAAACCTTGTAAGCCCCCTCTGAAGCCAAAAGCCTCTAAAGCTGCCTCTCCCCTCTTGTTGGGCCAAAGAACCAGGGAATGTAAAGGGATGTTCTGCTGCCACAATTTAGGGGGCGGGGTGGCCGAGGGGAGTAACAAGTGTATATGCTAACACACTTTGCCCCACAACCTAATAAACTGAAGATTATATGACATAAGAATAATTACAAGTTCGCGTCCTGTTGCCGGGAGAAGCTTTTATCTCTGGCATTAATCCCGTGTCCTCTCCTGTGGCCCGGGGAAACCCCATATAACCTAAAAGACAAGACAGGGGAGGACAAAATAAAAAAGTGGTACAGTAGTACAGTTTACAGTGTGAGAATATCTTATTTTTGTTAATTTTATAATATTAAACTTTAATAATTGTGAATAATTCTTCAGAACAGATTAACGAAAACTGTTTTGAAAAGTTCACATTTTTGATCAGTTGTTACAATTCAACTACCATTGTTTGGACTTAATAAACAATCCTAAAATAATACCATCTCTCCCTCTTAAAAAAATTATTTCTTAAGCGGTTTTATATTATGTAATATTTGAATTTTATTTTATTCTTTTATTCCTCATTTACAGTTACTTTATTGATATGATAAAATTAATTATAATTTAATACATTTTTTATTTTTTTTATTTTGTGCCATGGGGCAATTGCTCTAGTTGCCCTACCCTAAAGCCCACAATGCGTTAATAAGGTATCGTTAGTTGAAAAATACATTGATAAAGAAAAGGTTAAATCTTGGACATCAGAAAATTAATAACCCCCAAATAAATTAAGTATTGAAAATAATAAGGTTGTGGTGTATAGTGGTGCTAATATGATTCAACTCAACAAGTAAGTAAGTTTCAACTAAAGGTATCTGAACCTCAAGAGCATGTTTTTCAAAGTTCATAAGCATTAAAAAAAAGAGAATTTTTGTTTCTTGTTCTTTTTCTTTTTTTAGGTAAAATTAAGTGAAATTGAAAAAGTTTAAATTTAATTTATATTTACCTTTTTTAATGCACTCTGAGGATAGAATTTGCAATATCTCAGAAACGGCATTAGGTACATGTCTTCCTCCCATGGCATGCAAAAATTTTCCAAATCTGTAAATAAAAATTAAATTATTATTTACAAATATTATTGCTACATTATTTATAAAATTTTCTAATTTAATTGCTGGTATTCAATTTACATATTAAATTTGATGATCTTCTTTAAAAAAGTATAACAAATAAAACACTTAGGTGCCTGAAAACATTATTTCATATATTGAATTTTGTCGCTAAAATATGTTATGATTTCATTCAATGATTTGAGTAAAATACAATATCATATGGGCAAGGGTTGGACCTAAAGTGTTTAATTCTAAATAAAACTAATTTTAAAATAGTTTAAATTTAAGTTGATTCTTCGATAGCCGAGATCCTCTATTCATTTTGCATGTATTCTAAAAAGGAATATTGCTAGCTGGATGTTTTAAATATTTTAAACTTTTTTTTAATATTCAGAAATTTAATTAATTAATTTCTAAAAGCTTTGGAAATGCATAGTTAAAATATTTCCAGAGTTTTTAATATATGTTATTAAAGATTCCTGTTAACATTTGATCAGAATTCTTCAGAAGCAATTTTAGAAACTTTAGAGATGTAATCAGGGAGAGATCATAAAAAATACTGCTCTAAGCAGTTTAAAGTTTTGGGACCCCCAAAAAATGTTTCAAGAATAATGAAGTTATATATAAAAAATAAAAGTAATGAAAAATATACAACTAAAGCAAACAAATGTGAAAAGAATTGGGAGTTCTTGCTTTGTTAAAAGTAAATAAGAGATGATGATGGCGTTATTAACATCTGTTATTAAAAAAAGTTTTTCTACTTTTTTATACAACAAAAATTAAGAAATTCATTGTTTTAATTATTTGTTCATTTAATCCATTGTTAATTGATTTTTGGTTCAGCATGCATCACATAACTTTCATTTACCATTTTACTTAAATAATTAAATGTCTGCTCTGATAGAACTAGTTGTACAACATTTAGCAAAAAAGAACCAATCCATATTACTTATGTTTTCAATGAACACTTCAAGTTGAAGTGTTTCTCATTATACCAATAGATTGACTAGAAATTTAGGGAGATCTTTTTTTTTTTTTTTTTTTTTTTTTTAATAAAGACCAAAAATCCATTTTCATTATCTTTTTTTAAATTTGATATTCTATTTAAAATTTCTGAACTAAGATATTTGTATCTATTAACATTGTATTGACTAGTCATATTCAAAACCTCATCATACTCATTTTTGTGGTTCAGTCTTTTAGTTTTGTGGTTTGGGTTCCCTTCCGCTAAATACCATCCAATTAATATTAAATTATTTAAATTTATTATCAAGGCTAAATTTATTAAAATAATTTGATTAAACGTTATTATTTTCATCATATCTTTTTCAAAACCACAAACCTTGCTTGAAATGTTTTCAGGGGCATCCACTTCATAAATTTTCCTCACGAAAGTATGATGAAATAGTTATTTACTAATTTAAAATGAGTATTCAATGCATTTATTTGGCAAGCATAAAAATAATACTATAATTTACTATTTATTTTGGAAATTCCATTTAGTTTCCATCACGGGCGGATCTACGGGTGGGGGAGGGGCTTTCGGGCTGAAGCCCCCCCCACAATGGAAAAATATAACCATGTTTTATGGGAAAAAAAATTAAATAATACCTCTTAAAGTATTATTGTTCGTGTAATTACATTTAAAAGTACTTAAGGAATAACTTAAACACCATTTCATATAGGTAGTTAGTTTCTTTCTGTTTTTCCAATGTAATTATCGTTATTTTTATGAAAAAAAAAGGTTTCGGGCTGAAGCCCCACCCAAAATTAAATCCTGGATCCGCTAGTGGTTTCCATTAAATATTATTAGTTTCCTGAAATCATTATTCATAAATTTTTAATCATTCTCCATTACCTCCTATGACATTATATATTAGATAATAATGTATCTAAAATATTTAGCTTTCCAACAACATATTATACAATATATTACTAATCTCCTGAATATTGATCATTGACTACCACTCTTTCATTAATGCAAGATAAAGAGACGTAGTGATGAGTTTGATTACTTCATTATAAGTTTTAAGATTTCTTTACGCCAATAAAGTTATTTTTAATAAATGTAGTCAGCTTAGTTCATGATTTATAGGAGCATCTTTTAATATCTCCTAATATCAAAATCATATAAAATAGTGAATATGTAGTAAAAGCTAATATTTCAAAAAACTAGAATCTCAATATATGGATAAAGCGTCTGGATGAGCTTATATCAACTAATTATGTGTTTTAGATTTTTCTAATAAGACCATCTTCTTATTAATGGAATCTAGTCAATCGATGTTGTGCAAGTTCGAATTAGAATACTTCGAACAATTTTTCATGTGGACTACAAATATTGATTTGGGTTTTCTTATTTCTTTGAATAGGCAAAATAAATTAAATACTATGACAGTAAAAACATCATAAAATAAACTGAAAATCTAATTTTATTTATTTATTTATTCTTGGCGCTACGGTCCTGTAAGAACCTGGGCCTCTCTTATTATCCTTCACCACTCTCCTCTATTCCGAGCGAGCATTCTCCATCTTCGAATTCCCATCCTTTTCAGGCTGTCGTCTACCTGGTCCAGCCATCTTAGGCGTGGTATTCCCCTTCCACGTTTTCCAGCAGGCCGATCTTCTAGGATCCTCGTTTGGGAATCGTGTCTCGGGGCATACACGCCACATGGCCTAACTATCTGATCTGGTTTCTCCTCACAATTGAGACCAAATCCGTCCTCGCATACTTTTCATATAGCTCTTTATTAGTATGAATTCTCCATTGTCCCTGTCACACACCGGGCCATAGATTCTGCGGAGAACAGAGAAAATCTAATAAATTTGTATAAATTCTTTTTTTTTTATAAGTTCATTTATTGTCCTAAGGATTAAAGAGTATGCTGTGTATATAGCAACCCAATATAATTGGGCAGCAATCTTTTATATTTATATTTTTATGAAAATAAACTATTTCTCTCCTGAAACTATCTGGTGTTGGAATCTTTCATAAGAAATTATCAGGGACCCTCGTATAACCAGAAAACCTTGAAATAAGAAAGGTGTGTTGTCGACATCACAATAATTATCAAGTAGGATAATTATATTTACTTATAGACTTGTGTCCAATTATAGTGTATGCAAAAACTGTTTTCAATGTTGCAACCTGCTAGAAAAAAATAACTAATTTTTTTTCATAAATCCACACCAATCGTCTATAATAATCAGTTCCAATTTTGTTTCTGTTTAAAAAGGAAAATATATAGTTGTCTTTTTATGATGGTGTACTTAGACTCTAATTATCTTGAAAAGTTGTTGTTGCAATTTCTTCTTATGCAATAAAAAACATGCACCTTGAGAAAAACACAAAATTGATTTTAATTCCTTTTCCGTTCGGAATCAGACCATGCATCAAATGAACTTTTTTGTTGGATATTTTATCTAGAATCATCCTCCAAAGTTTGGTTATTAAGAACAGAGACATCTTGTATAAATAACATTAACGTATTGATAATACTTTTCAAGTTGTGTTTTGACATTTCACAAACTATGGGAAACATAATTATCTTACTTAACTCAGCGACATTAGCGCTAAGTCTAACTTCTTTTTTTTTTATATCTCTTGTTAGCGACAGCAGATAGAAAACATCAAACACAAGAAACAAAAATATTAGTATGGTTCAGAGATGGGCACTAGCGGATCCAGGATTTAATTTTAGGGGGCTTCAGCCAGAAAGCTTTTTTTTTTTTCATAAAAATAACGATAATTACTTTGAAAAAAAAGAAAGAAACTAACTACCTATGCGAAATGGTGTTTAGGTGATTCCTAAAGTCCTTTTAAATGTAATTACACGAACAATAATACTTTAAGAGATAATTTTTTAATACTTTTTCCCATAAAACATGGTTATATTTTGCCATTTGGGAGGGAGGGGGCTTCAGCCCCAAAGCCCCCCTCCGTACATCCGCTTGTGGAGATGGATAAACGCTACTATCAGTACTGAATACCAAGTGTTTTATTCAAATAATGACCTTTTTATAGTACAAAAGACTTTAATTACTACTTTAGTTGATGTCAAAGGATTAACTGAAGTAATGGTTTGATTCCGATTAATGATTTCAATTTGAATAAAATACTTTGTACTCTGTACTCAGATTAACATTTGCCCATCTTTGGTCTAGGGAAACTACCATTTAGATATGTGTTTATCCCCACAGTTTGTGAAATGTCTAATCGCACCTTCAGAATTCCTATGTAAAAAAGTAATATTACTTACATGTATTATATTATTATTAAATTCTAATTATTACTTAGTAATCATCAGGGGTACCTATCGCTGTAAGGTCAATGGTATAAAAATAACTCCTCCTCTCCCAAGATACATATTTAATTGCTTTCCTCTTCTTAAAAACAGTGCAAGAATTTAAAAAAATCATAGATCATATACAATTACACTTACAGTGATCTGTTACATGTTTTCTTCTTGTTCCCTGGTTGGAACTTTTCATTCCGAAAATTCATAACCCCATCGAAATGTGCCCACCAAAAAATTATAAAAACCCATCAAAATGTGCTTACCTCAAAAATTTTGATGGCACAACTTGCGCCATGAAACTCCCTTCTGGGCACCTTAGGTAATCTTTAAAAAACACATATAAAATGTTTTTGTTTTTTTAGTTTGGTCTGGTTTGATTTGTTTACAAATTGACTGAAAAGTAAACATTTCCAATTCTTTTATATAAGTTTTTAAACCAATTATATCGATTCCCCTAATTTCATTTCTTAAGGTGTATTTAAAAATTCCATAAACTATGGGACAAACAATTATTTAAATGGTTATTTCACTATGCTTGTATTTTTGTTACTTGTTTTTGATATTTTCCATCTGCTGTCAGTGTCAAGAGAAATAAAATATAACAATACTGTCGCTGTTAGCTAAGTTAGATAATTATGTTTTCCATAGTTTGTGAAATGTCTAAATGAACCTTTACAATTCAATTGCTTTTATGTTTAAATTATATTATACGTACATCGCAGTCTACCTCTTAATACATGATTACATTTACCAGCACAGAAATCTTCTCTCTATTATATTATTCTTGTTTTTATTTTTTACATCAGGGTCATTAAAGAGATTTGCATAGGCCTGCATAAGTGAAATATTTCATAGACACCTTAAAGGCACTTACTTATCCATTTTTTTTCTTAACCTTGAAAAAGAATTGTTTTCTTATTTGAAACCGCCTAGCAGTTCTACGATATTGCTCTATACTTTCTCTTCTAATTTATAATTAAGGTAGTATTAAGGAATGCATTACACAATCTTTATTCTAGAAATATAATAGTTGCATTACTTCTATATCATTATTCTGATATAGGGCAGGATCTTTCTAAACCTTTCATCTTCAGGAGAAATGTTGCGTGTATTGGGCTGTACTCAGCGCCAATTTGGAATGAATATTTCGAAAGTGACAATTAGACTCAATCATCGATATTTCACACTGCATTCTAGAATGATAGAACATTTACTTGAAACATTGTCACCACACTTATTTCAATTGCCGCATTACATTGACTTTAATTGAAGTTGCATGTAAATTCTTGTGTTGCATGTAAATTCTTTCAAATTTTTTAAGATGGCATTTTACTACACAAGGCAAAAAAGGAGGATCAACTTTGTGTACGGTTAACTTTGTCTTAAATTGGAGAGAAGTCTCTTTCTTAGAGTTCATTGTAAAGGGATGTTCATTTAATATTAACATAGGGCCAAAAAATAAATAGAAAAAAAATAGTTTTATGGTTATGGATCCGTTAAATCCGTAGTTAAATGGATATTTTAAACTTTTAATGATCCATAACGACAACGGAGTTGAAGAAAATCAGTTTAGTAAAGCAATAAATAATAAATATTAGTTGTAGCTTTACTAATATTTATATCTCTAAATAGCAGCGGTTAAAAAACAAACAAAATGTGTAATGAATTAAAATTGTCTGTTATCTTGCGTCCTGATTTATCGTCTTACAGTGCATGACGACAAATAAGGAAGCAAGAGTTTTATACATTTTCTACTCAAAAATTTATTTCAATATTTGCTTTTAAAATCCTAAACAACAGTTTTCATTAATGCGGCACAGCCTCAGGAGGGCGCGATGTATAAACAGACATACTGGAAAACATTTCAACCAAATAAAAAAAAAATTTAAAAAGATATATTTATTTGCTGAGAACTTCTTAAATCAGGGACAGTTTTGCCACGATTTTATTTCAAAATAACTATTTAAATAATTATAATATAAGTCATTAATGATGATAAAACTTATACTTGGCTTAATCTATTACGCGCTAATAGCCTCAAAATGTGATGTAGACTTGGTCGTAAAAATGAAACCTACTGATATTCTCGATCAATCGCTCGATTACTATTATGATCATGTAAAGATAAATACCATGTTTGAAGTACTAATATTAAGGAAAATTACCAATGTGTTTTGTTGTATTCTGTAAAATTATTTACACATATTAACTATCATATTTTAAGCTTTACAAGTATGCCTATCACACTATAAGGGCGTGAAGTAAATATAACTAATGTGGAACTTGACTCAATCTTTTCCTATCCTGGGCTATAACTTTCCAATTATCTATATCTTTGTTGATTCGATCTATTCATCTTTATTTTTTTATTTTGTTCCTCCACTTCTTTGCCTTTTGGGTTATACAGAAGTTTCCCCAGCCTGAGGGTGAGGGCGGGGGATTAATGCCAGAATTAAAAGCCCCCGGGGTTTCTAAGTTCTATCCGGGTTGCCAAGCAACGCGCGGTGCTGTGGAGAGTCATCCTGATGGGTTGCTTCGAGCAACATGCCCTGCCCTGACCTCCTTGCCTTCATATCATAAGATATTGATTGAATAGTTTCTGTAAGCAGGAAAAATGTTCGATATACAAATTAAAAATTATGTACTTCTGTAATAAATTATGTAGATTTTTTGGAATAATTGTATTCTTTTAAGTATGCTTAGGAGATGAATTGAAAATTGTTACCTGTAAGTATGCAAGGTAATGATAAAGTTATGATTTTTTAGGAGGAGGTGAAGAGGTAAAATATTTTCTTTTGCGTGAAAGAAAACTTGCATTGGAATCATGCTTGCTAATTTCTTAAAACAAAAAAACTAGCATTTCCAATGTCTTTATTCGCTTTTATTCCCCCTGAAAAACGTTTCTTTATTGTACTGTATAAATAGCAAGTAGACCCGCCGTCAGGTGTAAATTAAAACTATTTAATTTTTTTTTAGTGGAATTATATTTATAAATTAATGCCGTATATATAATAGCATTGTCCGTTAAAATGTACATATATATATATATAAGATAAAGACCGGAGACTGGCGATATCAGCCTTAATACCATCTTGTAATGTAAATAAACATAGCAATTGTATATAAGGCAGATTATTGAACGAATAAAGCAGTGTTTATTCAGAAGCCGTGAGTATTGTTTCTCGTTCCTCTTTCCTTCTTTTTTTTTTTTTACAAGCCCGGAGACGCTTAACTGGTGCCGAAACCCGGGAGAACGTCAGGAGAACACGGAAGTAAAATTTTTTTTTCTTCTTTATTTTAATTTTTTTTTCTCTTCTCCTAGTCATAAGGAAAAGACGAGATGCCGACAGAGGGCATAATTCGACCAGGAGTGTTGAACGCACCTGAAATGCCGCAACCTCAGGAAATGCCGATAGCGCAGATTCCTCAGATCGCCCCTCAGGTTCCGCAGATTCCGCAGATACCTCAGATACCTCAAGTACCGCAGATACAAGAGATCCCTCCCTTACCTAGGGACACATTGGCAGAGGCGCACGCCAATGCATTGGAGTGGATGAAGATAAGGGCAGCGACCACGCAGGATCTACGGAGAGCAATCGCAGACCTGGAGCGATTCGGGGGCGAGATAGGTGAACTTAATCACTTCCTGAAAGGTGGAGACCGCCTCATATCAAGAATCGAAGCAAAGGTGGCGGAGGACCTCGTGAACCTGGGAGACGCAGAAGCACTGAAGGCAGCTCTCGTGTGCCGAGTGAGGAGGAACATCCTCAACCAAATCCAAGCGGACGAGGAGACACCATGGCCAGTGATTAAGGAGCGTTTGAAGAAGGCTTTCGGAGGGGGCCGATGGACGCCGGAAGAAGATATCTTCCAAATGTTTAGGGAGTGTCGGTCCCAACGCCAAACAAGAGGACAGTATGCGGGGGTACTAGTGGCGAAGTACAACCGCATAACTGAGAAAATGCGTGAAACCATGAGTGTGGGAGAGGTCGAAGCTAGGATGGAATTCCTTTCGACAATACTCAAGGTTCAGTTGGCTAAGGAGACTGGGAGAAGGGACGGACTGCCTAGAGAGCGATCGTTCCTCGAGTGTGCCCAAGAAATGATAGATCTGAGTGCAAGAGAGGAAGAGACGCGGATGGAAGTAGAAGAACCAGGGTGGACCCGAGTGAGTGACAGACGACCCCGGACAGCCCAGATAGGGTGGAGGAAGAGGGAAATGAAACACCCGAACGGAGAAAAAGCCACGACGGGCGAGAGAAGATCCGGACAGTCCAGGCCTAGGAATGGACCCCGGAGGGAAGACAGAAAATGTCACGGGTGCGGGAAACCGGGACATTTGGTAGCACAATGTCCGCGCACTAGATGTTTCGAGTGCGGGACGAAGGGCATATTGCCAGACAGTGCCCGTACATGTTTCGCAGGAGAGAGAGACCTCTAGACGAGCCAATGGAGGTGAACGCTCAAAAGTTGAAAAAACGAGCTAGGATGCAGCAGAGAGACGGATCTTCGGAAGAGGCAACCGAGGAGTCGGGGACGTCGGGAACGGAGACTGACGAGCCAGCCAGCAGTGGAGGCGAAGGAGGCAGGAGCAGCCAACGGAGCGAGCAACGACGAGCGACGGCGGTAAGGAGGAAGCGAGGTGGCATCTGAGAAGGGTGTCAGCAGAGAGGCGACCGCACAGCAACCTGCAACAATATTAGAGGTAAGCCATGCTGGTTGCCGATTATTGAAGTAGACGGGGGAGTGAAGTGTCTCGTGGACACAGGGAGCTCGAGTACTATCTTGACTCGGGGGGCGTTGGGGAGAGTGTGCGGGAGCGAGAGGGTACTCCGGATACAAAACTGTGGCTGCCAGCTAATCACTCTGGGTGGTCCCTGTAAAGTAGAAGGGGAAGCGTCAATTACGCTTGACGGTGGGCAGGGAAAAAGGGGGAGCTAAGGTGCATGTGGTAGAGAGCATGACGCGGGAGTACCAAGTCATAATAGGGTGTGATCTGTTAGGACAGGTAGGGGTAAGCATTAGAAACCGTAGAGGAGCTTGGAGTATCAGGCTGGGAAAGAGGAAATTTGGATGTATAGGGGTCGCGAGAGAAAGAAGGGTGCGGATAGGAGCGGTGAACAGGGTGGAGGACTGGAGAAAGGCGTTACAAGCGGAGTTCGTAGATATTTTCTTCAGGGAGGGCGAGGTATTGGGGGTAACAGGGAAGACGGTACACGAAGTTCCACTGAAGCAAGATAGGGTGACCTACGTAAAGGAAAGGAGATACCCGCAGGCGCTGAGGCAGCATATTCGGGAGGAATTGGAAAGCCTAAAGGAGCAAGGGATCATAGTCGATAGCACCTCGCCATTTAATAGTCCCCTGTGGGCAGTGAAAAAGAAGGCAGCGCCGGGGGATAATAAGGAAAAATACAGAGTGGTAGTGGACTATCGTAGGTTGAACGACAACACGGTAGACGAAAAGTACCCGATCCCTAGATTCGAAGATATACTTGATAGGTTGAGTGGGGCCGTGGTGTTTAGCACGTTGGACCTCAAGGCGGGATACCACCAAATACGGATGCACCCGAAGGACCAACATAAGACGGCGTTTACATTCGAAAGGGGGCATTACGAATTCACCAGAATGCCGTTTGGTCTGAAGAATGCGCCCATAACGTTTCAACGCCTGATGGACGAATTTCTGAGGGGGATCGACGACTCCGTATGTCAAGTATACATGGACGACCTGCTGATTTTTAGCAGAACGGAAGCCGAACACGTGGGGCATTTGAGGTCGGTATTCGAAAGGCTGCGACAATTCGGGCTGAAACTGTCAAGTGAGAAGTCCCTGTTGGGACAAACGCGATCAATTTTTTAGGCCACACTATTTCTAGCGAGGGGGTCAGACCGGATGCGGCAAAGGTGGAGGCTATCACACGAATGGCGGTGCCACGGGACGTTAAAGGGATTCGTAGGCTTCTCGGGACGCTGAATTATTATAGAAGATTCGTACCTGAGATGGCAGAATACTTGGTACCTATCAATAACTTGCTGAAGAAAGGCGCGAGGATCGTGGTGACACCGGAAATGGAAAATAATATTCGGAAATGCATGGATAGGTTGCAGGCAGAACCCGTATTGGCGTTCCCGGATTTTGAGAAGCAGTTCAACGTCACCACCGATGCGAGCGAATACGCGTTGGGGGCCGTTTTATCCCAGGGCAGAAGTGAGGGTGAACGTCCGATAGCATACGCGAGCCGACGACTTACGAGCGCGGAATCACGGTACAGCGCGTTAGAGAGGGAGCTACTCGCGATAGTGTGGGCCATCGACCATTTCAGGCCATAATATTTGGGAGGAAGTTTCGAGTCCACACCGATCACAAACCCCTTCAGTGGGTAGGAAAACTTAAGGAAACCTCTGCGAGGGTCACGAGATGGAAAGAATTCCTTAGTCAGTACAACATGGAGGTGGTGTATAAGCCGGGAAAGGAAAACGTGGTGGCAGACTGGCTCTCTAGGGCCATCATGATCAACGCGGTAGAAGAGGACGGGGAGGTCCATCGCGGGACGTGCGCCAATTCTTGAGGGAATGGACTCCTGAGGGTGAAGGGGCAGATGATACCGTCAGTATAGAGGACAGGGAGGGGTCCCCGGAAGAAGATAGCTCAGCGGAGGAAAGACCAGGCGATGGAGGAAATAGACGAAATCATCAACGACAAGCATAGACAGGTAATCTGGAAAACCAGGACAACAGGGATCATGAAAATAGATTACCGAAGATACGGGAAAAGTAGGATTCGCGTCATTTGGTCGCAACCCGGGGTGAGCGAGGAGCAAATCCGTACGGCACTGAAGGACGCCACGGAACCGGGAAAGACACACCATCTCTATGTTGGGAACAACACGGTATGGGAGAAAATAAAGCGGATGTGGAGATCCGAGCGATAGGCATGGATAGAACGATCATCCGGTGCAAGTATGCAGTGGAAACCGTACAGGATGAGGAGCAGCAACAAGCAATTACATTGGCATACCACCAGGGGAAGACCAACCACCGAGGCGTCAACGAGACGTTGCAGGCATTACGGCGAAAGTATTTCTGGTGGGGAATGAAAAAATCTATCCAAGGAATCATCGGGAAATGCGAGGTATGTATGCGCACAAAGTATGATCGACACCCCCCCAGAGGAGTTCAGGAAGAGACACCTACAGGGAATATGCCGCTACAAGACCTCCAGATCGATACATTCACCTGGAAAGGGTTCAAGTGGGTCACGATCATCGACACCTTTAGTAAAGTAGCTATGGCACATCAGGTCATGGACAAGTCTGCCAATGCAGTTGCGGAAGCCCTACAAATCTGGATACAGTTTTACGGAGTTCCCGAGAGGATCACATCAGACGGTGGCAGAGAATTCGACAATACCGCGATTAGGGAGGAGGTGAAAAGGTTAGAGGTTGTGTGGCATTATAACACACCGGGACACCCTAAGAGTAGAGGAGGAATCGAACGTTGCACAGCACGTTGAGTGACCACATCCGTGTATATCAGGGAGAGAAAGGGTTGGAGCCGGATGTTGCGATGAAGAAAGCCGTAACAGCTTACAACCATTCGATCCACTCCGTAACGGGGTTTTCACCTGTGGAAATACTATTCGGGATGCGCAGGCCAAGGAGAGATTGGGGGGAAACAACGACCAATGAACATCTCGTAGAGCAAATCCAGAGTACTAGGGTAGAGGTAGGAAAGACGTGGGGAAGGTAGCGGGGAGAATTCAGCGGGAAAAGGAGAAGCGGGTAGCGCGGCAGAATGTGCAGGTACGTGACCGAATGGGAGAATTAAAAATCGGAACAATAGTGTATCGTAGAATTGGAACCAACAGAGGGAAACAATTGTTACGGTACGAGGGCCCATTCAGAGTGATTGCTATTAGGGAGCATAATCTGGTAACCATTGAAAGCATTAACGAACCTAAGAAGAGGAGAACTGTTCATATTGAACAATTGAAGCTCCCAATGTTAGAACCGGTACAGAAACCAATTGATTCGTAGTACCCTTATCGCGTATTATAAAAAAATATGTTTTTTTTATTATTATTACTGTTGATGATGTCATTTTTTTTATTATTTTTGTTGTTCTTGTAAATAAAGATATGGCAGCATAATAGAGGTGATTGTAATTTTTATAGGATTAAGAGTTCTGTTCCATTGTTAATAAGACGTTGTGTGTTTACTTTCTGTGGTTTATTTCTTTTTATTTATTTCTCGTTCCAGCGGAGTGGAAGTGAGGTTTGGTGTACTTTAAGTTTATACTGGTACGAATAATTGTAAAGGGTTAAGGCTGATACCGGTGGCTCCGATCTAGGAATTTATAAGTTTCCGAAAATCCTATTCGTAAACTGGTGGGGGGAGATAAAGACCGGAGACTGGCGATATCAGCCTTAATACCATCTTGTAATGTAAATAAACATAGCAATTGTATATAAGGCAGATTATTGAACGAATAAAGCAGTGTTATTCAGAAGCCGTGAGTATTGTTTCTCGTTCCTCTTTCCTTCTTTTTTTTTTTTTACAAAGCCCGGAGACGCTTAACTTATATATATATATATATAATTTATAGAGAGAGAGAGAGAGAGAGAGATAGAAATAGAAAAAAAATATATATATATATATATATATATATATATAAATATGTTTATAATTAATATTATTATAAACTAATATTATTATAACTAATTTTAAAGCAATAAAATTTTTATTTTATTTATGTTAACCTTGAAAGTTCTTTAATTGCAGACTTATACTTACACTTTTCTTTGAGTAAATACTTGAGAGGTTAGTTTAAAGCAGTCCTTCCAAGGAGAAAATATAAGGGCGCACCTTCCACTCAGGTTTATCTAGGGAATGTGAGGAATGCCATTTTTTGGAATTCTCAAGGCAGGTGGCATACCAAGCCCTTAATATGGTGTATACGGAAAAATATAGATAAATAAAAATTCGTTTACGAATGATAGGGCATTCGGGCTGAGAATTCACTCTTCAAAAAGTAGAAAAATATATATATTGTTTTCATTGGTCCATGTTTCTTTCTATGAATTATCGGTGATAGATATTTAAACAAACACGCCAAGAAAAAATATTAAACCATTTTCTTCTTAAAATCATTATTGTTCTTGTAATTAACGTTACTAGCAAAGGGGGGTCCGAGTCATTAGGTCATATTTTTTTTTTTTGGTTATTCTATATGATTCCACGTTGCCTCAGGAACCAAGAATTATTGCACTCACACTAATTGTCGCTGAGTTAGACCGACTTAGTAATGAGCGAGTAAAGATTTTTTTAAAGAAAAACATTTTTTTTTTTAAATCGTTTTTCGCACCTCAAGGAACCTTTAATTACCAATTTTTATAGTAACTGAAAAATATGAATTTTTCGCTTAGGCTGGATATTTTTTTTCGAAAATCAACAAAATTGTAATAATAATTTAAAGATGGCCCAATTTATCTATAGCAAAATTAATATGGATTTAGGACCCTATAGACTATATATAATGGAGCAAACTCCGTGGAACCAGAACCAAAGATATAACGATTAAATATAAGATAAAACGATTAAAAATATTTAATTTATTTTTATCCAATCAAAACGTTATTGAGGATATTAATTCAATTTTCCAACGATTGTAGTAACATTGAATTTGGAAAAAAATCCTGAAAATGTTAAGAATTGTCTAACCATGCACAACAATTCAAGCCCCAAAATTTATATATTTTTATCACTCGGTTTTTCGTAAAAAAAAATTACTTGGTCTGCTTTATTGGAAGCATCTTTTTTTTTTTTTTTTTTAAATTTCTGATGTATCATTTAATACCATACCATAGGTTCATTTAATACCACGATATTTTTTTTCTTATTTTACTCAAAAAAAGAGATCGATTTGAATATAATTATCTAGAAATGCGTATAAAGACAAGACAAAACACTATCATTTTTATATTTTCCTCGGGTCCTAAGGTCCATTGGAATGAATGTCGGGACACATTTCCAATTTCTTTCGATGTAAAAACACCAAAAATGAAAAGCTTTCAGTTGAAATTTAAAACTCGCTGACTATGGCCACCCCTTGTAAGTTACTATAAGTATCATTATGCTTGATATTTTAAATGATATTAATTTGTAATTACTTATTTTTGTCAAGTACCATCTACCTCGTCACTTCTGGGAGGGAGGTGGGTGTTCTAGAGGTACAGCCTATTCTAACTAGCGTGGGAAGATTCATTTCAACTAGTGTTGCCCAAAATCGGTCTTGGTCTTGCAAAGTGCAGGACCGCCGACTGTTGCAAGACGAAGACCAAGAATGGTAAAAAAAAAATCGTTTTTGTGAATAAAAATTGATGCGAAATAATTACTAATACTTGACAATTTTAGTTTCTATATGCAAAGAATTTGTATAACCAATATATTTTTGCATTTAACTTTTCCAATTTTTCATTCGGGCTTAGTTAAATTTCCACAATCTGAAAAAAATTACAGCAATGTCTCTATGGCATGACTCTGGCGCAAGACCAAGACCAGGACCAAGACTTAATGCGCAAGACCAAGTCTTGCTCTCGCATTTGGGCAACACTAATTTCAACGCACCCTCGACTTTAATTTTAAACCTTTTTTCCCTACTCTATCTCACCTTTTCGGCTTTACGGGGTTATACCGGTCCAGGGGAGATAGCGGGGGATTTATGCCATTGTTATAAGTCTCCCGCACGGGGACCCAAATTCGTAATCTTCAGTTTATCAAGTTGCCGGGCAACGCATGTTTTGTACACGCCTTAGCCCGCACGGGCACCCTGCCATCTTATTTTATAACTTCCTATACAATTTTAATTATAAAATCCTTTTATTATTAAATTACTCCTCGAACTCTAGACCTCTTCACAAAGGGCCTGACAACTCCTTCCCCCGTTTTGAGGAAGCCATGAAGTTCACTAGGTAAGTGATCTTTATTGTTTACATACTACTCTTATATTCTGTTAATAAATAAGTTGGGATTCCCAACCCCAGTTTATCTTAATTTAAACAGCTTGATATTTTTTTGACAGTTTTACAGTCGATATTTTACCTTGAAAATTTAAGCTACATTGGAATTTTTCTTTTTTTCATGGCGGAGTTGCGATAAGATTAATTACTAACTCCCTCAGGTGACATGTGAAAGATGAAGACAAACGTGGCGACCTCTATCATATCCGTTCAATTAAATTATTAATTCATCCTGTCAAAACTTTCTATAATTACCATATAATTGAGCACATATTTTGCATTTTACAGTTAATATATTAAACACTTGACACATCCGCTTTTAATTGATATTTCTGTATCAACTGTGTTTGATTTCGCATGTTCAGTCTAACTGGATGAAATATGATGCCGATTTATTTAAATAATTTAGTGATTGATTTTGTTGACTGTTTTTTTGAAAATTATTCAGGGAGATGTATGTAATAACCATGGTCTATTTGGTTATAAAAGTTCAATAATTGGCCCCTTTTAAAAGGTGGTGGAGGCTTCGTGGTTTTTATAAGATCGCACCTTACATCATAGGTTTGGTCCAGTCCGTGCCGGATAGTTACATTAATTTGCCCATTTGGTTTTTATTTTTTAACGGTCATCCTGTTTGCCAAACTTATTTGAACTTATTAATCTAATTTTTTATTTATAGAGAAGAAAAAGGAAGAATATTTATAAATTTTTAATATTAATAATTTTATTTCACATCAAATTTATTTTATCTGTTTATATATTTTTTTTCTTTATAATTTTATTCTAGTAGCTGAAGTTTCAATCCGAGCATATGGATTATCATCACGGCTAAAATATTAATAAGTACATCCCCATCATCAATTTGAGCTCTACAGTCCATTACTGGATTTTGGCTGTCTCAAGAGCAGGCGTCCACTAGTTCTTGATTCCAAGAATTCTGGTATCGGCACTTATTCCATCTAACTAGCTCCATCTATCCTTCCTTCTAGCTGGTAGCTTTTTAGTTACGTTAAAAAGCAGGTATTATTTTGCTGGAAGCAATAAACTTTATTGTAGTTACACCCATAACTTTTTTAATACTGATCAAATTATGACAGGAACGAAGTCAGTTTTGAAAATGTAGAGAAACGATAGTTCGAATGAAAATTTGTAGAACATTTGATTGGAAAGCGAGTATTTTGATGATCACACGAGCTATTTACTTTTTTTTCTTCCATTGTAGGGCTTCCTGATCTCTATCAAGAAGATTGATGTTTATTCTATCATTACCAATTATATGTTTCTAATCCTAATATTTACGAATTCATAAAAATATTTCAAGTAATTGGTGGATTCGGAAGCACTATTGAGGCATTTATTAATTTAAGTAAGAAAACCTTAATTCCATACATCAGAGCTTTTTTTTTCTGAAGAAGGAACGGGTTATTTTTGTTATTCTGCATCATTAACACCTTATTTGGATGTAGTTCTATGGATAAATTAATTTAGTCCTTGTTCTTATGCCGTTTTTCTCAAAGTAGAATTTATTCAAAACTTTTGCTCATGATGGTTTATAAGCCAAGGTTAATATATTTACATAGTGAAGGAAATATCAATTACTTAATTGCAATGTTATGTGGTGGCTTAAGTCTTGTCTATGGTGGAGGACTGGATAAACCTGTTCTCCTAGGTGGGTGAAGGTGGACACTCCAGGTAGTTTACCTTTTGGTGCCAAGGTCATTGGTCCTCCGCAGAACTATCTGCTGCCAAACTAGCAGGAGAAGGGACAGGAGAGCTATTCTAAAATAATCTTGCTATTATTATAACCTTCCCTTACATTAGTTAGGCCAATTCCCTAAACTCAGCGAAGAGGTAATCGATGAAATCTTTCGAGTCTAGTTTATAGACGGATCCTATGCCATCGATGAGTTCAGCTCTCAGTTTTGGGAACATTTCCTTACTAACATAATACAGATATGAATAATTTTCATCAGTATTTAGATGAAATTCAAATTCGAATTTTCATTCCATATTTATTTTACAGTTTCAAACCAACATTCTCTGTCCCTGGCCACTTTCATCCAGTTTGTTCCTGCTTTGCGGACAATTATATCATTCCAGGGTATATAGTCATCCTATGCACCTCACTTGGTCTATCGTAGTCCACACGGTAAGGGGTGCCCACCCCTCTCAAGATATTTTATTTCTCTCTTCTTCTTAATAAGAATTTCAATAGTCGTAGATTATATACGATTACACATCCTGCGGTCTGTCCATGCTTCCACTTGTCTTTTGATTTGAAACTTTCCATTTTGAAAATTCATCACCCGTCGAAATTTCCCTCCATCAAAAATTGAAAACCCAGTCAAAAAGTGCCCCCCTCATAAATTCCGATGGTGCAAGTTGCGCCATGAAGTTTCCCTTCACTTAACATTTTTTTTTTTTTTTTGTTTTTGTTCTTCCCTACCTCGCCTTTTAGGCTATACGGGATTTTCCCGGGCCGGGGGGTGAGGGCGGGGAATTTAAAATCCCCTCCGGCACCGGGACGCGAACTCGTACTTTTTATATCATCTCAAATCTCTGTTCAAAACTAGCGGTGCTGTTACACACGCTTTAGCCTATTCGGCCACCCCGCCCCCTCCCTTCACTTAACTTCACGTAAACTTGAAGTTTACCTTCTGGACACCTCCGCACTCGGTAATGCATTTAGACCACCTATCGTATGGCTGGTCAGATGCCCAGCCCACCTCCTATTTTGATTTTCAGACTTCCTTATATTTTATTTTTTAAATGAAAAAGGATACCTAGGATCTTTGTATTTTCTCTCCTTTTGATTCCTATCATACTCCTCAAACTTTCCTTATCATAGTTTCCAATTTTTCCTGCTCCTTCTTCGTTAGTGCCCAAGTTTGAGCTCCACGTATGATAGTGGAGTAGATACAAAACTGTAGCACCATTGCTTTTAAGTCTATAGTAAAATTACTCATATAATATGTTCTCCAAATTTTATTTGCTGTTCGTCTGTATTTGCAAATATTTTGGATTTTTACTAATATATTTGAAGACCATATATTTTACTTTTATCGATCAATTCATAGACTATAATTAATATTCTGGTTTTACAAAAAGCCAATAGACACCATTAAACTCTAAATTGTTGAAGTAACTGCTGTTTAATGTCTTTTCCTTCCCAATCTAGTTCCTTAAACAGTTTATTAATCAGCCAGTTGAAGAGGATCGATGACATAAGGCATCCTTGTTTTGCAACTTTTTTTTAGTTAATTTTTTCCTATCTCCATCAAGAATAACAAAACTTTTCCCTTTTATATATTGCTTTCAATATTTCTATATTCAAATTTTCTATTGGAAGTCTACGCTTGTTTTTTTTTTCAAGAACAGACCTATACATTCTTATTCACAGCTTGGTAAATTGGAGTTTTAATTGTTTATTATTTTCTTCTCGCCAAAAAGTATTTTATTGAAAAAAAAATAAGTTTTACAGTGGTTAAACCTTTTTCATGGGGTGAGATGGAGGGAGAGGACAGGGTAAATACCATAGGGTAGAGCAAGGACAAAGCTTGAGAAAGATTTATATTTTATGTATATTATATTTTATGTATATTATATTTTATGTACTTATATATAATTCTTGAAAAATATAATGGAGGATTATACCAAAAAAGATAAAAATTGAATTATTTTTTGGAGTAGAATTTTTTTCGGAATAAAAAACATGTTATTCTAATACAAATTCAAATTCTGTAATATAATCTGTTGTGAAGAATTTTCGATTAGTTTGGTAATCGATACAAGCAGAATATTTTCTTCCAATAATTCTCAGCACCAACTCCAACAATCTGTTATTGATATAACTGAGGATTACAATTTAGAAAGATAAAAAAATCTCAAAAAACTCTGCTTTAGAGGATAACTGTAAATATGATTTCTTAAAATATTTTTGTTTTCTTCGTTTACACTTGTCAAACGATTGTTTAACGCATCAGGATAATGAGCTCGTGAACCTTCACCTCAATATTAACATGTTTATTTATTTATTTGTATTAATTTATTTTATGGAAATAAATCCAAGGATACAATAACTGTTAGAAAGAAAACAAGACCAGTGACGTTTCGAATCTTAAATGAAAATAAACATTAAGTGGAATGTTGATAAGGTCAGCCATTGCATATTTTTATATTTTGGTCCTCTTATATTTGGTTCTACTACTATAAATAGGGCTTTCTACAATTTTAAATATTTCATAAACGTGTGCCCTCATCCTAATGTTATTTTATTTTTGCGTTTGACTTGATTTTTCAGGTATAAAAGATGGATTCTGTAAAAAGAAAAAAATCTGTTTTTTAGAATAATAATGTCACGAATAAGTGACCGACAAAAAGAAGATTTTTGTCTAAATGAAAAACTGATATATTTTTTAGAAATATAAAAACAAAAATAAAATTGTGTAATTAGGTGATTAACAAGGTAGCAACATAAGCCAACAGAAAAAAATAAACATTTATTTTCATACCTTGAGTCGTCCTTGAATTAATTTTTCTCTCTCGCCACCGAAGGTATTCTTGCTGGAGGTAAAAAAAATTACTCTCAGCATTGATAACTTTGACACTCGCATTTAATCTTTTAGACATCAAGGAACAAATTTGGTTCCGTGTCAGTCTACCTGTTGTATTTACGGGCGTTGCACTTGCTGCCGTTAATCTGGTTTTCATGATTTTTTTGTAGGTCGTGCGGTTTGGTACATGGATGGTCTCATACCGATTGATCGAAAAATATGTTATACTATGATACAGGCTGAGGAGGGGAAATCGGATTGTAGTATAAAAATAAGCGTTATGAAATACAATAACAAAACTAGCCTTTGTTCTACGAGGATTACGTAATCCTTGACAATATCGACTGGGAAGTGTTCCGCCGATCCGATGACTAATTGCAAAGCTAGCAATAGTTCTCAAGACTACGAGGCACACGTGATGGGATCTTACGTCATAGTTTTCTCGTCTCTTTCTCAAGGCAGCTTGGAACTAATCCTTTAGAACAGTCTGTATGTTTTAGAAAATCGTTTTTAAATATAATAAAAAAAATATCTTGATGATATATAATGGGGGATAAAAATTCAGGACGCAGTCTTTTTTTATAATTTTTTTTATTTATGCCAACGTTTCAACCTAAACATGTGGGTCATCTTCAGGGCGTGGTTTGAGCAATGAGTACTTTAACACCCTCAGTGCTCATACCACGCCCTGAAGATAACCCACATGTTTGGGTTGAAACGTTGGCATAAATAAAAAATTAAAAGATTTTTATAAAAAAAGGCTGCGTCCTGAATATTTATTCCCCATGATATGTAGAACAGTCGACTAACTTCCTTCAATAATTGATGACATATAGTTATTTAGAGTATCAATATTGTATTATTTTAGTTCTAGTAAAGACATTAGTTTTTCCTAGAGAAAATATGAGCGCGACAAGAGCAATATCTAGGATAGATAAGACTATTCGAAAGTGAAAATATAATAATATATTTGTATCAAACCCATGATTTGATAGTTGAATGTCTTTTTAGAGTCTAAAATTTAGAATTTTTCTTTCACCTTCATACCACATTGAAACGACTAGAAACAGCCTGACGTTTTCGACTATTGCAGCACTTACTAGACAAATGCTCTAAACTTCCAACTATTTACAAAAGACTCATATATATTATTATAATAAAGCCTATTTGGACTTGAGAGATCGAGCTTTGGGGCTCTTCTAAACCATCAAATACCTCTCGTATCCAATCCTTACAATCCAAAATCCTTCGTAAAATCCTCAATGCTCCCTACTTTGCCACAAATAAAATCATCCATAACGACCTTAATGTACCATATGTTTTCGATTTAGCTCAATACCTCACCTACCTATCCTAGATTTAGCTCGATACCTATCCTTCCATAATAAACTTCTGAACCATTCGAACCCTTTTGTTTCGGAATAGAAATATGATTGGAGTGCTACAAATTGATAATTTCTCTTCATGTAGTATATTTCATGTTACTTGCTTCATATTTACTTGTTGTATTTATCATATAATACAGTTGTAAATTTCAATAATAAAAAAAAAATGTCAACATTGGGGTCATACTACATTTCTAGGGTAGGGTGCAGTTTATGTACAAAGAATTGACTCATCTATTCAACGCATTTTTGTTGCGCTGATATATACATATGTATGCATTTTTAAAATAGAAAATTAATATTTTAAAGTATATTAATTGAACTAATAAAAATATTGATACTGCGAAGAACTATGTATCATGAAGTCTCTCCTTCCAATGAAGAGAAGTAAGGCAAAATTAATTTATATCTTCTTGACCCGAGATCAATCGGGCCTAATGTTTAATTCAGTGACCTGATTGGACAAAGTGCCTATTCACTGATTTATATATAGTCTCTTCACCATTACGATATCTGATGTTAATATCTCAGAAGTAAACCATAAGGTGTGTTACATTACAGCAAATATTTTAATTGACTATTACTTACTTACTCACTATACTATACAACTCTAAACTAATTGACAATTAGTTTATAGAAAATGAGTATTTTTATTTTGTAAAAAATTATTTAGTGCATTGTAATATTTAGTATGCAGCCATTCTATACATAACCACCATACTTTTTTATTTACTAGTGATACATGCTGGTTAACATTTCAGGGCAACAAGCTCCATTTTCAAATCCATTATTAACTAAAACCAATGAATAATAATAACTTTAAATATACTTCACAAAATTCTTGTTATAATTTTGTATATAATAATAATTGAGAAAAGTTACCATGTCAATTTAAAACGCACAAGATAAACCATCTTTCAAGTAAATCAAACTACTATCATAATACATTAAAACATATCTTCACATTCTCAGAACAAGTTATCTGATTTGTCCACTGATGATAGACGAAGTGTATTGGGGATATGAATATATGTGTTTTAATGTATTAACAAGCAGCAATAATTCAATTGACTTGATTTATCTTTTCTATATTGGATTTTGCAAGGTAGCATGTCTTAATTATTATATTAAGAATTATAATAGAAATATTGTAAAATATGGTTCTGAAGATGGCATGGTTTAAAATCGAAAATAAAGAAATAAAAATCAAATCCGTTAAAAAATTTTTTCTTGGAATTTTTTAAAATAAGTTGATGATTTTATTAGGAGTTTATTTTTGATCATAAGTGATAAAAACCGTATCCTGATCATTATTTTTCAATGCATTTATTACTACTAACAATAATTATTATTTTTGAGTAATAAGAAATTTCAATTTTTTTATAATTTCAATGACATATTTTGAGTCTGCTGTAAGTAGGTGGAGAATATTGTTATCAACTATCAGCAACTGAACATCTTTATTTCCGAAATTCATTAGAAATTTTGGCTTAAAAAAACAAAAATTATATATATATATATATATATATATATTATATATATATATATATATAAACTGCCTCACTACATGGGGCTGGAAGAGATTAGTTTTAAGTTTTAAAATACCATTTTTTCAAAGTGTTAAAAAAATAGAATTCCTTCAGTAACACATTCAAAAATCAAAAACTAAAACAAAGGATATACTAACCTTTGCAGTCCAATTTTAACGATTTTTTTTTTCAGGAGAAGTAAACTTTAAAATAACTACAACAACAATATCAACGAAAAAGTGTATACTTTTTGAGTTATTCTGAAATCAAATTAACCACTCTCTATAACTTTTTTTCGTTGAAAAATGTTGTATAGATAAATTTAAAGTGCGTCGAGAAGAAGACTTTAGCCAAGTTTCATTGAAACCGGTATATTCATTTAGGCGTTACAGTCAATTCCAATACAAGTTTTTCGGTCGCCATCTTGAAAGTAAAAGGCGGATAGTAATGCCGATGTAGGAGGATCATCCTCGGGTGACCTCTGACTTTAAATCGATATTTGAAAACATCGGTCCAGTAGTTTCGGAGGATACGCGCAAACAACGGACGGCGGACGGACAAACAATTTTTATTCGTTTTTCGAATTGTACGTATCCTGAAACATAAAACCTCAAATCTTGAGGGGATTTAGGTTTTTGAATTTTTTACTCAACTAAAATCGTTCATTATCGAAAATAATAAACCAAAATGAATAATTAAATATGTGATTTGCAGTAGATAGAATCTTGGTTTACTCGTAATAAACTCCACGCAAGCTTCATTAGAATCGCTTTCAGAGAAGAAACGCATGAGAATTACAAAAATTACCACGATTCAAGATACTTTCTATGTATACGCAAGGTATTGAAGAGAATTTCCTTATTTCTCATGAGGTTTCTACACAGACCGTCAGATGGATTCAAATATTTTATAGCGTTCTTTCAATATAGAAGGTTACTTTAACTAACCCAAATATTTGATTGTCCTAATTGCTGCTTACTATCAGATGGTCACCGTTACTATTTTTTTCCGTGACACTCCTTTTCACGAAAACACAACTCTGATATATGTTTCTTACCGATAAAGTTTTTGTCAATATTTACTTCGGAAATATTAAAAATATCTAGCGATAATTTTACTGAATTTCAACTTTAATAATTTTGTAATTCATTAAAATTTCTTAATTATAATTAATTCATTGATTAAAAGCCATTTATTGTTTCTGAGCTAATATCTGAATTTGTAACTCGAACTTTTTTTTTGGCTTATTATACCATTGCAATCGACCAACGAATTCAAAAACTTAACCCCGCTTCAAAATTTGAGATTTTACGTTTAAAAAGCATGGCATTCAGGACTAAAGATCGACTTCATCCTTTAAATAAAAGTGGGGTCTATTCGATAGAATGTTCATGTACTGTTGTTTATGTCACTAGCGGATCCAGGATTTAATTTTGGGGAAGGGCTTCAGCCCGAAACCTTTTTTTTTTCATAAAAATAACGATAATTATTTTGGAAAAACAGAAAGAAACTAACTACCTATATGAAATGGTGTTTAAGTTATTCCTTCATTCATTCATTCATGTATGGCACAACATCCCGTTACCGAGACTGGGCCTCCTCCAGGAGCCTCCGCCAGTTGGCTCTGTCTTCTGCTGCAGCTCTCCAGTTCCGCACACCAAGCAGGGTTCTCGCATCATAGGCCACGTTGTCCAACCATCTCGTCCTCGGCCTTCCTACCCGTCTTACGAGGTGCAGCTCCTCCATCATTATTTTTTTTGGTATTTCAAGGGTGCTCATTCTGGCCACATGCCCTGCCCACCTTTGTCTGGCCAGTTTAATATACGTGACTACGTCGATGTCTGCATAGAGAGAACTGAGCTCCCTATTTTTTCTTTTCCTCCAGACATCACCCTCCTTTACTGGACCATAAATCCTTCTGAGGACTCCTCGCTCAAAGACACTCAGCTTCATCTCATCCCTTTTAGTCATCGTCCAAGCCTCTGAGCCATATGTCAAAACAGGCCAAACAAGGGTCTTGTATATGATCAGCTTGGTCTTCTTTGAGAGGTACCTACTTCTTAAGTGTCGGCCAAGTCCAAAGACACATCTATTGGCAGCCGTGATCCTTCTTTGTATTTCTTGAGCCATGTCATTCTTGCTATTAATTTCAGACCCAAGGTATACAAAACTTTTCACTCTCTCAAACTTAAAAGAACCTACCTCAAATGGAGAGTTCAGATCCACTCACCGCCAACTCTCATATACTTAGTTTTCCTCTCGTTGACTTCTAGACCAAGTGGTCTTGCAGCTGCTTCAAGGCTTATAAACGCTTCTCTGAGAGCCCGTTCAGACCTACCTATTATGTCAATATCATCAGCAAAACCAAGAAGCTGTGTCAGGCGATTGAAGATTATATCTTTGGTCTGAATACCGGAATCTCTTACAGCTTTCTCCTCTGCCAAATTGAACAATAGACAGGGAGGGCATCCCCTTGCCTACCCCACTGCTCACTTTAAACTCTTCGGAGTCGTCAGAACCGACGCGTATTCTTTATCTCGAGCTGTCCATGGTCATCTTGATTAGGCGTACGAGCTTCTGAGGGATGCTTAGCTCCTCCAAGGCACAGTATAGTTGCGTTCTATCAACGCTGTCGTATGCTGCTTTAAAGTCCAGGAATAAATGGTGGGTGACTACCTTACGCTCCATAGTCTTTTCTAGGATCATCCTCAGAGAGAACAGTTGATCAGTCGTTGAGCGTCCTCTTCGAAATCCAGCCTGATATTTCCCCAGTTCCTTTTCAGAATACGGGAGGATCCTCTCAAAAAGAATGTTAGAGAGCAGCTTATAAGCACAAGAAAGGAGTGAGATTCCTCGATAGTTAGCGCATTCTGTTTGATCTCCTTTCTTATGTATTGGGCAGATAATGGCTGTTGCCCATTCCGTAGGCATAGCTTCCTTCTCCCAGATGGTCAGCATTAAATCATGCAGAGCTTTCTTGAGTTCTTCACCTCCACATTTCAACAGCTCTGACTGGATTCCGTCCGGGCCTGGCGCCTTTCCATTTTTCAATTTCCTCAGGGCGTTTTCCATTTCCTCCTCATCCGGGGGTTCAATAGAATTCAGGGAGTCTTCCTTCATTACACCTACTTCTCCAGGCACCGTTCCTCTGTTTAATGCGCCTTTGAAATGTTGTACCCATCTCCTTAGTACGTCATCTTTGTGGCTTAAAAGAGTTCCATTTGTGTCTTTGCATGCCGTCACTCTGGGCCTAAAAGCTGCCCTACCCTCGTTTATTCTCTGAAAGAACAGGCGACTTTCATTTTGGCCTCCTTAAGTTATTCCTTAAGTACTTTTAAATGTAATTACACGAACAATAATACTTTAAGAGGTATTTTTTAATTTTCTTTTCCCATAAAAAATGGTTATATTTTTCCATTTTGGGGGGGGCTGCAGCCCGAAAGCCCCTCCCCCCCCCGTAGATCCGCCCGTGGTTTATATCGAGCAGACGGAAAGAAAACTAAAACGCAGAATTAAAGAACACCTCTCTGGGCGTACGTAAATTCGAAATATGAATACAACTTTTTTTGAACGTTCGCCGTCCGCACATTTTTTCCGAAACTACTGGACCAACTACCTGGTTGTTATTGTATGGTTATTTTAAAGTTTACGATATTTCCTGAAAAATCATCTTTAAAATCGGACTGCAAAGGTTATATATCGTTACTGTAGTAATTCTATTTTTTTTTTTTCTTTTAGCAAATTACTAATAATGAAAAAAAAAAAGTTGTTTAGGCCAATAATAGGAATCATCTTTTATTTATTGTTCTTTGGTACTAGAAAGAACTTATGAATGTTACTTCAGATGTATAATTGTTTGAAAATAATAAAATATTATGAAATAAATTGCAGCGTTCTTTCTTAAATAGTCAGCATTAATATATCTATTTCAAATTTTAAAAATAGTGTTCTTAAGAAAATTGGTTTCAATAATATTCAGGCCGAATGAAATCTTTGTTTTGGCATTTTTTTTACCGGCCCGTGATTTATTTATAGTTAAGACTAGACATATAAACTCGAGAGGAAGAGTGGTACCGGTTTTAGACCCACGAAAAATTTCTTAAGATTCAGAAATCTTTTTCTTCTATTACGTTTTCCAGTCAAATAACTTAATTAATTTTTCTCTTCTTGTTTTTGCTTAAATATTTAGTACGTGTGGGGAATTTAATTGTACGATACAAGATTTGTTAGCCGTCCTTCCCCTTCCAACTTGTAAAAAAAAAAAAAAAATTAAATAGCAATAAAAATAAAAATCAAACATCTGAATAATTGAATACAGGGATAGGTTGGTTGTCAATACTTCAACATTCTGAAAGAAACTAATTACGAACATTTATTCCTCCCCTTCTGACTATATATAGAATAAAGAGTATATAAAATTGTTATTAATTAATATAAAGTTAATATTGAATAAATAATATAATATAAATTTTAAGACTACTGATTCAGGATATATTATTTATGATCAGGATTTATGTTATCTTTTCTTTTTCTTTTTTAAGTGAAAACTTCTTTATTAGGCGCATTTTAAACTTTTTTGTGGAGAGTGATTTAGGTTGAGCCGTCAGATTTCTAAAGTGTAACGCTCGGGTAAAGTCGGTTTTTCGGTAGGTCTAATTTTTTTTTATATGGATTAAAATATGCCAATAACTAAAAATCGGACCTGCATATCATCCTCTCTGTAATGTGCTATAATTCAAAATTGTATCTTGACGGAAAACAAAAATATAGTGTTAAAAACCAAATATATATACATATACACACACACACACACACACACACTATATATATATATATATATATATATATATATATAATTCTTTCTTAATCCCAATAATATAACACTTGGACAATTTATTTGTTTATTTATTTGTGTTAAACGCCTTTTACTGTAACTGTGTTACATTTTAAGGCCTTATTGAAAAAGTTTTCATGTTTTGTTGTAACAATAATTATTAAATGTATCAGTAAAGGTGATGGGGCTCACCCATTTTTGTGTTTATAAGTGCATTATTACTACTTGATAACTAACTTACTAGCTAACTTATTATCTAAGATTGAAACAAGACTGAGTTTTGCCACTGAACTGGAGCCGGTGCTGGAGTTAGCGTATTGAAAAGAAGATTTGGAAGTGCTTTCAAAGAGTCCATAAATTTTACATGTCGTTTTAGAATGAACTGTTCAATCGTGGGAAGTTCAAAGATTTCATGGAGCTGATCTACCTTTAATTTTTTTAATGAAGTGGACCGAGTCATTTTTCTCAATCCACTAAGTCAGTAAGATGTGTGAAGAGTAGTGCGTCGTACATCAAGGTAGGTCGTAAAATGCTTATATATATTAGTAATTTAAGTCTAAGTGACAGTGTTGGGGAAGTCAGAAGATGTTGGAGTCTATATGTTTTCAGTCTTACAGATTTGATTTTGTTATAAATGTGAGTCGACAGTTTCATATGTCGATCTAGCTTAATGCTAGACGATGGAGCGAGACGGTGGTTGAGTTGTTTCTCCAATATTAAAGATCTTTCGTAGCCTACTACTAATAGTCTTTTGAATACTAGTGAGAATACTACACAATCAGTTTTTGAGCTGTCTTCACTTTAATATTTAAAGATTTCATACTTAATATGACAAATAACACTAAAATAATGCGAATATACGATCTTCGCATATTTCAGTTATCATAAATCTATTGTTTTATTTTTCGAGTATGATACTGGCTTTATTATGAGTATCAGTACGAATATCAGTCGGAGCAAGGTTTACCAGAGTAATTTAAACACAATTATAATTGTATATATTGTAAATGTGATTACTTTGTGAATATACACCAAAAATGTGCACAATCATAATTATACATATTGTAAGTGTTATTACTTTGTGAATATAGAATAGAAATGAATATCTAAATTTCATACTATTAATTCCGTATTGTTGATGTTTTTACTTCCACCGTGTGGTCTTAAGCACACATTGTAATTTTTTTTTTCATTGTGAAATTGCTCTTATTTATTTAGCGATACGTTTACTGGTTATTTATATATTTTGTTTGAATAACTTCATATATTGGCCTTATTAATTAATATATTAAATCATAACTTTATTGGATTGTATGTATTGTATATTTTATTTTGTGTATATGATAAACAAACACAAATAACTTGATGTAAAACAATATTTTATAGCCTTAAAGTATTTCATTTATATATGTCTTTATAATTTATTTATTGTTTGAATGCCTCTACCCCGATTTTTTACTAACGATATCTGTGAACAAATCGGTTGCTTTTTGCGCAACAAAAGAAACAGGTTTTGTCATAGTACAGCGCAAAAATAGCCCAAATGATTTTGATGAAACTTTTCTCTTCTATTCAAAGACCTATCAATTTTCGTACATTTTACGGATTTCAGAGAAAAAATTTCAAAAAAAGTTAAAAAGAAAAGAAAATGTTTTGGGACCTATCTATATGGCAATATATACATTATATAGTAAATTTTATATAGAATCTTTTGAAAGGTTATTAAATTTCAGGCAAAAAAAATTGTCTAAATCGGATCAGTTTTAGCAAAGTATATTGAATTTTACAGGCTGGTTTTAATGGTTATTTACTATTAGTTTATTAAAGAAATTGTATTCTAATCATCTATTTAATCGATTTCCAGTAAAATTAATCTAATTCAATTGTTTATTTTCCTAATGCAGGTGTTTAAATTTATATAAATTGGTCTAAGATCGGTATGAATATCGTGTGAGTGAGCACACCAGATTTTAAAAAGAAAAACATAATAAAATAGATTGATTTTAGGAGCATAGGTTATTGTGCATCTATTTGTTTCCTGAGTTGATCACAATGTGAATTGTAACCATAAAAGAATATGGTTAATTGAAATAAATTATATGGACGGAGTTGGTCGGGGATGCGTTCAAATAAATACTATAAATTAGAAGAGTATTTTATTAGTTATGCTGATGTTTCGACCCAATAAATAAATAAATAATTAAATTATAAATAAACAAATAAATTATAGTTCTTCAAAATTCAAAGGAAATCCATTCGTTCCATTTTTCTGAGATATTGTTATCATTAAAAGAAGTATGTAGCAGAAGATGGTAAAGGTGATAGTGATCGAGAAGGCAGTGGGTCGTTTACACCGGTCGGCTGCTGCTTACTCATGAAGGTTGACTGTCAAGGCTGTTCCTTCTGCAGAATGTCCTTGACCTCATTACCATCAACTCCTCTTTCAGGATCCACAACCATAGGTAATATATATTGAAATAAAAATACAAATACATAAATGCAATTAAATTAACTAAGAAACTTATTTTTCTTCTTTTACCCCCTACATAGCCCTTACAGTAAGGGTTGGTTATCCAACAGGTCTGCCTGTTCTAACCATAGTGGGAAGGTCGAGATTTCTTCCGTGGGAACACTACTTGAATATTTTGAAGTCCGAGGCGGATATTCTTTCGACACTTTTTTTTTTCATAGCCCCTTTCTACTTATTTTTGTCTTTAATCCTTGGATTGTCTTAATAATGCACCTTTTACTGCTTAAAAGCATTGTAAGGTTTATTTTTAGGTTTTTGTCGTTTCTAAGTATTTCGCTCTCCATATGTAATATAAAGGTGATGGGGCTCACCTCAGGCTTGAGTTGACCTTATCCTCTAGAGCTTACAACTAAATTAAAATATCGATATCATGTGATTTGTTGCCAACGTTTTGGAATTTTGGCTGGTAACAAATTGTTAAAAAGAGGTTTTGCCAATTGTTGGAATTTTTCGAAAAATGATTTTTTTCGTTTTGCGAAAAATTCTTTAATTGTTGATAAGGTGAGTGTTGTTTGTATATCTACTGTCTTCTTTCTCTGCATCGTGGTTCCTCTAACAATTTTTCTAATTATTCCATTTTGGAAATATAGTAATCTTTTCAGAGTTGTTTTGCTGATGTGTTCGAACAGAGGTGCACCATACAACAGAGCCGGCCGTATTATACTTGTATAGACTAGAAGCTTTAGGCGTAAAGATAGGTTTGTTGTCCGAATTAAATTTTGGAGTCTGTATGTCTTAGATCTTACTGTTTTAATTTTTTTGTCAAAATGTCTAGTAAATTTTAAATGTCTGTCGAAGTGAATACCGAGATATGTTAAGTCAGTCGATAATTTAATACTGGTGTTGTTAATTTTGAATTCCTTTGGTATTTTCTTTTTTCCTTTTTGGTATAGCATGTAACCATGTTTTCGGAAAAAAATATTAAAAATTATCTCTTAAAGTATTATTGTTTCTTGTAATTAAATTTAATAGGAATTCAAAAATCATTAAAACACCATTTCATAGAGGTAGTTAATATCTTTCTTTTTTTCTCAAAGCAATCATCGTTATATATATGAAAAAAAAACCTTTCGGGCTGAGGCCCCTCCACCAAAATTAAATCCTGGATCCGCTCGTGTACATAAGTATCGCCAGTTACTTTTTTGCCACTTATTTAGAAATGTTAGAGATTTGTTTAAAACCATAGATTTAATAAATTATTACGATTGTACTATTCGGATTCGGCCTTTTTACAACAAATACGGACTGAAGCCGGGATAAGGGGATATGAAAGCCGTACGGAATTCGATATTTCTGTTTATAATCCCATAATTCCGTTATTTTTCATTGGATTTCGTTATTTATTCGTTTTATACTATCACTACTGAATATACTGACGATCAAGGCATAGGATGAATAAAAAAAAACCTACTTACATTATCTAAGTACCGAATGTCAATTTATTCATCATCCAAAAATAAAATTAGAACATCATTATATAAATAGACAAACACAAAACGGTTCAGTCCCTTTTACTCCTCTATTATTCAACTGATTTTCTTCCTTCTTCTTTTGTTTAATAGATACTGATGTGCTTTAGTGTTATCAACAAATAAAAATATTAAATAGTATGGAAATAAAAATATAAACGGTAGTTTGTTCAAAACGGCTAATTTCCGAAAGTTCTTTTCAAATTTTTTTTAAATTTTGAAACAACGTAGTAATAATATTTAGAAGTGTTTTTTTATACGTTTCATTATGATCAGGCCTTTCCTTTCGAAATGGCGGCCGAAAAACGTGATTCGCTTTAGACTGTAGCGGCAATACGGCTTCAACGATTTCAATGAAACTTGACTTAAGTCTTTCCCTTGAAACCTTTATAATTTATTTATGTAACATACTTTGCCGAAAACAACCTGCATAATTTTTTATGATGAATTCAGTATTTTATTTGCGAATAACTCAAAAAGTATACATTTTTTTATTGATAACACCAATATTTATTTGAAAGCTTTCTTGATTTGTTGACTAAACAATGACAGAACATTCATAAAAAGAACATAGTTTACAGAGAAGTTCTGAATAAAAATGGATTTAAAGTGAATTGAAATTGTTAATTTAAATTTATGTTTTACTTATGTGATGATAACACACATAAATTAAAATGGAAATTAAATATTTTTGAATGAGTCTATTTTGTAATGCTTATAAATAATTTTAAGTAGTTTAAGCTAGAATTTTAATTGAAATTGAAATTTTGTTTATATTAATAAATGATGATTTTTAAATCGTGATTTACTCTTTGTTTATTTAATTTATTTTTTATTTAATTATATGTTTTCCTCAAATTTTTAATGGCTATGGTCGAATTTCGACCACTTGGCGAACACTAGTAAAATTAAATTTGCAATTTGTTAATTGTTTTGCAAAGGAAAAATTTTATTGTGGGCACTAGCGTCCCATCGTAGAATATAGATCAGCTTATGTGAACTGAATATGTAGCATATGTATCTCTTGGCCACCGTCTACGTAATCATCGTGGGGACTATATGGGTGTCTTGTGCTTTTAACAATTTATGTCAGTGGGTTCATGTATTAAGTCGGTCCGAAGGACGGAACTTAATACATAAATCCTTTTTCTTTTATTCATTTTTATTTAGAATGTCCGTACCTTCACGTTTTGGTATGTTACCTTGACATGGATGATGAATATATACAAATATGTCGTGCGACGCATTGAGAAACCAACCATGAATAGTATTTAAAAAAAAAAATGGTTATTCGTATGTAAAAGATTCATTCAAGCTGTAATTTCCGCATTATTTTACTGTTTATAATATTTATATTTTAAAAATATATTTATATAAAAAAAATGTTACGATGTGGTTAACAGTTATTTAATTTTATTTTTGCACGTTTCAATTAGATGTACCCTTTAGAATACTTTAAATTTTTAACACACATGGGTAAATATTATAACCAATACTGTATCAACATTTATTTATAATAATCCTTTTATTTCTAGAAATTATTTGTAAGTGAATGCAACACAGGGTTTTGAAAGTGGGAGAAATCCCGAAACGTCGACAAAAAGAACACGTGACAATTACATTTGCTTGCATTCAAGCAAGTTTCTATTGCCAACCTCCTACACATTCGCACACCCTTGTTCAGGAGTCAATACTGTTTACAATTTTCTCAATAGCGTTGGAAATCGAAGAATTTTAGAAAAACAATATCTAATATAGAAATTCGTAGAAAATAATGGAGAGCGACGAAACATAATTTGTGAAAATTAATATTACTTAACGGAAATCACATGTTTTCAAGGAAATTAAATGAAATTTCCTAACTAAATGTAAACTGTTAATGTTTGAAAAAAAAAATTTAAATCGACCTAATCAAGACAATGACATTTTAAAAAAACTATTTATAGTACTTCGTTCTATAAACTATTTATAGTTCTTGTGAAAGAAGAAGTGAAATATAAAAATATTTCATGGATATGTTTATAACTTTAAATATATTTACTATAGTTTAATAACTCTTGATCTAATAATATATTTAAATAGTTAGGTATCTATCATCCGTTTATTCCGAAAAATCATCATGTAACCTTTTAGAAAATTAAATTTTCTTTTAGTTTCACCCGAGCTCGCCCGAAGCTTAGAACATGCTTCCATACGTTACATGAGCTTAATGTAATACGGACTCCGACAATATTATATACATATACATATGCGGTCTTCATAAATGTTTTCGTTGGTATTATTTAATATTTAATTGTATAGATTACAACAATGTAAATATTAAAATTTGTATATATATATGAGTGTTCTTAAACAAATTAAAATACTCACAATAAAATATAGATCAATATAGCGTTTATAAATTCTACTTTAATTTCCTCTTTATCTGAAAATATCAATTTCTGCTAAGAAGATGGTAAGTGAAAGTTGTGTGATGCGTCACCGCACCAAATTTATTTTTGTTTTTTATAGTACCATCAGTCCATCAAGGGACAATTTTCTGATAATATATTTTTAAAATACAAATATATTTATCTTTATCCAACGTTTCTCTGATAATTATCAGTTATATTATAATTTAATCGTTTACCATTCACTATAGTTTCTTCGTCATTCGTGTAGTTTCTTAGAAGAATTAATGACTTATTTGACAGGGCTAGATTTCGAGAGATCGAAAAGTGAAAGTTGCTTTTAAGTAAAATTAGATCAAGGAGGCTACACCTGACCTTAAAATAGTGATTTTATTTTTTTGAACTAGTTCTGTGACTTAATTTTTTTTTTTCAAATGTCTAATGTCTAAGCCATTTATTTATTTAAATTTTTCATTAAAGGAATTATTTATTTTGAAAATTGGAACAAGGAATATATTATTCAGTGTTTCTGAAATGAAAACAACAAAACATATTTTTATTTTGTCAGGTAAGTAATATTTATCATAGGACTTCTGTAATCAAGTTTTTAATAACATAGTGTTGAAATGGTTTAGTTACCATAATAGTACATTATACAATATTTCAACTAACATTACCGAACTTCACTAATAACGGTTACAGAAATATATAACTAATTAATTTTCTTTTTATATTAATAGAATTATCTATTTATAAACTATTGATCAAGTCCAGCTGTGGCAAATTACAGACATAACAATTAATTATTCTGTTGTTTCAGTCGTCGACCGATCTAAGTCAGTGGTTTCTATACATACAAATCTTGATTTGTATAATCTCTTATCAAATCCTGAACTCTTTTTTGATAAACAGGGGTATTTTTTAAATTTAAATTAGTGTAAATAAAAGTCTATGGACTCACAACGTCTTAACTTTAACACGATTGTTTATTTATTATTGTATGATATTTACAAACCTTTGAATAGTGGAATTTTTATGAGATTAATTTAAAATAGACCGGTGACATTGAACGTTGTTAAACAGATAAAGACATTATCATTCAAATTTAGAACAGCATTCACTACTGATAAGTTTAACGTCCTTCCGGCATGCTGTGAGTTTACAGAATGATTCGTATTAATTTTTAAAAAATAATAAAATTGTTTACAACTATAGTAACCTACATATTTTGTTTGTAAATCTGAATTAGAAACAGTAGTTATAAAAATAAAGCAAATAATGTTGATCTGAAATTATTTCCTCTTAAAGAGAATTAAACATTCTTTCAGATGAGAGTAGTAAATTTTCAATATCATTAACATTTTTTAAATAATCAATTTACTTAGCAGTAATAACTATTTAGTTCAACCATATGACATTTATCGGTCGCACACTGAATGAGCTCTTGGAGCCATTCAGTCTTGGATACATACATACATACATTGGCCTGAATAGTCTTGGAGCCAGGACCCAAAAATCGACCTGATCGTAGGCGAAGGTTTGATTCTAAATTACGAAAGTGTATGTTATTCTTTAAGTGTAAATTTGATGCTCTACAACTTTGATTCAATGGATTTTTCTTCTAAGAGAACTCATTTCCAAAATAAAGGGCCATTTATAGTAATTTGCATCAGTTTTTGACAAATTTGATAAAAATCAGCGTTGGTTGACCGTGGTTTTGTACCTTACCGCTTAAGCAAATTACAAAGTTTATTGGTTTGACGTTTAACGTTTAACGCAAAATTTAACGTTCTTTAATTTATTAAATGATACATTTTTCGCTTTGATGCATCGTTTAGGAGTTGTAGGTGAAAAAACAAAAAAAAATATCTTTTTTAATTTTTTACTATAAATTAGGCCAATTTTCACCAACATTTTATTGATACGCATTAATTTGACGTTTCGACCATACTAAGGGTCATTTTCAAAACTTGATGTCCCTCCAGACTTGTCCCTCCAGAAATGACGTGGGCGAAGCCCCTATATAACATGACAAGTTAATGTTCACTGAACATATTAATTACAACATTAATGATGAACATATAACGGAGGACTCATCAAGATTTGAAAATGACCCTTAGTATGGTCGAAACGTCAAATTAAATAGCGTATCAATTAAATGTTGGTGATAATTGGCCTAATTTATTGTAAAAAATAAAAAACTTCAAGACGCCAAAATTAGGAAAAATGAACAGAAAAAAAAATCTCGAAAAACTCTGACTTTTTTGGCTGTAAAAAGTTTTCCCTTGGTGAACCACTTTAGCAATTTTGTTTTTTACATGTCTAAACCCATATATACAAGTTAAACAATACAAATTTTTCTCACAATTTCCGCAATGGATTTCCCGTTTCCATTCTCAAATTATTGGCCTAATATTCTTTAAATCAGTTGCCATTTTTGAAAGCAGCGGCTCCGGAACGGCATACAAGGTTCTTTTTACTCAGAATTTCACTTTCATCTCCAGTACTTTTTAACTTAATCATTGCGTTAATAATGCCCTGATGTGAGATAATATGTGAAGAAATGAAAACAATTTTTATTTAATATTTAGAGTTGGTTTGCTGGTATTTTATGTTCAAACCTAACGGTATTTGCAAGGCAGAATTAGTTACTTCTTGTGAATCCTAAGACAGCTAAAACATCGATTTTTAAATATATTCATAGTTGTTACGACATTTCAAGCAATTTTGGTCCATTTCTCAAAGCTCTCGAAAAAACAGATATACCCCTTAGTTAACAAAGGTTTACTTCTAAAAACCGTTTTCATACCTTGCCCCAACCTATCACCACGGAAGTTATTTAAGATTTAACAAGCGGGAATGTTGAATTTAGAGTGACTACCATTACTTTATATTTATTTAATTTTTTTTTACTACCGTGTTCGAGTTACTATCAACCCAGATTTTGACTAAATAATATTAGTTTACCATACTGACCAAATAACAAACATATAACGAGTTTAATAGTTAGTTTAAAAAGAAAAATCTTTTTATTATTACATACATGTTATTTTATATATTTACATTTTATACAATATGTCGTTATAAAATAGGTAATAATTTATATAATATCTAAACAATGTAATATTTACAATACAAAGCATAAGACATGGATTTTAAACATTATATTGGTATCACGAATATTTATTTTACGTGAAATACCCGATTTTTCAGCCGTCTTAGGATTCACGAAAAGTACCTAATTCTGTCCAGCACATATTGTTAAGTTTGAATATAAATATTGGCAGCTCTAAATATAAAAAATATGGCTTCATTTCTTCTCCTATCATCTTGTGAGCATTTATAATACCCTGATGTGTCAGGGTATTATAAATGCCACAATTAAGTCAAAAAATGACTGGATATGAAGGAGAAACGATGTTAGTTTGTCACTAATGCACTAAAACGTCCAAATTGTAACTTTTGTTTTTTCTCCGAATGTCCAACCGTAGGATTAGCTCGTCCCAGTGTGGGTCGGTGACAATAATATATTTGATTTACAAAAGCTAAATTTTTTTAAAACAATTTTAAATATTCAAGATTTCCTTGCGATCGTAATACTTTAGATAGTTGTGAAAATTATTTGTAGAATTCAGGATTTCGTTATTCATAACGATAGACTAACCTTCTATAGCTATTAATGATTCAAATAATTGCTGTCCTGATGAAACAAGATAATGCTGAACGTTATATAAAATAATTCCTTGGTTAATGATTAAAATTTTTTAAAGGCATTCACTACTAGAAATTAAAATTAAATTAGATTGTATAATTGATCCAATTTATCGTGACATATTCTATTGTTTGGAATCATAAATGCCTTGTATTAATAACTTCATAACTTTTGATATTGTCCTGGTGCAGTTGCTCTATGAATCGGAATTTATCAATGAGTCATTCACGATTTATGGCTTGCCACGTGCCATATCTGGACCTCAACCCGGAACTATCATAGCGCCTTACTCATTTACCTGCTCCGTTCACATAGTTATTTAGAGTATCAATATTGTATTATTTTAGTTCTATTAAAGACATTAGTTTTCCCTAGAGAAAATATGAGCGCGACAAGAATAATATCTAGGATAGATAAGACTATTCGAAAGTGAAAATATAATAATATATTTGTATCAAACCCATGATTTGATAGTTGAATGTCTTTTTAGAGTCTAAAATTTAGAATTTTTTTTTCACCTTCATACCAGATTGAAATGACTAGAAACAGCCTGACGTTTTCGACTATTGCAGCACTTACTAGACAAATGCTCTAAACTTCCAACAATTTACAAAAGACTCATATATATTACTATAATAAAGCCTATTTGGACTTGAGGGATCGAGCTATGGGGCTCTACTAAACCATCGAATTCTCTCGTATCCAATCCTTACAATCTAAAATCCTTCGTAAAATCCTCAATGCTCCCTACTTTGTTACAAATAAAACCATTCACAATGGCCTTAATGTTTCTTATGTTCCAGATCCCGCCCAATCCAAATACCTATCCTTCCATAATAAACTTCAGAATCATCCCAATCCTCTGCTTTCTAACGTTGCTTCCTCTTCAATTCCTGATAATAGTTCTTCTGTTTTATCTTCTTCCTTCTTCTTTCGCCCTAGCTTTCAGAATCTGGAGGTCTTCCTGGCGCTTGTCCTCTTCTTTTGCGAGCACCAATATGGGAAGTGAGCGGGCCCCACTGCAGTCTTTCATCCATTTATGAAATCCTTAAAACGCGGGAAATTTTCCTCACTGACTAACTGAGGAAACTCATTTTCAGTGAGGACATAGATTCCTGCGGCTCTTGTCATTGTCGCTCTTAACGTTTTAAACGCGGTGCAGGTCGTGACCACGTGCTCTACAGTTTCCGGAACGCTACAGATTGGGCATAGAGGATCTAAATCAATGCCCAGACCATGAAGTTTAGCTCGAAATCCTCCATGTCCCGTGAGGAACTGGGAAATCCAGTAGTCCGGGAGGACCCACTTTGCCTGAAGCCTCGACTGTACTGTGGGAAAGTACTTCCTCAATGTACTTCCTTTAGGGGTTGTTACCCACCGCCGGTTCCATGCTTCAATTGTATCCTCCCGGAGTATCTTCTTCCACCTATTAGGCGCTTCCATAATCCTCACCTGTAGATTGTCCGAAAGTACTGTAGAGCCTTCTATTTTGTATGAATATTTCGTCACTTCTTCTAGTAGGAGGAGGTCGAGAGGCACCACCCCCGCTAGAACCTGCACCGCTTCATGCGAAGTTGTCCTATATGCTCTGGTGACCCGAAGCAGAGCTGTCCTCTGAGTCGAGGCTAGCCTTTTTTTTTGTCGTAGTGTGAGGTTACGGAACCAGAAGGGAGACGCATACCTCAGGATACCCTCCACTACTCCTTTATATATCGTGATTGTGGCTGGATACCTAAGGCCCCAGAATGCGCCTCCCACGCGAGTTAGACCATTCATTGCTAGGGCCGCCCTACCTGCCATATATTCCAAGTGAGGTGTCACATTTAGGCCTAAACCTAACCCAACTCCTAGGTAGGTTACCACCTCACTTGGACGTATCCTTTGGCCTTCTATATTCATTGTTATGGGGTGTGTCCTGTCAGTCTTGCCCTTGAGGAGAATGGCTTGAGTCTTGGCAGCAGCCATCCTCATCTTCTTCCCCTCACACCACCTCGCGACCAGGCCAGCGCATCGCTCTGCTTCTGTCTTGACTCCAGCTCTGCTGTTTGAGGCCACCACAGCAGCTAGGTCATCAACATAGGCAGTAGCAGGGAACCGCTCTTCCTCTAACACTCCCAGCAATTCATCGAAGACAAGCTTCCACAGAGCAGGGCCAAGGACTGATCCCTGAGGGTATCCCCTCTCTATGGAAGCTTCTACCTCATAGTGATTCCCTGGTTTTATATTAATAATCATATGTTTGTATCTATTATTTCAGTAATATTACTAACTTCTAAAAAGTTTTTTTAAAAAATATAGTGTGATGCTCCCACCAAACCACTTTTGTATAGGAGAGTGAAAATTAAATATGTAAAATGATATAACATATTAATTTAAAATTATTTGCTGCGATTATTTTTTTGTAGCAATAATTTAATATTAAAATGTGTGAATTTGCATATTGTATTATATGTACATAAACTTCTTGCTCGAATAACGGAACAACTCATATATCTAATTTATTTTTTTGAACATCTTAATCGAAATGTTACCTTGCTGGCCAATTTTCACCTAATGTGTTTTTAAACTGTTATTGATTTGAACCATTTGTAGTTCAAAAACACATTTAGTGAAAAACAATCGATGTAGCGTATTTGGTTTACATTCGCACAAAACGCAAAGAATTTAAAATTTTTGAACAGAAATACATTCAAACTAATTTACTTTCGATTATCAATTGTTGTTATTTGATGTCAATATATCATAATTGAAAATAAATACATGTGCAGATTACTTTTTAATTTTTTTCGAAACCTATTTATTGAGATATATTACAAACTGTCACAATTAAGGACGTTTATAATAGTGTTCCGAGAGCACATTCACAGTATATTTAAAATAAGTAAAAATAAATAATACATAAAAATAATAATACTGAAAGTAAATATATAAAAACTAAAATAAACTAGCATTACTACTTTTATATTTCCTACTTCTCTTCTCACTCTCTGTAAACATTTTATTTTTTACCTTTTGCACTGAGAAGCATTATATTTACAGGTATATATTGCACCATTGTATGGTAATAAATTGTTTCTCCCTCCTTCTTGAGAAAAACTTTACCTTAAAAATTATTACATAATTGATAAAAAAAAAGTTAATGTAATCGCAAATATACATTAGTTAAATTTATATAAAAATCATTTCAGCCATTCTTGTATACTCTATAGAATGACCTGTTTTCCACCGCCTTCTTGAAACAAAATGGCGGCTGGTGATGAGACCCCCCAAAGACACTTCTGCAGAACCAGCTTAATCTGAATAAAAAATATTTAACCTTCCAACTTTATTAGGAGGAGCTTTAGAAATGTCCAATTCTTCAAAAAATAGTATACATATATCCAAAGTTTAATTGTATTGATCCGCCGGGGAAAGAAATCTATTTACCGAATTTCAGCTATTGACCCAACAGGGGCCGGTGAGGGAGCCGAAATGTAACGGCTATAAACATATATGTATGTATGTATATATATATATATATATATATATATATATAATATATATATATATATATATATATATATATATATATATATATATATTGTATCCTCTCTCATTTTCCCCCACTTTGACTACGGCTGTGTGGTGTACGGAGGCATCCCGATGGTACTCGAGGATAGATTGAAGCGACTCATGAATACGTGCTTAAGATTTGTCTTCGGTACATCAAGGCGATCTCATGTGTCCCACCTTTACGACGAGTTAAAGTGGCTCTTCCCTTCTTTCCGCAGACAATATTTCCTCGGATCTTTCCTATTCCAAACAATCAACACCAGACACCCTTCTTACATCTACAGTCTCCTACAGTTTAAACCCGTGGTCCACTCCCAGAAAACAAGATCCCGTGTTTCCGACTTTTATATCCCTTCCCATAGAACTAAGACGTTTGAATATTCCTTTATTTCCCGATCCACAGCCTTCTGGAATTCCTTGCCATCTGAAATTCGCCATGTCTCTTCCTTATCCTCATTTAAATATCATCTCTACCAATTCCTTCTCACATCCCAAAATTACAGATTTTGACTGACTTGAATGGTTGATAAAATTTATTGAGTTTTAATTTTTAAAATCAACCCATGCTTATTTTATTTTCATTTAAATAATGTTTTTTTTTATTTCGTTTTTCCTCAAAATTTTATTTTATTTTTGCTTGTTTTAATTTAATTTCACTGAAGATACTTATATTCTTTAATATTGATTAGTGTAATTTTTGGCCAGATGTAGCTTTTATTTTTTTGTTCATATCTGTTATAAGGGACCTTGTCCCAGAATAAAGTTTACTTTGTATCTATCTATATCTATATATATATATATATATATATATATATATATATATATATATATATATATATATATATATATATATATATATATATATATCAAAATTGCATGTACTTTTTTATTTGTACAAGGTTTTTTTTTTACTTGTATTATTATGTATTTTTACTTACATGTTTTTTTCTTATTTTATTTCTTTCTCAATTTGTATATAAAATGTATGAATGTAAACATAGTCAAAGCCCTAGATTGTGGCAGATCGTATTATTTTTCTTCAATAAAACTCTATATAACAAAAAAAAAAAAAAAAAAAAATGAATAATCGTGTTCTAAGAGTTCTAAAACATATACAAAACGTAACTCTGCCTTACACTGACGATTTTCCATTCAGTGCATTTGCATCTAGACATTTGTCTATTGTATGCAAAATGAAATAGACAAAAAAGACTTTAGGTTTTTGATTAAATTAAATTTAAGTCGAAGAGGATAAGCCATTGTACTGTCTATTATTCTTAGTCATCAACTTATACCCAATTAAATAGATCAACACATTCAATTTGGAAGTATTTTTGAGAAAAAGTATGTCTTTTCCAGCTAATTCGTCTTTATTACTCCTTCACCAGGACATGTCTGGAACCTTTCCGAGCGATTAGCTTAAATTAATTTTCTTTGCAAAGCTGTTCTTCAGAGTTAAATAGGAAGGTCGGTTTGAGTCATGGAAATCTCCAGATGACTGAAGAATTGGTGTTGTAATTTCTTCGAAAATGACAAAAAGTTGTAAAGGTTATTTGATTGGCCAATACATCCAGGTCCTACCTGTTGGGGTGTCTTGCCTGATCTACAAGGTTTCATTTTATGGCTTCTAAATTTAAATTAAAATAAACACTAATATAAATTTTATATTGAATAGCTAAGAAGAAAAAAATTACTTAAAAAATATCATTTGTGGAAAACTAGTCAGTATTTTAAGAGAAAAAATAGCCACTCTAAAAATGTTTTCCATCCTTATTGAGAGGTTGTCCTTTGAGACAGATTGTAATATTTTTCAATAAATAAGTTAAAAAACATTAAAATTAAGCGGTAAATTCTTAATGAAAATATACTTCATTATTCTGAGACTGTTGTCTCTTTAGAACAAATTATAAGTGCTAAATTCATGTGTAAGTGGTCAAATAGAGTGGATGTTTACAATATGGTTATTTAAAAGTAAAAATACAGACGGAAAGAAAGAAAAGACATAAAAAGCGTAAATATACATACATAATAATCGTACATCAAGCGTACATAATGCAAACGGATAAAACTAAAATAACAGAAATATTTTCTGGGGGTACTTAGATAGTTCTTTTAGGTATATATCGTGATCAGGCGGATTGAGAAAGGATTAGGTGTTTAAAGAGGAGGGGTTTGAAAGAGGAAACTGATTGCGTGTGTCGAATATCAGCAGGGATGGAATTCCAGAGTGAGGCGGCTTGAATTGCAAATGATTTGTCATACGCAACAGTTCGGTGAGGAGGTGGATAGGGGTCGGAAGTGCGAGATCTAGTGGGACGGGATTGGATGGAGTATTTAAATTGTAAGCTATGGAAAAAATAGGAGGGTCGATGAGTTAATGAGGAGGGTTAATGAGCATTAATGCACTGAAAAGATTATATAAAAAATCTAAACTCAGGTTAGATTGTATTATTGAAATACCTTGGGAGGATGTGTCTCATGAAAGGACATCGACTTCATCAATGGTGCATACTGTTATTATATAATATTGATTAAATATTTTTTTAAATTAGTTTATTAACGAAAGCCATAGACATAGTTTGAGTTCATTCACAGAACATTTATTTTTTTTATTCGATCCCTGTTCCATTCCTTTTTCGGTGTATCAGTTCTAAAATCCATTAATTGGCAACGTTTTCTCTTTTTAATATCTCACTCCGTTTTTTATAGTTCACCTATCAAGTAAAATGGCGAAAGATAAATCTGTAAGAAGAAGCGTCGATTCATTAGCAATTAAAGACATGCCTATCTTGCTGACGATGTGTTTCCTTCAATAGTAACCAATTTAGTGCTAGTGGAGGTTACGCCTATGTCAACAAGGATGGCATTGGTGTTTGCAACAACTAAGCGGTTTTGAAGGAGGTCGACGCACCTTTCTCGTTACTGTAGGAGAGTTGTTTAGTAAATATTGTCTCTCTTACATAATCCATTCCGTCTGTCCCGAACTTTTAGCTGCGACGTTTTCGGATTTAGAAAAAAAATGGATGGATTATTCCTTATCTGTAGGTTGTGAGAAAAATGAAGATTAATTTGCGAACCATCTTACCAGTTGTCACTTGGATATACTAGTTGGTTCCTGAGAGCAATCCTGTTGGTATATTTGTCTTTCATCAAATGTTAATGTTATGTGGAAACAATGCTCCAGTGAGAATTCTCATGTTAGATAGTTATTCTTCTCCCTAATTCATTCAAAGCACTAGCGGATCGAAGAAGGGGGCGCACTCCCCCTTCCCTCCCTATCTGGATTGTAAAAAAAAAAATGTAATCTTGTAAAAAATAACTAAGCAACCGGCACTTTTATTGTTACTATTTTTATTGATCAGTGGTTCGTATTACGTAATTCTTATTTGTGCTTTGAACTCGAAAACAACGAATAATTAAAAAAAATGAATATTTATACTAAAAATTCTTCATTTGTCAGCTAAATAACTGAATATTATAGCTGAAAGTAGCTGCTAGAGTGCTCTGATCCCTTGAAAACGATTTTTAATTGAATTTAAGGAAAACATTATGCAAATGTATTTAGGTTCATTGACGTCAATTATCCAGTTAAGGAATTTCGACCGCCATTGTATGGCAAAATAATATGTGTATACATACAGTGCCGACCTTTGACATTCATCGACCCCAAAAAATAACGTCATCTCTAGCACTATAAAAATTAAATTTATTTCTTAAGCTATTTTAAATTATGTAATATTTTTATTTTATTTCATTAAACATTTCTCTAATACAGCTGCTTTATAGGATAAGAAATTTATGAAAATTAATTATTTTCATACGTTTTGTATTTTTTATTAATTTCACACACTTTTCAAGTGCCCTAAAGATTGGCCCTAGCCCCTGCAGACGGGTCTGTTGCCCCACTCTAAGGCGGGCACTGTGGCACCGATTTTTTTTTCAAATTTGGCTTTAAAATTAGAGAACACCCAAGGCTGATCTTTCTTCATCGACATTTCTATCCGCCTTTTCCTTTCAAGATGACGACCGAAAAACCTGCGTTGCTATAGACTGAGCGCTTAAACGAATGTACCGATTTCAATGAAACTTCGCTAAAGTCTTACTCTCAATTACCTTTAGATTCATCTATAAAACATACTACAACAAGAAAAGTCGTTAAAATCGGACAATTAGGAGCAAAGATGTGGTCTCTAGGTGGTTTTTAAATGTTACACTGCGAAGGTTATATCCTTGGTTTTAGTTTTTCGTTTTTGAATGTGTTACTGAAGTAATGCTATTTTTTAGCATATTACTAATGATTAAAAAAAAAGTTTAGTCAAATAATTGGAATCATTTTTTATTTTATTTTTATTTGTCTCTAGGAAGGTAATGTTACTATAGATGTATAATTGTTTGAAAATAATAATTCGATCTGGGGTCATTTATATTGAAGTGTCCTGAAGTTCTTTTAAATTTTACAGTATATGTCGATAGTTTTTAAAAATTTAATAAGCCGTAAAGTCGTTTCTGGGTCCGGTCTCAATATTTGTTCTTGGTCAGTGGAAAATATGTAGGAGTCGTGAGCCATGCACTCTGTTTGTATGTAAAGCACTGTTATAATATACCCACAGTGTATTCTGTTATGTTACACTGTACAGGAACATGTTAGCGGTTCTACCTCCTTTATCAGATATCAATGTGTAAGTCGACAAAGACAAATACTGAGGCGGATGTATCATATGGAGGAGCGCTCCTGAGTCTTGGTTATATCATTACCTATAGATTAAAATAATTTAAAAATCTTGATATATTTGTTTAGGCCTCCTGCACAAAGAACGCGGTTTGTCCCGGCGATACGATATCCCGTTGTTGATATCGCTGCGGAGTATCGTGCTATGCGTAACTGTGATAGTAGAATATAATGCAACACAACTATATCGCCATATAGCCACCTGTATTGTAGAGAGATAATCCATGCTGTGTGCAAGAATCCTTTGATCTTTAGAAAACCTTGAAATTGTTTTGGTGGTTTGTTTTTTCAAGGCAAACAGGTCTGATCTTGAAGTGCGTCGGGTTATAACTTCAAAATGCATCACCATTGAAAAATAATAATTGATATTGAGTATAAGAAAACAGGTCGTCATCCAATAAGGTAGGTCTATTACTAGAAATAGTGATATCAGTTAGATCAATGTCCGATGAAGGAGTTAGTTACAGCATGCCACTTGATAGATCTATACGTACAAGAGGGAATGAAGGATTGAGTAGTTCATATTAACTGATCAGTTATCTTCAATGCTTGAAATTGATAAATAGTATTAATTACTAACATTTTTCAACTTAGATATTTTCCGGTATTAACAGTACAGTCTATAAACTTTATTTGGTTAATTTAATAGTAGGAAAAACATCCCCTGATCTACGGGGATGGGGTGGGTTTTCGGGCTGAAGCCCCCCAAAATAGAAAAATAGTTTTTTTTATTTGTACATATACGTTTATGTGAAAGATGTAAGCTAAGTTCCTAAACAATCACAATATATCCTTTTTTTTAATTACAATTCAAGCATGTATCAAGAAAAGGAATTAAGAATTTATCAATAAAGCATTTTATTTATTATTTTTTGTCTTCAAGGTCCAATTCTTTTTTCCAAACTATTTACATTTTCTCAACACGATAATGAATCAAAAAATTGACTGGAGCCAAATAATATTAAGTAAATAATTAAAATAAAGTAACCGTCTGAGATTTCCAAGGACTCACCTTAAGTAAGTCAAGACATAATGGTACGGTTTTTTTAAGGAAGTAAGAAGCTCTGTTTAAACAGAACATTTGCCTTGAAGTTTATCATCCCGGATCCTGTAATGAATAATTTTTTAAGTTTATTCTTATTATATTTTCTTCTGTCAAGAAATAAAGTAAACTAAATTAGATTATGAAATGATTTAAAATCGCCGAGTTAAGTCAAAATCAAAAATTCTCTTTTTTAATCCAAATATACCCAAGTTAATCTTGAATAGCCATATGCCGAATCATTATTTTACTGGTGAAATTTCAGAAGAAAATTACTCAACCTATATTTGGCCGAAAATCTGAAATCGCAACTAACCCGCTATTCATAGATGCTACAAATTTAATTTATTGCAAAATATATTTGTACAGTTGATCACCCTCGCTAACATATGCAGGTCGGTTTTTTTTTATTTAAAAAATTTTTTTTTGAGGTATTTTTATCTATATGCAAAAATACTTCAATTAGTCGACTCGAGCCGAATTTGCCCGATCGTTACACTTCGGAGATCTGACGACTCAATCTAATTCACTCTCCACAAAAAAAGTGCAAAACGTGCCTAAAGAAGTTTTCACTTCAAACATTTTTTTGGCCAAACTACAAAAGTGTCAATAATCGGGGAAAAAATCGATTAGAATTCACTTTGGAAATAAACGACTCTTGTGATTTCTATGAGCAAGGTTGTAGTTTGTTTTTGAAAGAACCATTTTTATATTTAAAAATATTTTCTAAAAACTCTACACAGACCATCAATTTATTTTTAACATATTGGATTTAGCTGGTTTAGAATTGAAGCTTCAGAAAATGAGGTGATGTTAGAATAGGCAAAAAGCATTTCTGTCTTGTAATCCAACAGTTACGGAATGGACTTAATCCGTAACAAAAATAATAATAGTGTTAATTTAACTTTTATTTTAAAAATTGAGTTTGTTAAATACGCCAATTGGTGAATCATGTATTGTATTGACGGTTCTCATGACTCAAAGGATAATATAACAAAGCTATCCCTGGAAAGCCAGGTCATACTATCTGTGATAGCTTAGAAATAGCTACCTGGAATGTACCGAATAGACACAAGACCCATTATCAAGACTTAGGAGACAATACAGATTTCAGCAAAAGGTCTCTCACAGACCTCATCTTAAGAATATTAATTATCTTTTCTTTTCGAGTTCTCTTCCGACTTCCCTTCACCCCCTTGCTATTCTTGGGTATATAAACCCCATGATCCTCTGGACTAATCACTCATGCAGTTACATTCTTGAAGTCACAGTCTTGCCAGGAGACCATTTGCTACCCCCAAGTTAGATGCCATTTGCAACAGACATTAATAAAAATATGAATAAAAATGTTACTTATAAAGTCTTCACTGCCTCCGATTCATTAACTCAACGGATATCGCGAATTTATGAACATTTCAACCGACTACTTCTAACTATACAATGATAAACCCTCATTTTTCAAACAGAAATGGTCATGATGATAAGGTAAATAGTTAAATTGTAAAGGATTCGCTATTTTTATTTTGGATGAACCATCCGATCAGAGCAAGAAGAGGAGATATCCTACGTGATCGAAGCTATAGATTCATATTGGTCAGCGGATTTGGATGACCAAGGCTTCATTCTAGACATGTATCCAATTAACATTTGAGAACTGTCGTCTATACAATGGTCACTATGCAGAAGGCAGTGGTTTATACGTCACAATTCGCTGCCTGACAATTAATCAATATTAAAAAATATTAGATTGTATCTGATAAAAGATTCGAAATTAAACTCTAATTAATTAAATGTTAGTCATAAACCCAGCCCTTAATTTGCTCAGCTACAGTGGCTTACAATCAAAATGATACACCTGGATAATGATAGACATTATTGAATAAATAAATAGTTCAATTTATATTACATTGAAAATGATAATTTATTGTAATTAATAAACATCCTAGTAATATGTTCTTTCTCTTGTTATGTTATGGTTTATGTTCTGATCCTTGTGTAAGGGTGTATGACGGCTTCTCGTGTAGGAAATCTTCATTTTATAGATGGCATAGTGAATAATCCTGTTTATATAGACATTTTGAGGAAATTTGAAAGAAAGTACGAAATATCTGGGGCTAAAAAAAAAAATTAGCTTTTGTAAGGATAATGATTCTCAACATTCTGCCATGTTGGTTAACCAATGTCTACTTTATAACTTCCCTAAAGTTTTATAAAAACTCCACTACAGTCACCAGGTCTTAATGTGATAAAACACCTGTAGGCACAATTGAAGGAAAAAATTATAAATCACGAAATTTCTAACAAACAAGATTTAAAAATATCTTCTCGAAGAGTGGAATAGGCAAAGTCAAGAATTTACCAAAAAAATTGGTCGACGCCATCACAAACAGACTAAAAAAAGTAGTAAAAAATAATCGCTTACCTACAAGATATTGAACTAAATTAATACTATTTAAAAGTTAATAAGAAGTGAGAGTATTACTTTGACAGTGAGGTAAAATTTCGCATTTTTTTTTTGTTTTTTTTTTAAATAATCACAGTTGAATATTTTAATTTTATTGCGTTTGTAAATATTTTAATTAAGATTATAAATAAATCTGTTAAAGAATTTCCGGTTTTATTTGTTTACTGTAACCATTTAAGTTTTTTAAAAATATTTTTCAACGAGGTGAATCAATTTCGCTGTGAACCACTATACAGTGTTATATATTGTGGATAAACTGATCAAAAATTCGGTCAGTTACTTGTAAGAAGAAATTAATGAATTAGAAAAAACTTTTCTTATGAATGAGAGTAAAAATATTTATATTAAAAAAATTATTAATGCAGTGTTCTTTATTGTTGAGTATGTAGAAAGAAATTGTGAAGAGGGTTTAGTTTTCCACACTTAAAATTTACAATGGATCATTGATTATAGGAATTAAATTAATTTGTAAAAGTTTGATGGTGGCCATGTCTATACTAATCATAGTTATTCATGTTGTTTTTTCATCAACCAAATACGTTTATCTTTTAACTGATATTAGTAATCTATCTCTCTTAAATAGGACAAATGCTATTGAACTTTTGGTATGTGGATGGAGAATGTAAAAAGAAATATTTGATAAACTATAGAATCAAATAAAAGGAATACAATTGTTGCCTAATTTTCCTTTTTTCAAATATTTACAAGGGTTCTGACATAATTATTTAGTTTATGATAAACAATATTAGTTTGCATAATTTAAGTTCGTAGAAATTTTCTCTTAAGTCTGTTTTAAAAATTTGATATAATTGTTTTTAGACAGTAGATTTCAAGGGAGTCATAAGTTGTCCGATTAATGTACACTGGATAATCCAATTCCTTCTTCTTCTTTTTTTGATGACTTGTAACGGAGGAATCTGTAGAAAAAAATCACAGGGTTGTCATCCGAGTTAGGCTTGATGACACAATGAGTGGTGATATATTTTGAGTAATATTTTGATATATTTGAGCAAAGTGCAAGACCAAGACCAAGACTGGTTAAAAAAATATATTTTTCGAATAAAAAGTAAGGCGAAATACTTTTCCATTTAACTCTTCAATTTTTCATTTTGACTTACTTAGGTTTTTCCTATCGAAAAAATTTCAGTAATATTTCTATAGTAATAAGCTAATAGGTTACTGCAAGATTGAGTGCGCAAGTTGCGGGCATAGCAAACAAAAATTATTCTGTTTGCCTAAGTTTCGTTATGATGATAATAAAGAAAAATAAGACTTATTAAAATGATGAGATACAAATGATTTGAAAAATAGTACGTTATCAGCTAGACAAATAAATACAAAGAAGTGAAAAAAATAAGTTGTGTACGATATTTAAATGAGGAGGGGTTGGATTTAAATTTTAATTGTTTCTTATAATATTTATCTAGCATCTGCTTAGCCCTGACGAAGATATAAAACTTAGACCGAAACATTAATACAAAGAAAATATATAATTTTTTTTGTGTACTTCACAGGTTGCAACTTCTTACCAACTTTTATTATAATAATTATCTATTTGTACAGTCGCCTTCATTATAATTAGAATAGTTTGTTATAAATGTTAACAGCAAAAATTTAAAAGCAGTTGTAGCATTCGTTTGCAATCTTATAAAATAATTTACGAACAATCTTGTTTTAGTAATTCCAGCAATATAAATTTAATATTAAGAAAATCTAGTGGTTATCTAAGAATGTCTTTAAGTTATGTTCCTACTTACTGCACTCCATGCTGTGGTGTAATTTATGACCAAGCTACAATTACTCACCTGAAAAAACAAAACATTTAATTTAATAAACTGTATTAAATAAAAATACATCTAGTAAATACGAAGAAATATAACATGGATAGGCTTGTAGATAAAGTACCCATTGGTAGCACTCTAATATAATTTCGACTTATTATTACTGATAGTGCAAAAGGTAATATATAAAAATTGAGTTTTGTACAAGGGAGCATAAAAACTGATCATTTCTCTATGATTTATTAGGACAATTTTATATTTTATTTCTCTCTAATATTTTCCATAATAGCAGACTAGTTATTGCAGCTGCAGACTACAAAATGTTGCCTTTAGCACAAACAGGATAAGAATATAAAATTGTTATATACGAGCTTTTGCACTAACAGTAGCGATATATGCATTTATTCCATGTATAATACCGGAGGGTTATCAAGGATAGTAGAGGAAGTAAAGTTAGTAACGAGAGGGTTTGGGTTGTTTTATTGTTATTATGAAAGGATTGGGTACCTGGATTGGGTCAAATCTGAAATATATAAAATATTAAGATCATTGAGGATTTTGGATTGTATGGATTGGATACAAGAGGAATTCGATGGTTTAATGAAGCTCCATAGTTCAACCAATTAAGCCCTAAAGGGGTCACCTTGAAGTATTTTCTCAACATTTAATCACGTTTGGATGCCAAGTTGGTCCTCTCGGATCACTGGATCTTGCTATTCCTTGTATGGCATGGGGCGTTCAAACCAATCTCTTTGGCCTAGGAAAAGACATCGATCCCCTATGCCTTAGCTGTGGGATTCCGGAGATTGCTGAGTCAAGGTAATTATATATGATCTACACATTTTTAAATTCTACTTTTGCTTCCACTGTGTTTAAGAAGAGGAGAACAATAAAATATCTTGCGTGGGGGAGGGAGGTTCTTACGCCATCGACCTTGGGGGAATAGGCACCCCTGTTTTGAACTAAAAATATAATGAGATATTACTGATTGCGACTAATTTCAACCAATTAATTTTACAAGCAATCGAGCCGTACGCTCAATAAGCCCTTACACTCATTTTAACAGACATATTAAATACATTTTAAGCAATGATTTGCCAGCTTGAGCCCAAATTCTTTTAGAACACTTTTGAGATCACGATCCGTAATTCTTTCCATAAAACTTTTTTCCCTCGTAACGGTTTTTTCAGCTTCTTTTCGTTGAAGTATATAGATAAATTTAAAGGGTGCCGAGAAAATGACTTTAGCAAAGTTTCATTAAAATCGGTACATTCGTTTAGGCGCTACAGTCAATAGCAACGCAGGTTTTTCTGCATTTTTATTTTTTCTCCTTTATTAACTTATCAAATTCTTTCAAAAGTTATATTTAGCATTTTTTCGTAACTCTGAATAATGTAAAATGATTAACTTTTTAAAATAAACCATATTAAAGGTACTTTAGAGAAAGACGTATATGGACATTGGAAATTTAAGCCCTGTAAAGTGACATCAACGCGGATAAGGCCTAATTGATATTAAAGACCACTTAATTATACAATGATACACCGATTTTAATAAAAATCGTTTGAGCCGTTTTTGGTAAAATGTGTTTCAGCGTTGATATAAAGTGGCACTTCCGGTTAGCCGATTTTAAGGAAAAAGTCTGTTGCCACATGTAAGGTATATAGCTATCTTAAATACGTAATATCAGTTTCGTAGCACTTTTCGTTTTCGAGCTGCAGTGTACACATACTCACAGACACACAGACCATTTTTCGGCACTTGGTTATTTGGAATCAGGGTACCCCAAAACGTGTATTTCCGTTGAAAACTCAGATTCAAAAATTTTCTCGATCGTAATACTTACCCTTACTATATATTACATATATACGTAAGTGAAAGTAAAAATCAGTCCAGCCTTTCGCCTAAAACACTTTTATAATGTTACATATCTTTTATTGGTCAACCAATTCACAAATCTGACTTCTGTTGCTTTGCCGTAGTCGTGTAATAAACACAAAACTGACAGGTATAAATATAATTAATTTTATTAATGCAATTTAAGGCTCATCTGTAATTATAATTGATAAACTTTAATACAGCACGAGTTTCGCCTTCATACAATAATTTAGCCTCATTAAATAGGCTGTATTAATTATTATCCCGTAAAGCATCTGTAGTGAGAATTCGCCAGCGTCAATTTTGCTAAATCACTGTTATTTAATAATTGGCGGTTAATCATTAAAGTATACGTTGATTCCCGTGTGAACATAGTTACAATGGAATTGCTACTTCCTCGATTTAATAAGTAGTCTTGAGTTTTTTCACGACAGTGCGAATCCTCACATCATTACGGCTTCTTAGTATAGTCCTCCAGTTGTTGAAGTATTTCAATTTTAAAAAACAAACTTCATTGTTTCGTTATTAATTTTCTTGATTTCAGTTTCCCAGTCGACGAAATATTAATTACTCATTATCATTAAGTAATTAGACTAAATTACAAGTTAGGAAGAAGCCTTGAAATGATCCACTTAATTGGTATTTTCTATATGGAAATATGATGGTATAATGTAATGGAGCGTTAATATAATATTATCTTGAGGGTATAAGGGCAACTTGAGTTCGGGAATTCCCATACTTCTGAGGGTTATTCGGTGTGTAAGAAATTTTTTTTGTTTTCGTATTATTACTGAAATATTAGAATAGTTTTTACTACCAATGCTGTGGAACTTTTACGTGACTTAAAAGATAGGTTGTAAAACAAATGTCCTTAATAAATCGTCCTCAAACTATGGCTCACTTGTAAAAATATATCTCACAAATGATATACTCACTCATTACTAACAAGATTTCAACATTTTTTTTTTTCGGTGCTAGCTTTTGTTCCGATGAGCTGAGGAAAACATATTTTATATGATTTCAATCAAAATTTATAGTTGATCCGGGATTCATTTACATATATATTTTTTTGTTTATCTCTTTAAATTAATCAAAATATGCTATTATATACATTTATCTTCAAATATGCATTTATCCTCAAATATGCAAAATGAAATTTGGCTAAATTGCATCACAGTGGACTAATTCGTATAGATATTTGATCAGCTGTTAAAAACCACAACGCAAACAAAATATGCAATTGCGTAAAAATCCGAGCCTTGGTTATTAAATATCAACCCATTTCTTTTTTTCTTTTTTTTCTGCAAACTAAGAGCCAGTTGTACGATTGGAGTTCATTCATGATTTTCATGGTTGACTGTAGTCTTTGAACTTCAATTGTACAATTGGGCCAAAGAAAAAAAATATATTAACTGAGTTATATTGTATCACAAATTACAAAAAACAAAAGGCGAATTCAGTGGAATAGGAAACGTATATTTATGTTCTGAAAAATACAGTAATATTCGTTTTGTGTCCTTTCTCCTTCTAACTAAAACTTCTAAATATAATTTTTTAAGAAATCTTTTTTTTTTATTATTATTTTAATGGAATTCACAACTGTATTACAAAGAAAATACAGTAAGTAAATGTGAAATTGGTAACATGACATGTACAACATGAAGAGAAACTACCAATTGGTAGAACTCAAAAGAAATCTAAGATGCAAATTTTAGTTCCTGATTTTCTTGAATTTTTTTTCAGTCCGTTAATTAAAACATTCATAACTTCCCTTGAATATGTAAGTGCCAAACAAGTAATAGTATACATATGATAAAATATAAAAATAGATATTTTATATAATTACCTAAATTTAAGAATTAAGTAGATTTTTTACGACTAAGATTTTGGATAATTAATTATTGAAAATATAGTTTTGGCAAAAAACGGAACGACAAAGTTATTCAAAAAAGTAAATTTTTTTAATCTACATCAATGGATTTATATTTTATCAAACAAATATTTCACTAAATAATAGCTTATACTTTTGTTTTCACCATATTCTGAAGACCTATCGGATTTACTAAGACTAATAAAACTTAAAAAAAAAACTAATATTTTTCACATTTTAAGAGAATCCCATTTATAACATCGAAAAATTAATGTCAATTAGTGCTAGGATTTCATCTCCAACAATTAATGGGTATTTTGTTAGAACGAAATGTGGACAGTAATGTACTTGAAAAATTTAAATTTCAAAATTTTAAATTTATTTAAATATATATATATATATATATATATATATATTGGCTATCGCTTATTTATGGGTTTAATAACCATTAATAAAACAGGTCTGGCAAGTAAGATCAGTATAGCTTCCTCACCGATTGCATTGGCTAAAAAATATCTATATTACGAGGTCTAAAATTTTTCGCATGAGAATAAAATCTCTGGGAGAAGCCGTTTTCGGAAATTCAGTAAACCCTCAACATATACGGGTTTGATATCCACGAGTTTTGTTCATCAGAGAATACTTAATGTGAAAAAGTTTTGCATATGCGAATTGCATATTTGGTGATACGGATTTTTAAAAAAAATCGAGTTTTACATACGACCTTTTGCACTAGCAGTAGTAATATGTACTTAATCGGTATGTTTTCACTCCTAAAATGGATGTTACAATAAATCCATAAGAAAAACTGAACTTTTTCTTTTTCAGAGTGAACGAGACCAATATTTTTCTTCAGTCAGAACAAAACTATTAAAGCTGGAATATAAAAATATGTGTTAAAATTACACAGAAAATCGATATCACGACGAGCTTGTTGAACTTCAATAGAAACAAACTTAATCACAAATAAGATTTTTCTTTTTTACAAACTCAGAGTAATAATTAATTGAAATTTATTGAAAATTACACGAAATCTAAGTAACGGCAGTAAGTGTCAGTAACGTTTGGAATCGACGAAACAATACAGTATAAATTAATTCTTTGATTAAAACCTAATATTTTATAATCCCATGAAAATATTGTCATAACCTAACTCTCACTCCATATGATCAGTGCCTTTCACATTTCACTGCCATTATATTGTTATCAATTATTGATATTAATCTGAATCATTAAATGATATTCATACTAGGAAATTTGTATACTTTTCTCCAAATTTCTCCTTCAAGTTTGGGTCAAATTGAATGCGCAATTTTCAAACAATAGGCTTGTCAAATAATGCGTTTTCTGATCCGAAAGCGAAAGTATTTTTTCTAGGAGTAGAATATGAATTCGATAAAATTCATATCTACTTGATTATATGTTTACCAATCCTTAACTTCCCACTAAATTTGAGCCAAATCGAACACGTGGTTTCAGAGATACAGAGGTATCGAAGAAAACACGTTTGAGCATATATACGAGAAATAAGTGGACAGAATTTAATAAAATTGACATTACGTTATTTTTTCACCATTGCATTTTGGAAGTCCTGAATGGAATTTGATAAAATTTATATGGGACCATCTAGGCACAAATCGTATGGACGATACTAGGTGATATGCCCATAACATCGATTTGACTACAGACAGATAGACACCGAACCGAATTTGATCTTTGATGCCTGAAACGTAAAATGCGAGTGGAAATTTTCGATTCTGGGCACAAATTTTTTTTTACCTCTCGCACGAACACAACGCTTCCCTACCTTCGGTTGAGAGGAAGCAAAAATAGATCTAGTAACATAATAATTAGAGGTACGTAAAAATAACCTCAAATCAAATTATGCCGATTTGATAAGGCTGACCAGTTCGCTAACATTAAATATGATTGTATATTATGAAAATTAGTCTAATTGAAGGTTTATGAACTAATTCATGAAATTGTGTGAGGATTATAATACATCAGGATGAATTTACATTAATATATTTTATAAACGTTCTCAAATCCTTTTTTTTTCTTCTGAACTTTTCAAAATCAACTTTTATTAGTGAAATAATCAATTATATTTTTCAGCTCTCTTTTTTTTTTTTCCAAACTACAACCAGTGATTATGAATGAACTGGGAGCAAGACGAAGGCATTGTTTCAGAACTGTTTGTAACACCATTGTTATTGCGTGAATAAACTTTCTCCGGTCCGACGTTGTTAATTACATTTGGCAATGAAACAAAAAATCATGAGGAAGTTATTTTTTAATAAGTGTGTGTATATTTTTTTTTAACCAATGGAATGACGTCTGTCAGAAAGTTAACGTTTTTTCTAAATAGCCTCGAAAATAATTCAGGATGAACTTTAAATGGACGAGGCCACTGTAAGATTTAGGGTTGCCAGGTTTTTCCGATAATTCCGATAATAGGAAAGCAATACAAACAAACTTTGTTTATTTGATTAGGTAATAAAAACTCATAAATACATATTTTCTTTCCACTTGAATAGTAAAACAATATGATCAAGAAGGCGAAAAAACAGGTGACCTACAAAAATATTGGTCCGTTTGGCACGACCTCCAAACCCAAAATGTCAAAATAACGAAGTTATGTAAACCAGACAGCCCAATATTTTTGTAGGCCATCTTTTTTTTCTTTTCGATTTTGTGAGCTTATTATCTTATGATTCAAGTGGAAAGCAAATGAGTATTCATGAGTTTTTAATACCTAATTAAATAAACAAAGTTTGCTGACCTCCAGATTGAAAACGCCCCAATTCCGAGAATTTTCGTAAATAAAATATTTAGGTTACGATTGGATAAAGCTATTTACGAAGTTTCAGGTGGATGTTAATAATTTAATAAAAAAGGTACCACGGGCTAAAGACTCAGATCCGCCAGTGTTTGTTTCATATATTTATTTATTATGTGATATTATATTATTATACTTCAATTTATAAAGTATAATTAGACAGTTTTTGTCCTTAAACTTGCCTCCTCTTTCGGGTCCACGCCTTGAATTTGGATTATTATGTCATATGGGTCAGGCTTTCATGGTCACTGGCTCGTCCTACTTAGAACCCTTCCACAGCCGCACACTGAGGGCAACGCATGAAGGTCCCTTGGCCTGGCAGCTGTTTATTAACTTTATATTTATTTAACTAATTAAACCATCAGTTAATTATTGTTTTTATTACTAAAATATTGATATAAATACATTTATTTTAAGAATATTTGTCCTTTACGTATGCATTCTTTTTGAGAAGTATTTGACTCAAAAATAATTACTGCCATTTAAAATCTTCTCTTAATTTATTTTCTACTTTATATCTTATACGCTATATAACAGTACTGCATTACACTCTCTTACGGCAATATAGTTTCTGACCCTCAGGAGCAAGTCTGTGTTGGGGCTTTCGTTTTAAACCTTTAAAATTTTCCGTATTTGAGATCCATGGGACCAACCTAGCGATTATTCTTGATGCCAAGATTGTCATGGATTCCTAACAATATATATTTTTTTTATTTGGGTTCCACAACTTAAGGAGTCATATCCCCAATACCCAAAAGTCACTGCTCCCTGTCCATCCGACCCCCTTCACGGAGTCCTCTGGCTGCCATGCATTCCTCCATTCCTGCATTCCTGTCCATTTCTTCTTTGGCCTGCGGTTCTCATCCATCCGCATTAAGTGGCCATACCTTTAACCTTTGATCCCGATCAGGTGAAGGATGTTCTTTTGACATCTGACCTTGTCTCTAATTGCTGCGTTTGGGATCCGCTTGATTCTAGATATGCCACAGCTTCTTCTCCAGAAATCCATTTCCATGGAAATCAACCTATTTTCCGCCTTTTTTGTAATTGTCCAAACTTCTGATCCGTAGGTGGCTACGCTTTCTACAAAGGAATTGTAGATCTTCTTTTTAGTTTTCAATCTTATTTCCAACTCCGTAGGGTTGAATTTATCGAACTTATTATTCTTTTCCTAATAACATAGTAATTAAAATATCTACAAAGTATTACTTTTCAAAGTTTTTTTTCGGTACTCCATATCTTCGTTGTCTTCATCATAAAATTTGATCATTATCTTCTCCATCAGAATGATTTCATCTTATGATGATCATCCTACAACGTTTTTATTTACGAAAATTCTTAGAAATGAGGAATTTTCTTATCAAATTACGTAATTTAATTGAAGAGAGGTTGGGGTGATCAGTGAAAAACAATAATATAAATAAATTATTATATTTATTTTTATTTTTACCGACGTTTAGGCTTAAAGTTCAGTCCTTCATCAGGGCTGGTGGCAAGGCAATGTGTTACTAATCTAAGGACATACGAATACCCATTTGCTATCTACTTGAATTATAAGATAATTTCATTACATAATTGAGAAGAAAGAGCCTACAAAAATATTGGACGGTTTGGCTCATTTAACCTCGTTATTTTGATATAGTGGTGGCGGGTTCCCGCAAAACGGCCCAATATTTTTGTAGGCTTCCTTCTTTTTCGATTTTGTGATCAAATTATCTTACGATTCAAATGGAAAGCAGTTGGGTGTTCAAAGGTTTTTAGTACCTTATTAAATAGGGAAAGATTGCCGATCTCCAGATTTAAAGGAACCCATTTACTGGATTTTTTTTTCAAAAATAGAAAAGTTTTTTGTTATAATAAGACGGAACCATTCACGAAGTTTTAACGGATGTTCATAATTTGATAAAAAAAAAGGTCTGTACCACGGACTATGAACTTAAAATTTAAAACATGTATTTTTAAGAATAGTTTTATTAAAACGTACATGAGTATATTTAAAGGAAATTTTTGTTAAAAATTATATCTTCTTAATAAGTATATTACAATTCTCTTAAATGAAATGGAATTTTTTAATATTATTTATTCTCTATTTTATGTCTCTTGGGTCTATACGTTCGAGTAGCATTCCAAAGTGGAGTTAATGCATTGTAACCATTCAGGGATAATCATCATAATGATTCAGGGAATGCTACTTAATGTTGATTTTGAACTCTCTGTAATGATAAATGAGGTATGAATTGAAGGGGATATGATAGAACATTAAAATTAAATTTGGAGATTTAGTGATGATACGCTTGCTAATGTTTTTAGTAATGATGTATTGCTGACGTGATAATTGAATTTGACAGGTATAGTAAATGATAAACCACAGATCATTAAAAAGGGAATCAACACTCGGGGCAAATCGATATGTAAATAAAAGCTTGATGTAGCCTGGCCATAACGATAGCTGGTGGTTTCGGAATTGTGGTTTTGCCAAGCCTCGCTATTACTTTGTTTCTTTTATAAAAAAAAAACGTCGACGCTGTAATTGGCGTCATTAGATTGGAATACAAGGATATTGGTTTTAAATTCTTAGAAGCTATGAACATTTTCTTTGATAATTTCAGGCCTATTGATTTACGAATCCTCACTTTAATTTATGGTTGCACAACCTTTAAAAAAAAAAATTACAAATAAACTCGAAACCACGACGAGCTGGTTGATCTTCAATGGAAATAATCACAGTCACAAATAAGATTTTTCTTTTTTACAAACTCAAAGTAAGTGTCATGCCAGTAAGGTTTGGAATCGACGAAACAATACAGTATAGATTAATTCTTTGCATAAAACCTAAAATTTTATAACCCCATGAAAATATTGCCATAACCTAACTTCAACTCCATATGATCAGTGCCTTTCACACTTCACTGCCATTATATGGTTAACAATTTTTTTATTTTTTTTATTTGTTATCGCCTCTACCCTAGAGGGTCATTGGCGGCTAATATAATATAACCATTATATTGTTAACAATTATTTATATTAATTTGATTGTTAATTATTTAAAATGATTAACATTTTCTTTGATGATTTCAGGCCTGTAAAGTGATTTACAATTCCTCACTTTAATTTATGGTTGCACAGGCTTTAAAAAAAAAAAATACAAATAAACACGAAACCACGACGAGCTGGTTGATCTTCAATGGAAATAATCACAGTCACAAATAAGATTTTTCTTTTTTACAAACTCAAAGTAAGTGTCATGCCAGTAAGGTTTGGAATCGACGAAACAATACAGTATAGATTAATTCTTTGCATAAAACCTAAAAATTGTATAACCCCATAGAAATATTATCATAACCTAACTTCAACTCATGATCATGATCATGATCAGTGCCTTTCACACTTAACTGCCATTATATTGTTAACAATTATTTATATTAATTTGATTGTTAATTATTTATATTAATTAACATTTTCTTTGATTATTTCAGGTCTGTAAAGTGATTTACGAATCCTCACATCAAGGTTGCACAGGCTTTAATAAAATAAAATTCGAAAAATCAAAGTTGACACTACTTACGTGTGATAGAACATATACTCTCTATATGTGTGGGAGCTGACACAGCGTGGTACAAAACATTCGATTCTTTGAACGTGGGTTTTTCATCCAGATATCCCCTTATATTAATTAAAATGCGGTTCATAGTGAAAATGGGAGCAGGGTGGCCGAGCGAACTAATGCGTGTGTATATATCAAAGATATATTGATAAAATAAATATGAGTTTGCGTCCGGGTGCCCTCGAGGGCTTTTAACTCTTAGGTGGCATTAATCCCCCGCCCTCACCCTATGGCCCGAGAAAATCCCATATAAGCTAAAATGCAAGGAAGGGGAGGACAAAAAAAAAAAAAAAAAGAATGTTTATACTGAAATATAGTAAAATAATTTGTTGTAATTTGAAATCAACATGTAATTTTTCGTATTCAATCGAATGGTGAAGTGATAGAAACAACGTGAAAGTTTTTTATTTTATTATTTTTTTTTCCAGTTCCTGCTCTAACCTGAAACAATTTTAAATGAATCAAGCCCAAAACAAAAGAATGTATTATACTATAATATATATAAACTGTAGAAGTATAATTCTACAAGATAATTGGACGCTGAAGGAAGAGGACAAGAAATTTAATAAGGCGATGCGAAAATTTACTATTTAAGTTGGTCTTCAATTCCTCCAAGTAGTCTGGCTAATAATTTTATTATAGTTATCCTTTTTTATCTATTTTTATTTTTTTTTTTGTATACTTATTTTTGTTTTTCTTTCCTTTTTTCTCTTAATTTCAATTAGGAAAATATGAAGTTTACCGTAATAATATAAATTACAAATTTATAAGGTGTATATAATTTTTCATCAAAAATATACTTATATATAATATACATGTTCCACATAATATACTTATATAATATACATGCTCCATGCTTACTGCATGGAACATATAAAGTTTAACAAAAAAACGGCCCTTGTAAACGTTTACTATATAAAGGAACTAGAAGATGTGAGTAGACATTTTAAATTCATTATCTCACTTTCGAATTTTGACTATTGTCGCGAATTTTCCCTGACTCATTTTCCTTCTATACCAGTGGGAGCTCTGACGTCAATGTAAATACGGTTCTTATGTGTGACTAAAACGACATAGGCCTCAGAGACATGGGTCACTAATGCCACGACACCGGAAAATAACTGCTACCGCTTCAAATGGACTTTTGGAGAAGGACAACGAGAAAATCCAGTGTAAAGAAACATTCTCCCAAATGGTGAAGAGCAAATATTACGCTGGTTTGATCATATTAAAATAATGTCTCCAGAAAAATTAGCTAATATATGCATGGAACTGGAAGTTCAAAGAAGAAGGGAAAAAATAAGACAAAAGACAAGATGAAAAGACGAGATTTGGGAAAGCCCGTCAGAACATGACATCAGGGAAATATAATATCGAAATATAAATATTTAAAAAAAATCTACATACTTTTTAGCTAGTTACATCCGACTTTTTTATGACTAAGTCATATGGTCAACATCTTATTGAAACTAAGGAAGTAAGTAATTCAAATGAAAAATCGTTTAAGTATTAAAATCAAATAAGTATTAAATTACAAAAGAAAAAAAAATTCATCTTCCAATAATAGTTGAACTTTCAACTTAAGTTGAAAGTTTCACCTTAAGGTGAAATTTCGGTTGAAAAAATCCTTCGAAAAATTTATTATTTTTTTTTTATATTTACGATTCTTGAATATTTACTCCTAAAAATCTTTGGATTTTTATTTTGAGATTGTTTCGCTTCCTTACACAACTCGAAATGATGAATTTGAACATTCGAGGAGAAATGAAATTTTTACAAAAGGTGCAAGTATAAGCAACATTATTAAAGCAGATTTTTGCTTAAAAATAGTACAGAAAAAATCAATATATTTCTTTTCTTTTTATAAATCAGAATGGACAGGAAGGAGTTATTTTCTATACTTTTTAAGTTACTTCATTTAATTATAGTTTTATTATATAATAATCATGAAAAATGATTTACTTTATATATTATAATTGTATAATTTAACAATACTATTGTTTAATTACAGATTACTGACATGAATGGCATAGGAATATTTTATTTATTTTTTCTAATGTGAATGTAAGGGAATGAAAGTCTTAAGCGATCATAAACTACTGTTCTCAAGACATGGATTATCTTTACATCTTTAACCTCGACCTCTCAAGGATTGACCATTGACAATTGTTAGATAATGAGATAAGATTTTTGAATTGTAAAGGAACAATAATCTACTAAGATCTACTGCGTGGTAATTTTAAAGTCGACATATTTTTATTCTAATGCATGAAAGCACGGGCGGATCTACGGGGGGTGGCTTTCAGGCTGAAGCCCCCCCCCCAAAATGGTAATATATAACCATGTTTTATGGCAAAAAAAATTTAAAAAATACCTCTTAAAGTATTATTGTTCGTGTAATTACATTTAAAAGTACTTAAGGAATAACTTAAACACCATTTCATATAGGTAGTTAGTTTCTTTCTATTTTTCCAAAGTAATTATCGTTATTTTTATGAAAAATAAAAATGGTTTCGGGCTAAAGCCCCCCCAAAATTAAATCCTGGATCCGCTAGTGCATGAAAAAAAAAAAATCAAACCATAAAATCTATTAAAATAAAAAAATAGATATAATACACAATCCGCTGTAGCTTTGTAGAGTTAAAGATATAAGTTGGAGTACTTAGTTCCAGCACAATAAACTAAAAAACATGGGATTAGCTCTTACCAGATGACGCTACACAGTCACTGATTTCAACCAAATTATTTTTTGGTGATACTTGGACTCAATATTGGACACATGTCGCGGCATTCGTTCCAATGAGCCTTAGGAGCCAAGAAAAAAATATTTTATCTAATGCCAAACAAAATTTATGTTATTTATTTTTGCCTTTGCTTTCCCCGATTTTTACGTTACTATCCATCATTCGATTTATTATCTTTTTGTGCAGAATAAGAAAACAATATTGACTATTTTATTAAAATAGTTACAATGTATCACAAATCACAAATACCAGAAGGCGCTTCCAGTAAAATAAGCCAAATAAATTTTTGTTATGAAAAAACAAGTTAATTTCATGTTTACTGTCCATTGAAATTCTTAAATACTAATTTTTACACAAATACAAAATTAGAAAATTTAATACTTGATTTTCTTAGAATTGTTTTCGGACCAATAACTAAAACATTCATAACTTCTCAGGATTTTCTCTAAATCCAACGTAAATACTAAGATTTCATTAATTTTAAAACTAGAAATTAAGATAAAACCTCTTAATCATTTCTATTTTATATCTATGATTTTTACTTATTGGAGGTCGATTTTGTACCATTTCGTGTAGCGTATAGGGCCCTTAAATCCTTAATAATTTTTATGTGGATTGGTGGAGCTATTCTAAAGTTATCACAAGTGTGGATAAAAAAAGATTTTCCTATTCAAGCCAGAAAGAAGAGAGGACAGTCAAGGAAGATGTGGATGGAGGATGAAGAAGAGGTAATGGTTGCGAGAGGAGGAAAACTACGAGAAAAGTATGGCGAGACAAAAATTCTGGATATTATAATACAATAATTGTACAAAGTCGAAATAATAATAATTAAAGACAATATCAGTAATTGAAGATAAAGTTAAGGAACATTGTAGAGTAAATTGAATGGAAATTATCCATCTAGATAATCGATTTTTCACAAGCTTTAAGCCTTCGGTGGAAGAGGGAGGGAAAATAAAACATAAGAGATTAGTTTTCTTAAATCTTGTGACGAGAAGAAAAGTTTAACTGACGATGAGTTATGGATAAATTTCTCAACATTAAAACAATCCTTTTTTAAATCACTCAACAAAGAATTTAACAAGAATACAATATAGTAAAGCTCAATAAACATGTATACCTATGAAGAAGATCTAAAAGGTATAACAGAAGAAAAAAAATTTAATATATATATTAAAGAAATATCATTAGTATTAGCTCAAATGAACTGAAATCGTTCAATTCATTATTAAATGTTTTTTTATTATAAAAATAAAAATTAAATTAATCAATTTATTTAGTGCACACATCGTTCATCTTCGAATAATTTCAGACTCACTTTTGATTGAATGTTAGGTGGAGTCAGTTCCAAACAACGATTGGTGAAAGTGAAATAACGATACGCCCTAACAATGATGTTACAGACTGTTCTGAAACATGGCGTTGTTCAACCAGTACTCAATTTGCTTGTGTACCCGCATGGAATACCAAGTCGATATCTCAGAGCTACGCTGTGTTTTTTTTTTTTTTTTTTTTTTTTTTTTTTTTTTTTTTTTTTTTTTTCCGATCCCTCTGAAACAAAAACAAACATGATATCAGTGTCATATCGGACCAGTGCACTAGCGGAACGATACTTTGAATTACCTTGACCTTTTTCTACCTGTGGTATTTGAAGGTGCGTTGAATGATTTTTGTTTGTTATCTCTTCCTGTCCATTTAAGGTCTTGATAAGATTTATGGAGTTGAGGGTCCTCCGCTCGTTAAGAACGCTGTGTTCTAATTTGGTATTTATTTTATAATTTCTAGATTTAAAAAAAATTGAAGAGAGTCGAGAAAAAAGTTGTCATTTTTTAAACTTTACCCTCGCTCTAATTTTGTTTCCTCAAGTATTTCATTTGCACCTCCAGACTTTTACAGTAAGCAATTGAGCTAATGTACGTTATACATGATATGAGTAGACAGCACCCAGCTCTTGACATTTATTGAAATTTTTTCGAAGCACTAGGAGGTCCCTCATGCAACGCCTTTTCAGTTTTGACCGAGTTACATCATGAATACCAGTTGTTGCTACAATTTATATAAATTTGTTGATATGTTCGTGTAATTTGTCTTGAAACCGTTTGTGAGCCGTAATAATACATTGTTCAATTCGAAACATAAGGTGACGAGTTCGTTTATACTTTAGTGCGAACATTTGTATTTCCTGTATATGTATTTTCTGCAGGTCCATCAATTTAACGAATAAAGGTCCATATAGGTTTTTGTAAATAAGTAAAAACATTACGTTTTCGTCTGAGGGTCGCTCTTAAATGAATTTGAAAAAAAGAAACTGATTCAAGAATAGTTAGTATTGGTCATAATAATTGATTAATTATTTCTTTATATCATATTATATTTTTTGACTGTTTATTATTTAATGATTTTTGGTTTATTGTTTTAAATAATTAAACTTAATAATCGACCATAAATAATAATAAGGATGGTCTTCGGAACTGGAAGAATAAAAAATATTAATGGAAAACTTTAAATTAATAAAATTAAACATCACGTTTATTCTTAATGGGAAGTCAATATTGAACCATTTGTAGGATAATTAACCCCAACTTTGAGCCAAAGCGGATAACTAGTGTTACCCAAATGCGAGACCAAGACGAGTCTTGGTCTTGCGCACTCTGTGTTGGTTTTGGTCTTGATCTTGTGCAAGAGTCTCGCAACAGTCTTGCAGCTACCTATTATCTTATTACTATAGAGATGCTACTGTAATTTTTTGGATAAGAGAAACCTAACTAAGCCCGAATGAAAAATTACAAGAGTTAAATGCATAAGTATATTGCTTATACCAATTCTTTACATGTAGTAACTGAAATTGTCAAATATTATTAATTTTTTTTTTGCCTTATTGTTTATTCTAAAAATCGATTTTTTTTACCAGTCTTGGTCTTGCAAAGTGCAAGACCAAGACCGCTTTTGGGCAACATTACGGATAACCATTATCGAAAGTAAGCTGTTAAGCTGCTACCAAAACAGATAACTCTCCAAAACAGAAAATTGTCCATGTGGATGGGCCAAGAACCCGAAACGTTGGCAAACAGAAAATAAAATAATAAGATATAAATTTACGAAAGAGATAATTTTTTTTAATGAATTAACCATTTTAGTGACTGTGGACGGGAAACTTAAAACATTACTTTCTGTTTAAATTAAGAGTGCTGTATACAATCCAGTTTTAACTTTAAAAATTAATTTTCAACTCATGTTTTCAACATTCTGTGCCATGATATTTTTTATTACTATATTTTGTTTAATGTTATTAATATAAAAAAACATTCTAAATATAAGGTACGGATCAAAATTATAAATATTTCAATGCATTAACAGAAAGAAACATTTCACAAGCTTGAGAATGGCTCTTAATAGCCCAACAAAGGTTTTAGCTTAAAAATAAAACTTAATTAGTGTCTATTGGCACATAATTTTATGGTAACAATAAAAAAGAATGTATGATTTTTCTCACATAAATAAAACACGTTTATTTTATCTCACACAAATAAAGGAAACAATTCCATTGTATAACATTTCTAATAATACCAAAACTGTTCATAACCTCAAGGTAATATCATTTTTAATTTGGCCAAACTGCATATTTAATTAAATAATTATCTTTTCTTCTGGGAACCTAAAATATTGAATACAATGATAAAAAGAAGACGAAGAAACGAAATGATGCAACGATAACATGAAAATGTATAAAGAGATGCATTATCAATGAGAATTCCCGGTAGGTTCATTATATAGAGGTAACTTACTCAGATATTACAAAGAAATGCACACTATGTATACATACATCTCTTTTCCGCCTCTCAGGGCTCGATTCGATTAATGAGAGATCATACGACAATTAATTTCATGAAGTGATGAATTCTAATTTCGTTCTTTAAATTTTCACAAAAATTGAATAAAGGGCATTTACAAAATTGGTGATTTTCAAAACTCAGATCGTTTAAAAAATCAACAAATCGAAACGGAATAAAATGTGTAATAAATATTTCGATGCGGATATCAAGATCTGATGTGGTTCCAAGAGAACTATACTTCGTTTTAAAGCGCTAAAATTTCGTTCCGTTTCGAACAAATCCTTTTTGTCAAATTATTAAGATTCACCTAAATCTTCGAGAATAGTTTCATCTCATCGTAACTTAAAACTATTTTATTTATCAAGAAGAAAAGTAAATTTTATTTTGGAATATTAATTCCGCGGAGAATAATTATAATGAACAAAAATATGACAATTGTCTGGCATTGTAAGAAAAAAAAAAAATTAGTTAACATAACATATTGATCTTAACATTAAAAAATCTTAGACTGAACTTTGCTACCAGGAATGTTTACAACAAAAACAATTTGTCCTTAAATGCAAAAATAAGGCATTATTGTACAGTAGCAAGACCTGTGATGTTATATGGTATGGAAACAGTCAGCCTTTCGAGCCTAGAGAAAATCCTGAAGATTGAGAGGAAGATTCTGAGGAGGATTCGCGGACCCAAGGTAACGCAAGAGGGATAAAGGCTAAAATCCAATAAAGAAATGTACAGAAATTTGGATGATTTCGAAACAGTCGTCAGGATCAGAAGACTGAGGTTCTACGGGCACATGGTCAGATTGAATAGTGAAAGACTGAACAAGAAGATTTTTGCAGCTATGAAAGTATGGGGAGGGAATATGTAAAACAAATAAAAGAGGAACTAGACGAGCTAAAAATCACGGATAAAGATTGCTTGGATAGAGAGCTTTTTAGGGTAAAACTGAAAGGGGTTGGGGTTCTTGTAGGTGGGAGGGAGAGACGAGGGAGAAAATGGACTAAGGAAGAGCGAGAGGAACAGTCCAGGACGATGAGAGAATATTGGAATAAGAGGAAGGCTGAGGGAGTGAAGAGGAAACGGAAATGATATTCGCGTGGTCCTTGCTGGCCGGTTCGTGGAAAAAAAAATAATAATGATGACCTAACCTTATAATTAAAATAAATTAAGTACAAGTATACATATTAATTTGTACATAAATATATGTGGGTCTTCACATATTTGTTCCGATTAACAATATTCATAAAATATAACAGTCAAATGAAGATGGCAGTTCTTAAATACGATGTTTTATTCTTACACATATTCGGAAGATTGATTGTCAAGGAGGTGGAAGAATAAATGTTGTTTAAATTAGATTAAAGAAGTGCGTTTGCGGAGAGGCAGTTAAGGAATTCCAAAAAAATAATTGGAGCAAGCGTGATGAAGGATATTTTAAAAAACACGATTCTATGACAGGGAACGAACAGGTTGTTGGTCTGGGATTTCGTGTTAAACAAATGAACAGAGGGACGATGAGTAAACAAATCAAGAAGCTAAAATGGCCGTTTGGTTATAAAGGTTCGGAAAAGGAATACATCTAGAAAATATTGTTGCCGGAAAACTGAACAGAGACACTTCAACCCGGCATACCAACTGGAAATATGAGAGCGTCTGGAGACTCCAAAGATGAATCGAATGAAACAAAATATTAATCTCTTCAATCTGATCATACGAATTTACGAAAATTCTCGGCCGTTTTAAATCTGGAAATCGGCCAATTTATTTAATTAGGTACTAAACACGCGAAAAATACCCATTAGCCTTTGACTTGGATTGCAACACAATTTATCACAAAATCAAGAATAAAGGCATGCAAAAATATTAGGCCGTCTGACGTGACTCTCAACCCCAACATGTCAAAATAACGAGGCTGTATATACCAAACGGCCAATAAAAATATCTTATAATTGTGGGTTGATGGTTGACTGTAGTGAATAATTGAAGAGAAAGATGGTTGAGGTGATCCGTCAAAATAAAAAATTGTAAAAATAAATAATCATATTTATTGTTATATTTTCCGAATTTTCGGCTCGAAGTTCAGGCCTTCATCAGCGCTAAGAAAAGAACCAGATAACAATTGGTATGAGAAACTGTAAACATTGAATAATATAGAATTAAAATTAAAAAGGTGAAAGGTATAGACTAACAAATGAAGGCAGAAAAAAATTAAAGTAAAATGAAGTAGATAGAGTGAACATTAAAGTAAAATAAAGTAGGCAGAATAATAAAAGTAAAAGAGAACTAAGAAATAAGTATTAATAACACCAACAAAGTACGGACTAACGAAATAAACATAATCAAAATAATGTAACATGGGAAATGAAAAATGGTAATCTTAAAATAAAATGTAAAACAGAGAAAAGGAATATAAAACTTATATAAGGATATAATAGATATTAATAGAAAATTGAGATTGTAAAATCTATCAAAATATACTGACTACGTATAAGAGAATAGAAAGTTAAAATAATGTAAAAAAAGATGAATGATCAAATGTATCAATATATACAAAACAGAGATGGAGATATGGAAAATAGATTGACAAGAAGGAGGAAAAAATGGAGAAAACTAAGATAAGAAAGATAAACAGACCTGTTATTTAGTTCAGTGTTTTTTTCTACCTACATTTTTTAGTTCATACCTTTACCTTTTCAATTGTAATTCTTTATTATTCAATTTTTATAGCTTCTCATATCTATTGTTTTCTGGTTCTTTCCTTAGCACTGATGAAGGCCTGAACTTCGGGCCGAATCGTCGGCAAATATAAAAATAAATATAATTATTTATATTTACTATTTTTTATTTTGACTGATCGGGGTGATCAATCACCATCCTTCTCTTCAAAATATCTTATAATATGTTACAATTCAAGTGAAAAGGAAATAGCTACTTATGAGTTTTAATACCTAATTAAATCAATTAAATAATATATAAATTAATTAACGTCATGTTTCTTAGAATTTTCGTGGAAAAAAAATATAGCTTAAAATAAGACCAAACCATCCACGAAGTTATAGGCGGATGTTAATAATTTGATAAAACGGAGCTATTAGATGCTCTGATTACCTTGAAATACTTATCGTTTAGTTTTCCAATTTTGGTTTTAAAAATTACAATATTACTTTTATATTAGTCATCGACGAACATAAAACTAATTGGAAATGTAAAAGGATAAGAATAGCATAATGATCCTTTGGGCTTTTCGGATAATATAAAAATAAACTTTTTGATTTTTTTAATAAATTAAAAAAATATCCAAGTTAACTTCTTTACTCTCAGTATTGTCTCAGTTCTTAAAGGTTAAACTCTGGAGAATATTCTAGACAAAATTTCCAACAACAAAATTGATTTGATGTATGGGCCAATTACGTAAGGAAAAGTTTGTGTCTTCCTTAAGATGGTCACCTTTTTTATTTAATAAAAAGATATTGCTCAAAAACTCTTAAAGATAATTAAATTCTAAGTACACCATCGTAAATTAGACAAAATTTCCTTTAAGAAAACAATAATTGGATTTACTGAAGTCAGTACGGTTTCAGGAGATGTAATACGACCTCTTTAACAGTAGCGTTATAGTTTTCGAACCTACGATATGTTAGTTAAAATATTTTCAAACGGGAACGCCATGCTGAATAGTCATTTTCCGGTCATTAATATTAGTTATGCACAGCCTTAATAAATTATTCATTCAACTACTTAGTCATGTTGTATGCAATAGATAACGAGTGTGCACTACTATGTTTCAAACATGTCTTATAACAGCTAACGTTTATTTATAATTAAATTTATAAAGAACAAATTTCAGTGATGAATAAACATTACACGTTCCGAGCACCCAATTTCGTGCTAAATTTTATTTTCAGATTAAAATTAAAATTATTTGTTTCGACCTCAATCCGTAGGATAAAATATTATGAAATGACAACATTATTTACGATATGTATTATCTAATCTGATTTGATATCCAGTCACCAAAAAGTATTCTAGTTTTCAGTAAAAATGACGACGATAAATTATTGCGAGACTTTTATTTATTTTTTGATTAGAAGTATTATAATAAAAATGATTATGATCATAAATATACTCTTCATTAATTAAAAACATATATATTTCTCTATTATATAAGCAAGTTTTTTGTAACCCTTTGATATTTTACTGCTATTATCGGGTAGTAGAAGGAAAAAGTATCAGGAATATGTATGCATATCTTTATATGTATATATTGTGTTTGTACAATAAAATCGCTGAAGGGTGAGAAAATAAGAGTAATATTTTATATTTCCTCATCAAATTAAAATGCTAAAATAAAGACTTGAATTTTTTTTTCCCTGCTTATACTATACTGAAAAAAAATGTACAATCTGAAGTACAGAATACTCGTAAATTACAGTTATACAATTTGAGTAACGGATAGTACAATTAAATGAACAGTTGTATAATTTGTAAAATGGGGATTGGGCCCTCAGTGGTCTCAAACTCTATTTTTGTCGACATAATTATATATCTCCGTTATTTTTCAACCGATTTCTACGATTTTTGTTTTATACTATGGATATTAAATATAATCCATTATCTGTGCAATTAATATAAAATATGATCAGGAATAATATATGAAAATATCAAATTAAAGGAGATTATGGTAGAGAACTTGAGATACTATAAAATTCTATTCGGACTTTTTATTTAATGAATAATAATACAATCAGCCACTGCTGGAAGGCTATAAGTATTAGGGCTAAAAGTTCTCATTCATACAATATATACAAATAAAAGAGAAATAAATATAGATATAAAAATTAAATAAATAATAATAATGAAGAAAGTAAATAAAAAGAAAAAAAATTCACAAATAAAATAAAATAAAAACTTCTAAACACAATCAAACCTATATACAACATGTACATTCACCCAATAATCTCCGTGTCATTCTTTTTCCTTCATATATGGAAGGCAAAGCAAGACTCCAGGAGATCCCAGTGCCAATTTTCCAGCCACATCACTAGTATTAGAAGCCAATGGAGACTGAAGGAGGGCAGTAGAGCCACAGACGTTCAGGACATGAGTGGAAAAGCTGGTCATTTCCAGGACCCTAAAGTCATATTTACAAAAGATCTCGAGGCCACTGCCGTTTCAACATTCGAGGGGAATGGTATGGATGCTCGGAGCTGGATAGGGATTGAGCTAGAGGATTGGGATGATGAATAAGGTTCTGGTGAAAGTTGGAGAATCTGGATGGGATGATGTCATGGATATATGGGATGTTAAGGTCATGGTGTAGGGTCCTGTTCGTGACATAATATGGAGCATTGACTATGGTTCGAAGGACTTTGGTCTGGAAGAATTGGATATGTTTGATATTCGATGATTTAGTTGTCGCCCACAGTTCAAGTCCGTAGGTCCAGATAGGTTTCAGTATGGTCTTGTAGATTAATAGTTTGTTTTCTGTTGAGAGATGAGATGTTCTGTTTAGTAGTCTATATAGCTGACCAAATCGTCGATATTCGGACTTTAGAAATTCTTTTTTGAGCTTCTAAAGATATAATTTATTTATGTGTTATTATAGTTAATGAATTTTTAAATCTTGATAAATATGATTAATTTTAAATTTGATTCATTCAACTGAAAACTAGTTTCTCGAACTTATAGATATTTTTATTATGGTAATATTGTAAATTTCAGAAAATGTCAATGTTAGACTTTCCGCGACCAAAATAATATTTTCATTTTTTTTTTTTAAACATTTGTAAAAGAAACAGGATTCAGGAGTTCAATATAAATTTCAGTGAGAAATTATTACATGTTAGTTTATTTTTAAACGCTTTTTTGTCGCATATTGGTCAATTCTCGTCCATAAATTGTTTTTGTAATATTTTCATAGCATATTATATAAAAGATTTTAGTGGTAACGGTTGGGCTTTAGTGGTAAATTTAATATTTGAGAGGAGCCCAAGCAAATTATCTCTGTAGACCTTGATTTCTCTCCACGTGTCTATATATGGGGATTAGATATTTGCATATATTATGCACTCGCAATTTTACTGAAATTGACAATATTTAAAATAAAAATCACCACATTACCAACTGTATACATTTAATAAAGGCCATTTAGAATTATATTCCTTATTTTCAATTAGCAATTTAATAAATTTCTTTTAATAGATGGAATGACAATGAGTTAACATTTTTTATTCGACCGCGGAAAGAACACGAAAAATTATTGCTTTCAATAGCTTTTTGGTACACGTGGGGAACCTGCGCTCAGTGTTCCAAATTTTTTTGACATAATTCTATGACTCCGTTATTTTTCAGCAGATTTCCTTGTTTCTTCGTTTTATAGCATCAATACTAAATATACTCCATGTGCAATTAATATAAAATATTATGAGACATAATATTGGAAAATACAAAAATAAATGACCCTTTGATAGAGAACTTGAGATATCTTACTATAAAATTATCCGTCAAATAAGGTATTATAGTTAATGAATTTTTAAATCTTGATAAATATGATTAGTTTCAAATTTGGTTCATTCAACTGAAAAACGAGTTCCTCGAAAACTTATAGATATTTCTACTCTGGTAATATTGTAAATTTCAAAAAATGTCAATGTTACATATTGTATTGAGCAAAATAATATTTACTTTCCGCGAGGAAAATAATATTTTCAATTTTTTTAACACTTGCAAAAGAAACAGGATTCAGGAGTTCAATATAAAATTCAGTAAGACATCATTACATCTTATTTTATTTTTTAACGTAATTTTGGAACATCCCGGTTAATTCCTGTCCATAAATTGTTCTTCATTTTCCATATTGTTCTTCTTATAATTGATAATATTTTGAACACACATCCTACCTACTTTTTTTCCTTACTGGTTTATCTTCTTTAATATATAAAGCATGACACAGAACTATATTAACGTTTATTGTTAATGTAGTCAGAATAGTTATTATCATGTTTACCTCTGCGCCACAGGTATTGAGAAACGTCGACAAATATTAATTTCAGAGAGTCTCAAGTCACCGGTGGCAGCTATCATTATTGATATAGACATCTCAATAAAGGATTTCGAAACAATTGGGGGAATCAACAAATTTTCAGGGGAGCAAATGCTGATGAGAGATATAAATGTTTTTTTTGCTCAAGCAACGGGTATTTTTATCCTCTAAAAAATGGAAAACAATTTGAACTGACATAAACAAAGATTTTATCGCAATTCAGTAAAAACTGAAATTATTGATAAGCCAAATCCAGCCTCTATTATACATTTTTTTCAATACTTCAATTAGATTTACCAACTTACAATTTATTTTAGCTTCTTGAAAATTTCGTCCAGGATAGCTTAGACATTCAGCTGTTGAAATTGTAAAGATGTAAAACGGTCAGGATGGGCAGTAAATAAATTATGTTTGCCGAAATTTCAGAAAACTGAAGAAAATAATTTTTTGACTGCACTTTCTGACTATTTTTCTTCCTTTCTTTTTTATTTTCTATAATATATAACCAGTGACACTGAATTATATTAACATTTATTGTTAATCTGGTCATTATTAAATAAGTTTATCTTCGCGCCACAGTTATTGAGAAAATTAAATAAATATTAATTCCAAAGGATCTCAAGTCAACGGTGGCAGCAATCGTTTAAGTATTGATGTGGACATCTGAATGAAGGTTTTCAAACGATTGGAAAAAGTCGCAGAAAAAGTGGATTTTCCCCACACCTATTATCTCAAGGTATTTTGTAGGTATTAAATAAATAATACAGAAAAGAAATATGTTTTAGAGCTTGGTTTATTGCAAACCGGTAGCAAAGTATTTCTAATCCAACATTATTAAGACTTGAATTCAATAATTCAATTCGTTATTCATCTTTCTGTCTCCTGAAGGAACTGGAAAAACTTGTAAATGCTATTACAAGACAGTTTCTCAAAAATGGCAAGCCAACCAAACATATAAAATCGAAAAGTTATATCTAGATATCGAAATATATATATATATATATATATATATATATATATATATCTTCATCCTAAATAAATTCGTACTAGCCCTACGACCATTGTTCTTCCTGCAGCTTCCTCTTTAGTTGGAATAATCAGTGAAAGCTCTACCGAAAGTTTCCGCGAGACTGAATTAGAAAATTAGCTTGCTTCCTCCTCCGATAAAACACTTTTTTTTTTATACCGCAGTATAGTAATATTTAGTTTTAGATCTGAATAAATTAATGGAAATCAGAAAATTTTATCTTCAACAAACTGAATCTATTTAAAAAATTAAAAATATATTAAATTTTTATTATTGCTAAACTGGAAAATAATTAAAATTGAAAATACTTTCAGGTATCTATATATATATATATGTATATAGGATGTCCCGTAAGTAGTTTTCAAGTTCAATATATGTATTTGGGTGAGCATTAACATATAAATAAAAACAGCAGAAATAAAATGTAAACAAAATAATGCGTTCTTCATTGTCACTGCCTAACCTTAATGCGGCCTCTAATGATAATAACGTTCCCCACCTTATATACTATCGAAAATATAATGTATTTTTATATTACGTATTTATATGTAGTATATATATATAAAACTAAAATAATACATGCATTGTAATGTATTTGTCAACATAACATTCTGAAACTAAAGTTTCAGAGATTTCCTCTATCCCCAGGGTTCCAAGCGTGAATAATTATTGGAAATGGGAAATATTTTTTTTATTTTTCACATAATCTAAAGATCATATAAAATAATTTGTCATAATTTATATAAAATAATGATTATAGTAATAGGCAAACGCAACACGGTTCTGCCCCTTTGACTCCTCTATTATTCAACCGATTTTCTTCCTTCTTTTTTTGTTTCATAATGACGAGCTTTAGTATTATCAATAAATACAAACATTAAATAGTATGTAAATAAAAATATAAATGGTAGTTTGTTCAAAACGGCTAATGAAAGTTCTTCACCGATTTCTTTTAAATTTTGACACAACGTCGCAATAATATTTAGAAGTGTTTTTGTATACGTTTAATTATCAGGACTTTCCTTTCGAGATGGAGGCCTAAAAACGTGATTCGCTTTAGACTGTAGCGCCAATACGGCTTCAACGATTTTAATAAAACTTGGCTAAAGTCTTCTCTCCCCTTGAAACATTTATAATTTATGTATATAACATACTTTCCTGAAAACAAGCTGCATACATTTTATGATGAATTCAGTGTTTTATTTGTGACTGATATGTGATAACTCAAAAAGTACATATTTTTTTATTGATAATACCAATATTTATTTAAAAGGTTTCTTGATTTGTTGACTAAACAATAAAAGAACATTGTTTACGGAGAAGTTCTGAATAAAAATGGATTTAAATTGCTAATTTTAATTTATTTTTTACTTGCTTAATCTTAACATTAATTTATTGTGATGATAACACATAAATTAAAATAGAATAATGAGTCTATTTTCTATCACTTATAAATAATTTTAAGTAGTTTAAGCTTGATTTTGAATTAAAATTGAAATTTTGTTTGTATTAATAAATGAGGATTCTTGCGTAATCGTGATTTACTCTTTATTTATTTTTTATTTAATTATCAAATTTTTAATGGCTATGGTCGAATTTCGACTACGGCGAACACTAGTAATAATAAATGTATTTTCTTATAATTGTTTTTTTTTTTATTATTATTTCTTAAAGATATTTACAACTTTGTTGACTAAATACATCTAGTAAATTTGAACATAAAGGAAAGAATGACATGAAAACACTTGCTCAGTAACTACCCAATGGTAGCATTCTAATTTATAATTGTTACGATAAAATATTTTATATAGATTTTAGATCTGGAGAAATAAAAAACAATGGGCTATAGCTCATTAATTATGGATTGATGGCTGACTGTAGTGAATAATTGAAGAGAAGAATGTTTGGGTCAGTAAAAAAAAAAATATATAAATAGTAAAAATAAATAATTATATTTATTTTTATTTTTGCCGATGTTCCGGCCGAAAGTTCAGGCCTTCATCAGGGCTGGTCAAATGAAGAGGCGTCGTTTCTAATGATAGAGGAATGTCGGAAACCCACTGAAACTTTGGTTTGGAATTATTTTAATAATAAACCCAAAACAATAGGAATATATTTTTCAATATATATATATATATATATATATATATATATATATATATATATATATATATATATATATGTATACAGAGCGTCCCTTAGGTAGAAGGGAATACAGCTTTGTGACAAAGTCAATCTATGAACAAATCCAATTTTTATAAAAAATATATAAAATGTATGTATATGAAAAATATATATAAAATAAAAATATATGTATATGTAAAATGTACATAAAATAAAAATATATATTTAAATGTATTCTTATCTTCTTAATTGTCTTTTAATTTATGTTCATAATTTAACCTTGCAGATATTGTAGAAAATGAATAAATATATTTAAATTAACATTATTTTCAATTAATTCCAAGATTTTAACGTATTCCTAATCTGTTGTTTTAATGTTTTTTCATCCTCTGAATAATGCTACCTTATTGTTTAAATTTCACTACTTCGTTATCCACAACATCCTTTATTCTTTATTGTTGAAATCAAGAGTCGTATAAACTATAGAAAACCAAATGTATGTGTGAAAATTGTTTTAGTATTGAAATTTTTGACTTTTTTGGGTGGTAACAAAACTTAGCATAGCTCATTTCATAATTTTTTTTTCTATTTAATGTTACTTTTATTTCAGACAAAGCAAAAATAACATATTTTTTATCGTTATCTTAGTGAAAAATAAAGTTCTGCCAATACTTTGCTACGTTTTTTCCGATTGTGTAAACACAATAATTTTAAAAGTTGTTCAGGAGGAGGGGCGGGTTATGTGGTTTAAGCCTGCCTGGGCGTTTCAAGTTTCCTGTTGGTTTGGTTTCTAAAAAATTTTGAAGACGTAATGAATTCTAGAAATAGTAATTTTAATTTCTTCTTGAATTTCCACGATTGTAAATCCCTATGTCCATGGAAAATTATAATTTTATGTCTGTCAAAAATAGGATATTTTGCCATTTCCTGATATAAAAGTAAAAATAAATAGAAAACAAAAATAAATTATGAAATATGGATTGTTAACTTAAATTAGCGAAAATAAATAGATTTCAAATATTAGAATATTTTTCATTGATGCATTCCCCAAATCTAAAGTTTATACAAGGGCACTTGAATTCAACAATAAAGAGTAAACACTGATGTGGATAACGAAGTCTTGAAATTTAAACTATAAAATATCATTATTCAGAAGAAAATCCGTCTAAAGAAGGCACTGGAATCTTGACTCGTTAATTGAAAATAATGCTAATTTAAATATATATATATATATATATATTACATCTGCAAGATTAACTCAGATTACAATTAAGAAAATAAAAATACTTTGAAATTAAAAATTTATCATTTTTATTAAAGTGTGATTTGTTCAAAGACTTTTTCACTGTATTTAGCGGGGTGATGCCAGACTTCAAGATCTAAAAAAAAGTGTAAATAAATGGTCCAATTTGCAGTTAAAAATTTGAGTTTTGTGTTTGTTTGTTTTTTTAGTGTCAGTTTTTTTGTTGAATAGGAAGCGGTAACTAAAACAATATATTTAATTTTGGTAATTACCAATTGATTGATAGTAAACTAGATAAAATTTACTTCAAATTAAAGTGCAGTTTGTCATTATTTAAACTATTTGAGGAGAACTTTTGAGCTGATAAACTAAGCTAAGTTTTTAAAAATAACAGGCATGAATTTTTCGTGATTTTTTTTTTTTGTTATCACTCTCCGATTGTTACTATAGATACCCGATTTTTAGAAAAACTTCCTTGTTTAATGCTTTAAATCTATATTAATTAAATTAGATGAAAACTGATTAATTCGCCTTATTTTCTTTTGCATAACTTAAGCTCAATCTCGAATTATTTTGTTGCAAACCCTCAACTTATTTAATATAGATTCAAAGATCATTAAACCAGGAAGTTTTTTCCTAAAAATGAGGAATCTATAGTATAGCTGAAGGAAGATAAAAAAAAAAATCACGAATAATTGATGTTCTTTTTTAACTTAGCTTAGTTTATCTAGTTTATCCTTAATTGGTTTAAGCAATGAAAAACTCTACTTTAATTTTAATTAAATTTTATCTAGATTACTATAAATCAATTGGTAACTATCTAAATTAAATGTTTATTTTAGCTATCGCATCCTATTAAAAAAAAAAAACAGACTTACTTAAAAAATAACACAAAACTAAAATTGTCTACGTTTCCACCGAAAGTCGAACCATTATTTATATCAACTTTTTTGTAGCACTTGAGATCTGTTACTGCCCCCTTAAACATATCCTTCTACTTAAGCGATACACTGTAAATCATAAAAAAAAAAATATATTCCTATTGCATTGCGTTTATTATTAAAACATTCTTGTGAGGGGGAGGGAGGAGGAGGCTATATTGGAGGATTAAAGCTGCGAAGTATCACCGGTGGCTGCACTCAGTTAAGGAAACAATAGGACGGTTCGAAAAAATGGTGTTAACTACAATCTGTTATATAGAAGCCAACAGAAGAACACACCTTTATTAGGATAAATCCCACGAGCAGTGAGGATATCTTGCTAGAACGTCAGAGAATACGATGCCTTCTGGAGGGAGGTTGATGTCTGGTGGAGAGTTGGACTATTTTTGCCTGTGATATTATTTTATCATATTTATTTCTCGAGCCTCCTATTAATTATCATTATATAGAAATATATACAGCATGCGCTTTTGTTATTGTTATCTTAGTTATTTATATGCACATTGGTATTTTGATAGATTTTTTTATTAGTGAGTTTCTATTTATTGTGAATGTTAATGTATTTATTGTAGATAATATTTTAGTAGATTATATCTATTAACTATGTATGTAATTTAGCTTATAGATATAGTTCCATGCATGTTGAATAACATAATATACTCGCAGAAGCTCAATTGTAATTATTCATTATTTTTCCTGGCACCCGTCTTACAATTCTCAAACCAAAATTTTAGGGCTTGGGCTTCTATCAAGTCTTATGAGTCATCTATCATTTTATTCTATCAAGTCATGTGAACATTGGCTTAAATTCGGTAAGCCCAGATTTTTAAGATGATTTTTAAGACGAGCAGTCGTGCAGATAAATCACGGGTGGTTGTGTATGGGTTCTGTTTCACGCATTCAAGCTTCAACGACCAATGAGCGACCTGATCTGATTCATCTCCAAGGATCACATTCTAAAAAATTACAGATCCCGCAGCTAGCTCACGAAGGCCACCTGTGGTTTACATGGTAAACCAGTTGCCATGCTATCCTACCTCTGTTGCTATTTTTTTATGTTCAAGGATTTAAAATTAAATCAAAGAAATACTTGATACAAATGCTGCACAGTTCAATTTTTGTTATTAATTTTAATTGATCTAGACCAGGGATTCCGAACCCACCGGACACCGCTGTGGCCACGTCACTTGTGTCTAACCTTTAGTGGCCATCGCCTTGACTACGGTTTTACTATTGCCTGCTGCAGGTCGACAATTTTTATATTAAATGTTGAATATTTTTTTGAATAAATACCTAATAATTAATTGTAAATTTGAAAGCTCACTTTGAAGTTATAATTTATTTTGTATTTTTTTTAATCATCATAATTTCCTTACCTGCATGTTGCAGATAGACGAGTTTTCTATTAAAATGTTTTACAATGCCTTTATTAAATATATGAATATTTAAAAATTTAACAAGAGTTTATAGATATAAAATTCAATAATAATAACTATTATAATATACATAATAATAAAAGTAATTACTTTAAAATAATAATTCATTAATCGATATACTATCATTACTATTCTTTTTATGAATCTTTGGCACTAAAAAAATGAATGAATCTGTTGGTAACATTGCATTAATTCATTTTATAAATAGTTATAGCCCATGTCGCTTTTAATTAAATTTCAATTTTAATTTGAAATTGAATGTGTTTTTTGTTTTTAATTTAGTTATCTTTAGGTTATTTTATTTTTTTATTGTACATAGGTTTTTATTATTATTTAGTTATTATTTTACTTTTGTTAATTTTATATTTTCTGTACATATGGTGTAAATGTGCTAATTTATCACTATAATTATTGTCCACGAGACAGAATATTATACATCTAAATAAATAAATAAATTAAAAAAAAAATTGAAATTGTGTCACTTTAATATAAGAAAACTATATAAAATTAATGACCATATAAAAAGTGTGGAAAGATTTGTGAGAATAATCCTCCGCACCATAACCGGAGCGATCTGGGATCAGAGTACTAACACATGGAGAAGAAAGACCAATAAAGAACTGCTTACGGAAACTTGTCAATCAATATCCTATGATATGAAGGCACGGAGGTTAAGATGGCTGGGAGCTCGTATCAGTCCATCTGGAAGCCTCTGCGTAACAATGAATGCCTCAATAAAAAGACCACGTGGAAAGCCAAAAAGCAGATGGATAGATAGAATCAACTAAGATGCACTATAGCTGCGTCCAAATAAATTTAAAGAAGTATACCAAGACAGGCAGAGATGGAGCAGACTTGTTAAGAGGCAAAAGATCTATATGGTCTGTAATGCCAACAGAAGAAAAAAAGAAAGAAATATATATATATATATATATATATATATATATATATATATATATAATAATAATAATAATAATAATAAAAACTAATACATTCGCACTTGCTGTTTTGGCTTTTTCTTTAGAAATATATTTCACTAGTTTTTGAAATAATAAAGAAATCTGCTGCTATACGTATGTATATATATATATATATATTTTTTTTTTCATTGATAGCATTTACATTTTCTTTTTAAATTTATAAACAGTAACCTACATGCAATATACAATGAACAAAAACACGAAGCTCGCCACTCAAGACAACTTATAAATGTGGCAGCTGCTGAAAAACGTTGAAAACTGATCCAGAGCTCGAATTCAGCTAATTTAAATACCTACAGCTTAAAAATTATAAGAAACCATACAAAATTGAAAATGAGATTTGTCGTTATTATAAATAATTTTCTCGAGGAGTTTCCGAAAATCAGAACCTTTATTTGATTTATTGACAAAAAGGTTTATTACAAAAAGGTCTATTTACTCTAGACGAGGAGATCATAAATTGGCTATTTATTTAATTGAATTAAAATTTATTTAATTTAAATCTTTCATTTTTTAAAATTAATGATAAATGGATGAATTATCCAGCGCATTAAATGACCGACAAAAGTTTTATTTTGACATGGATATCTGTGACATTTCTGGACATAAAGTCAAGGTTTTTCATCCGGCATTCTGGGCAGAAAAAACTGAGCACTTGTGGCCCCATATATATGCACGATTAAATACTTGATACATGAATACTTAATATTTTATAAATACTTGATATTTTATAAAATTATATGCGTTATTCTAGAAAACCTTATTATAGAAGAGAAATAATAAAATGATTTTAAATGAACTCGGTCGATCTGTACTATATTTCAAAAACGACTTATTTTAGTACGGTAATCCAATTTATTTTCTTGTATTAATAATTTATTAATCTTTTTATATTTTAAAAATTCAAATTTATATTTTAATTTGATACTGATTTGTTCTTCCTACTTTATTTCTTTTACAGTTAATTTTCTTATACCTCTAACCTAATATTTTAAACACCTACAAAATGACACAATTTCATTAATTTTTTATATTCTTATATATGATCAAAAACTCGGATATTTATTTTATTATTTTTAAATATATTTTGTTAGATATATATGTATATACACACACTTATTTATGGAGCAGCCAGGATAAGAAAATAATGAGTAAAACTTTTTTTTTAAGTTAACAAAAATAAGTTGAAAATAAAAATATATGTTGAAAACTTGAGAAAATTTGGGTTGTATAGCTAGTAAACTTTAAATGATAACCTATGTTTTATTTATATTTATTGAATTAAACGTTTATATATTATGTGCTATAGAATTTTTTTTTTAATTATTCTTTTAGGTATTTGGTTTTTTACTTTATCTCTATCCTACAGGATCATTGACAACACCTCATAGACAACTTAAAACACTGTTATAGAGTTTCACAGTTTTTAAGAATGCAAATGTATTTTTTTCACTATATTATTTTTAGATTTAGAGCCTTGGTTTGGAATGAAAGGCATTCTTGTAAAACGTGTTTAACTGTTTCTTTTTTTTAAACGTGAGTATATTTCCTACTTATTAGTTATTAAATGAATACAACTTTTTGAGATAATTAGGTATTGTGTTGGAGATAGTTTATAGCTGAAATGTAATAATAAAAAACAACATAATTGTTTGGTCCCATTAGGAATTGTTATCTTATTTCATTAGTTCAATTTATTTCCTAAATGAACTATTACTTTAATGTTTGCCTCTTCAATAGCTCGATAAAAAATAGTTCAGGAATGAGTCATAGATTATATTGTATTCAAAGAGACTGAATCATAACAGTAATTCTGCTTGTTTATACAAACAGCTGATTCATCTTTACAATAGTTATTTGTTTTTATTTAATTATATAACAACTGTAATTGTATGCGCATACCACATTATCACGAACTAATATCCTTGGTTGAACGATCCCTTAGCACTTATTACACAGCAAGATTTGCTATTTGAAAACAATTGTTTCTTATAACTAGAAATATGTGATTTATTTAAACCTACAAGACTACTAAGAGAGAGATCAACAAATTGATTAGCAAAAAGAGTGGAATATTAATGTTGGAACGATTGAACTTAGTTTTGAACATACATTTTTAAAAATTAAATTGAGTCATTACTTAATAAGAGTACTCCTAAGTTTGGTAAAAGCCACTAGCGGATCCAAGATTTAATTTTATGGAGGGGGGGCTTCAACCCAATTTTTTTTTTTTCATATATATGAAATGGCGTTTAAGTGAAGCCAAATGTTAAATGTAATTACACGAACAACAATATTTTAATAGATAATTTTTCAATATTTTTTTGTATAAGATAGGGTTATATTTTACCTTTTTTGGGGGGGAGGGAGGGAAGGAGACTTCAGCCCGGTAGCCCCCTCTTCCTCGCCCATTTTAAATCCGCCTGCGGTAAAAGCTAGCTCATGATAAATTATTTCAATATTTCTTGTTCAGTTAATGAAATAAATGTTTTAACAAATTGAATAATCAACCATTAATTGTTTATAATTTAAGGATAGTTTTCACATACCGGCATATAGCGGATCCAGAATTTAATTTTGGGAGAGTTTGATTTATTTTTTTTTAATAACAATTACTTTGTAAGAACAATAAGTTATATAAAATAATGTTTAAGGAGTTCTTGAAGGCCTGTAAAAAGAATAAAACAAAACTATTTACAAAAACTATAATTTTTTTCTTCTTACGTACATTAAACAACTGAAATGTATGCGCTACAATTTAAAAATAGACTATATTTTCAGTTACCCTTATCCAAACTAATCTAGGAGTTTCAGTTTGTAAGAAACTCAGCTAATATATTTTACAGTTTAAAAGCAACAAAAATTGTGTAGTTTTATTTTTTAATATGTTTTGGGTGATGAGATACTACATTAAATATGAATCATTTATTTCCAAAGTGAACCTTTCACAAAATTTCAGGAAACACGAAATACTATATCGACAGTCACACTGCAAAAGTCTGTAAGAACAATTTCTATGGAAAACGAGGTTTGGAGCTTTTCTGGTCACTCTTGACCTGAAGAATATTCTGAACCCACGAAATGAAATCTGCGGTGTTTCAGTTCTTCTCCATTGCATTTTGTAAAAACCAGTAACTTAAAAGCAGAAAATTGAGATGTAAAAAACTGTAAGTTTGCAGTAAAGGTTATTGAGATTGCATCCTTACCGATAAAATGTAATGAAATACCAAATGAGAGGTGGTCATGTAAATATAGAATGTATAATGCGTTTTGCGCATAGACTACAGTATCAATTGGCTGAAATTTTTCTCATACGCTTTGTATTCTTTTTTTAAATCTCTAATAAGTGGCAGGCAATACCAGCTCGGCGCCTATGGACAAATGCACGGGTTTCCATGAGGTCGGCATTGCTTATCATGGAACTAGAAGCAAAGAAGCAAAGAAGAGAGTGGTAAGTGGGAATAAAATGTGGGCGGGGTGGCCGAATGGGCTAACACGTGTCCACAGCACCACCGTTGCCCGGCAACCTGATATATGATAAATGATATAAAAATAGTCAATCGAAATCTCCTGGACACTACAAAATGAGCCTGACTGGAACAAGGTCGAAGCTACAATGTCGCCGATTTCCAGATAGTGAGAGACAGAGAATTGATTTCATTGATTGGAATCTTTTTTTTTTTGTTTTCTTATTTTTTATTATTTCTTAGTCATATTTACAACTATATTAAAAAAATACATCTAGTAAATTTGAACATATGGATATAATGACGTGAAAAAACTTGCTGGATAACTACCCAATGGCAGCACTCTAAAGATATGTCTACATTAGGAGATCACGGATATAGCAAGCTGTATATATAGCAACCCAATATAATTGGTCAGCAATCTTTTATATTTTATATTGTTATGAAAATAAAGTGTTTCTCTCTATTTTAATTGACATATAGTTGTCGTTTCCACATAAGGTCATCCTCAGCAATAACTAAAAACTTTTACATTCAATCTACAATAAGCAATCCAGTAATAACAATAAACAATTACCTGAATGTCAAAAATCACAATTCACATTCTTTTTTTTTTTTAAGCAATAACAATTTTATTTGTAAAGTCCATTTTACTTATCGTAGACAATGGACACTACTTAAAAAAAAACAACTATATTAAAATTTAACTGAAACAAACATTAAAATGATACCACCCTTCGCGGTAAACCTACAACATCCTGTCCTACCGTATCCTTTAACAATATTCCACTGATCCCTGTCGAACAGATTCATTACCTAGGACTCCTTCTTGGCAAACGCCTTACCTGGAATCATCATACTATACCTAAAAGACAAGAAACTCCCAATAGATTCCGACTACTACAACACTTACTTGACAAACCCTCTAAACTTTCAATATTCTATAAAAAAACTCATTTACACTACCATCATCAGGTCCATTTGGACATATGGTATTGAGCTTTGGGGCTCTACAAAAACATCAAATTCTTCCTGAGTCCAATCCTTACAATTCAAAATCCTCCGTAAAATCCTAAATGCTCCTTATTATGTAACAAATAAAATTATCCATAAAGACCTCAACATTCCTATTGTGGAAGACTTGGCCCGAACCAGATATACATTTTTTTATTCCAAACTCTTTGATCACCTCAATCATCTAGTTCGTAACCTTTCATCCAATACAATTCCTTACAACCCTCCGAGGCATCTGAAAAGAAGATGGCCAAGGGACTTCCTTAATTAATTTATCTTTGAAGTGTGACCAATGTTTAGCTTCTTCACATGTACTTTCATGTTGTATATTCCTATAGCAGATTTACTAGTTATAAATTTCAACAAAATAAAAAAAATATATATCAAATGTCAAAAACCAAAAAACTCACAATGTTTATATGCACATATCAAATTTAATTCAATTAAAATTCTTTCAATTCGTCAATTTGATGAGTATCCAAAAATCCATGAACAACCATTTACTTTCTAGTATACATTAGATAATTTTATCACAAAATCGAGAATAACGGTGACCTACATTTTGTTGTGACGTCGAAATAACGAGGTTTTATAGGCTTAAGAACCCAATATTTTTATAGGCCACCTATTTCCTCGATTTTGCTATCAAATTATCTTACGATTCAAGTGGAAACGAAATGGGTTGTCATGAGTTTTTTAATACTTCATTACATATAGTAATTTAATGAGAAAACATCCGATAAGATTTGTTATTAACGATGTTGTAGGCGGATGTTAATAATTTGATAGAAAGGAGTCTCTATGTACTGCCAAACTACTTTTATTTGTAAATAAAAGCTAGTGTCAAGTAGTAGTTTTAGATTCTTTTTTTTTGTTGAAAGTTCGAGATATAGGCACATATTTTTATCAATTTCTAAAACAATCTGGACTCACCATCTATAAGCTTCCTGAATTCCTTCAACGCGGCTTCCCTCAATTCGGGAGTCTCCCTTAGTTCGATCCTGGCCTTCTCGACAAAGAAGTCTCCGACGTCCGGAGAGTCCTCGAACTCGAGGACATGCTGGCCCATCCGGACAATCTTCATGTTCTCCATGGCTAGGACTGATACCGACTGACCGTTCATCCGCCAGACCGTCCCCACTCTTGCCTTCTGTTTACAAGCCCACCACGCTTGTTAACTGTTTGTCACTGTCACTGTATATTATTCTACAATACATTTAAAACGCTTTAACATAATAAATATGACTTCAATGCCTTCATTTGTTTTAATCTCATGTTATAAAAATTAGAACTTGAAAGATATTCAATTTAGGATCCAGAACAAGGAAATTATAATGTAACCCATTATAATTTTTGTCATCCTTAACATTGGCAACTTTTGTTTTATGTCCATAACTTGGTTTATATAAATTTCTAGGAATATGTAGTTTTAGTTTTAGATTTTAAATTGAGAATTGTTACATTTTGTCTCAATTAAGGACATTTATAATATTGTGGGATTTGTAAGGAGAGATTGTAATGTTAAGATAAGTAGAGATATTTAAGAAGTTGGTTGAAGACATCAAGATCTGCAAAAAAGCTCGTATAAACAATTGCCCAATTTCCAGCAGTGAAGTTGGAAATTTAAGATTTGTGTTTTTGTTAGTTTATAAAATAAATAACTGCTCCTAAAGGTCCCAGGTTCGAAACCCGGCTCATGGCAAAAAAATTATTTATTCCGTTTCATTGCCCGCGGGGCGACCCGGAGTAGGTATACCTACTGGGTCACACCCAGCCTCTATAAAGTGGGTACCCTTAATTAAAATAATTAATTAAGGGGAAAACCTGGCGGTTGAGCGTGATCTCGGTCAAATCACCTCCTTGCACAACCGTAGACCAAGAAACAGTGCTTTCTCTAAATAGTATTAAACCCAAGACCCTTCATGGGTTGTAGTGGTACAGATTATGTTTTTCTTTTTTAGAAGAACATTTAGCTTCGTCTCTTTTCATCTGTATTTGTAAAGAGAGAATAAAGCATTTATTATAAAAAATTTCATAATGTTTATTATAGGTGGACCGATGGTTTAGAGAGAACCCAAAATCTGTTATTTCTGTTTATAAAATATTACGGGAATTAATCGAAACAACCATAGTAACAAAGCAACAAACCGACTTATCCTGCATTAGTCTTTACAAGAAGCTCGGTCCTTCACTCAGGGGTAATCACTCAGAAATACCGATCTCAGCATTTAACTAGCTTCTATGGCTTTCTGAGGAAGAGTGGTATCTCTATATTGTTCCTTGTGATACGAATGAAGTTGGCAATGATTATGAGAGAGTGTCAATATTTCTTCAAAGTTTCAAACAGGAGTATTGAAATGATTTCCAAAAACGCATTTTCTAATTCCCTTTGTCCATTAATTTTTGTCACGTATGTAGTGGTCCAGGTATCTAAAAAAATGATAATCCGTAGGCGAGAGGTCTGGAGAGTATTGCGGATGTGGCAGAGTTTCATATCCAAGTTCCAACCGTTTTATGACGTCACACGTGAGCCATGTGGCCGGGCGTTATGATGCAAAATTGCTCCTACTGATTAACAAAATATGGCTCCATTATTGCCAATTTCTGATGCATTGCATTCATTTGGTTACAATACGATTCGGCATTGTTGGTTGTTCCAGGATTTAAGAAGCTGTCCTGTATAAAACCAAGTGAAGCCCACCAAACAGTAATCCATCACCTTTGTTTGGTGAGTTGGGGCTTTGGAAAATTTTCTGCTGCTTCTTCTTTGTCGAGCCACTATGCAGAACGTCTACTGTTATCGTAAAGTATCCACTTTTCATCAGAAGTAATAATTCTAGACAGAAAAGGGTCATATTTGTTTGAGCAAAGAACTTCTCAACGCTGTTATTTTTTTGGTGGTCGTTTAATGTGCGTGGAACCAAATTTTCAAGCTTTTTTACCTTTCCAATCGCCTCGAGGTGGTCATTCCCTGCAAGTTTTCGAAGAGTTGTTCTGGGGTTTCCTTTCACCGAATGCTGCAGAACATCGTCATCAAGAAAGGAAGTCCATCCACGACCTTCTTTGTCTTCAAGGCTGAAGTCTCCCTCCCAAAGTTTTTTGAACCACCGTTGAACTGTGAACTCATTAATGCTACTCTCGCCCCAAACTCGATTGATGTTTCTGGCCGTCTGAGCTCCATTCCGGCCATGTTTAAACTCGTAAAATCAAATTTTACGAAAATTACGCGTTGACATCTTAGTAAAGACAGAATTATTTCTAAGCAGCGAAGTGCAACATAGGTAAACAAACATTATCGTTTGAAAAAAGATTAATTAATGTTGACATTCGTACAAATGAATAATCCAGTAAACATAAACAGTTTGTTATTTAGAGTGGTATTTTAAAGAAAACTCAAAATCGTGCATTATTTTCCGCACAACCCAATAGCTCAAACAATACTTAAGTATATATCGTCGAAGGTGTTTCTTGTTTGAATTTGACATTTATGAAAATTATCGTCATTTATTTTCCAATATAAATGTATTTACTCGTCAATGAACTTTTTAATTGTTTATTTACTCATTTTTATCAGTATTTACATCCATATAAATCCTAAAGATGCGTAAATATAGAAGTGTTATTTCCCCATGTTAATTTTTTTTATTTCTTGTTTTTGATATTTTTCACCTGCTATCAATATCTAGAGAAATAAAATAAATATTTTAGTTTAGCAATAATGTCTCTATTAGTTAAATTAGATAATGGTGTATCTGTCAGTTTCAGAAGTTTTTAAAAACACCTATAAGCATGTATTAATTATATAAAGTTATTAACTTTATATTTGACTGTTTATATTCGATAGTTTTTCATCGATACAATCGAACTATCGATAGTAAATAAAAACTATCGACTATTGCCCATCGCTGCTAGGAACGGTCCATCTCTAAATGTAATATTCCAGTGCTTACTATACGATAAGCACATAACCTGTTACAGATTAATTAACATTAATTGGTAAATGCGCAGGAATGTTATTATAAGGTTTTAAACTTTTTTTACCACGTCTGTATTCATTGAAATGGAATGTAAGATAAAAATACAAACAAGATCTGGAAAATGATGGACACACGTCTTCTCTTATCAATAATCATTTTAGGAAAATCAGATGAAATTCGGTTTGGATAGTTTGTTTTTTGAAATTAAAATAAATGTAATTGTTATGCTGGAATTGTTTCTAATGACGTGAGAATTTCAGTTTTGAATGTTGTTTGAAAACACAGGCGTTCAATCTTGTTGAATCCATTTCACATAATGAAGAGGAAATGTAGTGCTGACAATAGAGATATAATTATACAGGTTTGTAATGTGTTGTAATTTGCAGTATAAGAAAAATATGAATTATGATGACGTAATTTTCTCTCCACAACTTGAAACCGATTCTTCAGAATTTGGTACCTAAATCACATTTGCTAGGTATTTTTAAGAATTTCTTTATCACAGAATAAATTATAAGTGATCTAATAAAAAATACACCCTTCAGTATCAAACTGTATTATCAATTGATACAATGCTAATAATTGTAGAGGGGCTGTTTTTTTTTTTTTTTTTCAGGGAATAGTTACCTTTTTCGGCGTGTGACTAAGTGTCTAGCTGTTTTCGCCTTGTAGAGATGTCTCCCCCTGGGTCGGCGCCTTATTCTTGGTCTACTAGTCCACATTGAACCAGCTTTAGTCCTCTTAATTTTCTTCTTATTCCTCGTGCCATTAGCTACCTGCATGACCTTGCGAATTCCATTGAGAATGATATCTCCCGGAACGCCCAACTGTTCACTCAGAAACCTTACGATCTCTTCGCCGGAGATCCCCGTTTCGTTGTAAAGGTCATCTAGTGGATCAATTAGTGCTGATGACGAGTTTTTGTTAACTTTCTTTTTCCTGGTAGGTCTAACCATTTTTAAATTTTTACCAAGCCGAACTTGAAATTTGGTCAGTTAAATCTCCAAGGTTGTACGATGTAATGGATTTTCTCTTATCCGGTCAGTTACATGTGTTTTTTTTAATTTCTATATGTTTTTTCATTTAAATAATCCATGTTTAGCTGTGTGAGAATGATTCAAAATTTCACTTCTATAAACAAAATTGATTAAAACAACTAAATACAAAAATAAATGCTTGCGTAGAATGAAGCCTGAAAGATGGCGGCTAACCACAAACACACATGATCATATTGTAGCTGGAATTCCGAACATTACCGAGTAGCCAGGTCCACCTGACAGTAAATAATGAGGATCGACCTCCATGCCTGAATATTAAACCGATTTAACTATATTTTTTATAGGTTTATGGCAGTATTAGGCGGGGAATATATTTCTATGTATTTAGGAAATTATAAGAAACAGGAATTTCATCGGCTTATTGCAAAAAGTAAAAAAATATTTTAAAAAGTATCATCAGGGAGTGGAGACGTTTATTATATAAATAAATATTTTTCCCTAAAAATATAGAGTATTGAGGATAAATTGGAAATTTGGGTCAATAAAAATTTAGAAAATACGAAGAAAAGTCGGTACAAATAGAAACGTGTCGCTGCTAGAATCATATCTACCACGCAGTATAAAAAGGGGCGGATGGCCGAGCGGGCTAAACCGAGTGCACAGTAGTGTGCATTGCCCGGAAACCTGATAATCGAAGTTAGAGAGGATAAAATAATTACGATTTCGTGTTCCGATGACGGGTGGACTTTTAAATATAGTATTAACCCTTCGCCCTCACCCACTGGCCCGAGAAGCCCCACGTATAGCCTAAAGGCGAGGATAACAAAAAAACGTATAAACCCTGGTATAGTGCGTCTTAGATAAGTTTGCCTGTAGGAGAAGAGAACTCGTGGAGCCTCTCTCCACCGTCCCTCCTCACCCTAGTAATCACCTGAACCGAGAACAGGTTCTTCTGTGTTAGATTTTCTTCTAAATTCTAATTTATGAAAGAAATTAAAATAAAGAGTGGTGAAAGAAATTTCAACTTGTAAAAAAAAATGTAAAAGTACGTACGAATGAATGAACGCAAACGAGTGGGGAATCGGCGGAAAAACGTTTTTACACTGCGCATCTCCCTACCAACTACCAACTCATCTTAGACGGACTCTACAAGAATCTTTCATACTATTTGAAGAGTAGGCAGATGACCCAATGAAAGACTACTGTGGGTAACCACGGGGTACCGGACCGAGTCTCATGAGGCACGTTTCTTACTCCAAATCAATTTAAATACTAAACGGTAACCTTCTAAATTTATTTGAAGCGACTTTAGAGACATGATAAATTTAAAAAAAAAAACGCGTCATACCGCTTGGACATTTTGAAATAATTTGTCTCAGAAGTGACCAGGTACCGAAAAGTACACAAATAAACTATACAAATCGACTGAGTCATTTTGGAAAAAAATTTAAAACCTTAAATACTATTTTTTTCACTTCAATTTAATAAGTGACAGTGATCATTTACAACTTATGACAATCAGCAGATAGCCCCGTATAGTTATGAGATAAGAAATAAATTTAAAAAATAAATAAATAAAAATATGGCTTGACAGGCATGAGGAAAAGCAGTACCCATCTTATGGTAACCTTTAATTTACTTCAAAATTATGTTAGTAGATCCTTAATCTTTTGAAGAATGTTAGTAGATCCCTCATTTTATGAGGAATGTTAGTAGATCTAAATTATATTATAGAAGAGAATATAAAAATCAATTTTATTCTAGGAAAAGTCCCTTAAGAATAACAACATTGTTCAAACAAATTAACATTAAATCTGGGCAAAAATGACTAACAAAAAAAGATAATTGATAAGAAAAGTATTTACATAGCCGTAAAGATATATTAAAGAAAACAGATGAGCAATAGGATCACAATAATGCAATATAGCTGACAGAGGTGCCCATCCACCCTAAGACCGAAGGCGCATGCCTCACAAAAAACTATTATTGCCCCCCTCACTTATGAGATGTTAGTTTAAAAGATAGTAGATATAATATCGTTTTGTTCCTCGAGAATACCTTAAGCACAAAACATTAGGTCAAAGACAATTACAGTTAGTAAAGGCATTTAGAATCAACAAGTAACATCAGTAAGAATCACATTGGACCCAAATTTTAAAGACCAATGGACGTAGAAGGCGTACAAGATGAAGACCGAATAGAATGTAAATACTTTTAACCCTCATATCCCTATCTCTCCCGATTACCATCACACGCTTATAGGAAGTAATAGGAAACTTTGGTGGGATTTCTGAATTTTTTTATTGATATTACACAGAGAATTACCACGTGCAGAATGAGAGGACAGGTAAGAATTGGAATCTATAGGTGGCTAATTTCAGCTTTAATTGTTTGCAGTAATAGTAATAATAGTTGCAATCAGCAGGATGTCTAATACATTGGTATAATTATCTGGTTCGGCGTTATAATGCATCAGATCCGGAAGATGTCGAGGTAAAGTATTTTTATCAAGAATTCTGGAGAACTCGATTGGGGAGGAGGCAGTCCAGACATCTTGTTAGATAATACTAGTATATATATAGTATTTCTAGGATTTGACAAAAGAGGTTCCAGCTAACTAGACTTCTAATAAAAAACGGTGGAAACGGTTTGGAAATAGGAGTAAGTAAAACTTTGACAGTTAGTGGGCTATGGTCACAGCAGAGTTCATTTAAACGTGTAATTTAGGGGGTCTGAGGCGCTGTTTTAAAGCACAGATATCTGGATATGGCGGTGAAGTAGGTAGGAGAGCTAAGGGAAGGAAGGTTGAACTGGGAATTCAGTACAGACAGCAATGTTTGTCGACGTAAATTCGTGGTTATAGACCTTCAGTTTTGATACTTGGTGTTTAAATCTGCACCTAGAATAAGAAAATGTCCTGAGTGATTGAGGAGGAGAGTGAACTCTATATTGGACATGAATTGGCTTGGAGGGTATTATGTCGAGCAAGTGTGAGTGAATATGAGCAAGTCTTGATAACTACAGCGGTGGTTTCTAGGAAAACATGAATAGGCTTAGAAAGTAGACGACGAGATAGAGGATGATGAACAATGACAGCAGTACCGGCATGTGCTCACCCGTTTGTGCCGTTTACCATAGGATTCCTTTCATGAGTAAGGTTTATTTTTCTACTACAATTTTTATAATCTATATTTAATCAAGTTGTTATTAAAAAGAAGCAAGCAATCAACTATCTTAAGAGGAGTATGCGAAATCTTTAGCTTTAATATACACGAAATGAACGCAATTTCAATGCATTGCCACGATTGATATTTTAAAATCTTTAACTTTGAAACAGTATCGTAAACTATTGAGATAGGCTCAGTCCACTTCCATTTAACATTGTCATGGCCGAGGATGAAGAATGAAAAATTGTTGAAGGTATGCAAGTGAAGAACGCCCAAAGCAATCGTTGGATATTGGAATATGCTTTCCGTCCAGGCCCAATGCTTCGTTTATGCAGACGACATTCTGGTGTTAGCAGACATTGTGGATTCTCCGCAAGTTGCACGTGAGGAGTGGTCCGAGGAGCATTAGAGAACTCTTCCTCAATCCTGGTAAGATCAAGACTATGCAGGTAGGATGGGAGAAGGCCGAGCTGAAGATTGTGTGTAAAGGACACTAGCTAGAACAAGTAGACATTTATGGATATTTGGGAACTGTCTTTAAACGGTTGGGAAGATAGATGAGAAAGTTATGCATCGATTGCATAAAGCTAACCAGGTCTTCTTCCGAATTTCCAGAACACTGGTGGTGAGCAAGGGGTGAGAAAAGAGACGAAGGTAAGCATCTTTACTTCAATCTTAGCGCTGTTCTTGTTTTATGGAGCTGAGAGCTTGCTATCATTGGACAAGAATGTCTCACTAGTTACGTCAGCAGAAATGAGGTATCTCAGAAGAGTTGCTGGAAAGGCGAGACGAGACTGCGTGGGAAGAACAGGACAATGTGCTATGTATTGAACATAGCAAATAAGTTTTTAAATTTTTGTGAGATGTCAAAAACTGACAGCGTCAAGAGGGTGGAGCAGGTAGATAAGGACCGACCTGTACCTGAATCCTGGAGAAGGCTTAGAGTAAAAACTAGTAACGGGCTAAGTAACTGGTCCCTTTTAGGGTGTTACCAGTCATTGTGGAGTAACAGGGTGAAATTAAGAACCAATGAAAACCATCCTTGCCCCACCCTGAATATTTCTATAAAATCTCCTGCAAAGTAAGAAAAGGGGTCTTATGTTGATGTCCGGCCTTGAGGATAGGTCTTATGTTGGATTCTGGCCTTGAGGATAGGTCTGATGTCTTTCTTCCGATCTTGGGAACGGAAGTACACAGATGAGCATCTTGGAAGAGTTTTTGGATCTGGGCTTTACCAGATAACCTCGGATCAGCAGATGCAGCGATGAAATGTACCGACCACACCACTTCATAGACAATAGCTAAGTTGTAATTCCCAATCCTAATGTTAAAATATTTCATGGCAATAATTCTCAAACAAACCATCTGGAATCATACCTGCAAAGTCATTATTAAATCATGTTTTTATTTCATTTATTGTATATAGTATTTGTACATAAAGATTTCCATTTAATTTATGTATATATATATATATATATATATATATATATATATACTTTATTAAATATAAAAATAAATTAGGTTTTTTAGTATAAGTTATTTTAATTCTGCCACCTATTTATATCATGATGGTCACAGGTAATGTTGGTAATTAGAAAGCATGATAAACACAAACCAGCCTTTGAGAAAAGAAATCCAATTGATTAATCCTGGACCAACAAACATGTTAAAGAACCAAATTTGTTAACTAATCTGTTATTAATGATTTTTATTGAACACTTCTCGGTAATTATCATCAATAATTATTCAGTGGCAACCCGATAAATTTCAACACCCCTAAAACACAGTAACGCTTAACAGCACGAAGGAGATAGAAAAAGAAGAAGATGGATAAAGATTTTGGAAAATCATTACGAGTTTAATTTTGTATAAAAGTATGGAATGGCTTTGGAAAAGTCAAAGAGTGCAAGGACAGTTAATGATTTTCATCTATAGAGAACTGAACATCATTAATGATTTTAATTAGGGCGGATTGTGTGGAGTAACCTCGTCGAAAACCAGGTTGGTAAGGATCAAGTTGATCAGACTGTTCCAGAAAGTTGGGATTGCACTATTCTCTCCTGGAGTTTTGAAAGGTTAGAAATGATTGAGGTGGGACGGAAATTTTCGGGGGAAGAAGCTTTAGGATTTTTAAGTAAAGGACGGACAATGACTTATTTCCAAAGGATCGGAAAAACAGACTTCTGAGGGAAGAAATCATAAATGAAAAGGAGAATGGAAAAGGTTTCAGGCAGTCTTAATTTGATTAATTTGATGGTAATATCATGAGGTGAATACCAATAGAATTAGAATGTGATTTCATCACGGCGGATATGTATGACATCTGTGGACAAATGTCTGAAAAAAAAGTTTTCGTAGTCAAACGAAGTTCCAGGAGATAAGGAGGAAGAGGTTAATGGAAGAAAACAGATATAAAGTGTTAATTTAAATCATCAGCTGAAACTGAAAAGACTGCAGAGGAGGAGGTTCTGAATCGGTCCCAGCGTCCCTGTGACAGAAAGAAAGTTGGCGCAGGAGTTGCCATTTCGATTCGGTATCAAGAGTTGAGGAAAGGGCATCATGAATATAAGTGGATTTGGCTCGTCTTATTCTGTTTTGTGTCATGTTATGGATGATATTAGTAGATCCATCATTTTATGAATGTTGTAATTCTGTTGTATTTGTATCCATAGGTCCAGAGAGATATGTGTAAATACTTAATTTATGTCTTGCTTTTAATTTGGAATGTTATCTTAATAGTGAGCGCAATAATTTTAGTCTGTGATTTAATGATGCAAATTTTATTTATTATAATGTTTTTTTATAACTGGACCCTATTTCATTCTTATATTGAACGTCAGTTCTAGGTATATTACTTCCTCCGTTTTTGGGATCAGTATGTTGTCTGAGTATACAGGAGAGCTTGTTTCTAATTTTAAACGTTGTGCATGGAGACTTTAGATAATTTATTTGATTCTTCCAAAGGTTGCATCAATTGTGTATTTTTTGTATGTGATGCGTGGTTAGAATCGTTGTGTCTAATAATAATAGTCTTGCCGTCTAGATAGGTAGGATTAAGCGTATGGGTACATTGAGCAATTTCGTATGTGAATATGACGTACAGTAATTTGACAAGGATTGATCCTCGAGATAAATTGGATCGAAATTAATTGAGGCTAGACCTGATCCATGTCTTACAGCGGAACATCTGTCTGAGAGAAAAAAAAAAATAGAATGAATTAAGAGGTATGCTGAAGTGTGGTCTTAAACTACAAGGAAAGCTCCTGGCGTTTGACTTGTCGAACGCATACGCTTAAGTGACATCCAAATCAGGTTTTAATAATTTAGAATATACTAAACGCAATCTAATCGGTCTGTATGAAGAACGACTGTCTGTATGTGGCTTTTGTTCGCTGTCTGTGTTTGTTTTTGTGGCTTTTATTTTCTGGCTGCTTGGCTTTCGTCTGTTTTTTTTTTAATCATGGTTCGTGAAAGTATTTTCTTTGTATTGAAAATTCGGTGGTACTGAAGTCTCATATACTTTGTTACATAAATAATTCTGTTACAAATATATTTCCAAGACGTTTGGAGTTGAAATTTGTTCAAAATTAGAAAGGTCGTCACTAACAAAGTTAGGCAGTTTGAGCTAAGAGATACACATCGTTCTCGTTGTATATCACGCTCACAACAGATGAATTTAAACTCATACAATTTGTCAACCGATATTTATCTGCCAGGTAGGTTGTCATATATATTTTTCTATGTTAATTTGTACTATCGCCCTATCGTTATGGGTTTTTAATTCTTTTACAGTCTCAACTTTCACTACATTGTTCATTTATATGATTTTTGAGACAAAATCTTTATTAATAACTGGTTATTTAAAAAAGGTAAAATTGCAGAAACATTTTCTATTTACAATGATGTAACATCTGCTATGTGCATATATTTAGTGTTCAGGAATATATTATGTGTCTGTTTTCTTAGTATTGCAATACATTTTTAAAGTGACAGTGTTTGAAGTTTAAAAATGTTTCTAGCAACAGGTGGTTGATGTGATGAAATCTTATAAAGTTACACTGTATTTTATATATCCTACTAATGTGGTCTAATACTAAGTAATTTTGAATTGTCTATTATACTATTTTTATTTTTAAAATAAATTAACAATCTATCCTTTGCAGGTATTAATTAAGGTTATTAATTTTCTAAATGTTAATTTATCGTGACAAGCCATTTTAGCAGCTTATATGTTTACATTAAAACTCAATTTTAGCAACCATACTATTGAGACCATTTTCGTGAAATTAAATTTTTTATTTGCCATTTTGTACCCTATTCTTTAAAAAGCCTTTTAATATTTGTATTATTCAAATGAAGAAATCCACTGAGTAGAGTAAATAATATATTTCAGCCTGTTACAGGGTTGACTTGCTTAATTATAGTATTTTCTTGGTTGGTCATCATAAGTCTCATTGTCTCGGTTTGCTCACTAATCGAAATCTACGTTTGGGTGAGTATATTGCCACTCAAAATGTGTTTAAGCATATCAATGTAGTTTTAGGAAGGCTATGATGCAATTATTCGACTATTTTTCCCTTATAATCCACGTTTTAAGTTTCTTGAGCAGCTATTACTATATTTAAGATTTACTTATATTACTGTCACTTATTATTACTGTATATGACTTATTATTACTGTCACTTGTTACAAGTTTTATCTGTTATTTATTACAATTAATTTATTCTAAATACACTATTTTATCTTTTTGCAGAATGACTTCACCTTATATCAACAGCAGGTGGGGATTGCAGAGAACTGGTCAATTATGTAGTGAAATCTTAAATGACAGGATTAGTAAAGCACTGCGATATGCTGTCAAATCTTCGATTTATGATGCCGAACTTACTCTCAGAGAACTTACAACGTCACAGTCACTATTACTTTCATTATTTTATGGATTATTAAATCAAGACATTACATTCTGCTTGAATCTAATTGAAGCTTCTCCTGCTACTGTCCAGTTGAAGTCATCATATATTAAAGTATGGTTGAAAGATGATTTCGTCTTCAAACAAGATGATGTTGCTAAAGCTTTTTCAAATTTAGCTAAGTTATTGAATTGTAAATTTCCATCACAATTAAAACTGCCTCAAAATATTGCTGTTGCATTTTCTGGCCTTGTTGATAAGTATAAACTCTTTGAAGTATTTAAATTTGCTGGAGATAAACAAGCATTGGAATTTGTTGAAGCATTAAATTCTTTTGTACTTGACGTTTCAAAGGAAGTGGAAGCATCATTAGAGGTAAACATTTTTGTTTTATTTTTCATTCATGAATGATCTCAAATTATGAGCAATTTTTATGATAAAAATTTAGTAATTTTGACTACTTTTAAATAAAGGATCTTCTAAGGCTTAACTATTAATCTTAATAAGTGCCCAAGATCCAAAGTGATTTTTTATAAGAAGTTTAAAATATTAAGTTTTCAAAAGTGTAGTAAAGATGGCATGACCTCAGTAATGATGAAATATTTGAATTTCATACTTTATTAAGATCTAGGAATTAGAAAATAAAATCTACTGACCAAATGATGACTATTGTACTAGAACTTTATATGTGTATAAAATAAAATAACAAAAAAAAGGCATTTGTCCTGAAAAGTCAAAAATTTATATTGGACAATGTAAATTTTCGTTACCCTGCAGGGATGTAGCCTAGAATTTCCCTAACATATTCTCTGCGTGTGGTAAGAGGCAACTTAAAGATAACCCTTACCCATCTGGGAAGAGGGGCCCTCCTGTAGCCTGAACGGGGTGACAAGAAAGCCAAGGGTGACAAAATATAAATATTCATTAAAAAATTTATGAGTGGAACATTTCCTTATAATTACATTTTATTAATAGCTTAAGCAATTATAAAATTAAATTATTCTTTAATATTTTACCATAAAGAAATGTTTCTTCACCATTTAGTACTAAAATAAAAAATCAATCAAGATTATGCTTGACTAATTGAACAAAAGTTGGGATAGAATAGTTCACGATTAAGACCCCTTTTCACTAAATTATTAACATCCGTCTAAAACTTTGTGGATAGCTTCATCTTATCATAACCTACAACTGTTTTATTTATGAAAATTCTTAGAAATGTGGTGCTTTCAATCTGAAGATTGCTGAACTTAGTCTATTTAATGAAGTACTAAAAAATCATGAGCATGCATTTGCTTTCCACTGGATTTGTAAGATAGTTTGATCACAAACTTTGAAGAAAGGTGGCTTACAAAAAAATTGGGCCAATTGGCGTAACTTCCACTTTCAACTTGTCAAAGTCAGACCCAATATTTTTGTTGGCCACCTTTTTTCTCAATTTCGTTATCAAATTATATTACTATTTCAGTGGAAAGCAAATGAGTATTCATGAGTTCTTAATATCTCATTAAATCACTTAATTTATTGAGAAAACAGTTCTGAGAATTTTTATCAATAAAAAAGTTGTAGGTTATGATGAAGCTATTTATGAAGTTTTAGAAGGATGTTAATAATTCAATAAAAAGGGGTGTGAACCATATACTATAAAACTTGGCTGTAAGTGAGAATCATCCATATATATATAATTGCAAGCTTTCATCTTCTTTATTTGGATTACCATCTAGTGACAGCAAAATTATAGAACAATGAATAGCTTTTATTATATTTCTTACTTTTTTAATTACAGGGTGTCCAACAATATTGAATTTCTGGAAGATCAGGAACTTAGCTGTAAGTTGTTGCATTGAGGAAAAATCAGGAATCATGTTTAAATGACTGCCATTCTTTTATCATTTTTCGGTTAATAACTCCATTTTATCGCGGGAGGGGTGGCTGAATAGGCTAACGTGTGTACACTGCACCACCATTGCCCGGCGACCTGATATATGACTCAATGATATAGTCACGAGTTTGTGCCCCGGTGCTGAGGGAGTCTTTTAAATCCCTGCTCACACCCCCTGGCCCCGGAAAACCCCATATAGCCTTAACGGCGAGTAAGGGGAGGACCTAAGAAAAAAAACACACAGATTTCAGTATTGATCAAGTTGTTTCTCTTAGAAATAAAGTTGTACTCCGACAATTCCTAAAGGAATAGTGTTTTTTTGTTAAGAAGTACTGTTTCAAAGCTAATAATAGTATATGGAGGTGATTTGTCTATGTCTATGCTCGGCAGTGCCTTACTCGCTAAGTAAATTTTATCAAAGAAATTGGTGAAAAGATTTTTGAATTTTGCTATTTGCATTCTTGAAATCCGATTGATTTTGTTTGATTTCTTTTTACTTATATTGCTGGACACCACGTAATGAGCTGTTTAATGTGTTGTTTCATTTAACACATAAACTTAAACCCAAATTATTATTGGCCTCATGAAAATTATTTTTCAGAAAACTAGTGCAGCTCCAGGATCTGAAGTTGTGACTCATGGTGTGGAATTGGGCATCAAAACAACCCAGTGTAATACAATGAGTATCCACTACCTCTGTAGTGTTTTTTTGCAAGGAGTTTTATTTACTTTGATTGAAAATCTATTCGCAACATAATAAATGAATATTATAAGTAAGCTTTGCCGAAACGTGAGATGTTAGATCATGGTATTCATGGGCTACAGTTTTATGTACTGCTCAGCAACAATTGTAAAGCACAAATTATCTAAAAAGTTGAAATAAAAGCATCACACAACTTTCACCTACTGCTCTACTTTGATTAGAAATTATTTTCTGACAATATTGGGCTATTATTTTTTAAATGCATTTTAAATGAAGCTAAAGCTTAAAGCTTACAGATAACAAATCATTAAGACCATTAAAATTACAAAAACTCAATTTATTATATCCACAGTTGACAATAACAATCTAGTTACTCCATCTGCTTTGATAAACCACATAACTTCAGTCACTGATTTATGTGTGCCTTTCAGTTGACAGAATGACTAACTCCAATTTCAACATTGTTGAGTAATGTCATGTTTCTTGTTGGAAAAGTTATATCTATACAGTCAGTGAGTAAGTTGATTCCAGAGTAGTGGATTGCAGTGTTGAAATATAGAAATGTGAATAAAGGTATAAATGATGCCACTAGAAACATCACTAAAATTAATAATAAAGAATGTTGAAATTGGAGTTAGTCTTTCTGTCAACCAAAAGGCTCATATATGCCTAGAAATGTTTGAAAGTATACCTGAATAATTAACCTATAAATGATTATGAATTGTAGGACTATGAGTTATTAAACTGTTATTTTCCATTGTAAAGTTTACTAAAATGAAATTACGAGATTTTCATTGCCTGCCATAGAAGGTAAAAGTTGTCACACTAATTGTAAGTGGATAATGTTATGATTTCACAAAGCGGAAATTCATCAAATTATTCACTAATTTAATTTTCTAAAAGGTTACTTGATGTGTGTGTGTGAGCGCTCACACATGCGCATGCTCGCGTGCGTGTGTGGTCAGTCTAGCTCAAAAACTAAAAGTCGTATGAAACTGATGTTACGTATTTAAAAGGTATATGCCTTGTGATGCAGTCTAAATTCTGTGTTAACTCGTCCTTTAGTCCAAATATTATGCGCCATACTTAATTTTAAAAAACCCTTAGGTTATTTATTATTGTTTTATCAATTTTTAAATTTCGGGATTGAAGGTGTGAGTTAGTTAATATTTCAACCTAGAAACATCTACCATTTCCAGCCTTTAGCCTAGCCTTAATTTCCTCTTTAATATAGTTGTCCCTAGTTATGGTCAAACCTAATACCTATATTTCTCCAAGTCTTCTACCGTATTCTCTTCAATATATATATATATATATATATATATATATATATATATATATATATATGTATTTTTACAGTTAATAAAATTTTTACAGTTTCCGCATCTTCACTTGACAGTATCAAATCCGCCTCGTCATACCTGAGCACAAATATTTTATATATTGATATCCGTCCATATTTAGAGATTTTTCAGTATCCATACTGTAAATAGGAGAGGTGAAAGGGGATAACCTGGTTTTAAATCCAAATGAAAAAAATATATATATATAAACGATGTTGATAGTCCATCCCATTTACGATAGGCAATTAAATTATTGGGCACCAAATTTCGAGATATTATTTTTTCAGTTAAAATAAAAATATTTATGTTTACTTTTAGGGTTTTTTAAAAACTTGAGTTAATTATATCTTATGATGTTTCATCTTTCGAAATACATTGTCTAAAATATTAATATAAAATGTTAGATTTTATTAGGGAAAGTAGCAGCAAAATTTAGCTTTCCCCTCCTGATTGGCACCATTGTTTAAATAACGCCAATGAAACTTATTAGAGCACAGAGGCAACAGCTAGTTATAAAACAATGCTGAGAGGTCCCAATTTGGAGGCTTAAGTTTATAAACTTCATAAGGCAACTGATCAGTGCCAAATAATTTTTCAATTAGATTTGTCTAATTGCTTTCTAAGGTTTGTCCAAATTGTATATTACTATGTAGATGGTTTTGAATTTATAGGGGACACTTCCTCAATAGTATTGAATTTATTATCAGGGTCGGGCAGGGCACCACAGCTACTGGGGCACCACGGGGTGGAGATAAACATTAAAGCCAATCAACAAAGAACCCCATTCATGTTTATAATAATACTCTTTTGGGATTATTATGAAAAGTTTACTTCTAGACATGAACTTGATTACTAACAATTAATCTACAAATCTCCTCCTATAAAAGCACCTTCAGCAAATCTACCGTCATTCATGATAACTCTTTTTGGAATCCTTTGCTCATTTCCATATATCGAATGTCTTCCACAAATTTCTTTTTCACTACCTACTTCATACTCAAACTACTTCATCAATGTGTATATCATTTATTATTGTAATTACAATTACTACTAACTGTAATTGACCATTACCATTTTGTAGTTATCTTGCCAGACTAATCTGCATAAATTCTAAACATTGTCATGCATTTTGGCTCTCTAATTTAGTAATATTGTGCTAAATACTGTTTAAATATCAATTGAAATAAATTAATTCTGGATTCACAATTTCTATCATTTTTTGTGTATGTTTAGTTATTTTCTTAAGGAATTCATTATTTTAGATTGAGAGACTTGCCATTAAGGAAGAAGAATTGGCTCCATCTTTACTCCAATCTGAGGTATTTTTTTTCTTACAAAACAGTCTTAAAGTCTGGGAATGTAATCAGTTCAATAAGTATGCTTCAATTTTAATATTTTGTAGGATGGAAGTGAAACTAGAAAGCCTTCCCCTTTAAGAAGACGTATCCAGCCAAAAGATCTCTTGTCTACGATTGAAAATAAGGTAACATTTATATAGCATTTCCAAGTCAATTTCAACCTTTTCCAAATCAAATTCAACCTTTTCCAAGTCAAATTAAACCTTTTCCATTTCAAATTCAACCTTTTCCAAGTCAAATTCAACCTTTTCCATTTCAAATTCAACTTTAGAATTTTTGTCAATTTTCGATTTTTTTCGAAATGAAGGCCACTTACTATATTATCGACGGCATAGCTTTTAAAAAATAAAAAAAAAAATTGATTACGCAGTTGCATATCCATTTATTTTAACATTTTAGATTTTTTCAGTGTGATATTTCTATGTGATATTCAATTATTTCCAAGTCAAATTCAACCTTTTCCAAGTCAAATTCAACCTTTTCCAGATCAAATCAAACTTTTTCCAAATCAATTCAACCATTTCCATTTCAAATTAAACCTTTTCCAATTCAAATTCAACCGTTTTCATTTCAAATTAATGTTTTAAGTTTTTGTAAATTCTATATTTTTTTTTAAATAATGGCCATCCCCTCCCCCCCCTCCAATATGAAAGTCTATTATTATGCTCTCCTAAGTAGAATTTTCACTTAAGGATATCGATTTATTGTACCTATTCGGATTTCTTAGGGACTAGTATAATGCTGTCCTGTACCTAGTTTTGAAAATAACCTCCATTTTAAGATTACGTGACTGCGTTTCGAATCATTTAAGTTTTTTTGACAAATTCGATATGTGGGTGTATTTTTATGTTTCCCAATCAGTAAATTTTGAAAATGACATCCATTTTATGTTTACGCCACTGTGTTTTGACTTATTTAAGTTTTTAGAATTTATCCAGTATAAAGGTCTACTTTTATGTTTCCGGAGCCGTAGTTTTTGAAAACGACCTTCATTTTAAGATTAGGCCACCGCGTTTCGACTTATTTGAGTTTTTCGGATATTTTTCATATGAGGGTGTATTTTTATGTTTCCGGAGCTGTAGATTTTGAAAATGACCTCCATTTTAAGATTAGACCACCACGTTTCGACTTATTTGAGTTTTTCGGATTTTTTTCATATGAGGATGTATTCTTATGTTTCCGGAGCCGTAGATTTTGAAAACGACCTCCATTTTAAGATTAGGCCACCGCATTTCAATTTCTTTGAGTTTTTCGGATTTTTTTCATATGAGGATGTATTCTTATGTTTCCGGAGCTGTAGATTTTGAAAACGACCTCCATTTTAAGATTAGGCCACCGCATTTCGATTTCTTTAAGTGTTTCGAATTTTTATCATAAAAGAGTGTATTCTTATGTTTCCGGAGTCGTAGATTTTGAAAATGACCTCCATTTTAAGATTATGCAACTGCGTTTCGGCTTATTCAAGTTTTTCGAATTTATCCAATTTAAAGGTCTACTTTTATGATGCCGGAGCCTTAGTTTTTAAAACGACTTACATTTTAAGATTAGGCCACTGTGTTTCGGTTTTGTTAAGTGTTTTTGATTTTTCCTTCGAATAAAAAACATAATACGAAGGATTAATTCATTTTTCAATAAATAAATAAAAATATCTAATCAAAATAAATAAAATATGTATTGTCTCATTTTTAATTTAATTTTAGTTATCTTTTTTAATGTTGTGGTCTCCTATCACAAAATTATAAGATTTCGAACAATTAGCTGAAAAATCTGAAGACGGAAGGTTAAATTTATTACCAGTTGCTTTTCGGGTTTTTAGTTTGTATTCTGTGGTTAATTTTACTTTAGCTTCATAATATTTATTTATTTATTCATACTCGAAAACATATTGATGAAACTTTGTATTGAAAAAATCCAAAATGAAGCCTAATTAATCAAGATGCAGCGGCTTAATCATAAAATGGAGCTTAAATATTAGATAAATATTTAATGATATTTAAGAAACAAGCGGTCATTCGAATGTTTACCTTATATTTAGGTACGTTCCTCTACCAAATCATCAACAGCCATCGTCCTTCTTACGCCTACAATCTTCTCCAGTTCAAATCCTCAGTCCATTCCCTGTCCACAAGATCTCGACCTTCTAATCTTTACATGCCTTCTCACAGATCTGCCTCATTCCAAAATTCCTTTGTTGTTCGCTCTGTCAATTTCTGGAATTCCCTCCTTATCAAAATTCGACATTCCCCATCCATATCCAAATTCAAAACCCTCCTATTCCAATTCCTATCCCAAGAACAGTCAGATAGTAGCTAACCATTCGAGCTGATTTTAATAGAGAATTTGACACATACAAATTCATTGATTGATTCATTGATACATTTTTATTTTTTAATTCTTTATTATTTTCTTAAAAGTGTATACTAGTGCAAATAGCTTTAAGTGCCTTGTCATAGTATTAATTGCTTTGTATATAGTTTCGTTTTTTTTTATATAGAATGTTTATCTTATATTTTTTTTTACATTATTTCTTTTTTTCGATTGATTTTATTTTGGCCAGATGTGATCTTTTAATTTTGTTCTATTTTGTTATTCTCAAGAGACTGTGTCCCAGAATAAAATTATTTTTCTATCTATCTATCTATCTATCTATCTATAAGTAGATCCTTATACCGAAAAAGTAAAAAAAAAAACTTTTATAATCCAAAACAGTGGCATACACTTTAAATTGGGTCATTTACAAAATGGGAAAATCTACTGCTCCAGAAACATAAAATTAGACCTTTATACTTGTTAAATTCTAAAACTTTAAATAAGTTGAAACGCAGTTGCGTAATCATAAAATAGAGGTCTTTTTCAGAATCTACGGTTCCGAAAACATAAAAGTAGACCTTTAAATTGGATAAATTCGAAAAACTTAAATAAGTCAAAATGCAATGGCGTCATCATTAAATGGATGTCATTTTCAAAATCTACGGCTCAAGAAACATAAAAGTAGACCTTAATATTGGATAAATTCGAAAAACTTAAATAAGTCAAAACGCAGTGGCGTAATCATAAAATGGAGGTCATTTTCAAAATCTACAGCTCCGGAAACATAAAAATACACCGTCATATGAAAAATATCCGAAAAACTTAAATAAGTCGAAACGCGGTGGCCTAATCTTAAAATGGAGGTCATTTTCAAAAACTACAGCTCCGGATACATAAAAATACACCCTCATATGAAAAATATCCGAAAAACTCAAATAAGTCGAAACGCGGTGGCCTAATCTTAAAATGGAGGTCATTTTCAAAATCTACAGCTCCGGAAACATAAAAATACACCCTCATATGAAAAATATCCGAAAAACTCAAATAAGTCGAAACGCGGTGGCCTAATCTTAAAATGGAGGTCATTTTCAAAATCTACTGCTCCGGATACATAAAAATACACCCTCATATGAAAAATATCCGAAAAACTCAAATAAGTCGAAACGCGGTGGCCTAATCTTAAAATGGAGGTCGTTTTCAAAATCTACGGCTCCGGAAACAAAAAAGTAGACCTTTATATTGGATAAATTCTAAAAACTTAAATAAATCAAAACACAGTGGCGTAAACATAAAATAGATGTCATTTTAAAAATTTACTGATCGGGAAACATAAAAATACACCCTTATATCGAATAAGTAAAAAAAACTTAAATAATTCGAAACGCAGTCACGTAATCTTAAAAAGGAGGTTATTTTAAAAAACTACTCGTACGATAACAGACCCACGCATCGAAAAATTAAAGATAATTAAATAAATAAAAAAAGGTTGAATTTGAAATGGAAAAGGTTTAATTTGAAATGGAAAAGGTTGAATTTGACTTGGAAAAAGTTTAATTTGATTTGGAAAAGGTTGAATTTGACTTGGAAAAGGTTGAAATTGACTTGGAAATGCTATATATGTTTGAACTGTTAACATTTAAATTTCTATGTAATAATTAATGATTGAAATTACAACTTAAGTAATAAGTAAGTAATTACAAAATTTATTATTGTAATTACATTTACTGCTAACTGTAATTGACCATTACCATTTTGTACTTATCTTGCCAGGGTAATCTGCATAAATTCTAAACATTGTCATTAATTTTTGCTCTCTAATTTAGTAATATTGTACTAAATACTGTTTAAATGTCAATTTAAATAAAATAATTGTGATTTCACAATTTCTATGATTTTTTTTTATGTATGTTTAGTTATTTTCTTAAGGAATTCATTATTTTAGATTGAGAGACTTGCCATTAAGGAAGAAGAAGTGGCTCCATCTTTACTCCAATCTGAGGTAATTTTTTTTCTTACGAAACCATCTTAAAGTCTGGGGATGTAATCAGTTCAATAAGTATGCTTTAATTTTAATTAATATTTTGTAGGATGGAAGTGAAGCTAGCAAACATTCCCCTTTAAGACTTGGCCATCCAAAAGCTACGTATTCCACAATTGAACTGAAGGTAATATTTATATATGTTAGAGTTGTTAACATTTAAATTTTTATATAATAATTAATGATGAAAATTACAACTTGAGGACGTAATTATTAGTGGATGATGATCTAAAATGAGCATAGCCTGGTATAGACAGGAATAGAATGTAAAGCCGTTTAAATTCTTTTTTTTTTTTTAGCAGTTTTGTTTTAGTCATAATAGACCTGCAGAATAAATCTTGAAGTTTTCCTTCTTTGAAGTGCATTGTTTTTTTAAAAAAAAATTATTGCAGTAGATAGATAGATAGATAGATAGAAAAATAATTTTATTCTGGGACACAGTCCCTTGAGAATAACAAAATAGAACAAAATTAACAGATCACATCTGGCCAAAATAAAATCAATCGAAAAAAAGAAATAATGTAAAAAAAATATAAGGTAAACATTCTATATAAAAAAAACGAAACTATATACAAAACAATTAATACTATGACAAGGCACTTAAAGCTATTTGCACTAGTATACACTTTTAAGAAAATAATAAAGAATTAAAAAATAAAAATGTATCAATGAATCAATCAATACTATTATTATCAAGTACTATTGATGGCCTTTTTATTTTGAACACTACTGGATTAGCAGACTAACAAGGTAAATCTTTGTGTCCTTGTTAATCAAAATATCTTGTCTACATTCAGCCCATACAGCTGCTCCTCGCAATGTTGTATTTATAATTATTATGTTGGATTGTACGATTTGTTGATTATGGATTGTACGACTATTAGTTGTTAAACTGTTATTTTCCTTTGCAAAGTTTACTAAAACAGAATAAAGAGAATTTCATAGTCTGTCATAGACAAGTTTAAAGTTGTCACACTGATTGTAAGTGGATTCTGTTGGAATAATGCAAAGGGAAAATTTATCAAATTATTCACTAATTTAATTTTCTAAAAGGTTACATAATGATTTTTCGGAATAAAGAGATGATAGTTACCTAATTATTTAAATATAATATCAGATCTAGCGTTATTAAACTACAGTAAATATATTTAAGGTTATAAATGTATCCATGAAATATTTCACTTCTTCTTTCACACAAGGTCAATGAAATAGTATCTTAAACAATGTTATTGCCTTGAATCCGTAGATTTTAAAAACTTTTTCAAATTTAAATTTAAAAGTTTACATTTAGTAAAAAAATTTCATTGAATTTCCTTGTAAACATAAAACCTGATTTATGTTAAATAATGTTAGTTTTTAGAAATTATTATTTATATTTTTTTCGTCACTCTCCGCTACCTTCTACAACTTTCTATATTCTATATTTTTTTTTGTCGGAAACCAGTCATCAAGCCATTTTTTGTACATTTTCATTATAAGTGAAGTGTTGCTAAGCAAATGCGTGCCCCATCGATGCTAATAGATACTAGTCAGCAAGTCTGCTTAGTAAGTCGCATTTACTAATAATTCCCAAACAAACGCCTTAATCATTTCTTTCACTGGTTTTGCTGCGTGATTGTAAATGATCAAGGAGCAAAGTCATTTTGTGTTGCCTTTTTTGATATTCTGGTCGTTTTTCATTTAATACTCGATTAGTTGATCATTTATTGTTGATAGGATTCAGTATTAACGGTTACACCAGCTTTTAGCAGCTCATAATAAATCACACCCTTCTGATCCCACCAAACACAGCAATGTTTTCTTTCTATTGTGACTTCGTCTTGCAGTAGATGTTAGACAAATGACTTATGTTTTCTTTTTCTTTCTTTTCTCGCCTTTTAGGCACTAGAGTTTTCCTTGGCCAGGGGAGAGGGCAGGGAATTAGTGTCAGAATTAAAAGTTCCCTGGACACCGGGATTCGAACTTGTAATCTTTGATTTGTAAGGTTGCTGGGCTACGCATGTTACTCCTCCCTCAGGGATAAATGACTTTCTTTTGTACCTGGTGAGCAGCAATGTGGAGATAATTTTTTTGGTTTTCTTGCTGTCTTCTATTCAGTTCACCAGATACCCATTTTTCCATTTTCTAGATTTTTATTATGACTTCCAAATGTATGAAGACGCCTTCTCGTGTTGCATTCAATCGATTCGAGAGTTGTCTGGTTTAAATGTCTTCCTCGTCTAACAATGCTAGCAATTCCGCTGTTTTCAAACATCTACGGTGGTCTTCCACATTTTTCATTTCTCATGTCTACATTGCCACTTTTGAATTTTTTAAACTCTTAAAGCACTGTGTTTTACAAAGAGCATGCTCACTGTAAGAATTGACAAGCATTTGATGCGATTTTGAAATTGTTTTCTTTAAATGGTCACTTAAAAATAATGCTGTCTGGCATATGGTAGTTGTATATTCAAAACAACATTTTAACATTATTAAAATGATGCTGTTATATGAAAATTGTGTTGTTGAGTTGAGATGGCGAAGAAACGTACAAACTAAAAATCTACTAGCTCTATGGAAAAAAGTTGTTGATGATTTTAATGAATAAACAAAATTATCGATACATGGCCTCTATATTCTCAGCAGTAGACTTCTATATTATTATTAAATGAGAAAACTTTAAGGCTCCAATCCCAGATACACCCAAGGCTCTCTAGAATAATAGGTCTTAGGTGAGTACAATAATGGATTAGCATAAATTCAGTGTCTTATTGCTTAACTATGAAACTGAAAGTATATTTTCCATTGAAACAAGCTGAACACTTATTAAGTAAATTTTAACTTAAACAGTCATGGTAAAATTTGAAGCTTCACCAATTTTCAGTATTGGATAGACTATCTTAATTACTGTCTACGTTCAATCCTCAATGTTTTGCCCCTTTGTTTTCCGCCTTATAATAGTTTACAGTTTACCTTAACATGTCATAGAGCATCCTAACACCAAAAACCTTGCTAAATTACCATGCCAACGTACAAATCATTCTGCCAAACTCCTCTCCTACAACTATTACCAAAAAGTTAAATCCGGAATTAGCCACCTTTAGATTCCTGCCAGTCAACTCCTACCTCATCTCCCTCTCTGTCCATGACAACTGTACAGGGAATATCACCAGGCTTTCGCAGACAACTCATCATTATGCCTTTCATTATACTGATGGAGCATATGCCGATATGGTATTTATATACGGTTTTTGCAATGGTAGTGCTAATGTTGCTCGTCGTGAATGTGCCAGGCGATTTCCGAATAGAAGAACAAGTCCACCTTTAACTCCACGTTTCAACGTCTTACAGAAACTGGTACATTTGCTATACTACCATGCGCTGATGGTATTTTTATCCCTTTTCGAAATAAAGAAAGGAATGCGACCATATTACAATCTTTTGATGATAATCCATCCGGCAGTGGATAAAGAGCTGGAGCAGAATTAAATATTACGCCAACTACAGTATGGAGAACTCCCAGAGCAGGTGGACTTCACTCATATCATTATCATATATATATATCAAAATGTATTACCACAATATTTTTGGCAAAGAACAATTTTTGCAGATTGTTACTTAAATCAAGTTCAGCATAATCCACAATTTTCAGGAACCATGCTCTGGGCAGATATTATATTATATTATATATATTAATAAACATGGTTCGCTGATATTGCTTATACCTCCAAGAGAAAAATGCATAGCTCTCTGAAGTGAAAGTTCTTGCTGTGGTATTTTAGTTTTAATTTACTACAATTAGAAAATTGAAAACATATGTTCGATTCTCAGGCTCTCTTATTCACTTTTATTGTACTAAATACAGATTTAATTTTTTATTTTTTTATCAAATAAATTTGTCTTTACCTTTCTTTGATAATTTATTTATTACAAAAATTGTGTATATTTTTTATATTGTGTAAAAACTTCAATATGACTGGTGTATATATATATACCAGTAACACAATTTTTGTAATAAATAAATTATCAAAGAAAGGTAAAGACAAATTTATTTGATAAAAAAATAAAAAATTAAATCTGTATTTAGTTTATATATTATATATATATATATATATATATATGTATATATATGTATGTATATAACTAAATTAATTTACTGGTATATAATATAATCAATAATATTTAATATTTTACAGACTGGAAACGATATTATTAAACGTCGAATTATAACTCTTCGTCCACGAGCCGTCCCTCCAGCGATTAAGGTAATTTATTTATAGTAAAAATATTTATAATAAAAATGACCTACATCGTAGGCCACTCTGAACTAGCTGGCTTCCAGTGTTCAGTCATATTTAATTTGTGGAACATTTAATTCTACAACTTGATAATTTGTTGCCTTGATTAGTTTTAAATTTAGTTTATTAGTTTATTGTTAGAATCACATAATTTTACAGGTGGAAAATGAAGCTTGCGAATCTTCTAGTCATAAACCAACACTTCTGCCATCGCTACCTGAGGTAATATTTTTTTTATGAAATTCCAGTCCGAAATACTCCTTCTTTCCACTTACCGTTGTCTATTTCTTTAATCTCTCAAAAAATCACAGTATTATTTTTTTAATAGCACAGCCAAATTAGTACAAAAAAAAGGGTCTAACTTGCAAGTTTTTTTTGAAAGCCTTGTGGCTTCGCTGCAGTGTTCCAAAACCCATTGAAATTTCAAACTTTTTTTGATTTATATTAAATATCTCCTTCTTGAAGTGACATAGATAAAAAAGGGTTATATTAAATTTTTAATAACTTAAAATTATTTAATATTTTTTTCTAAACCCAACAGGAACCGAACTATAGAACCTTCAAAAGGGGTGTAAAGTTTTGAAAATAATTTTTGTTTTAAACTAATTTTCTGTTTTTATTAGTGATGTAGTTCAAATTTTTAAATTAAATATTAAAGCAAACACAATTTACTACAGCTTTTATCGGTAACATATTTTTCTAAACTTAACAATATGAATACAAATTGCTAAAAAGAACTTGATGTTTTGAAATTTAAAAAGTCCTTACTATTTTTTTTTTTTACTGTTTTCCATTTATTTTAATGAAATTAGTCATCAAAAATTACTGTTTTTCTTGTTACTTTTAAATGAAATTTATTCTAATAAAGGTAATTATTATTACCTTAATTAGTTTTAGATTGTGTATTGTCAAAATCTCAACATTTTACAGGTGGAAAATGGAGCTAGCGGATCTAGTCAAAACCCAACACTTCTGCCATTGCTATCTGAGGTAATATTTATTTTATTGAATTTCAGTCCACAATGCTCCTTTTTTCTACTTATCAATGTCTGTTTCTTTGAGCTCTCCAAAAATCATAAAATCTCATTTTAAGAAGCTGCTGCACATTTACTATTTTTAAAATTGATAATGATGTAGAGATGGTAGAAATAGTATTTTTAATTGTTTCGACCAATCTTGCAGGTCTTCATCAAGGCTACAAAAGATGCAAAATATAAAAGCTACATGGTGAAAATTAAATAAATGAATTATAAGTAGATATTAAATAGTTGGTTTGTGACTTTATAATTCATTTATTTTATTTTTACCATGCACCTTTCATATTTTATATCTTTTGTAGCCCTGATGAAGACCTGCAAGGTGGGTCGAAACAATTAAAAATACTATTTAAAAAAAAAATGAGTATTTATTTGACCGCACCCCCGACCAACTCCTTCTCATGTTTTAAAATTATTTTTTTTTGAGAAATAAAATGCTTTAACAGAACTTTTAAGTAAAAGTTTCCTAAAAATAAAAGTTCTGTGAACCTTTCAATTAAAAATTTCCATAGGAAAAATTTTAGTTCTGAAGAAAAACAAAACTATTGAAAAATGTTCCTGTCCTGTTGAAACTGATTGAAAATAGAAGTTAACTTTTCATTGCAAGCATTATTTAAAACTTGTAATTTGTTGCCTTGATTAGTTTTAAATTGTGTGTTGATTAAATCTCATAATTTTACAGGTAGAAAATGTAGCTAGTGGATCTTCTAGTAACAAACCAACACTTCCGTCATCGCTATCTGAGGTAATATTTATTTTATGGAATTTCAGTACACAATATTCCTTCTTTCTACTTATTTTTATCTGTTTCTTTGATTTCTCAAATCATCACAATATCTCTTTTTAAGCAGCTCCTGCACAATTACCATTTTTCAAGATTATTTTTTGGCAAAATGAATTGTTTAAACAGAACTGTTAAAAGTAAAAGTTCTGTAAAACCTTTAATTGAAAATTTCCATGAGAAAAAATTCTAGTTCTAAAATAACACAAAGCTAATAAAAAATGTTCCAGTCATATCAAAACTGATTGAAAATAGAGATAATTTTTCATTTGAAGCACTATTTAAAATTTGTAATTTTTTGCAATCGTTAATTTTAAATTGGGTGTTGTTAGAATCTCATAATTTTACAGGTGGAAAATGTAGCAAGCGAATCTTCTAGTCACAAACCAACACTTTCGCCATCGCTACCTGAGGTAATATTTATTTTATGGAATTCCAGTACACAATATTCCTTCTTTCCACTTATTTTTATCTGTTTCTTTGATCTCTCAAATCATCACAATATCTCTTTTTAAGCAGCTCCTGCACAATACCAATTTTAAAATTTTCTTTTTTGTGAAATAAATTGCTTTAACAGAACTTTGAAGTAAAGGTTATCTAAAAATAAGATTTACCTCTTTGGCTTTAATGGTACAGGTTTTTTTTTCTTATCAATTAACTGTTTGTGATTAATTGAAAATGTCTATGTGAAAATGTTGTAGTTCTGAAATAACAAAAAACAAATAAAATACAAGCTAGCCATATCAAAACTGATTGAAGAAAAAAAGTTTTCTTTTCAAGCCCTGTTTAAAATTGGTAATTTGTTGCCTTAATTAGTTTTAAATTGTATATTGTTAGAATCTTATAATTTTACAGATGGATAATGGAGCTAGTGGATCTTCTAGTCATAAAGTAACACTTCCGTCCTCGCTACCTGAGGTAAAATTTATTTTATGAAATTTCAGTCCACAATACTCCTTCTTCCCACTTATTAATGTCTGTTTCTTTATTCTCTAAAAAAAAATCATAATATCCTTCTTGCCTAAGTATTTATAATAATTAATAATTTTAAATAATTATTATTAATTAATATTGTAAATAATTAACTTTTATTTTATTTGTTCTCATTTAGATAATAAAACATAATTAAAATTATGCTGTTTTGTGAAATTTGTGTTGTGAGTTGAGGTGCCAAAAAAACATACAAACTAAAAATATACTAGCTCTAAGAAGAAAATTTTTGATGTTTTTATTAAATAAACAAAATTATTCCTACATAGCCTCTCATCGGAACTCGGAGACAGAATGAAAAAAATCCTGAATGGCTTAATAAGATTTGTCAATGGAACCCCGAGATGTTCTTGTGTTTCCCACTACTACGCTGAGTTAGGATGGCTCTTCCCCTCCTTCAGAAGACAGTATTTCCTATGCACATTCCTTTACCAAATAATCTATAATCATCGTCCGTCCTATGCATACAATCTCCTTCAATTCAAATCATCTATCCACTCTTTCTCCATAAGATCTCGTCCTTCTGACCTTTATACCCCTTTCCACAAATCTTCCTCATTTCAACACTCCTTTATTGTCCGTTCCTCCACTTTTTGGAATTAGATCCCACTTAAAATCCACCATGCACCATTCTTATCCATTTTTAAAACCCTCTTATTCCAATTCCTTCCTTCTTACAATTCAATCAGACATTGGGTAGTTATTTATTATGTAACAAGGTTTAATTTTTCTCTATACATCATTTATATATATATATATATATATATATATAAATATATATAATTTTTTTTTTCTTTTATGTGTGTGGAAAAGATTTTCAGTCACTTTTCACTGAGAATTGTTTTTTCTATTTATAAGATTTTAAGTCTTTGAGATGTAAATCATTTTTTGCTAATATTGAACGCATTCCTCTATATATATGTTATCTTTTTTTGATTTTCTCCTATCAATCTACATCCTAGTATATAGATTATATAAGACTTTTCTAATGTTTATAATACCATTATAAGTACTCATTTGAACATATTAAGATACAGATGTAAATCATTTAATGAAAATCCTCGTCAGATAAAAATCCTGTTTCACCAAGTCAATGCATTGTCTCACACCTCAGCTGTTGCCATGTCGAAAATCCACGAATTATGGTTTAAACTGCTGGACCTTCTGCCTTACTCACCAGATCTAGCCCCAAGCGATTTCTTTTTGTTCCCTTATCTAAAAATTGCGCTCGGAGGACAGAGATTTTCCTCAATTGAAGAGGTAATCACCTTCGTGAACAATTATTTTGCTGAAAAAAACGTCGAGTACTTTTTGGACATGTTACAGAGATGGGAGAAGTGTGTAGAGTTGCAAGGAGACTATGTTGAAAAATAAAAATAAAAAATTCAGAAAAAATGTCTTGTATTTTTGTTAGGTCAGAAATTTTTCAGACTACCCTCGTAGATCTATAAGGTTGAGATCTGGTATTAAGAGAGTGGATAGAGGAACATAGAGTAAGGAGTTCTAGGATGTATGAGAACACCTGGGAGTCCCAAAGATGAATCTTATGAAGCAATGAGTCTCTTCAGTCTTTTGGACATCCCTCTCCATACACTAGTATTGCTTGTCTATAATAAATAATAAGCATAAACATTAATCAATAAGCAACTAATAAATATTATGATATTGTTTTTCAGTACAACTGAAGTGGATTGAACAAAATGTGATCTATTAATTTAAAATTTGATTATTTTTTTTTAGGTTGGAAATGAAGCTAGCAGCTCCTCCACTGTGGAACCAGTTCTTAGATTTGTTTTAGCTAAGGTAATATTTAATTAATATTAGGAGCGTGGAAATTTAACTATATATACCGACATATATTATTACAGTAAGGCTCAAAATCGGTTTTGTATCAAATATAAGTTTCTGTTATGCTCAAATAACATGAATAGGGTACCGTTGGAATCAGAATTTCATGACTGGTTAGGGAATCGTACTTTCCGCTTTTGTTTTTCTTTCTAAAATAAATAAAGTCGATATAAACATTTTGCTAAGCTTTAATAATGGAACGGTGGTGAGTCTGTAGATCGATACGGGATAAATCGGGCTTTGAAGATTTTGATGCGTACACTAAGACTCGGATAGTTCCTTCGGAACTATCGGGTCCTGCATTCTTAAGCCCAAAAATATACTATTTTCCAGATAATGCAAGTCAAAGGGTTCGCATCTACACAACCTTACGTTAATTGTAATACTGTAAATTAATGTAAAATAAATTGAGTCGAACTGCTGATTTCTTTCTCATGTTTTGTTTTTGAACATTTTTTTCCTCATTTCATAAAGGAGATAACAGAATGTTTTGGATAACGGAAATGATTGTGTAGTTACCACAGATGATTAAAATGCTATGGGTATGTTTGATAGTTCATTTTAAAGCTTATTGTGTGAGCTTTCATTTAATATATGTCATCGATTTTAACAAGAGAAACTTTTTTTACTTGTTTTTAAAATTTTAATTAAAAATCTCAAAAAGAACATCTTGAAATTGAAAAAAGATATGTTATTTTGACTTAAATGAATTGTTAGATTCATGCCAAATTTCAAGGTGGAAAAATGGTGAGATTGTGAGGAAATAAAAGATGTTAGATAAATGATCTAGATGTTAATTATGTGTTATAATTTAATATATTACAAGGATTTTTAAGCTAATTTTCACTTTAAATTGTGTCTATTGACTAATGTTTTTCAATGAAACATTTATTTAATAATAATGGATAATTGTTGATTAGAAGATAATTGAAGAAAAGTTGGTTGTGGTTTTCAGTCAAATAGTATTTCTTACCAAGTTATGACCAAATTTACATGAACATACAAATTTTGTTGTTTATTTATTTGATTTGTGTTTGCTTTTCTATTTATTGGTTTGGATTCTATTATATAGTTTGCAACCCAAGAATGAGTAATAAAAAGCTCTTTTTTAATCTCTTTCTGTTTGTTAATCTCTCACAATATTTTTATACACAATATCTTTTTATGATGCCAACATTACTTTTACATAATTAATTTTTATAATGGTTATATTATTCTTTTACTGATTGCAGGTTAACCTTATTTTTAATTAAGATAAAATCTGTTTTGTTTTAAAGCTTGATTCCTTTTATTTGTCTCTTCAATTGTTTGATTTTAGTTTATTATTCTAATTAATTGTAAATATATAACTTCTCTCTTATTATTTATTTTTTTATTGTTTTTAGTGATTAAAATAAAAAGTAACTGTAGAAAATATGCATTATTTTAAATGAGATATGTAACACCATACAATTTTTACTAGGATCGTATCTACAGAAGCTTGAAGGATGCTGCTCGTCATAATAGACCTAGAGTGGTTAGTGATTTTGTCCGTCCTGAGATTGACGTAAACTGGGAAACTGAATATGGGGATAGGTTCCTGCACATAGCAGTTTATTATGGCAGCAGGGAAGCTGTTATTGCGCTTCTTGAGTGCGGTGCTCTTCCTGATTTGAAGAACAGAGATTCCATCACTCCACTTCAATTAGCTGTGCAATTAAATTTGCCCTCGATTTTTGAGGCATTGTTAGAATATGTTTCTAATATAAATCAAGTCTTTCATGAAGGAAACACATTATTGCATGAAATAGCTTCACGAGGAACATCAAGCCACTTAGAGTCTGTTCTAAAATATAAACCAGATGTCGATTTAAGAAACAAAGATGGCTATACTGCTCTTCATTTGGCCACAAAATCAGGGCATGTAGCAGCTGTAAAAGCACTAATCAAAGCTGGAGCAGATGTGAACATGACAACAAAGACAGGAGAGTCCTGCTTGCACATTGCTCTTAACAATATGAATGCTTGGGTTCTCAAACATCTCTTACGAACAGCAAATATTCGTTATAAAAATCCAATTACAAAATTTACTGCTCTTCAGACTGCTGCTTATAAAGGTGATAATAATTCTATTGACTTGTTATTGCTACAAGGACTAAATGTTAATCAAAGATCATATAATAATAGGACGGCACTTCATGAAGCAGCAGATCAAGGTCATGTTGATACAGTCCGTGTATTATTATCATGTGGTGCAGCAGTTAATGCCATGGCTAAAAATAAATGCACACCTCTTCATTGTGCCGCAGCTAATGGTCATAATAAGGTAGTTACATTGTTGATAGACAAAGGTGCACTTGTCAATGCAAAGGATAGCCATGGGAGTACTCCCCTTCGGTTAGCAAAACATCACAACAGATTTATAGTTCAAGCAAATCTCTTATTGAGTGGAGCTAAGGAATAGCTCATCTCATTTTTTAACATTAAGTTCTTTGATCAATATTAAATTATAAATAAAGATTAATTCTGGTATTTTATTTCTATGTACATACACAATTTTAATGCCAATTCTTTGTCAATTGATGTAATGCATCAGCTGAAATGATATTTTATCTTATCTTAGTAATAATATCTATTAATTGCTAATGATTGATTTGCCTATTTCTTACTTTCGTAATTCATCACTAGAATATATTTTGAACTAAAATAGGTGGGATGTTATTTGATCAGTTTTATTGATTATATATATTAAATCATTACATTTACATGAAATTGTATACAGAATTCACATTAACAAAAACATGATTGTACTTCTAACAATTGAATCAACAAATGGTTTTTGAATGCATTTTGATTATATGCACCCATTCACACACACAATCGGTACGTACTGCTTCATAATATTAACTATGACCTTCACTTCTCTTCAAAGAAGTAATGGAGTATCGAGCATAGAGACATTATTGTGATACAATAGCCATGAATTATTTCATCAATAATCCAGCTATTTCCTTCGGATTGCTTCCCGTAAATGGTGTAGAATCTGTAGGTAGTACTCCTTATTGATCACTTGACTTTTAGGCAAGAACTCGTGCCAAAAAAATTTCCAGAATGCTCATGACCAATAACATCATTTATACATATTTTTTTTCTCTCTCGGTCCAAGACACATTGAAGTCCTATACTGCATTAACATCTTCACTGCCATCTTAAAACGCTTGTACCACTGATGAATACTTTTTTTCCTCATTGCAGAATCACCAAGAAAAATATTCAACATTTCTTTGTTCTTTCTTATTAAAAATTCTTTTTTCCATTTTTCCAACAAATCAACAATCCTTAAAAACAAATGCAGCCTTCTTCACAACTGAAGAGAGACTACCAGTGTACAAATGGATTTAAGATATGTTTACTAAAATAACTACAAATAATTGCCTGACTCCAACTTAACCCATGAAATATAGTTTCCCATTTATTTTTGGACACTTCTCTTGTACTTTGCCTATCAGAAGTTTATGATTACCTCAATTTTATTTTAGAAAACTTACTATATTTTGAGGAAGGAGAGATGGTCTGGGGCGGTCATCATAAAAAGACTTAAAATAGTGTAAAAACTACTTTATTTCAAGCCGACATTTCGATTCAACTGTGCAGGTCTTCTTTAGGGCTAGAAAGAACAAGATACGAATGGATATAGAGGTTCAACCCATCATTCTCTATATACTTTTGTATCTTGTTCGTTCTAGCCGTGGAGAAGACCTGCATAGTTAAGGCGAAATGTCGGCTTGAAATAAAATATTTTTTTCACTATTTTATGTCTTTGTATGACGACCACCCCAGGCCATCTCCTTCTTAAATTATTTACAACGATCAACTATCGAGTATTCATCATTACTATTATTTTGGAATATACAAAACAAATCTAAAATTATTTTTAAGTTAAACTGTAATAGAACAAAAAAAAAAGAATGTTAAACGAGGCCCTAGTCTACAAATCATTTTAATATAGTTCAACGAATTGAAGATGTAAATTTGGAAAAATTGTATGACTTGAATTATAGATTAAAGAAAAGAAAAAAATCAGCCAAAAAGTACCAAATGTCTTGAGAGGATCTTGCAGTATTGTTTTTAAGTAACATTTTAGGACAAAAAATGTATTTATGAAAAAAATTGTTGTTATAGATATAAATAATGTAATATAAATTATAAATAAATAAGTTGTATGTATATAATATTTTTTCCCAATCCTTCAGTTATTCAATATTTCAATTACTTTATACTAATTTTTTTTTCAATTGCTTTACTTACAAATATTCTGAAGATTTATTTAATGAAAAATATTTTATGTTATGGAGAGACAGACATCTCCTTAAAAATTCCATTTTTAAATAACAAATTTCTTATAATATGTAGTTTGTAAAGTAGGACTATAGTAGTACTAGTAGAATAGTACTATATTAAAATAAATAAAATATTGATATAATAGTACAAATAATATAAAACATTCAAAACAAAAAAGTTGGTTCATGAAACTTTGTAAAAACATTTATTTCATTTAATATGAAACTGAAGAGTACCTGAAAATTTGTATGGTAGAAGGGTGTTTTTTGGAGAAGCGGGGAAGGGAGGATTTATTTGTGATTACTTGATGGTTGGCCATGGTATATTATTGAGTAAGGAGATGGTCCGGTGTGGGGGTCATAAAAAGACTAAAATAGTAAAAACAACTATTTTAGTCTTTTTATGCTGGATCTGGTGAAAACGAAAGCAAAACAAATTAACTTCCTATAAAAAAAAACTCATAGCTTAAAAAAAATATATTTTTATTATTTATTTTAACGATTTGCCTTAGGAAGGAATCCAAAATGATTATACAGAGTTAATGAACAACTTAAATTTACTAAATTAGGTGACTACGATAAGCAGTAAGTAAAAAAAATTGAGTAATATAGAATTAATAGTATTTTTTTTTTTTTATTTATATGATATTTACAACTGTATACAAAAAATACATCTAGTAAATTCGCACATGGATATAATGACATGAAATGGACTAGGCCAAATCTGATACATAAGGAACATTAAGGTCATTATGTATGATTTTATTTGTAACAAAGTAAGGAGCATTGAGGATTTTGGATTGTAAGGATTGGATACGAGAGGAATTTGAAGGTTTGGTGGAGCCCCATAGCTCAACTCCGTAGTCCAAATAGGCCTTATTATAGTCATGTAAAAGAGTCTTTTGTAATTAATTGGTAAGTTAGAGCGTTTATCTAGTAAGTGTTGAAGTAGTCGGAAACGTCGAGCTTTTTCTTGTCGTTTCAGTTTGGTATGAGGATTCCAAGTTAGACATTTGTCCAGATGGAGTCCTAGGTGAAATAATAGTATAAAATAAGTTTAAGAAAAGTAAAGAAATTAAATAAGGTACTATGACAATTGAATTGTTTTTACAAAGTTTAATCGACGAACCAATTTTTTTTTTTTGGGTAGACTTTTAGTTCTGTAGGAGTAGTATAAAGGCAATCTATTAAAAGCCAATGATTTCAGTGAACTGTAGTTATTCAGAGCTAAGAATGAGCCCATTTAGTATTTATTCACTTTGTTTATTTTAAGTGAATTCAATAAACAAAGTAAAAATATATAAGTGATTGTAAAATTATAGTACCATTAGGCCCAACAAAAAACTATTCAAAAGTCTAATTAATAACTATAATATTTTGTTGTTATTTGAAGTGTTGGAAAAAAAAACAACAGGTAAGTCTTGAGTTATTTCAAAATATATATCTTTATCCTTCAAGGAATAGATTGTGAAAAATATATAAGATGATAGGGTCATTGTTATATTATTTAACCATTTACCGATTCAAGGTAAAAAAAAAAAATCAACTTTTTGAAGAAAAATTGATCTCGAATATTAGTATCAATGTCCTAGATAACAAACTTGAGCTTCAATAGTTAGTTTTCTTTTTTAAATTTTAATCATTTTTTTAAAACAAACTTAATTAATATGAAATTAATGCTTATTAAACGAGTATTTTTTTCTTCAAACAGTTTACATAAACAAGCTTTATTAGCATATTTGAAAAATATAATGGCTATTAATATAACAAAGATAAAAGTAAACCATAAATATTTTGAAATATGATTAAAATATTATTTTAAAAATTTAGTATTTATTTGACCGCACCTCCCGACTTACTCCTCAGAATAATAGTAACATTCTGTTACGTTTTCATACAGTCGCTGTTACTGATTTAACAAAATGTTGGATAGATATGAAACCTTAACCCTAAATAAATGCCTCGAATCGACTTATTTTGCAAGTATTATTTATTATTTTAATTGAACTATGTTAATTAAAATAATGGTGTCATTTGTTGCGCATAATTTTTATGACCTAGCATGTTTTGGAAGCAAAATGTACAGTCTTTAATCAACTCTTTTACGCCTCAAGATTACACATGGACTGATAGCTGCCTTCACAAACAGATTTTTAAAAACATTTACCATCATATTAAATGAAAACTTGTAAGAAAATCGGTATGTTTTTCTCCATATTTATGAAACAAACCAATTTTCAAACTTTACAATCTTAAGTATTTAAGAATCCTAAAAAAGATATCTATATTTCGAAATACCATCATATGGCAGTAAAATTCCGCATGGTTAAAAATTAATGAATACAGATTATGTGATATCAAAGCATGAAGAACTATGCATCCTCGCCTTGGGGACAGGTTTTTTAAAGGGGATGTAACATTTGTTACTTTTTTTTTAATTCAATTTGAGATATTTTTTCTTGTGGTTGAGGTAGATTTATTTTAATATCACCATTCCGTTTCTCAGAAATAATACTAATAATTTTTTTTTTCAACCTGAAAAAACATGATAAAACAAATTTAAAGCCAGGGGACATCGAATGGTCAAATAATGTTAGAATGACCCAGTCATTGAATTTTCTTTTTTACTTTTTAACTTGGCTGAAGAATGCAGCTTTAAATGCTAAATTCATTGAAATCAACAAATTTTTTAAACGTTAAAGAGATTTACCTATTTTTTTCCTTTGACCATTTATAGATTTCCAAGCGATGTATTTTCTGATATTCTCATTCCCAAATAATAAAACTGTTGGCTATTTGTACAATTGCAAGGTTAAAATCTATGAAATGAAAGAAATCAATTCAATTATATGAAAAGTATGTTTGATTTTAGAACCTTTGATAAATTATTTACAATTCACAATAGACATGGACCAGGAAAAAATATAACTTATATTTGAAAAGCATTCTATTCTTTTTACAACAACTGTAATCTGTAATTTTACCATTCTGAGATAACAAAAATCGAAAAAATTACTATTTATTCAAAGATTGGATTTGAATAAATAAATTACTATATGAATTATTATATACTATATAGAATTACTAATAATTCTTTATTTACCAATTTTAACATTTCTGAGTGTATTGGAAACAAAAGAGTTACTGTCTCAGTTCAAGGAAAACATAAAAGAATTAGACAAGCCTTCCTTCAGTTTTTATATCTTTTTTTTCACTGTGTGTACTGTTGTTAACATGGTATCTTAACTTTTTTATTTTTTCTTATTTTACATCATTAGGGTAAATATGTGTATGATTACATTAGAGTAGATGTAGTTTTATCCAGCGATTGAAGCTTTCATGGAAATTTTTAAAAAAGTTCCACATTAACTGTTTCTGTGAAACCTTTTAGGAAAAAAGTTCTAATGAGCATTTTAGTAACAAAGTTTGAGATTTATGGTAAAAGTTTAATTTTTATTTATTCAAATTCTTAAAAAAAGTTCCATTAAATGAAAAGTGGTGCTTAGATTAGTTATAATTTGTCCTAAATGAATTACACATAATTCTCATGTGTCATTTGTATGAGCAGCTATGAATAAAAGTAATTTTTTAGATTGACTTTTTGGCAAAATTAACAGAATATTTTTAAAAATAAAAGTTCTCTAAAATTTTTACTTTTGCAAGAAGAAATGTTATAGTTCCGACAGAACTGAAAAACTATCAACAGTAAAAATTGCAATGATACTGAAACTTTTTAAAAATTAAGGTTTATTTTCCGTTTGAAGTCATGGTTTTATCAAGTTTTAAATTTGTTCTAGTAAGTTTCTTTTTTTTTTTTTTTTTCTATTGCCATTACAGACCATGTAGATCTTTCGCCGCCTTAACAAGCCTGCTCCATCTCTGCCTGTCTTGGATTATTTCATTCCATTTATCTGCACATAACTCTATTGCATCTTTGTTGATTCTATCTATCCATCTGCTTTTTGACCTTCCACGTGGTCTTTTGACTTCTATTGAGGCATTCATTGTTATGAATAGGCTCTTCCAAATGGATTGCTAAAAGTTTCAGAAGTTTTTCATTCTTCATAATGAACTATGAAAGATGTTTACTTTTTATATTTTGAAATGTCTCAAATGCACTATTAGTGTGGATTTGGTTATCTAAATAAGAACACATGATAAAAATTTTGATCTTTTTCAACCTTTTTTTTTTATGGATGGATAAAAGATCTTAAGTAATTAAATAGTAACTTTTAATGTTTCAATTCAACAGGTATTTGAATATGCTGTGACATAGTTTTAATTATTTATTTCTTCATGAGGACCAAATCTCATTTTGTTTTATTTCTATTCAACCTTCAGTCAGTTTAGATGTGCGTCCTCGTTGTGCAACAAGAATTTGTGGCCGTGAAAAGGAAAAAGATTCTGTATGCTACTTGTCTGATATTTGGGTTAAAAAATTAATTTCAAAAATGATTATGTCACAGTTCCTAACATAGATGCACAATGACAAGGAGCAATAAATACATATTTTAAAAGCTGATTGAGATCCTGAAGATGACAAAACATTGACAAATGAATTTACACTTTGTTAACAAGAAATTAGGGAGTGAGGTAGCTCAGCGAGCAAGGCACTGTTCTGGCTTTTGGGTTCAAGATTATCGGTTTCGGTCTGTAACTTTCAGCAGCCAGGTTTCTGTATAACGATAGGTCTGACAAGCGATTTGTAAAGCTTCATATTGGTAGCTCTTAGAGAGAAGTGTCAATTTGAAGAGGTTTGCAAAGCCGTAATATACTCTATTCCCTATCATGATCGATTTCCTGATTTCTCCCCTCCCTTTGTTTTTTAAATTAATAATTACTCCAAGATAAATAAAGTGCTCAACTGCTTCAAATGTGTTATAATCAAACCAGAAATCAGCTGATGTTCTTGCTTCAGACACAGACAGCCATGTACTTTGTTTTTGATTCATTTATCTTAAGACCAACCTTTTTAAATTCGGACTCTAGTTCAGTGAGAACTTGATCGCTTCTTCCAAAAACTACTAGGTCATCTGCATTTCCAAGAATCTGTGAGAGAGTAATAACAGCAAACTATATGTCCGGTAAAAATCTGTTAAAATAGTTAACAAAAACAGGATAACGGCGGATAAGAAAGGCCTCTATCACTTATTCCCAATGTTTTTGACTTCACTTTTCGTTGTGGCTTCCCCGCTTCATTTATACTTCTTCCTCCAAGGGCTGTATGGAACCCAACTTGTAGGAATCATAATACTATATTTCTCCACATAGTAATATTCTTTTCAGTTTTTCTCTCTCCCCCCCCTTTTTATTATATTATTTTAATTTCCGGGATGCCAGGTAATGTACGGTGCCGTGTACACACAGCTCGCTTGGCCACACCGCCGAATTAGAAGAAAATTACTATAGTACTATGAACATGCATGTTTATTTTTATTTATTGTAATAATACCACTTATTTTTTGTAGATCCATGGTTCTTTCCCATTCTTTGCATTCTTAATTAAGTAATTTGCTTATATTGCTAATTATTTTTTTACAGGATGGTAATACAGCTAGTCGATCCTCCTATCCACTATCAGAGTATACAAGGCTTCATTCCAAGGTAACATCTAGAATTTATTATTAATTGGTGAAAAAATTTAATTTTTTTTATTTAAAAAAGATAAAATGTTGTTTTATTTTATTTTATTTTATTTATTTAATCAATTTGGCTTTACGAAGAACAATATTTCACTTCATTTTGTAATTAATTTCTTATTACTAGTTCACAATATATAATTTTAAACAGCTTCTATGGATTCTATAGAATAAACTTCAACAAAAACATTTATTCTAAAATTATATAAGCAGTATTTGATCAAGATACGGCAGAAAATATTTGTGACAGGCTTCCTGACCCATTTTTTACAAAGATATTTGAGAATTTAGGAATACTTAAAGTGGCTTAAAGATTATGAGTCCTCAATCACACAACAGAAGTATGTGATTGAAGTTATATGAAGAATTGGGGTGTGGAAAAATAAGGTTACAATGATTGATAATGTTTATTTATCACTTTTTTGTTAATTTATTTTTTAGCATTTCATATTTACCCCAGTGGTTCATTAGCCACATAATTAACAAATTAAACATGAATTTTCTATAATGATGGGTTGAGTTATTTTAATTTTAATTTTTTACAATAATAAAATGAACAATGTTTATGACTTTTATGAATTTAATTACATTTAAATTTTCTTCTTCATCATATGCAAGTGCTTTAGTCATAGTGGAATGTATACTGTGTTTTGTTTTAGCGTAAGAGTATAGTCTGCATTTTGTAACAATATGTTTCAATTGTTATTTCTGAAAGGCTCTTCAAGAGTCCAAGATTAAAAAAATAGATTCAAAACTTGGAAGTATCCTGCTTTCGACTTTTACTGATATGTGAGTTAAATTAGTTTGGGAAAAATACCTGAAATGTTTAAGACAAAATTAGTGAGATCTGTTCTGCTTTATGGTTATAAACATATTAAACTAAGATTATATATATTTATCGAAACACCTGTATTACATAAAACTGTATACTGTAAGGACGAAAATATAATTCATATTATTGTTTGTTTATTTCTTGTTTATTCTTCTTGAAAAGAAAATTACGGCATTTGAAGAAACAGCATAGAAATGTTTAAAAAGCCTTTTCTTTTGAAAAACAATTCCAGGATTTTATTTTGTTCTTTAATGCTGAAACCAAATGATATGCTTGCTGCTTCATCATACTCGCTATTCAAAAATAAGTGGTTAAATAATGTGTGACCAGAAGAACAGTTTGACATCTCTGAATTTTCTTTGAAAGAATAAGATGATTTTTGTAACCAGTTGAACAAAAAAAAAAAAAAAAAATATATATTACAAAAGGAAATAGTAATTTGCTTGAAAAATATTTCTTTGATTTAGGTTTGTCGTCAAATAGTTCACAATTATTACTTTGTCAAAAGCAGTTGAACTTGAAGGTCTACAATTCTTAGTAGATAAATATGTAAAGTAATCTTCAATATCAGATGAACAAAATTTTTCATGCTCAGCTGTAACTAATTTTCCAAAAAGAAATAAACTAACAAATGTTTTATTTAAAACAGGTGTGATTATTTTGAAAGGAAATCATATATCTCTAGACCTGATAGTGTTAGTTAATTTATTTGTGTCATTTCTTAAGCAAAATAGATAAACATTGTTTAGTAAATAATAGGAACCATTAAGTTATTTTTATGGAAAGCCATAGGGCGCAGAATCCGAGGTGGATGGTGGCCTCCACACCATATAAATAGAAAGGGGGCAAGAATATCATTTCATCCCTCCCCCCTCCTCCCCATCACTTCTCAATATTCTGAAGAACAAAAATCAAATCAAAATCAAAAACAATTAATCTACATGAATGAATAAAGTATGTAAACTAAAATCCACTAAGAAAATAGGAAAAGTTGAGTAGATGGCTATGCTAAGGCCTAGAAGCAGGTGCACAAGTATTTTACCACACCCTAAGCTCCTATCAAGGAAATTTTAGTTTGTATTCAAAGATAATTATATGTTGCAACATATTCCAGGACTTCATGATGCATTCATTTCCACCTTTCCATTTTTATGTGAAGATTTTATCATATTTCCCATGGCAAATTTGAAACATTGAAAAATTGAGAATTCATCTCACTGGCTCTAACCTTTAAATAAAATTTGAGAAGGAGTTGGTCGGGGGGTACAGTCAAATGAATACTATGTCAAAATAGCATTTTATTGTTTATGTCGATCTTTCGAACCACTTTGTAAGTCTTCATCAGGGCGTAGTATCGAGCACTGCAGGAAGCAGTTGGTAGACTGGAAGGCGAAACAGATCTGAGCAGCATATTTAAATAAAATTATGCAACAAATTCAATTGCTTTGTTTATGCATTTTCAAACATACACAGATGAAAAAAATCTTGTATATAAACATATCTATAAATAAATATATCTATATACAAGATGTCTCAGTTCCTGATGGACAAACTCTGGAGGGGGGGGGGAGTGACAAAATTAGTAAATAGACAAAATTTCCAACAAAAAGTTCATTTGATGCCGATTCCGAACAGAAAAAGAGTTAAGATCAATTTTGTTTATTTCTTAAGGTGCTCACGTTTTTTAGTGAATAAGAATCAATCGCTCAAGAACTATTCAAGATAATTAAATTCTAAATATACCATTCCAAAGTAGACAAAATTTTGTTGGAGAAAACGGTGATTAAATTTATTAATGTCAATAATAAAAGGGACTTTCAGAAGGTCTACTATGACTGTTGTACTGCTGCTGTTATAGCACCCATCCAGGAGCAACATATCTCTGTACCCGTATGTATGGATTGTATGGAGCATTCATATTAGACCTTGTTGTCTAAATTGTTGTAATAAGAATCTTTCTTTCTGAAAAAAAATATTTAATTTTTGCTATTAAATTAGTACCTTTAACCTATAGAATAAAAGTATTTTCAAAATAAATGATTTTTTCCTTAATGAAGAAAAATATTTAATTTGAAAAAATACAATATAAGATTGTATTGAAAAAGTGTACTCAAAGTATGAAATGAATTTTAATTTTGAAAAGATAATGTAGTGTTCTAAGAAATAAAAAGACTTGAAGAACTCTAGAAATATAAATGTAGTAATTATTTTTTATATCCCTATATAATTACGTTTACTCAATATTTTTTTAAGTATTAAAAACAAATATTTGTATTCAAAGTGGTTTGGGTTTGAATTATCTTTACTCATACTCAAAAGTTTTTCTTTAGTATAGATTATTTTACTTGTATTTCTTGAATTGTACTGTGGTACAATTTGCCCAATTTTATCTTTGTACCACAATGAGGAAAACAAACAGGAGGGCGGATAGATAAAATCTCAGAAGGAATGCAATGGCAGCAGTCGACTATGGTAGCAAGTCAACTTATGGCACAACATTTTTTGGCACATCACTCAATTCCTGTCCTATCTGTAACATTAGCAGTCAGTCATCTGATAACCTGGATTACCTCACCCCAGGACACTTTCTTCAGGACACTTGTTCAGGACACTTGACCTCCTAGCCAGACCAGAACAAGAAGACACACCTGTGTTTCCTTTGACAAGCCGTTGGGAGCTGATTTCCAAGACTTTTCATAATTTTTGGAAGAGATGGTATAATGAAGTTTTTCTCTTGATGCCCAATATTATAAATGACAATGTCCAAATAAGCATATCTATGCTGTTTCTTTGTTTAAAACTGAGCTAAATTGGTATCAGCAACGATAAGTAATGATCAGTAATGATTGAACGTGTAAGGGTCTTCATGATCAAAGCGATACCGAGCAATCTTGGCACTTCTTTTGACGTTCATTCATGAATTACTGTGTAGGGTCTGCTTAAAAAACCTTAGTGGTACATTCGATCAAACCCTCTCCTGGAAACCACACATCTCCCAAATTTCCTGTTGTACTATCTCTACCCTGAAACAGTTTAACCGTCTCCGCTATCTCCTTCCATATAAATCCCTTCAACTCCTGGTTCCCTCCCTTGTGTTCCCTCACTTCGACTATGGCTGTCTGGAGTACGGCGGGTACTCGGGAGAATTCGAGGCCAAACTTAAATGCCTAATGAACTGCGCAATACATTTTGTTTTCGGAATCTCAAGAGATACACATATAACTCAGTATTACACCAAGTTGTAGTGGCTCTATCCATCCAACCGCCGTCTGTACTTCCTTGCTACCTTTCTATACTAAGTCATCAGAACTCAGCGGCCTTCCTATATTTTTCACAGCCTACAGTTCAAATATTCCATTCAATCCCGTCTCACTAGATCTCGTACCTCTGACCTCTATCCACCTCCCCACCGAACTGCAGCATTTGACAAATCCTTTATAATTCAAGCCGTCTCCTTCTGGAATACCATCCCTCCCGATATCTGACATGTACAATCAGTTTCCTCATTTAAATCTCTCCTTTTTAACCATCTACTCCTTTCCCAACCAGATTGATCATGAAATATAGATAAGAGAACTTTTAAAGTCCCCCTAGAAATGATTTTCTTTACTTATGCTATTTGCCACGTTCGTATTATACATATTGTAGTGTAATAGTTCTATTTTTTGTTTTATTCTTTTTCCAAAAACTTAATCCTGATTAGAATTCTAAATAATTAATTTTATGAATGGCCACACAGGCATTTATTCTGTAACTGTAATTTGTCCTAAAGGGACAACAGTCCCAGGATAATATTTTTCATTTCATTTCATTTTCAATTTAAGAATATTTTCATTCAAAGTTAAAAACTGAAAATATTCTCATGTTTTATATTAATTTAATTTATCCCATGGATTGAAATAGTCAATCCATATTCCCTTTGTTGGCATTTTCATGACTAATACAAATTTGGATCAAATCAGCATTGATTGGGATATTATTATCTTCTAATTATACAGGAATAAATTGACTGAAGTGGAAATATCTTCTAATGTCTTGTTTGGAAAAATGGTTTTAAAGATATTTATCCAATTTTCCTCTTTTATCTTGTAAATCGATGATCAATTTTTCATCATTCCACAATTTTCCTATACATACCAATTGAAATGGTATAGAAAATTTTCTGAATTTTCAATTGATTTTCCTTTTTTATCTCGTGATTGGCTCCACGATTTTTAACCATTCCAGCAATTTTCCAACTGTTTACAGGTAGAGGGAAATGAAGAAATAGAATACAAATTTTCCTAATTTTCATTCGCTTTTTCCCTTTTATTTTGGGAATGAAGGATCATCAGTTTTTCACTGTCCCAACAATTTTCCGGCTATGTAGAAATAGGCGAAAATGGGGAAATGCTATAGACAATTTTCTGAATTTTCATTCGCTTTTTCACTTTTATCTTGTGAATGGATGGTCGGTTTTTCACTGTCCCAACAATTTTCCAACTGTTTAGAGGTATGCAAAAATTGGAAAATGGGGAAGTAGTAATAATTTTTTTTAATTTTCATTTGCTTTTCCTCTTTTATCTTGGGAATGAAGGATCGATTTTTCACAGTTCCAACAATTTTCCGGCTATGTACAGGTAGTAAAAAATAGGGAAATGGTTTAGAAAATTTTCCAATTTTTCTTTCGCTTTTATTTTTTGAATGGATGGTCGGTTTTTTCATTGTCTCAACAATTTTCCAACTCTTTAGAGGCAGGTGAAAATGGGGACCACATTATATTGGACCCTTTTATCAAAAAAATCCTGAAAGTTACAAAAATTTATTCGAATCATACTTTTATCTTACATAATGAATTATTAAAGGAAGTTTATTGATTGTTCTACATTTCATGGGTGATAAATATTCAGGACACAGTCATTATAAAGTTTTTATAATGAAAAAAGTTTTTTGGTGCCAACGTTTCAATCCGAACATGTGGGTCACCATAGGGCTTGTTTCGAGCACTGGAGGTATTCAAGTACTGATCCTACTTCAGTACTTGAATACCTTCTGTGCTCGAAACATGCCTTGATGATAACCCTCATGTTTGGGTTGAAACGTTGGCACTAATAAAAACTTTATCATAACTGCGTCCTGAATATTTATCACCCATAAATAAATGGGTCATTGAATAAGAAGAAGGAATAAAAATGTATCTATTATTCGTTATCTAGGTATAATTTCAAATAATGTGATTCGAATAATCCCCAACACTGCCATGGTTAGACCCTCAGGTTGGGAGACCCTTCTGTGGCACAATCATTATAATATATTTCCATGATTAGATGAAAAAACCTGATGTGAGTTTGATCTTGACCAAATTATCTTCCACAACCAATATTACTAGAAACAGTTCTTCCTTAACTAGTACTGGTCTGAAGACCTTCAATGGTTACAGTGATAAGGTTGTTTACACAGTAGACTCCTGCTTAACCTGCTCTCTGGATTAACCGGCGGTAGTAAATAGAGTATTGGGTACTCTTTTTTCGAAAAAGTGGAGAGACTATACTACTGAAGAGACATTAAGTTCGGTAAAAAAAATTAACAGAATTTGTGATAAACTTACAAGGTCGTTAGTAGAAATTTTTGTAAATCGTTAAATTAATTGGCCATAAAATGTTATTTTCTTGAATTAATATGTATATAACCTTTATTGATTAAGTTATATGTTATATTTTGATTTTTTTGCAATTTAGAAATTAAAAGAATATTGGACTTCTTTTATTTTATACCCTCTGTATTAACAAGCTCCCCGCTTAACTAGCGATGTCTGGATCCCGACGAGGACTGGTAAGCGGGAGTCCGCAGTGTATATATATCTATATAACTAAAATAAAGATTTTGTCTGTACACTGAATAGAATCAACCCGTTTCATGATATCATTCTATTTCATACATTACAGACACCAAATCCACTTTTAAAAATGTTTTCGTCTGTCTGTATGTCCTCATTGTCCAACAAAATTTTGTTAGTGATAAACTCAGCAATAGGTAATGGTAGACTTTTTAATTTTTTACATTTTTTAGTTTTGTTTGACTTAAACAGGCTTTGAGTAAAAACAAATTTTTAGTAGAACCAAAGATATAAATTCTTGAGTAATTTGTCTAGAGATCCCGCTTCAGAACCCAGGGGGAAAAACCGGAATCCCGGACTTCCGCTTAAGCGTCAACGTGCTGTTTTAACAGTCAGTAATTAGATTTATCCAGTTGAACTGCTCGAGATGTCATTCTATCAAGCTCGCCAAGTCAAATAAATATGGTCATATTTTTTTTTATTATTAAATACATGGAATGGCTGCTTAAAAAAAACGGAAAAAGTTTTACCATAGGTGTTACGTTTATATAAAACGTAAATACTTCACCCTACTCTACCAGGAAAAATCCGACATCCTCCCACACTTCAGCACCTTGAAGTCACACTGTTTCCCTTAGTCACGTTCACCTACGTTACTACCCATTTCACAGAAATAATACATGGCCAAAATTTCGACTAAATTTGTTCACTGTAAGTAAAAATTAAACATTTAGGAAATAAAAATTTGTTTCACATATAGATTTTCAATTATAATCAATATCTTTTTGATTATTTCAATCGACTCCACAATCTCCTAGCTTCATCAAAAATGAAAATTAAACACTTAAAAAAATTCTTAATGGATTGGTGGTGGTCGGTTTAGTTCTCTGGCACCTAAATCAATAACTGAATAACAATGTTTTTATTATGACTATTGTGAAACCTTGACTTCCATAAGTCTCCCCTAAAAAAAAAAAAAATACAAAACAATCCCCCTCCCAACCAATTTTATGAAATTAAATTTGCATCCCCTCCCCCATAATAAAAAATCCATCTCAAAAATAGATTCTCAAATTTTAACTATACACCCGTCAACGACAGATACATCAGCTAGTACATGATAATTTGATTGTATACAACAAATTTGGAACCTTAACTTTTATTTTTTTTATTTAATGGCATATTATTTTCTTAGGATGCCTTCAAGAGTTGTTTAGAGACCGCTGTCCGTCACAATGATCATACTGCCATAAGATTCTTAATGGAGTCTGGATTAAATATTAACTTAGAAACTGTATCTGGCCAGAGACTTCTCCATTTAGCTGTTTATTCTGGTTGCATGGAAACTGTGAGGCTGCTACTCAATTTTGGAGCCCTTCCTGAATTGAAGAACAAAGATTCCATCACCCCTTTTCAGTTAGCAGTACAGCTCAATACTCCTCATATTATTGAATTATTATTAAGATCTGGTGTAGATGTTAATCAACAATTCAGTGATGGCAACTCCTCATTACATAAAGCTGCCTCTGTTGGAGCCCTTGAAACATTGAATACTCTTTTAAAGTTTAAACCAGAAATAGATTTGCGAAACCATAATGGGTACACTGCTCTGCATCTGGCTACAAAAACCGAGCAATTGTATGCTATGCGAGCACTAATAAAAGCAGGGGCAGATGTAAATATCTTATCGAAGAAAGAAGAAACGTGTTTACATATTTCTGTATGTAATGGTAACCTTGAAACCATTAGTGAATTAATGAGAGCTGATGCCAATCCTTATTCAAAACAAAAGTCTGGATTGAATTCATTTCACCTTTCTCATAATGTAAATATTCTCAACTACTTTGTCACTCAAGGTGTCAGCCTGAATACTAGGACAAGTAATGAAGATACATTATTACATCTAGTTGCTTTTGAAGGAAATGCTGAATTAGTCCAACGCTTGATTGAATTGCATGCCAATGTGAACGCTACCAACAAGGAAAAAGCTACTCCTCTTATGAAAGCTATTGAAGGAGGTCATGCTGCAATTGTCAGGCTGTTAATAAACGCAGGAGCTCATGTAAATTACGTAAATCCTCTAACTAAAGATGCTGCTATTCACATGGCTGCCGAAAGTGGTAAAAAGGACTGTATCAGATTATTGTTAGATGCAGGAGCAGGTATTAACATGAGGGGCCATAAGATGTGGACCCCTATTCATAATGCAGTACAACGTGGCTATCATTCTACTGTTTCTTTATTGATCGAGAATGGTGCTGATGTTAATTTACAAACTGATAATAATGATACTCCCCTTCACTTAGCAGTATATAAAAGGATTTTGAAAATTGTTAGAATTCTTGTAGATAATGGTGCTAATATAAATGCAAAAGGAGATTCCGGAAACACCCCCCTAAAAGTAGCAACAGATACTGGAATGATATCTATTATTACATTCTTAAAAGAGAAAAGGGCAAGGCTTTAGCTTAATAATGTTGCATTCTTTTATTGTAATCCTTCCTGGGTTGATCTCATTTTGTTTTTTTTTATGATGTGTTGTATAGAATTTATATTGTTTGGCAGTTTGTTTGTTTTTAATATCTCTGACTTATTTATAATATTTATAACTTGACCTTTTGTGTTGAATCGTTTCTTTTCTTCCTGCAAAATTCTTTTTTTAAATTCACTGTATTAAGGTAAAGAGTTTAACTACGTTAATTCTTATTTGGTTCATAGTTATAATTTTTCCTGCCACATGAAAAACATCTCAATCACTGCATTATCCTAATGTTAATATCTCAATCGAATTGTCTAGAAGCTTACTAACTTGATTAATTCATTAATGTTTTTTTTCTATGAAACTTCTATCCGTGATAAGAATCTTGCTTATTTTTATTGTGGATTTTTGTTATGTACAGCTATAATAGTTATGTAAATTATGATACACTTACTTTTTTATTATGATACTCTTGGTATTTTATTAGTTTTAAAATCAGATTTTACCGAATATTTTTACTCTCCTGAGATTTTTGCTTCAATCTTGGAAACAATAATTTCAAAGCTATTACCAAACATTTTGATTGGATCAGTTTTTATACATATTTATTAAGTTTTTAAATAATATTTATGAGATGTATGTTTTGTAAGTATAGCTGATGTTAAATAGTTTTCAAAATTAAAAATTTTAATTAATTTTGTGTTCACAAAATCACAATTCTATCTTTGTTTTGTTAATTATAACACAATTCTTTTATAAAACCTGATAATTGGTATTAATTAAATCTTTGTGAAATTTTGTATTGAAGTTATGATTGATAAATTACTTATCTCTTTTAAGAGATTTTTCTTGAATTTCGGAATCAAAATTTATTCTATATGTGAAATTTTACTAGATATAAATGAATAACGAATTCTTATGATTGCGTGCCTTAAAAATTCTATTGTCATTATAGTAATTCTTATAAGTCCTGTTGTAATTTTTTTATAATCTTCTTGATAAGGTACAGTGATTGTGTTATTTGTACCTCAATTTTTTTAATAAATGATACTTTGTTTTATAATTTTTCTATTTTCTGTTATTTACCTTCTTTTATTTTTTATATACATTTCTTAATATTAATGTTTATTTTTATAAATTCTTTTAACACAGATGAATGTATTTATATTTTCCTGGTTGTATACCATTGATAATATCAGATTTTGTGTAGAAAATAATGAAACAAAAGAATGAAACCACACCAGTTCATTAATTTATCAAAATATGCCCAACTGCCTTTTCCAAATGATAAGACTAGTTTTAATGTCCATTATAAAAACTAGATTTTTAATATATAATACAATTTAAAAGCTAAATGGGTGATATAGAAAAAAGTTTTCAAGACCTCTTGGTTTACACAGCTTCAAGGTTTCATGAATCCAAAAAGTGATTTATAAACTAACTCTCATTTTTGAGAATCCTTAATTGTCCTAAAACAGTGTCCCGTTTTTGATGAAACTTAAAGAAAGAAAATTAATCTGGATATTTAGTCCCCTAAGAATAAGTACAATGAACAGAAAAGTTACATTTCTCTGAAACGAGAAGCCAATAGAGAAATAATTAATTAATTATATTTTTAAATGTGTTCGGTAGAGTAGTTGCTAAGGAGATGGAAGAATAAATGGTATGGTATTTAAAAGAGGTTAAGGATGAGGATTTGTGTGTGGAGGTGGGTAAGGAATCCCAAAATAAGGTAGCACGCGTGATAGAGGATTTTTTAAAGGAAACAGTTCTATGAGAAGGATTAAATAGATTTGTGAGCTGGGATCTCGTGTTAAATGAGTATACAAAGGAAGAAGAAGTAAACAAATCAAGAAGATAAGATGGCTTTTTGGTTGTAAAGATTCGGAAATAGAATACACCTAGGAAATTTTTCTGTCGAAAAATTGGATAAAGCCACTTCAACTTGCCATAGCAACTGGAGACGTGGGAGCACCTGGGGACTACAAAGATGATCTAATGAAACAAATAATTAAGTTAGTGAATCTGATCTCAAGTCCGCCATATACAAGGTAGCCATATTCGATATGGGGAAAAATATGAGGGTAACATTAGATTTTTGGATAATTTAGGAACTATAGTTATTTCAGGAAAGGTCTTGATAAAAAATTATCCCAAGGTTTCTAACGGAAGTGTGGAAGTGAATAGGTAGTCCATTTAGAGGTTTTACTTAATGAGTATATATGAATCAAGGTCGAAGTTGTAAAGACTTCTGAATTTGAGGAATGGATATTTTATTATAGATATATAGATTAGAAAAGTAGAATCCATGTAAAAAGTAAGTACCGAAAAAACCCTAAACTACCACTATTCACTTAAACTGCTAGTACTCACACAGCCTGAGGATAGGATACAGTATCCTATTAACTATTACTATTAATTTAATATTTATTTTCTGAAATAATTTGTTTTTGTTACAGTAATTACTGATGAATAAAAAAGCTTGATTAGTGTTTTTTAAAACTTATGATTTTATTGCATGCTGCCAAAAGGGTGTTTAACTTTTTTCAAATAATAGAAATAAATAATATACTGTAATTTGTTTTTAGTTTTATTAATAAAGTTAACATTTCTTCTTTTATTTGGTTTGAATTCATTCGTAGAAAAAAATAAATTCCATTTTTCTATTTACAAAAATAGTTTTTGTCTTTTTTTTGTTTTTTTCTTAATAATTTACTTCTTGTTTCCCCAAGAGTTCCATTCTGAAAAAATAAAAATAAAATTATAATAATAATAAAATATATTTCAACAACAATGTATGAAATAAATATATTGCATTTTAAGGCATATCTCTACCATCTCTGTTTGCAGAGATACTGGCAGCCACTAAAACTATACCTGTTTGTTTTTAGTGACTGCCAAGAAGCCAATGACAGAGTTACTTAGTTGATTTTATACCCATTTGGGATAAAATATTAAAGAATGTTAAATCGGGATTATCCTTGATGTAAATAAAATTTCTATCAGTGTATTTAGGCTTAGGGTAAAGGGATATAATTTCTTAGAAATTTCTAAGACTGGAAATGTAAGTTGATTTCTTAAAAATATTTTTATTTCCATAACGTTTCGTATGTCAGGTCATCATCAGTTGTTTCTAGAATGGATCTAATGAAATCAATTCTCTTATGAAATAATATCAGCGATTTATATAAAATTTAGAGTACATTATCAATTGGTGATAATTAGTCCGTAACCATAATGGGATAACCATATTGTTTTTATCTTGGTAATCTTTTTCTTTGATACCCATTTTCTTCTACATCTTTCATTTGTTCTGGATATCTTGTTATGTTCTTCAGTCTCATCACTTTGTCAAATATAAGTTTGTTCAACTTCTAATTATTCTTCATATGCACGAAGAATTTTAGTCTCCTTTTGCTCATTGATGTTTCTAAGTTTCAGTATGTTTATAAAGCTCGGGAAATTAGTGAGAAACATAACAGTTTTTGTAGTCAAAAAGAAGGAAAGAAATGGACAGAAGAACGGAGGAGGGAGATGGGAGAAGAATATGGACAAAAAAAGCCTTGAAATGGTATACGCTTGGTCTCTATTTGGCCTGAATTGAAATAAATAGCTAATATAAAGTTTTATTGCATTAAATTTACAATTTTGTAATGCTAATGGTGTTACTATTTAAATTCTTATATTGTATTACTGAAAATTAGTTACTTTCTGAATGTGTTTTGTTATGTATATAGCTTCTAATATTTTACCTTAACTGTTATTACGGACTAATTATTATGATAATGTACTCTTAAATTTTAAAGTAAATTATTGATTGTATTTCATTAGATAATCAATTTTATTGTCATCATATTTTATCATTCTAGAATCAAATGAGGATGGCCTGACAGCCGAAATGTCATGAAAATAAAAATATTTTTAAGTGGTAAAGTTACTATTCCAATCGCAATAATTCCTAATGGAATTAGTTATTTACAATAAAATATTTCAAAGTTGTTTAGGCAACTATAGACATTTTATAATATAATTTTCTTTGAAATTTTTTAGCTATGCCTTTATTGTCCTTATATTTAGATGTCTTAAAAACATTATTTTTCTATTTTATCCAAATGGTAAATTTTTTTATTAGAAATTTAATCCTTTACTTCAAATTATTTTTAGTATTTAGTATTTAATTAATTTTCTGTTTTGTATATGAGAATTATTGTAATCTAGATCTATTATATTATTTCTTTTGAAATCAGTATTTATATAAATAGCTTCAGTTTTAATTCACAATTATCCTGTCATTAGTTGAATGTTTTAAATTTAACAACCACAATTTTTTACGAAAATTTCTTATTTTTTAATGTTTCTTTTCTTACATTATAATAATTATAAGTAATAGTAATACGTACCATCAACATTGCTCTCAATACCCTTCAATATTGGGTACCAATCAGCACTTGAATAATCGAAAGGTGGAAGTTTACCTCCATAGTTGGCTGGTAAACATGATGGGTCGAGGTGTTTATGTAGAGACTCCATTTTGGATCCATGGAAAAACAACTAAAACAGTTTTGAAAATTAATTTATTTCAAAATCAACTCAAAAGAATAAAGCTTTATTTTATTCTGTCATGTTTATTTATTTGGTATTATAATCACAAAAGTGGATCTGGAATTGATACAAATTAAAATAAAGGCCAGTGTCTAAAGTTATTTTAATAGAAGTTATTTAATTCAGTTATTTAAAGTAATTGTCAGATTTTTTTTTTCTTTAAACAGGTTCTACAAAACTTGTGATAAATACTGAATACTTTTTAAAAACAATTAATTGAATATTTATGGAGAAATTATATTATAAATAAATCATTCATATAGTTAGAGGAGTACCATCCAATGAACTAATGAGTAAGTATATACCTAATTTCAGAAAAGTATCAGAAAGTATTTAATATTATTTTAATTTTTACTCCAATCCATCTTAAGAAATATAATTAAGTAACTCACCCTGCTTTTTAGCTTTTCCCTAATGAATGGCTGGAATACTTTCCATACAACATTGAAAATAAATGGTTGCTTGACAATGTGAACCTCTTTCAGTCTTAATGGCATAGCTTCCTGGAAGTTTTCAGCTTTATTTAGAAATTTAGTGTGTGGAAACGTTTTGTAAATATTTTTTTTGATACAAATTTACCTGAATAAAATTGAGTAGCCTCATGGAGAAGCTGGGAGTCAGCTGTGCAACTTGTCTCATACCAAGACCATCAAAGTCGAGGATGACAACAACTCCTCGGATCTGAGTTTCAGGTTCTAACATTGCTCCAACATGTATTAAGTAAAACAACCTAAAAATTTGGTCCCCTGATATATTTTTAGTATCCCAAGATCCTGAAAATTCATGAAATTAATTATTTAATGAATTTTATTCAATCTGTAGCAATCTTGAACAACAGTTTCATTAATTCAAAGTTTTGGATTATTCCCATAGTGCTATATTTCACTTTTTTCGTGATTCGATAAATTTGTACCTATTTTTTTTTTGTTTTTCTCATTATATTTTTTGTAAGGAAAACTTTATTGGATGTGTTAATGCACCAGTTTCTTCTAGTTTTTAATATGTTCCTTAAGGGTGATTATTTGAATTTCAACTGTACTTATTAATTGTTTTTTTCAGAACACTTAAGAAATAAAAATTGAAATTACGAATGATTTAGAATAATCTTAATGTTGTGTTAGACAAGAATAACATTATCTAATAACCGTTAGTAAACTTACCGCCAATGTTTGCGATGAGAACTCTCCTTCCCTTGTGGTCCCTGTTGGCCATGATATTTACAGTTTTATGTTCTAATATCAAAGACTTTTCATCATCTGGCCTCACACCGGCTATCAGAGTGTACTTGTCTTTGAAGTCGGCAACTCTCTTCATCTTTACAAAACAAATTTCAAAGTCAGTAAAAGTTTCCATGTAATTAGTACATGAATTACTTTCAGTAACAAAATTCTATTCAATGAAATTTGATAACATATTTCTGCCAAATGGTCGATAACAGTTATAAGTAAGTTATCGATATGATACTATGGATAGAATAAACTATTTAAGTATGTAAAAATAAGTATCTATTTCAAAATAAAATAAAATAAAATAATGAGAAATTTTATTGATTAAAAATATAAGAAGGAATTGGTGGGGGAGTGCAGTCAAATAAGTACTAAATTTTAAAAAATAGTATTTTTAATTATGCTGACCCACCTTGCAGGTCTTCATCAGAGTGTGGCATGTGGCGGCACTGCAGTCTATCAAATGCCTCCTGCAGTGCCACATGCCACACCCTGATGAAGACCTACAAGGTGGGTCAACGTAATTAAAAATACTATTTTTTAAAATTTAGTATTTATTTGACAGCACCCCCCGACCAATTCCTTCTCATATTATATCACAGTCAACCATCTCTACATCATCATGATTAAAAATATAGTTTATTTTAATATTTTTGCTTCGGTGATTTTACTTCAAAACATTTTCTTTTTCATCTATTATAAATTAAGATTGAATATATTAATTTATTATGGTTTAATACATTTCATTTAATAGAGTTAATTAAATAGTTAATCTTACCAATGCGAGGGCACTTTCTGGATAGAATTTGCACGGACGAAGAAAAATAATTAGGATTTCATCATCTGTCCTGAAGTTAATTGTAGGATCGTCTGTAAATTTATTATAAATATTAGATTGTGTATTAAGAATTGTTTTAGTGTATACTCTCTATTTATTCTAAAATATAAGAGAAGATATATAGGGGGCAGGGTGGCCGAGGAGAAAAAAATAAAATTAATAAATGTAATTCAAGTAACATAAATGTAATAATGGTATAAATATCAACAGTTACATTTAATATGTTTTAAAAAATGTGATAAAATATTTAATCATAACATGTTTACTAAATGTTCAATTAAGAAATTTATTAATTCAACAGGCTAGGAGAAAATGAGGATTGTACATGTTGAATGTACACAACGAATTTACTTTGATGTACTGACTCTACTAGGAACATAGACCAACCCAAAAAAATACTTATGTTTACTGCTGCCAAATAAGTTTACAAATGTTGGCATTTTGCATGCTTAGTGCAAACACACCTTAAATTTGACAAAATTTGTTTTATATACTAATGATCTTTTGATTGAATATACTTATAGAGTGGAAAATTAATATGTTAAATTGTTATATTTATCAGGAACTAAATATGTATTTGTCGAAAATTTTATATTTAGTTTACTGAAATTTATTTATCAAAGCTTCTGAGGTAGGAAATAATTTCAAGATTGATAGTATTGCTTCAATTAATTGTTAGATAAGATGTTAAGAGTTAGTGTCAAGTGTTTTTCTTATCACTGGTTTTGAAGTGCTATATAAATGAATCCATGCAAGTTTGCCTACCCCATGCCTCCTTTCTGTAATCTTAAGGACTTCAATCTTTTGTTAAATCAATAGCCAAGGTTAAAACATTTAATTATAGTTTCACTTCATTTGTTGAATAATTTTGAAAAGTACCATTTTCGCTTTATTTTAAATACGTTAAATGCCTTTACATATTTGTTGCATATCCACCACTCTGTATTTTTTAAATGATTTAATTTATTTTAATTGTAATTGTTGTGGAATTGGGCTTGCTCTATGGATAAGACTTTGATCCCTTAACTTGTGTGTCCAGATTCAAGTCTGGCTATAGCAGAAACTTCATTTTCTATTGTATCATTTGTGGATCGAATTCTAGAGTCTATAGACCCTCTTCTGGGGCCTGCTCAACCACTAAAAAGTGGGTGGATAACTAAACTTTCATTGGATTAGAAGGGGAATAATTTGATGAGCTTGGAGCAGATCATTAACAAATACTGAGGACCTCTTATTTTTGTTTGAACAGGTTTTTATCTTCAATAAATAAAAGAAAATATTTGAAGTTATTGATTTGGTCAATTGATGAGATTAATCTCTCTTAGTCCTTTAAAGTATGAACTATTTCTGATATTGCCAACGTCAGAAACTATTTCAAATTTTGTCATTCTTCATGAATAGTATTGAAACTACGAAAAATAATCTATTTCCATTATAAAACTTACTTTCTATGAGCTCTCGGAGTTTTTTTAAAGCTTCCTGGACAACTTCTGGTGTTTCTCTTAGTTCGTTTTTGGCTATTTCCAATGCTTCAGCACTAGGCGGTTCTCTTTCGAGCCTGCATTTTGGGCTTGCCATCCTGTGAGACAGATAAAGAAATTAATTTTTTTGTTATTAAATAAACTGATTTATCAACTAGACATTTTTATACATTTATTCAAACGTTTGTCTTTGGTAAATTTGTACTAGTAAGGACCCAATAGTTTATGTGCAAAATAGTTAAAACATAAAAAAATGTTTTGTTTGTTTTTTTGTTGGTACGCCATATCTTCTGTAGTTCTTCATCAAACCCAATGATTGATGCATCATTTTAAAGATAATTTTTCTTATAGGTGAAGAAAATAGTCAATCCTATTGAAATTTCAGGAAAATTATGAAGAAAATGAAACTGTATTTGAGCTTAAATAAAAAATTATACAATTCTTGGTTGATTACACCCAATAAGTCAAATTAAAAATAGGGCCATTATTAGCAAAGATACAGCCTATTGCAATCTTTCCATATGCTATGGTTTTATTATTCGAATGAAGTTTTAAATTAATTTCTTTTCCTTGATCGATTATAATGAGAAAAAAAAAATGATCCATCTTATAATATGTTGCATTTGTTTATTTTCTTATTATTTTGTCAGTGGCTCACTGACCAATATAATATGCGAATGATTTGCACAGGGCAACTAGTTACGGAATATTTCATTCTCTTTGACACTCCGTCACTTAAATTGTACCTGAAATCTCAATAGTGGGAGAGAAATTCTTGTAAATACAAAGAGGTGGGATGTATTTTTCTCAAATAATTGAAGTATAATATAATTTGAAATTGTAATAATTATCACTACCATGATGTTGGAAGTTGATGTTTTACTTAAGTGATTGAATTTTTTTTGGAGAAAAAAACCAAACACAATTATTCTTATAATATTTATTCAGAGGGAAATCCGCTTAAAATAAAAATCAATTCATGTATGTACAACTCATTTTATACACTCAGGAAATTTAATGAATAAATATATTTAAATAATTTGAGCCATGAAACTTAAAAATCTATCCAGTACAAAAAATCGTTATATAAATTTTGGGAACATGACTAAACACAGTTTATTCAATCTTGGTTCAGTATTTTTAGCTGTAATTGTTTCAAAAGAATGAAGGGAATCTCAAGGAATAACTTAAGATATCAAAATTAAAAATCGATTCAGTCGTTCGCTCAAAAAATCATTAAATATAAATATATTTTATTGCATCATACGTCAGTGTTTTTAATTTGATATTAAAATTTTTAAACTACAGACTTGTTATACTTACTGCGTACGTCGAACTACCGGAATGAATATGTTTCATATTTTTCTGCATTACAAACCAATGCGGAAACATAAGGCGTTTAACTGCGAGGAACTGTTCAACATTCGCCTTGATAAATGCTAGAAGTTCATTGGACTAAAGGAGACTGGGGCATGGAGTCGCGTTACGATTTTTCTTGCGACTAGTGACAGTAGTTGAGTAACAGTTTACCAAACCGAGGGAATATTTTGATTTCACGCTCTCTAAAATTTCGCTTTTAGAATTTTGTTTTACAATTTGAATGACTTGCAGAGAATTAGATTTTCCACATCTAATTCTCTACGTATTATCATTTTTTTTTCCCAAAGTGAACCCTGATCATCCTTGACAAATGAAATATCAAAACCAATATTAAAAAAAAATTAATAAATTCTGTATTTACTATTTATAAATCATTTATTATTTTAATATTAATTAATAACTCTTGAAACTAAATTAAGGACGTATTTGATACAAATTAAACTTCAAGGCTCGTTTTCAACGGAAATAAAAAATCTGGTTCGTTGCCGCGCATCGCACTACTTTCACTTACCTAGCTACATTAGATAGGTATTTCGATAGGTATTTTCATATAAAGGGAAGTAAAAGTGAAAACAACTGTATAACTTCATTTAAAACAATTAATTATCATGTTTTTCCCACCCATCGAATCGGTAATTTTTTTTTCTTTATGATTTTATGATTTTTTTCTTTATGATTTTTCTTTACAACTAAAAGTAAATAAAAAGTAACATACAGAAAAAAAAGAAAAAAAAAATTACGACTGTATATAGTATCAAACTATACTAATGATTGTGGAGAAAAATAGACCTTTTAGAAAATTCTGAGTTTTATCGGAAACATTGATCACGAAACTCGTCGAAAAAATAAATAAACGTTAATAAATAGCGTGTATTAATAGGTTCATATTTGTAAATCCTCAATATTTCACGTTGAAACTTAAAAAAAAAAATATGGATAAGTGATGTATAAAAGTTAAACTGACAATATGGAAGCCCTGTACAGAAAGTTACCGGCTGTTTTCGTGTAGCTGCCAATTTTTTCTTCATTAGTTACTAATCAAATTTCTTCATTAATCATATTTAATTTATTCGAATAAAACTGTTAAAATAGTTTTATTACATTGCTGGGGGGCAAAAAAATGCTTATTGCGGAAATAAATTTATTTTCACACTACTTCTTTTACTTTCACTTACCTATATATGAAACATATAGCGTGGAACAGTATTGCGATCGTGAAAATTTTTGACTGAGTTTTCAACGGAAATACATGTTTTGAGGTCTCCTGAGTCCAAATAACCAAGTCCCGCAAAATGGTCTATGTGTGCGTTTATGCGCGCGCGCTTGTTTGTGTGTGTATTTATGTGAATAGTCTCGCTCAAAACCAAAAGTATGAAAGTGAAATTTCATATTTAAGGTTTGTATATATCTTGTATGTTAAGCAACTTTTTCGTTCGGCCAACCTAAAGTGCCACATTATATCAATGGTGAAACACATTTTCTCAAAAACGTCTCTAACGATTTTGATTAAACTCGGTGTATCATTGAATAATTAAATAGTCTTTAATATCAATTAGGTCTTATACCCATTGATGTCACTTTACAGGGCTTAAATGCCCAATATTCATATATGCCTTCCTCAAAAGTACCTCTAATATGGTTTATTTTAAATACTTAACTATCTCACATTATTAAGAGTTACGAAAAAAAAAAAAAATGCTAAATATAACTTTTGAAAGATTTTGATAATTGATAAAGGAGAAAAAAAAATAAAAATGCTTATCCAGGTCGAAAATGAAATACTAGTCCGGAAATACTAGTCAGAAGGTATACGTATAATATATCGTTGGAAACCGGAGAATATTAGAAAAAAACAATTTATAATATAGAAAGTTGTAAAAGGTAACGGAGAGTGGCGAAAAAATCATAGATAATAATTTTTGAAAAGTAATATTATTTAACGTAAATCGCTTGTTTTCAAGGAAATTAAATGTAATTTTCTTACTAAATGTAAACGTTAAATTTTTTTTTTAGTTTGAAAAAGTATTTAAAATTCACGGATTGAAGGTAGTGACATTGTTTAAGATACTATTTCATTGTACTTGTGTGAAAGAAGGAGTGTACAGTACCCACTTACAATTAGTGTGACAACTTTTGACCTGTCTATGACAGAAAATGCAAATCTCTTAATTCCATTTTAATAAACTTTGCAGTGTAAAATAACAGTTTAATAACTTATAGTCATACAATACATAAGCAACGGATCGTACAATTTATAATCAACGGATGATATAATAAATAGGACTTTTGTTATTTTAATGGTATTTATGATTTGTTGGTTGTAAGCTTTTAGCTTTAGCTCGGTTAAAAATGTAATTAAAAAATTTTATAATAGCCCGTCATGGCCAGAAAATAATTTCTATTCAAAGTTGAGCGGTAAGTGAAAGTTGTGTGTTGCGCGCACCAGGTTTTTAATATTTAGATTCGTTTTTTTTATTCTATTTATTTATCGAATATTACAACATTCTGTCACTTGGACAAGGTTCGTTTTTTCAAGAAAAATAAATTACACCTTGGAATTCATCCTAAATAGAAAATCGAACTATATCGGAAGGAACTCAATTAGTTTTTGTTTAAACTATTTTAAGATTATATTAGTGATGAAGATGGACTCAAAGTTTTACTAACTCTTTTAAGATTGCCAGATGTAACACAATTATAGAGTTTAAAATTTAAAACAATAATCTGTAGGATCAATAAATAAATGTGTTTGTAACCCACTGAAATTCATTTGTAAAACATTGTTGAAACACGATAATAGAAAGAACAATTTTTTCTCGACCTGTGAAATTACCATTTTACTATTTGTATCCATTCTGAAACTTTCACAATACCAATTTTAGGAAACATTAAAACAATATTATATAACTAACTTGAAAATTGGAACATTTTCATAAACTAAACGAAAGATATTATTTTTAATTCACTCTCATCCCAAAGATAATAAAGAAGAAAAATGCTCCTTTCGCACATTTCATAAAATGATTTTTAAAATTCAATATTTAATTTAAAAATTATATTGAAGTCGGAAGGTGGTATCTAAAACAATTCCTTACTTTTATTTTAATGTTTAAAATATCAATAATTTTTCTAAAAAATTATACTTAAAGATAACATTTTTCCTTTAAAATATTAAACTGAATTAAGTACAATTTCGTCGTTATCAATATAAAGTTAAATCAGGAATGGAAAAAATAATTAAACAAAAACCTTTGATTTTTTGTTTACTATTACTATTCTCCTTAAATGTAACAGATTATAATATATCACAATAAAGAAATTGAAATATACTTTTTTATTAACATTTAAATTAGTTCATTCATCATCAATGATGGTTATCTTCACAAGTTGTTCAGAAGAATGTACAGACGTTATTTTCACGGATTAAGATTAATTTTTATTTTTTTTAAATGTGGAAACAACGTTTAGAAGAATATATATGATAATTTAATGTTGCCATTTTTAATTAAGATTTTCTGTAAACGGTTATTTGTGAATATTGCTCAGGGCCACTAGCAAGTTTATCAATCGATTGAATTTGTTATTAACGCAAGTATCAATTCTAAAGTACTTTATCCCATGAAAAGAATTTAATGAAAATCTTATTTACACTATTTAATAATTGACATATTTAAAAAAAAAAATTTCCAATAAGAAATCTGTTGACTGAAGGGCAAATGAAAATGAGCAGTACAATGATGAGAATGAAATAGTTTTTTAATGTGAAACGGAAGATTACTCTGTTAATGATAACTACGTTTGATTGATGTAGTGTAAAACACAATCCTGTTTTGTTAATAATAAAGGATAAGTTTAATAATGTTTTTATTACAATTTATTTATTTTTTTAAACATTCGATCCTGTTTTTAAAATGTTTACTAAAACAATATTTAAAGCTTGAAACGACAAATTATAATTATTGTTTTTTTTAAAACTTTACGATTTATAAATGAATATTATGTATTTAAAAAAAAACTTGAAGGAATTACGAAATTTATTTAAAAAAAAAAAAGTAACCCGTGAAAGTAACATGATTTCATATAATTTGGTTTCGATTTAGACAAAATATTAATCAAAAATTTTAAGTTATAAATTTTGAATATGATTTTTTTTTGTCTTTTTGGGCTAAAAATTATTATTCATATCAAGCTAAATTATGTGTATATCTGCCTTAAATTGTACAAAATACGTAGTAGTGGTCTTATATTATCTTTGTTTTTGAACATGTTTAAACAATATAAATGTACTCACTTTGACGTTTGTCGCTCAACGAAATGATGATAGAGTCTGGTCTCAGATAAGCTGACTGAGTTTATCAATTCGACCCTTGACTTAAGTTTTTGAAACCAAAGAAGAATATGACAGGAAAGCTACGAAATGCTTACTAATGCCCGTAATGTGGTGGTGGAAATATCCCTTCATATTTCGTATCAATATCGGACATATATATTTATTAAGAATAAGATGATGTCTGTATTATTTTTCAATTTCAGACTAGTACCAGAAATATTATTAATTCAAATCAAATTGACCCATAGTATATAACTTTCTGATATTACAAAACTTTTTAGTTATTTTTATTATTAAAAGTTATTTGTAGTGTTGTATTAAGTAAGTTACATCTTGACTGTAGTCTCTAATTTCTAATGCCATATTTGCGTACACAATATAAGATACACAAAATTTACAATTAATTACGTTCGTTTACTTTCTCGATTCTGAAATGTAACTGTTCTAGATTACTGTGTTTTGGGTATGATAAAACTCAGCTGATCGAAACTCATTGTTAATGGCATTAATATTCACACGGATAATAGAGGTCAAAAAACGAGGGTTAAAATAAGCGTCAATTTCTCCTCGAGGTTCTGATTACATTTTTATTTTTTTCAATTTATTTTTCTTTTCTTTTTTAATTATATTTATTTCATTACAATAATATTTCAAATTAAGATTAACAGATAAAACTTAACCAGTTTAAATGTAATTAAAACAAATCATATAAATACCAAAATATAAATAATACATTGGTATTTTGTCTGAATTAGTATTTTACAAATTTCTATTTAATTGGCATTCTGAAAATAAGGATGATTTTTTTTTTTTTAAACTCAAAAGATGAATAAGTGAATTTCAATAGAATGTTTAATTACATCAAATAAATAAAACCATATTTTCTGAGCAAAAACATGATTGGCATATTGAAAAATCAATATATATATATATATTGGGAGTGTCTTTATTAAATTGAGATTTAGGCACTTGTAAAATATTTTAAAAATATATCTCGTCATGAAGTTCATAGTTTAGTTATTCATCAGTAACTTCGATATCCCAGGGGGAAAATAATTATTCTGCATTTATTCAGATATAATCCATCCAACGAATCCAAATTTTTTACCATAGACCCAAAAGGTTTTTTTTTAATTTTTATTTTCATCATGTTAAGGTGCCTCAATTTTATTCTAAATTTCCCCCAAAATAGTAGACTTTTTCACTTTATCGGAAAAATGTGTGGGTCGTGTTTACATTAGTTATAAAATCCGTAAAATAGATCGATGTTTCGGAGACACCTCTATATGTTATTCCAGTGTTGAAGTACGTTATATTGAGTCCTTTACTGAGCTTAACAATAATATAAAACTTTAGAGATGAATTGCGACTTTTCCAAGTGATTTTTAGCGGTAAAGAGTTTTCCGCGTTGATTTTTTTTTTTGTGAATTAAGTTGATGTAAAAGTGCCTTAAGATTTATAAACTTTTTTCCCTCACCAGCACAAATATTTGTGCCGTTTTTTATTGTTTTCACACGTCTACAACCCCTCTAAATAAAATTAAAACATTGACTTTTTTTTTTTAAAATAAGATTTGAATTTTAGGGGTATCCATCATTCTTTGCGCCCCCCCTCTTACACTTTTCCAGGTTGAAAAATCGTAGAATAAAAAATAGTGTATGAATTGATTCTGTCCTAGAAAAGTACCTTTTGGTTTATTTTTATTCCTCGTCCCCGCAATTTCGATTAATTAAATTTGGAAACTAATTATAAAATGTTCAACAAATAAAATTTACGTTTCAATTAATTTTTATAATTCTATTTAATTTCTTTAGGTAAACGTTAATAAAACAATAACTTGGCGACGAAGTTCTGCTGTTCTTCGCATTGTTTTAAAATAATAATTACTAGCAAGGATTATTAAATGGGGAAATTAACAATTAGTAATTGTTCATAAATTATAGGCAATATTAAAACAACCCTAAATAAATAAATACATTTCGAGCACTGTTGCCAACGCTATTTAATTTGAATAAATTAAAGATGATTGCTTTTATTGTAATTATGTTATACTTTTTCCTCTAAGTGTTATATTATTGAATTGAATATTCTGAATAAATAATTTTATTTATAGATTACTTATTGTTATATAGAAAAATAAAACTTTATTGTCAATTTAAATCTACGCAATTATTAACGCTTTAAATATTAAAAAATTACAATTGCTAATGTGAGCGTCCGAAATTATCCGTAGCATTCATTTTTTTAAAGAGCTCTGAAGGTCGAATTTATTGGTTAATTGTCTATAATTGATCAAAAAATTGTTCTAGTTTGGATTAATCATGGTCCTATTTCTGTAATTATAAAAATAATTGCCTTCCCAATTTCGTCTCGTTTGATTTGCTTTTCGTTAAATGTATTAGCTTTTTCATCTAACATGATTTGAAACCCTGTTAAAATTTCTATATAAATTTATTATTAATAAATTAATAACAAATTTTCCATTCAAATATCTCGACAGTACTGATTATTATTATTTTTTTTTTTAATGACTTATAGTTAAAAGTCGATTAATTATGATTGATTGTATAATTAGTTTCGGGTTCTTATCATTTAAACAGACATTGATGACCTTTATATTTTATCAGAGTACATACCACTCTTAATGATACACGACAAGGGAAAAAAAAGTTACGCAATAAATAAAAGTGATACGATGTATATGAAACTTCCAATTAATACCGTATTGATTGGAATTTTCATCGTATTAATAATACGAGACCATTATTTGAGGACCTTAAAACTGTTAAAAGTGTACCTTCCGAGGTGGAAAAAAATGCCTTTTTTCATCATAAAATTTTTATTTACCCATAAAACATTACATAACATACTCAATTAAACATATTCAATTTAGATCAAATTATAATAAAACACCTCAGTGGAATATTGTAAATAAATTATTGAAATATATATATATATATATATATATATATATATATATATATATATATATATATATATTTATATGTAAAAACAAACTGTTTTGTTTTTTCAGAAACTGACAATTAATAATTTATATTTTCTAAAAAAATAAAACCGTGAATTTTCGTATCGCATATTTGTTCGAAAATACCTGAGAGGGATGAGATTCATACTGATTGTGAGTAGATCAAATTATATTGAAACATTTTATGAATTATTTTAATTTTTATTTATTTATAATTATTATTATACAAAAAATTCCAATATTCATTAATGAACACAGTTTTACATTCCAAATATGCTAAATGCTCTTTTGTTTTTCCGCCTAAGAAATCATGAAATTTGTTTTTTGTTTATGTAATAATTACATTAATTACGATTTCAAGAATCACTTAAACACCATGTCATACAGACAATTAGTTTCTTTCTTTTTTTTTTCAAATTTATTATCGTTATATCTATGAAAAAAAGCTTTGGGGCTTAAGCCTTCCCCCCAAAAAAAAATAAATCCTGGATCCTAGTGACCCCAGCTATGAAGAAATATTTATTCACCGTATTAGTCCGCGTTAATTTAGTCCCTTTTTATCAAATTATTAACATCCGTCTAAAAATTTGTGAATAGCTTTATCCTATCGTAACCCTTAACTTTTTCATTTACGAAAATTCTCGGAAATGGCATTTTTTTAATATGGAAATAGGAAAAACTTTGTTTATTTAATGAGGCACTTAAAACTCACAAACATCCATTTTCTTTCCACTTGAATCGTAAGATAATTTGATCACAAAGTCGTGAAAATGGTGTCCTGCTAACAGATAGGGCCGTTTGGCATGACCACTACTACCATGGCAAAATAACGAGGTTATATGGGCCAAACGACCCAATATTTTTCTATGCCACATTTTATATCGGTTTTCGATCAAATTATCTTACTAATACTAATGGAAAACATAAGGATATTAATGAGTTTTTAGTACCTCATTAAACTAATTAATCTAATAAGAAAACGTCCATTTCTGGAAATTTTCGTAAATAAGAAATTTATAGGTAACGATAAGATGAAGTTATTCACGAAGTTTTTGACGGATGTTAATAATTTTATAAAAAGGAGTCTAAATAATTAGTAGATAAAAATCAGGTTTGACTTCACTAGTTATGTAAAAGCTTGAAGCGGATTTTTTTTTTTTTTTTTTTTTAGAGTTTTAGTAATATTTTAATTTTCATTGTCGATAGTTTTTCAGTTATTTTGTAACTAGAATTTTTTCCTTGCAACTTTTCAAGTAAAGGTTTTACTGAACTTTTGATTCTAAAAAACTTTTATTCATAACTACTCAAAAAAATGACACATTTGAATCGTGTAATTCATTTTAGACAAATTATAGCTGTAATATAAGCCCAATTAGTGTTCATTTTTCATTTAATTGATTTTTTTTTAAGAACTTGAATAAATAAAAGTTAAACTTTTACTAACTATAAATCCGGAACTTTATTACATAAAATTTCATTAGAAGTTTTATTTTAAGAACGTTTTTCCTAAAAAGATTCACAGAAACTGTTAAAATGAGATATTTTAAAAACGTTTTGACCCCTGAGTAAAAAGTCATAGAGAATCATCCAAACAGTAATAAAAATACAACGATGTTCAAACGAAACACTGAAAATAAAAGAAGTTTGTAATTAAAACCGAGTTAAAACGATGTTGAATTAGATTCTCTAATTTTTTTTTCTCTAAATATAGTAATGCAGTAAAATATTGAGTACTGAGATACACTTCAATACAGCGGACGAATGTTAGCTAAATTCGTTGATGGACACCGAATATGTCAAGAAGTTAATATCAATTATACAAACATTTCCATCAATACAAATAGTGATTGAGTAAGATTAGCTAATTTGAGATGGAACTGCATTAATTTGCCATTTCGTGTGTACTATTCCGTTCTAAAAATTGTATTTGTGATGGGATTTGTTGTACAGTGAGATATCATTGAGTAATTGATCAGTATTTCATAATAATTTTATCTATATCAAATATTTGAAGTAACTTACTGATATATATTATTTTAAAAAGAAAAAATAATCAATTTTCTTAGCAAACAGTTTTGTTTGTAATGAATCAGAGCTGAAGGGGAAGATAAAGGGAGGAGCGAGCAAACCCAGATAAAATGAAAACTAATCTTAAGAGGTCATTCTGGCCTTTTTCAATGATTATCTTATCCCGTTGGGGCGATGTACTATTTATTTTTAAAATGAGTTCAGTTATTATATTTTACACGTTCTTCATATTAAGAGGATTTTAAGTTTCATCGAAGTTTTAAAATATAAAATTCATTTATTGTTGGATATCTCATTTAATGCGAACTTTGATGTCATGAAGAAGGTTTAATGACTGCAATTAATGACGATTGGTGTTAAGTACCTATGGTACTTAGGTACAATTTTTTTTTTATTAATGGTCTGTTGTACAGAGCCCTTTTTATCAAATCATCTCCCTTTAACATCTCCCTAAAACTTCGTGAATACCTTCATCACATCTTAACCTACGAATATTTTATTTAAGAAAACTCTTGTAATTGTGGCGTTTTCAATCTAGAGATCGGCAAACTTTCTCTACTTAATTAGGTACTAAATACTCGTAAATACCCATTTGCTTTTTCCTTGATTGATCGTAAGATAATTTGATCACAAAGTCGAGGAAAAAGTTGGTATACAAAAATATTGGGCCGTACTGATAATTACATATATATATATATATATATATATATATATATATATGTATTGTAAGCTATATATATATATATATATATATAAATCAATTAAATCAATAAAGAAATAATTGAAAATAAGATATGAAAACAAATTTTTAAAAAAATTACGATTTAATACCATATAAATAAAATAAGTATTAATTATAATATTATTATGTGTATGTGAAGCTCGACTTTAATTTATGTTTAACATTAAATATAAAAAATAAAGCTATAGTTCTAAACTCATTCTAACTATTTTTAATGTTTATTAATAAAGATTTACACTGCAGTTTTAATTATTTTTAACCGATTTTAATTAATAAGGAATATTATCAGTTTTATTCAAATTCTTATAATGTGGGCTGAATTTTAACTTATATTCATGCTATTATACTAACACTAATTTTAATTTATTATAAACATACATCAGTGAAATAGGCTATTTATTTTGTAATTGAACATATTTATTTGTACTTTTACCCCATTTGCTGTCATTCTTAATAAAATTTTCCAGTTTTGTAAAATTTAAAGTTTAAAATTTGTAATATTCCAATATTTAATTTTTATAAAAATAAAAATTGTTAAAAGATTCATCGTCATTGAAATCATTTCATATTATGATGTAAATAATCACAGATTATGTTAAATAATTAAATAATAATTGTTCCAAATACCTGAAGAAGGTTCTAGATGCTCCCAGTAACTGTCGATGAGTCCAAGTGTTCTGAGAGTATAAGAAATATATATCTCTTCACCCCCTGATAATGGGATCAGCATTTCTTATCTGTCAATTTGTTCCCCTTTTCTTTGTGTCAATAGTTTTTTGTTTGTTTTTTTCCTTCCCCACTTCTAATTGGTTCAATAATAATTGTTATGTATTTTTTCCTCTCTTATAAAGATCTGATTAGATGTCTTGATTTTTCGAAATGACATTCCTAGATCAATTTAGCGGTCAAAGTGTAAGTGCTTGCGGTTAAGAGGTCCGTTTGTGTCAAGATTAGCTCTTTAATTTCAAAAACGGTAGTTAAAGTTATAGGAATTTATTGATCGATGTAAATAAATAACGTTCATATCGTATTCGTTTTCAGAATATTGTGTAGTTAATAAAGGATTAACATTTCAAACAATTTTAAAAAGTGAAAAAGTTCATTTAGTTTTCATAATAGTAATTTTAAATTTTCCCAGCTTGTATATTGAAGGTAAGAGACGTGAAAAATAAAATGAAAATGTCAATAAATGTTTACTTGTACTTTTGGCTAAACATGTGATAAAACTTAATAATAATTATTGCTATACATTTTATTTGATTTCTGTATTTAAAAATAACGCTTAATTATTATTAATTCTTAACCACTCTTTGCTTTTCTCTTATTTCTTCATAATCATTCTTTACATCGTGTTTAATTTGTTTCGGATCATGTATTTAGACGATTCTGAAATATTTTTTAAAATGCATTAAATTAACTTACTGTATTCCATCAATTGTTTTTAATTATTTATCAAACCACGACTCATATCTCATTCAAGGTACTTTATATTGTCCCTTTCATCAGGTTACAATTCCATCTCATTAATTTAGTTCAGAATATTGTAGTTATTGGTGGAAAACAAATTCCTTAAGGCTTCTAATAAAATTGTGATTTGAAGATGTTTATAAATTGGGATTTGTGACGCCGAGTTTACAGAAATCTATAAAATAACGCCTTTTTTCTTCTATACTAATTTTTCCATATTTTTATAAAGCTTCACTAACGTAGTTGAACGAACCCTATTCAAAGATCGAATATTTCGTGGCAATTCTTGTGGTTACTGGAATGGGTTCGGGGATAATAGAATTACTAAAAGGAATGAAAATGTTGTCGTGGACTGAAAAAACGGCTTAAAAAAAGTTTTTTCTCTTTAACTAATCTAAATTTAAATATAAAAAATAGCTTTAAATTAAAAAAAAAAAAATTATCACTAAAAGTATTTCTGTATTAAATATATGACATTAGGCCATGTATATTATTTATTCGTTTGAAATTTATGTATATTTCTTTATTAACAAATATAGCATAAGAATTGTTTTCTCTGATATTTAAACATCAAAATGCTAACATAGTAAGTTCATTAAAACATTTTTTCTCTCCACAAATATGATTTAATCTTACAAGTAAGTATAAATAATCCAAAACTAAACAAAATATTGATTTTAAATTTAAATTTAATGACATCTAATTACTTACCACTTATAGCCATATATACATATGGCCACCTACTTTCATAATGCCCTTTCCAATGCTCCCGATTCCAAATACAAATGGAAAATACTCCATAACATATCCCTACCAGAATCCAATCCAGAATCCAGTTACATCCGGGTGACTCCAGATGATCTCAATGACCATTTCTTATCCTTCAATCACAATTCTTCTCCTACTTTCGAAATCGAACATCACAATTTCAAATCTGAGGACTTCTTTTTCTCTTATGTGTCCTACGATGAATGATGGGATTTTAGGTAACACTATCCTAAAATCCCACACTAATAATTATGTTCCTGATAATATCCCAGGAAAACTAATAAAATCCTGATCCATCACTCCCAATACCATATCTATGCAGATGATTTCCAAATATACCTGTCCTTCACGCCTACCGACCTATTTTATCAGCCACAGAAAAACATCAAGAAGACTTGGATAGGATTCGTGATTGCTAACAAGTTGAATTTGAATGCAGAAAAGACGAAGGGAATCTTAATAGGCTCCAATCACCTCCTTAAAACTGTTCCCTAATATTTCTACTATGTTCCTACATGATAATCCCATCAAATTCTTTTCCTCCATCAAAAACTTTGGAATAATCTTTGATCAAACGATTTCGTGATAAAATCATGTATCCAATATCTCTCCCCTACCATTTCCACCTTAAAACGTCTAAACTACTCTCCTCACCTATTTCCCATTGAAACCCGCAGGCTCCTAGTCACTTCCTTAAATAATAAAACTATACATAAACATTGATCAGGATAATAAAAATACAAGATAAATATATAAAATAAACACTTAACAAAAACATGTAATTTCAGTCAATCTATTGGAAATGATGAGGTTGCCCATTCCCCCCAAGGTCGATGACGCAAGAACCAACACCCTCCCCCTTTCCCCCAAGATATTTTATTCCTCACTTTTTCCTAAAATCAACAGAGCAAGCTAAGGTAGAATTAGAAAAATCATAGATCATATACCAGGGGGGGGGGGAGGCAACCTGCGGCTCTTTGAAAGATTATTTGACGCACTCGATAAATATACTCGAGTTCCCTTTTCATTTTTATGTCATTACATTTTAAAAAATGATTATCGTTTCGTATGTCTTTCAAAATTTCTTTTAAATTACTGACAACAAATATAAAATACTAAGTGCAACTTTGTAACAAATTTCATTTTCGTCCAAGTTAAGAATATGACTCATCGAAAACTGTGCGGACGCGACCATAAACAATGGCGTAATTGACCGACTCCAGACCTATTTTGAATTTTGAAACCTTCATTGCTACGGGCAATTGACATTGTGCTCTGGAGGAAAAAAATTGTATCGCTCTTCCTACGGATATAACTTATAATCTGCAATTTTTGGTAAGTTTACTAAATTTGTTTCGTAGTATGTAACACGTGTTGTTATTGTTTTAATAACACTAAACTTGTATTTTCTAAATTCCTTTATTTATTTCCAGTTCTTTTAAAAATATGACGGCAGAGAACGAAAATTATAAAAGAAAATAAAAGCTTTAATAATGAGTGGGATAAGAATTTCTTTTTTGTTGATAATAACGGAAAAGCATTATGTGTTATTTGTAATTCTACAGTCAAAAATTATAAAGCTAACAATTTACGTCGACATTATGAAACCAATCATTCTCAGTTTTCTATTCAGTATCCACCTAATTCCAAATTAAGATCAGATAAACTTGCTTCTTTAAAATCAAATTTAAATAAAAAACAGTCAATTTTTATAGTCTTTAGCAATCAAGCTAACAATGTGGCTGAAGCCAGTTTTGTTATTGCCTGGAATATTGCTCGTGCAAAACGTTCGTACGGAGAGTTTTTTTTAAAAAAACTTGGAAGATGTACTTAAAGTTTTAGATCCAAATAACGTAGAATTGCGCAAAGTTGTTTCAACCCCAATCTTCAAATTCCCATTTCGAGACACACAATCGAACGACGCATAACTGTAATTCAATACATCTCTTGATAATAATTTAAGAAATGATTTGAAGAAATTTTTTTATATTTTTTATTTGTTTTCCACCCTCCCATGCACCAGGGCAACACGGGTGTATGCAGTAGTGTGATGTTTACCATTAATGCATAATAACACACTACTGCCATAATATCGGTTTACAAAATTCTAAGCTGTTCACACAGCTAGCTCTTCTACTTTCCCTCATTCTTCAGCAAATTATGTATTGAAAAACTGTATTGCATTCAGTTTAGCCTTTGAAGGATCGACAGATATTACAGATCTTCCGCAATTGGCAGTTTTCACACGTTTTATTTCACCCGACTTCGTTGTTAAAGAAGAATTGTTAGATTTAGTAGTACTTCAAGAGTCAAGCCGCGGTATCGATATTAAAAATACTTTAGATTCCATAATGGAAACTTTTGATGTGCCTCTTAATAAACTTGTAAGCATTGCAACTGATAGAGTTCCGACAATGCTAGGTAAAAAAATCGGTCTTATTGAGCTTTCAAGAGATGGTTCTCAAATTCCCCAATTCATACCGATTCTCTGATTCACCGAGAACATCTCGTTACAAAATATTTAAAATATCCTGATGTTATGAAAACAGTGTTACACATTGTAAATTACATTTGCACCAATGCAAAAAATCATCGACAGTTCAAAAATTTTCTTGAAAAGTTATAGGACGAAGAACTTCCAAATGACATTAATTTCTTTTACATTGTCAGATGGTTATTTAGCTACAACGTATCAAATCGTTTTGTTGATTTGTTTGATCCGATAACTGCATTTCTAAGAGAAAAGGAAATAAACTATTCAGTCTTAGACGATGGCGAGTGGTCACACGACTTAATGTTTTTGACTGATGTCATGAAACATTTGTGAACTGAATTTACAATTGTAGGGTAAATATTAAATAATATCTGACCTCTCACAGTATATATTTAGTTTCCAAACTAAGTTACAACTTTTTCAAAAGGACATTAACAATTAAACAAAGAGTTATTTCTAAAAGTCTCCACTTTCCAACGATATATTATACATATACCTTCTGACTAGTATTTCTGGAGATTCATTTTCGACCTGGATAAGCATTTTTATTTTTTTCTCCTTTATTCAATTATCAAATTCTATCAAAAGTTATATGTAGCATTTCCTTGTGCTCATAATAATGAGAGATAGGTAATTATTTAAAATAAACCATATTAAAAGTACTTTAGAGAAGACGCATATGAACATTAGGCACTTAAGTCTTGTAAAGTAGGGAGGATAAGACCCAAATGATATTAAGATCTTAATTATTCAATGATACACCGAGTTTAACCAAAATCGTTAAAGCCGTTTTTGTGAAAATTGTAAAAATTTGTTTCACCGTTGATTTAAAGTGGTACTTTCGGTTAGCCGATTTTAAGGAAAACGTTGCTGTCACATCTAAGGCAAATACAAACCTTAAATACTCAATATAAGTTTCGAACGGCTTTTCGTTTTTGAGCTAGACTGTTAACACACACACACAGACCATTTTGCGGGACTTGGTTATTTGGACTCAGGTGACCTCAAAACGTGTATTTCCGTTGAAAACTCAGATTAAAAAATTTGCACGATCGCAATACTTACCCTTACTATATATTACATGTATAGGTAAGTGAAAGTAAAAAAGCTAGAAGGAATATTGACGGAATTACAAAATAGATTTCAAGACGAATTATTTTAAATCGTCTCTTAATTTTTTTCTGAATCCATTTGAAATTAACATAATCCAAGGCAAGTTTTCTATTTCCAATATAATTATGACCCAAAAATCATCTGGAGAATCAGAGTTAATAGAGATGCAAGAAGATCAAGCTTTACAAATAAAGTTGAAGTCGACGTCGATTACTGAATTTTGGAAATTTGTACCAGAATTGAAAAATTATTTTAAAAATATTAGCTTGTCGAATTATTTCAATATTCAGAACAACGTACTTATGTGAATCATTTTATTCCACTTTATAATTCGTGAAATCAAAACACCGATCATTATTAACTAACCAGCATCTCCAAGAAATAGTGAGAAATGCTCCCACCAATTTTAAAGAATTATCAAGAGAAGTAAAAGAAATGTGTTTGATTTTTAATATTTAAATTCAATAATTTGCTAAATGTATTTTATTTATTAATACAGTTGTAAATATCACGAATAAATAAAAAAAAAATTCAATATACATATTTTGTACTTTTATTAATATGTTTTCGATAAATATAATTTCTGTAAAAAAAAACTTTAAGTACCTTTTTTGCACATCTTTTAAATATGTATTTAATTGCGGTTCGCGAAAAATTTCGGAGGGCGGGAAGGACAGGTATATTTGGAAATCATCTGCATAGATATGGTATACCTATGCATCTTTGTGATATTTCAACAGTATCCACTATTATTTCATTGTACTTGTGTGAAAGAAGCAGTAAAATATAAAAATATTTCATAGACACGTTTATAACCTTAAATATATTTACTGCAGTTTAATATTTCTAGTTCTGATATTATATTTAAATATTTAGGTATCTATCGTCCATTTATGCCGAAAAATCATCATGTAACCTTTTAGAAAATTAAATTAGTGAAAGTTTGATGGAATTTCCTTTTTTGATATTCCAACAGTATCCATTTACAATTAGTGTGACAACTTTTGGCTTGTCTATGACAAACAATGTAAATCATGCATCTTGATTCCGTTTTAGTAAACTTTACAATGGAAAATAACAATTTAATTACTAATAGTCGTACAATCCATAACCAACGGATAGTACAATCCATAATCAACTGGTGATGTAATAAATAGGACTTTTGTTATTTTAATGGTATTTGTGATTTGTTAGCTGTAATTGTTTAGCTTTAGTTCGGTTAAAAAGGTAATTAACAAATTTTATAAAGCAAAACATGGCCAGAAAATAATTTCTATTCAAAGTTGAGCAGTAAGTGAAAGTTGTGTGTTGCGCGCACCAGATTTTTTTTTTTGGTTGACTACATTATTGAAAATAATAATCCAAAATTAATTTGCTGGATTAAACCTAACGATATACCTCTCGGTTAACCTCTGTGATGTTGGTCTAATGCTGATTATTCTTTTATTGCTAACCGTTCATGGTAGAATAATAAATAAATTTCAAATATGTACGATTGTACTTCTTTTAATTAGCCGATTGATGTAATTCGACCTTCATTTGTAATCTCAGTCATTTCTTTTTCCAAAGGTTAGTTGCATCAATAATGTCAGGCGGTCAAGGAACTGCATGATAGGCAAATCTTGTTGCATTGGAATAGTTTTATACTGGTAAAAATAAACACACATATTTGCTTATGTATTTATCTCTTTAGTTAAAAAGTAATTGGCGATATTAATCCGTAAGATGATCTCTATTATTTCTTTCCTCTTAGTATTTTTTCTATTAATATGTAATTATGATTATCGCACTTTTTTATTTTTGAAAATATTTTTCGCTGTTATTTTAATAGAACATTTTAGTTATTTAGTAGTTTGAATACAATACTAATATGCCTGATCGCTTTTGATTTTGATTTTCAGGAACTTATATATGAAATATATAACAAGAAAAATGATTATAAACATTAAAAATTTTGAATACAGTATTCAACCGGAGCATACATTTCGAGGTCCTTTGAAAATAATAATGTTGTGAAAAACGTTCTCAATGGAAACATTCAATTTAAACAGGTTAATTGCGAATTGTTTGAATGTTTTTTTTTTTTGGCTTTTAAAAGATTTATTTAGTTAATTAAGTTAATAATTTCTTCTATTAAATTGATGAGGTAAAATTTGTGCTTGTATTATTCCTGAGTTTTACTACTATTTTCATTTCTCGTTTTTATTAAATTAAATTTTTATCATGGAATCAAAAATTAAAACGTGTTAAAAACAATATGAGTGCCCGAAGTTCTTTTTATTATATCTAAAATAGAATTAACACTAACTGACACCGAATCCAAAGTAAAATTCAGAGGAACCACCAGCAAATCTTTCCGGATAAGGACGGGACTCAGACAAGGAGACGGTCTCTCCCCAACACCGTTCACAGACTTCAAGAAAAAACAGTAGAAACCTAATACGGGTCAATAAATGTAACAAATAAATTTAAGTACCTGGGTGAGACTATATGTAATAATGGTTCGGAAAAAGAAAGTATCAAGGAAAGAATAGCCAAATTGGAAAAACTAACTTTTGCAACCAGTAACATATACAACAAGAGAAACCTGTCCACGGAAGCAAAACTACGACACTACAATACAGTTGTTAAACCTGTGATACTATACGGGACGGAAACCACATGCCTCCCCAGTCTGGAAAAATTGTTGAGAAAAGAGCGAAGAATTCTAAGAAGGATTTACGGCCCCAAAAAGACAAATGAAGGATACAGGCTAAGATCCAATCAGGAAATATACAAGGACAAAAGAGATCTAGAAACGGAAATTAGGATCAGGAGACTGAAATTCCACGGACATATGGTAAGAATGGCCCCAGAAAGACTTAATAAGGAAATATTCCAAAAAATCCGTAGATACAAAAGCTTGGGAGGATACATCAGGCAGATGAAGGAAGAAACGGAAAGACTTGGAATTACGGACCGGGACTGTCTGGACAGGGAGGGGTATGGTAAGAGACTCAAGGAGATCACGGTTCTTACTAAGAAGTAAAGTTCGAGAAAGGGAGTCGCGTGGACGGAGGGGAGAATTCGGCGGCACTCGGAGATAATGAGAGAGAAGTGGAAAGAAAGGAAAAACAAGAAAGAAGCCAAATGTCATGGTATTCGCGTGGTCTCTATGGCCGTTCCGTGAAAAAAAAAAAATTGTTCTTAATAGCCAAAATCTTGAAAGAATTTCTAGACACAATTTAAAACAAAAATGTTTATTTGATACATGGGACGATTCTGAACGATTTTGATCCGAACGGGACGATAGTCAAGACCATTTTTTTGTGTTTTTCGTAAGGTAGTCACCGTTTTTATTGAATAAGAAAGAATTGCTCAAAAACTGTTCAAAATAATTGAATTATAAGTAGACCATCGTGAAGTAGAAAAATATTTTTGAGAAAACAGTGATTAAATTTAGTAAGGGCTATACATATTAGTGTTGCCCAAATGCGAAACCGAGACGAGTCTTGGTCTTGCAAACTTAGTCTTGGTCATGGTCTTGGTCTTGCGCAAGAGTCTCGCAACGGCCTTGCAGTTACTTATTAGCTTATTACTATAGAGATAATACTGTAATTTTTTAGATAGGAGAAACCTAACTAAGCCCGAATGAAAATTAGAGGAGTTAAATGCAAAATTATATTGGTTATACCAATTATTTACATATAGTAACTAAGATTGTCAGCTATTTTGCCTAATATAATAATATTTTAATATATTAATTAATTAATATATTTTAATATAATATAATATTTTGCCTAATAAAATTTTTATTAAAAAAATCTTATTAAATTTTAAAATCTTATTAAATCTTGTTTTTTTTACGAGTCCTGGCCTTGGTCTTGCAGCAGTTAGACGGTCTTGGTCTTGCAAAGTGAAGGACCAAGATCTGTTTTGGACAACACTAATATATATACTGTAAACCAATGACTTCCTGTCCTTCAGTATCCTTTAACAACAAATCACTTATTCCTGTTGAACAAATCCGTTACCGAGGACTCCATCTGGACAAACGTCTAAGTTGGAATCCTCATACCAGACTGAAACGACAAGAAACAGCTCGACGTTTCCGACTACTTCAACACTTACTAGACAAACGCTCTAACCTTCCAATCAATTATAAAAGACTGATTTACATAACTATAATAAGGCCTATTTGGACTTACGGGGTTGAGCTATGGGGCTCCACCAAGCCTTCAAATTCCTCTCGCATACAGTCCTTTCAATCCAAAATCCTTCGTAAAATCCTCAATGCTCCTTACTTTGTTACAAATAAAATTATCCATAATGACCTTAATGTTTCTTATGTATCAGATTTGGCCCAATCCAATACTGCTGCTGTTACAGTACCCATACAAGGGTAGTATATCTCTGTACAGTGGCCATATTAGACCTTCTGTAAGTCCCTTTTATAATCAAATTTAATAACTGTTTTATCAAAAATATTTTGTCTACTTTACTATAGTGTACTTAAAATTTAATTATCTTTAACTGTTTTTGAGCTATTCCTTCTAATTCAATAAAAACTGTGACTACCTAAAGAAAAATACAAAATTGCTCTTAACTCCTTTTCGTTCGGAATCCGTCAATGCATTAACCGTACTTTTTTTGTTTAAGTTTCGTTTATAATAATCCCTCAGTGTTTGGTTATAACCAAACACTAACTACCTACTTATATGAAATAATGTTAAGTGATTCTTAAAGCCCTTTTGGATTATAATTGCAAGCACAATAATACTTTTAGGGATATATTTTAAATTAAAAAAAAAATGGTTATATTTAGTAGCCGTGTATGCATTATAAGTTAAAATATAGACCATATTAAGATTGTTTAAGTATTTATCTTAAATTACTCTCACTAACAAATATGAGTCAATGAGAAAAAGTCCGAAAGCTTCCCTCCCTCTGTAGATTCGCCAATGTACAACTAGAAGACTGAAGTAAGTATTTTATTAAAATTCCGATTAAACAATTTCATCGGCCTTTAGCACTTGGAAACAACACTATCTATTTTGTATAAAATTATCCTCATTTTTGGAGCTATCACTTGTTCTACAACAGATAAATGCGCTGGCTATCTTCCGTTAGTGATGAATCATAGAGACCTTCGTACTTCCAACTCCGATCTCAAGTGAGTCAGTTGCATACTAACACTTTATGGACTCATGATATTTCCCGATCTTTGTAACCATTTCTATATACTAGTGGTTGAAATTCGACCATAACCATTAAAAACTTGATGAAAACATAATTAAATTGAAAATAAATTCAATAAATAAAGAGTAAACTACGATTCAAAAATCTTCATTTATTAATATAAACAAAATTTCAATTTCAATTAAAAATCGAGCTTAAACTACCTAAAATTATGTATAAGTAATACAAAATAGACTGATTCAAATTATTTTTTTTTTATTTATGATATTTACAACTGTATTAAGAAAGAATACATTAAGTAAATGTGATAACAGAAAATAAAAACATGAAAACACTTGTTGAGAAACTACCCACTGGTAGCACTCTAAAACAAAAATATATTTATAATAGAAGATCTCGAGGCCATCTTCTTTTCAGACGCCTCGGAGGGTTGTCAGGGATCGAGTAGGAAGCAAGGTTAGAAATGAGAGGGTTCGGATGGTTCTGAAGTTTATTATGGAAGGATAGGTATCTGGATTGGGCCAATTCGGAAACATAAAGAACATTAAGGTCTTTATGGATGATTTTATTAGTGACAAAGTAAGGAGCGTTGAGGATTTTACGAAGGATTTTGGATTGTAAGTATTGGATGCGTGAGGAATTCGATGGTTTAGTGGAGCCCCAAACCTCAACTCCGTATGTCCAGATAGGTCTTATTGTAGTCATGTATATGAGTCTTTTGTAATTAACTGGAAGGTTTCAGTCTTGTATGAGGATTCCAAGTGAGACGTTTTTCCAGGTGGAGTCCTAGGTAACGGATTTATTCAACAGGAATAAGTGAGGTGTTGTGAAAGGATACTGTAGGACAGGAAGTCATTCGTTTATGACTAATGATGAAATTTAAATAATAATAAAAAAACGTTTTTTAATTTCTATATACTTATTTTAGCTATTTAAATACACATTATGAAATTAAACGTGGTTTACTTGCTAACCCTTAATCAATGTTTGTCTGACCTTACTTGTGTCCACTCAATCCCAACAATTTATGTGCCTTTCATTAGCTAGTTAATAAATTAGGCGCTTAGAACACGATGCTGACCATACTGTTCTATAAATACCGTGAGGTCAAGGATCTGACACTTTGATTTCATCGTGCCACCGAATTCCACTTTTATAAATAGTTCATAATATATTTTCTAATGGTAAATAGACATAATGTGAAATAAACATAGGTACGTTATGTATTCCTTTTAGGTATTAAAACTAAATCGAAAAACTTGACCTTTAGGAGATCAAATTGATAAGTAAAATGTGATAAATTAAATTTCTGCAGCTCGTTAAATGATATCACTATATCTCAAAAGAGGTTCAGTAAACACTCTTAGCAAAGAATTTACAAACTTACGAAATATATTACAAATAATCCGATAATAATTTTTATTTCTTCAAGTTATCGTCGTCATTCATGAACTGCATCTAGATCTTCAACGATTTTTTCTTCTTTATCTTTGAGACCAAGTATTATTCCTTATATGGGCGCAATCATCTCAAAAAGCACCTTATCCTATCCTAGCTAAGTCCGTTATTCTTTAACTAGCATATATTTGAATCAGGGGTGACTCGTTTTTTTTTTGTTTTTTTTGCTTCAAAGGCGTGCCACTGAAAGGAAATACGAAGTGCTAGTGGAGGGTGCTGATGCTGTCGGCGTGTCCCTGGCCTGAGGTATAGAAGCTCTATTTTAAAACATTGAAGAGGATCTCATTGTTAGCATTAATAAAACGAGATTAAATAAACATCAAGATCAATGAAAATGTTGTAGGTTATTGAATAATAAATAAGTGATCAAATTCCCAATTTAAATAATTAAGTTCTGGCGTCAGTAGATTCCCGCCACTTGCTACAGGGGACAAGTAGTTCACCTAACCGCTGTCTGGCAGTGTCACACAAGTTCGCTCATGCAATGCTCCTAAAATTTGCATTTTTACTTCTTATTGATATATGATAAGACACTCAAATTGTAAATTGAAATATGTATATATATATATATATATATATATATTGTTAATACTTTTTATTAATAAAGTTTAATGGCGATAACATATACTTATCAAAGCTTAAAAATAACTGTTATTGTAACGGCACTTGATAGCCGATTTAGTCTTGGCGGAATGATTACCGCAGTCCTTCTGACGAAATGTTAGGTCCTCGGATCTCCTCCCTTTCAGGATGTAGAACTCTACGCAGTTGATTAGTACATGATATATATATACTCTTTTTGGTCTTCAACAAGCTGATTTTTATTTCTCTATGTCCATTAACCTTTTATCATCTTCTCTTACTCCATGCAGGTTTGGTCGCTGATTCGCCCGCTTGTATTCCTACATAATAAGTCAGGAGATTGATCCTTTCGATAGTATTTCATCCTCTCACAAAGTCGGGAGATTGATCATTTCGTTTGTGGTTACCACCCTTGCGGAGTGTTAAGGTTGATCCCTTACACCGCAGACCAAGAGTGGTTCGGGTGCTGATCCGCCTAACACTTAAAGTAATCCTTCTATTCATCTTCCTTCATAAATTTAATCATCTAACCCCTAAATTGAGCAACGCTCTGTCGAGGCTTTCTGGTAACTTGCATACTCTGCACTATTCCTCGACAAAGTTAATATATATATATATATATATATATATATATATATATATATATATATATATATATATATATATATATAACTGCCATAATAACTATATATATAATGATTTATAGCTGTGTAATAACGAAATAAAATTTTCTGAATATTATGGCAGTTTAAACGTAAAATTACAATTGCTCTAGCTTTTGAATGGTTGAAGATAAGATATCAAAATAATACATATTTGTAAAGGAATTTTAATGTTGAACAACTTCCTTCACTATGAATTTTTCGTAAAAATGAAAAGATAAAGTTATCGAGTGAAATAGTGATAAAAATATAAGCAAAAACAATTTTTTTTTTTTCGAAGTTTGTGAACTACGAGGACGGATATCTCTGAAACTATAGAAAATAGCGAATAAATGAATATAATTATTTCTGTTGCGAAATTAGTCAGCTGTAATATTGTACAGTACATTATTATCGCTAGAACGCATAATTTCACTGAAAAACCGATAAAAATTAACTTTTTGAATCCTATATTCAATATTTCGACTTGAAATCCATGAGTGTAGGGTAACTGGATATTATTTCATGTTTTAGGATAGTAAATACTATAAATTTAAAGAATTGGTAGTTTTTTATATCTAGGACCCCTCTCTCTCTATAGATATAAAAAAGTTTATATCTAAGATTTCTGTCTATTTAGTAGAGATGGGCAGGTGAATCGAGAATCGAATCAAATCGATTCCTCTAAAAGAATCGTACTCTCAAGTAATTCACACGAAAGAATCACGATTCACTCGGAATTGGTCGGTTCAATGGTGTTATTACAAATAAAAGTATAAGAGAGAAGAAAAGTGTAGCCATATATAAATATATAAACTGAGAGAAAAAGTAGTAATCTACATAAGCATGGGAAATAAATATCTAAAGTGTGAAATATTAAATTAAATATTTACACAATAATAGGTAATTAAAAAAAAATACAAGATAAATATAAATTGTGAACATATATAAATAAAACAAACAGAGAGAAAAAATAACAAATAAACAAAATAGTAATTTAAAAAGGCGTAGGTTATAAATGTTTTAAAATATCGGATGCTAGTAGAAGAGTAGATTCGAAAAATAAACAAAACAACTCAGCGAAGAATGTGATAAGGTTGGAAGATGACGGAATGGACTTAATCCGTAACAAATAATAATAATAATAATATTAATTTACTTTTATTTTAATAATTGAGTTTGTTAAATACGCCAATTAGTGTATCATGTATTGTATTAACAATTTCCATAGAAGAACAAAGCTAACCCTAGATAGCCAGGCAAGCTATCTCTGATAGCTTAGAAATAGTTATCTAGAATGTACCGACCGGACACAATCACATTATCAAGACTTAGGGAACAATTACGGATTTCAGCAAAAGGTCTCTTTCTCACAGACCTCATAATTATTATTATTATAGTTAATATTTATTTATTTTATTTTTTATTTTTTCCTTAAGAATTTTCTGTATTATTTCACTACAAGCTATATTTCTTTGTTTTTATTACAGTTTTATCTTTGTTATATATACATTATTATCTTATATATATATATATATATATATATAATATATATATATATATATATATATATATATTTATGTGTTTCATTGTTTTAAAATTTTATCCTATTGTAAATATGGTATGAATGTGTCTTATAGCTTTAATATGCAATACCCTTAAGTGTGGTAAAATATATTATACCACAATAAAAAAATTACTATAAAATAAATAAATAAATATTTAAGAACATGAAATATTCTGTCTTACAATCTGATTTTTGTTTCAATATTACTCTAATTTATTAATACCTACTTAATTTGTTACAGGAAAACTGAAATGGACATGATTTTTTTTTTGTCACTTCTTGAAAAGAAGTACACTCAATTCTGTTCGCGTGATGGATTTTTAAAATTGTCAGTTACAAAGTTCAATAAGTGATTTTCAATACCTTTTTCAGATATATTAAACTATTTGTACGTATTAAAAAAAACAAATACAAATATTGGTGCTGTTCGTGTGAACACTTGTTTTCACTTGACCTTCGTGTTGAATCATGTGTTATCGCTTTCGAAAATTGTCACTAGATTGTAAAGTTCAAAATTTCGAAGAATATACTAATTGGGTGATCCTTCCGATAGAAAGCGCTTTCTGATTCTTCCTTTAGCATTAGTATTTACCATCTGCTCTTGCATTTTCGACAAGCTTGAACAAAGGGATTTAGGACGGTAGTCTTTCGGTTAATTGCTATTAACTATTTTTGGTTGCCAACTCTATACCTATTTGTATAGTTTTAATATGTGTTCCTTTCCTATATATGGGAAATTTCAAATAATTTCATTAGAAATACCACTGATCCCAGGAGCAGATATTTTTTTGCATTTATTTGAGATGTTTTATTTCTTTCCAACCAAATAGATTATTACAATCTTCGCAAATCTTAGCCAGAGCTTCTAGTTCTTCAACGTCATTTAACTCCATTAAATAATAACGAATAATTGTATGAAACTGAAGATATTTCACTAAAATGATTCTCCACTATCTCTGCTATATCTTCTGAATTTGTTATAACTCTTATTCTACTTTTAAAACGATATATCGTTTTGAATTCCTATTTCTCGTATGGACCGAATCTTACTATATCTTTTGCTGGAGTGTGATTATTTATGGACGGAACAAACTCCCTCCAAGAATTCTTTGTACTATTTTTAATTATTTTATTTGTGTTGCTCTCAACTTCTTGAACTCTATAGTATTCTCCAGAGTCCAGTATCCTGTTTTTTTTTTTTTTAGCACTTATGGCTTCTTCACGTTTCCGATTCTACTGTGAAACTACTCTTTTTTGGTATTTTGGCTTTTAAGTAGGATTTTTTGGCGGAGCGTTTGCATAACTGTACCATCAAAATAATCTACTCGATTGTCTATAGATGCTCCCTCATCAGTAAGTTCATTCATTCTTAAAGATATAAACTTCCTAAACCCAACCCAATTTCCTGCCGATATTTCTTTTGCCATAATGTCAGTTCAGATAATAAGGCCTATCTAATTCTAAGGACTGTTGGGATGTGATCGCTTCTATATAATGTTTTTTTTCAGGTAATCTTCGGAGCTAGTCTGTCATCAGCCAGACTGAGATATGTATTGGGAAATTTGTGGCTTTTGGAGCAGAATTAATTCTCCCGTGTTAAGGAAACTATCTGTTTGATCCATTTATAAAAAACATATAACTCTTGTGGTCCTTATAGTCTAACTCTGGTTGAGGCGAACCCCACATTGAGCTGTTGGCATTGAAAACTCAAAGGAGGAGGTAGTAGTCCTGGAGCCCGTGTAAAAAAAAGGTGTCATATTTCATAATAAAGTTCGTCCTTATTAATTTACCATATCCCAAGGCCTGATGAGAAAAATGCAAGTCTGATAGCACATAGCCTCTGGAATACAATGTGGCGGCCAGGTGAAGATAGATAGAGACACTATATATGTAGTAAACGTATATATATATATATATATTATATATATATATATATAACTGTCCTTATACTTCTTGACTTCTCTAAAGCCTTTGATTCCATTAACCATCCCATCCTTTTCAACAAACTAAAATCACTCTCCTTCCCCAATAGCTCCATCTCTTGGTTCCAATCTTTTCTATCACGACGCACCCAAGCAGTCTCCATTCCTAATCAACCACTATCTGCCTACCTGCCTTTATCCTCTGGAGTTGCCCAAGGATCTAGCATATCTCCTCTCCTTTTTAGTTCCTATATCAATGACCTCCATGACTCAATTCTCCATTTTTCCCACCACCTTTATGCAGACGATTCTCAAATATACCTATCCTTTTCTCCCTCTGAGCTATTGGTAGCATTTACTATGATCCAAGCAGACCTAGATCGAATCTGTGCCTGGGCAAAATTAAACGGATTAAGGTTAAGTGCTTCAAAAACTCAGGCCATTGTCATTGGTTCCAAGCCCCTCCTTAGATCCTATACGGACTTTCCCATACTAAACCTTGGTGACCAGCCAATCTCCTTCTACTCCTCTGTAAAAAATTTAGGACTATTTATTGATCAAACCCTCTCCTGGAGTCACCATATTTCTCACATCTCCCGACGGACAGTTTCTACCCTCAAACTATTCCATTGCTTCCGCCATCTCCTACCTCAACATAGGCGTAGACTCCTCGTTTCCTCTCTCATCTTCCCCCACTTTGACTACTGCTGTGTGGTGTATGATGGACTCTCGGTGGAGCTCCGCGACAGACTGAAAATAATAATGAACAGTTGCGTGAGATTTGTAATTGGTGCCCCGAGATACTATCATGTCTCTCACCATTACACTGAGTTAGAGTGGTTCTTCCCCTCCATTCGAAGACAATATTTCCTAGGTACATTCCTCTATCATATCATCAACAATCATCGTCCTTCCTACGCCTACAACCTTCTCCAATTCAAGTCCTCAGTCCACTCCCTCTCCACAAGATCTCGACCTTCCGACCTTTACATTCCTTCTCACAGATCTGCCTCGTTCCAAAACTCCTTTATTGCACGTTCTGTTAGTTTCTGGAATTCCCTTCCTATCAAAATTCGACATTCTTCATCCTTATCTACATTCAAAACCCTCCTATTCCAATTCTTGTCCCAAAAACAGTCAGGCACCAGCTAACCTTTTATGTAAAATTACATATTATCTATAAGACCATATTCACATATAGTTCATGACCTGAATACTTATTATAGATTTGACTTTCTTTTTCTCTTTTTTTTTTTTTTTCAACAGAAACAGATTTTACTTTTAAGAAGAATATACATTTATTTTTTCTGTATTTTTTATTTTTTCTAAAAGGGTTTATTTATATTTTAACATTGTACATAGTTTTAAGTATCTTAGTATGGTTTCAAGAGTTTTTTATATAGATTTTTTTATTTTATTTTGTATATAGTATGTATAACCAATATTTTTTTCTTTTCTTTTCTTTAATGACCTATCTTTATCTTAATTTGTTATGTTTGTTTTTATCTGGCGAGATGTAAAATTTTAATTTCTGTACTTTTTTGTTATTCTGAAGGGACTTCGTCCCAGCATAAAATTATTTTTCTATTCTATTCTATTCTATATATATATATATATATATATATATATAATATATATATATATATATATATATATATATATAGAGAGAGAAGAGAGAGAGAGAGAGAGAGGGGTTTTATAGATATAGAAAGCTGCCACCCCTTTCAATTTATAGTATTTACTATCTTAAGACGTGAAATAATAGTCAGTTCCTCCTTACCCTAGGATTTGAAGTCGAAAAGTCAATTCATTACAATTCGCTTATATCAGTGAAATTATGCTTTCTATCTCTAATAGTGTCATATGTGAAATTAAGGCTGACAAAATTTTCAATAGAAATGGTTATATTAGTTTTTTCTGAAGAGCTAACACTGAGAACATCGCAATAAGACTACGAGTATACTTGACAGAGTCAACGTGGTGTAGACTTTCCATCAGCTGTCCGCCTATCCACTCATTGCAGACACTTTGAAGAAATAACATTTCAGTTTATCAGACTTTATCGTTCGGGAGCCCATGGCAAAAAATATGTCATATTTCATACTAAGGTTGGTCTTTATAAATTCGACATATCCACAAGCCTATTGAGAAAAATGCACGTCTGCCAGCATACAGCCGTTGGAAAGCAAAATGATAGTAAACGTATGTATAGAGAAGCTACAGCAATTATAACTTACTGATTAAACTCCGGAACTAAACAGAAAGCTTATTTTTCATTATCACACAGCTCTTAATCTGTATATATGTTTATATTATATAAGCTAATGTATACACATGTACGTTGTTTTAAATACAGATTAAGAGCTGTGTAATAACGAAAGTTGTGAAAAGTGCGTTTTCCTGTATAGTTTCAGAGTATAATCATTAAGTTATAATTAATGATTAAACTCGGTATAGCAGTGTATTAATAAGTAAGTGATCTTTAATATCAGCTAGGTCTTATACCCATTGATGTCACTTTACAGGGCTTAAATGCCCAATGTTCACCATGTATTTCTTTAAAGTACCTTTAATTAGTTTTATTTTAAATAATTAACTATGTAATCAAGATTAAGGCAGCATTGAAAAAAAAATCTTCTCTCTTTTGCTCTGACATCTCATATCTTGACTATCGTTTCTTGATGTTTTATATGTAGCATGTCATACTACTGTATATAGAATAAGTATATTTTTTTGTTGATTTTAAATTCTCTCTTTTTCCTTTTAATTTATTTCTTATGTTGTACTTTGTATTAATTCTGTAAATATTTCTTTCTGTAAATAAATTTCTTAACTTTTTTTGCTGCTTTATAAAAATATCCAACCTAACCCCTTCTCACCTAAGCTAGCATGGTAGGATAAATGATTAATTATGTCCAAATAATGGGTAAGTAACTTATATTCTCTATAATTATCTCTTTAGAGATGAAAGGCTAGTAAAGCCAGGCGCCCAATAAATAAAAATTCCTATGGAAAATTAGATTTACTAAAACTTATTTTATTACCTATTTCTCATTATTAGGAGTTATGAAAAAAGGCTAAATATAACTTTTGAAAGAATTTGGCTATCGAATTAAGGAGAAAAAAAATAAAAATCCGGAAATACTAGTCAAAGATATACGTATAATATATCGTTGGAAAGCGGAGAATTTTACAAAAAACCAAACAACATCTAATATAGAAAGTCTTAGAAAGTAATGGAGTATAATGAAAACTTATAAATAATAATCTTTGAAAATTAATATTATTTAACGGAAATAACGTTTTCAAAGAAATTAAATGAAATTTACTAGCTAAATGTAAATTCAGAAAAAAAAAACATACAGACTTTTCACATCTTCCAATCTAAATTTCTCAGGTATATCACTCATTGTCTCTTTATGCAACACTAACACCAATAAATCGCTTCATAAAGACCTACGAATACCTCATGTTACTGATGTAATTAAGAAGTATTACAAACATTTTCATTCACTAACGAACATCACATTCACAAAATATGACAAAATGCATTTGTAAAATTGCTCAATAAATACATTTCTTATTATTAAATGTAAACTTTTAAGTTTGCGAAAAGTATATAAAATCCACGGAATCAAGACAATGTTTAAAAAACTATTTCATTGTACTTGTGTGAAAGAAGAAGTGAAATATTTCATGGATATGTTTATAACCTCAAATATATTTACTTTAGTTTAATAACTCTAGATGTGATGTTATATTTAAATAATTAGGTATCCATCGTCCATTTATTCCGGAAAATCTTCATGTAACCTTTTAGAAAATTAAATTAGTTTCTCTTTGTGGTATCCCAAAAACATCTACTTACAATTAGTGTGACAACTTTTGACCTGTATATGAAAGACATTGGAAATCTCTTAATTCCATTTTAGTAACCTTTGCAATGAAAAATAATAGTTTAATAACTACAATACGACATACATACTACAATTGACGAAAGAAAACTGACTGTATTGGTACTCTTGGTCTTCTCCAAAGCATTCGATTCCTTAGACCATTCTATCCTCTACACTAAATTAAAATCACTATTCTTCTCCAATAGTTCTATCCTATGGTTCCAATCCTTCCTTTCTGACAGGACTCAAGCTGTTAGTATTCCGAATCAACCCTCATCTTCTTTCCTCACTTTGTCTCTTGGAGTAGCCCAGGGTTCAAGCATTTCTCCTATCCTTTTTAATTCTTACCTCAATGACCTTTCTAGTTCAATCCACCATTGTTCATATCATCTATATGCTGATGACTCCCAAATTTATCTTTCCTTTCCGCCCACTGAGTTATTAGAAGCGTTTATGAATATTCAGAAAGACCTAGATAGGATCAGTGCCTGGGCAAGCTTGAATAATTTAAACTTAAACGCATCAAAAACTCAGGCAATTCTTATAGGTTCCAACTCCCTCCTTAGATTCATCTCCACCCTTCCTTCCTTGATTATTAATGACCAACCAATCTCCTTCTCCCCCTCTGTAAAAAACTTAAGAATTACCATTGATCAAAACCTATCATGGAAACCCCGTATTGCTCATATCTCAAGAAGGTCAATTGGTACACTTAAACTATTTCATCGTTCTCGTCAGCATCTCCCACAAGCTATCCGCAAGCTCCTCGTTTCCTTCGTTGATTTTCCCCTACTTTGACTATGGCTGTGTGGTATATGGTGGCCTCTCGTTGGAACTTGAGGACAGATTGAAGAGAATCATGAACTGTTTTTAAGATTTGTCTTCGGCACTTCGAGGTGGTCTCATGTGTCCCACCTATATTCCGACTCAAAGTGGCTCTTCCCCTCTTCCCGCCACCTATACTTCCTTGGAAATTTCTTATATCAAACGATCAACTCCCAGCATCCTTTCTATATCTACTGTCTCCTCCAGCCGAAACCTTTAGTCCACTCAATAAAAACGAGATCCCGTGATTCTGACCTCTATCACACAAGACAAAAACCTATGAACGTTCCTTCTTAGCCCGCTCCGTCACCTATTGGAATTCTTTGCCACATAACATCCGGCATGCCTCTTCACTGTCAATCTTCAAATACCTCCTTTTCCAATATCTCCTCACATCCCAAACAGACGATTCGCAACCATAAATTTCATTTTATGAACTGAATTGGTGAGAAGTAAATGGTGATGCCTACAGTTTAAGTTTTAACATAAAACAGCAATGATTTTTTACTACTATTTTTACTATTTATTTGTATTTCTCTTCACCTCAGGTTGTGCTTTTTCTTTCATGTATATATGTTTATAGTTTATACTTTTTGTCTCACTGTGTACCAATATGAGTAAGTACGTATATATAGTTCCTTTTTTACCTTTATACCACAATTATTCCTGAGATTTTATTTTATCTTAGTGTTTCCTTATTATTGTATGAATCACTGTAAATATTATTACATTTTGTATTAAATTATGTTTCTATTAGGTAGCCTATTGTTTATAAATTGTGCAGTTATGTATATATATAGATATGTAATTTCTTTTCTGTCTTTTTTTTTTTTTTTTTTTTTTTTTTTTTATATCGTAATAATAAGTAAATTTGGAGAAGATAGTATGTTCATTTATATATGTATGTATATATGTGTATGTGTGTGTATGTATGTGTATTTGTGTGTGTGTGTGTGTGTATATATATATATATATGTGTGTATGTGTATGTATGTATATATATGTGTATGTGTATGTATGTATATGTGCGTGTATTTATATATGTGTATAATTTTTTTTTGTTTTTTTTTGTTTATTTCTTAGTGGTTACATACTACTTTTTATATAATGTATATTATGTTAGAATTTTTATAAGCTAGTTTTTGGCCAGATTGGTATTTTATTTTGCATTAATTCATCTTTGTTATTTTAAGGGGACTTAGTCCCAGAATAAAGTTCTATTTTCTATTCTATTCTATTCTATTCTACAATAGTCGTACAATCCATAATCAACCGGTGATATAATAAATAGAATTTTTGTTATTTTAATGGTATTTATGATTTGTTAGCTGTAAGCTTTAAGCTTTAGCTCGGTTAAAAATGCAATTAAAAATTTTTATAAACCCCAACATGGCCAGAAAATAATTTCTATTCAAAGTTGAGCGTTAAGTGAAAGTTGTGTGTTGCGCGCACCAGATTTTGTCTATTAGGGATGGGCAATTCCGACTACAAGTCGGAACGGAACATTCCGCCACTGGAATTTGTTCCAGTTCTCATTCCATTCCATTTAGAAACATTGATGAAATTCCGAGAGCAACATTCTTCTACAGGGACACCTGAATCAAAGAAAATGATTGAATTAAACAGGTGCTTAGAAAAGGATATTTTATTCGACAACGAGGATCCTATTAAGTGGTTGTTTGGTGAGCAGAACAACTACCCTAATTTGTACATCATTGCCAATAAAATGTTGAGTATAGTCGCTACTTCGGTTCTATACCAATGATTTTCTTCAAAAGATGTTGGTATGTTGTTAAGATGTTGGTAAGATGTTCACATGTTGATTATCGAACGACTGACTCGACAATCAGGTGGTAAAGTAAAAATTTCTGTTTATTTATTACAATTTTTTAATTAATTTTTATATGTTTTACCGTTTTGGTTTTAAAATTTTATATTATATATTCGTTCGTTTTGAGCTGTATCTATTTAAATATAATTCTATTTTTTGGTTGGTAAAATTAATATATTTTTCTTAATTTTCCTTAAATATTCCCTTACCCCAAGTTGCAGAAAAATATTAATGAATACAAATCCATTTGTTTTCTATTTTGCTTGAATTTAAGTAATTTAAGGCTTACTAAATTAAACTAAAAGTAACAATACACGTAGACACTTAAATCTGTACCATAATTATTCCAAACGGACGCTAGGATGAATTCTCAGTTTGAAACAAAAACGGAATGTACTGGAACTTGAAGCTGGAACAAGAAATACTGTTCCGGTCGAAACCATTTCAAACCGTTGAGGTGGAATAGTTTTCTCCAATCGGTTCGAGAAATTTTCATTACGACTAACGAAACTGTTAATTCTGTTTCTTCTCTGTTAGTTCTGTTCGTTCTGCCGTTAGAATGTGACTTAAATCTATTAAGAATACGATAATAATAAAAAAGCAAAATTTAATAAAAATATATATATTTTTTTTTTTGAGTCGATGAGTTCTAATGACCTGGTACAAAAAGGTAGCTAGGAAGTACTGACGGCGAAAGAATGGATCACAGGCGGATCTAAGGGAGGGGCTTTCGGGCTGAAGCCTCCCCCCTCCAAAACGGTAAAATATAACCATGTTTTACAGAAAAAAATACTAAAAACTATCCCTTAAAGTATTTATGTTCGTGAAATTATATCTGATAGGACTTCAAGAACCACTTAAACACCATTTCATATAGGTAATTAATTTCTTTCTTTTTTTTCAAATTAATTATCTTTATATGTATATGGAAAAAAAATCTTTCGGACTGAAGCCTCCCACAAAATTATATTCTGGATCCGCTAGTCGGATGGATAAAGCCACTTCAACTCGGTGTAATACTGAGTAATATGCGTATCTCTTGAGATTTCAATAACAAAACGTATTGCTCAATTAGGCGTTTAAGTTTAGCCTCGAAATCTACCGAGAGTCCACCGTACACCATACTGTTATGGTCGAAGTGGGGGCAAACGAGAGAGGAAACTTGAAGTTGACAGGACTTATATGGAAGGAAATAACGTAGACGATTAAACTGTTTTGAAATTTGGGAGATGTGTAGTTTCCAGGAGAGGGTTTGATCAAAAGTAACACTTAGGTTTTTGCGAGAGTATGGAATAGATAAGTAAATTGTTCAGGAGAAGATTTCGGAATACCGGAAAGGATTTGAGGACTGAGGGGGGTCCAATCTAGATGGCTTTCTTCTTCTCGGTGTTCAGAGTGAGCCTGTTGAGGTTTGCTCAAGCACTTATTCTATTAATATCTTCTTGGATTTTTATGGTGGCATCTGAGGAATCGGTCGGATTGAAGGAGAGGTGGATTTGAACGTCGTCGGCATAAAGGTGGTATTGACAATTGAGGTTGGGAGGTCAGTTTTAAGGAAGAGCCCTGTGGGACGCCTCTAGACAAGAATAAAGATTCTGGTGGGGGGCTATTAGGGATTAAAACATGCTGGGAGCGACCGGTAAGGAAGTTTTTGAAACAATTAAGGGCACTAGAAGAAAAGGAGATATTTTTAAGTTTGGTTAGGAATATATTGTGGTCTACTGAATCAAAAGCTTTGGAGAGGTCAAGGAGAATAAGGATGGTTAGTTTCTGCTGCTCTATAGCTGTATGAAGGTCTTGGGAAATTTTGATTAGGGCAGATTGAGTAGAATAGCCACGCCTGAAACCGGACTGGTGAGGATTTAAGAGATTATTGTGCTCTAAAAAATGGGAAAGCTGAGATCAGACTAGTCACTCTAAAGGTTTGGAGAGGTTTGAAAGAAGCCATATTGGACGAAATCATTAGGAACTGATAGGTTAGAGGTCTTCAAGGGGTGAACTAGGGCAGTTTTCCAGGATGTAAGGAAGATAAAATTTTGAAGAGAATAATTATAAACATGATAAAGGATTGGAAGAATGGATAGCAGCGTGGCTTTAATAAGTCTGACTGGGATGTTATCGGGACCATAATCATTGGTAGGGGACTTCTGAACAGAGTTAAGGAGATCATTGGGGTAATGTGGGAAAAAAAGAAGTGATCAGGACTAAAAGAGGAATACATAGGAGCCGGACTGGAAGCTGGAGATGTGGTTGCGAAAGAGCAGGCGACAAAGTGAGCATTGAGGTTATCAGCAAAAACGGAAATGGACTGGGACTGAGGTGTATTACCAACGGTCAGTTTTTTAAGAATAGCCTATGTGTCCTTGCTATTAGGGGAGTCTGGTTCACTGTTGATTGAGTACTGTTTCAAAACTGTTTGAAGGAGAGAAAATCTTCAGGAAGTCGAGTTCATTTAAACTGTCGTCTTGCAGCATCTCTTTCAAAGCATATTCAGCATACACTCTCTCAAAGCAGAAGTCAGCTAAGGAGCAGGAGGATGATTTTTGTGATAAGAGGAGCATCTCAGTTGATGATGGAGTGAAGATGAGTGGTAAGGGTTTCTACCAAGATGTTGATGGATTTTGAGAAGTAAATGGGATCCCACTGGATATTATCATGATCTTTTGACAGTGTTTTATGCGTGAGAGAATTTATGTTTCAGAAGTATATCATTCAGGAAGAAAAAGATGGGACAGGGATATTGTAACAGATCTGGATAAGATTTTGGAAAGATAGAAACGGGACTGGTTGCTGAGATGCGACAAGGAGTTTCTCTGAGGAATCTAGGATAAACTGATCGAGCAAGGAGTCGGATAACTGAGTATGATGGGTTGGGTTGTAGGGTACTAGGTAAAGTCTGAGGGAATGGTATTGTTCTTAAACCAATTTATTTTTTAACGAAAATTTTGAAGAAATCTGCCTCCAAGATGTGATTTATTGTATTTTAAAAAGTATGGAGATAACTTTACTCAAATCAAAGTAATTGCATATGGATAAAAATATGTTTCATATTTGGATAATCTATGGACAAAGCCATGAAAACATTGTATTAATAAAATCTCAACGAGGTGTCTTGTAAATAATAGAAAATATTTAAAGACAGACCTTAAAAGCAACAAAAAACTCTATATGTACTATAATCCGATTCCACTCAGAAAAACTTGAAATTTAAATGTTTTTGAAATAATTCTTGTTATTTGTTATATAGGAAATGATAACTAAAATTCCGACTAAATTTGAATAAATACCAATTGCAGCATTGTAAATGAAACAAAATCATTACAGATAAGAGGTATTGGTATTTGTTAAAACCAATTGAAGGAAGCTTTTAAGTGGCTAAGCAACACAAAGTTCAGTTTTTCATAAAATCATATAATAGGTGTGACTTTTCTTATTAATCTTTCTATCTATTCTATCTTATCTATATGTTTATATTGATTATATTGATATTATATTGATTTAGTTGATGTTTGCTACAGGATATATAATTAATAATTATATATATATTAATATATGTATATTGTATATATACTATTGTACTATTATTGTATTCTCACTATTATTGTATTATTGTGTGTATATATTATGTATGTACGATTATACTATTATTGTATTTCGATTATACTATTATTGTATTTCGATTATACTATTATGTACTTCGAACATACTACTATTACTATAACATCTTTATTATTATTTGTCGCTCGTTTATAATTTCATAGCGTATTGTGTATAGCAACTATTTTGCAGTATTAGGACCTTATTTCTCATATTAAGGCTTCCTATATCTGTACAGTTATGTAAATACTTCTTTTATCCCTTATTTTTTAGTTGTTTTTTTTTTGTTTGTTTGTTTGTATTTGTTTTTTGTAATATACATTTTGGCCAGATGTAATGTTAATTTTATGTACAATATTGTTATTCTCAAGGGACGTAGTCCCAGAATAAAGTTGATTCTTCTATTCTATTCTATTCTATATAGTTTATGTTTATATACAATCTTATAGTTTATATTGATTTAGTTGATGTTTGCTACAGGATAAGCTGAAATTTGCATCCAGTTTGGTCAAGACATTATGTGTTGTGGAATCCTGTCTCATGAATAACTGGATTTTCAGAAAAAATAATTAAAATAAATTATTATAAACCTTTCATTCATTTTATTCTGTGACCAGGATTGTATTTTAATAAATTAATTAAAAGTTATCAAATAAACTTTTTATAACTACTAATAAAATAAACTTTTTATTTATTAAAAAGTTCTCCTTTTTCAAAACATAAATATTAAAAATGTCATCTGAAAAAACACACAAACAAATTGATATCACCACTAGATTAATAATCTACAGATATGTCCTCAGAAAAGTTTGGGGATTGCTTAATAGGAAATATTCATATATATATATATATATTCATTTCAATGAAGAATTGATGGTATTTTTTGTCTATACTTATCTGGATCACCTTGTATATTATTTCAGTTGTATTTTTATATTACATTTTTTTTTCTATGAACAATGTTAGGTACCTAAAGTCTTATGGTTGTAATGTTGTACAGGTTTTATTTTACTACATTTATTTTTGGCCCTTCCCAATTCTTAACTTAAAATGATATTCTCTCATATACAATAAGTGTTTAACCCCTCAAACAAAAATATATATGGGTTGGATCCAATCTGTTCAGTAGATAATTGTGCATATCAAGTTTGTCCTTGATATCCACAATCCTATAATGCCTCATGTAATACATATTCTTCATCTGTTCTTAAATATTATGTATGTCTCAAGTACAATTACAAAATAAGTTATCGAAAGTATTTTATATTCACAAAACTGTTTATAACTGATGAGTTGTGGAGAAGTATGGTTTTAGCCAATTTTTTGTAAAAATTGAGATTGCAGTGGCATATGTGAGGAATGAGCAATAATATTGAATTGTAATAAGTATTGTTCCCATCTTGGTTATTGTGAAAAAATGTAAAAGAAAGTGTAATGTACTAAGAAAAATTGGTTTTAATCCATTTGAGTCTGTGGAAAGATAATTATGTTCCATCCATGGTTCATTAAATGGTGCAAGATTTATTTCGTGTGACTATTGAATCCTGCAATGCTCTCCTTAACAGTATCCCACTATACTTTATAACTCGGTATACTACAATGATTCAATCAATGTTTTTAAATTCTTTATCAGCTAATCATCATAATGAATATTCAATAATATTCAAGCTTTCTTCATAATGATTGTTATTTCTTGCGAGAATAATTATTTGTAATATGATTTTTCTTCTTTTCTTTACATTTTTGATTTTGCTATTTTTACTATGGAATATATATTTTTTTTATTTTCACCGAATTGAAAAGTATTTTGACAACTTAAATTTTGTGAGAAAGGAGATTTAATGTCCTATAATTTTTTTTTTTTTATATCTTAAATTTTTTCATCCCTAATACTTTTCATCGTTTTTGTCTAAAGGTTTAATAGAAATTTTTTGTAAACATCTAATTGTAAACTTTTATTATGTATTATAGTGAAATATTATACTTTTATCTATTTGATTTTTGTGTGAATATAATTATTCGTCTTGGGACCTCTTCAACTGTTATAAAATTGTTAGCTTGATTAGATAAATTCATTGAAGTGTGTTTAATTGTCCTTGCATGTCATTGACTTATCAATTGCTGATAACAGTAGAATATTTTTAAGATTTATTATCTTCATGCACCTAAATTTTATTTTTAAAAATTAAACAAAAAAAAAAAGAAGAAATTTATTTGATTTTCTTATTCAGAGCTGAACCACAACAAATGACTTTGTTTGTATTTAGCAATTGTATTTAATTTATAAAAAATTGTTTAATAAATATATATGACAAAACAAAATATGCAGATAGAAGTTGCTTTTAATGAATAAAATAGTAGTCTTTCAAATGATTGAAGGAGGCTGTAGATTATTTAAGTCTCCGAAATCGTACCTGCACAGAAATAGATTTGAAAGAATGCAATGTTTTATATAATAGAAATTTCAGATGAATCACGTGAACAGTGTAGAGGAAAAAATTTAAAGATGAATCCTCTGAGGACACAACACCTATTTCTTCTCACAAAAACATCTAAGAAGTGATTAATTGTCCAAAAATATAAACAATAATTCAGTCTATACTTACATACGATTCATAATGTTGGATTACGACAATATCCTAAGAGCAAGTTCTCCTCAGGTTTGAAAGGAAAGTGCTCCATCAAATATAAGAGGATGGCATCTGGAGAAGGAAGATTGCTGTATTAAATGAATTGGATTTATCCACATTTATAAAGGTACCAAGACTTTGCTGGAATGATCATGTTGCAAGAATACTTTTCAGGATCTTTTTAGAACAAATCTATGGTATTGGTTTGATTGGATATCTGAGTTCTGCTGGGAAAAATTCATGGCTGCTGATATGCTTGTTATAATAAAGAAGGCAGCAGCAGAGAATAGAGAAAACTGATGGTCTATGATTGGTCTAAAACTCAACAAGTTTTATTATTATTTTTAGAATAACTATTGTGTAATAAGATGTCTACTGAAAATGATTCATTAAATTTTTAAACTTGTAAATTTAGTATTTAATGGTTATATACTATTAATGTTCCTTCATTCAAAAATATAAAAATAAAATGATCGAACATGGGATAGCACAATGTTGTCAAATGCAGAATGAAAATAATTTAATAAACATGGTTTCCTTTGGTTTATTATAATTCTAGAAATAAAGTTCTAGTTGCTTGTAATAGTTCTAGGATACAGCAGTACAAAATTATTATTTGTAGCATTACTCGGAATTCGAAATACATTGAAGCTGAAATGCACTGATTTTGAAAGTGGGTGAGGTGGGGGATGTGTGCCACTGCTCAAATCATTCATACCCATTTATGCCATTGGTTCTTCCCCAGATGTCATTGACTTATTGAATTAAAATATATCAAACTATAAAGATAATACTGTTTATACTCTAACTTTCCTCTCATTGTTGATATGATGTACTTCCAAGTTAAGAAAGCTTTGTATTTATGTGAGAGTTTAAAGAGATCAGAGAGCTCAGAATTGAAAATTCCCACTCCTATTTTATTTGTTAAACATCAAGGAAGAAATATGTTTCCCTGTCTGTTTGTAGTCAATTGCTGGTCCATTCATTCCCTGAACGAGTCATTTACTGAACCTTGCTAAGTTTAAAATTTCTCCTTCAATGTTATAGTTGTACTTTATTAAATTATGTAAATTAATTTATTATCAATGTTAAACAGCTACCATTTTAGCATAAATAATCAGTCACTTTCATAATTTGATTGCAGGAAATAAATCAAAAGTCACCTTAAAAACAATAATATTTTTATTCATTATTTCATAAACTAATGAATATTTACATTCATATTAATTAATACACCGATAATGGAATAACCATGCATATAAGTTTTGATTTGACAAAAGTATAGATCACAGAAAAACGGAATAAAATTATTATATAAATTTTCTCATATAGCTTTTAAATAATCAACAAGTTAACAGATATGTACATATATAAAATATATATATAAAATAAAATACAACATAATTTGAGCAGATAATAGTTGATTACAAATATATTTATAAAGAAATAAATTTATTTTTAAATACCTTAAAAATATGATAAATGCTACATTAACAATATGTAGGGAACCTTGTAAAAAATACAACAATGTAATTTTATTTAATGTATTTACTATTGATATGAATTTAATTATTTTATCAGATACGTCATGATTTTATTTTTGTCTTTTGATGTGGTAGTTTGTAATTTTTATTCTCCGCAAAACAAAAAAATAAACTTTTGCCATAATATTTGGCTTGTGCTGAATTAACAGTATTTCTGTATGATAGTTTTTTAAATTAAACAAATTTAGAATAATGGTTTGAAATTAATATGTTCCTAAAGTGAACTAAATAATAACAAATACATGCTTAAGAAATTATTACAATGTTCAACTGAAAACACAAGTCTGAAGACTATACAGGATAGATATAATGCTTGATTAAAAAAAAATACATTGTATTATTTTTAATTTAATAATTGCATAATCAATATTATGCAATAACCTACAATTAATACCACAGATTGCTTTGATTATAAATATATTTTTCATGGTATGTATGTATATATATATATATATATATTTATATTTATATATATATATATATATTATATATATATATATATATATACATATATATATATGTATATATATATATTTATATATATATATATATATATATATATATATATATATATATATATATTATATAAATGAAATAAAGTTGATTGATATGCAAGTATATGGTATCAATTCTGATTATCATATTTCATGAATAAAAGGTTTTTAATTGTACTATATAAAATGACTAATCATTAAAAAAATAGTTATAATAAAGTTATCAGATTAATAAAGAAAATATTCACCATATGCTTGCATAATTATTACTAGTTCTAATAAAATAATTTTATAACATTGAGTATGGTCATACCTTACACCTTTAAATATAATTGTGATGTATTTGTTTAATTTTCAAATACTTTATTTTTGCTATTCTACTCTAGAACATTTATATACTGTTAAGGATTATGAATAATAAAGTTATAATAAATTCATGGAAGATAGATGATTTAAGAATTAACTTATAAATACCTAAAATTAGGTGTCATTACAATTTACTTCCAAGGTATTTTAGAAATGTTTGAATTTCCAAACAATATTGGCACTACTTGAATATTTTTTGATTATTTTTAAATATTTGCATTCTTATTTGGCACCTTTCTTGCATCCATAGGCGTTGATTTCTAAAGGAAAAAAAAAATTATTATGCATACATTTTATGGTCCAGTTTTATTCTTAGACAACATTAACATATATGGAAGTTATATTGTCTGAGATCCATAATATATTGTCTTAAATTATAATAAAATGAAAAATAAACATACTTTCGAATTCTGGTTCCATTCTCACGAGCATATCATACCATTCCAAGCCATGGATTAAAGGAATATCCAAGGTACCACCATATTCTTCTGGAAGACATGATGGGTCTAATTGTTGGTGAAGTGATTTCCTGTCAGATCCATGGAATATGATCTAAATGTAAATGAATAAAACAAATTTCAATCAAATGAATACAACCAATCTTAACAAAGTAAGGAGGAATATAATTTTTCATTTACTTTTTCAATGTAATAATTGCGTATAAATATATATACAGTGATTGAAAAAGTCCTCAAACAACCCAAATTTTTATAAAAATGATAAATGTTTCAATTTAAAAGTGGTTTTTTCTTCTTGATTGTAAACTGATTTAACCTTGCTGATATTATAGGTGTAATATATATTTCAATTAGCATTATTTTAAATTAAGAAAAAGCCAAAGGACCAATCTGTGGTATTGACATTTTTTGTCCTCTGAATAATGCTACCTTATTGTTTAAATTTAACTACTTTTTTTATCCACTTCCGTCTTTATCCTTTATGGTTAATGCCAAGAGTCGTTGTATAAACTCTTGAAAGTTGAGAGTATCTGTGAACATTATTCCAATATTGGAATTCTTCATTTTTTTCAGTAATTTAATTTATCATTCAATATTTCACAATTTCTTTTTGTTTTCTATTTAATGTTACTTCAATTTTAGAAAATGGCAAAATAACATATCATTGACCAACACAAAGTTATAATTTTGCATTGAGGAAGACTTACAATCAGGGATATTCAAAAAGAAGTTAAATGTCATATTTCTAGAATTCATCATGACATCGAAAATGTTTAAAAAACCAAGCAAACTGGAGAGTTGAAACGTTTAGGCATGTCTAAAAAACATCAAAAATAATTTTGTTTGCACATGCACTAAAAATCTAGCAGAGAACTGGCTCGGGAAACAGCTGATGCTATTTGAGGTGATTAATTTATGGTTTGGGATTGTGTCTAAATCTGGAGTTAGAGACCTCTTATGAATTAAATGAATGAATGAATGAAAAAAAATTTTATTCTGGGACTCAAGTCCCTTTAGAACAATAGCATAATTAAAAAAAAAAATATGTACATCAGTCTGGCAGTTAGATATAATACAGATGAATACAAACAAAAAAAACTAAGGAAATTCCAAATATTTACAAGAAATACTAATGAAAATACAAATATATACAAAAACACAAATATATACAAAAAATAATGAGAGAAAAATAACTATATAAAAATAAAATAGCTCTTATCAATTAACTGCTGGTGAGTAACTGTAGTTATATAGCCTAAAATTTCTTATAAGCTTGCGGAAGATTGAATGTATAGCAAGTGGTGGAATAAGAGTTGTTTGAAGGAATATGTGAATGTGGTTTGATGTATGGAGACCGGTAAGGAGTTCCAAAAGGAGGTACCACAAATGATTAAGGCTTTGCTGAAGGAAGCGGTTTTATAGGAGGGAGTATATTGATCAATAGCTTGAGATCTGGTATTAAGAGAGTGAATAGAGGAATATAGAGTATGTTGTCATAGGATGTAAGGAGGATTTTTGGTTCTGAGGACTTGGAAAAGGAAAATACCAAGAAGGAACTGCTGTTGGGAAGCAGAATAGAGCCACTTCAACTCAGTGTACAAGCTGGAAACATGGGAACGCCTAGGAATCCCAAAGATAAATCTTATGGAGTTATTCATAAGCTTCTTCAGTCTCTCCTCTAGTCTTGTGCACAGTCCTCCATACACCAAGCAACTGTGGTCAGAGTGGGAGAAAACAAGGAATGTTACAAGGAGCTGTCTGTTTTTTTCTGAAATAGAATCACAGAATCATAAGAATTGTTATGGATTTAAGGGTAATCTAGAAAATGTGGTTATTCCAAGAGAGGCTCTGATCAAAGAATATTCCGAGGCTTTTGACTGTCAGAAAGAAATGGATGGGATGGTTATTGAGGTTAAGTAGAGAAGAGAAAAGAAGGGTAAATGAGATGCCCAGAACCGATGAGGATAGCCTTAGTTTTATCTGCGTTCAGCTTCAGTTTATTTTTTTCTGCCCACCTGTGGATACAGTCAATATCCTCTTGCAGTTTTTGGGTAGCTTCATGCATCTCAAAAGGTTGGAACGATAAGTAAATTTGGAAATCGTCTGCATACAGATAATGAATGGAGTCAGAAAGGTCGTTAATATAAATGAAGAAAAGGGTTGGAGAGAGTGTGGAGGAGCCCTGACAAAAACCCCTTGTCCAATTGATGGTAAATTGGATGAAAAATTGTAACACAGCATTCTTTCATACTGTCTGGGCTTAAGCTGAACTTTATTTTTCAGCAAGATAATGATCAAAAATATGATATTTTATTATACAAATGTGCATCAAGAGGGTCTCCCAACCCCAGGGTCAATGCACGACCAATGAAACAGAATAAATAATTAGCTCTAGAAATCAATGACCTATCCACCAAGTCACCCCGCTCCTACCTCTTTATGTTTTAGAGATAAAATAAAATGTCTTTAAGAGTTTAGGTTAGAACCTTACCTTTTTATCAGATTATTCAAACTTTTACCAAAATAAGAAGATTTTTTATTAATTATTAATATCATAATTTAACTAAACTATATCAGTATCATTAGGAAGTTTCTTATTTTCTTCTTTTTGATGTGGACATTTAAAGGAAATTGAGAGTAAAAAACTCATAATACTTTAATCCATATATTAATGAAATTAATCCATGAAAAATGAAGTGGCAGGAGACCAGCTGTATTGTTTTGACTCGACTGTTGACGACCTTGGTCTTATGTATAATGTTGATGCTAATTAGGTGAAGTATATAAGTTTCATTCATACATTTGATGATTAAGAATGGGGATAGAATCAGTGTAAATGACTTATCAGTGATGTACTTATATATATATTGTTAAAACTTATTATAGCAATAATGAGTAACAACAAATATATTAGCGGTTGGCTAATAATGAAACTGTTTATGATAACATTATATGATCAACTCATTGATCTGATGACATTGAACTGAGTAATGATAAAATCCAAGTTATTAAACTTCAAACACTAATTCTTCGTTTTCATATCAAAATCAGGGTTTGGAGTTCACTACATTAATTAAGATATTTTAGGAGTCAGATAATAATTGTTTTTTGTTTTTTTAAAACTATTATACTCCACTGTTTCTTGTTCTATTTTCATAAATTGTTTGCATTTAATGCTTTTACATGCTTCTTGGTTTTGGTCTTCCACATAAGTTTTCACTAATAATCTTTGTGTTGCAATGTTTTCTAAAACCAAAACTTAGTTGTTTTGTTTTGTAATAACTAATTCATAAGTGGTGAGTGGGGTAGCTCAATGGGTGAGCACTGCCTTCCAGAGCTCAAAGTACCAGGTTCGAACCCGGCTGATGACTAGTAATTTTTCATTAGCCGTAGGTCTACTCTGTACAGGGAGACCGTCTTGGGGCAAACCCAGCCTCTATGAAGTGGGTACTCTTAATTACATTATTAATTAAGGGAGAAAACCTGGTGGTTGATATTAGCCAATCACCTCCCTGCACAACTTTTGACCTTGTAACAGTACTTCATATTGTACTGTCAACCCATGGATTGTTAGTGGTACATGTTTTTTTTTTCAATTCTTAAGTGATTATTATGTTTTTTCTCTTTATTTCCAATGAAAACCATATCAAGAAATTAAAATATGGCATATATATATATATATATATATATATATATATATATATATATATATATATATATTACAAATACTAAAGACCTCAGTTGTTGAGTATCCATAAGAAAAATAACTTAACATAAATCATTTATGGCAAGGAGCAAATTTGCTCAGTGGTTAAGGCACTGTGCTTCTATTCTCTTAGCCCAGGTGCCTGTCCAGCAATGATATTTAGGTATTCTGTTACATCAGCGGGAATCAGGAGAACACCCAGTTTCTATAGAATAGGTACCCTTAATTAAGGTAAAGAATCTGGTATTTGAATGTAATCTAGGTCAAATCCTTCTTTGAAGGTCAAACCTCCTGGTACAATCTTTGGCATATAGCCATTTCTTCTGTACAAAGTATTGAACTGAAGAACCTTCATAGGCTGTAGTGGCATCTTTTTTTTTATTTGACTAATGGTCATGATATGGTTTATAATAGATGTAAAAATGTAATTATTTTTGTAGAGTAACAAAGAAACACTAATAATTACAAAAAAAAAAGGAAACAAAATTATTGATCTACTTTACTTAGCAACCAAAAAACTTCAGTTTATTTATTGAAAATTTATTAACGTTTTTTATTGATGGACAAGAACATAGAAGTTTATGAATAGCACAACTTATGTAATTGGAGGTACTAGTCCAACAAAAATGGTTTTGTTCCTTTTCACCAATTTCTGAGGGGTAATTAGAGGTTTCTACCCTTTTCCTACCATAGTGATATTATCAAAATTTATTCCTGAGAATATCACAAAAGAAATATTAGCTAACCCATGTGATAACTGAATTCACACTGCTCTGAGTAGGAAACTCTGCCTTCATGTGAAATAATGTCTAGTTAATATTGGTAAATTATACCATTAGATGAGGTAAATATGAATCTATATGAGCATCAGCTTCATTTTAATTAAAGTCATTCAAATTTATTTATAAAGAAAAGCAATTGATTTAAATATAGCACAGGATATAAACTGAAGATTAATACCATACTTTAAAAGGGATTTATATCTATTGAATTTGAGATAGTAATGATCTATATCTAAATAAATATCTATATCCAGGAGGTAAAGAAAAACATGTTAATTTTTGTATTTTCTAGAGTAGCCAATTTTCCATAACTCTGGGCTATTAAAATTTGTTTCTTAATTACTACAATATTTAATGAAAAAATGGACACTGTGGCCTTATTAACCTAATTTATTAATAAATAAACACTATTGGATAGAAAAAAACAAAACAATCTTTATGCTCGAAATAAATATATTTATTACTTACCCTGCTCTTAAGCTTTTCCCTTAAGAAGGGCTTGAACAGTGCAAACACCATGTTAAATATGTACGGCTGGTTAATTATTTGAAGTCCTTTGATCCTAAGTGGTATACTGTCCTGGAATAAGAAAGTGACATATTAATAATTGTGAAAAAATAGTTGATTGTAGACGGTTTGTGAGAACTCAAGTAAAAAAAAAAAATATGTTTTATTTTGTCCCAACGTTTCGGCATAAGTTTCAGGCCTTCATCAGGGCTGAGGAATGACAAGATAATAAAAAAAATATATATTATAAAAATTATATTATTATAAAAATATTGTAAATATGTTCTCTCGATCTACTAATAAATAAATTCTAAGAAGTAAATTAAAAATTAAAATATGCATGTATTGTATGAAATGGTTAGGTTTAAAAATGTTAGTAATATATAATGATAAGTAGTACATTTTTAAAATTTAATATAAGAAGAGGATAATGAATTGTGTAATATATGTAGACAAATTTATAATTAAATAAGACTTGTAAAGTAGTGAAATGTGAAATTAATAACTAGTGAATAGAAAATATGTAATATATAAAATATAATAAAAACTCAATATATATATATATATATATATATATATATATATATATATATATATATATTTTTTTTAATAGGAAGTTATAAAAATACGGTAACAAAATAATGACCTAAAAGGTGACAAAGTAACTCTAATAAAGTAATGAAATAACAGAAGAATGAAATAGAATATTAAGTAATTTAGATAAATAGGAAAGACGTAGCACATAAAATAAATAACATGTGGTAATTGTTATAAGTTGATGCCATAATATGTTGATTAGAAATGTAATAAACATATAATGATAATAAATAAAACAATAATAAGGAACATAAATTTAGAATAAAATATTAATTATTTAAATCTAACATCGTATGGCTTATAAAAATTACATCTTATTAATTTTATTTGCTGCTTATTTCTCTGATTTATCTATGTTACTTAATATTTCATTTCATTCATATTTTCTTTCATTGTTAATTATAAAAATATTTTTTTCTCTTGTATTACACAATCCATTATCATCTTCCGTTGAATTTAAAAAACATAGTACCTATTATTATATTTTAATATCTAACTATTCCATACTATACTTATATAAATTAATTTTCAATCAAATTCTTAATATTTATTTATTAGCAGACAATATATATTTTGGCTTTATATATTTTTAAAATAGTTGTTTAATAATTTTTTTGTTATTATCTTGTCCTTCCTTAGCTCTGATGAAGGCCTGAAACTTAGGCCAAAATGTCAGTACAAAATATAATAATTTTTTAATAATACTTATTTGTTTTTCTGACTGACTGCAATACAGAACTAACTTCTCAAATACTATATATTTATGTTCAATAGTATATGATTATTATTATGATAATTTTCATTAAAATATTTAAAAAAAAATGAATTAGTTCTGCCAGAACAACTTCCAATGTTCCAGAGGGTCAATCCTTAGGTTCTACTGTATTCACATTTTAATTAGAGATGGATTAAAACAGTAATTGAATGTCACAGAGACCAGTTCTCTTGTTCCTCATCCATACTTTTACTTAATATCCCTGTTACATGTACCAAATTTCTAGATTACAATAGTACCACTGATTGGAAATAATTAAATGTTAACTATTTGTTTGTCAATAACTAAACAATAATTGTTAAATATTTTTTCAGGGATTCACCTATGGAACAAAAATCTTCCATATTTACTTTATACAAATCCAATGATAAATTAAAAACCCTGTATATTTTTATATGTTTTTTTGATGATAGTATGAATTAATTAAGCACGAACATTTTTATTTAAAATGTTTTACCTGTAGCCAATCTACTATTCTTTTAGCGAAAGGAGGGGTAAACTGCCATGTCTGTTGAAGGGAAAGTCCATCCATGTCAAAAATAATTTGTGCTCCACATATCTGAGTTTCAGGTTCAAGAGCTGCGGCTTCAGAAAACATTACAGCTGCTTTGTAAACTTCATCAAGGGAAACCTTGTTGTGCTTCCATTTCTCTATAAGTAAAATTAAATATAATTATAAAAAATGCTAACAAAAAAAAACTAGTACTACTTCAACCCATGAAGAGTCTTGGGTTCAGTACTATGTTGTGAAGTACTGTTTCTTGGTCAACGGTTGTGCAAGGAGGTGATTTGACCAAGATTAAGCTCAACTGCAAGGCTTTCCTCCTTAATTAATTAATTAGTTAGGAGTACTCACTTTATAGAGGCTCGGTATGCACCAGAATGGTCTCCTTAGCCCAGGGTCAATTCACGGCTGATTATCATCATAAATAATTTATCTGTCATCAGCCAGATTTGAACCTGGGAGTTTGAACTTTGGAAGTCAGTGCCCAACCCACTGAGCTACTCTTCTTATTATATATTCTCTTGTTATACTCAGAATAAAATTGCAACCAGTAGTTATATCACTAATGGAAACAGAGTTTGAGATGTAATCTTTCTCACACCATTTACAATAAGAGAGGAAGAGGAGTAACTTACATTTGAGCTCAATTTTTCCACCAGTCGAAATATCAATATTTTTTGCAGACAAAAATGCATAATACTAAAAATTGTAAAATTCTTGCATCAAGACCATCTATTGAGTAATTTATAATAAATAAAGTAATAAACTTAAAATACTTTTCAGTTCAAGAAAAATATAAGTACTTGAGCACAGTAAAAGAAATCAATGATCATAAATCTTTTTATACTTTCCTAGGTTTTCTGAATCTAGTTGGTTAATCTCAAATGATTCAGCTGTATTTCCATCGTTATAATATTGTTATATATTTTTTCTTAAAGGTGTTTCTGTATTATTTTTTTGTCTGTATCCAGTATCTCCCTTGATATTTCATTGAAACTTAAAATGATTCAGTAACCGTTTTAAAGATTATCTATACCAACAGATCCACAGATTGCTCTGGAGTTTAGGAAGGAGACTAAGAAGATGACCAGGGAAATTGGGAATAATATTATATTTTCTATGGCAGAAATTGTTATGAATCAATTATTTAAATATTTTAACTCTTGTAACTATTTAAAATTAATTAGCAAGGTAATTAATTTATTTCATTGATGCATTGTCATCGATCAATATCTCAATCATGAGTATTGGTAGATATATTGTATTTTATATAAACAGCGGTATTTTTTTCCTCATATTATAAAAATACCTATAATATAGTAAGATGGGTTGGTTGCAAATATATATTTTTATTGCATAAGTATACGTTGTTAGGTATTAGTTGAGCACCCTCGCCTAATCCCTACTGTAGCCAGGGCAGTCCAGATTACATCTTAATAGACAGTACAGGCAGCGAGTACTCTCCTTGTTTTTTAAAGTTGGATGAACTGTTGCAGTACTTCCCTCATTCATATTTAGGGTATATAAAATAGACCAATAGACTGCAGAAGGACAATCAGGCAACATAAATCAAGCAGTGAGTCATCTGTGTACTTTTTTTTAAACTGTATTAACATTACTGCCCATTGGTGCAGTGTCCTGCACAAAATGTTTAAAAACTATTGGTTCATGACCAGCACCAACAAAGGCATAAAACATGCCAAAAATTTTATATTAATTTTTTTTAAGCTACAAAATCAACTATAATTCTAATTGAAAAGTATAGAAAATTGACATTTATTTTTATTATTTTGTAATCCTGTCAATTTTAATTTAATTTAAATGTATCATTTTTTAATGAATATTTTGGGAGCCGTCGATTGTAAGATTACTTTTCATTTATTCATATTGTGAATGATAGAACTATTTTTATTTTTAAATTTTAACACTGTATTTAAAATTTGTTTTCTTTAAAATATAGTTTTATGAGTGCTATTTGGCATTTATTTATTTCATTAGAATAAACTTTTAAATCTATGGTTGGAAAAGTTTACCAGTCTATGGAAAATGAGCGGTTTTGGTTTACTTTATTTTTTTTGAACACCCACCACTGCCACAATGCTATTATGTATTTTTTTCTTTTTTAAGTCGCATAAGTTGTACGGATAACATTCAGGGAAATAATGGGAGTGGAGGAACTCTGTTACTGTAATGAGTGTATTTTAAGGAATTGATAAGAGGAATAGGAATTTCTTGTGAAATTACCACGAAATAAAATTAAAAATTTTGTAAAATTATAATTGAGAATCATTATTCCATTATATAACAGTTACATAATCCCATTAAAATTTTATAGTTTGATTGTTAAAATAATACTATTAGAGCTACGAAAAAAAAAAAATATATATATACCTAGTTCTGCCATAAATACTGTTACTTCTATCAGGTTATTTTCTTTACATGTCAGGATAATAATCCCAACTAATTTGTATTTTCTTTCGCTGATTTGACATGGAGTGGGGTGATAAAGAAAACGGAATAGCTGTGATCGCCTTATACAAAGTTGAAAAATGTAGGTCAACTCTTTGAAACCTTTGGGTATCAGCATTATGTTCGAGAACTGCACTATAAATGGATATAATGAGACCCTACCTGTATGTGACAGACCTCGACCGGTCTGTGAGAGCAGTGGCTGTTCGAATCAGAAGAAATCCCATTCAAAAACAACAAATCATGTCTCAGGAAATGGGAATCTCTTTCAGATCAATATCTCGCATAATAAAAAGTGACCTTAGAATGGGTGCAATTTGAAGAATGACAGGACAAAGGATAAGCACTTCTGTAAAAAAAATTAGAGTGGACAGACACTAAGTGCTCGTTATATCAATGGTCTTCATCGAAAGATTTTGTCTAGCAATGAGAACATTTTTACAATTGAAGAAAAATTTAATCGCTAAAATGATCGTGTGTACGCACACAGCTCTAAAGAAGCCCAATAAGTCATTGGAAGAGCAGAAAGAGGTCATCACCCTTCCTCAGTAATGGTTTGGTAGGGAATTCGCTTTGACACCACAAAGCTCTATTTTTGTGATAAAGGATTTAAAACAGTGCTAAAAACTATCAGGCCAATATTTTAGAACCTTTCATATCAAGCCTCTAAATGATACTCTGTTTGCTGGAAGTCAATGGCAGTAGGCTTTTGCTCCAGCTCACAAGGCTGCTAAAGAACATTCCAGAGTTCATATCTGCCTCGGATTGGCTCTCAGGAAGCCCTGATCTCAACCCCCTAGGTTATCAGCTTTGGTCCCAACTGGAGAGGATGGCATGCCACAGAGCACACCCTAACTTGGAAAGCCTCAAACAATCTCTGGTCCAAGCAGTTGAGCGCTTTCCTCAATAAGTGATAGATGACTTGCCATGGAGATTAAATGCCTGTTTCAAGGCAAAAGGGGGAATTTTGAGTAATTTCTTTTTTTGTTTTACTCTTTATAGATATACATTTTATTTTCTAATAAAGGTTTTGAAAAAAATTAATTTTTCTGTTGAAATATATATAATGAAACTTTAAAAATCCTTACTTCCAAGAGAAAGTACAAGAATTCTTCTTCCTTCTTGATCCCTCTTAGGTAAAACAGTAATGATGTCATGGGTAAATACATTTTTTTCTTTGCTTGGAAGTAAGCCTTCATAAACATTTTTGTGCTTGATTTTGAATTCATAATAATCTTTAATCTGTAAAAAGAAAAAAAAATCATTATTTATTTTTGATTCATTTAAAATATAATTTTAAAGTAATTTATTTTAAATAAAGGTAATATGCACTATCAATTCCTTGATTAATAATTGCAATATTAGTATTAAATTTATAGATCATTTGTAAAAAAGACAAACAAGAATAAGGATAATTGTGCAACATCTATTGTTTATTGATTATCAACAATTTTAAAAATCATTAAATTTAGTTTAGTTGTTAAAACCAAATAATAACAACGAAAAAACACTGTTGAATTGGAACACAATTTTTTATTTATATTAAGAGGGATGTACCTATTAAGATAGTGTAACTTTGGAATTAAACCAACACAGTGTATCCACCACGGAATCACCACAAACTGAATTTTACTTGGTGTCCCTAAGTTACCCACCTAGTCACAAAGTTAACCCATCTTACGGTATCTCATTTTGGATTTAATCATTCTGGAATTTTGTGAGAAAAACATTAACCATCGACAAAGTCAATCACAATAAGAAAACATATTTGAAGATGGATGCAAAAGTAATTTTCAGAAATTTAGTAATTCATTTCAAAAATTATTTCAGCAATAAACAAATTAATGTGAAGCAGAATGGTTCTCACTGGCTCAGAATGGGCAAAGGTAAGCTGTTTGAATAAATCAAGGCTCTCTCTAAGGAAGCAGGGAAATAAACCTGTTAGACCCATGGGATTATTAAGTGGGAAATATAAATAATTATTTTATAGTATTAATTTTCTTTGTTGTTCTTTTTGTACAATTTACTCTTACCAATTTAAGTGCACTCTCAGGATAGAACTTTGTCGGCCTCAGATAACGCATTAGATATTGATCGTATTCATAAGGAGTGATCAAACCTTCTTCATCTATAAATGAAAAATATAAATATGTTGATACACACTGTTATAAAATATTTTCTAAAATAATAACAGAATAAATTATTATAAAAAACAAAAATTAATTTATTAGGCATATTTTCATAAATGCAGTGAAGTTTGTTATATAAAAGAGATTTTCAATGTTAAAAGTAAATGATCAGGGTTTGCATATATCAAATATACAAGGTAATTTTTTGTTCTGATTTAAAACTAGGTTTTCATGGAATAGTAGTCCTTCAGCTGTTACATCACGCATTTCTTATTTGTCTAGATGTCCTGCTGTTTAACATTCCCCTCATGTATTAATCAAAATATGGAAACTAGACATGAAAAAAAAGCTACTTTTTTTTAATGAAAAGTTTCCATAAAAATTCATCAAGCTTTACCAACTTCAAAATCAGTTATAATATAAATAATATATATATATATATGATATATTATTTAATGTATTATGAATATATTATGAAACATTTTCTAACTAGATATATAAAATTAAAAAAAAAAACATAATAAAAATTGCACAATATTACATACCTCTGAGAAGATCCCGGAGTTCTTTTTTGGACTGTTCCACAATATCAGGAGTTTCTCTCAGCTCCCTCCTCGCTTTTTCTTTTATCTCCGGTGATGGTTCTTCAAGCTCTAACCGGAAAATCTGTTTCCCGTTGACTTCAATTCTTGGCATTTGAGTGCATGAACTGAGTATGTACCCCGCTGAAAGAGAGAAAAAAAATTGGGAATAAGCACAGATAACTTTTGTACAAAACCACTGCAAATTATCATGTTTTGTAAAGAATATTATTGAGACAAAAATTTACAATTTCAGATTTTATGGCATCCTCCCCATCTTCTTTATCAAACCTACATCTGCAACCAATAATATACATCTTCTCTTGAATATTTCATGGTTTAAAAAACAAATTTTTTTGTCAGATGCCATTAAACATTTTTCCAAGTGAGATATGTCTTAAATTAAATAAACTATCTTATTAAATAAATCGATTAAATCTCCATAAATTAAATTTTGGATCCACTACTAATACAATATAATGTTAATACATATGTTAATCATGTACTAATAGATTCGGGTCCACAATAGACATAGGATTATGCAATATAAAGTTAACAACGATTTGGATGTAAGATTTTTAATAAACATCTCGTAAATAGTATTATTAAAATATTTTTGGTTTAAATTAAATAAGTAAATATTTGTTTATATTAAGATTTAGAACAGTTCAATAACGAAAGTTAGGTTTTTTGTGTAAAATATCAAAATTTACGCATTAAATTATAATTGCTCTTATTTTTGAAGTTTTGAAGATAATATAGTAAAATTGTATACATTCCTAACGAAAATTTAATGCTTAACAACTTTCTAACTCATCACGTTATCACACTAGCTGATCCAAGATTTAATTTTTGGGGGGCTTCAGCCCGAAAGGTTTTTTTTCATAAAAATAATGATAATTACTTTGGAAAAAAAGAAATAAACTAACTACCTATATGAAATGGTGTTTAAGTGATTCCTAAAGTCCTTTTAAATTTGATTATACGAACAATAATACTTTAAGAGATAATCTTTTTATATGTTTTTTCTATAAAATATGGTTATATTTTAGCAATTTGAGGGGGGGGGAGGTGAGAGGGGGCTTCAGCCCGAAAGTCCCCCTCCCCCCGTAGATCCGTCCATGCGTTATCGTAGAATGAATAGGGAAACATTTGTTTTTTCAGATTCGCGATTATTGAGCACGAATATCTCGGAAACTATGCGAGATAGCGTAAACGTAAATACCGATAATGTTGTTGCAGATTTTATCAGATTTAATTTTGTATATAACGTCTTTGTCACTGCGATGGATAGTTATATATAAGCTCCCCCTGATATAAGCGCCAAACTGAAAAAAAATGATCTCCTGGGTGCTCTCTCATGACTCATCTATGAATACATACTTTTAGTATGTCTACCTCCTAACTTGTCAGAAGAAAGTCCCAAAGTCAAAAATTTTGTTCCTTCTATTTCCATCTATAATCATTCATCGTCTGGACTATGACCTCGTTATAGAAGTTATATAAAAAAAAATGACGAAGTTTTTGGTAGATATTTAGCAAATAGATTTCAATCGAAAGTATTCGTCACATATTTCAGTTGTCATAAACCTATCATTTTTAGAGTATGAAACAAATGATGATCGAGCAGAGCAAAGCTTACTACAGTAATTATGTAAATACAACATTAATTTTATATATCGTAAATGTTATTATTTTGTCAATGTAGAACAAAAACTAGTTTCTACACTATTACTACTTTGTGAATATATATATAAAAAAAAATTATATTCCTTATTATTAATCTCGCCTTATTGATGTTTTACTTCTATCGTGGTGTCTAAAGAACAAACCGTAGTTTTTTTTTCTGTATTAAAACGATTACCTTCACTCCTTACCTTCGATGATAAGAAAAGAAAAAAAAAATCTTGCTTATTAATTAATTTATCGAAGCTTACTGTGATATGACAATAATATTATTTTGGTTTATTATTTTCAATAATGAACCATTGTGATCCAAAAAAAAAATTCAAAAACTTAACCCCCTCTTAAAATTTGAGGTTTTACGTTTCAGGATACATAGAATTCGGTCACCCGAGGATGATCCTCCTTCATCAACATTTCTATCACCTTTTTCCTTTCAATACAGAAAAAACCTTTGTTGCTATAGACCGTAGCTCCTAAACGAATGTACCGATTTCAATGAAACTTCGCTAAAGTCTTCTTCTCGATGCCCTTTATATTTATCTAAATATACTTATATAACATACGAAAAGAAGCTGGAAAAAAAGTTACGAGGGAAGATAAAATTAGATTCCGAATAACTTAAAAAGTATACACTTTTTTGTTGATATTATATAGTTGTTTAAAAGTTTACGGAAATTCCTAAAAGACAAAGAAAAATCGTTTAAATCGGACAATTAGGAGCAAAGATATGGTCTCTCTTTTTTAAAAATATGTTATACTGCAAAGGTTATATCCTTTGTTTTGGTTTTTGATTTTTGAATTATAAAAAAAAAAAAAAGAAAAGTTTAGTCCAATTATTGGAATCACCTTTTATTTTGCCACTTGAAAGGTAATATTATATTAGATGTATAATTATTAGGAAATAATATGCCATTGTGAAATAATTTGCAGCGTTTTTTTGTATGTTAAGACGTATGTTAGCCCGTAAAACGAATTACGGTCATCCAGGGTGTATTTATATTTTTTTCCCAAATCAGGATTACAAATGCGGTCTCATTTCTTGCATGAGATACTAATGAAAATGATTGCTAGGTTTCTCTGACCTTGCTGGCAACTCTGAAGAACGCTATTAAGATCAAGGCTAAGACAAATAAAACGTCCTCAATAAAATTTTTTAATTGCTATGACGCCTTTCATTACTACCTTCTAAGTTAAAAATTATCCTAATTATTCAATAGCTACAAAAAACAATTATCATTATTTCAATAATTGATACTTATAATTGAAGCGATTTTTAATGATTGACATAATTTGATTGAAACTGTATCTTTTGATTCAAACAAATCCTAATTACAAAAACAATCAAGGACACATAAACATTTAAATTATCCTTACTTAGTTTTTCGTTGTGAAGCAAACATTATCTTTGGAGATGGGAGCGTCTAGAAAGGTTGATTATGCCTAAGGACGGCAAGAAAATATCCTACGACAAATCCGCTTAAGAAAAATACATTAAAAAAAACCACAGTGCGTGTCTAATACCACACGATAGAAATGAAAACGCTAATTAGGCAGGATTAATAATATGAAGTCTAAATATTTTTTTGTTCTATATTCACAAAGCAATAAAATTTACAATATATACAATAATAATTGTGTATAAATTACTCTAGTAAACATTGCGCTGAATAGAAACAATAGCTTTATGATAACTAAAATGCGACGGATGCTTTTAATTGAAATCTATTTGATAAATATCAGACAAAACTTCGAAAAATCAACTAAAGACTTTGATATGTCTTTTGAGAAATCATCATTGAAATTTCCACTCAAAATGATTGAAAAAACAAAACAATGAGCATGAAAAACACTGAATGACACTCAAAATAGTCGTTATTATTGTTTTGTTTTTTTTGTTATATCTTCTTCCCATATTGCCTCTCTAACACGATGTTTTGTTAAAATACAATGTTGTATAATAGCTCATTACAAAGAGGGTGAAATATTGAATATTTGCCTAGCTTGAAGTATGCAGGTCCGTTATTTAGAAGTCATCACTACATTTTTCGTAGGGAAAAGAACAATAAATAAACGAATGATAGGTTAATATCCTAGATGAAGGAATAATTAGTTTTATTTTAATTTGAATGAGAAATTTATGAAGGTTGAAAGTACGACATAGATTGTTTGATCGTTATCTTAACGATCACTTTTAATTTTTACGTAGCTTGTGGTGATGTGTTTATAATTGAAATAACGTTGAAATAAACGATTGAACTTCGGTGCTCTACTAATACAAGCCATCGATTTCCTTCATTACTTGAGTCCAACATTCTAAAATCCTTAATGCTTACACTAATATCACATTTTATTTTATTTATTTGAGTTCTACCAATGGGTAGTTTCTCTTCATGTTGTACATGTCATGTTACCAATGTCACATTTACTTATTGTATTTTCCATGTAATACAGTTCTAAATCTCAATAAAATAAAATTAAAAAAAAAACATTCTATTTTATTTATTTATTATTCAGTAATATAACATTTTGGCAATGGAACAATAGTTATAGAGAGAGACCACATTCACTCTATATATTCAAACAAATATAAAATAAACACAAGGTAATAACGACTAAATAATAATAAAAAAGTATTTACAGTAAATAAAAATAAAATAACTTAAAGATCAGTAAATTTGAAAAAAAAAAAAAAAAAAAAAAGAACACCAAAGACGTATCTATATACAATATTTACAATCAGGTGAGAGAACTCCGAGGAAGGCTTGTCCCTCCATAGTTGGTGGAAAAAGCGAATCCCTCGGAGAACAGGAGTTCTCTGTGCTACTCTCTCAACCGCATCACTCAATCTCCACTGGCTTAAACACCCAGTGGAGATTGAATGAAAGCGCTTTAGCCACATAAACTCATCTCTTGAGTGGAGAATCTGGCCATTGCCAGAACACCAATTTATACAAACTTCAGAAGGTCACTGGGCCAATGCCGTTTTAAACTTTTTGGGGGATTTTAGGGATGGGTGGTGTTAGATAGGGATTATGCAAAAGGTTTTGGATGATACCTAAAGTTCTGGTGAAATTTGGAGAATTTTTCTATGATAAGGTATAGAAAAAAGGGATGTTAAGGTCATGGTGTAGGGTTTTGTTGGTTACATAAAACGGATCAACTATTGTTGGAAGGACTCTGGACTGAAAGGATTGAATGCGTTGGACGTTAGTACATTTTGCTGTCCCTCATAGTTTTAGTCCGTAGGGCCAAATAAGTGTCAGGATTGTCTTGTAAATGAGTAATTTGTTGTCAGTTTAAAGTTGATATTTTCTCGTCAGTGATTTGTATAGTTGGTCGAATCGTCGATGAAGTTCTTGTCCTTTAAGTCTTGTATATGGTCACGTTAGTCTTCGGTCTAATAGAAAACCAAGATACCGTCCTGTGTCCAAAAAAGTAATTAAAATAGATTGGAGGACAGGATCTGCGTCGGAGCGTATAAGTAATCTGTTTGCATTTTGATTCGTTTACTCTAATGTGGTATTAATGCGCGAGAGAGGTGCATTAGCAAATTTAAGGATGCTATTTCAGGATCTGAGTTGGATCGCGGTGTTATCAGCAAATTTTGCAAGAAAGTTATCGGAATGGACAGAGATATCAGTGGTAAAAACGATATAAAGGACTAGACCCAAAACTATACCTTGAAGAACACCAATATCACAATTAAAATTATCCATATTGATTTCAATGTCTTATTTTTTGCCAATTTTAGTCGGAAATAGATAGGTACCTATTTAAAACAAAATAGTTTGTATGTTTTTTGCTTTACTCTCTAGGTTTGCCAGTGTTTCGAGTGAAGTATCATAACCATTATAACAGTTTTACTTTTAGTAAGTATATATTTAACTCTGTAAATACAAAAATTATATCGAGTGAAATGGTTAGTTAAACCTAACACTGGTGAATCCACGGGCAGGAGGCTTTTGGACTGAAGAACAGATTTTTTGTTTTTTTCATTAGGCCACATTCCTTTTTGTGAGCTAAATACTTCAACAATCACATGTACTCTTTTAAAATTATAACGTTACAGGTAGTAAATATAAGCACGTTTCAACAACCGTTACGCACAAAAGCATTATTGTTCCTTGGAGCTTGGAACCTATGGCTAATTTAGTTTTATTGATCTTTTTGTTTAAACAGAAGTGTATCGGGTTTCTCTCAGACAATAAATGGAGAATCAACTAAACTGTGAGTTCTCAACCTTGTGCACGCGGGTGCACATTCACCCTCTGTGCTATTTATATAATGAAAATAATATTGAAAAAAAAAAGAATTACTGCAGCACATTCAGTACAGTAATTAAACATTCCTAGTGAGATATTCGCTAAACCTGATTCGCTGACAGGTACATATTAGTCCGTCGTACAGACCCCTTTTTATCAAATTATTAACATCTGCCTAAAACTTTATAAATAACTTCATCTCATCGTAACCTACAAATATTTTATTTACGAAAATCCTCTTAATTTAATTAGGTATTAAAAACTCGTAAATACCCATTTACTTTCCACTTGAATCGTAAGATAATTTGAGTACAAAGTCGAGAAAAAATGTGGCCTTAAAAAAGAATAAGCTGTTCGGCGTGACTTACATACCCAAATTGTCAAAATAACGTGGTCATATAGGCCAAACGGCCCAATATTTTTATAGGCCTTTTTTTTATCGATTTTGTCATCAAATTATCTTACGATCCAAGTTGAAAGCAAATGGGTGTTAACGAGTTTTTAGTGCCTAATTTTGCCGACCTCCACATTGAAAACGTATCAATTCCACGAGTTTTCGCAAATAAAATCGTTGTAGGTTACGAAGTGATAAAGCTATTTACGAAGTTTCAATCGGATGTTAATAATTTGATAAAAAGGGGTCTGTACGACGAACTATATTGATTGTATAGTATTAGTTGTCACGGTGTTCAATTGTAACCGCACTCTAGTCGCTACATGGTATTGATTTGTCGTGTTTTTTAATATTACAGTAACAGTTTATTTTGTATATAGATTAGGCTAAGATATCTTGTTAGAGACCAAAGTGATCAATATTTTATATTGTGGATATTGTTGATATAATCTTATTTATTAACTAATTCAAGATTAATTATAATTAGTCTTTTGTAATAAATATTTAATGAGTTAAAGTGAATATGTAATATGTAAATATATGTTATAGAAAAGGATTTAATACTTTATTTATTTTTTAAATACGATTGCACCAGTCAGTTTCTTTCCCAAAAAAGAATGCTCTGGCGTCACAAAAGTTTGAAAATTCCTCTATTAAACAAATGAAAATGAAAAAAAAAAAGAAGGTTGGAACAATTGATATAAGGACTATTATATACCACGTATATAACTAGAAAAAAACTATGGTGTGCGCATAAGGCCATAATAACATGCTAGAAGTGAAAACATCAATGAGGCGGAATTAATAATATGAGTTATAAATTTTTAGTTTTGTTCTATATTCAAAAAGTAATACAATATACAATTATAATTGTATATAAATCACTCTGATAAACTTATCTCTGACTGATCGTTGTTTGTATCATACTATAATAGTCTCTATAATTGTATTTTTTAAAAATAAAACTTCTATAACGGGATTCAGTAATTTTTCGGAACACTATCGAGTGCAACAGAAAATCAAACAGAAACACTTAATTTCTTATTTTTACGGTTAATTAAAGGAAACATCTATATCGGCTTTTGCAAATTGGTTTTTGGATTCTTCAGGGTATTTACATTTTTTAAATACTAGCTTTACCAGTCCACGCTTTGCTGTGGCTCTGTTTGGCTAAATGGAATCAAAAGAAAATAGAAACCACATGTATTTGAAGGATATTTTTTCGTGCTCACATACATACAAATATAAATAAAAATGGGGAAATATAAAAATATACAAATTGTATGTTAGCATTTACTTGGATCTGGAGTTCTTAAAACATTTCTTCAAATGAAAATCTCAATTACTTGAGTAAATACAAAGTTTTCGATTAATAAAAAAAACATTATAAACGAAATCGTCTTGTCTCACCAAATTGTTTGATTTCGACGGATTGTTTTTAATCTGTTGGGGATTTAGTAAGCTATCATATAATCATGTGTATAATCCAGCATACATTATTTAATTTTTGAGTTATTCGAAAATATATCTCTGAATCTATCGTAACATTTTTTTTTATCCTCTCTTCGGGAAGCATGCTAATTATATATATTAAAAGGTCTTCAAGGAGAAGACTCTACCCAAGTTTCATTAAAATCGTTACAGCCGTTTTGGCACAACAGTCCAAAGCGAATCAGTGTTTAATAAAAGTGAAAATTGTTCAGTTTTTATTCCTATTGTTTTTCTTTCCTTTATGACTCGTAAGATTTGTTTGTAAATTTTAAATTCTAAATTTTAAATCCTATGATACAACTGACTTTTGTATTGTAAATGAAAAGTAGTCCATAATTTTTATATGTGTTATTGTTTTATTAATTGGCGTGTTTTTGATACCTATCCTTCTCAAATGTGGTATTTTTTTATTCAATTTTCGAGTTATGCTTACCTTGATATATGTAAAACCTAAGTTTTAGGATTTTTTGGTTGATTGCGATGGTTCATTATTGAAAATAATAGACCAAAAATATTTTAAAACCGCCATATCTTTATTATAAGTGCTCTGATTTCGATGATTTTTTTTTTCGTTTTTCGGGAAATTTAAATACCATTGAACCATTTGATTATAAACACCAAAAAAAGTGTATAATTTTTGAATTCATAAATAATTTCAGCCTATTTTCGGGAAAGTATGTTGTTCAAATAAATTAAAAGGTTTTCAAGGAGAATACTTTAGCTAAGTCTCATTAAATTGGTTACAGCCGTTATGGCGTTTATTTATTGGTTTATTTATTGGCGCTATAGTCTATAGCGACTAAAGTTTTTCGCCCACCGTTTCGAAACGAAAGACTATATTGTCCTGAAATTGACTTTAACGTTATATGAAAATTTCTAAACAATCGTTGAAGAACTTTAGGAGAAAGACTTTTTTGCTACTAAACACACACACGCACACACAAATGAATCGTTTGAGAATCAGTGGAGAAAAAGTGAGTAAACTGTTTTGCCTATTTATATAAAGATAATTTTTGATAGGATGACATGTAAGACGAAACATCGTGCAGTGAGTTGTCCAAGCCAATACTAGCGGGACATAAGACAAGATTTCGATATATTTTTCAAGTAAATATATTTTTGTAGAAAATAACATAAAACCTGTATTTATAAGTTGGTGTAGTTAAGAAAATGTGAATGACGTGTGCAGATTCATGATTACAGCAACGTTGCACGTGGCATCAGTGATGATGAAACTGACTATGATATATTAAGAGATTTGTCATAATAATTCTTTTGTAGATTTATAGTTTTAGCAACGTGATTTATTAATTGATAGCTTGGGCTAATTAATGATTAATCATTGATTAAACCAATTAATAAACGATATATGCTTTTAGCAGATTGTAATTTTGTTTTTAGAATTTACCAGATTTATATTTTTTCATTACCGGGATTTAAAAATAATATAAGTTGTCGATTCATCTTTCAATTCCATACAAAAACATTCAATAAATTAAAATGGTATTTTTTCCAAATAAGTACAATTGAGCTTTTCAGTTGACAGAACTCCAATTTCAACAATTTTGATTATTAATTTTAGTAATATTTCTAGTGAGAAAATGTATTGTTTTATCCTCAGTTGCAATCACCTACTGTGGAATCAACTTACTCGCTGTCTTTATAGATATAATAAATTTTCCACAAGAAATATCACTAACCTGACTCAAAAATGTTGAAATTGGAGTTCTGTCAACTGGAATGGTCAAATGTTTTTTTTTTTTTGCTAAAATAATATTGATTTTTAAAAATGAGCCACATTAAATCTAAGACTTACATTACTGTACTTGTCTTAATTAGACATTCCAAATTAAAAGTAAGACAAACATTTAATATTTACACATAACTAATAAAACCTACCTGGACGATTTACAAATATACTGAAGTGCGTTGTTAAGAACGCTGACTAAAGGGAATCATTTTAAGCGCGTGGTATAACGCACAATAGTAGCGCCATCTATTGGCCATCATGACAGCGCCTCCTATTGGCTGGTAGAAGAAGAATAGATAAGCAATTAGAGCCCTACTTGGAAGAACTAGAATTTGGGGTCAAGGTACAATACATCTGTTTCAGTCCTACAAAACGGTCTCCATGACCCACCATATTCAGAAATATGTCTAGCTAGACTAAAACATCAAGAAGTGATCCAGGAAGAGGCAGCATGCCTACTCAGCAACATCTATAGAAGCAGCGAAGACGGTCACCCTATCTCATCAATTCAACAGCAAGTATCCAATTGATCAACTTAACACCAACGTACTGAACTCTACGTAAATAATTTGGCAACCACCATCATCGGTATATTATGTTAATTTTATTTTGTAATAAATTTTATGTTGACCTTAGTTTGATTCAATCACTTCACCATAAATGCTCTACTTCAGGAATAGGGAAGACCAGCTTGATTGATGCCCCAAGCGTAAAACCAACACATACAAAAAATTTTGTAGTCTAAGATATTACAAATAAGCATCTTGGTATGTGAACCATAACTCTTCCTCGACTGACGTACGAATCCTGAATTTCTAAGAATACATACGGACGTACTACAAACGATTCCATAAGCTAGTAGGACACTCCAATCAGATAATAACGGACATTGCCACAATTTCTCATACTTCAGCATACCAGAAAACGATTAAGAGTCTGGATGTGGGACCTTCTTCCATATTTATGTCAGTACATTAAAGCCGCCGAAGATGTACAGCTGGGTACTGCTTTTCCTCGTGCATACCGAGCCAGGTCTGTGCCAAGATTATCTTGGAAACGAGTGGACTGATTTTGTTGCTTGTTCGCTAGATTGTTTTGAATACCGGTATCTGTGAAACAAATTGGACACTTCTTGCTCAAGTATAGAAAAATATGGTTTTTAATACACTATCGCGAAAGCGGCTCTAAAATTTTTGCTGAAACTTTTCTATAATATTCTACTTATTCAATTTTCGGAGATGTAGCAAAATCTCGAGAACATACCGGAAAAAAAGTGATAAACAAAAATTTTTAGCCATATTTTCAAAGGCTGTTAAATTTCAGACTGAAAAAAAAAAAACCGTCTAAATAGGACTAGCTTTAGAAAAGTTACAGTGTAAGGAATTTCAAACGCTAAATTTACTGATGGTTCACATATACGGAACGGTCATATTACTTCGGTTCATCAAATAAATCGATCTATAATAATTTAATTAATCGATTTTCAAAAAACAAATCTAATTTAATTTTGTTTGACTGGACATATTTAAAGCTATATATGCATTTTTAAATCGGTAGGAAAAGAGTGTGGAGACACGAGATATTTTATTTATTTATTAATTATTCTGGTAGAAAAATAGCTCAGTGAGTTAGGCACTGCGCTGCTTAGCTGAAGGCCCCAGGTCCGAATCCAGCTGATGCCAATAAAGGGTCGGTAGACTCCCCTGGAGCATAGCCAGCCTCCATCAATTGGGTACTCTTAATCATCATCATCACAATCCTTATCCCCCATGTACCGCTGCGCAGTGCGGGGTTACAAGGTCTCTCTTCTACTTTAACTCGTACCTCGCCGCCTGAACGCCTCTCTAACACTCTCATCTTAGAATATGCGCGGTATCCCTCTTGGCCTACTTCCCTCCAGACGTATGCCATCCTTACAGTTCTCTCCTGATCCATCCTAAGGAGTTGTCCAAACCACTACAGCTTATGCTCCTCTAGGATGAGGTCGGCCGACTTGACCTCGAGGCCAGTTCGTATGGTGCAGTTTCTAATCCTATCTCTTCGAACCTTTCCTACCACATTACGTAGATAGCGCATCTCCAAGGACTGGATTCAACTCTTGCGTTTCGAGGTGAGGATCCACGATTCGGAAGAATGAGAAAGAATAGGAAGGAACGTTGATTTATAGACAGTCATTTTTATCTTCTTTGTCACTTCCCTTTTACCCTGGAAACCCCTCCTAAGCAAAAAGAACACTCTCAAAGCAAAAAGGATACTCTTAATCAAACAGAAAAACTGGGAATCGAGCATGATCCTGAAGCGATCATCTCCCTGCATAACTGTTGGCCTTGTAACAGTACATTCTAACGAAGTACTGAACCCAAAACCTCCATGCGTTGTAGAACAAACTTTTTTTATATTCTTTTTTATTTCATCACATTATTCGGCCAGCACATTTAGTGTTAATAAATGTAATTAACAGGTGCGGATTGTCGCGCTAGATAGTATAGAAAGCCCTCGATGGGACGTATGATTTTATGAAATAAAATAAAATGAATTGATGGCGAAGTCGGTAACAATCTCAGTTTATTGACTAATAAATACTTCACCTTAAACATTAATAATTTGACCTTTCAGATCATATTTAATCTCGTCACTCGAAATCAATATTGGTGACGTCAATACGCTAGTGAGGGAACTTAATATATTAGTATATTGAGGTTTGTTCTCGTAAATTAGGTCATTTGGTCGTATCAATAATTGAAAATAAATGAGGCTAAAAAAAATATATATATATTTTTGTTTTTCTATTGGTGTTGAAATTTGTATTAAAATATTTCTAAAGATTCATCGTATAATCAATAATAATTACTATTTTTCTACAATAAATAATAATAATTATTTAATTTACAATTACTTGTTTATTTTTATTAAAAGATTAAAAGGAGATAAGTTAACGAAGATAATTAAAACAAAGGTTAATGATTTAAGAACAAAAGCTAAAAATACAGTTAAAAAAAAATTAATATTAATAGAAAAGAACTTAAAGAGTACAGTTCAAATATTAAAAAGTACAAGAAGAAAAGTTGACAAAAAAACATTAAAATTGAATATTCAAGATTAAAAAAAAAAAAGTCAACAAAGACAATTAAATTAAAGGTTAATGTTTTCAAGATTCTAAACTCGCAATAAAAATTAATAATGAAAATGAAAAGATTATAATTGATAAGTTGTTAATCACTATTTCATTCTGTTTCCTATGCAATATACTGGATTTGACTTGTGGCGTTCACTAATAAAAAATAATAACACTAAACTCCGAAATTGTTCATAATAAAAAAAGAAAAAACTCTATTGTTGAATAAATTTCTGACACATCGGTCTGCCTTAATTTGAAACTTTAGAACAATATGTGATTTGTATACATATATATATATCACAGTGGAATATGTGTTATGTTAAAATATCGAATTATGTATATAAATGAACATCCCAACAAAATGAATTATGTCATTTAATTTGAAATTTACGTTGCATAGATTACATTTACATATTCGAAGTTAACTTCATAATTTTCTTATTATTATTCAGTTATTTTGATCCAATTTAGTCAATGAGTTATCCATTTTCCAAACTATTCTCGTCAATACCACACTTTCCCTTACTCTAGGCTGAGGCTCTATTAGGGAAAGTTTGTTATGAAGTTAAATGTTAATCGTCATTTACTTTCCCTAACAATATTCCAAGGAACGGTGGTTCGACTAAATATTAAAGCGCCAATCTATTCTAAATTTGAATACAAAGAGAGTGTAGCGTCTACAAGGCGAAACAGGTAACTGTGTTAATTTGTTTTTCTTTCCGAAAATTAGATTGTCTTGTAACAAAGTCATAATATATTTCAAAACGGCCTACAAGTAAATGAAGACAAAGTACATGAAAATAAGCCGACAATACCAGCCCCGATAACAGGATCTGCGTGGAAGGGAAATTGTTTCCGAGAGTAGACAGATTCAAATACCTCAGATCCACAGTAACCTCACTAGTCGAAAATATATCAGCGTGTAACAACCGCATACAGAGCTTTCTTATCCATTTTAAAGGTATCGCGAAAAATCTCAAATTAAGGATGTACACTGCTATGATAAAGCCACTTCTAATATATGGCTGTAAGAGCTGAAAACTAACAAGAAAAAAAGTCTTAGAAAACAGTATTTAATGTTTGAGAGAAAAATCCTCCTCCCTATAGCACCGGTTATCCGAATTTGGCATCATAGTACGAACACATGGAGGAGAAAGACCTATAAAGAGCTGCTTACAGAAACTGGCCAATCAATATCTCATGATATGAAAGAAAAGAGGTGAAGATCGGCGGGTCATGTTCAGAACAATCAATCTGGAAGCCTTTACACGACAATGACCACATGTAAGGCCAGGAAGCAGATAGATGAATAGAATCAACAAATATGCAATAGAGCCGCGTGTAGATAACTAGAAATCAATAAACAGAGATAGAGGCTAGTTAATGCGGAAAAATATCTGCAAGATGCGTAATGCCAAGAGAAAAAATAAAATAAAGTTTAAGACTGTCTCCTTTACCGTCGGCTGAGTATTTTCGTTCAAATTAAACTAAAACATAAAAGTCTAAATGCCATATAATATCATTAAAAAAAACACAAAAAAAAAAAACTGCAAGGTTAATTTTCACTGCAAAATGGCCCAGTCTGGTCAGGTCGACTAGTTGGTGATCGTCGGGGGTCCCTGAGCTAGGTAGGGCTCTTGACGGGGCAAAAAATCATTATTTTATATTTTTCCAGTACCGTGGTATATTTTGCCTCTTATACAATAGTTTTGTATTCATTTATTTTCGCAAATTTATTAGTCTGATAGGCTTCCAGCATAAATGATTTGTACTGTTTTATTGCAGTGGAATGGTAGAGAATCCCTCTGAGGCTCGAAGGTCATTGTTTTGTATTTATCTAGCACCGTTGTACGATTGGACACAAAAATAATTGCTTTGTAATCGTTTATTTTCGCCATTTTTTCGGGACCTTCCTTTAGGGCCTCAATATGAATGTTTTGTATGTTTTTTATCGCCGTAGAATGATTGTGAGAGCTCTGAATATTGTCGTTTTGTATTTATCTAGTACTTTGGTAGGTTTGGCTCCTAAAGCAGTTTTTTTGTATTCGTTTATTTTTGCAAATGTTTGGGGTTCCTTCCATATGTGTCCAGCGTAAATGTTTTGTACTTTTTTATCGCCGTAGAATGATGGAGAATCCCCTCTGAGGTATTTATGTATATATTTAAATACTTGGAATCCTCGTATATATATATATATATATATATATATATATATATATATATATTATATATATATATATATATATATATATTCTCCTTATGGGTGAAGCCCACTTCAAACTCTAGCCAACGGCCCCAAACGTAGCCAGACCGGGTCTGACTGCAGAACTATAAATATATATATACATACTCACACACACACAATACTCTATATATTTATATAGACAGTATTTTTTAAAATTAGTGAATGAAATTCGATAAAATTGATACCTACTTCATTTTTCCACCAATCCCTTCCAACTTTGGTCCAAATCAAATAGGCGGTTTTTACTATATAGGTTTATAATTGACAAATGTAAGAGAAAAAAGTATACGTAATTCAGTAATATTTATATGACATAATTTTTCACTAATCCCCCAATGTTTCTAATTTTAAGCTAAATCGATCAAGCCATTTTTCAACAATAGCTATACTAAGAAAATTCATTAATGCGTGCCTAAGTAAAAATAGTGGATGTAATGTAATGGAGTTGATATGTGCCCATCTAGATACCAGTTCACACAATGTGTGAGAAATTTAATGAAGATACAATCAGAATCAGATGAACGGTAGTATGTGATATTCTCCACAAGTAAATGTTAACTACAGGCAGACAGACTAATGAGTAGATACGAAACCAAACTTATTCCTTTCAATCTAAAAAATGAATGTATGAATGAATAGAAATGTAAGAGATTTTTAATCATTGTGCTAATTTTGGTTATTTTTATTTATTGTTAATTATCAATAACAGAAAAGCCCTATTTAGCTTAATTTTGAATAGTCAATTTAAAATTCTGAATGATTCATTTCTCAGTTACAGATCAGCAAAATTATTCCTTTATTTGAACATATAATAACTTAAGAATTATAATACATTATACGTTTTCCTAAGATAAGTGTCCAATGGGTCAATCAGGCTGATCATATCCAAATTGTTGTATGGGAGGTAAGACAGAAAATATCCTAAGGGAGGAATTTTCGATATTGAATGAGAGAGGGTCAGAGTTTGCGAGAGAAGATAGGAGAGTCGCAATAATAAAAAATATTATACATATAGATCACGAGATCCTCATACATATCCTTTTTAAGGATTCGCTGAGGGTTAGCCGTTTTTTTTTTGTGACGAATACGTCATTTATTTTTGGGTTTATGTTTATGTTTGTTATGCACCTTATAATATAACTGTAAAGTAGGCGACTTTACATTTTTATTTTTTGATGGATTCTTCGTAATATTTTTCCTCAAGTTGCATTTCTAATCCTCTAGTTCAAAGGCTTGCTACCTACAAATGACGTAAACGACAAAACGAAATTGAAAATAAACTCGAGTTTTCTTTTTTTTTTTTGTGATTTCTTTTTTAATTTTTATAAAGATGATTATATTGCTAAAAGGATGATCATTCATATATTTATTTATACCGGTAGGGCAATTTCACTAATGGGTATTGTAATTGTTTCCCCATTAGTGACCTTGGCGTCTTCATTACTCATGAATGATGGTGACAACAAAAAATAAAAGTGATGGTATTTTCCTTGTAAATAAAATTATATATTTTAAATTTGCTTATTTTTTCATCTGATGAAATAATGAAAAAAAAAGTGTTAAAAAACAAGTAAACATGAGCATTATTTACCTATGAAAAAGTATTGAGAAAAAACAAATTATTCGAAAAATATATTTACTAACTCAATGTAAAGTTATTTCCAAGAAGAATGTTTTCAAACATACGCCTTCACAATAATAAAAATAATTCATCTGAATGAAAATTATTTTTCATAGTATAAAAAAAAAATCAGTTTATACCCTCGGGATTTTAAGGAAAATAGAATTAAATAAGTGTATGAAACCAATTTTATATACAAAGGAATGTTTGTGACCAATTTACGTTTCAGCCACTTTTCAAGGATTTACAAATAGCAGGTAGGAAGAAACACTTTCTACAAGGGCAGAGGAATGAAGTTGGATGGACGAATAAGAATTATTTTATATTTGACGTATATGTAATGTTTAATGAATGGTAGGAATAAATCGTAAAAAAAATATTATAGTATTCTATAATTCTTAAGAACAAATCGATTTGTATATTGATTAATAATATAATAATAACATGTAACTTTGTTCTTGTATATAAAATAATAAATTCTTTGATAATAAATTTTTATCTTCTTTTTCACAATGATATAATATGATATACTATGATATACTAAATATGATATACATATATATATATAGTAAGGGTCAGTATTGCGATCATGAAAATTTTCGAATATGAGTTTTCAACGGAAATACATGTTTTGAGGTCCGTCAGTCCAAATAACCTAGTCCCGCAAAATGGTCTGTGTGTGTCAAAAACGAAAAGTCGTATGAAAGTGAAATCACATATTTAAGGTTTGTATATATATATACCTGAGATGTCACAGCAATTTTTCGTCAAAATCGGCTAACCGGAAGTGGCATAATCGATGTTACACATTTTTAGAATTTTCTCGAAAACGGTTCTAACGATTTTGTTCAAACTCAGTTAATCGGTGTATTATTAAGCAGTTTTTAGTACAATGTAGTTTTTTTTTCTTGATTGATGTTCTCTAAGAGAGCTCAAATGGCTAATTTTCGATATTAGCTTCCTCTAAAGTATCTTTAATTTTTTTATTTGAAATAATTAACCATTTCACATTAATCTTTGATATAAAAAATAGTTAAATATAAAATATGAAAGAATTTGACAATTAACTAAAGCATAATGAAGGTTGTAATGAAGAAACCAAAGGAATACGACAGCGCCCGAGCTCACCCAAGCTCGCCCGATAGATTAGAACATGCTTCCATACATAACATGAGCTTAATATAATACGGACTCCGACAATATTATTTACATATACATATGCGGTTTTCATAAATATTATCGTTTGTATTAATAAATATTTAAGTGTTTAGATTATAGTGATACAAAGATTAAAATTTGTATATACAGGGTGTTTCGTAATTGCACGCCACTGTATTAGGTATGTGTTCACTAACACAGAATGTTTATTCTGCGGCAGTTGCCACGCAAGAAGAGCTAAGAAATCGGATCGTGGAAGCCGCAGTAACTATCAAGCCCTATTCTGATGGTATACGAAGAGCCAGAGAAGCATGGATTCGTCGTACTAAATATTGCATTCAACGAAACGGAGGCCCCTTTGAACAGTTACTCTAAACGCTATAATAATAATAAATAAATAGTCATAATAAATAATAAATCTTTACCCTTTGAGGTCTGTTTAATAAATGAGTTTGAGATATTTGGTACTATGAACTTTTTGGTTAATTTTGTGTTATTGAACACATACCTACAATAGTGCCGTACAATTACGAAACACCCTGTATAATGCTATTTAAACAAATAAAAATACCCACAATGAAATGTAAATAAATATAAGCGTCTATAATTTTTACTTTCACTTTCCCTTTGTCTGAATATACTTCGTCGTGTGATGCACGCACCAGATCTTTTTTCTTTTTCCAAAAAATTTAGTCCTGTTAATGATGAGATTCTTTCCTCAATACTCCATGATCTGTCCTCATCCGTTGGAAAATACTACAATTTCTTTTTATTCAATTTAGAAGACTTGGAATTGTAAAATTATGTTATTCTCATCCTTGTCCACAGAGATCCTTAAAATCCAAATTATTTATAATGTTTGATAAAATCAATCAATCTTCACATGTTTTTTCCTAGTTGTCAGTAGTTCAACAATTCTCAGAAAAAAAATCTAACCGGCTTCACGATAAAAAAATCCAACCTTGAAAGTGTCAGAGAGAAGGAACCTAGTTTCAGTTTGATTTGAAGGTCCCTCACCTCGCGAGGAACCCTGACTCACGCGTGGGTAGTGAATTAGCTTTTTTTATGTTTTTAGTTTAACGCTTAATTTAAACTAAAACCTTTTAAAATTCAAATCAGTGAAGGAACCGTGGAAACAATGGCATTGACCTAAATCATTTTATTTAATTTTATATTTAGTTAAAGGTACATATAGATACTATGTTCTCAATCAATCATGATTAATAATAATATGTATTGACATAAAATAATAAAATTATTTTAATAGTTCAATTTAATATAGATAAAGAAAATATTTTTCACACACAAACAAGCCCACGTAAACACAAATAGCGCATTCGAACCGTGATATCGAAATCGTGAATTGACGTATCGAAAAAAAAAATGTCGAGATATTTATTGTTTTAAAATAATAGATATCTAAAAGTATCTATGTCGTTATTTTTTTGGTTGATTAAAGTTCGTGGATGTTCAATTGGATCATGTTTTTAATAAGAATGAAATATTCTTACGAAATTATGAAATGAGGTATGTTCTTAACTTTGTATAATTTAGGTTTATTATTTTAAATCCCATCAAATCACCTTTACCCTCCGTCGTAAACCTATGACGTCTTGTCCTACAGTAACTTTCAATAATACTCCACTTATTCCTGTTGAGAAAATCCGCTACTTAGGACTCCATTTGGATAAACGTCTTACTTGGAATCCTCATACTAGACTGAAACGACAAGAAACTGCTCGACGTTTCCGACTGCTCCAACACATACTAGACAAACTCTCCAAACTTTCTATTAATTACAAAAGACTTATCTACATAACTATAATAAGACCAATATGGACATACGGAGTTGAGCTTTGGGGCTCCACCAAACCATCGAATTCCTATCGTATCCAATCCTTACAATCCAAAATCCTCCGTAAAATCCTCAATGCTCCATACTTTGTTACAAATAAAACCATTCATAAAGATCTTAATGTACCATATGTCGCTGATTTAGCTCGAGCCAGATATCTATCCTTTCATGATAAACTTCAGTCCCATCCAAATCCGCTTGTTTCCACTCTTGCTTCTTTCTCGATTCCTGATAATCCTCCTAGGCGTCTGAAAAGGAGATGGCCTCGTGATCTTCTTACTTAAAATTATTTAGAGTGTGCTACTCTTCAAGCCTGTACATGCCATTATTTATATTTGCGCATATTTACTTGTTGTATTTGTATACAGTTGTAAATTCCATTAAATAAACAAAAAAAAAAAAAAAAAATATTTTAAATAATGAACCATTGTAATTGCCCAAAAAATTTAACCCTCCCCCTCATAATTTGAGGTTTTACGTTTCATGATACATGGAATTCGAAAATCGAATAACAATTTTTTTTTGTCCGTCCGACGTCCGCGTCTTTTCTCCGAGACTGCTGCAACGATTTTTTCAAATTTGGAATCAAAGTCATTTCAATCAAAGGTCTTTTGGAATCAAAGGTCATCCAAGGATGATTCTCCTACATCGACATTACTATCCGCCCTTTCCTTCCAAAATGGTGGCCGAAAAACCTGTGTTGGTATAGACTGTAGCGCCTCAACTAATTACAAATTTCAATAACTTGTCTAATGCACTTCAACGGAAAGAATGGGTAGTAAAATTAGATTTACGAATAACTCCAGAAGTAGGCACTTTTGATTTCGTATGTGGTTATTTAAAAGTTTACGATTTTTACTATAAAAAAATCGTTGAAATCGGACAATTTGGAGCAATGATATAGTATTTTTTATATGATATTGTTATAAAACATATTACTACATATTTTATGATAAAGTAGTATGTTTTATATCTTCTACTGCAAAGCTTATATCTTTTGTTTTGTTTTTAATTTTTTGAAAGTTTTACACGAATTGTAGCAATGTTGTATTTTTTCGAAAACAAATTATGAATGATAAAAAAAAATTATGTAGGCAGATGTTAGCAATCCCTTTTTATTTATTTTCCTTAATGTAACATCGAAAGTAATGTTAATTTTCATGTTAAATTGTTTGAAAATAATAAACCATTGTGTAATAATTTACATGAATGAAGGAGCGTTTTTCATTTGGCATGAATAATTACATAAAATTGTATTATTTTTATCTGTATTTTAAGAATAGTGAATGTTTTTTAGATTCCAGTTAATTAGCAGTTTTGTCATTTCTTAACAAAGATTTTTTAATTGCATAAATTTAGAACCGCTTTCTGTTTTTAATTTAAATAATTCATTTTTAAACAAACCTACTAAACATAACTTCTATAAATTTATATTTTAGGGAAATCGTAATTTTTAATTGTATTTCCAACTTCTCTCTTTTACGAATCATTATCTTTATATTGATAGTTATGAAGACATACATTTTTTTTAAAGAAGGTTCTGAAGTAAGTCATACTTAAAAAAAAATAAAAGAATAATTTACTTTGTAAATAACATAGAAATCATCTGATTGCTGAAAGTTGAGTCACGAACTTCACGGGAACGTGTCTTGGAAATTCTTAAGATGTGATTCATCCAGGTTTTAATTTTTTTTTTTTACTTTTATCGATACTTTGTATGTTTTTGTGAGTTCAAACACATTTAAGTTATTATTTAACAGTTTATTTATTAATCTCCCTAGATATACATTGATTATTGTTTTCTTTCTGAGAAATCATTTAATGTCCGTTTAATTTGGTGATTTTAAATGCTGAAACCATTTTCAACCTATATCTTTTAAATTTTTGAAATCAAGTATTTAAATCTAATTAACCATTTATTCATGAATTTTTATTATAAGAGAATATAAATTGTTCCACAGTAAATTTACGAACACTGATAATTTTCAAAGTCACACAATAGAGTAAATTCATCTATTCTTTTATAGCATATATAATAAATGTTTATATTATGTTGAAAGTTGTGGTTTTGGATAAATAGAGATGAATATATATATAATAAATAAATTGGAAATATGTAATAAATAGTGATGAATGCATCAATTTTAATACATAAAAAAAAATATAACCAAAGAAAATAAAAAATAAAGTAATTACATAATAAACAGAACAGGTGCCTTAATTAAAAAACACGATTAATATTAATAATATTCTGAAATATAGCATTAATTCATTATAACAAATAAAATTTCCTATAATTTCTTCATTTGACAACACAAATAGAAATTATTTTTTGAAAAAAAATAAACGAGGAGTTACTATTCAGTTACGGCTTTAGCAGGAACTATTTTTCTATTGTTAATAAAATTTCATGACTTCATAAAACGTGTTTCTAGGGGGCGGGAGAAGGGAAGGAGAGCTTCTTACTCCGAATATAAAATAAAATATTTTATGATTTGAAAAGTTCATATATGTTCATTTGAGCGATTAAAGCTAAATACTTAAACAATCACAATAAATTCTATTTTTCAATTTTGATTGATAAACAGCTACTAAATGTAAGCATGTGCCAAAAAAATATAAGAAATTTATTTCAAAATGTATTATTTATTCTTCCAGTAATTACAGTTTTATTTTTATTTGTTTGCCGCCAAGGAGCACTTAGACGTCATTTCAAGTATGTAGCTTTTTAAAATCTTAAATATAGAGATTATTCTAATATTTAAATAATACAGTAATTATACTGTAATTTTAAAAATAAAAAGGCCTTCCAAAAAAAATAAAATAATTGTGTGCTTTAGACCTCACGATAGAAGTGAAAACATCAACAACGCGAGATTAATAATATGAAATATAAATTATAAATAATAGTACATTATAAAGAGGATGAAATGCTGAACATTCCTTCGCTTACAGTATGCAGGTCCGATTTTTAGTTTCTGAGATATTTTAATCCATATCTTCCATATCGTTATCGTTTAGTTTTCAATACTATTTTTCTCCTTTTTGACTCTCAAACACAGCTTCAAGTTAAGATATAATTTTGAATAATAGCTCATTACAAAGGGGATGAAATGAACATTACTTTCGCTAACGATATGGAGGTTCGATTGTTAGTTTTTGAGATATTTTAATCTAAATGAAAAAATACCCGAGCGTTGGAAATCTGTCGACTCAATCTAATGCACTCTCCACAAAAAAGTGCAAAAGTTCTTATTTATAAAAAAAATCCATTACTGCTTCAGACGAAATAACAATAAATTCATATCCTTCAATTCAAAGAAGATTAAAGATAATTTGTATTGGAATTGAAGTAATTTCAAAATTTTAATTTGCAAGCTATTAGACTTATAACTAACTATCTTACTATCTTACTATCTTACTAGTCCGATAGTTCGCAAACCATCTTACAAGTCAAATAGTTGATGTAGTCAAGTCTACCAAAGTGGCTGCTTTATGATAGCTTTCTGTAAGACAAGATTCGATATAATCGCAAAAAATAGAAATAAAAATTGAATTTTAAATCGTTAAAATAAATTATGAATCCGCTTATGATGTTGCTCTTTGTCCAAAATTAAATATATAAACCACATAAATAGTATCGTATATTTTAAAATAAGCTCATGAATCATAATAAGCAACTTGCCAAAACAAATCCACTTACCCATCTTCTTGCCAATCTTGCGGCCGCGGAGCAATAGAGCTAGGACGTAGACCTCTAACGAACTGACCATGGCATCTTGCCTGAAGAGATTCCCTCCACCGACTTTCTCCCCTGCCTGACTAGCTTCGGAACTACCGGTTAAAGGTCATTACTCCACGATTTTTACCACGCCTCTCGCTTTCATTAGAGGTATGACATATATTGATCAATAGTGTAGCTTGGATTTGGAGGTAGAGGATGAGCATGAGAACACAACCATCATTTGTGGCAGTACCCACATTAACAAAAAAAGAAGAGAAGCACTACAACCCATGGAGGCTCTTGGGGTTCAGAACTTTGTAAGGGAGTTCTGTTTATCAGCCAAAGCACACGCAAATCTAGTGGGACAAAAGTTCAGAAATGAAGACTGAAATTATGATATGAAATGAGTTAATACAATTAGCTAAGATGTTAATTATTATGAAAATGCTTAAACAACACAAAGATAATAATAATAAGGCAGTCTAATCTATAAATATAAAAATGAATGTATGTCTGTCTGTCCGTCTGTTTGTCCTTAGTGCATTACTAAACAATTCGACCGATCGCTATGAAACTTTGGGAAGTTGTTCCGTACACTCCTGGGAAGGTTTCTGACATAGTACTTCTGTCTTACGATAATTTTATATATGTAAAAAAAATAAAAATGTAAATGTTTTTCTGTTCAAAGCTGCAAAAAAATGTGTCGCTTAAACTGTAGCGTCACAACGGCTTTACCGATTTTAACGAAAATTTAAACTACTAAAGTCTTCCCCTTGAAACCCTTTTAATTTATGTGTATAACATACTTTCCCGAAAACAAGCTGCAAAATGTTACGATGAATTCAATATTCTATTTACCGATAACTAAAAAAGTACACAATTTTTGACTGATAATACCCACATTTATTTAAAAGATTCCTGATTTGCCGACAAAATAAAAAAAAAATCATCGAAATCGAACGGTTCGTTGCGCAGTTATAGATTTTTAAACATTTACTGCTTTTTCTTCAGAAAAGGCCGTTTCCTTTTGCTTCCTCACTACCGAAGGTTGGCAAGCATTGTTTTGATTTTGGTTTTTAATTGATTAATCGAAAATTTTATAATTTCTACTGGAATGTTCAATTTGAATTCTGAGAAAAAAAAAAATCATAGAATCATTTTACGGACAAATTTGTTTTCCAACTTTTTAAAAATGACAGATGTCCTTTGCTACTAATCTACTCATATGTGCTTTCTATTTTCTTTCTTTTTCATTTTGCCAGCCTAAGCCACAGCAGCGCGTGGCCGGGTAAAGCTAGTATATAACTAAATAATACCTTTTCAACTCGGTCCACAACTTTCCTAACGTTCTTACTGAATCTTCTGTATCAAATTCTTCAACTGCTTGGCCCAAAGTCGGATCATTATCATTATTGATAATAATTTTTAAAAATATATTAATTTAAGAAGCTAAATATTAATCAGCATTCATTGAATATAAATATTATTAAATATAGATATGTTGTTGAATTGGTATTACTAAGCAAAGACATGAAAACCATAAAACTAAATACAAAACCTTTGATAAAAGTCGGTAAAGACCTGGGGCTTGAAACAGATACTAACAAGACAAAATATACCGTTACCAGCAAAAACGATGTCATAGATATAGATGGTAGACGTTTCAATAGACGTTTCAACATGTATTTAGAATCAACGATAATTTAATAAATCTGATGAGCACAACATACAACTTTCACTTACCCCCTAATTTGAATAGAAATTATTTTCTGGCAATGGATTACTATAAATTTTTTGAAGTGCATTTTAAATGGAGCTAAAGCCTAAAGCTTACAGATAACAAATCACTAAGACCATTAAAATATGACTAAATGACTAACTCCTATTTCAACATTTTCGAGTAATATCATTTTAGTGATATTTCTAGCTGGAAAACTTATTTATACACTGATAGTGAGTAAGTTGATTTCAGAGTAGGTGAATGAAGTGTTGAAATTATATAACTATAGATAATGGTATAAATTTTCCCATTAGAAACGTCAATAAAATTAATAATAAAAAAATGTTCAAATTGGAGTTGGAGTCATTCTGTCAAGTGAAAGGCTCATATATGCCTTGAGAGATTTGAAAGTACATCTGAATATTTAACCTATAAATGATTATGGATTGTTTGACTATTAGTTATTAAACTGGTAATGTTTACTAAAATGAAATTACGAAATTTCCATTGCCTGCCATAGATATGTAGGTAAAAAGTTGTCACGTGTGGATAATATTGGGATTTCACAAAGGAAAAAATCATCAAATTATTCACTAATTTAATTTTCTAAAAGGTTACGTTTTTACGAAATAAACGGCCAATTATTTAAATATAAAATCAGATCTAGAGTTTAAACTACATTAAATGTATTTAAGGTTATAAACATATCCATCAAATATTTTTATATTTCACTTCTTCTTTCACACAAGTACAACGAAATAGTATTTTAAACAATGTTACTGTCTTGATTCGGTGGATTTTAAATACTTTTTTCAAACTTAAAAAAAAATTATAAAGTTTATATTTAGTAAGAAAATTTCATTCAATTTCCTTGAAAACATGTTATTAACGTTAAATAATGTTAATTTTCACAAATTATTATCTCTATTTTTTTGATACTTTCCGCTACCTTCTACAACTTTATTTATTTTATATTATTTTTTCTAAAATTCTCCGCTTTACCGTTGTATATATATATATATATATATATATATATATATATAATTATATATATATATATATATATATATATTATATATATATATATATATATATATATATATATATATATATATATATATATATATATATATATCGTTATATATGATATGTATACCTTCTGACGAAGATTCATTTTTGAACTCGATAAGCATTATTTTTTTTTTACCATTGTTCAATTATCAAATTCTTTCAAAAGTTATATTTAGTATTTTTTCTTAACTCCTAACAATGAGAGATAGTTATTTGCTTAAAATAAACCAAATTAAAGGTATTTTAGAGGAAGATGTATTAAACATTTGGCATCGTCCTTTGTTCATGTTTCTAACAAGGTGACAAAAATATGGTAAAGACTTAGCTAATATGTAATATCACTTACACTGATTAATACATTGCTTTACCGAGTTTAATAAAAAATCGTTAGAGCCGTGCTAGATCGATGAAAAGTGCCACTTCCAGTTTACCGATTTTGAAGAAAAAATTGCTGTCACTGCCTAAATAACCTTAAATACGCAATTCGAGTGTACACACAGACAAACAGGCTTTTTTACGAGACTCGGTTACTTGGAGTGACGCACCTCAAAATATGTATTTCCGTTAAAAAATCATATTCGAAAATTTTAACAATCGCATACTGTCCTTTACTTAAAATTTTAATGAATTATACAAAAAAAAACTTAAGTTTTAGACAAAAAATGGTTTACGAATCATTCAATGACTTGTTTAAACAACTATACTGTTAGTCTGGAATAGGAGAAAATATTTTACTGTCAACTTCTAGACTTCTGTGCGGGCGATTATATTCGCACTGTGCGACAGTTGTACAAGGATGAGTTCATATAAAGTATTAATTCCTTCAAGTTTCTAAAGATAACAAGTGCCTATGATTTTTTACTATAAATAGCTATTTATTGTAATTTTTATTCGGTTATACTTGCCGATTTCAATAGATGCACAAGCATTTGTAGTTTCATTAATAGTTGAAAAAATATATGTCTTGTAAAGATTAACTAAACACAATTTTAAAGGTAATCTAAAAAAACATTGAAATTTGGATCCTCTACAAAACATGGTTTGTATTAATGTATTTCTTCCACGTGAGATAAAGTATTTTTTCGTTGATCTAACTTAAGTTGTTGATTTTATAAGTGTATTCTGTGATTATAACGCGGAATATTTAACAAATCTTTTATTTTTATCCATATTTTATATAACTAATAGCTATATGGTGTTTATGTTTGTTACAGACGACTCATATCCTGGAACAGACCATTACCAAAACAAAATGCGCCAGAGGAGTAACCTTGGTAATCATCTCTAATGGATGGTCAATTATAACAAAAAATTAATAGTTTGGTCGTGCAAAGTGATAATCTCCTTTCAAATTACCACCATTATGTCTACCTTATGTTTATCCAGACGCAAAATATTCTACTGAGTTATCAACTGGAGTAGTACATCCTGGATTTATTCTATTACGCACGCCAATACGATTTTATGATTCATTCATGTGCATTCTTTCTTTTTTATGTGAAGATTTGATCACATTTCCCATGGAAAATCCTCAAACCTTCAAATAAAAATAAAAATGTGTAATTTTAAGTGATCTTTCGGATGATATTATATGTAACTGCTATGCAAATTTATATTATTAAAATATAGCAAAGATAAATAAAACAAGAATTTTTTTTTCTTGAATATAGTGGATGTAATTAATTACAAGGCCTGAATGCATATACATGTATAGAATAGAAAAGGCAACTTCACGATGGAGCTTGATAATAATAAATGTGTACGGAAAAGTATATATTATTTCTGGCCATGAGACGCATCAATAAATAATTATGATGTAGAGATGGTTGACCGTGATATAATATGAGAAGGAGTTGATCGGTGGGTGCGATCAATGAAATAATAAATTATACAAATAGTATTATTTAATTTTTGCCGACGTTTCGACCCACTTTGCAGGTTTTCATCAGGGCTACTAAAGATCCAAAAAATGGTGAAAATAAAATAAATGAATATAAGTAGATATAAAATAATAAGAAGTTGTCTGATAATAAGATATCAGAGATATCGTGGGTGACAATGTAGTTAAAATATCAAGTAGTAAATATATAGAAGATACAAACAAAAATGGAAAATAAGTATGAATAAAAATAGAAAACAAAGGAGAATATAGCATGTAAGTTAAAAGTAAACAGATTGCGAAAAAAGATAAGGAATGAGTGTATAAAAAATTAATAAAGATTACATTTGATAACTGTAGGTTAACAGATAAAGGGACTAAAGGTTAAGAAATAAAGAAATTGGAAAATTAATAGGATTTCATAGCACAACTATCCTTCAACTATACAACTTATTATAATCTTCATACAGCCTACTATTCCATTACCGCTTTAAAAAAAAACTGAATTTCAATTGTCATCTATATATAGTACAACTTGTTTTTGTTTCTTTATCATCATAACCTTGTTTTACATTTATACTTACATTCTAAATTTCTCTTCTTAAATTTTTTTTTCTTATAGAGTTATTTATACTTAATAATCTATCCTAATGATATTACAACTAATGTTATCCTATTAATCTTTCAATTTATTTATTTCTTAACGAAAATTTCTTTGTTTCTTAACCTTTAGTCCCGTTATCTGTTTACCTACAGTTATCATATGTAACCTCCACTAGCTTGTTATCCACTGATATCTTATTATTATGTTATCTTATTTTTATTTTAGCTTTAATATATCAATACTTATTCAATTTTCAATATCTTTATTCTTTAACATTCATTTTCTTTATCTGTTAACCTAAAATTATCAAATGTAATCTTTATTAGTTTGTTATAAACTCATTCCTTATCTTTTATCGCAATCTGTTTACTTTTAACTTACATGCTATATTCTCCTTTGTTTTCTACTTTTATTCATACTTATTTTCCATTTTTGTTTGTATCTTCTATATATATATATACTTCTTGATATTTTAACTACATTGTTGTACTATATCTCTGATATCATCTTATTATCGGACAACTTCTTCTTATTTTTTATCTACTTATATTCATTTATTTTATTTTCACCATGTTTTGTATCTTTTGTAGCCCTGATGAAGACTTGCAAAGTGGGTTGAAACGTCGTCAAAAAATAAATAATACTATTTGTATAATTTAGTATTTATTTGACCGCTCCCCTCCACCCGATCAACTCCTTCTCAATAAATAATTATGTTCATAAAAAATATGTAAAATAAACAAAATGATAAATAAAATAAGAAAAATTAATCATTTTAACAAAAAGTCTTAATTATAAAGAGATTAAGATAATAACATCTCTTATTAAAAAGAAAAATGTTTAAATAAATATTTATAATTGCACAATAAAAAAAAGTCCTAATTTATTTACAAAAACGTAGATGGAAGAAAAATAAATCGAGAAATATGTTCTAGGTTAGTAAAACTGAATTTTTGATGATAAATAAATTGCAATAAATAAAGTAAAATCTTGAAGAAAAGAATTATAACAATTTTAATAGTTCAGTTTTAGGAGATGGCAAAAAGGAAATAAAGTGATTAAGCCATAATGGGATAAAACGACAAAAGCAATCTATGAAAGATTAATTTCGCTTGAATTATTCCCATCCTCGCATATCGGGCGCTAATCATCCACGTGTTATGCGCCTAAAAGATCGAAACAACCATCACCGTAAATATTTACCGTATCAGATATCGGCAGATATTTTCCACCCCGTCGCGATCCATAATATATGGAGCGAGATGGTTGAACCTGGTTGCTGATGACCTCGTTTCCTTATGTAGGAACACCTACCTCCATATTTAGGATTATATTAATCCCTTCCCAAAGTTTTGCTATATACTCTTCCATCGTATGATTTTTACCATATAAATATTTTACCATAACTGAAACAATAAATAAAAATTCATCTCATTTAGAGTTGTTAAAAAATATTTTTGTTCAATAAGATGTGAAAATGAAAATTAAACTAATCGTCTAAACATCAAAATGAAAAGAAAAACGTCAAATTACAATTGTTAATTATAAAAAACTAAATACTTAATAAAATAAATGTTAATACAATAAGGTTAGAAATGTTTATGATGTAGAGATTGACTCTATTTGTATGGGACTCTTCACCTAATAACGATTACATAAATATTTACTTAATGAAACTAATCTGGACTATTCAATCCAAAATTTAAAGATTTGTATCAGCTCCCAGTTTCGTAAACATACGAACCTTACTCCCGATTTCATATTAAAATACACGTACACAAAATACGACATGCCCATCAGGAGATGATTGAAAAGGAACTGGATGAGAGATCTCCTATTATCCCTGATTTTCCTAATTCAAGGAATAAACAATGACCAGGTAGCTGCTGTGTGCTATCCTCATGCCTAAAATCTCAACCATTCAATTTGACAACAAAACTTCTGATTTTTGACTATTTTTATAAGATTATAAGATTTATATTATAAGATCTATATTATAAGATTTTTAACTATTTAATTTTATTCTTAATGTTCCACTAAATTAAAAAATACGAAATATATGTATTACTTTAGATCAATGTTAACTAAATTAAATATGTAGAGGTTTCCTGAAGGGAAGGAGCCCACTCAACTTAACCTCCTTGCTTTCATACCATGAAATATTGAATGTCCAATTTCTAGAAGCACTTTTTTATTGGTCTCTCTCCTCCATGACCCTAAATAGAATTTTATAATTCACTCCGACGTGCACTTCTCCATTTTTACGGGGTGTTCTTTTTATCCTCTTCAATGATAAAGTTCAACAGCATCGGCGAGAGTCTACTTCACAAACCAATTCGAGCTTTAAAGGTTCAGATATTATTTCTTGTATCAGTTGTAGATATCACCTTCGTAGATATCACCAATTTTCTTGGAACTTACAGCTCACAGTCACAGTCTTCCGAACATAGATTGGATTAGGAATCATAGGCTGTTTCGAAATCAACAGTAGCATATTATGAGCTACTTCACATAGTTTTTCGAGCTGTTTCGTACTTTTTCCTCTTTCCATTAATTTTGGTGGTTGCCTATTTTAAGGATTTATCGCGTTCACCCGAATATTGGTCATTATGTTGTAGACAACAGCAAGGAGTGCTATGGGTTACGAGATTTTACAATCTTTACTATTTGTACGTACTACGCCAATTGAAAGAATGTTTAAAAATATTGAAAGGAAAGATAGGCAGGGATAAAGTAGGCTTGTTAAGGCGGCCAAAGATCTACAAGATCTGTAATGCTAATATATATATTTAAAAATGAAAATAATAAAAGGCTTAGTGAACTCGAAGACTCGAAGTATACTGCCTGTGTATTTTCATTCACCACCTGTCGTCCAAACTCAATCCGGCCAGATCAGTCTTAACGCAATCTCCCCATCTTCACTACGGTACACCACGCTTATCAGTCGGTACATCCCATATTAATCTTTTTCATGTTCTTTCATTTCTATACTTTACAATTTCACATATCAATTTTATTCGCCATATTCAAATCAGTTACATTTACTGGTTACTCTTCTTCGGTTCGAATATTCTACACAATCTTTTATTATCAAAAGCCTTAAGATCTTTCTCATCCCATAAACGGCAACGCTTTGCATCCATTATCAACCGTAGGAAGGATAATGTTTTTTTAAACTCTAATTTTTACATTTAGGTACAATTGTTTTTTTTTCTAATTATCGCTTACTCTAAATACCTGAACACCTCAATATGTTGAAACGTACTCCCATCTATCGTTTTGGTTACTAACGATATATTTCGTTTTTTTCAGTATCTATTTCAATCCCATCTATTACCGGCTTTTCAACGTTATTGTATTTAGTTTTATGATTTTCATGTCTTTGCTTAATAGTACCGATTCAACGGCAAATATTTAATAATATTTATTTCGATGAATGCAGATTAATGTTTAGCTTCTTAAATTAATATATTTTTTTGAAATTATTATCAATAATGATAATGATCCGGCGTTGGGCAAGCAGTTGGGGAACATGATGCAGACGATTCAGTAAAAACCTTAGGAAAGTTGTGGACTTGAAAACATGATGGGCGATCCATCATACCTTACGCGACCTCCTCTACTTCTACGGAGCAGTCTTGTCCCCGATATGGACCACTCAAGACCAGCTGATAGCGACTCAAGCCCTAAGTCAACCTGATATCTAGCAGTGGTCTTGTGATGTATTGAATGTCAACAGGAATTAAGACTTCTGAAGTACCTTTTGCTTGATTCCATTTGACGATACTTAGAAATTTGTCTATATTCCTGCATGTTAATAAATTCCATTGTAAAAGTTTATAAGAAAATATTTACTTTTTTATTAAATCTTCGATTTTTCAAGAGTATTTTTAATTAATTATTAAAATTCATTAGTTCAAGGAAATAACTTAAACCCTTTCACCTCCTCTCGATGCTTCACTTCATTTTTATTTGTTTCGACAATGTCTCAGGCCAACTTCGCACATTTCCATTAGCTTTTCGATGATTCAAGTAATATTCAGATTTATATTCTAAAATTTTTTTTAAGATATAATCGGTTTCGATATATGTTTTATTCGGAAATTATTTCAAGAATAACTCACTAAATTTTTAATCGTTAGTAGTTCGAAGTGATTTAAAAAAAAAAAAAAAAAAGATTTTTCCAAATATCCATTTATGTTAGAGGAGAATAACGAATATAAAATGTCTTTTATTTAATTTGGTATATATATATTACCTTTTTCCCTTTATTTATTTTTTATTATAACTGTTTTATTTATTTATTTTTTCATTAAACTTATCATCTAAATATTTTAATAATAATATTTTATGGATAAGGCGCTGATGACCTAGATGTTTTGCGCCCATAACTTCAAAACAACCAACCAACGAATACAAAGTAATTCATTAGTCTCATTCTCACAACTCTCATCTATATCTATTTTTTTTTCGTTTTTCAAGGCTGAGAAGTTCTAAGTATAAAATTAAAAATTGGGATGGAATTATTATTACTGGTCTAAGGTCCTGTCATAGGTGGAACAGGTTTTATTAAGATCAGGTCAATGCCAAACGGTTGTTGGACCTGGTTTTGGTTTCGACGGAACACAGACATCGCGTTACAGATATTCAGAATGATAAATTAGTTTTTATTATTTGGAGGTTGTGTTATTTTACAAATTTATTTTATTTCACCGCTATTTAATATTACTTTTGGTTTTTTTTATCTAAGCATAGCTCTGAAGTGCTCATGATTGTCCTTCTGTAATTACACTGTTCTGCATCAAAATAGCCTGATTTAACAGATTTTTTTTATTATGTTTTGAGGTATGCTTAACACAAATCCAAAGGCAGAAAATCTTTATGGGGCACAATTTCATTCCATAAGTCAAAAAATGAGGGGTTTCTTTTCGAAATTTTGATTTTTTTTTTATCACTGAAAACCTAAACGAAAAATGAAAAAAAAATTTAGATTTTAAAGCTACTACAATATCTTACAACGTGAACAAATTCCGAGAGCTCAAGAATTAGACTTCAAAGATTTTTTCGGCCACATATCCTCGTTCTACTTAAAGACCTTGAATTTGAAGAAAAATTAAATAAAACTGAAAAAAGAGTTTTGATGCCTTTGAAAACGTGTTTGAACAATATTAGGGAAACAAAAGAATCACAAATTATAAAGAGCTAAAAGAAGAAGAGGTATAGCAGTAAGAAAAAAACATGCTATTTCTGTTTTTTTTTAACGATCTCCATTTTATCAAAAATGGTGCCTGATGAAATATTTTTGACTTCATATTCCAACTCAACGCATATAAAAACTAGAAAAAAATTCTCAAGGAAGAAGAAAACAATTTGTTTGTAGAACAGTGTTATTGGCTATCAGTATATGCTCTCCTAAGGAACCATTAGAAGATTTATAAGATAGAATTTTGCCAATTTCTGTTAACCATTTATATCAAATTTCAGCTTTATTGGATAACCAGAATTGAGCTAAAATTATATTATTAAAGAGGAGCGAAACTAAAAAAGGTGTTAGGAAAATCAATAAAAAAACAACAGCTGTATAGTAAAAATGATCTGTTTAGGATTTTAAGACTTTAAATTGTTTTGTTTAGAAGGGACAAGATGTTGTTATTATTTCTATTATTAAAATAAACATTTTAATTCAGTTGGATTGAATCTAAATTAAAAAAAAATAAAACAAAAGTATATATTAATATCTATATTTTTTAACACAGAGGCGTAGAGCTCCTATTTTGACATTATCGGGTGCCAATCAAGGTGTTAATATTATAGTAGAAAAATAAAATTTTACTTTTTATATAAATTTTAAAAGGTTTTTAAAGAAAAAAATAAATAATTTAGAACCATAGCTTTTAATTTTAAATATTGGGAAAATGATTAGAAAAAAACCTTGGTAAAAAGATCTCTTAAATATTTTATTATTTAGATCTCCAATTTGTGTCTTGCTTATTGCACCTAGGCTGCATAAATTACTTGATAAATAATAGAGTCTCAAGGCAGTATTCATTAGTCTATAATGAGAGAATAAGATATAAACGATAATAGATATTCACCAATGTCATAATTTAAATCGTCCACCACATAGTCATTCGCGAATATTCCGTATTTAAATTATGATAAGTCGCTTGTTTTAATAAAGTCTTCTTCTTTTGAGGAGAAAATCATTTCATTATTTATGATATATACCTTAAAATAGAATTAAAAATAAACTAGATTTTTTCTATAAGATATTGATTTATAGATCGGAAGTAAATTGAAAAAAAAAAAAATGTCGTATTGAATTCCATATCTAAGGTCACCCTCATTCTCTGAAATATTGAAGAGATTTTTTTTTTTTTTTATACTGAACACAATCCCATTCAACCTCTAAACAATTGACAATAAACGGTCTCCATTCATTTCGACTTGAAATCCTACCAGGATATTCAAAGTAGACAGTAAAAATAAATATTTTATTACTCGCGGTACTCAGAATAAACATAAAATCAATGGGCTGGAACTCACCTGAAACAATAAGCAATAATTGAGTTTATTCCTGATACATAAAACAACATCAAGACAATAAAAATTATGTATATTGCTTAGATTTCATGCTATAAAATTTATGGACTCACTAAAAAGACTCTGAAACTACTATTCAATACTTTGACATAAGCGCCAGCTACAGTTCGATTGCAAAACAGCAACTCTTACAATGTAAGATAGTAATAAGTTAAATAGAAATAGCAGTGAGTGATAGGGCAGTAAGATAAGTAAAAAAATGACTGATCTCCATCATGTTATTGTTATTTTTAAACAATCAATGTAAACAACTCATAAATCACCTTATATTTAAAATTAGGACTTAAATGTAACTAAGTTGCAGAAGAAGATAATAGATGCGTCAATTATAATAAGTTATAATTTATACTGCTATAGCTATTGTGAAATTGGAGATATGAAAAAAAAAGATAGATTTTATGACAAAACCTAACTGAAAATAATAAAATAAATTAACTTGGAAACTTAATTTGTTACTTTGTAGCAGTGATATACTCCATTAAGAAAAATAAATTAAGGAAGCATAAATAATTAACATTCTGTCGTTTCCCCTGTCTCTAATTAAATTTTAGAAAAATTAAATTCTTTCATTTGATTTAGATTCCGGGAAATTTAACATTTATAAATTCCTTAATGTATCAACAATATAAAAATAATACTAATAAGCAGAGAATCCTATTTTTTATTTTAGGTAATTTCTTAAAGAGTAATTCATTAATTGATGTAATTCAAGGTTGTTATTATTTGAATATAACTGAAGACATATTTTTTTTTTTAATGAAAAATTTCCAATTTTAAAATTACCTAAAAATTAATTTTTCTCTAAAACTTCACTACTGAATTCCATGTTGATTCGCAAAATATTTTTAAATAAAATAGGAATATTTCATGGTTTAAAATGTCTGCCTAGGACGCCAAACAACGAGTTATCTTATGTCTATTTTTGAAATTAGTAGTGCCGTTTGATGTTTAATAAAATCAGTTTTTAATAATATAATACGATTAAATTAAACAGAAATCCTGAAAAGTAATCAATTTCATCATTTTGAAATTTAGAGTAAAAAAAATGTATGATGAAAAATAAACATATTTTAATAATGACATTTACTATTGTTTTTAAGTACTACAATTAGAACAGAAATGAATTTAGATTTTTTTCTCTTCGACATGTTTTATAAAATTATACTAATTACATCAATATATATTATAATACATATCTTATGTTTGGCGGTCCTAAACTACCTGTGTGTGCCTACCTTTCTGTCTTAAACTGTATCGATTTAGCATGTTTTGAAAGATTTCCTAAGAATACCACGTTTTTCTTGTGTAAATCTAAATATCTTAATGTGACTGGACAATGCTCAATTTTCGTCACCGGAGATGAATTCTTTAAAATGTCAACCAATTTCCAAAAAAATATCTATTCGTCAGGCAGCAGACAAATATTTTATTTTAGGTATGTTGGTAAAAATCTCACACAATGCATACATACTGATGAGTAGAATATCATGAAGAGTTGAACTAAAAAGAATGCTGTTTTTGATTAGTAAGATTTTAGATTTGATAGGGATCACTTTTCATATCGCAGAATCAAAAACGCCCCCCTAGAGCTAAAAAATTATTTTTTTCCCCTTTGTATCTTCATTCGCACCATTCGTGGATGAGATAATCAGCAATTACTTTGTTGAATTTGTAATTGGTTTTCCAGGATTGAGGAAGAATAGGACCAAGAGGCATCTCTTTATTGTTTTTTTTTTAATTTCATTAATTAGAGACAGGAGATCTCTCATCCTATCTCCTTTTTTACTATTTACTTTTACTTTACTGATTTTACTGATTACTGAATAATTATTTATTATTACTTTACTGAACGGCAGGTCCGGAAAGATCACAATTCAAATTTGACTGCCCTTGCCCCTTCCCTAGCTTCCAGCTTGCCCGTATTCCCTGGAATTTCCAGGGTATCGTTCCGACTTTTGACTTGTACCTACCCTGACCTTCCATTAATCTTATCTTTATTGCCATCAGCAACCCACGAGTAAACAATGAAATGAACGGATCATAGATGCCAATTTTCCATTCTGGTTGGGGGAGGAACGATGGATATACAAAAAATTAATAATGATAATTATCATAACAAAATACATTGTAACATAATTAAAATAACATATAGCAAAACGAAGAATATATTAACATATATACAAATAAAATGATATACATGGTAATTTTTTTTTTTAAAGGTTTGAGTCAGTGAGATGAACTATCCCATCATATTTTCTGCAGGAAATGTAATAATATATTCACGGAAAAATTAAAGAGTATTCATAAATTAATCATAAAATCTTAGGATATGTTGCCACATATTATATACATATTAATTATGTTGGAATATTAACTAAAAGTTCTGTAATAGGACACAGAGCGCGGTAAAATACTTATGTATGTACTATTCATTAGCATCTAGTTCGACTTTTCCAATTTTCTTAATTGACTTTAGTTTACATAATTATGATCTTCATAAGACCTTAACATATGCATAATTATAATTTATGTTTAATAAAATTAAATGTTTATGTGTACATTACTTTCGAGTGAGCAAATACCAACTTTTAACATCATTCCAAAATTTTTTAAGAGATTTATTTAATAAATCCCTTACTGTTCAGAACATTATTTTAATTTTTTTTTAGTTTTATTTTGGAAAATATCTAAATTAAATTTATTTGGAAAATAAATAAATTAATATTTACGTAATAAATAAGAGTATTCATTCATAAGGTTGTGTGAATATATTTCCATTTACTTCTGTAAATTTAAGCGTATTAATTTTAATAAACGTGAATACGACCGTATTCACTTGTACAAATGTAAATACAGCTGTATTCGCTTTTAAAGTGGTGAATACGGCAGTATTAATATTTACAGCTGTGAATACGTATCATCTGTATTCATATTTATTTTTATGAATATAGATGACATATATTCGTATTTATATTCAAAAGCGCCATAAATAGAAATAGTGTTCGTCTTTATATTTTTAAATATAAATATGCCCATCTCTGTTAATAATTGATTTCACTCCAATTCCTGAATTTTGAAAGTGGTTTAATATTTTCACCATCACTATTATTCCTAGATGTTTTAGGAGAAAGAAAAAAGGAAACAATATTTAAGGAAGTATCGTATAAGCAGAATGCTGAATATCAACTCATTATCGAAGCCTTCTGCCACATCCTTCATAAGAACCTTATCTACATTACTGCTGGCACAGTCGATCCTTTTCTAGCGAAATTCAAATAGATTCCTATTATTTATTCTGAATCTATATTTAAGTCTTAATTAGTTGCAAAATTATTAATTTATTATAATAAAGTTTACATTACAGATACATTACTGAATAAAAAAATAAGAATAAAATACTCTTAAAAACAAATCTTTTACGTTTATGTAAATTAGTATCACTTTTTTAAGATAATATAATTTAAAAAAATTCAATTGAATAAGTATAGTTTATTGATTCTCAAAGTTGAAGTCCTATGAAAAAGTGGGAAAAATTGCTATATTAATCAGAAAATAAAATATTTAATGTAAATTTAAATTAATTTCAAATGTATATGTAACATATTGATGACGCACATGATGACTGTAATGTTTTTACATCCGGCACATATATAATGATCAAGGTATTATAAAATAAAAAAAGTTACTACAGTGTTTCATACTTGTTTTATGTAGAAGATTATAACGTTTCATAGTTGTTTTTTTTTTCTATTTTGTCTAAATATTGAGAAAAAAAAACATATTTCTCGTCAGAATCAAAGATTTTCACTCAAGTTTAACGTTTTAGATCCAAGAAAACGTTTGGTTCAGTGTTTGTCTGTTTAGTCAATCTTTATGATTGACATAATCATCATTATATCATAATTATTGGTTTGTATTTAGGTGACACCATATCAATTTTATCAAAATTCATTCCCTACATTTAAAAATGCCCTGATGTATTTTCCTATATATTTATATTATTAAATTTCAAACAAATCATTGACCTTTAAATATAGATAACAATTTTCATCAAACAGTTTTGAATAATTAATTATTGATATTGATAATTAACAATTAATGATTGATGAATAAATTTAATTATTTTTCAAGTATATCTGAAAACTAAAGATTTGCTTCTACTTACAACTTTGACTACTGAAAATGAATAAAACCATGGATTTTTTATTTAACATATGTGAACTTTTTTCATGTAAGTTGTGACCTATTAACATGTAACGATATTTTAAATAGAGCTTTCATGTTTTTTTTCTCTAAAATGTCTCAAAAAAAAAAAAAAAAAATTGAAACGTCTTTTGGGCCAATAAACCCATTTCCTTTTGTAATAAAATATATATTTTTAAAGACTTTCATAAAAGTAAATAGACAGTAAATTGATGAACGAGAAAATAATTTTACTCTGGGACAAACGTCCCCCAAGAATAATTAAAATGTTTACAATTTTATGTACATTTGTGCGACTTAATGTTTACAAAAGAGCTCTTGACAATTATCCACAAGGTGCCGTTTAAAGGAAAATATAGGGGGAAAATGACGAACATAGATGGGAAAAAGAATTCCAAACAGAGACAGCACGAATGATGGAAGTTTCTGGAGGAAGAAGATATTTAAGAGGAAATGAATAAATCCATAGGTTGATATATTCCTCAATTTTCGTCCTCCTATATAAGGTAAATAGCTGCGCTCTCTGAAAAGAAATAAATAAACGAACGAGTTTATTAGTTTATAATCTAAACATGGACGAGACTTGGGAAAGTTGAATTTTTATTCGTCCCGACAAAATATATCAGAATAAAGAGCTGAATTTCAGTATAATTTTGTGATATTTGACTAATGAAATACGTTAATACAATGACATACCGTTAATACAATAAATTTTCTAGCTGTTGCCTTACGATACACGCACTAATAAAGTGGCACTTCCGGTTAGCCAATTTTGAAGAAAATGTTGCTGTAATATTCCAGGCATATATCTACCTTAAATACGTAATATCAGTTTCTTACGACTTTTCGTTTTTGAGCGAGGCCTTTCACACAAACATAAACACATACACATACTATTCTGTGGGATTTTTTTTGTTGGTTTCCCCTTCCTTGCCTTTTAGCCTACACGGTTTTTTCCCGGGGCGGGGGAATGATGCTAAGTTAAAAGTTCCACCGGGCACCGTGATTTAAACTCGTTATTGTTTTTGTATCTTAAACTTCCATTATCATGTTGCCGGACAACGCATGGTGCTGTGCAAACGCGTTAGCCCTCTCACCTACTATTTTGCGTGACTTTGTAATTTGAATGTAGGAGACCTCAAAACGTGTATATTCATAATAATAAAATTCACATTAATTTTTTTTCTCGATTGCAATACTTCCGCTTACTATATATTACAAATACCGATGAGATTGGGTCAGCCGAGGTCGCAGTCATGGAATCCAGGCATGGAAGGAGGCTTGCCCACTAACACATATGCTAATGACATATGCGTGTTATCAGTTATTAATGATATATTTATTCTGTTAAAAATCTTCAGTCATATTTCACAAACCTTAGAGAATCCTACAAAAATTAGGGGATTTAAATAAACTGCAAAAGTTCTATCAAATCACCATTACCCTTCGTCGAAAACCTGTGACTTCCTGTCCTATAGTGTCTTTAATAACTCTCCACTTATCCATTCAATCTGATCCACTAGTCCATCTGGAAAAACATCTTATATTCCTCATATAAAACAGAAACGACAAGAAATTGCCCGAGGTTTTCTAGACACTACTTCAACACTTACCAGAAAAATGCTTTAAACTTACTTTTAGTATAAAAGACTCATTTACATGAATATAAGGCCTATTGGAGCTACTAATTGAGCTGAGCTTTGGGACTCCACTAAACCATCAAATTTTTCTCGTATCATTACAATCCCAACTTTTTCGCAAAATCCTCAATGCTGCATGTCATTAATAATAATACTATAATGACCTTAATGTTCCATATGTTGTACCTAACCTTCCATAATAAATTTCAAACCGAACAAAACTCACTAGTTACTGACCTTGCATCCTCTCCGATTCCTCACAATGCTCCTTGGCATCTGAAAAGAGGATGACCAGAGAAAGAACTACTATTGGGGAGTTTCCTATGGGTAGTTCCTCTATAAGTTTGTCTATGCCATTATACCAATTCATATTTGCATGTTGTATTTTTATTTAATGCAGTTGTAACTTTTAATAAGCATAATTATAAAAATAAAATAAAATTAAATATAGATGACATTACATATATCATATAGTACTTATGTTATATTTATATAATATTTTTGTAGCATATTATATAAAAGATTTTAGAGGTAAGATTGGGTTTTAGTGGTTAATTTAATATTTGAGAGGAGCCCGAAAAAAAATATCTCTGCAGATCTTGATTTCTCTCCACGTGTCAATACATGGAGATTAGATATTTGCATAAACTATACACTCGTAATTATACTGAAATTGACCGTATTTAAAATAAAAAACCACCACATTACCAACTGTATACATTTAATCAAGGCCATTTAGTAATTATATTCCTTATTTTGAATTACCAATTAAATAAATTTCTTTATTGATGGAATGGCAATGAATTAACATTTTTATTCGACCGCGGAAGGAACACGAAAAATTGTTGCTTTCAATAGCTTATATGGTACTAGTTAGGAACCTACCCACAATGGTCCAAATTTTTTTGGCATAATTCTATGACCCCGTTATTTTTCAACAGATTTCCTTGTTTCTTCGTTTTATAGCATGAATATTAAATATAATCCATTATATGTGCAATGAATATAAAATATTATGAGAAATAGTATTTCAAAATACAAAAATAAATGGTAGAGAACTTGAGATATCTTACTATAAAATTCTATTTTTTTTTTCGAGCTTTAGAAAATCTTGTTTTAGCTTCTAAAGTCATTCATTACATATATATGTCAAATAAGATATTATAATTTTTGATTTTTAAATCTCGATAAATTTGAATAACTTAAAATTTGGTTTGATGGTAATATGTTTGAACAGGTAGATAGATTTAGGTATCTAGGTTCTACGATAACTAGAAAAAACGAAATTGAAGAAGAGATTAAGGTTAGACTGAAGGCGGGTAATGCTTGTTATTTTTCTATGACAAAACTACTTAGTTCGCGCCTCTTGTCCCGAAACTTAAAAATTAGAATCTATAAAACAATTATCATGCCTACAGTTCTTTATGGATGCGAAACTTGGCCGCTTACATTAAGGGATGAGCAACGTCTTAAGGTTTTTGAAAATAAAGTGTTGCGTAGAATATTCGACCGAAGAAGGATGAGTTAACCGGAGAGTTCAGACGGTTACACAACGCCGAATTGCGTGAGCTGTATCCGGGTAATATAATTGAGGTAATTTCATCGCGGCGAATCAAATGGGCTTGTAAAGTTGTTGGGCTTAGTAACGAGAGAATTCCTAAAAGGTTAATATTTGCGGTGCCGAATGGTAAGCGTCCGAGGGGTAGACCGAAGCGAAGGTGGGAAGATTGCATTAAAGCTAATCTGAAGGGACTGGGTTTGGACGGCGAACGGTGGAGGGAGGTGTGTAACAAGCGAGTGGTGGTGTCGGCATCGAACCTTCGGGTTCGCTAAGCCTTATTATTATTATTATTATAAAATTTGGTTTATTAAACTGAAAAACTAGTTTCTCGAAAATTTATAATTTTTTTTTTATTTTAAAAATATTTAATATTTCAGAAAATACCATTGTTAGACTTTCAGGAGGAAAAATAATGTTTTAATTTTTTTTAATAGTTGTAAAAGAAATAGGCTTCAGGAATTCATATAAAATTATTATATCTCATTTTATTTGTTAATGATTTTTTGACATCTACCGGTTAATTCTCGTCCATTATTCTTCTTTTTCCATATTGTTCTTCATTCTTATGATTGATAATATTTTGACTGCACATCATACCCATTTTTTATCTTTTCTTTTTTCTTTTCTTTAATACATAACACATAAGAGTATTAACGTTCATTGTTAATCTGGTCAGAATAGATATTATCATGTTTACCACCTCGTCACAGCTATTGAGAAACTTCGAAAAATATTAGTTCCAAAGGGTCTCGAGTCAGGGGTGGCAGTTATCATTTGTTAAATATCCATCTACACATCTCAATGAAGGATTTCAAAACATTTTCAAACAATTGGAAGGATTCAATAAATTTTCAGTGGAGCAAATGCACAGTTGATTGCACAAATGCACCAAAATTACCTAAAATTTGAAATGAATCCCAATGAGCGAAATAAATGTATTTTTACTCTCTAAAAAAGGGAAAAGTATTAAAGTAGACATACACAAAAATTTTACTACAAATCAGAAGAAACTGCAGATTATTGGTTAGCCAAATCCAGCCTCTATGGTACATGTTTTTTAATACTGTAATTAGAATTATCAATTTACAATTTATTTTAGTTCAGTAAAAATTGGGTCCTGGATAGCTCCAGATGTTGAAATCGTAAATATGAAAAATGGTCAGGATGTGCAGTAAATAAATTCCATTTATTGAGTTTACCAACAATTCATAAAACATAAGAACATTATTTTTTTACTCCACTTCCTAACTATTTTTCATATTTTTTTTTTATTTTCTTTAATATGTAACCAGTGACATTGAATTATATTAACATTTATTGTTAATCTGGTATAATAGTTATTATTATGTTTACCTTCAAGCCATATGTACTGAGAAATATAAACAAATAGGGATCTCAGGTCAACGGTGCCAGCTTGTGGCAGCTATTATTTTTTAATTATTGATGTAGACATCTCAATTAAGGTTCGAAAAATTTTCAAATTATTGCGAAAAATTCTAAACATTTTCAGTGGAGCAAATGCACACAATTATCCTGGAACTTTTAAAAATACCTAAAATTTGAACAGGTCCTCCATGAGAAAAATAAATTCGCCTATTTCAATCCTTTAAAAAATGAAAAATCGTTAAATCGAAATAAAAATTGATTTAAAAATATTCAGATAAAACTGAAATTATTGGTTAGCCGAATCCAGCCCCTTTAGTACACATTTTTCATTACTTTAATTTCACTAACGAACTAAAGATTTATTATAGAACTCTTTAAAATCTGACTCAGGATAACTTAGACCTCTAGCTTTGAATGGATATTGGTAATTTTAGTCCAGAGAAGAACGTAAGAAATAGTATGATGTCCACTTATCCTTTGTGACCAATGTGCTGCGGTTCCCGTTAGTTTTTGCGCGGTCTTCATTGGTCAAACGATAGAATTAATTAATATTTTGTTATTTAGGTATGAATGTGTTTATATATTACTATGATTATTGTCCACGTGACTGATTGTTATATTGCTAAATAAAACTAAAAAAATATTTAGGTTACGAAATTTTAACATTAATAGAATTAAATTGAATATTAATATAGATATATTCCATTGTATATTTACTTATAAAAATAAACAAATATCGCCTCCTTTATCACTGCCTAACCTTAATGCGGCCTCTAATGATGAAAACCTTTGGCTTTTTTGAATTATATATATCTTGGCTTATTACAATTAAATTTGATTGATGTAATGAATGCCAACATTAGAAAAAATAGTAACCGGTCATCTAACTTTAATGATTTTTGTTTACATTAGTATGATTCACAATAGTACTCAGTAATAGTATTCTCAGATGATTATCAAAATTACATAACGATTGGTACAATCGATTCTCAACAATAATCGATGATAGATTATCTTAGCAGTCTCATCCATTTGAAGCGATAAGTTATGTAAATATATACATCTGAAGTTCGAATACAATTATTTTCTTTCTTTTATCGCAACCAGTTATAAAATAATAAACCTCTCGTTTTATTTATTAGGTATTCGGTAATAATGCTTTATTTTTACTCGACTACGGAACAGCAGTCGAATATTGTTTTTTTTTTTACATTGAAATATCACTAATTAGTTTTACATTAGCTTACATCGAAAAACTGGTATGAATCATTAAGGATTTCCCCCTCCATAAAAATCACTTATTTTTCTTTCTCCTTGTTGCAATAGGTTGAAAAATTGTGATAGAAAAATCGTTTATAATCAATCCTAATTTTTGAGCCAAAGAAAAATAATTTTTTAACCTTCTTAATCACATCGAAATATTCTCAGATGTACACTTTCAAAGCATTTTGTGGAACCGAACATGCCAAGTGGTCCAGATAAAAAAACAAAGGTTGTTTCTTAATTAAGATAAGAATACAAGTTTGGCCATTTTTTTTATAAATAACTCAAAACAGAGATATGAAAGCTGCATGATTAAAAAAAAAAAAATCAATTTTTAAGCGGTTATAATTTTAAAAAGTACTCACCTTTATTAAATGTATACGTTTACAAGAAAAAGAAAACATGCAAAAATATTGTTTCTTCTTTAAGAAACCGCTCGATTAAAATTATTATTTAAAATTCAATTTTGTTTATTTTCATTTGATAATACTGACAAAATATAATACATAAACAAAAACATATTAAAAATAGGTAAAAAGGGATTTGGTTTAGGCCAGAATGTACAGTGAAGTTTATTTGAAAGAAGTGTGGCAAGTTTAGACTGAGAACGTTACTTAGAAAATCCTATTCCGCTATGATTAAAATAGGAACTCTAAAAATGATTAAAAATAGAAAAAGATATGCGACCAAATGAAATAAAAATTACTTTTTAAAATAAAAAAATTTCAAGGAATAGACCTAATATACTTTGAAAATTTTACAAATCAATCTGTCAATCAAATCAACCCTGAAAGAAAAGATGACATTATCCCTCAATTTTATAAAATAAACAAAAGCTATTTAATGATTCTTCAGGAAGATAAGTGGTGACAATTTATTCCGGTTAAATAACAGAAATAAGAACTAAATTTACAACTTATTATATCTAAACGGATTTGTTTTTCAATTCAAAGCTATAATATTTATTGAGAAATATTACAATCTCTCACAATTAAGGATATTTACAATACTGTTCTGAGACCACATTCACATTACCATATTTACAAAAGCATAATAAAGTAAAAACAATTCAGTATACACACACATACACACACACACACACACACACACATATATATATATAATATATATATATATATATATATATATATATATGCATATAATCTTGTGAATTTAAAAAAATTAAAAATAAAATGTAATTTAAAATTTAAAATTAAAATAAACATCTTAGACAAAGACATACTTTCTCTCTATTTACAATTAACCAGCGAAACTCTAACCAGTCGTGTCCCTTCATTTGTGAAGGAAAAAGCGAGGCTCCAGGAGCAAACAGCAAATTAACACGATAAATATATATTTATTTATTTTTTACCTAAAAACAAACTCAAAATCCAATATTTGCTTATTTAATTGTTATTGGTCATTTCATATCATATGAACTCTTCATGAAATATTTTATTGCAATATTTTAAAAAATGCTCATTTGATTTGGCAAATAGGTAGAATAAAGTTAGGGAATAATTAGCTTACAAATGATATAGTATTAATTATTTTTATTTTATTCGATTTATTTTTTTATAAATAATAAAAAATCATAAATAAAGAAAGATGATTATATAATGTAATATCAACATAAGCTAAGAAAAAAACCGTGGTTTATTTTAAATACTCAAGTGATATTTCAGAATCTCAATAATTAAGAGTTCTAATGGAAGGAGATGGTCCGGGGTTGCAGTCATAAATAGGCTAAATAATGACAAAACTATTTTATTAAAAGCCAACGTTTCGACCCGACTTTGCAGGTCTTCTTCTTAAGTGAAACTCCTAGCTGAACACACCTCCCTGAAAAAGACCTGCAAATCCGGGTCGAAACTTTGGCTTTTAATAAAACAGTTTTGCTACTATTTAGCCTATTTATGACCGCCACCCCGGACCATCTCCTTCCTTTATAATGCAACGATGAACTATTAAATATTCAATAAGAGTTTTAATGTATTTTCCCTGCGTGAAATCAGAAAATAAAAGGATGCGTATATTTCACTTACAGTGTTTTTGTATTGAAATTTTTAAATAAAAAAAGGATGAAATTCACAAAACCATATTTGAAACCTACACTTAGTGACTTTATTAAATAAACCGAAGATATTTATCTATATTAAAGAAAATCAAGGTTCATCAAGTAAATGAGTTAAAAAAATAAAAATAAATAAAAGGAGGGATTTTTTTAAGGATTGTATTTTTTAGTTTCAGTTATCTGTAGTGTTGCCCGAAATCGGTCTTGGTCTTGCACTTTGCAAGACCAAGACTAAGAACGCCTCACTGCTGCAAGACCAAGACCAAGACTGATAAAAAAAATTGATTTTTTAAAGAAAAATTAAGGCATAATAGTTACTAATGCTTGACAATTTCAGATACTATATGTAAAGCATTGGTATAGCCAATTTAATTTTGCATTTAACACATCTAATTTTTCATTCGGGATTAGTTAGGTTTTCCTATCTAAAAAAATACAGTAATATCTTTATAGTACTAAGCTATTAGGTAACTGCAAGACAGCTGCGAGATTCTTGGACAAGACCAAGACTGAGTTTGCAAGACCAAGACTCGTCTCAGTCTCGCACTTGGGCAACACTATTTATCTGAATCAGTTTATGCAATTTCACATAGAAAATAAATGTTCGATGACTTTGATATTTTAAAGAATATATGAACAGGCGTGTGTGACCCCAACGGAACAATACAAATATAATAACAAGTGAGAAAATTAAATTTAATTGGCACATGGTTAGATGGCCGCTCTGTTAACAAAGTAGATAATGGAAACCCTATTCAACGCAATCGTCTTTCACACGGGGAAGGGTGACAATGGCCATAATTAATTTTACCTGATACCCCACATGATGGGAGGTACTAATTGGATCAGGATGCAGTAGTTTGTCAACAATACTATTCATGCGGAATAACAATCTATGATATTCCTCTTCGCAATGCAACATTCATTGGTCATCTGAATTTATAATAATCAATCAATCGTTCAAAAAAAGTGGAGCTTTTTCGTACCTTAACGTTTTCACCAAGTTTCTACTGTTTTAAAACACCTTAGCACAGCCAGAGATGAAATACAAGTTCTCAATAAAGGATTAAAATTGAGGATCAAACATCAGTTGATCAAAAGGTACCAAGCGCAATTCCTTCAGTATTAGGACTTCAGAAAGTTTTATAAGATGTTCTGGGATCGCGATTTGGAGGGAAATTAGAGATTGGTTAACAGATAATTAAGTTAATAATTAATAATTAATTTTATCAAACTTTTTGAGTTGTTCCGAAATCTATTTTCACCATCCCTCGCAATTTTCCCAGATTTTTATTCGTCGAAGTATGTTATATACATAAATATAAAGGGTTTCGAGGAGAATAATTTAGCTAAGTTTCATTAAAATTAATACCTCCGTTTAGGCGCAACAGTCTACAATAACATTATTTTTCAGCCGACATCTTGAAAGAAAAGGGCGCGTAGTGATGCCGTGTTCTGAGGATCATCGTCGGGTGATCTTTGATATTAATACGAATTGATACAAATCTCAAAACAATCGGTCCAATAGTCTAGAAGAAAAACCTCGAACGGCGAAGGACGGACGGATTTTTTTATTTATTTGATTTTCGGGTTGTACGTATATTAAAATATATATAAAAGCTGAAATTTTGAATAAAGTAACAATGTATTGCATTTTATAAGCTGAATTTAATTATGATTTACCTTCCCGTTCACCTTCCCGTTCATGAAAGAAATCATCGTACTCTTATCATTTCTCTTCTCTGACCGGTTGAGAAAATTACTGTGATTCAATTTTTTTTAACGTGTATGAATTTGTCTAAAATTACTGGGGAAAGCTTATGATGAGTTTTTGTTTGACACCAGATTATTTTTTTCCCCGAAAACAGAACAAAATCAGTTAATTATATCACCAGTTTGGTGAGCAGCATAGCCTTGGAAAGGTCATTGATCCTCCCTATGCCCCAGTTGCGAAGCTCCGGACACAGCTGAACCCATCATGGTGGAATGCACAGCCTTTGATGCACTTAGGACCAAACTACTGAGTAAAACTGGGCTTTAAGTCCTGTCAAAACGACTTTACTCAGTTGGTGACTGAAGAGAAATACCCGTATTACAGATCCTTTCTGTACGGGTGGAAAACCGCGGTTGAACGAGCTCATTTCAATATACAAAGAAGAGGACTGTTTTCTGGACGATCGCTAGATTTTTGAGGCATAAAAGTAAACGGAAACCGTATGGAAAAGAGGTACATGCCATCAAGCCTGCGATGGTTATGTTTTAATTGGCAATGATTGTATGCCTCGCAAAACATGGGTAAATAAATCACCGCTTTGCTAGATAGAATTACTCTAGAATTTTTAATTTAAACTTCCTTTTTTAATAATAACACATTAGTCTCGGTTACAGAAAAATATTTAATTATATATACCATAGCCTCTAGCTTTTGCTTTCATGCGTCGGAATCCATTACAGAACTGACTAATTTAGAAAAATTTTTGTGAAACGGCAAGTCGTGAGGAGTTCATTGGGCTCCCCACTTTGATACTTTACAAACATTTGACAAGTTTTTTGAAGAAGCATGGGACTGAAATGAGGGAGCATAGCAGGAGCATGAGGGAGTGAAAATGAAACTGAAGTAAGTTTCTTGAATAATGTCAATCGTTAATAATTTCAAAAACGAATCCTTCAGATTGATATGATATTTATTATGGCAAGTTAAAAGTCCACACAGGTCATTTCTTTATGGTACTGCTGACGGGGTTTTAATTAAATCTAGTGTAAAATCTATTCCAACGATTTTAATAAATATTATCATGCTGCAAACTGGAAAGCACTAGCTTCCAAGATAGGCAGACAAATTAAAAAAGAAAGGCAGAAATGGGAAATGCTAAAAATATTTCTAGGAGTGTTTTATTGAGAGTAAGAAAAACACATCGGTTTTGAACTTCACAAATGCACTAATTAACGGTGCTATGTTTTATCCCCACAAAAGGGATGACATTAAAATTGCTACGTTTTGGGGTGTTGCAATTTATTCGGGATGCCACTGGATAATTATTGAGGATAATTATCCAGAATTATATAATAAAAATAAATTGATAAAAAACTAGTAAAATAAATTTGGATCTATAATATACTGATTGGTCCAGAACTAGTAAAATAAATTTGGATCTATAATATACTGATTGGTCCAGAATTAATTAATTGGATTTCTTTTCTTAAAGGCTGGTTTGTGTTTATCATGCTTTCGAATTACCTACATTACCTGTGATCATCAAGATATAAATAGGTGGCAGGATTAAAATAACATTTACTAAAAAGCTTAATTTATTTCTATGTTAAATAAAGAATATATACAAATTATATTTGCCAGAACAAAATATGTGATTCAATGAATTTAATAATTAACTGTAAAAGCATGATTTCAGATGGACTGTTTGAGAATTATTTTGCCATGAAATATTCTATCATTGGTAAATTTATAGTTGGGAATAAAACTTATTTATTATGGTATGTGAAGTGGTGTATTTGGTAGATTTCTTCGCTCCATCTGCTGATCCAAGATCATCTCGTCATGGTTCAAAGCTCTGCCAGGATCTTCATAGTCTATGTAGGGCCAAGGCTTCAGTCCCCAAGCCGGAAGAAAACAAGAGGCCCTTCCTCAAGGCCGGGCATCAACATACGACACTTCCTTCAGGCCGGAGATCAAAATAAGAAACCTTTTCTTCCTCGGCGTATTATATACAAATAAGCAGGGTGGGGTAAGGATGGTTCTCATTGGTTCTTAACTTCATCCTATTACTCCACAATAACTGGTAACACCCTAAAAGGAAACAGTTACTTAGCCCGTTACTAGTTTTTATTCTAAGCCTTTTCTCGGGGTCGGTCCTTGCAGGTTCCAGGTACCTGATCTGCTCCTCGACACTGTTTTTGATGTCAGAAGTCGGTTTCGTTCATCTTTGTTTTCTAAACCTCATAATAATTTTAAAACCTCATTTGCTGTACATTCATATTATGCTATACATTTCAATAGATAGTCACGGTCTACAAAAGGTCTGAAAATAATTGGAAAATGTCGAATCTATGTTCATACAAATGTTTTAAGTGAACATCATAATACAAAACAAATAATCCAATACTGTAAGGACTAAAAAGAATTAATTAATACGGAATCATAGATTGCGGTAAAATTTTAATTTTACTTCCACCTACCTAAATATGAAATATACAGTAAGTGAAGGAATTGGGCTCGAGAAAAATTTCAAATCCGAGTTTTCAACGGAATTACTTGTATTGAGGTCCTTTATGTAATAACCAAGCCTGGCTAGGTGGTCTGTACAGTCTAGCTTGAAAAAGAAAAGTCGTTCGTGAATGAATTCACGTATTTAAAATAAACATATGGCTGGGATGTTACAGTTTTTTCACAATATACAGCTCACCTCAGAAACGCACTAAACATTGTACCGATTTTACATTTTAAGCTCCAATGATTATGATTAAACTGATTATACTAATGTACTATTAATATGATATAAACAAAAGTGAGGTCTTATTCTCATTGAAATAATCTGATGAGCCTTAAAGCCGGATTTTCAAAATGGCTTTAATATAGGTTTTTTTGAAAACATTAACAGTCTCTCGCTCAAGTAATTGTTTAAACTGGGATTATTGAAAGCATGGTTAATGGGATGGAAACAAAATGGAAATATAATTAGTTTAATAACTTTATTTCCGATAAAACAAAATATAAGAAATCGAATTTTAAATAGAGCTATCTGAGCAGACATTTTATTAGGTTGGTTAGGGATGTTTTGAGATACACTCCGCACTAGATTTTTACTTTCAGTTTTACTTCTAGATTTTTACTTTAGCTCAAAACGAAAAGTTGTACAAAACTGATATTACGTATTAAACATATGTATGTCTGAGATGTTACAACAAATGCTTTCTCAAACTAGCCTAACCGGAATTATTACTTTATATAATCGATTAAATAATTTCCTCCAAAACGGCTGTAACGATCTTGATTAAATTCGGTATATAATTGTTTAATTAAACAGCCTTTAACATCAGATAGATTTTATTCTAATTGATGTCGCCTAAAAGGGCTTAAATGCCTAATGACCGAAATTTCATCCTCTAAGGTACCTTTAATTTGGTTTAATTTAATTAGTTAACCATCTCTCATCGTCATTAGCAATAACAATGGCTAAATATAAAGTTTGAAAGAGTTTGATAATTGCCTAAAGGAGTTGAAAAAAAGAAATTTTTTTTCAGGTTAAAAAGAAATTTCCGAAAATTATCGTTAGAATGTATATGTATAATATATCGCTGGAAATATTTAAAAATTTTTGAAAAAATAATATCTTATATAAAATGTCACAGAAGGTAATGAAGATTGACGAAAAAAATATAAATAATAATTTATTAAAACTATTATCCATATCCACAGACTGGTACACAAAACCAACATACTCTGGCAGATTACTCAACTACTATTCTCAACACCCTTTCACCAAAAACTTAACGTTGCCAAAAACCTCATTCACCGATGTTTTTCTCTATCTGACCCTTACCTACATGAAACAAACACTAGACGCATACAACGGATACTATTGTCCGTTCTTCTCCTCCAACACCATTAAAAAACTCATTACTGACTACAAAACCCGCCCCTCATCCTCCATCTCTTTCTCTAGTTCTCAAAATCAGCCCCCCATTCCTTTATATAGATCTCTACCATACATCCCTTTACTTTCGGATAGAATTCAAAAATCTTTACGTTCCTCTATTCCCAACCTGCGAGTTGCTTTTAAAAACTATAACAAACTTGCCAATATTTACTCCAACCTAAAAGACCCCATCCCTCCGCAACACCGCTCTAATATCGTATACCGCATTCCTTGCTCTACCACCAATTGTAACTCCGCCTATATTGGAGAAACCAAAAACCAACTTAAAGACCGCATCAAACAACACAAATACTCAATTACTTCTAAGAACTCTACTGCTTCTAAACTCTCTGAACACGCCTTAACCTCAAACCACACATTTGACTTTGACAATACCTCCATTCTTGCCACAGTACCTAACCACGACAAAAGACTACTTACGGAAAGTGTTTTCATTCAATTAGACTACAAACCACTTAACTTAAAAACCGACAAGCAAAATCTATCACTCGCCTACTCCCAAATCATCAACATTTTAAAAAAGTCTCGATCATAAACCTCTATTTAATCTTCTCACTTCCATTTATACTTTCTTTTACTTCTCCTTTTATATATATATATATATATATATATATATATATATATATATATAATATATATTATATATATGTGTGTGTGTGTGTGTGTGTGTGTGTGTGTGTGTGTGTGTGTGTTTGTATGTGTAATATATGTATGTATGTATGCGTTTATTTTTACTAGAACTTTTTTTTGACACTGCTAACTAGAGTTTTTGACACTGCCAGTGTTTCAACCGCCTCCCGCAGTGCCACATCCAACGGTATGTTTTGACTTTTATTGAGATTCCTTTCTTAACACACCTATCCTTCAACTATACACCTTATTATTATCTTCATACAGCCTACCATTCCATTACCGCTTTCAAAAAACTAAATGTCAATTGTCATCTATATATAGTACAACCTGTTTTTTGTTTCTTTATCATCATAACCTTGTTTTTACATTTATTCTTACATTTTAAAGTATTCTTTTAAAATTATTGTTTTCTTATAAAGTTATTTATACTTAATAATCTATCCCAACAATATTACACTAATGTTACCCTATTAATCTTTCAATTTCTTCACTTCTTAACCTTTGGTCCCGTTATCTGTTTATTTACAATTAAAGGTAACCTCCACTTGCTTGTTATCCACTGATATCTTATTATTATGTTATCTTATCCATATTTTAACTTTACTGTAACAATAGTTATTCAATTTTCAATCAATTTATTCGTTAACATTCATTTATTCGTTAACATTCATGTATTTATTTTCTTTTATCTATTTTCTTATCATGTATTTATTTTCTTTATTTTTATTTCTGTATCTGACAACTTCTTCGTAATTTATATATACTTATATTTTTTTTTATTTTATTTTTATTTTTTCAACATGTTTGTATCTTTTGTAGCCCTGAAGACGACCTGCAAAGTGGGTCGAAACGTCGGCAAAAATTAAAATTATTTATATATTTTAATTTTTTTTTTTTTTTTTTTGACCGCACCCTCGACTAATTCCTTCTCATATTAAAACTATTATTTGCCGGAAACCAAGTGTCTCTATGGAAATCACATGATATTTCCTAATAACTAATAAAATTATTTTTAAGATGAAAAAGAAGTTTAAACAATCCATCGAATCAAGATTATGACATCTTTAAAAAAACCACTTTACTGTACTTGTATGAAAGAAGTTAAATGGGTGATAAATAGTCAGGACTTTTATTTTTATAATAAAAAATATTCAAAATGACTGGGTCCTGACTATTTATCATCTATGATATGTAGAACAGTCGACAAACTTCCTTCAATAATTCGATTCGAAGTTAAATATAAAAGTATCGCGTGGATAAGTTAAAACATATGTTTATAATCTTAAATACATTTATTGTTGTTTAATAACTCTAGATCTCATATTATATTTAAATAATTAGGAATATTTCATCATTTTATTCCCAAAAATCATTATGTAAAATTTGAGAAAATTAAAACAGTGAATAATAAAATAAATTTTCCCTCTATGAAAACACACTATTGTCTAATTACAATTAGTGTAGCAAGAGTATCAATGATAGGGAATGAAAACATCGTAACTCTATTTTATTAAAATTTACAAGTGAGAAATAAAAGTTTGATAACTTCTGTAATGTTATTCATATTTAGGTTGTTTAAATTTTAGCATATAGTACGATCCTTAATTATTTATAGATTGAATAGATAGATGTATTTTCATCTCTATTTGTAGATTTAGTTCAGAGAGTGGAGCTATGTGGTTCAAAAAGAGAGATGGAGTTACGAGGTCTTTATTGCCTACCGTCGACATAATAAATGGGGTTTGTGGGATTTTAACTTTCTTCATGAGTTTTTACAGTCGGTTCCAAGGTTAAAGGTTTAGCTTCGTTAAAAATGTACTTCAAAAAGTTTTTGATAACCTAACATTGGCAGAAAGTAATATCGGTCAGTTGGTTAATATCTGGTGCTTTTTATACGAATATTTAAATTAAAGTAGCGAAACTTGTCGTTTCATTTAACGGAAGAACAGACGGCTGAAATTTTTATAAGATGTATAGAATATGTTCCTAAAAGAGAATTCACCTAGACTGACAATGTACTGGGTTACGTTTTGAAAACTGACGGTGCCAAAGTCATCAATTAGTTTAGTCGAATGGTTATTTGATGTAAAAAAAATCAAATATTCGGTTTTCTCTTCGTTTTTTTTTGTTTTTTGGGATGCTGAATATGAATTTGAAGTTCCCATACGAAATTTTCCAATGTGTTCCGAGATATCTGCAAAAACAGCGAAATTTTCGTATTTTTGTTTTAGTTTTTGGATCATGACTCCGAAACTACGCAGTTAATTATTATTCTATAAAATCTACAGTAAATTTCATAACTTTGTGATGTAGGACTATTGGGTGAGGAGTGGGAGCAAGTTGACTATTTGATTATAGTAAATTGCTTCGAGAGATGCGTAGATTAGGAGTTTTTGTAAGAAACCGTCGAAAGTAGATTTCTTGTGAAATCAGGTAACAATCAACTTGCCCTAACTCCTCACCCGCTGACCCTATGGAATTTATAGTAGATTTTATATTCTTTAACTTTGTGTAGAATAATAATTTCAATAAAATGCATAATTTTGGAGTAATGGTCATAAACTACAAAAAACACGAAAATTTCGTTGTTTTTTGTATATATCTCGGGACGCAATGGAAAACTTCGTGTTCAGATTCAGCTTCCCAAAAAATATAAAACCTAACGAGAAACCGTCTATTTGATTTTTTTTTTCTCCCATTCGGCTGAACTAATTTGGTGACTTTGGCGCCGTCAGTTTTCAAAACGCAATTGAGTACATCGTCAGTTAACGTGAATTACCTTTTAGAGACACATCATATCAAAATTTCAGCCGTTTGTTCTTCCTTTAAATTAAATGTGAAATTTTGCTAATTTAATTTAAATTTTCGTATAGAAATTACCGGCGTTCAAGCCACTGACAGAAGTCGAGTGTTCAGATGAGGATTATTAGCTGTAAGTCCTACAGTTAAATGAAATGGTTGGGAGTTCCTAGTCTATAGTTTCCAAGGTTTATCCAGTCATTAAGAGTGGATGGTAATGTTGAATTCCGTGTATCATCCTCTAACAAAGGCGGATGTAAGGAGGTGATGAGGGATCGGGACAGGGGGCTTTCGGGTTGAAACCCCTCTTCCCCTCTCCTCCCCCCAAAAACTGGTAAAATTTAATTGTTTTATGAAAAATCTCTAAAAGTATTATTGTTCATCTAATTATATTGAATAAGACTTAAAGAATCACTTAAACAACGTTTCATAAGCAGTCAGTTCCTTCTAATGAAGTAATTATCCTAATATATACATCCAAAAAAAATCTTTCGGGCTGAAGTCTCCTCCCTTCCCCCAAAAAAATGAAATCGTGGATCTGTTAGTGTACTCGAGCGACCTTTGACTTTGAAATGAAATCTAATAACAAGCGGCTCTGTAGCCACCTGGAATATCCGAGGACGGACTGATTTTTATTATTTAATTTTCGGATTCCACCTATCTTGAAACGCAAAATATCAAATCTTGTTTTGTTTTTTTATTCTTCAATAACTAAGGTTTATTATTTTCAATAGTAAATCAAAATTGTCAAAAGAAACAATTTATTAATTTACATTCTGCATTTGAAATGTTTTAGTACTTCTTCTATCACTCAATGAAAATTAAAATAGGACATTAAGAATCCCAATTAATGTATGTCAAGGCAGTATTGACTGCATTGAGAAGTCAGAAAACGAAAAAGACTGGTATTGGTACTAGCTGGAAGAAATGAAAATTAATTTGCTCACTCCTGAAGAAAGAAACTAATCTATTTAAAGTAGATTTCATTCACTTTTTATAGTAAATGAGAAAGTTGTTTTGATGGAATCGACTCTCCTTACTTTCTTCAATCAAAGGATCAAAAGATCTCATGAGCATGCACTTCAAGCGATTCCATGAATTATCATTCTAATTGTCACTCAAATCTCGATCGGCTGTTTCAATAATTAATTATGGATACCAAAGCTACACAATGCTCTGCGCTCATCAATTTTAATTAAATTTATACTTACTGATTATTCTGATTATATGCCATTAATATTTTCAAGGATAAACGGTAAGGTTAGTACAAAGTTAATATTTGGTAGGGGCCATCATTTGCCTAATGTGATTAATTTTGCCTATTTATATTATTTTACTAGTGAGTTTGGCAAATAACCTCCTTTGTGGCTTGTATTATTTACTTTATTTGTACCACAGCATCAGATGTTGAAGTTTCGGAATATAATTTCCCATCATCAGAACCACTGATTGAAGTTCCCTCTCTAGGAAATGGATATATATATGTATATATATAATATATATATATTCCATTATATTTAATTATATATATATATATATATATATATATATATATATATATATATATATATATATATAATATATATATTATTTATTCATTAGTGCATATTTGTTTATGTGAGTGATCTAAGTGAAATACTTAAACAATCACAATATATTCTCTTTTTAAATTATAATGCACATACAGCTACTAAATATAATCACGCGCCATGAAAACAATTATCCCTAAAGCATTATTAATTAATCCTTGAAGGCAAAAAAAAAAAAATCAACATGTAATTACTGAAACTGAAAAATTACAATTACACAATTATATTAATTATAAATTGTAATATTCTTAGAGATAAATTTTTTATTGTCAAAAAGAAAAAAAGAAACTTCTCTCCGAAAGCATTATTTAAATTTTTTTGTCATCAAGGATTAAACATCATTTCATGTAGAAAGTTATTTTTTTTCAGAAATGTTACCTTTATTATAAAAAAAATGAATAAAAAAAGCTCCCTTCCTCCAAATTAAATCCTTGATCCTCCAATGATTAGAAAGAACCATACAGACTTTTGTCAGAATCTTCTCTGAAATTCTTACAGTTGTAGGTTCAATTATAAATATATTGTTACCCTATTTAATAATAATTGTTATAATTGGTACTATTTTAAGTTGAATTTACCGTTTTGATGGTGTGTCCCCTTTCTTATTATATAAACATATTTTTTAATGTGGAGTTGAACACATCAGGACATTTATTTTAACCAACAATTGCTTTTATTTCAGAGAAATAAATTATGTTTATAACAATTGAACAGTGCCGCTCTTACAAATTCAAAATGGTGGGTTCATTTATGTGATTAGAAAATTCACACTCATTGAAAACAGTCGTTTTAGGTATGTATACATGAATAGATACAGATAAATATACAATAAAACTTTTTATGAATTTCTTTGCGACGGATTTTTTTTTTTACATTGATTATTTTTGGTTGATAAAAAATATAAATAAATAACATATTAATGAATAGAGATAAAAATTTTAAGATAAACTAACATACCATTAATGATGATTCATATCGGAAAATCTGGATTGAGGTGAATTCATAAAACTTACCTGAAAAAAAAGAAGATAAAATATAAAACATTTAAAAAAAATAATATCATTCTTATGTTTTATTCTAAAATAATAAATTCCTATTGGCGAGATATATATTGGAAAAATATGAGAAGCTTTTACTTCTAAAAAGATATTTCCGAACATTTAATTACTTATGTTTTGCCGTTATAATTGGTTGTCCGTGATGTTAGGTACAAAATGAATTGTAATATTCTATAGAATATTAATTGAGCAATTTAACTGACTTCAATAAATGAGATATATTTTCTAGTTAACGTATTTGAATCCAGTTGTTGATTAAACAAATATAAGTCCTCAATTGAATGTAACTATTTTATTGCGAAACGGATGATAAATATTTGGTATAATAATATGTTAATTAACTGTCAGATACAACTTTTTAGTATTAAATAAGCGATGATCATTATAAACTGAATACATGCAAGTATAATTATTTTTCTTTCTTAAATAAAAAAAAAAAATTACTTGAAGAAATTTATGTATGTAAATTATTTTAATTATAACTGAGACAGGAGCAGTTAATTAATTTATGTTATGTATAAAAAAACTTAACATTTAATTGTAGACGTCAGCATTTAAATTGGAAATGATGGGATTTTTTTAATTTTTCATTTTGGATGTGAAACATTTGTTCTTAAAAATTTTATTTATGATATTTACAACAGTATTACAAATAAAAATACATTCAGTAAATGTGAACACAAGATATAATAACATGAAACCACTTGTTGAGAAACTACTGGTAGCACTTTAAAACTGTATTTACAAAAGGAGATCTCGATGCCATCTTCTTTTCAGACGCCTCGTAGGGTGACATTTCTTAATTTGAAAATCTTGTGACAGAGGTTTTTTTTTTTTTATCTTCCAATATTTATCTGCACCTGTCGACGACAGCTGAAAATCAGCACATGTATTGATTAAAGTAACGAAACTGAAATGTACGAGGAGAAGCAGTACCTCTTCTCTGTTTGAACCAATTACCATGGGTTGCTAAGGAAGGAGGTCTCTCATCCAGCGAATTTTCAGTTTCCTCGTGTTGGTGGAGGTCAGCTGAAGCCTCTAATAATAATCTTAGTGTGTACATGTAGATGTAATTTGTAAAGAGTGTTGGTAAACTGTAGGCAGGAGGAAGTCGGTATGTGAGCTTTTGCTAGTCACGTACCAAGGTGCTTTAGTTATGAATCGTAATAGTTTTGATTAGAAAGTTTGAAGATTTTGAAAGCGGTTTTTTTTTTATATACCGTATATCTGTGAGGAGTATGTTCATACAGGTTTAAGTAAGTATAGGTATGTATCTAGTTTCTGTCTCAGTTCTAGTTTTCAAATTTTTGGGAGAAAAATTGGTAAAAACTGTGTAAAGTAGTTTAAGTCGTCTATTGAGGTTCTTATGTTATTTATCATGTAAAACTCATGTCATGCTTCTGACAAAGGTAGTATACGGTGTCCGTCTAAGAAATTTGGTTGTCTTCGACATAAATTGGAGGACAGATATTTTTTCGAAGTGCGAGTATAATATATTTAAATTATCGTGGTTTAGTCGAATTTTCCATGATCTGTGCCAATCTTGTAATTTATTTATATGATGTGACGTCAATGAGGATTGTGTACACTCATGATGTATTGTATGAGTCGCTGTGTCGTCAGCATAAGTAGCAGTCAATTTCTCATTGTTGATAGGTATGTTGTAGGAGTATAGAATATACAGTATTGGACCTGATGCCGGCCTTAGACATTAAGCAATGTCTACCCCCACCCAAAAAAAAAAAAAAAAATTAAATTTACTCCTTAAGCTAGATTATATGATGTAATATTTGAATTTTATTTCATTCAAAATTACTCTTTTTTTTTTTGGGTCCTTCCCTTCCTCGCCGTTAAGGCTATACGGGATCTTCCCGGGCCAGGGAGTGTGGGCGGGGATTTAAAAGACCCCCCCGGCACCGGGACGCGAACTCGTGACTATTTTTATATCTTTGTATTCATATGTCAGGTTGCCAGGCAACGGCGGTGCAGTGCACACGCTTTAGCCCATTCGGCTACCCCACCCACTAAAAATATATATATATATACATATTTTATATATATAATATATATCACGCTCAACCGCCAGGTTTTCACCCTTAATTAATTATTTAATTTAAGAGTACCCGCTTATAGAGGCTGGATTTGCCTCAGGGCCAATCCACGGTTGATGAAAAATTACTATTCATCAGCCGGATTCGAACCTGAGATCTTGAGCTCCGGAAGTCAGTGCTCACCCACTGAGCTACCACGCTGCCATTCAAAATTACTCTAAGACAGTTCCTTATTGATAGCCTAAAATTAATTATTTTAATAAGTTTTGTGTTTTGTATTTATTTATAACACGTGGCAAGCGTCCCTAGAGATCGGCCGATGCCCCTTCAGTTCGCCGCCCCGCAGAAATTGCCACTGTTACTCCACTGAGTGGAGCAGTCAATCCAGCAGAAAGTGCAGTACTGAACCTTGGGGTACTCCCACCAAGACTGGACGAATAGAAGACTTTTATTACAACAAATCCTGACAGTCCGTTACAAAGCTTTTAGAATTAATGTAAATAGGATGTTTTTTAAAAATATAATTAATGAAAATTTATTTGTACTACAAATTAGGTAGCTTTGAAAACAAAGAAAAGTAAATTCAATAAGTATTTATTAATATTCTATTATACTATTGTAATTCTAATTCTAATATTCTATTGGAGTGGTTTTGCTAAATCTGCATTTTTTCCAACCAACGTTAATTGCTTATAAGGAGTTTTAAACTTGGTAAAAGTACTTAGATCCTGGCTTAGTGATTCAGTAGAAAGGTGAGAAACACTTTCATAAAAAGTAGTTGTTTTCCTTTTTTTCCATTTCACATTAATTTCCTGACTCTTAAATGTTATTAAAGGGTAAGAGAATATCCTATTATTTCTTTTCTGACTTTGCATTAATTTTCAGATTCCAGAAAGTTCTTTCATTAAGATGAACGCTAATTAACCGATAAAGTGTTCAAAATTTACATCGTTAAGCTTCAACGATTGTTTTGGAAAATGGAAAATGTTTATTCATTAATAGTTTAATCGATAAAACTGGTATAATGCATTTATAATATTGAGAAGTTGGAAAAAAATTAATCTTAATATTATTATTATTCGAGTAGTCGATCAGTTGGTACTATGAGAGATTTAGAATCTCTACGAGTTAGTTTTTAATTTTTATTTGAATGTTGTGAGCATTGATTTGCGTAATTCTTATGCGATTACAAAAAAATTAATCATTTACGTTGGAATTAATAAGATAATTATTATTATCATAGTCGGAATTATGCTTCCATCAAGTGACATTATTATGCACATGAAATTGACATTACATATCCCTAAGATGTAGCCTTGAAGACTGCAATTGGTGTTGGTAGACTATGCACGTAGTGTTAGCTTAAGATTCCTCTAATGTTATTCGAAGCGTACTTTCCTCATGAACATTATCCTACTCACTGCCTTCCAAATACTAGAATTGATTTTAATGCCGTTTCATAAAATATAATTTTTAACAACCGGTATTATCATATTTTCGAAAGTCCAAATCTGACAATACCGGTTGCCAAAAAACAAAACAAAAATAAAGCTGTTTAACTCAAACATAAAATGGGCCCTGCTCTACGCCAGTGAAACATAGAAGGAATCTGGTGGCCTGAAAGGATCTCTCACGAAAAGCTCTCAAGTATAACAGAGCAGCTTCCTATCCATCTCGAAATAAGGAGAAACAATGTAAATGGATAGAAAACACTTTGAGGAAAACTAAGGGAAAAGGAGCTTAGCAGTGGAGTCACCAAGGAACATGAAGAAGAAGACCTGGGAGACATGGCTCAGATCTGTTTAAAAAAAAAAAAAACTGAATGGAACACGGAGCGCGGAATGGAACCACTAGGAGTTAACTGTGATAATAATAATTCTCAGATAATTTTTATTGCATACATACTCATTAAAGTGTTCAGTACAGCATAGAAGCATTAGTTATTCTTAATTCTTTTCTGATACAGCCACGAAGAGAATAGAATTTCTTTTTACTTAATTCATCCCCACTTTTTTGGTGAATTTTATTCAGTAACACATTATACCTATTTTGCTTCCTCACTACCGAAAACTGTGCGTTCGATTTGACCCAAACTTAGAGGAAGTTTGGATAATAGTATATAAATCACCTAGGATAAGTTTCATCGAATTCCATTGAATAATTAAAATTGACATAAATCATTGTTAACAATATAATGGCTGTGAGATGTGGAATGCATTGATCATCTGGAGTGGGAGTTAGGTTAAGACAATATGTTTATGTGGTTATAAAATTTTAGGTTTTATTCAAAAAGTTAATTTATAATGTATTGTTTGGTCGCCTCCAAAACTGGATCACACTGCTGTTACTTAAATTTAAATCAATTTTTACTCTGAGTTATTAAAAAAAAAAGTCTTACTAGTGATTGTGTTTATTTCTATTAAAGTTTAACCAACTCATCGTGGTCTCGATTTTCACCTAAAATATCTAAGTTGTGTGCACTTCACAAATATTTTTATATTCCAACTTAATTATTTTTATTCTGACTGAAAAAAAAGTACTTGTCTCGTTAACTCCGGACAAACAAAAAGTTGAATTTTTCCTTTGGATTTTTTGTTCCATCCATTTTATGAGTGAAAATATGCCTATTATGTATACATCATTACTGTTAGTGCAATTGGTTGTATGTCAACATTTTCAAATTTTATTTTATTTGTGGTAAAGGTGATAGTTTGTAGTTTGCAACTGATGTAAGCAGTCTACTAAGTTGGAAAATAACAGAGGACAATTACCTATAAAATTATACAAATAAATCATAAAGAAACAATTAGTTATTATGCTCTCAAGTAAAGCATACAATTTTTGTTTACACTAATGTTCAGCATCTACTGGATTTTTTTTTTAAATGACGAATCATCATATATGCAATCTGCAAATGCGGAACTTTATTGCATTTTAATATTTACTGAAGAACAAAACCCGTGGAAATCAAACCTGTGTATGTTGAGGGATTACTGAGTTTCCGAAAACGGCTTCTCCCAGAGATTTTATTCTCATACGAAAAATCGTAGACCTTTTAATATATTATAAGATATTTTTAGCCAATGAAAACGGTGAGGAACATATACTAACTTTACTTGGCAGACTTTTTTCTTTATTGTTAGCAGTATTATTGTTAGCAGCCGACAAATTTGACGAGTCATCATCAAGAATATAATTTATGAACAAATAAATTTGTTTTTATTTTAAGCCAATATTTATTAATTCGAAATATTTGGATCTTGTTTGGCAATTTAATCATTTTTTTAAAACAAAAAATATATTAATAATGCATCGAAGTCTGAGAAAAACCCAACGAAGCTGACTTACACGATTAATTTTGAACGGCTTCGTTCCAGCTCAACGATTTTTTTTCTGTCCTTTGGAACGAAATGTCAAACCTTCATTCCAAACGGATGGAAAAGCCGACGGTGTAATTCCAGCATATTGCAAGGAGGTACACCATCTTGTACCCAACCATCATATTTGGGAATGAACTACATACTTAACAGGCTGGATGTGTCCACCAAATTTATTCTTATTCCATAATAGATCAACTGATGATGCAACAGAATAAATCAATTATCCGTCCCAGATGGACTCGACCAAGAGCCTTGGAATCGGAACCGACTGTCCTACTTCCTCTGTTTAAAAAATATATTTATGTGTATTTTATTTCTTGTTTTCGTGTCACGATTATGAGTTTTCAATTGCTTTTGATTCATTTCTGAAAAACCAATAGAAAAAAAGTTAGTAATTCTAGTATGACGTACTTAAAAATTCTTTTGTTTTTTTCTTATTTTTTTAAAATTAATTAACTTCTCACTACTTTTTTCCAATAGGTCGAATTAAATGATGTAATATCGATAAGTTTTAAAATTATCCTTTATGTATTAAGTAATAATTAATTAATCGGTAATTAATTCATCTTCATTATCAATAAGCTTAACCAATGTTTAAAATTCATATAAACAATTTTTTTTAGTTGTGTTTTAGTCATTGATAAATAGGACTTACTGACATTACTAGGATATATGTTAAGTTGAAGAGGGGGACAACAATTTCCCTAAATATTCAAATTGATAAAGAATATTCTACGAATTGAGAGTGATTTTTTTTATTGAATTCGACCTATAGACCAAAAGTAATGAGAAGATAATTTTTAATAGCTGAAATAAAATATTTTAATTATTTATTTAAACAACCTTCGGCTAAGCACTTCTTACAAATTAAAATGATAATATGCTTAACATAATGGATAGAAGAACCATAAATGTGCCAGCCGACGACGTAACAGAGAGTCTGTTAAATAATTCAGCAAGCCCGCCGGTGCACAATTTGTTCTCCTTGGGAAGAGTTCTTCTTCATCTTCCACACTTCATTAAGGAGCAAGAAATAATTATTTCCTCCTTATTGGAACTATTTATCATCCTGGAGTACTCTGGTTATAACAAAGAAGGTCATAACAAAGCAACTTCAGTGATTTTGAACGGAATTAAATATTCAATCCAATTTTTTCTTTCCCTTCCATATGCATCTAATATATATTGGGTTGTCACATGAAATATTCGATTTTTTAAGTGAAAATTTCTGTAGGACTTTTTTTTCGTGGAGAGTGAATTAGATTGAGCCGCCAAATCTCCGACGTGTAACGCTCGGACATAGTCGGCTGGAGTAACTAATTGAAGTGCTTTTGCATATAGATTAAAATATCTCAAAAATTAAAAATCGGACCTGCATACTATAAGCAAGGGAATCGTTCAGAATTTCATTCTCTCAATAATGAGCTATTATAAATTGTATCTTAATGCAACGCCGTGTTAGAGAGGCGAAAAGGGGAAAAAATAGTGTCGAAAACTAAATGATAACGAGTTTTATTGAAGATATGAATTAAAATATCTCAGAAACTGAAAATCGTACCTACATACTGGAAGCGATGAAAATGCTCAGAATTTCATCTTATCTGTAATGGGCTGTTATTTATAATTTATATTTCATATTATTAATCTCGCCTTGTTGGGGTTTTCACTTTTATCGTGTGGTTTAAAGCTTACACCTTAGTTCTTTTTATATCATAAATTTTGGAAATGATTAAAACGTCTGTCGAAATTCAGAGAATATTTATCATCTGGAACAAACATCTATCTATAGCTAATCCTCAATTTACTCACAATGTTTGTTTAATTTCTAAGTGGGCATACAGATTTTAGTTTCATTTGAAACATGGCAATAGAAACACGGGATTTTTATGGGTCATTATGCTGCTCAAATTGCAAGGAATATTTCAAATATAAAAGGAAGCTTTTGTAGCGAGTTCTAACCAAGTTCTAAAGAAATAATCATTCGTCGTTGGTTTCCTAAAAAGTCGATTAAGGTAACGCAATTGTTAATTTTCCTATTAACCAAAACACATCACCATAACATTGTGAAAGAAAATATATGTATATTATCTATAATAAAGAATTATTTTGTAGAAATTAATCGATCTTCTTACTGGTTTCAATAGACCATAAAGAATATTGAATCTCTACACTAGCTTAAATCATACAGTTTCATGAGTTGAAGATATATGCATTACAATCTGATTCCATAGTCCAGTATTTGTGTGCTGCTCAAACGAGAAGCAATACAAATCACTTCAAGCTTTACCAAGGCACCCTTTCACATTCTCTGCTTTTATTACAAATCACAACTAGTTGCTAACAACGCGGTATTCCTTTGTTTTTTCCAACTGGTTCAGTGTAATCTAAATTACTATCATTCTGCAAACAGCTATAATATCTTGTTTAATTTGTTTAGTGTTTTATAATAACAATGACTTTTATGACATATTGATGTGCATAAGTAATAATTTATGATAACTTGGCAACTTTTAATATTACCACAATTCGTATGATTTTAAAGTTCAAATTTCTTTTGAAGACTGTTATTTACATTTTTCTTCTTCTTCTTCTATTGGAACAATAGACGCATCTAGCTGTCCTTAGCCTATTCAACCATCCTTTCCCACTGTGCTCTATCATCTGCCATGGTCTTATTCCCAGCTTTCGGAGGTCGCTGCTTACATTATCCCGACATCTAGCTTTTGGTCTTCCTCTCGACCACACTCCTTCTGGAATGTACATGTATATTCTTTTGGCTGCTCTTATTTCACCCATCCTGTGGATATGGCCCAGCCATTTAAGACGCTGAACTTTTACGAACAAGGACGCTTCCTTACTTGTTCTTAGTCTCCATCTTCCTGACTCAAGAACTGGTCAGAAAATCCGTCTAAGGATTTTTCTTTCAAATCTGTCAATTTTTGTATGTTACCAAACGTCCATGTCTCACATCCATAGCGGTCTAACAAGCGCCTTGTATAGCCTAATCTTAGTAGTCCTGGTCAACAATCTACTTCCGAATAGTTTAATTAGAACAAAGTCTGCTTTATTTCCTGCAACTACTCTCCTCATCTTCATTGATAAGGGATCCATAGTAGTTGAAGTAGTTGACCACTTTCAAGGTATAGTCGCTGACAACACATATACGTTGCGGGTGCAAGAGTTTCTTTCTCCATAATACCGTTAATTTGGTCTTCTCCTCATTGACTCTTAAGACACACAGGCCTTGCCTCTGTATCAAGCCTAATGAACTCGCATCTCTCGAAACCAGGGATCTTCCAATGATCACCACACCATCTGCATTATCCACACCATGCCATTATCTGTGTCATCTTGCTGTAGATGATTCCTCCTGGGTCCAGTTCAGCCCGCTTCACAATAGCTTGGAAGACACTATTAAATAAAAGGAGGGCTAACCGGTCTCCTTGTCACAACCCATTCTTGCTATTTACATCCAGAGGTATAGATTCTTAGAAAGTCAGAAGTATTATCAAATAAAATAACTCTTAGCTAGTTTACATATTATTCTTATATGAAAAAAAAGAAGAAATGTTAAATCCGTAAAATCGGGCGTTTGGAGTTTGTTTTTATAAAAAAGTACTGGCTTCAAACAAGGAATCATACAACATATGAGCTTAAACTCAAACGCTAGATTTTTTTATCTCATCAAAGGACCTGTTACTCACTTTACTGAGATTGACTTAATGCCAAGGGAGTCTTCCGATTTCATGTACGATTTACAATGCAACAAAAACTAAAATCTTGTACACTATATACATATAGTAACGAAAGAATTCTTAAAAGGTTAATATTTGCTGTACCGAATGGTATACGTCCGAGTGGTAGGATTGGGTTAAAACCGATATGAAGAGACTGAATTTGGACGGCGATCAGAGGAGGTAGGTGTGTAAACGATTGGTGGTGTCGGCATTGAACCTTCGGGTTAGCTAAACCTTTTATTATTATTATTTAATATATATATATATGTATATATATATATATATATATATATATATATATATATATATAGCATAAAAGTCGGAGCCTTTGAGAATAGAAACCAGATTAATGGAGTGTATTAGTGTTAAAATATTTTTCACGATAAAATAAGAGCAATGAGTAGTGATCAATGAAGTTTTGGTGGCAAGCTATCCATCTATAACTTGAAATTTTAGATACTGTAATATTCCAGGTTTTGTTTTACTTTTACTACTTATCCTCTCACCATTTCCCAACCAGGTCAGCAAATTTCCACAAAGGTACATACTCAGGTTTTCCACTTTTGCAATGAACAGACGATATATCCATTTTTCGTTGTAAAATACAACCATTAGTGATATTATTTCATTGCTAATTCTTTTTGTTTCTGTTTTCATATTTTAGTTTTTAGGGGTATCTCACGAATTATTTTTATATACTACACTACACATTTTCGATAAATTTAGTTTCTTATGTGTTAGTTATTCATTTTTTTTTTTAACTATTCCATATTTATTTGTTTTAAAATTATTTTCCTGTTATTATTGTTAATTCTTCATCATTTTTAAACACAATCACGCATATCTGTTTTTCTTTTGCTAATAATTGCAGTTTTATATATATTTTTTTTCAACATTTTATGTTGGTCACATTATAGATTTTGACGAACTGCTGTTTGCTATAGCATTTGAAAAGTAATCTTTAAAAAAAAAAAAACAACTGGAAAATAATTAGCAAATGTGTTCTTATAACTTCGGTTGTGTATTTAGAAATGTTACATTAAAAAGAACTATAATCCATAGGGTACAAAAGTTTATTTCTTTTTAAGGTAACATTTCTAAATACACAACCGAAATTACCAAAATCATTGAGCGATAATTACTCATTACATTTAAATCAAGGTTAAGCTACCACCAAAACTTTACTCTTTTCTCTTATTTTATCGCGAAAAATATTTTAACACACTCTCTGAGGTCATGTCTGGGTAGCAACCACTATATAAATGAGATTGCTAATCAAGGAGGACAAAATGGTCCTCTACCATGGAAAAGTAAAACCACCATGGTACAGAAAATAAATGAGCAAGTAAAATTAAATTAATTAATTTCGTGATAATATCCACGTATTTCCAAGGACATCAGTTAACTTGTTTCCCCCCATGACACCGCGTTACAACAAGGCCACCCACAATTATACAGATCATTATATCAGTAACGCAATCTGAAATATTAGACAGTAAAAGATTAAGTCGTAAAGTTAACGTATCACTGTAAAAATAAAAAATCTAGTGCACGCACCTCACGACTTTCACTACCATCCTACTTTTAGCAGGGATTATTGTTACTATAATCGAACTATTTTATAAATACAATACAATAAATAAAATTGTGAATTATTTTCCAGTTATTTACAAAGATAACTTTTCAAGTGCAATAGCAAACAGCATATCGTCAAAATCTATAATGTGACAAACATAAAATGTTAAAAAAAAAAAGTAATATAAACCTGAGATTATTAACAAAAGAAAAATAGATATGCGTAATGGTATTTTAAAATGGTGAAGACTTAATAATATTAAACGGAAAATAATTTAAACCCAAATAAATATGAAATAGTTCAAAACATTTAATAACTAAGACATAAAAAACTGAATTTGTTAAAAATGTGTAGTTTAGTATCTTAAAATAATTCATGAGATACTCATTAAAACTAAAATATGAAAATAGAAACAAAATGAATTAGCAATAAAAGAAAATCACTAATGGTTGTATTTTACAACGAAAAAATGCATATATCGTCTGTTCCTTTCAAAAGTGAAAAACCTGAGTAAGTACCTTTGGGCAAATTTGCTGAACTGGTTGGGAAATGGTTAGTAGGTAACTAGTAAAATTAAAACAAAACCTGGAATATTACAGTATCTAAAATTTCAAGATATAGATGGATACAAATGAAAATACTATATCTATGGACTAACAAATTATAAATATATACATATACATATAAAATAGAATTAAGAAATTATAGATAGAAGTACAATGTGAAGTGACCCTTTTTATAATTTTAATAAATTTATTCACATTGTTTATAATCTTTTGTCTAAATATTACGTAATTTTCACAATTTTCTATATCTTTTTGTGTCTTGTCAGTTCTAGCTCTGAAGAAGACTTGCAAAGTTGGGTCGAAACGTTGGCTTTTAATAAAATAGTTTTGCCACTATTTAGTCTATTTATGACCGCCACCCCGGCCCATCTCCTTCCTTAATAATACAACGGTCAACTATTAAGTATTCAATTATTAAATGATATCTCATAACCTCAAATAATTAATAACAAGGACGGATTTTCTCTTTATGAAATCAGTAAAGTGTGCAATTTAACTATATTTGATGAATAAAAAGATTTAGCCTCATTTACATGTATTTACGGTATTTTTTAAATAAGGTGGAAATTAACAAAAACATATTTGAATGTTAATCTACGTCAAACAAGCATTTAGTGACTTTTTGCAACACACCGACGATATATTCTATCATTTGAAATTCAATTTGTCCCAAATAAACAGCGTCTTTCCAGGCGAACTATTAGCCATATATCAGGCCTTGTTATTACTAACAGAAAAAAACATTAAAAATGGTCTTATAGTTACCGATTTTTAAAGCTCATTAATGGCCATTGCCGAAGGAAACTCCGACAATGCCATTTCCAGAAAAATCAAAAACTGCCTCTGGGAAATGAAGGAGTCGCCGGACGGAGACATCGTCCTCGCATGGGTACCCTCACATTGTGGCATATCTGGAAACGAAGCTGCAGGCGAACCTCGCAAGAAGAAAAACAAATGGAACCACAATGATCGATTTAACTACCACTGCTGACTGAAGATTGGAATGCAAAAAAATGCTAAATGAAAAATATATCCAAGCATGGACAACCTTTCAGAAAGAACAGATCAGAGGAAATAATTTTAACTCGACTTAGAATTGGACATGCAGCCTTTAACCTAATGAGAGGACTGGAACCACCATTTTGTAAAGCATGGAACACATCACTTACACTGAAACACATTGTAACAACTTGCAGACTATACTGTGACACCAGAACAAAACATAATATATCTTCCAACATATCTGACGCGCTTTCAGATGACGAAGAGAAGATACAAAAAATATTTGAATTCATAAAAGACATTAAATTTGTTCACCTAATTTAATTCCATCTAAAGCTGCTAATGACCCGCTCGGGTAGATGCGGAATGTAACAATATAAATAAAAAAATATTTTCATAATAATATGTGGTATTTTACATCGAAAGATTGAATGTAGACAAATTCATATACTGTCCAAATTATCATATTGTTTTACCAGGAAATTGTTTTGAATAAATATTTCATCTTTGGTGCAGTGTAGATCCAAGATTTCGATTTTGAATGAAGCGATGCATTTATCTTTGTATATTGAAAATAATAATAAATATTATTCCTAGTAAAGAAAACCAAAAAATATCTGAATTAAAATCTATATATTTTCCAAGAGATTAAAAGAGAAAAGCAAGAGAAATGAATTTCCGAAAAAAAGATTAAGGAAATCAGTAAACACACAAGTCCCCTCTATCAGATTATGGAAGGATGAAGCAATTGTAATAATTCACAAGATGAAAGGTAGGTTAGGTAAGATAAATGTCTACACTAAATCGGGATGTTTTCTAAACATAGCGCTCCACAAGTATTGACAAGTTCCAATATACCTCTGATGTAAGACGTAACTTGGAATACTGGTTGCTAACATCACTATAAAAGGTATCGCTGCTGGCTTACACGTGTTATGAAATAGCGAAACATTTATTACTGTCAGCAGGGATCATAAATTAATACCTGAGTTGGCAAAAGTTAGTAATTAAGTCATAACAATCAGTGAGGATTCATCAGCCCTATGAGGAAAGGTGTTACCGGCTTAAATTAATGATCGCCTTGGTTACCACCGGCCTTCAACTTTTTCCTGACTAGAGCAAACCCATTATTTATAGTTTTCATCATTATTTAGTATTATTTATTTACATTTATGAGTAGAACATCAAAAATTTTGTTTATCGTTAGAGTTAATTTTTTATTGAACAAATAATAAAAATTTGGTTCTACCAGATGGCAACATCTATTAATAATAAGTAAATAAATTTTACAAAACTTGCGGTTTTTTTTTCTAACTATTTCATATAATTTAATATGAATTAAATATTATAAGAACAATAGTATGAGACCGAGCACTAATCGAGCACTTGGATAAAATTGTATGCACATATAAGTACGTAGGAATGAATCATAAAATCCTTGGATACGCAGATGATATAGCTGTCCTTGGAACTAATCAAGAAGACATTGAGAAACTCGCTACAACACTGATAAGAGAGGTAGAGCAGATCGGCCTAAGTATGTGAAGACAAAATAACATATAGGATCATAAACCGAAAATTCCACCCCAATAACAGAATCTGCATAGAAGGAAAATCATTCCTGACAATGGAGAAATTGAAATGCCTCGGCTCCACAATAACCTCAGTGAATGACCAACGGGCAGAAAAGCAACAGAGTATAACTAGCACAAACAGAACTTTCTTCTCCCTCTCAAAGGTATTGAAATCCCGAAAAATCTCAAGAAATCTCAAACTTAAGGGTCTACAATTACTATTTTGTACAATAAACCAGAAATAGTCTTATATCAGGTTCCAACCCACCTTTTTTCCATATAAATATAAATAACTTCCCATTCTCTATGCTGCAATGTCAATACCACCTGTATGCTGACGACATTCAAATTTACCTTTCCTTCAATCCGACCGATTACTCAGATACCATTTTAAAACTCCAAGAAGATATTGATAGAATAAGTGGTTGGGCAAAACTCAACTGGCTCATTCTGAACGCCGAAAAGAAGCTAGCCATCCAGATCGGATCTCAAATCGTTCCCGGTCTTCTCCAATCTTCTCCTGAATAACTCACCTATCTTATTCCAGACTACCGTTAAAAACTTAGGTGTTAATTTTGATCAAACTCTCTCCTGGAAACCACACAACTCCCAAATTTCCCGTCGCACTATCTCCACCCTAAAACAGTTCAATCGAATATGTTATTTCCTTCCATATAAGTTCCGTTAACTCCTAGTTTCCTCGCTTGTTTTCTCTCACTTCGACTATGGCTGTATAGTGTACGGTGGACTCTTGAGAGATTTCGAGGCCAAACTTAAACGCCTAATGAATTGCGCATCACGTTTTGTTTTCGGAATCTCAAGAGATGCTAACACATAGAGAAGAAAGACCAATAATGAACTGCTCACAGAAACTGGTCAATTAATATCCCACGATATGAAGGCACGGAGTTAAGGTGGGCGGGGCATGTAGCTCTATGTAATCCATACGGAAGCCTCTACGTAACAATGAATGGCTCAATAGAAGGCAAAAGAACACGTGGAAGGCCACAAAGCAGATGGATAGATAGAATTAACAAAGATACAATAGAGCTGCGTGCAGATAAGTGGAAAGAAATAGCCTAAGACAGGTAGAGATTGAGGAGGCTTGTTAAGGCAGTAAAAGATTTGCATGGTCTGTAATGCCAACAGAAAAAAAATGAATACATAGAGGTAATAATTAAAATAAATAAATGTTGAATTGGTAATTAGCATTTCAGGCATGAAGAAGAATAGTAGCCAGTAACACCTCCATCTGTTCTTTATTTATTTCCTTAAATCAGGAAAGTAGTTCCATCAACCATCTCCTTTTCAGCCGTGGTCTTAATGTTGGAATTATTGTATGTTTTGTTTAATATGAAATCTAGAGTAAAGAGCACTTGTGTGTTGGTTGTAAATCAATATGTAAAGTTCTGCTGCTTAAATACCAGGGAGCTGCTGTTATTGGAAATAAAATTTTGGATTGAAAATATTGTAGTTTTTATAACTTTCTCTTTTTTTATGAACCGTAAACCTGTGAGGCTTACGTTTATATGGGTTTAAATACTTATAGGTATGGTTTTAGTTTTAGTCTGATTAAAACTTTTCATTGAATAAAAAGAGAGTATAGTATTTTCAGTCTGTTGTTTAAAAAATTTCTTTTCATTTCGACGTGTGTGTTCCGGGTTATGTTTCAGTCGAATATTAGTCCAAGATAACGTACAGTACCCGTCAGAGGAACTTTGTTCTCTTCGATGTATTGTAAAATGGTTGGCACGTTTAAATATTATATGCAGAGATTTTTCACGATTTAATCCAATTTTCGAAATTGAGTAACAATTTTGTAATTTAGTAATTTTTTTTTTTTTTAATTCAGTGAGGTGTGGAGTTATGATATTTTGTAAAAATTGTGGAGTCGTCAGCTTTGGTAGTAATCAATGTTTCGAAGCAAATAGTGTGTATACATAATGTGAAGTAAAACTGCTAATATTGATCTTTGTGGTACTCCTCCAACTCAGATCCAATTGAGGAAATGTCTGAGATCTGTCGGACAGAGAAACATCTAAGAGAGAAAAGAATGGATTGGAGAATGAGTTGGTGTGTGCGAAGTAGTAAAGTTTAAGGTTTAAAAAGTCAGATAATTTACTATACTAAAATTAACAAACATATCCGAAAGATATTCATTTCATTTTTTTTTTTTTTTGTGTTGGAAAATAAAAGAAATTAACTATTGAAGTGTCCGAAACATACGAATATTTTCTAGTCTTAATTTTTTTATGAAGGTTCCAAGTGAGCTGCTTATCAAAATGAAATCCAAGGTAACGATCTTTCCTACAGTAATTAACGGTAAGGTTAATAAACTGATGGCCAGAATGTGTGAGGTTTTCGACTTGAAGAAAGGTGGTTTTACAATGACATTTACAGCATTTCAAATACCGAAATCCTTTTTTTTCTCTAGAGTTACCTTAATGCATCTTTATTTTTAATACTAAGTCTACTTTTCAATGCATGTTGTTTATAATTAATGGACATATAACACCATCGTTTTTGTAGGAAAAAAAAATACTTTAGAAATATTTTAAACCTAAAAATATGCAATAACCAATATTTTATAATTGTAGCAAATATATTTTTTGTGCTTATTTTATTGTCATAATTATTTTTTTTTTTTGTCAGTTCTGCTTTGTTCAACAATTTGCGATATTTTACACGAGACATTGGTAAATCATACAAATATTCTTTTCCTCCCAATTCACGTATAATTATAGTTTATTAGGTAATTCGTAACCGCCTTATCAAAGGAAGATGCCTGCTTCAGATATTTTACAGAAAAATATCTCCACCTTACAATAGAAAAAATAAAAGCAGAAATCTTTGTTACACCACACATTTAAAAGCTGATGAAGGATCTAGAATTCGAAGCAAAACGAACAAGAACAGGCTTTGGCTAGCTTCAGGAGTGTGGTGATGAACAGATCATCTTGGTATTAATTACGAACACCTTGTTCACGCAATGCTGCATCAATTTTTGGTTCAACTCTTCAGAAATCTTTGTTCCAGGATAAATGTAAAAGTGCAATATTTACATTTCTATCTTCAGTATTTTCCGGGAATTCTCGGGACTTGTGGCAAGGTCGCCGAGACTTTCCAAGAGGTAGCAGGAGAATTGGAACTCCCACGTGATTACAAAGTACACCTTCTATCATGGGAAGGGAATGAACAAAACGATAATTAAAAATGTGATCAGACTTATGTTTCCAGTGATGTGGTTACGTTCAATGTGTTGTTTGTGAATAATTTCTTATAATTCCAATTGAATTTATTTTAATTCTTTGAATTTAAGGTAATTTCTAGTAATCGAATTTCATGCGCTTTTGTGCTGTGGACGATCATTTTGTGCGGTATTGGTTGTTGGGACTCTGTCTTTAAACTTTGACCCAATGTTTTGGGAAATGAAGAACGGATGGAATCAAAATTAAGCAGAAATTAAATCAGCATAAAAAAATTGTTCATGCTCATATACTCGTTTGTAAATTTCGTTAAGATTTATCGAAGCAAAAATTCTTTAGCTTCTTTAAAATAATATGGCTGATACAAATAATAAATTGATAATTGTTTTGAAGGCATTTCACTCTTTATTTCAGTGCAATAGGATATGCAAGTTTGTTTTTTTGTTTGTCGAATTTGGAAACAGTCATATCCGTTTTTTTTTAAACGGTTTTTTGAAAGTAGCAGAAACTGTTATTGATGTTAAACAGTTTTGCACAACACTAGTCTAGAGTCCTCTGCCACATCATTTAGTACTCATAAATGGCATAGCTATTGTGCTATAATGATTGTATTAATATTTGATTGTATTAACGAACAAATATTAATACAATTGAATTGTCAAATTTTTTATTTTTTTTAATTATATGTAAATTATCACTATATTCAATCGGTTATGTTTATTTATTTGTTTGTGTGTTTACAGAAGCCTTAAATTACTAATAGAAATGCTTTTATGCCATATTGATTTATCTATTAGAAAAAAAGATAATGTCACATATTATAAGCATTGAAGTAAAGAGGATTAGGAATATTCAATACCGATATTACTACCATCAAATAGGTTTACTGTATGAGAATTCAACTCCTGTGATGCGGGATCATTGTGTAACCCGCATTCAAATGCGGATGTCGTTCCTAAACACCCAACACCGAAAACTGATTTTTCATGTTACTATAATTTTGTTACATAGAAAACGGTTTTGAGTAATGTCAGTACTTCCATTACGTAGCTGGCTCATTACTCAATCCTGATCAATACAAAGGAATAAAAATATCACTGTGACGGATTTCATTCACCAAACTAAAGGATTGTCGATATTCTCCTTTTAAAAAATAAATAAATTCCTCTCGTATCCAATCCTTACAATCTAGAATCTTTCGTAAAACCCTCAACGCTCCTTACTTTGTCACAAATAAAATCGTCCATAAAGACCTTAATGTTCCATATATTTCCGATTTGGCCCAATCCAGATACCTATCTACTAATTCCTACAGTTTAAACCCGTGGTCCACTCCCAGAAAACAAGATCCCGTGTTTCCGACCTTTATATCCCTTCCCATAGAACTAAGACGTTTGAATATTCCTTTATTTCCCGATCCACAGCCTTCTGGAATTCCTTGCCATCTGAAATCCGCCATGCCTCCTCCTTGTCCTCATTTAAATATCATCTCTACCAATTCCTTCTCACATCCCAAAATGACGTTATACAATAAAATAAATATTGTGGAACAGATTTTGACTGAGGTGAATGGTTGATAAAATTAATTGAGTCTTAATATTAAAAATCAACCCATGCTTATTTTATTATTATTTTTTTTCATTTAAGTAATGTTTTTTTTTATTTCGTTTTTTTTCAAAATTTTATTTTATTTTTACTTGTTTTAATTTAACTTCACTGAAGATACTGTATATATTCTTTAATATTGATTAATGTAATTTTTGGCCAGATGTAGTTTTTATTTTTTTGTTCATATCTGTTATTCATAAGGGATCTTGTCCCAGAATAAAGTTTACTTTCTATCTATCTATCTATCTATCTATCCTTCCATAATAACTCCAGAACCATCCGAACCCTCTCGTTTCAAACCTTGTTTTCTCCTCGATCCCTGATAACCCTCCGAGGCGTCTGAAAAGAAGATGGCCTCGTGATCTACTTATGTAAATATATCATTAGAGTGCTACCAATGGGTAGTTTCTCAACAAGCGTTTTCATGTAATTGTATTATTACTGTGTGTACATTTACCAGTTGTATTTTTTATAATAGAGTTGTAAATATCAATGAATACAAAAAAATATATATAACTCATCAAATTGTTTACGTGAAGCTAAGGCTGCCGAAAGCCTTGAAACCGATATTGAACAATTATTGAGGGGAAAATTAATTCTGTTGGAAGATTATAATTTTATCAGTATTATTTGTTTATTCATTTTTTAGGATAACCTCATAAACATAAGAAATATAGCTGACAAATAAATTACAAAGTACTTAATTTTAAAATTATAAATTAATAAAATAATTGAAAATTAGGCTGGATATAATACACATATATATACAGGCGCACTCACACACACACACACACACACACACACCAAAATGAATAATAATCATCTATAAATAAATATGATATATAAACAATCACATGAATATATTATATAGAATATGTTTTTTTCTGATTACAAAAATATATACACACACATATTAAAATAGATATCTTTAACTTCATTTAAACACGAATTCCTTTTTATATCTCCTCTGCAATCAATCTTCAAATTTTTTGTAAAATTTATGTTTATATATTTCAGAGTTGTCAGCCTCATTTTACCTTTATTTTACAATTATCTATGTTGCAAACATGTAAAAATACGGATTACTTATGTATAATTTTATTTGTTTACTTATGTTTATCCTCTTTTTTAATTGTAACGTTACACCACTTTTTAATTTAATTATTTCTTTTCGATATAAGTCAGACAATTGTCACATTGCCTAAATGTAGGGGACTAAATGTCCCACAATATAGTTAAAATTTCTTCTTCTTCTTTTAAACTGCTTGACGAAATTGGAAATGCGGATGGGTTGAACACTATCTAGTTTGAGTTACTAGTGCTTCTCGCTTAAAGTAATCTAAGCTTATAAGCTCCAACATGTCGAGTAAACAATAACAATCTGTTAACCGCGGAGTATCAAATGTGCAAATATTTGAGATCCCACTTTCTACACAAACAGTTCTCTCTTCAGTGATGAGCAATGCCCTGCAATTGCATGGTTTATTGATAACTTTTGCATCACCGTGAAGTAGAAAGACAATACAGAAATGGGCCTCGAGACAAAAGGACCCGTGCAGCTGAGTTGCTCAAGGTACCCCTGCGTACCCAGCAGGTGCTTGAATTCAAATTGAGTCATTTAGCGAGTGCGCAAGGGATTGCGCAATTAATATAGGCCATAGTCTTTCTGTTCTGCTTGGGTGACCTACTTAATGTACTTCGCAGCGGGGTCGAGTGGGTTTTAATGATATTTATTGCTTCTCCATCGCAAGTTATAGTGAACTAGATAAATTTATACTTTTCACCATCGCAATCTAGCCTCCTTGTAAACCAAATCATAAAAAACGAAGAGTAATATTAATAACCAAAAATATCCTCCAAAAACCATGAAAATTCAACAGATATTTTAAAAATTGCAGTCAATAACAGAAAGAAATTACGGAATTATTTTTTCGTAACAGAAGACATAAGACATTGCAGTAGCGTTTTAGGGTGGGGCAAGTATGGTGTCCTAGGCGTTCTTCAAAGGGGCGTGAAAAATTCGCCAAGTAATAAACTTAAAAATCCAGCTAAACCAATAATACAACCTACATTTCAATAATCTCGTAATTTCTGTTCTTGGTGATTTGTGGTGAATGAGAAAGAGGAAATGTGGACGGCCTAGTAAAACTAAGTACTAGTAAAACTTCCTACGAAATTATTCTTCGTATAAATTTACTTTGCATTACATTAATTTCGTATAAATACAATACAAAACCAAACCTCTTAGAATTCTTTATGTTGGAAAATGAGGTTAGAAAAACGGGAAAACATAAGAAAAAATCTAAATTTTGATCTTTCTTATTTTTTGACGGACTGAGCTATACTATCTAATGAAAAGAAACGGTTAAAACCGATTTAGAAAAGATCATCGATATGTTTGCGTAACAGAAGGGCAGGAATGTGCAATTGTATGTGTAACGATTACATGGGCTTACTTTTGTTTTGAAATAGAAAATAAATATGAGTTGTAAGATTTATTGTTTTTATTTTTTATAAAACTGTATAAGATAATTTACTTTTACTGTTGCCCAAAATCGGTCTTGGTATTGCACTTTTCAAGACCAAGACCAAGGCCACCTAACTGTTGCAAGACGATTGCAAAAAAAACAAACGATTTCTTGAATAAAAATTAAGGCAAAACAGTTACTAATACTTGACAATCTTAGTTACTATATGTAAATAATTGGTATAACCATTACTTTTTGCATTTAACTCCTTTAATTTTTCATTACGGCTTAGTTATGTTTCTTCTATCTAAAAAATTACTGTAATATCTCTATAGTAATAAGCTCAGAAGTAACTGCAAGACTGTTGCGAGACTCTTGCGCAAGACCAAAACCATGACCATGAATGAGTTTGCAAGATCAAGACTCGTCTCGGTCTCGCATTTGAGCAAAACACTATTTACTTTGATGAGCGCCGTAGCGGCCATTTTAGATTGCTAAGTCCCTGAGACATTGCATATCCAGTTCATTTTTAAAATTTAGGTGGAAAAGTATTTTTGTAAAATTCTTATTTGTAAAATCTAAAAAGAGACTCTTAATTTAATTTTTTTATAAATCAGTATAACTCTTTGGTTATCTGGTTTTAGAAGACGGATGGGGATTCCATATAGAGCATATATTAAATGTATTGATCTAACACATTTATTGTTTTATGTATTTCTACCGGTCACAGAAGAGAACTATTGAAAATGTATTTCGTATTGAAGTAATTGAAAATTCTACCCTATTGCTATTATAACTAGATATCTTTTGCTAACGTTTCATGTTACCAATTTAGTTAAGCTTGTTTTTTCCCTCAAGAGACTACATTTATATCGAATATTTCCTTTTGTATTCATAATATTAATTTCCCCGTGTACTGGGATAACTCTACGTAATTAGTATTTATAAAATATATTTTAACTTTCTAATCTTCTATACAATAACCCTCGAAATATATCAGAAATTTACTAAATTACTGAAAAAGTATTGAGTACTTGAAAGCCTTCAGTGCCTGAACCACACCTTGAAGATGACCCATATGTTTGGGTTGAAACATTGGCACAAGTAAAAATTTAAATGTTTTTTTTTTTAAAGACTGCGTTCTGAATATTTATTACCCATGATACGTAGAGTACACTTAACTCTTAACATTAAAAAAAAGTTATTGTGACAAGAAGTCCAATGGTCCCCAGCTTACCGATTAGATTAAGACCGATTGAGCATACACAAAATATGCTATAAAAAAAAAGAAGCGAAATTGAAAATATTGCTGAAAAAGCTTTTCGATCTGTAAATGAGTTGACTTGGATTTCCGGTAGCGCTCTGGACAGATAACATTTAGTCAAAACCCTCCTTTGAAGATAAAATCCCCGTAACGCTTTTATTTAACCGGAAGCTGTAAAGCTACAAACTCCTTAGATTTGTTGTATTTACTATCCTAACACAAACATTGCCGTCATTTATTGTACATTCCCGAGGAACGAAAATTTTGGTTTAAATTCACTTTTTTCTGTTTTGCGCTTTCTGCTTCCCGCATCAGACAAACATTCCCGTTAGGAGTACGGTACAATCTGTTAGAGAAATTAGAACAAACACGAGTAAGAAGTTAAAGGAGTGGATTAAATTGGCTAAAACATGGATTATCAATAAGATAAAATCTTGGACCAGTAGATAGAATGAAGGTAATAAATTAATTTTTTTTTATAAATTCGATTTCCCTTTTAACCCTCTGGTAACGATAAAGTAATTTTTACCTACATTTCACTTTTTTAAGCCTCGACAAAACCGACCTTTGGAATCTGTCAACCATCAAATTTAATATTTGCCTACTATTTATAGTTGTTGTAATACATTAAAAAATTATGAATATAAATCAAATAATTGTACTTATAATAAAATATTCATACGTAAATATTCTGGTATCCTTCATTTTAGTTTTTTTTTTTTCTATATAGATAGTTAAGTATATAAATATTTTGGATTTTGTTTTTCAAAATGGATTTACTCTATGATAAAAATTGTTGACAGGTTGAGGTAAGGGAGAATAGAGGAATTCCCCTCCTGGAGAAATAGAAGTAAATTCCCGGCCATAGAAATGAAGGAAATTCCCAGCTGACAAAGATGGTAGGTCTTCTTGCTGGTTTGCATAGGCAAACTCAAATGCATGACGGGTGACGTGATCGTCCATATCATTCATAGAATCTTTTTTTTTTTTTTTGTTTTTTTCATAACGATATTCAAGGATTTAATTATTTTCCTTAATACAGTTGGAAAATCTGTCCTTTCATCTTATTAAAGGAATTACACAGAAGTGGATGTGATAAAATAACAACCAGAAGAACATCTATATTAACCAATTTTAAACAGGTCAGTTGTTTTAATTATTTTATATTAAATTCTTACTTACAACTAGTTAGATACTATAAATATGCAAATCGTATAATAATTAGTGTAATGTTTTAAATATGCAAATAGTTATTTGCCCTTTTTAGTTCAATATATATATATATATATATATATATATATATGCTAATAATATCACATGAATAAATAACATATGTAACATAAAAACAACTGCTCTAATAATCTACCATAATCATAAATAAAAGTGAGCAAATCACTTTTAAAACATATATATATATATATATATACACGCTCACACACGCACCAAAATGAAAACTAAAATAATCATTTATAAATAAATATGATATATAAACAATCACATGAATATATTATATAGAATTGTTTCTTCCTAATTACAAAAATATATACACACACACATATTAAAACAGATATCTTTAACTTCATTTTAACACGATTTACTTTTTATATCTCCTCAGCAATCAATCTACAGAATGTTTTTAAAATTTATGTTTATATATTTTAGAGTTATATATATATATATATATATTGAAGGAAGATACTGGACTGCATATCATGGGTGATAACTTTTTAAGATGCAGTAATTATAAAAGATTTTATTATTGCCGATGTTTCAACCCAAACATGTGGATCATCATCAGGGTATGAAAACCTTCGAGCACTGAAAGTTTTCAATTTATATTTACTAATCGAATAACGAATATTTACATAATGATGTGAACATTGTAATTGTTAGTAAGTAAGATATAATATTATAAAAAAATGTATATATATATATATATATATATATATAATATTACAATTTTTAATATATATATATATATATATAAATATATATATATATATATATATATTTATAATATAATATATATATATAATTATATATATATATATATATATATATATATATATTATATGCAATGTCATACAATATATATACAATATTTCAGTATTTAGTTTAAATTGTACCTATACTTTGGTATTATATTGTTCATTTTATAACAATTATGTTGATTATGTTAATTATCGCTCATAATTTTTATACGTAATATAAACTTCTGAGACATATTTTTAGGAAGTGAGGTCCATCGCCCCTCCAACCATAATGGAAAGGCTGTGCTTATGGATATAGTTTATTTATTAAAAATTATATATATATATATATATATATATATATATATATATATATATGAATGTATTTATCCGCAGTTTTTTTATCTTCATGCATATTAACATAAGATTTGGAATTAAGTGTGGGGTTTTCCATGTTGAGTGTAAGAGCCGGTTTCTGAGTCAATGGTTATTCATTCCTTGAATTAACACAACTTAACTATTCCGAGTAAAAAAAACATTTGACTACTCCCAGAGTAAATTTGTTTTTATTTGATTTTACTCCGAAGTTCACTTTATTCCTAGACGTGTTAGGTCCAAAAATGACGGATATGTTGGGATACAGATATCAGAGGAAAAAAGGGTGGGAGATTGCCCCCAATAAAAACAGAGAGGGAGCGAGAATATCGTTTCCCCTCTTAAATATATTGAAAAACAAAAGTTAAAAATTAAAAAGAATATAAATGAATGAATAACATATGTAAACTAAAATAAATTTAAAAAATAGAAAAATATGACTAAGCTAAGGCCAATAAATAGGTAGGCAAGTATTTTACACCGTATGTCCCTATCATTGAAATTGTAGTTTATATTTAAAGATAATTTTAGTATTTAGTTTATATTGTACATATACTTTGGTATTATATTGTTCATTTTATAACAATTATGTTGATTATGTTAATTATCGCTCATAATGTTTATACGTAATATAAACTTCTGAGACATATTTTTAGGAAGTGAGGTCCATCGCCCCTCCAACCATAATGGAAAGGCTGTGCTTATGGATATAGTTTATTTATTAAAAATTATAGTTATTTTATTTATTTATAGCACAAACGTTACTTAGATAACCAGTTACTAATTATTGTAAATGAGAGGCAGATTATAATAATTTTAAATTATGTTTTATAAGTAAATAAACAGCCCAATTATATTTCTGATCTTAATAATGTTCTATGACGAAACCTCTTAAATATCTTGGAGAGATATCCTGCGAAATTTAAGACCTTTCATATTCTGGCTTGACTTGGTCTGTGGAATCGATGGAATGTATATTTAGCTTCAAACACCTGCGGCTAGCTTATTGGATAAGGTCATTGTTTTTTAAATGTTCACGGATGGTAAAAAAAAGGCTTTAATAGAGCTTTAAATGCTGAAAAATATTATATTAATACTAATAGTATTTACTTATTGTCAATATAGTAACATTTATGTGACTGTAAGCCAAACGTTATGGAATTCATAGAATGCATAAATCCTCATAGAAATAATGAAATTGAAATATAATATATTATATTATATTGTCTCTTCTTTCAACAAAGTACGCCATTTTGATATACTAAATTCGGAAACAAATTATACAGTGTTCGACTAGAGAGCATGAAAAAGTAATTCAGAAGTTAATTTTATTTTAAAAATTATATTAGATTATCTCTTTCAAGAACTAATTAAACAATTAAATCCCTCAACTGTTTCCTAAAGATTAGTGTCGTAAGCTAAGCTGTTCGTGCTATTTTATTGTCGTCGTAAGTACTTTTTTAAATTTTAATCACATCACATTTTATATACATCGGAAGAATATGGGTTTAAATTTTCAATATCAGAAATTTATAGCGCCTCAGTGGTCTTAATACCAGTGATGCGACTGGGAGACAGAGACGCTGGGATCTCTTAAGATCCTTTTCTTACACTTGGAGTTCTCCTGAGTGAATGAATTTTGCAAAATATTTTACAAAAGTTTGCTTGTATTCAAGTGGTTATTTTGATTATTTTAGTTTATATGTATATTTACTTATAGAATTATTATTTTGCTATTTAATTTATTTATATTTATTATATATAGAATGTGACTAAGCTAATATAATAATACTCAATAAAGAAACGTGTAATATAAAAAAAAAAAACGAAAAAAAAAAAAAACATAAACTGAACAAGCGAATAGAACTTGTCCGTCGACTAACCTCATTCACCGATGCATAATCTGGTGGATTTCATTTGTAACGGTCCATGGTCAGAAGGTCAATGTTCTTCGCTGAGTTTTTTTTTTCAGAACTAACTGCCTGCATCCTGCGTATTTGGATATTTTTGTCTAATCGTTACGAAGTGTTTTTGTAACTGTTTAATACAATATACAATGCAATAAATGAAAATATATTTTTTCTTTCTCTTACCTTGATAGTTTTTTTTCTCCCTTACGTCGCCTTTTTGGCTATCTACTACTACCAGGGATTTTCCCAGGTCAGATGGTGAGGGCGGGGAATTTAAAAGAGCCATAGGCACCGGGACGCGAACTCGTAATTCTATTGTCTCCAAACTTTGGTTATCAGGTTACGATGCACACGCGGTGCTGTGCACACACGTTAGTCCGTCCGACCACCCAGCCCGCCCCTCTTTTACCTAGGTATTTTTCTCTTACCTCGCATTTTCGGATATATGCGTTTTCCAGAGCTTTGGAAGAGAGCAGGGGATTAATGTAGAGTTAAAAGCCCCCGGCACCAACAAGTTTTATGATAAGTGATTCCTATAAAGCTTAGATTTTTCCTAAATGATTAATTTTTCCCGAAAATCATTAACATAGATATTATAAGCAGTCGTAAAAAGAAATTGAAAGCGATGAAAACTTATAAATTTAATAGATTCAATGGGCCAGAAAAATAGTAATTAACTGTTTTAAGTGAATATTTTATGGCGTATATTAATTTCACTTTCACGCCCATATGTATATAAATACCTATATCTACTCTTTGTAGGGCGGTAAGTGAATATTTTGTGATGTGCTCACCAGATATTTTTTAAGTAGAAGTTCCATATCTAAGATCGAACTTGTTTACTATTTCGACGTGTCCTTACTTATATCATACCAATGTCACCTTCCCATTTTATCAACGTTTAAGGTCAACAAGAAAATAAGTTGGACTGTAATACCAAATTAACAAGAGTAAAAATATTCAACAGCGAATCAAATGAATCATTTTCTAAACCATAGTATAAAAACCACTCATACAAATTATAATTATTAATTACCAATGATACTTCATCAATTTCCAGTAAAACTCATTAATAGTAATAATTAAAATGAATAAACATTGATTCAGCTTTTAAATAGTCTACGTTGTTTCTATTTCATTAGTTCTTGAAATAAACAAATTCCATTGAAGACCACCAGCAACAATGGAATAAGATGACAAAAAACGCTGAATCGCAAGGTCGTTCTTACAAAGCGAGGTTGAGTAAATATAATTATTTTATTTATTCATGCGGTTGGTGGCTTATAATAAAATATTTATGGTTATTAATGGAAATTTATAACTATTCTGATTTTAAAATAGAAATAGTAAAAAAATAAAAAAAGAACTATTCTACTAAATATGTATGAAACGAATAATGATTGAAAAATCCTAAATGGATATTAAAAACATAGCTTAGAATATATTAATATATAACATGAAGAGTTTACATAACCAACTTGATACATTCTAAAACTAAAATAGTGGTTTCTGCTAGTCTTAGAGCCTGAGCCAGAATTTGCACTAATTATAATTAGTGCAATTATAGAACACAGTTTCCTATAATTATAAGATACAGTTTAAACGTAAATTACGAAAAATGCATGAAATTCTAAACAAAATCTTGTCTGCGATTTTTTTATGATTAAAACAATCAGGCTGGTTGTAGTCAACCTTTCAAAAAAATCACAAAACTTCCACTTACCACCCTCTTTTAAACAGAAATAAGTATTTTCAGACAAAGGAGAAATGAAAGTAAAAATTATAAATGCTATATTACTTTATATTTCATTGTGGCAATTATTATTTGTATAAGTACCCTTATATATATACACAAATTTTAATGTTTATATAGCTGTAATCTATACAATTAAATATCAAATAATACCAACAATAGCATTCATGAAAACCGCATATGTATGTTTACATAATATTATCTGAATACTTATTATATTAAGCTCATGTTACGTATGGAAGCGTGTTCTAATCATGCGGGCGTGCTCGAGTGTGCTTGTATTCCTTTGCTTCCCGAATTACAACTATTCTCCGTTACGATCTCTTATTTCTCCTTTAGTTAATTATCAAATTCTTTCATATTTAATTATATTTTATATTTTCATAAAATTAGATTTTATAGCGCCTCCTATAGGGACCCTCCTCACTCTGTAAACTTAATTTGCCCAAATTTTTTAGTTATGACCTTCTCAAACCAAGAAGGTGATGAATTGCCAAAGAAATGTATGCAGGATGCAAATAAATTAGCATTTCGCTGAATCCGATCTATGGGTGATTGGAAATTTCTGAAAAAAAGCTAAGGATGGGCAACATGAAATGGAACCAGGAAACTAATTTTATTTATTGAGAAGGGTTGAAGAATGGATGATTAAATAATTTATAGAGGAAAATGACATATTGCTTTTTTTTTTTCAATAATGAACCATTGCGATCGACAAAAAAATTCATAAACTTTCCAAATAAAACTCCTTATTTATATTTTTTCCAAATAAACCGATTTTTTTTTTGGAAATAAAACCAGAGCTAACCCGAGGATGATCCTCCTTCATCGACATTGCTATCCGCCTTTTATTTCAAAATGGCGACCGAAAAACCTGCGTTGCTGTAGACTGAAGCGCCTAAACGAATGTGCCGATTTCAATGAAACTTCACTAAAGTCATTTTTTCGACGCTCTTTAAATTTATCTATATAACATACTTCAACAAAAAGTAGCTGGAAAAAAAGTTACGAGGGATGATAAAATTAAATTCCGAATAGCTCAAAAAGTGTACACTTTTTTGTGAATATTGTATTTTTCTACAAAATTTAAGCTAGGGAAGTTTATGGACAATTAGGAGCAAAGATATGGTCTCTAGTTTTTTTTTTTTTTTTTGTATGTTTTACTGCAAAGGTTTATATCCTTTGTTTTGGTTTTGGAATTTTGAATGTGTTACTGAAGTAATGCTATTTTTTTTTAACATATTACTTATGATTAAAAAAAAAAAAGTTTAGTGCAATAATTGGAATAAGCTTTTATTTATTTTTCTTTGTAATTAGGAAGGTAATGTTACTCTAGATGTATAATTGTTTGGAAATAATAAACTATTGTGAAATAATTTGCTACATTTTTTTTTATGCGCCTATGTGCTAGAGAATCAATATTTATATTGATATCAATATTGTATCAATCAATATATCAATCATATCAATCAATATTTCTATTGATATTAATATCTCAAAATGTTATGATATTAATATGAATTATCGATATTTCAAGTCCGACATTTTATGGTATCTATAGTTAAAGGCCAATATCAATACTGTCATTGGACCTTCGACATCCCGTCCCTAGTTTGAGGGGGAGGGGCGAGAAAGTCGGCGCACAGTGGGACGAGTAAGGGCCAACTCGCGACATCGGTTAAATCAATATTTTTCTTTAAATTGAACTGTTCAATAAATACAGTGAAAAACATACATTGTGTCAACTGAAAATATTCTCGGAAACTCCGCCTAAGTCTTAAACAGTTCTAAAAAAAAAAAAAATTGATTTAGACAGATAGAAATAGATGTCGCGAGTTTTTCCTTACTCACCCCACTGCGCGCCACCGAAATTGAAAGTATCTACATAATACTACCTTAAATACGATAGTATAGATCCGTTAACCGATTTTTTGGAGCTATGGTTTTTAATTGATGAAGTATCAATCGAAAGCCAAAGGAATTTCATGAAGAAGTGAAGAATCATAATTTCTTAAGTTAAAACTGCGATGGAAGTCATTGAAAAATATGAGATGTTTCAAAACTCAGATAGTTTCAAAAATCAACGAATCGTTTTTTGAGATTTTGAAGAGGACATCAATATCTGGAATGTAGTGATGTGGACTGTTCAGGTTTCAAAAATTATACCGTTGGCACAAATAAAAAAAGTATATTTTTTTTAAAAGCCCGCGTCCTGAATATTTATCACCCCCCTCCAAAAAAAATATAATAGTGTTATTTATAGACAGTATTAGACGAGCTAAAAATCTACTGGATAGGTAAATGGAGAACATGATACCTAGAGAGCTTGAGATAATGTAGAAAGAAACTGTGATATTTTTAATCTTAAAAAATATACAGGTGTGACTGCTGTACTATCAATAATAAACTTATTTACTCTTTGTGAGTAAGAGAGAGACCTACAGACCAAGTCTCTTTCGTATCTAACAATTAGGTCGTGAGCGAGCACAATAATGGATTAGTATAAGTACAGGGCAAGCTGTGTCATATCGCTTACTATTTAAAAGTAGTGATTTTTTCCAATGGGAGAAGTCCTTATTAACAACAAGTAAAACGTTACTTTATAGTCGTTGAATTCTGGGAAAAGGAGGAAAAGGATGGCCATGGCATAATTAGAGGTGGGCGCCAAAGCCTGATCCTGGAAGGGAAATGTACAATAGAAATAATTACTAAACCCACCGCAGATAATTAATGAGTGATTTCTGGTTGAATTATACGATCAACCTAACATCCTAACAGGATATTCTTTCAATAAGAGAAACATTCGAAAGTCAACAATCGTTAGGGAATGGAAAACCGCAGAACTGGAGAAGCAACTAACCACAAGATCGAGTTCTCCTTCTTGTTGCGAGCTGTAGTGTTGTTAGTTTAGTGGTTAAGTTTCTAGAATGGTTATCGATGTTTATTGGAAAAAAAAATTAACAAGAATAATTTGTATAAAAGTAATTACCTACTCCTGAACTTCCATGTATGTATTCATTGTTAATAAATAATTAAATAAATTAAATTTTTTTATTAAGATATTACGATTATCTTTGTATATGATCTAACGTAAAGTTTTGGAATTGGGTGCTTTCATTCTGGAGGGTGACAAACTTTGTCTATTTAATCAGGTACTAAAATATTACGATTATAGCGGATACTTATAGAATGTACCGCAAAGCTGACTTTTTTTTACATGCATACCATGCTTACAGTATGCAAAAATTAAATTTTAAAAATGGGTTCAGTAGTTTCGAAGAAAATGTGCGGACGGACAAAAACAAATTTATTCGATTTTCTAATTCTACGTATGCTAAAACGTAAAACCTCAAACTTTGTAGGGAGGTTAAGGTAGGAATTTTTCGGTCGATTACAATAGTTCATTATTGAAAATAATAAACCAAAATTATAATTATAGTTTGGGGTACATACCCCTTTTTTATGAAATTATTAACATCGGCCTGAAACTTATCGTAATTAGTTTCTTCTATCGTAACATAAAACTATTTTACTAACGTAAAGTTTTGGAATTGGGGTACTTTCATTCTGGAGGGTGCCAAGTTTGTCTATTTAATGAGGTACTAAAATCTCGTAAATACTCATTTGCTTTCTAATTGAATCGGAAGATAATTTGATCAGAAAATAGAGAAAAAAGGTGCCCTGCAAAAATATTGAGCCGTTTGTCCCAATTATTTGTTAGTAGAAAGCAAATGAGTATTCACAAATGTTTAGTCCCTACTTAAATAGACAAAGTTTGCCCTCCTCCAGATTGAAAACGCCCCAATTCCAAGACTTTTAGTAAATCAAATAGTTTTAAGTTACGATGAGATGAAACTATTTACGAAGTTTCAGGCGGATGTTAATAATTCGATAAAATGGGGTCTGTAAAGTTATTATAGACAGAAATAAAACTATATATTATAAAAACAAAATATTAACTGTCTTTTTGTCCTCCACTTCCCTGCTTTTTAGACTTTTTAAGGTTTTTTCCCCCGGCCAGAGGAGAGAGCGAAGGATTATTACCATAATTAAACGCTCCCTAGCACCGGCATATTAAAATTGAACCGTTTCAATAAGGCATCTCCTCCTCCCCTCCGAAAATGATATAAACAGGTGCTCCCCCGAAGAAATTTAATTGTTCTCCTTTTCTTAAAAGTGGTACAAGTGAATGTATAATTATAAAAAAAAATACCGGCGGTGGGCAAGCAACTCGCTTCCAATGCTCAAGATTCCGGGTTCTTCCACAAAGTGGATACTCTAAATTAAATAATCAATTAAGGGGGAAAACCTGGTGGTTGTGCCTAATAACATCCGTGCACAGCAGCTATTGGACTTAAAAGAGTACTTCCTTATAAAGTACTGAATACAAAACCCTTCATGGCTTTCCTGATTCTAAAGTTAATCGCAATTAAAACCTAACAACAATATGGTTGACTCCGAAAATTCATAACCCCTTGAAAGTGTGCCTCTTCCCACCTCTTCTTGGAGACCCTGAGGCAGAGATCCCAGCGCTTATTTCGAAATCAGTCAGGTCACTGTCATTGAAAACCAGTGGATTATTAATCATTACTAATCGTTTTCTCACAACTTTACTATTAGTAAATCTGCGACGCAATTATGGAAATAGCAGCTTTAATAATAGTCTGAGTATACCATCATATTGCTTAATAAGTTGTAATTATTTGTAGAATTATGTTTTTATCGTTTTGCAAATCATTCCTCTAAATTTAAGAAGTTAGTCGGTGGTGGTGTATTATTTGAAAAAAAAAATGTTTAATATCTTAATGGGAATTATTCAAGATTACTTAAAGTGAAAAATAAATGTTTGTTTTTGATATCCTATATATTATTTCTAAAAGGTGTTTTTTTGTCGGTGAGCCATAACTTCGTCCAATGATTGACCACTCATTTTGAAGATATTCTTTTTCTTCACATGCGTAAAATAATCCTACCCTCCCTTCTCTCCCAAAATTTCTGGAATAAAGTTATGAAGGAAAAGAAACTTTATTTGCGAATAACTCAAAAAGCATGAATTATTTTCTTGAAGTGTAGCCATGATAATTAGAGAGAAAACTAAATTACCTATCAAACAAACAAAAAATCGGACAATTATCTAAAAAGATAAAGTCCATTCATTTTGGTATACATAATAATATATTCCTGTTTAAAGATGTTGCATTTAGGAGTAGAATAGTCTACTACACTTTTTTTCCTGGCTGATATATTAACTTTATTATTTCTTAAAGGCATTTGTTTGTTCTTACATTATTTTTTTTTTAAATAATTTAGAAAATCCCATAATCGGGGCATTATTTTGTCTTCATTACTTTTATTGTTTTCAGTCAGCATTTAAAAATAGTCCTAGAAAATAGATCCGAAAAGGATCTACTTATTTCCATATTGTTTTGTTATTTTTTCACTAAACAAAATTACTCATACGGGTCAACTAGTTATTTATTATTATGGCTATGAATCTCGCGGATTCCGTGATATCTCCGACTTAACATTCGAATCATTAAGCTCAAAATGGTACTCCGAACAACTAACTATTCAAATTACACGGGAAATTTCCACCACCGGCCAACTGCATTATTATTCACCTTGATCAATTAAGCAAATGTTCTGAGTTACCATCAAATTGTACTCTCATCTCACAGATGACATTAATTAGGTTATTCCAACTGATCATTGATATGAGTTGACTATTTAGGAAAATGTAGCTCCTGCTAGAAAATTATAATATGTTATTTATTTTTTTGGGATCAGCGAATAATAATATGTATAATGAAGAGAAGAATAGTTGGGGTGCTCAGTCAAAAAGGAAGGAAAAAATAAATTATAATATTTATTTTTTTTTTAATAAATATTATAATTTATTTTTGCCTTCCTTTTGACTGAGCACCCCAACTATTCTTCTCTTCATTATCCACGACAGTCAACCAATTACCAATTATGAATAATATGTATAAGCGAGTAAAAAGATTACTTAATTCTGTAAAAAAAAATCTGGTGTGGCGCGCGCATCGCACAACTTTCAAATACTACCCTACGTAGAATAAAAATCTGGTACGCGCAACACACAAGGTTCACTTACCACTTTACTTAGGATGGAAATTATTTTCTGACAATTATGCTATTAAAATTTTTTTAAAGTATATTTGTAACGAAGGTAAAGCTTAAATCTTATATATAACAAATAATTACGTAAATTAAAATAACAAAAACGCAATCTATTACATCGACGGCAGGTAGTAAAAACCTCGTAACTCCATCTGTTTTTTTTGTATCACATATCTCGGAGCCATTTTAAAGTAACGGATGTAAAAACGTTGGATAGGTTAACATTGAACATAAAAGATAATAGATTGTACTACTATTATTTATTATTCCATTGTAAACTTTACAAAATGGAGTAAGATATTTTCATTACTTACTTTCGAAAGTCAAAAGTTGTTACACTAATTGCAAGTGGATAATGTTGTGATTTCACAAAGGGAAAATTCATCAAATTATTCACTAATTTAATTATCTAAAGTGTCACATGATGAACTAACCGAATATAAATACTTAATTATTTTCAATTTAATATCGAATCTAGAGTTATTAAATTGCGACAAATGTATTTAAGGTTATATGTTTTACACATCCGTGAAGTATTTTTACAATTTTCTTCTTCTTTCACACTAGTACTATGAAATGTTTCCCCACATTCCAATAAATTGAGTATTGCTGTGTTCCTTACAACTATTTTTTAAAGAACAAAAACAATGTTCCCACTAAAGAAGTAGCTGCAAATAAACGTTGGCCTTGGCAATAAGAAACACCAGTAAAGTCAATTTTTTCAAGTCGTTCAAACTAAAGTAGAAAATCAAGCGACGTTTGTAAATAAATGTCCAGCAGTAACGAAAAACGCACTGAAATAAAACATCTGAAAAATACATTAATCGTTCTAAAACGCTGATTACTTTTTAAAATATTTAAAGTAGTTACATAGAAAATACACTTAATCATCATACACATACATACATACCTGCATCATACATCAAAATACACATCATCCAGTACTTATAAACGGAATTATAACGTTATAATATTGTAATAATGTTTTCAATATATAATTCTGATTGTATTAAGGAACAAATACAATAATTTTAATTATCGTTAATTGTATTAGCGAACAAATAATAATACAATAATTTAATTATCTAAAACGTAGGGTATTATGTGAAACCTGTGCGATTCGCGCGCCACATTAGATTTTTGTTTTACACATTAATCAGGTAATATTTTTACACAATTATACACATTATTATTCGCTAATTCCTCAAAAAAAAATATATATTATAATTTTCTTGCAGGAGTTAAGTTTTTCTAAATAGTCAACTCATATCAATGATACAATTTATGAGTAGTGAATGATGCATAAACGTGACATTAAAAGTAACAAAAAAAAAAGTCTAATTTCATTAAAATAAGTGAACTTATAAAAAAATTAAATTATAAAGATTTTTTCGAATTTCAAAACATCAATTTCTTTTTACATTTACTTCAGTATTATTATATTGCTGTTTATTATTTTTATTTATTGTGCATAGTACGAATGAGCTACTCTATATCACTATTACTATTGTTCTTGAATGTTTCAGATTGTAATATATCTCATTAAAGAAGTATAAAATAAAAAAAAATTCTTTCCTGAGATTTGTATTTAAGTTTTTAAGTTCAGAAAATATAATACCTATAAAGTTTATTGCAAATAAGATGGAATTTAATATTTGATTAAAAAAAATGAGCTTGGTATGCATGTTTTTTTACAAATTTTCAAAACTTTATTCATTTTGAAAGCTCGATAGTTCGCTTCCTGTTGTGTTTAGAAATAAATATTATTTATAAAAATATTAGATAATTTTAAGCTGTTTAAGATTTAATATAACTATTTTTTATCTATCTCGCTTTAAAAAGGAGATATTTAGCGTAAATAAAAAAAAAATTCAAGTTTTCATGGTTTTTGGAGCATTGCAGTGACCCTAAGGCTTTCAAGGGAACTTGGACTTTCTATATTCACTAAATATCTAACGATATAAAAAAAAAAAAATTGAATTACCAGACCTATTGACCTTTTCTTTGTGCTAATTTGACAGGGCTATTCCTCTATTGGATGGTCAGACTGTTTGGACTTGTATTTATTGAATTTTCATTCGTTATTCATAATCAGAATTTAGGATGCAGCAAACTTCAAACGAAACTTTATTTTGAGGTTAAAAAAATAATATTATTTTAGATTGAATAGGGAGCGTGGTGACCGATCGGAGTTACGCAAGTGTAACTCGACAGCGTGATAAACCGAATAATAAAAGTTCAAAGGGGGGAGGAGGCTTTTAACTCTGGCATTTAACTCCCACCCTCTTCCGAATATAGCCGAAAAAGTGAGGAATGGAAGAAGAAAAAGAAAAGATTGTGTTGATATTAGTTCAATCAATAAAATGAGTTTATAAGGTGACGATATTTATTTCAAAATATATTACACTAAATAGCGAGCAGGTTGAAAAATTTATAATTTTAATTTTGAGCAATGATAATGATCCACATGTCGAAACCTGCACAAATCTAATAAGTAACCGATGTCCTGACTATTTGCCATCCTAATTATTTTAAATGGCAACTGCATCTCTATCTCCACCTTAAATAGTGTTGTAGAACTGTTGACTTTTATTAGGGAGGAGATGGAGTGAAAGAAGGGGCGGTAAAATTGAGTTTGCCCTCTTCGGAAAAAAAAATCCTAGTTCCGGCAGGGACTCCCACTTGCTGGTCCATTTCCCGCAACCTTACGGTAACCAATAGAACGGATTATACTCTTGCCATTTCTCTAACTAAAATTTTCAGATACAATTAAATATTTTAGAGAAATAAGAATAGCTTTAAAAATAGGGGGAAATAATAAGATTTTTAACAATCTAATTCTATTAAATTTCTATTATATATATATTCATGTTTTTTTCAGCAATTCATGTTTTGTTTTTGTGAACAGGAAACGATCAATAAACAATTAACAATAACTTCGGAACCATGGTTAAAAAATCGGACCACAGTTTATATAAATTTTTTTTGTACTCCTTGAGGTATGCTTTACATCTCTACTTCCAAAATACCTATAAACAAAAAGGTAAAAATACTGAAGGGTGCTTTTTATTAAGAACTCTATTACAGTATGTTTTTATTTATTTTTTATTGAATAGTAAACGGTACAATCTGCCACAACGAAGAGAAAAAAGTGCTAAAGCTAAATAAAATAAAAATAGGAAAAACAACGTAAGAAAAAATAAATAAAAAATAGAATAGCATATATAAGTGAAATAAGAAATAGATCAATAAGTAAAAATAAAGTAAATCTTCTTAACACATTCATTCCAATCTATAATATTTACATACACCCAGGGAACCCCGAGCCAAGCTTTGTCCTCGAAAAGTGAAAGGCAAAGCAGGACTCCAGGAGATCCTAGTCCCTCTCTTCCAGCCGGATCACTGTAATTGGAAGCCAGTGGAGACTGAAGGAGGGCACTAAAGCCACAGACGCTCAGGAATTGAGTGGAGAAGCTGGCCACTGCCAGGTCTCCAGAATAGGGGTGGGAGAGGAAACGCCAAACATTTAAAAAGAACAGTTCTTGATCTCAAACCAATTAACTTTTCTTCCAACCGGTTAACAACAGTTGTTTTTTTTTTTTTTAGTTCACCCATTTGTCGCTAGTCCAGTTGATGTTGGATTTTTTTTTTCTTTTCGTTATTTCAAAACGAAACAAAAGCTCTTTCTGCTTTTGAACCTATCAGTTCATCATGAATATAACCCAAAAGTTTTTTTAATAGACGTGTTTCAACTGCTAAGTTTAGGAATCTAATTTTTAGCTCCCATTATTAAGGAAGGCTAGGAATAAATAAATACTTTCTCTACTCTCTACTTAGACAAAAGACTTACTTGGAACATACATACGAAATTAAAAAGACAAGAATTTATTAGACGATATAGCCACTTTCACATCTTCTGGACTACAGATCTTCACTTAACTTACGAAAGAAGCGACTGATCTCTAACACCTTACTGAGACCAATATGGACATATGGAGCAGAACTTTGGGATTCAGCAAAACAAACACACATAAACAAAATACAAACAGAAAAATCAAAAATTTTACGAAAAATTGTTAATGCACCTTGGTACATTTCAAATAATACTATCCATAACGACTTCAACACCCCAACAGTAAAATCCTATATCCACGGCAAATACACTACATTTCATTCTTCAATCCAAAATCACTCCAATCCTCTGGTTCTTTCTATCTCCTGCTCCCTCTTACCTGAACAACGCAGATTAAGAAGAAAATGGCCAAGAGACCTACTATATCGATAAAAACAAAATCAAGCAAATACACTAAGACAGTATAAATACAAACAATTTGCTAGATGCGCAGCCGCGCAGGTGCAAATTGCATAAAACATAAATAATTAAAATAACTTAAGCATATTCGTAGGCAAAATTAGTTAATGTTTTTAGATGTATCTATCTATATTAGTGTCTTGCAGACCGAAAATAATTTTTTTATTGAACATATTCACATAAATCAATTTAATTGCATAAATAAAATTAAACCGTGCTATGTTTTATACAAATTTAAAAAGGCGAACAATTGAAAAATTGTTTAAACTTCATTTAAAAGATTTATGATGACCAAGCAGCATAATTTTAAACTTGGAACATACAAGAAAGTCAAAATATTATTAAAATAAAAAATGTTCTATGTGTACAAAAAATTTTAGTTTAAATTAGTTAAAAATAAATTTTTAAGATTAAACATTCATGTAATATTACAAACAAATTCAAAGGTTATGAATTTCAAGCTCGAACAATGCTAAACTTCATGTATAAAACGATTCATTTATTTCCAGGCTTGTTATTAAACGAATAGGTATTAATCCAGGAATCGTTGCGTTGTTCTATGAACTATTTTTTTTTTTCAACAGTTCTTAAGAACCGTTGTTTTTGAAACAGTTCATTTACGTTTTTCAAAAGTAGCAAAAACGCCCACCTCTACTGCAGAAGCGTATTTATAAGAGATATCAGTGCCACTCCCGTTTTAACCTTCGGGGAGGATTGTATGAATGGTTGGAGATGGATATGGATTGATCTAGAGGATTTGAATAATGAAGAAGGTTTTGGCGAAAATTTGAAAATTTGGATGGGATAATGTTAAGAACAATGTTGTATTAAGGTCATGGATTGTTTATAAGAATATATTCGTACATATAACTGATCAAATAAATGTTTCCAATCCTAATATTTGCGTTTGAAATAAATTAAACTGCCGATATAAAGAATACGATATCCTCTTTAGACATATGTAAATATTTTTGAACGTTTTGTAAGTAGCATCGGAGAGTTAAAAAAAAAATAAAAAGTTTAAGGTTCAGACTAAAGCCACATGAGAAAGGTGGGATTCAACAGTAATTGTTTTTAGAACTGAAATTTAGAACTAAGTTTTTAATTATATGGATTATTATTTTCTTTATTTATTATGAATGTTTAGTTATGATTATCACTGAAAGCATCAAACATGAAATAACTATGATTAGAATAAATGCTAAGAATTTATATAAATTAATATACATACATACATACATACATACATACATACATACATACATACATACATACATACATACATATATATATATATATATATATATATATATATATATATATATATATATATATATAAAACGATTCTGTGGGAACAAAAAAGAAAATACATCAATTTGTTTTTAAACGATAGCAATTTTTATAAATGAAGCTGGAAAATTGATATTTAATAAGGTTTCTCATGTAATACAGAAAAGTTTTGAAGCTCAAGGTTCAGGAATTAAAAAGAAGTAAAATTGGAGAACCATTAGACTGTAATTACATCTCATCGAAAATATAATAGCGAATAAAAAAAAAGGTGCAGTAGCAAGACCTTGGACTTTATTCGAAATATTCCATGATAAATTGTTAAAATAAAAATGAATAAACTCCAGGAATTGAACCCCCATTAAAGTTAAACTGGTAGTTATTTATGATACGAAGAACTGATATTTTTAAGATTGACACATCATGCAAGTATAATTATTTATTATTTTTGTTTTAACCATTGTAGTCGAACCAAAATTTTAAAACTTAAAACTTCTTTCTATCTCGACCTTACTATTCGCCCTTTCATTTTGAGATGGCGGATGAAAAACCTTTGTTGGTATAGACTGTAGCGTTTAAACGAATGTACCAATTTTAATGAAACTTGTCTAATATCTTCTTCTCGATGCCATTTAAATATATTTATAGAAAATACTTCATCTAAAAGTACGGTCGAAAAAACTGTGTCATATAGACTTTAGTAGCTCAACTGAAGTACCAATATTAATGAAACTTGGTTAAGTGTTCTCCTCGATGCCCTTTAAATATATTTATATGATATATTTCAAAGAAATAAATCTGGAAAAAATTACGAAAAGTGTTAAAATTACATTTCCGAATAAATCGAAAAGTATACTCTTTATTTATATAATCGATATATCGTTATTTAAAAGTTTATGAAATTTCCTAAAATATATATTTTTTTTTAAATCGTTAAAATCGGACAATTTGGTGTAAAGATATGGTGTTTTAAATATTTTTCATATGTTCTACAGCAAAACTTCTATTCTTTGTTTTGGTTTATGCTTTTTTAAAAGTGTTACTTATACTGAAGCAATGTTTTCTGTATGTCTTAGTAAATTAATAATTATTAAAAAAAATACATACATTATTTACTTTAAAAAACTATTTTTTTTTAAGTTGAAAATTTATTGGATCTTTGAGATTCAAATTGGCCTTTTTGCATCGGACAACATTTTCGTGTGGCATAGTTGTAAGTACATTATTTATTAATGTAGTTTTAATGGAATAATATTATAGATTTGTTATATCAGCCGATATACATTATGGCATGTTTAAATATCAACATCAAATAAATTACTGTTAACACATTTTTTATTTTTTTATTTATTATTATTATTTTTTTTTTTTGGTCCTCCCCTTCCTCGCCTTTAAGGCTATACGGAGGTTTTCTCGGGCCAGGGAGTGTGGGCGTGGATTTTAAAACTCCTCCAGGCACCGGGACGGGAAATCGTGACTATTTTTTTTATCAGTCTTATGTATCAGGTTGCCGGCCAACGGCGGTGCTGTGGACACGCGTTAGCCCATTCGGCCACCCCACCCATCTTACTGTTAACACATATAATATTATAATAAAAAAGGATGCCAACAAATATAATTCTTTATACAAACATTTAGGACAACAGTGCGGGCAAGAACTGGTGTCCCACAGTGGAACGAGTAAGGGAAAACTCGCGACATCAGCTAAATCTAAATTTTTTTTCAATTGGACTATTATAGTATAGAAAATAATAAACATCAATAGAAACAGTGAAAGATGTATATTTTGCCAACTGAAAATATTCTTGGGAACTCCACGAGCTCCACAATAAACAGTTTATCTAGCTTTTGAAGTTTAAAAAAAAATGTAGATAGATTTAAATAGGTATCGCGAATTTTCTCTGATTCGTCCCACTGTGCGCCCGCTAATTTATAGCAGTTATAAAAATTTATAGAAAGTGTATGAGATAAATTAATTTTACCATATAAATAAAGGAACATAATTCGAAATATAGGTAAAATGAATGAAATAATGTTCAAACATTACCTAATATAAAAAAGCTTAAGAAATAAAAAAAAAAATATTTGGGAAATGTCGTCATCGCAAGGATGGTGATGTTATGTGCTTCTTTATTAAAACACTAGTCTTTTTTTCTAACAAAAAAAAATAATATTATTTTTTATTTTTAAACATTATTATTTATTTTTTTTTTTTAGTTTTTATTTGTACAAAATGGCAAATTATTCTTAAGGCATTAATGTTCCAATTGATAGTTTAGGATTTGTTGATAGTCAACAATTGTGATAATTTATATTTGAAACAGACGTGAAGTCATATTTCAACGTTAAAAAAAAATCAAGTTAAAAAAAAAACATGAGCTTGGCCTAGGATTTTTGGAAGTTAATGTTAGGAAAAATAGTTCAGCAAGTGAGCTTAGGGTTTTAAGCTGAGTGAACTAGGATTTTTTTTAGAGGGAGTTAGTTTAGTTTTTCTTCCCCTTATTTTACATCACGATGCCCCCTTGATAAAAATTCAATATATATAATAACATAGAAATCAGAAATTTTTATATCGTAAAATTAACTTATTTTATTGACTAAAGTGTGTTTATTTAGTCATTCATAATCATTTTATTATAAATTTTGTAGACTAAATAACAAAAAAAAACTAAAACAATATTTTTACTTGAGCTTAAAAAAACTTTTAATCGAAATTTGGCGCCCCCTTAAATTCTGCCGATTCCTCTTAAATTCAACAGTTCCTGTAATGAGTACTAAAATATAAATAAATTAATAGAAATAAATAAACAAAGAGTCTGTTATTTTGTTCTGCCAACAGTTCATTTTTTTCAAGATCTTCGTTAATCTGTTCTTGAACATATTTTTTATTTATTTATAGTGATAATACCTCTAACCCGAAGGGTCATTGCTTATATTTCTACACTCGATGGTAAAATTTAATTTCCTTTAAGAATTATATAAGAGATTTCATACCAATCTCCGAATCTTCTAGCATTTCTCGTATATCAACTTTAGTTTTTATTTTTATTATTGCACACTGCTGTCATTCAACCAGCAAGTGAGTGACTGTTTTTTAATATTGTGGGTGAAATATATTTGGAATATACATATAAGATACTGCTATTTTTTTCTTTTTTACCCAGTTTCAATAATCAAAAAATCAGAATTAAGATTTACGTTCATTTGTTACATCTGAAAAATGTTTCTAGAAATTTTTAAAAGTATCTATTACTTATTACAGAATCATCTTGTTTTCCATACATATGTATATATATATATATATATATATATATATATATATATATATATATATATATATGTGTGACCTACTTGTAATGCCTACTAGGTTTACCAAACTGAGTACATTAATATAAATGCCTTGATATTATTTAAATAAATGAATCACTGCTAATAGATATTAAAAATGCTTATTTAGACATTAGTTGACCCTTCCCATGGCTAGATGAAGAATAATCGACACTCTAATGACAACTAAGATCCGAGTCGATGCCAAGGTCTTCTAGTGACCTTCGCATGCATTGAGGTCGCGGTACAATAACACGCCTCGGTACCTTTCGTTTGTCAACAAAAGTTGCTGTCTGATAAATAATTAAACGCTCAATTTACCAATTTTAAATATTTAAAAACATGACTGCAAAAAAGTTGCGATCGTGCATCGAATGAGGGAATTCTTATTAGTCAGCGGTATTGATTACTTCTTGACAAAATATTAAGATCCGTCTAAAACATGTAAGTGGCTCAAGGGAATTTGAGTAAAAGGGGGCGTTTTCAATCGGGAGATTCGAAAACTCATTAATATCCATTTGCTTTCTACTAAAAATCCAATAGTAAGATAATTTAAATGCAAAATCGAAAAGTGACCTACAAAAAGACTAGGCCGATTGGTGTGACTTTGGTCCTCCAAGTCAAAATAACGAGGTTATATCAGCCAATCATTATCTTTAGATTTCAAGTTGTCGATATGATTGGATTTTCATAATGGTCAAATTTAAAATATTTTCATTTAGCTCAAAACTTAAAAAATTCCCAAAAAAAAAAATTCATGAAAATTTCCGGCCATCCAGTATTTTAAGAAGAAGGTCAGTGTACCTTCAATATCTCGTAATAATTTTCTTTCAAATACTCCAAAAAAGTTCAATAAATATAATATGATACGTTTATATTGTATTACTGGTGGTAAACTGAATACTGAACTATCAAATGCAAAGACAATTATCATCATGTTAAACATCTTTAACATTCTTTTACATGTGCACTAGCGCCTATGTTTGGAGATTAATTGCAATTAATACAGATTTATTTCCGTTCATAAATAGAAATAGTAGATAAATAATATGTGTATAAAATCATAGTAATTACATTTTACTTGAATTGAAATTAAGTCCCTTGGAAATGCCAGAATCGATAATTTAATATTTCATCAATAAAATATATATATAATAAAATTAAAGTATACAAAGTTTTCAGTTGCCGTGTCATATTTTATTTTACATTTACAAAGCGGGACGGATCGTAACCACCACACTTCTTATTCTCAGAACTATTTCTGCCTTATTATTGTTTCAAGTTGACAATAAGAATAATTATATAATATTTGTGTAATATAGATTTTTAAAGAAATTGAAAATTTGTCCGAACTGTGGTTCGTTTTGTTGGTGTGTCTCATCTTATTAAAAAATAATACAATCTGATTAAAGAATAAATTTAAATTACAATTACACAATTTGAGCACCGAGTAGTACAATGAAATAAGCAGTTATATAATTTGGAAAATCCATTAGGTAAACATGGGATAATGTCACTCCGTGTATATACATAAAGTGTTTCAGGGTTAAGTGGACAAACTGCAAAAATGAACGAATGACATCAAAACAAGAATAAAATTTCCTCTGAAGGTATATTCGCGAACGCTTTGTTTAGGAGATATTCACACCTAAAGATTTTCGTTGCTTTGAATTATTATTTACGTTATATGAAATAAATAAAACCTATTTATTTGTTCCAACTACTTTATTAATTAGTCCGAGTCAATGTCCTTAATTCCTTATGAAGAAGCATAATTGAATCTTGTGAAACAATAACACATATTCAAATATCCGAGCCTGTCTTAATGCTCAAGGAAATCTCTTTAAACAACATTTAATATGTATTTAATGTTTACGTTTGATTAGTAAAGTAGTTAGAACAAATATATAAGTTTTATTTACTTAATATAAAGTAAATAATTCATAATAATGAAAATCTTTAGGTGTGAACATTTCCTAAGCGAAGCGTTTGCGGACATAGCTTCAGAGGAATTTTTTTCTTGTTTTGAGGTCCTTAATTCATACTTTCAGTTTGGCTACTTAACCCTGAATTACCCTGTATGCATATATACAAAGTGTCCCGTAAATATAGGGAAATTTTTATAGCAGATAGGATACCTCAAAACCCACAAAGCAGTTCATATAAACAATGGGCCAATTTTCAGCAGAAAATTAGGAAATCCAAGTTTTGTGTTTTTTTTAAAGTGTCATGTTTTTTGTTCATCAGGAAACAATTATCAAAGAAATATTTAATTTAAATAATTAACAATTGCTTCAACAATGTAAATAATACAAAATTTACTTCAAATTTATATAGAGTTTGTTATTTTTTAAACCATTTAAAGTGTACTTTTTAACGGCTGAACTTAACTAAGTTTTGTTTTTTCAAATAATCATAAATTATTTGAATTTTTTATTATTGTTATCCGACTATACTATATGTACTCCATATTTAGGGAAACTTACTCGTTTAATTAACTTTAATCCATATTAGTTGACCTCAAGTTGATTAAAGAAATGATGTGATTTTCTATCCAGTCACCTTAAACTATCCTTATTTAAAACAACGCCTACATTTAACTTTTGCAAAGTACTTTTGCACATTTATTGTTTTTGTTGTTGCACTTTTATTTATTGATTTTCCATGATCTGGGATGTATTATAATAAATATAATTGATTTAATACACATTTTACTTATAAAAATAAAAATAATATTTTTTACGTAAAGTGGTTATAAAACTGTGATTTTCTATCAGAGATCTGCTCAAAAGACAATTCAAAACAACTTTACATAAAAAATCACTGTTTTTTTTTAATTTTTATTTTTACAAATCAAAAGTGAATTTATGGAATTATTTTTATTAAAATACATCTCACATCACAGAAAAACAATAAATAAAAGCTTTGCAACAGTTAATTGTAGTCATTCTTGCTGAAAACACGAGTACTATTACGTGACTGAATAAAAAATCACATAATTTCTTTACACAAATTGAGGTGAACCTCAATACATTTTGCCTTATAAACCTCAACTTAATTAATATGGACTTAAAACTTATTATAACCTACAACAAAGGAAGTTTTTTATAGAAGTGGGGTGTCTGTAGTATAATGATGAAAGAAATTCACAAATAATTTACAATTTAAAAAACAGAACTTGTTGATAACTTCAATTAAATACATATTTATGTAGTTATTGTTTCCTATTCAAGAAAAAAGTACGACTTACTTAACGAAACAATAAACTTGGATTTTTTACTTTTTCGCTGAAAATTGGACCATTACTTATATAAACTTTTTTGTAGGTCAGCTATTACTCCATTAAAATTTCCCTTTTAATTACAGGACACTCTGTATATATATATATATATATATATATATATATATATATATATATATATATAATAAAGTTAATTTAGATTTGCATCAATAATTATTTGTTGTGCAATTTGTTTTTAAATCAAAGGATTTGGCCTCTTCAAATACTATCCATAAATTTTTTAAGTCTCTATTCGGGAATTGAAGAAATGTTTTAGTATTCATACATATATATACGAACATAAGTATTTAATTGGGAATTAGGTCACTTAATAATTGTTCAATAAACCACAAAATATTCATTGATCCTGTAGTTTATTCGACATTTTTTTTTTCTTTTTCTTGTTAACAATGGGACCCACTTCAATGTTTTAAAATAGAGCCTCGATACCTGAGGCCAGGGACACACCGACAGCCTCAGCACCGTCCACCAGCACAGATATTAAGCTACTCTATTAAGAATCTGAGAACTTGTAGATAGATCTTTTGAGATTACAAAATTTACATAGATTTTTTTTTTATGTAATTATTCACTGAGGTTCCGGAAATGTATTGAAGCAATTACCGCTCAAAATATCAAAGGCCGTAGGGGCGTAGTATTTTAAGAAAATGTTCAACCTAAGAGGCAAATAGTACTCATTTTAGGTATTACGAAAATTGTCGTCTGTCAGCTCAGACATGTCGATTTTAGATTTTATTACTTGATTTTTAGATACATTTGAACACATCAAAAAGTTCAAAATACGGGTGTATTTTTGGCAAATTTTCTCTTCGTCGTTCGTGAAGATACCATTTTGAATAATAGATCATTAGAAAGAGGATGAAATGCTGAACATTTCTCTCATCTACAGTATACAGGTCCGAATTTTAGTTTTTGAAATATTTTAATCTACATCCAAAATACTTGGTTGACTCAAAAAACGTGCGTATGGATTAAAATATTTCAGAAACGTAAATTCGGAACTGCTAAAGGTTAGCGAAGGAAATGTTCAGCATTTTATCCGCTTTATAGCGAGCTATTAAAGAAGGGAAAACGGAAAAAGTAGTTTCGAAAACAAACTGGTAATGAGTTTTATTAAAGATATTTTATTTTATTGAAGATTAAAACACCTCAGAAACTAATATTTTGACCTGCATACTTTAGGCAAGGGAAATGTTCAGCATTTCATCCTATTTCTGTTGACCTATTATTCAAAATTGTATCTCACGCGACGAAGAGAAAAATTTGCATAAAATACTCCACACACTTGAGCTTTTTGATGGGTTCAAATGCCCATAAAAGCTTAAATCGACCAGTCTGAGCTAACAGACGAACATTTTCGAAATACCTGAAAGGATTACTATCAGCTTTAAGGTTGAAAATTTACTTAAAATTCGACGACATTTTCGGTCCTCAGTACCTGGATGAATATTGCACATAAGTATAACTATGTTTTATTTTTGACCAGATTCAATCCATCATTTATATATATATATTCTCTTTATTTTATTATTTTCTTTATTTAAATAATTTATATTTCCTAATGCTTCTTGACATCGATGAGGAAGTATTATTACTCAATAAACACTTTAAAAAAATAATGATAATATTAATAAAAACTTGATTCGTGTTCAAGAAACTAACGTTGTAGCCAAATGTCGCTAGATGCCACTAGAAGCTTTGCGGATTAGTCGCTCCTTATCACATCCAGTATAGAGGCCTAAAAGGATAGACCATGACACACCAAGACTCAGCATGTAAATAATTATATCACGATTCATGGCATACATAATTATTCTATTGTCTTTGCCTCATCTCTATACGTCTGTAATAGAGTAACGACTTTGACAAATCAAAGCAATTAATCAATAAATTAAAAAAAAAAATACTTGAATAAGTTCGAGTATTTATTCTAAAATTTAAATTTGAATGTTTTAAAATTCAAATCAACGATAAATTAAGATTAAAATTTAATAGTAATAGTTTAATCTTTAATTACTTCAGAATTTTATTTTATTTTTCAAAGAAATAATGGTTAGAAAATTTTACAAAAAATATCTTTTAATTTTTTTCAATTTAAAAGTTTATTATTGTATGTAATCGTTATACAAGTATAATATTTATGTACAATTTAGAGTTGTATTATATACTTATTTAAATTGAGCACGAATATTATTGAATGATTGTTAATCAGCATAATTAAATTATTGAAAATATCGGTGGTATTGAGCCAAATACAAATTGAAATTGTTGTCAAATACAAATTTGTATTGCATGATAATTGACAACATCACTTTCCAAATTTTTTAAATGTACAAATCTTTAGTTTTTAATATTTAGTTGCAAAAGTAAGAAATACAAATAAAAACAATAAATAAGATTTTGTAAAGATGTTAATTGTTTTAAAATTTGTTTTTAAAGGATACTGATAAGTATATATTATTACAAGCGTTATTATCTTGCAGTATGTACATGAGAATTACTACATCTATATAATTATATTTAGTTTAAATAAACTTCAAGACACTATGGACTTTAGTCGTAAATATTTTATTTGTATACAATTAATTTATGAAACAATGTTTAGCAGATATGTCATCTGTTTCACTGATTGTCATTGCTGTTTTTGAAAGGTGTAAATAAAAAAATTACAAGTAAATTTTTTAAAATAAAGTTATTAATTAAGTATTTTTTATTTTATTTATTAATTAATTATTATAGTTGTTAATAGAATATTTTAAAAAAATATAATAATTATAAATAAAACTCACCGGGTACGGGTTCCATAAGTATAGTCGACATGGCTCGGAGCTGCTGTGCTGTCACTGCAAAACTGGAGGCTCCACAGGTCGGGATTCCTTTTATTACTTCCGATCTCTCATAGGTAGCGACACTGTTCCCTCCTATTCCTCAACCTCCGAAGTATTATTGTTTAATTGAATCGTTGTTTTTCTTTTCACTTACGGGATATAACTATTGTATACATTAACGGTTAAAAATGATTTCTTCATTAGGTGGTATTTGACTGGTTTATATTCTTTGAAGATCTGTTTCTTTATCCACACAGGCGGATCTGAGGGAGGATGAAGGTGGGGAAGGGAGCTGCAGCACGACAAAATGTTAAAATATAACCATGTTTAATAAAAAACATTTGTTTAAAGTATTATTGTTCGTCTTATTACATTTAATAGGACTTAAACACCACTTCATATAGTTCCTTAGTTTCTTTCTTTCTTCCAAAGTAATTATCATAAGATATACATACAAAAAAAATCTTTCGGGCTGAAGCCTCCTCCAAAATTAAGTCCTGGATCCGTTAGTGTTTAATAATGACAATCTCTGTATAATTACTTTTATTTTACCCTTTAAAATTGGAGAAGAAATAACATTAACAATTTATTTATGTTAAATTTCTTATTTTAAGTTTAATTACTATATTCTCTTATTTAAAAATTATAAATGAATGTGATGGTGTTCTTCGTTTCATTTTATTATATCTAGAATCAATTTTAGGTTAAATTTGGTAAGATTAAATTATAATAAATTTTGAATTCATTTGATAAAATTTAAATTATTTTACTGACTTCTTTGAGCAACGAAATTCTTCTTCCTCCGACACCACTGTCAAGGAGGAAGCAGGTCACCGATTTAAACCAAATTTTTTTTTGTTGTACTACATCGAAAAATATTAGACACATTCCTCGGCGTTTGTTCCAATGGGCTCTACAAGCCGAGACAAATATTGTATATAATTTCAAATAAATTTATATTATAGTTATTTTTATATTTTTTTCCTTTGCTTTGCCCAAATGTTTAGGTTATTCTATACCAATCTCTTTTCTTTTTATCTTTTTTTTTTCCGCAGAATAAAGACAAATACTGACTATATTATTTAATTAGATGTAATGTGTCATAAATTAAAAAAAAACCCAAAGGCCCTTTCACTAAAAAAGGTCAAGTAATTTTTTTTTTTTTATGATTAAGCTTATTAGATTCGTTTTTATAGTCCTTTAAAACGAAGTAAATCAAAGGGAAATTTAAATTGCGGTAAAGAAGTTACGTGAGACTTCAGTCAGAGAGTGAGCTTTCTAATGATGTTGATTATAAAGTTAAGAAAATAGAATAAATAAATTTGAATACTTCCATAGTATTCCACTTTCTCAACGGTTGTACTAATAGTCCAACTTGTAAGCAAAATTCTCTAATATAATTAAGAAAAAAATATGTAATTTCGGTTACTTTAAAAATTGGTATATGGGAGTTTTAAAGAACACTAAAAACAAACATAAAATTGTTTTTTCATAACAAAAATTAATTAGACCTACTTTACTGGAAGCGGCTCTTGGTTTTTGTAAAATATGATACATTATAAATCACTTAATTCCATCGTAATATGTTTTCTTTTTTTGCACCAAAATAAATCGATTTATACATAACTTTAAAATACGTACGGAAAAAAGAATGCAAATGCAGTTTATGTATTTAAAATAAAGTATTCTACTTTATTTTATTGCGTATTCACGCAATTTTCAAACTTACTATTCGATCAACGACATAAATATTCCTTGTAATCTATAAATTATTGAATTTATAAATTTTTAAATTACACAGATTAGTGAAAGTTGTGCTCAATTTTTAAAGCTAGAAACTAAGAAATACTTTTCAATCATTTTTATTTGACATTATTACACTATTAGAAATCAAAACAGAGTGCAACAAATGGGCTACAAGCACAAGAAAATCCAGAAGAAGAAGGAAACCATATTGTGTTGAACAGGAATTGGTCACTGCCTGCTTACTCGCGAGTACCTTCTTGGGGGACTAGAAGCACCCACTAGCCAAAAGTGTGGCAGTAAATCGCAGACAGTAAAACACATATTAGTAGAGCGTCATGATTTAAAAAAAAAAAATCAACAAAAACTGAAATTACCAATAGCAATGAAGGAAATATTAAGAGACAACGAGGACGGCATCACCACTCTATTCCGATACTTAATAGAAACTCAATACTACAACAGAGTATACAAAACTTGGTCCGCCCATATGGGCGGACCCTCTGTGGTAGAGGTGATTACAAAAGAAAAAAAAAGAAAAACAAATTACACAGCAATAATTTATAAATTATTGTTATAGAAGAAGTATTTCATCTTGACAAGAGACACACCTAAATCTCGTAGAAAATGGAAAACTTTAAAATTATTTTTGAATACAAAACATTCCAGAAAAAGTTTAAATTTAATACAATCGTTAAATAATGAGATTGATAGGCTGTGGCAAGAGTACTCTTCCGCCCCTCAAAGTCTTATAAAGGGGTTAAGCCCCTCCAATATTTCGCAGCAATTAACCTTAAATAACTTACATAAAGTTTAATAAATCGACTAGATAATATAGTCATATTACTAGTTGGCCCGTACAAATAATTTGTAATATATCTATATTGGTCAGTAAACAAATATAAATATAATATGGAAGAAGAGAAATACCACAACATTGCAAGGTTGCTCAACTATGTTGAGTTGCTAAATTACACAGCTTAGATAGATAGAAGATAGAAAAATAACTTTATTCTGGGACACAGTCCCTTGAGAATAACAAGATAGAACAAAATTAAAATATTACATCTGGCCAAAATAAAATCAATTGAAAAAAAGAAATAATGTAAAAAAAATATAAGGTAAAAATTCTATATACAAAACAAACTAAACTATATACAAAACCATTAATACTATGACAAAACACTTAAAGCTATTTGCTCTTATAGACCAGTATACACATTTCCTAAAAAAATAAAGAATTAAAAAATAAAATGTACCAAATTCTCTATTAAAATCCGCTCGAATGTTTAGCAAGTATCTGACTGTTTTTGTGGTAGGAATTGGAATAGGAGGGATTTGAATGTGGATATGGAGGGGGAATGTCGAATTTTGATAGGGAGGGAATTCCAGAAATTGACAGAGCGAACAATAAAGGAATTTTGGAATGAGGCAGATCTGTGAGAAGGCATGCAAAGGTCAGAAGGTCAAGATCTTGTGGACAGGGAATGGACTGAGGATTTGAACTGGAGAAGGTTGTAGGCGTAAGAAGGACGATGGTTGTTGATGATTTGGTAGAGGAACGTACTTAGAAAATATTGTCTTCGGAAGGAGGGGAAGAGCCACCTTAACTCAGTGTAGTGGTGAGAGACATGGGAGTACCTCGGGCACCAATAACAAATCTTACGCAGCTATTCATTAATCTTTTCAGCTTACTCACCAATCAATAGATAATAATGTAAAATAATATATAAGAGAGAGATATGCCTGATCATTGGAATATATATCAGATATGCCAAGAATGGTTTTGTAGAATCAAACAAGCGGAGGCCTAGATCAATATGTATCAATACATAGAGGATTCCCAATGAGTCTAAAATAATAATTTCGGTCATAGTCTGCATTTGCTCCCTTCGAACACCGAGCCTCTGCAAGAAATTACTGGTAGAAAGAGGGATGGTTTTCCTGCTTCCTTTAACTGAGAATTCTCTCTCGCCGAATTCATCTCTGTACTTTTCCCTCAGGTAAGGTATGCACTTCGTCTAAATTTCCTCTTTCTCTGCCTGTGCATTGGCGTCCTGATCCTGATCGTTGGTTCCAAGTATGATCGTGGGATCCGCTACGAATGCCTCATTTTTAGTAGCATTGAATGCCAAAATATCAATGAATCTTGTCGAGCCTTCTGTATCTAGGCAACAAACTTGGAGGAACATTTATAGTTCGGAATTCGGCTATACGATGCTTTATATTATAGTGCCAGTGGGTAACAAGGAGGATGTTATGTGGATAATTACGTGAGCTGGGGTTTCTGACTGTGTGCCACATTTGCGGCCGTAATACGAAACACTTGAAGAAACTTACATGCATTTTAAGAAGAGGGAATTCATTTGTTTACCCTTGGTCGATTTCAAGGGTCCATTAAAAATAATAAATCGATGCGTATACAAAAAACAGTTGGCTGCATCTATGCTAAAAATCGACCTAAGATAAGGGCAATGTGAAAGCATCTACTATAAACTTATCGTAGCAAATATACAAGTTAAAAACTTTAGGTTTTGAGATGAGCCTTAAAGTCTTTATCTTGCATAATTATCTTGATTTTAACGGTTTCATTAAGTGATCGTGAAACGATCTAAAAAGCTACACTATAGATGGGATTAGTGATTACTGTTGGTCAGTTCACAACAAATCGAATATCAGAGAAAAAGCTATACAAGTGTTGTGATATTGGTTAATTATTATCATGAAAAAGTTAATCAGAATGATCCCATTCAAAAACTAAATATTGTCAAAAAACAAATTTTCGTATATAAACATAAATGGAATAAATAATATTCTAATTCAACAAGTAAACAAAAATCGTTTTCTAAACAAATTAACAGGTCATGAAGGAAAGGAAATAATATTTAGATAATTAGCTTCAACTTTCGCCAAATAGTATGAGTGCATCGGTGTCATACAGCCAGCTAAATCCACCGTTGAATTTCCAGAAAATGACTTCTTCATTTTGCTGCGACCAAAACAAATTCACGCATTGTTATTGTTACTTGTCCTCTTGTGACGTCATGACGCCTGCAGTACCTCGCGCTGATTTTTTATTCCAGTCCTACCCTCTGTCTACCTCTTTGGGCAATTGATTTTCCCAGGTCGATAACAAAAAATCGATCTATTATTAACAGTTGTTATAGGACCGCATGGTAAAAATTACATTCTTTTTTCACTAATTATTAAATTTTCAAATGTACAGTTATTAAGTATTGGCAAGACAATTGTCCTTGGGGGTTACTACGGTATTAAAATATTGTGCTGGAGTTACTACGCTTTACGATTTGTTAATTGTCAAGCATAATTTATGTATTTGTATCTCCCGTTTGTAAAACATTCCTTTTTTTTTTTTCTTTTTCTTTAATTTACAATCCTGCAGCTGCATTTCTCATTCTTTTTATGACACATAGCTGTTTCGTTTATATTATAGTTAAATTTTAGTTACTCAAATATTTGTATTTTTTCAACAATTCCCTTATACAACTATATTAAGCATTTTATTACCATATCATTAGCTATTATTAGGCCTAGTACAGACCCCTTTTTATTAAATTATTAACATTCACCTTAAACTATGTAAATAGTTTTTGGTTTCCATTTGAATCGTAAGATAACATCTCTAAATAAAAAAAAAAAAAAAGGTGGCCTACAAATATATTTGGTCATTTTGCGTAACCTCTGCCCCAAAAATGTCAAAATAGCGAGATCATGAAGGCGAAACGGCAACTTACGAGTCAGGTGGAAGGAATGAGTTTTAGTACCTAATTAAATTGACAAAGTTTTCTGATTGCCAGATTAAAAGCGCCTAATTTCGATAATCTTCGCAAATAAAATATTTTTAGGTTACTATGAGATAAAGCTATTTACGAAGTTTCAGGCGGATGTTAATAATTTGATTGAAAGAGGTCTGTATCACGGGCTATATAAAATGTGATATTTTTAGACAACTAGATATAATCGCTTCACTAGAAACATTGCAGAGAACAGGGAAAGGTATACAAATAAATAAATAAATAAATAAATATATACAAATAAATACTTGAAATATTCGAATTATAGTAATTTAATATTACCGTAAATAAAAATTGTAACCCAGGTGTATTGGTTAATATACCGATGCATAAGGGCAAAAAAAAATGTGGTGCGCGCAACACACAACTTTCACTTACTTTACTACTTTGAACAGTAATTATTTTCTTACAATGTTGAGCAATTATAAAATTTTTGTAGTACACTTCCAACGAAGCTACAGATTAAATCATTAATACTGTTAAAATAACAAAAAACATATTAATGATATCAACAGTAGACAATAAAAACATCGGTATTCCATCTGTTTTTGTAAACCACTTAAATCCAGTTACTGAGCAATACATATACGCCTATACAGATTTGAAAGTATATCTCTATATTCAACCTATAAATGATTATAGATAGTCTATTAGTCATTAAACTGTAATTTTCAATTGCAAAGTTTTATAGAAAGAAATTACGAAATTTTCATTACCTGCCAGAGACAGGTTTTTTCGGAATAAACGGATTTCGATACATAATTATTTTTAAAAAATATCAGATTATTTAAAAAAAAATATCAGATCTAGAGTATTTAAGGTTATAAACATATGCTTTATAAACCCCTGAAATATTTTTATATTTCACTTCTTCTTTCACATAAGTACTACAAAATAGTTTTTTAAACAATGCCATTGCCTTGATTAGGTGGATTTTAAATACTTTTTTCAAACTTAAAATTTAGTTGGTAAATTTCTTTTAATTTCCTTCAAAACATGTGATTTCCGTTAAATAACATTAGTTTTCACAAATTATTATTTGTAATTTTTTGACTCCCTCCATTAATTTCTACGACTTTCTATATTAGATATTATTTTTTTCTAAAATTCTCTGCTTTCCAACGCATATCTTGTGACTAGTATTTTAGGAAATTAATTTTTGACCTAAATCAACATTTTCCATTTGTCAATTATCAAATCCTTTCAAAAGCTGTATTTAGCATTTTTTAGAAACTCTTAATAATGTGAGATAAATTATTTAAAATAAAACAAATTAAAGGCACTTTAGAGGAAGACATGTTGAACATATAAACCCTGTTAAGTGACATCCATAGGGATAAGACCTGATTGATATTAAAGACCACTTAATTAAACTATGATACACCGAGTTTAATCAAAATCGTTGGAGCCGTTTTTGAGAAAATTGTAATAATATGTATAAGCGTTGATATGAAGTTGCGGTCACATCCAAGACATACACCTATATTAAATGCTTAATATCAGTTTCTTACGACTTTTCGTTTTTTGAGCTAGGCTTACCACTTACATACATTTTTTGGGACATACAGACCATTTTGCGGGACTTGGTTATTTAGTCCCAGTCGAGTATTTCCGTTGAAAACTCAGATTCGAAAATATTCACTTACTATATATTATATATATAGGTAAGTGAAAGTAAACAAAAATTGGAACCTAATAAACAAAACTATATTTTCAGTTTTTATCAATCAAATATTTTCCTCTTATAATCTATAAAAAATATATAGTGAATTTCGTATGTTGAGAGAATTATAGGTACAATGATTTAGTTGTTGGTTTAAAAATTTTCTACAACCATTTTATTCATTGGGTTGTGTAATTAATAACTTTATCATTTTCTTTTGATATCTCAGGAGCTCTCCTTTGATGAAAGGAGATGAAGCTCCAGAGCTGTAAGCACGTACAGTAGAGAAGATGAAGGCGCTATCAATAGCTGATAATCCGCTCCGAATTGTGCAAGGATATTGCGCCATTGGCCTTTCTAATGGAACCATTATTGAACTGCTTTTGATGGCCAGTTTTTCCAAACGTTAATATAAAAATAATACGCTTATTATTATTAGGTATATTTTCTTAATAGAATGCATATTACTGCCACCAACCAAGATGAAATATTACCAATAAAGTTAACAACAAACAATTTGATCGAAATTCTGTCTAGTTTATCAGGATAATTGCGTGTTTGTAACCTCACAGAAAATTTAGGTATGTTTGTTAAATACATTTTTAAAGCATTGTTGTCACTTCTTTATCCTAACCTCCACTTTTCGCACACTCCTTATTGTTTTCAAAAATATTGAAATTTAAAATTAAAAAAAAAAATGTATTTCTGTATGCATCTTTCTGCTTTATGTTTAAAATGGCAAATCAAAGGTGCGACGCATTCGGTCGCAGTACATCAACGGATATACTTCCAATCACAGGCGGATCTACAGGGAAAGGGAGCTTTTGCCAAAAAGCCCTCTCTCCCCCAAATGTTAAAATATAACCGTTTCTTATGAAAAATATTTTTAAAAAATCAAAAAAGTTAATTGTACATTTTAACTTGTTTTCATAGATTTCAACTTTTTTGACATTATTCATTTCATATATTTTTACTTATTTTTAAGCAAATTATATTATTATTTTAACTTCATTTTACAGTCCGTGATACAGACGACTTTTTATCGAATTATTAAAATCCGCCTGAAAGTTACTAAATAATTTCATCTCATCGTAACTTAAATTATTTTATTTACAAAACTCTAGGAATTGGGGCGTTTTCAATCTGAAGTGGAGCATACTTTGTCTATTTAATTACGTACTAAAAACTCATAAATACACATTTTCTGTTAACTTAGATCGTAAGATAATTTGATCCCAAAATAGATAAAACAAGGTGGCCTACAATAATAATGGTCCGTTTGTCCTATATAACCTCGTTATTTTGAAAATTTGGAGGTGTAGGTCACGTTAAACTGTTCAATATTTTCGAAGGCCACATTTTTTCTCGATTTTGTTATCAAATTATATTACGATGCAAGTAGAAAGTAAATGTGTATTTAAGAGTTTTTAGAGTCTAATTAAATAGACAATGATTGCTCCCCTCCAGATTGAAAACGTCTCAATTCCAATAGTTTATGTAAATAAAATATTTGTAGGTTACGATGAGATAAAACTATTTATGAAGTTTCAAGCGGGTGTTAATAATTTGATAAAAGGGGGCCTGTACCGCGGACTATTATATTTTAGCTTAATTTTGATAGAATTTAAATTATTCATTAACTTTTTATTGTCTAAATTGGATGTCATTGATTTTATATTTAACTTATTCTTAAGCAATTGATTTTATAGATTTAAAATTTTTTAACTTTTATTCATTTTATATTGGCTATTGGTTTGATATTTAAATGTTTATATTGGCATGTATGCATGCCTCTTCTGTCTATTTTTAATTTACGTATAGGTATATACAGGTTCACTTTGCTTTTAAAAACTGTTTTTAATCATGTGTGTGGTATACATGGTCCCGGATGAAGAGATCAAATTTTGAACGGACCTAAGAACAATGAAAAAAAATCTAAATTCGTCAGAGTGTTCTGGAGAACCTGCTCAGGAGGCTGTTGTTGCTTCTGTGATGTCTGTGGATGCTGTGGGAGGCGGTGAAAAGAAAGTTGTAAAAGTTGAATGAATCTCTTAAACACCTTTACGCAAGTAATTATGATCTTTCCTCTTGTTCTAAAGTAATTATCGTTATATGCATATAAAAAAAAAAAACCTCATCCAAAATTGAAGATTGGATCCGCTAATGATTCCAATGAAATGAAAAGTATAAATAAAATAATCACATATATATTTGTGGTGAGCATAATTATGCTTTGATCAGTACGGTTAGGAGGGAGATTGAAAAATATTACTAGATAAACTAGTAACTAAAGGTTAAGGATCAATTTGGTGATCTTTTCTGGAGGGAGAAACAGTCTTTGATGTTCCCATAGCGCTCTATAAATTTTATAACGCTAGTTACTCTGGACGAAACTATATAAAATAATGTTTGTGTGGTATTTGATTTATTTTAACAAGCTTAAAAAAGAAAGAAATGTTCTTTTAGAGATATTGTTTTAATATATATATATAGAAATATATTTTAAAAAGGATGTTTCTGGTCTACAGAATTTTTGCATCTGAAATATTTTAACTTCATCAATTTCGAAAGCCGGAAAAACTAGAGTATTACAGTATTATTTATGTAAACTATATTCAAGAATGAATCTATAGATAGTTGAATATTGATGTACAAAGAGGTTATACGTAAGTTATATAATTTTGAAGTAAGTTTTAATATTATAACTTGTAACTTATACTGATGTTAATATTATAAAGTAAATTCCTTCAGAAATAGTGTCAATACTTGGAAAAATCAAATGAGGTAATTTGATAAAAACAATATATAAAAATAGTCCAGTCAATGTATGATTATAATAAAATTCTATAATTATAGAAGGAAATGTTATACTTTTAATAAACTCTGATCTAATAATAAATAATATTTTATTATTATGCCTATCTTCTTCAGCTTTCAACATTAAAGTTCTATGCGTCCAGGGCTGAACGATTTCTGAAGTTCAGTAAGCAATAGCATTAGTTTAAATAGTTTGCATCCGTCACTGCTCCGACATTGCAAAGACTACAGAGTGGGGAATCTGCCACACCTGTTTTACAAAGATATTTCTTCAATGTCATGTCCACTGACCATACGAAATTCAGGTGCCGCATCCTCTCTCGACAGGTCAACTGGTACCCTTTCTTCTTCAATTAATGATTTGCTCCATTTCTTTCCAATTTTAGCTATTTTAAGAGGTTCTAGGATTGCAACCTGTTTTGCCATTTTCATTTCTTCCTTAATTCTTTGTAATGATATATGCTTATATGGCTGCTCTAATACTGTTTCTTCTTTGGCCAGTTTATCTGCTCCTTTATTTCTGTGTATACCACAATGGCTTGGTGTCCATTAAAAGATTATCTTTTTGACAAATAAATAATATTAAATAATACTCGAGTATGTAGCAAAGCGTTTAGTAAAGAAATTACACTGTTACTTTGTGAAAGGATCATGTATTAGTTATAGTAGTTGGATCATGATCAACTGCCACGTTTATAGAGGATAAGTGTGCCATATGAGAGTTTCACTACTTATTAAAGCTGATGTGCGGCCGATAGTACTGTTCAACTAAATCCAGACTTGAAACTGGATCCGGGGCTTAAATCCCAGTGGACCACTCCACATCTCCAATAATCTTTTTCTTACTTGTCGAGAGCTCTTCTCCTTCGTGTGGTTTTGTAAAAGAAGTGGTTTTGTTTTTAATGCAAAAACCATTCCGAATCTAGACAATAATACTCACTTGACTAATAATATTCCAGCGATGATAAAAAATTCTTTTATACAAATCTCATGCCTTTACCCTTTGTCTTTTTCTTTCTAGACCTCATTCTTCTTTCTATATTTTTGTTTTATTATAAAACTCTTCACACTACTTCGAATTCATCGGAGAACAACAAAATACACTCATATATTCTTATATATTTTATTTCTCGTTTTTACTAAACAAGATTTCTGAGAACTAAATAAGACGAACACGAGCTTAGTTCATTCCACCAATTCATACGAATCCGTGCCCGTGTATTTATGCCGTGTATTTAAAATATTCAAAACAAAGGAGTTCAAATATATTTATGTCAAGAATAAATCAGTCTGCAGTTATATTTTAAATTCAAAACTTCAAATTCAATTTTTCTTTTAGTTTCTTAACAATAAATAATAATACCCTCTACGAATAATAATAATAATAATCTTATACGAAGGGTTATAGTAAAGAAATTTCACTGAAATTACATTAACCCTATTTTGTTTCTATATATTTTTCAGCTTTGATCAATGGAGGAAAATGGGAAAATAATAACTTCAGTAATTAAGGCATATCTCCTCATTCTTAAGTATTAAAAAAAAAAGGAAGACAAATGGTGGTAAAATATAGAACTAAAAATTTAAATTCAATAAAACAAATGCTTTTAAAATGTTTCCAACTTGAAAACAAATAAGAAATACAATATAAGTCTTATATATAATGTATATATATATATATATATATATATATATATATATATATATATATATATATATATATATATATATATATATAAATACTACTAATTTCTGGAAATAAAATATTATTATTTAACGGAAAATAAATGAAAGTTCTCAACTAAATAGGAACTTTTAATATTATTACTTAAGTCCAAATAGCATACACATACTTCATACTTCCAGGTTTTTCAATATTTCCTTTTCGAGAGATTTTCCTCAGTTCGGAAGGGCTCAGAAATTTCTTCTATTAGTCTTGGAGGCTGTATTCTAAGGTTCACTTTTGGCTCCTCTAATATTTATTGTATGTATTACTTCCCTACACTTAGATCATACCTTGCCTACGATACAGCAATTCTAACAAAATATCAAGATCCTATATAATCTCACTCACTACCGCACCACTTGAAAAAATGCACAAGTGGTACAAATTATGGAAACTTCGACTAAACCTTGATGAATCGAAACGCGTTTACCCTTAGAAGATCTACTCTCCAATTTATAACTAAAAGACCTTTATTAGACGCCTCAAACATTTTCAAAATCCTCAGAAATAGAGCAGAGACAGAAACTAAACACATACATATATTTACTCAAACCTTTATGGACGTACTCCTCACATATATACGGTTCAGCCAAAAATACCTGCTTACAAATCTGTTTGCTTTATATGGGTTCCCAGTCACGTGGGAATACTTGGTAATGAGCTTGCATATACGGTAGCCAATCAAGCACTCGCGCTCCCAGGGCGAGGTACTGACTGCTATTTTGACCCCTCCAGAAATGAGTTATCCTCTTAAAAACTAAGAATTGCATAGTTGGCAATGGAACGGATGTTCACATAGCAAATTAAACTTTTTAAAGAAATCAGTGTAGCCTTGGACCACATTAAACCGTACTAATCGAGGAGGTAGCCGTGAGTAGATTGAGAATAGGACACACAAATCAACTCATTTACATCTCATTATTAGACAGCCACCACCAAAATGTCAACACTGATATAGACATCTATCAGTCCTATTTTTCAAGAATGCTCTTATGAAGCCCTTAAGCTTAAACAGATTATCTCTAGGACCGGATATATTAGTGATATTAAACAATAACGAATCAAATATTAAACAGTTGTAAATTATCCTAAAATCGACTAAAATAGACTATTTTTTTTTTAAATTTATTTTATTGAGATTTACAACTGTATTACATGGAAAATACAATAAGTAAATGTGACATTGGTAACATGACATGTACAACATGAAGAGAAACTACCCATTGGTAGAACTCAAATTAAAGTTCTATATTAGAAGGTCCCGAGGCCATCTTCTTTTCAGACGCCTCGGAGGATTATCAGGGATCGAGGAGGAAGCAAGGTTTGAAACGAGAGGATTCGGATGGTTTTGCAGTTTGTTATGGAAAGATAGATACTGGATTGGGCCAAATCGGAAACTTATGGAACATTAAGATCTTTATGGATGATTTTATTTGTGACAAAGTAAGGAGCGTTGAGGATTTTACAAAGGATTTTGGATTGTAAGGATTGGATACGAGAGGAATTCGATGGCTTAAAATAAATAAGTTAAATAAAACCTTACTTAATCCATTTTTTTATTTAATTTTCTATTGAGTATTTGTAATAAATATTTTTATGTTATTCGAGGATAATAATTTGATCTTACTCTATCCTAAAAATTAAAAAACAACAACTATTTTTCAATTATTGAAATTTACAGCTATATTAGGGTGTAGTAGGGTAAGTATAACCAGGTTTATTTTTTTTTCTTCATTTTTATACGGTTACTGTGAGGTAACTATTAGGAATATGGAAATACAACTCAGAACACCATAATTTAGAGTTATACAATATCCTGTTATTAGAATATTTTTTATATTGGATACGAGAGGAATTCTATGGTTTAGTGGAGCCCAAAGCTCAATTTCGTAAGTCCAAATAGGTCTTATTATTGTCATATGTATGAGTCATTTGTAATTGATTGTGAGCTTAGAGCGTTTGTCTAGTAAGTGCTGCAGTAGACGAAAACGTCGAGCGGTTTCCAGTCGTTTCAGTCCGGTATGGGGGTTCCAAGTGAGTCGTTTGTCAAGGTGGAGTCCTAAGTATCGGATTTGTTCTACAGGGATAAGAGGGCTATTGTTGAAGGATACTGTAGGACAGGAAGTCATAGGTTTACGGCGAAGAGTGAAGGTAATTTGATGGGATTTATTGGAATTTATTTTAATCCTCCACCATATTTTATTTTAATCCTCTTGACACCATTTTTCAAGACTTGTGATGTGTGATTGAAGCGTTCGAGATGCAATAGATGGATCGTTATTAACTGATAGGATACACGTGTCATTGGCATAGGAGGTGATGACAGTGTTGGATTGGGTTGGGATGTCAGCTGTATAAACTGTGTAAAGGATAGGACCTAGGATACTACCTTGAGGAACACCGGAAGACTGAGTAAAAAGTGATGAATGAGCATTGTTATGATTGACTGTGAAGTGTCTGTCAGTAAGGTAAAATAGACTATTAGAATAGAACAATAACAAAAAACAAAAGTGTATGCATCTAGGATTAAATGTAAGGGAAGCACCTCTTTCCCCTCCTCCCCCCCACATCTGGCTCACCACCTAGGAGTGGGGACTTTTATTTTGTTTACCTCCTTACTAGTCAAAATAATGTCCCTAAGTAAAACATTGGGTTCCCACCATTTCCTTCTATATCCCCTTCTTTTCGAGTACCCATAGACTGGATTAGTGTGTACAAAACCCTACATACCGATTTCCACCTTGTAAACGTTGACCAATACATAAGGGCCAATACAAGGAATCTTTATCAACTATTTCACTGATTTACACGAACATACTAATATACATAACAACATACTAATAAAGCATACTAATAAAAGACTTAGACATGTCCTCCAATCAATAGAACTAAGAGACTAAAAAGGTGATGTCTAGGTGATGAGCCGAGTGGAGTGATGAGGAGGGACAGTTTTTGGATGTTCGCTTATATCTCGAAAACGGTCCGTCGCCGGAGAAATTTTTTGTATAGTAAATTTTTTTTTTTATTTGTTGGGACAATCTGTCTCTTGGACATTAGTTATAATGAGGTAGGATAACATTCACATTATATGTACAAAAAATATAAAATACATAGAAGCATAATAATAATCAAATGTATATACAATAAATAATAAAATAAAATAACCTAAGAAATAATAAAATTAAAACTAAAAAAAAAAACACACGCATACCTATATACAATCAGGCGAGGGAACAACCGCATCACTGGTACTAAAGCCAGCGGAGATTGATCGAGAGCAGTATAGTAAATTAAAGATTATAAAATTATCTAAAACTTTAATTTTATAGATTTTATCCAAATTCTAAATTGATTTCGGAAAAAGATAAACATTTTCGAAAAAAATCATTTTGCCTCACATTTTTCATCAGCAATATTCCTTCATATCGTCTGAGATATTCATCAGAAAAAGAAATTTATTTAAAAGAAGTTGTAGAGAATTAACTCACTATTAGAATATATATACATATTAATCTCCAACTAGTCTACAGTTACAGTATCGGTATATATATATATATATATTATATATATATATATATAAATAATATTATATACCGATTCTAGCAGTCATAATCAGTGGCCACCTTAGATATTCGACGCTTCTGTCCTAATGACGTCTTCTTACCCCCTTAAACAATTAACTTTATTTCTGAAGCTGGTTTATATTATGTAATATTTGAATTTAGGTTTATTAAACATTTCTTAAGTACAGTTTCTGTATTGATAGGTCGAAATTGATTATTTCTTCTAACAATTGGCAAGCGTCCTTGAAGATCTTCCGAAACGCTAAAATCAGGGATCAAATTCTGATTTTCAAGTATTTTATTTTCTCAAAAAATTTAATATATTCCTCAAGCCATATATATAGCTGGTGATATAGAATGTACAAGGAATGATTATTTTAAAAATGTTTCTCATGATGAAATTTAATTCCAAAGTTGGTGTTTTTAGGATAGTAAATTTGAATGAAATGTGAATGAATTGTTGGACCTTATTGTACTTTGAGGATAATAAGATTATAGAAGAAATTATGGCAAGGATAGCAGCTGGCTAATGGTCTCTAATGAAAATATTTGAAACTGGAATATATCCAGAACTCTCAAAATAAGAAAGTATCGTACGATTCTTCAGGCAGTGGTCTTGTATGGAACCGAGTCCTGGACGCTGACACGCAAAGATGAAAGGCTGTTAAACATGTATGAAGAAAAACCGCCAGAAAAGAAGGATATTGTTGGCGGATGAAAACAAACGAGGAAGTCAGAAATCTATATGAAACACCAGATATTTTTGACACGATTTATTTATTTTCAACTCTCCCCTGCCTGAAGGCATTACGGGTATTTGCAGCAGTGGGATGTTACTGTTACATAACAACCCACTGCTGCATTTTTTGGATATTACATTATTTTTCTGCGCTGTGCACAGAGCTTGTTGTTCTCTTCACTTGCATCTGGTTTTCTTTTCTTCTAATTCTGGTGGCCTCCCTGGTGCAGCTTCTCTTCTTCTTCCCAAAGAGAAGTGGGTTGGTAGTGCAACTTCTTTCCATCCGTATATGAAACGTTTGAAGTGATCGTATTTGTCTTTGGCCATAAGTTGAGGAAGATCTCTCTCTGTTAGGACAAAGAGACCTGTTTCTCTCAACAGTTTCGCCCTCAGTGACTCATAGACCGTACAGGTAAGTACAACATGTTCAGCGGTCTCCGGTACCCCACAACTTGAGCATAGGGGATCGATATTTATGCCATACTGAACGAGCTTTGCTCGGAAACCCCCATGCCCCGTGAGAATCTGTGAAATCCAGTAGTCCGGAGGACCCAAGTCGCTTCTAGTCGCGAACTGACGGTGGGGAATTACTTCCTTTGGGTAGCTCCTTTGGGAGTCATCAACCACCGTCGTTTCCAGTCCTCTACTGTATCCTCCCGGAGGATCTTCTTCCAGTTTCTTGGATCTTCTCCTATTCTCACTCGGAGGTAATCCGGTAGAGCCGCTAAGCATTCTCTCCTAATCTTATACCGGTAGTAGTCTTCTCTCAGTAGGAGGTCGAGAGGTATTCCTCCTGCCAAGACCTGCACAGCCTCATGAGAAACCGTCCTGAATGATCTGGATACTCGAAGCAGAGTCATCCGCTGAATCGTGGCCTACCATTTTTGCCACGATTAAGAGTGCCAGGATAAGATGGCTGGGGCACGTACAAAGAATGGAAAGTAATAGACTACAAAAAATGGTGACGGAAGGACACCCTGGTCGAAGCAGGTGCAGAGGGGGACCTATACTTCATTGGCTGCAGGATGTACAGGAGAACCTTCGGAAGTTGGGTGTTGGCAGATGGAGAAGGACAGTCGAAGACATGTCAGAGTGGAAGAGGATCAATGAGGAGGCCAGGGTCCTACAAGGAACATAGCGCCATTAGATAGATAGATATTATAAAAAAAAATAAACCCTATTTTTTAAAAATCAAATTTTTTTTCAATTTGTCATTTTTAAGCAATACTGCATTGTTGCATTCCTTACATTAACTAGACGATACTTGAACCTTCTTATATTTTGCTGCTAGTTTAAGAATGAAAATTTCGCAAATAAACAAAAATGATTATTCGAAATAAACAAAACGAAATTGTTGGCATTATAAATAAATATTGTTGTTTACTAAGAACAGAAGTGACTTGGGGAACCAAGCCCTTTCTCTTTGGTATTTAAAGAAAATATTTGCTTTCACAAAATGAAAACTCATCCTTGAACAGAATTCTCAGTAGATGAATTATCAATGCTAGAACTCACTGATAATTTTGTACCCTTGTTTGTAGAATGCGAGGTCAGAATATTCTTAGAAAGTAACTTTTTTTTCTCTATTTATAAAAGAGATTTGAATTCCTATGTTACCGTTTTTTTTTCTTAATAAAAGAAAGTGAAAATATCCCTATATATTTAATACTTTTTTTACAAAAACCTGAATATTCCAAGTTTTTGATCTTACTCTTCCAAATTTAATCAAGACCTCACTTATTATCTTAATAATTTAGTATAATATAAATCAACAAGCTTTAGCTCCACTTACCCCAAGAATCGTCCTCGAAACTGAAACGGTTTTGCCCCCAACTATGCATCCTGGATTTCGGACTAAGCCCACATTCTTCATCCAAGTACTGAGATACAGCTAGTTGGCTATAATGCTCTCACTCAGTCTCCACTGGCTTTCACTATCAGTGAAGCTGTTGAGAGCGAAGTTCTGTGATTTCTCAAAGTTCTGCTTTCCCTCCAAGTCCCAAAGCCTGGTTCCGATCTTTCCATACAGAGAATAAATTATATTTTGTAGAAATATGTCTGCGTATAAGATGTTTATTTAACTTTAAGTTTGGCTGTTTTTCTTTTATTTTCTATTGTTTATTTTTTTATATGTATAAAATAATATTTTCAGATTTTTTATTCTTTATTTATTAAAACTTATCTTATTAATTCGTCTGTTCCAAATCGCTATCAAGTTTACTGTAATTCTTAAACCTCCAATTCATCAATCATCAATTTTCATTAAATTTCTCACAGTAACTGTTAGAACAGGATTAATAAATGTTCCAATAAATAATAATAGTGTTGGAGAATAAGCAATAATTATCTTTTCAAACATCTTTTCTCCTGTTTTATTTTTACATATTTTAGAACAAACTAGGTACCTATTATCGAAAATATTTTAATCTAGCAACACATAATAATACATCACGTAGTGTTAGTTTACCAATAATATTATTTATATATTTATGAATAAATTGCGACGGCACTGAAGAATAATTATTATGCAACATGAGCATTTCGATATGTTCCTCAAGCATTTGATCGGATTCTGCATAAGAGGCTTCTCTTCAAACTGAAGACGATACCAACTATCCTCTAATCCTTTCTTCCTGACAGATTTTTCTCTGTCTGCCAAGGCTCAGAACTTCCTTCAATCAGACCAGAATTAACAGGAACAGGACTTCCTCAGGGGTCAGTACACGCAATCTACTTCTATAAATCATTTACACACACGACAATCCTAACAGCGACCTACACAGATGATACAGAAATTCTGACAAGACATAAAAATCCTACACATGCCTCACAGACTTAACAACATAATCTAATAAAACCTAATGATTGGTGAAACCGTAGGAAAATTCGAACCAACAAAGACAAATCACTACACATTACTTTCACTGTTCTACGTGAAACATACACTCCAATGTACCTTGACAATACCGAAATCCTGCAAAAAGTTAAAATAAAATATGTTCTACTAACATTCGGCAGAAGAATGGCATAGGCTCTTATATGAACAAAACAAGGAAAATGTTAAACCTCAGACTACGACTATTATACCTATCTCTTTCAAGACGCTCGAAATTAAAATTAAGGAACTGAACATTTACATTTATCTATTAGAGCCTACATGGACCTACGATTCACAAATATATAAAACAGCCAAAATGACCCGTATACGAAAACAAAACTTTCAGTCAAAAATGTTTAGGACTATAACTAAAGATTTAAGGTACGTCTCAAACATTACATTACATCAGATATGAACAAATGCTAGTCTGATTATTGAGTACCAAATATTTTACTCAAATACTGATTTTATTTTGAGTACCAAAAAATTTAATTACTACTTAATTTGATGTCCAACGATTAACTGAAGTAGGGATTGCATTCCCATTATTGATTCAATTTAAGTAAAATACTTGGTACTCGGTGCTGAGAGTAGTATTTACCCATCTTTGCTTTATATAAAGATTTAAACATCCCAACAGTAATGGATTATATGCGGACACACTACGAAAAATTTTACAACTTACATGAGCATACTGACACACAGACATAAGACATCACTACGATTAACATAGCTTAAGGCTCAAAAGGAATGCCGCTGGACACTTCTTTCTCGCACGCCGATCAAGCCATTATCAGTATTTAAAAGAGGCCGAGGAAGACCTGAAAGGTCAATGTCAAGGAGGCCTTTGAAGGAAGGGATATTGACTGGAAGAGGAGGCGGCAGTTGGCTCAGGATCGAGAGTTGTGGATTCGGCTCTACAAGAAGGCTCCTCACACCGCTCAGCGGTAGAAGAGGAAACGATTTAGAAGAAGATATTTTTATTCTTTTATCTATTTAATATCGTTTGGATTTAGGTACATTTGAATTTCGCTGTAAAATACTGTTGAAGGAATAAATAAACAAATAATCTTGTTACTTCAACCTTAAAGAAATAATTTACTATTGCGTTGTTCAAGTTTCAAACAATATTTCTTATAATTTTGCCAGACTTGGAAGAAACACAGGAAATAAAACGTATCAACGTGACTGGTATCGTCAAAACAATGCTCCGATATGATAACATAGCCTAGAACCGTCGAACCGTCAACAGCTTCATTGCTTCAGGACCGGTCAGATAGGAGCAGCTTAGATATGACGTCATACCTAAACTGCCGAGCAACGCCAACGAAATTCCTTTCTATTTCACTAAGGCAGTGGTCACCCCAAACGGTCGCTGCCGTGGGCAGTGCCATCGAAATAGTACCTTACCTTAACCTGTATCACTAGTCTTTCAGATAAGCACAGGTGGCAGCAGTTTAGCCTAAATATATATGGTATCTCTTTGATTCACGTTTTAGAAGATCGTATCGATTTTGAATCTGTGAGATGTTTTTAAGGTTGCCGGAAATGAAAATAGATAATTCATTGATCTAATCATACTTGATTACTAACACCCATTACGATTTTGCCAACCTACAAATATAGGTTAATTGTCTTTTCTATAACAGATAATAAGATAAGGCAATTTACATTCATAAACTTGTCGGTGTGACATCCCAAAGACTAGGACGGCAGTCTCAGCAAAACTAGATACATTAATATTCTTACTATTGCAGAAACCGTCATAGTTTAAGAATAAATAACTCCAAATTTATATGTAGCATTACCAAGTCAATTTCAACCTTTTCCAAATCAAATTCAACCTTTTCCAAGTCAAATTAAACCTTTTCCATTTCAAATTCAACCTTTTCCAAGTCAAATTCAACCTTTTCCAAGTCAAATTCAACCTTTTCCATTTCAAATTCAACTTTCGAATTTTTGTCAATTTTCGATTTTTTTCGAAATGAAGGCCACTTACTATATTATCGAAGGCATAGCTTTTGAAAAATACAAAAAAAAAAAAAAAATTGATAACGCGGTTGCATATCCATTTATTTTAACATTTTAGATTTTTTCAGCGTGATATTTCTATGTAATTTCCAAGTCAAATTCAACCTTTTCCAAGTCAAATTCAACCTTTTCCATATCAAATTAAACTTTTTCCAAGTAAATTCAACCATTTCCATTTCAAATTAAACCTTTTCCAATTCAAATTCAACCGTTTTCATTTCAAATTAATGTTTTAATTTTTTGTAAATCTTATATATTTTTTTAAATAATGGCCATCCCCTCTCCCCCTCCAATATGAAAGTCTATTATTATGCTCTCCTAAGTAGAATTTTCACTTACGGATATCGATTTATTGTACCTATTCGGATTTATTAGGGACTTGTATTATGCTGTCCTGTACCTAGTTTTGAAAATAACCCCCATTTTAAGATTAAGTGACTGCGTTTCGAATCATTTAAGTTTTTTTGACTTATTCGATATAAGGGTGTATTTTTATGTTTCCCGATCAGTAAATTTTGAAAATGACATCCATTTTATGTTTACGCCACTGTGTTTTGACTTATTTAAGTTTTTAGAATTTATTCAATATAAAGGTCTACTTTTATGTTTCTGGAGCCGTAGATTTTGAAAACGACCTCCATTTTAAGATTAGACCACCGCGTTTCGATTTCTTTGAGTTTTTCAGATTTTTTTCATATGAGGATGTATTCTTATGTTTCTGGAGCCGTAGATTTTGAAAACGACCTCCATTTTAAGATTACGCCACTGCGTTTCGGCTTATTTAAGTTTTTCGAATTTATCCAATTTAAAGATCTACTTTTATGATGCCGGAGCCTTCGTTTTTATAACGACTTACATTTTAAGATTAAGACACTGTGTTTCGGTTTTTTTAAGTGTTTTTGATTTTTCCTTCGAATAAAAAACAAAATACGAAGGATTAATTTATTTTTCAATAAATAAATAAAAATATCTAATCAAAATAAATAAAATATGTACTGTCTCATTTTTAATTTAATTTTAGTTATCTTTTTTAATGTTGTGGTCTCCTGTCACAAAATTATAAGATTTCGAACAATTAGCTGAAAAATCTGAATACGGAAGGTTAAATTTATTACCAGCTGCTTTTCGGCGTTTTAGTTTGCCTTCTGTGGTTAATTTAACTTTAGCTTCATAATATTTATTTATTTATTCATACTCGAAAACATATCGATGAAATTTTGTATTGAAAAAATCCAAAATGAAGCCTAATTATTCGAGATGCAGCGGCTTAATCATAAAATGGAGCTTAAATATTAGATAAATTTAAATATTAAAGATTTGAAAAATTTCAATACGTCTCGGATAACATATAAGTAGAACCTTATACCGAAAAAGTAAAAAAAAAAAAAATTTATAATCCAAAACACAGTGGCATAAACTTGAAATTGGGTCATTTACAAAATCTACTGCTCCAGAAACATAAAATTAGACATTTATACTTGTTAAATTCTAAAAACTTAAATAAGTTGAAACGCAGTGGCGTAATCATAAAATAGAGGTCATTTTCAGAATCTACGGTTCCGAAAACATAAAAGTAGACCTTTAAATCGGATAAATTCGAAAAACTTAAATAAGTCGAAACGCATTGGCGTAATCTTAAAATGGAGGTCGTTTTCAAAATCTACGGCTCCGGAAACATAAGAATACATCCTCATATAAAAAAAATCTGAAAAACTCAAAGAAATCGAAACGCGGTGGCCTAATCTTAAAATGGAGGTCGTTTTCAAAATCTACGGCTCCGGAAACATAAGAATACACTCTCATATGAAAAAAATCCGAAAAACTCAAATAAGTCGAAACGCGGTGGCCTAATCTTAAAATGGAGGTCGTTTTCAAAATCTACGACTCCTGAAACATAAAAGTAGACCTTTATGTTGGATAAATTCTAAAAACTTAAATAAATCAAAACACAGTGGCGTAAACATAAAATGGATGTCATTTTCAAAATTTACTGATCGGGAGACATAAAAATACACCCTTATATCGAATAATTCAAAAAAACTTAAATAATTCGAAACTCAGTCACGTAATCTTAAAAAGGAGGTTATTATCAAAAGCTACTTATACGATAACAGACCCACATATCGAAAAATTAAAGATAATTAAATAAATAAAAAAAGGTTGAATTTGAGATGGAAAAGGTTTAATTTGAAATGGTAAAGGTTGAATTTGACTTGGAAAAGGTTGAAATTGACTTGGAAATGCTATATAGTATATAACTATAGTATATAGCTATAGTATAATATTAAAACAATTCTAAATGAGCGAAGTAGGGTCAATATATTTTTTTAAAGGAATTTCCCAATTAATGTTCACACAAATCGAACGGGTACACAAGTATTTTTATAGCAGTCGAAAATAAAGATGTTTTCTCAAAATTTTCGTTTAGGCTTGTATCTATCCATCGATAGACGATAGACCAAAATTTGTGATAACTTCAACATCGCTAGACCTATTCACAAGAAATTTAGCATAGATTTAGGGCCCGATAAGCAACATAAAATGGTACAAACTAGACTTCAGTAAACAAATTACAAATAGATAAACAAAAAGAAAAACCTTTCCAGAGATTTTCTTTATTATTCCTTACAAAGGTATAAAAAAAAAATATTGATATATATTGTGAGAACAATAATTCAACTTTTAGCAGTAGTATATTTTTTTAAAACTCGTTTACTGAGAAACAACATTACAATCTGTCTCAGTTAAATAAACTTATTATAGAGTTCAGAGAGCACATTCACACCAATAAATAAATAAAATAATACATAGAAATAAGAATAAAATAAAATATTAGTAGAACACTGTAGTAATAAAAGAAAACAGTAAAGAAAAATAGAAATTGCAAAGCTAGATACATACTGGCAAAAAATATTTTATTTATAGAATATTTCCGCTGAATGTTTTTCCCTTTTCCTAGTTCAGCTAACTCCACTTCTCATCGATGACGTCGAATGCAATGTGTTTGTTTTTGCAGACGTATCGTGAATGTTTATTTATCTTAAATTGCGAAATAAATATTTTAAAAATAAATTATACATTTACAAGTTTTTGTACTGAGGATAATAACTGCGGCCATAAATTAAATTCTACTTTTAATGGGCTAACATATAATGATGTAGTCTTCTTATTTTATGTTATTAGCTACTATAAATCTCTTCACCGAGCAATCTTTTCTACATCCTTGAAAAAGGAAACAAATGCCTTCCATCACTTTTTTCGATTCCTCTAATGCCTATGGACATTAAACGCTGAATATAACATTATTACAAGCCATCAATCTAGCAAACAGCATAAGTGGCAAAATGATTTGACGACGGCAGATTGAAGGTTATATATATAAACATCCACCTTGGCTCATTTTAATAGCGGTGTAGACCTATACTCAATTACATATATGTATAAGCTATGCACTATTTCTAATTGAATGAGTTTCTTGCTTTTATATATATATATATATATATATATATATATATATATATATATATTTATATATATACAAATTATAATATTTATATCGCTGTAAAATATACAATAAAATATTTAAAAATACCATTTATAGCATCTATGAAAACCGCATATTGTCGGACACTACCACACATTTATGGTCGGTAACCACACATTTATGTAATATTGTCGGAGTTCTTATTACATTAAGCTCATAATACGTATGGAAGCGTGTTCTTTGGTTCCTCAATTAAAACTATTCTCCGTTTCAATCTCTTATTTCTCCTTTAGTTAATTATCAAATTCTTTCATATTTTATATTTAACTATCTTTTATATTAGAGATTAATGTAAAATGGTCAGTTGTTTCAAATAAAAAAAATTAAAGGTACTTTAGGGAAAGCTAATATTCCAAATTAGCCATTTAAGCCCTGTTAGAAAACATCAATCAGAATAAAAACTACATTTTATTTAAAACTGCTTAATTTTACACTGATATGATAAATTTAATCAAAATCGTTAGAGCCGTTTTTGAGAAAATCGCAAAAATGCGTTTAGTCCATTATATGAAGTCCCACTTTCGGTTAGCCGATTTTGACGAAAATGTTGCTGTAACATCCTTAGCATATAAAAACCTTGAATATACAATTTAACTAGCTTACGACGTTCTTGAGCTTGAAAAATTGACACACACACACACACCATTTTTCGCGACTTGATTATTTGCACTCAGGAGACCTCAAAACGTGTATTTTCGTTGAAACCTGAGATTCGAAAATTTTCACGATCGCAATACTTCTCCATACCATATATTTCATATATAGGTAAGTGAAAGTAGAAACAATATAGGAAAAAATAAAAAATATTATATATAATATTGGAAGCAGAAGGCTTCGATGGTATGGCCACCTAATGAGGACGGGAGACGAAAGGTGGCCAAAAAAGGTTTGGTACACAAGCCAGAGTATGCAAAGTAGAGGTGACGTCCAAGAAAGATTTAGATGAAAGATGTAAAAGAGGAGATGGCTGCAAGCAAATTGTAAGACGAGAATGCTTCGATTGGAGAGTATCGAGAGGAGAAATTCCGGAATTCGGGATACAATAATTGTATAAAACCGAAATAATAATCATGAAAAAATTCCACTTCAAGACTGCTAAGTTTCTATTTCTGATGGTTGGCAAATGAAACTTTAGGATGACTTAAATTAAAACCACGTCATTGCCTTATTTACGATACTTAATAATATGCGTCGAAGTCTTTGTATTTTTCAAAAAAATAAATAACAACCTTTACAGAATTATAATCAGTCAGAGAATTATTAAAGGAAATCTAATGATTTTGTTAAGATTAGAGAAAATGATACAACTAACATTTTCTTTATTTTTTTAAGAATAAATGTTTCTATTTGATATTAGTGTTGCTCAAAATCAATCTTGGTTTTGCAATGTGTAAGACCAAGACCAAGGTCGCCTAACTGTTGCAAGACCGAGACCAGGACTGGTAAAAAAAATCGATTTTTTAAATAAAAATTAAGTCAAAATAGTTACTAATACTTGACAATCTTTGTTACTATATGTAAAGAATTTTTATAACCAATATACTATTGCATTTAACCACTAGCGGATCCAGGATTTAATTTTGGGGGAGGGCTTCGGCCCGAAACCTTTTTTTTCATAAAAATAACGATAATTATTTTGGAAAAACAGAAAGAAACTAACTACATATATGAAATGGTGTTTCCTTAAGTCCTTTTAAATGTGCTTAAACGAATAATAATACTTTAAAAGGTATTTTAAAAAAAAAATTCCCAGAAAACATAGTTACATTTTACCATTTTGGGGGGAGCTTCAGCCCGAAAGCCCCCCTCCCCCTCCGTAGATCCGCCCGTGCATTTAACTCCTAATTTTTCATTCGGGCTTATTTAGGTTTCTCCTATCTAAAAAAATACAGTAATATCTCTATAGTAATAAGATAGTCTTGCGCAAGGCCAAGACCATGATGAAGACTGAATTTACAAAACCAAGGCTCGTCTCGGTCTCGCATTTGGGCAATACTATTTGATATGAAATATATATCTCGTTTATAACCAGAGATTGAAACTTTTATGGAACTTTCTTATAAAGTTCCATTTTAACAGTTTCTGTGAAACGTTTTATGGAAAAGGTTCCATTTTAACAGTTCCTGTGAAACTTTTGAGAGAAAAATATCTTTAAAATAAAAGTTCTAATGAATTTTTATGTAATGAAGTTTCAGGTTTTAACGGTAAATTTAACCTATATTTAATCATGTTCTTAAAATAAGTTTCGTTAAATTAAAAATAAACAGTAGTTGGGTTTAGATTACAGTTATAATTTGTCTTAAATGTATTACACATGATTCTGATGTGTCATTTGTTTCAGTAGCTATAAATAGAAGCAATTTTTTTATGAACTTATTAGCGTAGTTGACGGGACATTTAAATATAAGTTTATTAAGAATAAAAGTTCTGTAAAACTTTTATTTGAATAGTTGCTAAGAAAAAAGTTCAAGTTCCAAAAGAATTGAAAAACTATCGACAGTAAAAATCCCGGTGAAACCGAAACTTTGTAAAAATAAAAAAAATGTTTTCGTTTCAATCTCTGTTAATAACTGATTTGAGACATACTCTAATACAAAATAACTTACTCTCACGTTTTTACATGCAAAGCTATATTTTATGTATTAGGAAAAAATAAATATGACTATTTATTAATACTAAAATATTAAGAATAATACAAAAATTTAAATAGCCGCTATACCGATATTGTAAACAATATAAAATTAAACAGAATACAATATAAGTTATGACTTAAATAAACCTAATGTTTCTATTGAAAATATGTGATTTTACGTACGAATTAGAACATTATAAAATAGCTGGTGAGAGTTTAAGATATTTAAATTTGATGTTATTATAAACTATTTGTATATATATATTTTTTTGTATTTGAAAAACGTTTAATGTGAATTTTAGTTATTAATAATAATAAAATCGTTTTTTAAAATAATGAACACGGTTAATTCACAAAAAAAAAATTGTTATTGTTTTAAAAAACATGAATATTCTGATTTTTAAAAAGGAAGTAATTATTGTATATGAAAACAATAGCAAAGCTATTTGTATATTTAATGTAAAAGTTTAAGATAAATATTTTTTCACTGATTCTTTTGACAGCTGTAAGTAAATTAAAATAAATAAAATAAAATTGGTAGTTACAACGTTAACAATTACGATAAAATGAGGCTACAAGGGTCATGGCACACCTCTTCAACTGGTTCGCCTTCCAGAAATTTCGTTTCACTCAATGACTTCTGTCGAGGACGCATTAAATGGATGAGAAAGCCTCCTGTCATTCGTCCTAAGTTTACTGTCACATCCAACATCATGATGAATTGTATTTATTCTTCATATTCCATTCAGTGTCAATTCGACTCTATCTCCAAAACTAGCCTATAGAAAAAAATGTGATTGTCTCGAATCTGTGGATTATATATGATTTTATTCCAAACTCAATTTTTTTTATTTTTATTTATATATTTAGAAATATTACAATCTGTCACAATTAAGTACATTTATAATAGTGTTCAGAGAGCTCATTCACACTACATAAAAATTTATAATTTTATAAATAATTTTTAAAAATATTTACATTTAGTTAAGAAATTTCTTTTAGTTTCCAAGGGAACATTTGGTTTTCGTTAAGTAATATTAATTTTTAAAGATTATTACTGTTTTATTTTTATTTATAAATGTTTTGGGATTTTCAACCACTTGGATCATTTTCATTATTACAATTTGATCAACTACTATATACATAGCAAAACTACAGCTAACAAATACATTTTAAAGTTTAGAAAGTTAAGAATAGTTACAGATGAATATGAAAGTACAATTGAATTAAAGTTATAAAAATTGAAAGTTAAAGATTAAAAGGAGATAAGTTAACAAAGACAATTAAAATAAAAGTTAATGATTTTAAGAACAAAAGCTGAAAATACGTTTTTAAAAAATAAAAATAAATATTAATAGAAACGAAGTTAAAGAGCACAGTCTGTATCTGGTGCGCGCAACACACAACTTTCAGTTACCGATCTACTGTGAATAGAAATTATTTTCTGGCAATGCTGGGCTATAGTAAAATTTTTTAAACGGAGCTAAAGCTTAAAGCTTGCAGATAACAATTCATTAAAACCATTATAATTACAAAATGTCTATTTAATATATCGACAACAGGCAATAAAAATCTAGTCACTCTATCTGCTTTTATAAACCACACAACTTTCTTTGCCTTTATAAACTTCAGAATGACTAACTCCAATTTCAATATTTTTAAGTGATATCATTTTAGTAATATTTTTAGTTGAAAGAGTCATCTATGCAGAATATGAGTAAGTTGATGCCGGAGGTTATGATTGCAATGTTGAAATATAGAACTAAAAATAAAAGTATAAATTTAGGTACTTATTTCTTATAAAAAATGTTCATAGGAAAGATACTTTATTAAATATCTGTAGAAAAAAAGTTTTTTTAGTCTCAAAAATTAAAATAGTATATTTTAAATTTATCCAAATTTTCGCCTCTTCAGGGAAAAAAAACTAGAGACCATATCTTTCCTCCTAGTTGTTCGATCTTAACGATTTTTTTTTTTTTTTTTTTTAGGAAATTCCATAAACCTTTAAAATACCATACAAAAAAGCGTATACTTTTTGAGTTATTCGGAATTTAATTTAAACATTCCTTGTAACTTTTTTTCCAGCTTCTTTTCGTTGAAGAATGTTATATAGATAAATTTAAAGAGTGCCTAGAAAATGACTTTAGCGAAGTTTCATTGAAATCAGTACATCCGTTTAGGCGCTACAGTCTATAGCAACGTAGGTTTTTCTGCTTTTTTTTTTTCTCCTCTATTAACATTGGACATTTAAGCCCTGTTAAATGACATCAATGGGGATAAGACCTTAAGATTGATATTAAAGACCACTTAATTATACAATGATACACCGAGTTTAATAAAATCGTTAGAGCCGTTTTTGAGAAAATTGTGAAAATGTGTTTCAGCGTTATAAAGTGGCACTTCCGGTTAGCCGATTTTAAGGAAAAAGTTGCCGTCACATTTAAGGCATGTACCTATCTTAAATACGTAATATCAGTTTCGTAGGACTTTTCGTTTTTGAGCTAGACTGCTAACATACAAACACACAGACACACAGACCATTTTTCGGGACTTGGTCATTTCGACTCAGGGTACATCAAAACGTCTATTTTCGTTGCAAACTAAGATTCAAAAATTTTCTCGATCGCAATACTTACACTTATATTACATATATACGTAAGTGAAAGTAAAAAGTACAAGAAAAAAAGTTGACAAAAAACAAATTAAATATTAAAGATTAGAAAAAGATAAGCTAATAGTTAGCAAAGAAATTTAAATAAAAGCTTAATGATTTCAGGAATATAATCTAAATATAAAGTTTAAAAAATAAAATTAATATTAAAAGAAGATAAATTAAAGAGTACAATTTAAATAATAAAAATTACAAGAAGAAAAATTGAAAAACCATTATAATTAAAAATTAAAATTAAAAGAAGAAAACTTAACATGTAAATTTACAATTTGAAGAGGTACCTACAAACTTAAAAAACTTAACAGATCTATTTACAATTACATGATGTGATTAAATTTTGTACAAATTTGTCGATGTGATTAAAATTTTGTGATTAAATTTTGTGAAATATTTTGATTTCCTTAAGGAACAATATTAAGTGTTTAATAGCATTGGGGTCCTTTTGGGGTGATTCTTCAAGGCTATTTCTGAAAAGATGTTGGTCCCTAAGAGATTGGAATGCATAATATTTGGTTAAGATATGGTTCACTGTGAGAGGTATCCCGCAGGAAATACATTGTGCAGGAGAGTCTTTCCTCATTAAATACTGGTGTGGCTAAGCGTAGAATGCCCGATCCTTAGCCGGTTCAGTACCACTTCTTCCCTCCTGGTCAGCAGGATATTTGGAGTGACTCTCCGGACGTATGACTCCAAGTTCTTTGCCAAGCCTACCATGATTTTTCTTTGAGTAAAGAGACGACTTCAGGAGGTAGAATTATTACTATTAAGTTTTTCCGTTATTCTACGTTTTCTTCAACGAATTTGCATGTTACATTTTGTTTTTCTTAATATTTTCAGCTTTTCAACGATATATTAAACATACTCTGCCTGTTATTCCCGGAAATTCATTTTCAACTTTTAACATTTTCATAATTTTCATAGTTTATATTTAGCATTTTTTTTTCTTCACTATTAACAATGAAAGATAGTTCATTATTTCAAATAAATCAAATTAAAGGTACTTCAAAAGACGAAATTTTGAATAAGCGGCTTTAAGCTTTGATTTAAGCTCCGTCAGGCTGCATCGATAAAGATTAACCCTACCTCAAATTAAAAACCATTTAATAAGACACTGACTTACCGAGTTTGATCAAAATCTTTACAGCTGTTTTCGAGAAAATCTTAAAAATTGTTTAAATTGACAATATAAAGTGCCACTTCGACTTTCGGAGCTTTATTCAAAAGCTCCTTTGGCACCGGATGTAAACTCATAATTATTTTATGTCTAAAAAACTTCGGTAGCCAGACGTGCTTTTGCACACTTATTAGACCGTTCGGGCACCTTAAAACTTTGCATTTGCTGTTATAATTGAGAAAAAGTGTATAAAGTGACCTACAAATGACCAACTCCTCATGCTTGGCTTCCGCCTTGAGGGACTTTTAGTATTCTGTACAGAACAATTGAAAGAATATGTATGCATAGCAGCAAATCTTCAGTTTTTTTAAAGCGATTTTTGGCGAACTTGACATGACTACATATTTCGACGACCTTTTATGATTTATAACTTGTTTAGTTTCGAGAATATCAATTTGCAACATCTTAAAGAACACTTCTGCAATAATTGCCAGTAAAATTAATTTACGAGGATGACATAAGGACATGAAGTATTTATATTGTTTATTAGGCTTGCCAACTTTTTAGCCCAACCGAATGGACCATCATCAACAACCTCTACTTCTTGAAGGAGGAACGAGATTCTTGAAGAGGTCTAATGAGGGTTTCTTATTGTAATTCTAACCCAGTAACTATTGTCCTGATTATGACCTTGGGATGAAAGTAAGTTAAAAAAAATAGTCCCAAATTGTACTTAAAGTTATTGAAACTTGACATTCTTGAAAATCCTAGAGACACATGGCAGTTGTTGTTAGAGGAAGCCAGTATTCTTTATGTGTTATTGAAGAAGATTTTTGAAACTAAACAGCAGTCTTGAGGAGCGGGCGAGGTTCTTGAAGAAGTCAAGAAGAAGTATTCTTGATTCGAAACGTCGGCAAGCCTAATAAATAATCCAACCTAAAAAAATTAATTAGATCAAGGGTGGTAAATCTTTTAATCATTAGAGGCTGCATAAAGGTTAGGCAGTGTTTATATTTCACTGTTGCTATTTTTATTTATAAGTAAATACACATACACACTTACATACATATAGTCAACTTAATTCTATTCACTTTCAATTTTTCGTAACCTAAATAAGCAATAGTAATTAATTCTAATGATTGTATAAATACATATATCTTGTAAAAACGTTAGAAGATTGCAACTAGCTCACGAAAGCCACTGCGGCTTCGAGGACGCAGGTTCCTCACTCCAATGTCCTTGAAGGGATCTATTCTCCGTATTATATAAAGTGTAGATTAAGACTGCACATCATTATTTGCCATCCTCAATCAACTGTATCTTCATCTATAAAATTAATTTAAGGCATAATAAGTATTTCCTGGTAGAATTATCAACAAATATGATTTTTTGTTTTCCTCATTCCAGGGCGTGATGGAATTATGGAAATTATAAATTCTCAAAACGTCGACAAAATCGATTTATTGATTAAATTTTAAGAGTCCCAGAAAAAAAAATAACAGTTTAAAATTAAAAATTAATATTTACCTCAAAGAATCAAAAGATTAAATTTAATAAATATCAACCTAGAAATTATTTTTACGGCTCAAACAAGAGCTCATTGGTTTGGATTAAATTTTTTTGGTTTTGGAGAACAATTTTTAGCGTGCATTCTATTTCTATTACGGATTATTTAAAACACTTTTTCTTTATCATTTTATTTTAATTACTATTTGAAATTATTATTCTAACAGATATTTGGGTATAAATATGATACAACAGATTAAATTTTGCTGAAAGAAATAAAACAGTCAATGATCTCCGAATAAATAATCTGTTTCTGGTAACGTGCTTGAGGACTACCCGTGCAGAATTGGTCGTATTTCGTTTTGAAACAGACACGTGGTTTCTAAATATACTTTATAAGGTGGATCATGAGGGAAAATCTAGACAATAAATTCCATTTTAATTTAAATCCATTTTCCTAGTTTAAAGAATCCCGAAACCTAATAGGTCTTAGTTATGGTAAATGAATTTCTTTTGGATGAATTCTTCTCTTGGGCATTTAACACTGGAAATTTACAATGGGAAGAGGTATTTTCAATGAATGATTCTCAGAGAAAATAATATCTTAGAACGATTTTATATCCTTGTAGATAATTTCACCAATTCGATTCATGTTTGAAGCTATAAAGCATAAAAAACTGCCATTAGCGCCTTTTTTGAAGATTAATTTTCAGTAATTTCCAATCGACTATCTAATTGAAAATGATTGCATTTCGAAATCATTTAAGTAATCCTGAACTAGTAAATAAAGTGACAACTGAATTATCATCCTTATGATTATTTTTCTGGCTCTTATTAGCAATGGATTTTGACACGGTTTTTAAGCTAATAACTATTGACATGAAATGCAAATTCGTAGTTTTTGTTTTAGAATAATTGTTTGGATATGAATTGGAGTGATGTCTATCTAGTTAAGGTTTGTTTTATAGATTGTTGATGAGAGAAGTGTTGAATTTTGTTCAATATTAATTATTTGTCGATTTAGGTTGTTTTGTATCCCGATGATGCCTGAATTGGGCAAACTTTGTCGGGTTAGTTTGTTTTACTCAATTGATTTTTTTCAATTATAACCTTATATTTAATATTACTCAGTACAGAAAGGATTTTTTATTTATTACATTTTTGATATTATTTATTAACATCAGTTTATTATATTTTTTAAAATGAAATTTCGTTCGTAAAATTATACATCTAATTAAAAAAAAGAAAAAGATTTATAGCTAATTTAGCAATTGACTGAAACAACCCTTCTTCTTTTCCCTGCTCTTGTGTCTTTCAGAGTCGAGCGCGAGCCATCGACACAATCTACTTTGCATCGTAGAACCTAACATACGATTTAAAAGATATTTAAAATTTTAATATAAAAGAATTTCCAGCACAGGTCAGGTAAGAAGAGGTATCCTTAGTGATCGTTCTTGCCTAAGCGATTTTAGTGATCTTAGATAAGTTTTTCGCCAACGGTCCTGCTGCAAGGCTATAAAGCGCTTATAAATTCCATAATATAAATGAGTTCATAACCTTCTACATCTAAGATCAAAAAGAAAACCGAACAATGATAGGGGAGGTTCTCTTACTACAAATTATAGGCACCAATAGAAAGAAGAAGGGAAAAATCTATTGGTAGATAGAAAAATTGAGAAGGAGCCAACCCGATGAATTTCTAGAGATGTCAGTTTTGGAGACAGTTGAGGGACAGTCAGTGTGTGTGGTACAGAGCAGTTCTGATTGGACACAGAATTAGATACAGTGTAAAAGGAGTAACTAGGCTATAATTATTGTCCACGTGACAGATTATTATATTTCTAAATAAATAAATAAATAAAATATGTCAGTTTCTGTGTGTGTGTATGCGAAAAGACTAACCCCAAAACTAAATTCGGGTGTCCACAACACACAACTTTCACTTACCCCTCTCCTTTGAATAGAAATTATTTTCTGGCAATGTTGGGCAATTATAAAATTTATCAAGCTCATTTTAAACTGAGCTAAAGCTTAAAGCTTACAGATAACAAATCATTAAGACCATTAAAATTACAAAAAGTCGATTTATTATATCGACGGTAAGCAATCTAGTCTTGTAAACCATATAGCTTCAGTCTCCGAGCCTTTTAGCTGACAGAACGATTAACTCCAATTTCAACATTTTTGAGTAATGTCATTTTAGTGATATTTCTAGTTGGAAAAGTTATATCTATACAGAGAGTGAGTAAGTTGATTCAACAGTAAGAGGGGAAGAGAATAATCAATTTGAATTTCAAAAAAAATTAAATACTTAGTTACTATGAGGTTTTATTTTAATGTAGGCATATGTCAAGTAAATAGATCACAGAAGGAATCTCAAACTAAATAAATTCCCGTCAAGGGGGTCGCAAACGTACTCACTTTGCTAAAAGAAGCGATGATTAAAATCGCCAACCTTCCTCGCGAGATCGATTGCAGTGTTTACAATATAAAACTGTGAATAATGGTATAGATTTCGCCAATAGAAACATCACTAAAATTAATGATAAAGAATGTTGAAATTGGAGTTAGTCATTCTGCCAACCGAAAGCCTCATATATGCCTAGAGAGATTTTAACTTCTTCGAATAATGTCATTTTAGTGATATTTCTAGTTGGAAGTTATATCTATACAGGCAGTGAGTAAGTAATTGCAGTGTGGGTAGGTGATTGCAGTGCTGAAATATAGAACTGTGAATAAAGGTATAGTTTCGCCACTAGAAACATCACTAAAATTAATAATAAAGAATGCTGAAATTGGAGTTAGTCATTCTGTTAACCGAAAAGTTCATATATGCCTAGAGAGATTTGAAAATATTTATTTAATCTATACACGATTATGGATTTTACGTCTATTAGTCATTAAACTGTTATTTTCCATTATATAGTTTACTAAAATGAAATTACGAGATTTCCATTGCCTGCCCTGGATAGTTCAAAAGTTGTCACACTAATTGTAAGAGGAAAATGTTGGGTTTTAACAAAGGGAAAATTCATCAAATGATCCCCTAATTTAATTTCCAAAAAGATTACTTCACCGACTCATTTCAAACAGGTTATTGAATGTATAAAGACAATCGCATATGTTTAAACATGACAAACAACTTTAAGTTTACAAGTTCCGAAATGTTTCCAAACTTAGAAAATCTGTATCTCTAAAACTATTAAATTTAACGAGCTTGTTCTGGTCTTAAATTGTAGAACACTTATTCTTGTTTAAAATTTTGTGGACTGTTTTATTTCGAAAACGTGGTCTTTCAACACCGGAAAAATTGCGAAAATATAGTATATTTATTCAAAAAGTGATCCGGGGAAGTGCCGAGGTTGAAAACTTGGATTTTGCATCTCAGTCACGTTTCATATAAGAAAAAAACCTTCTACTTCTATTTTATCCAACTTACGGTGTACAAGATTACTTATTGGACTAGAGTCCTGAGCATCTGAGGCTCTAGTGCCCTTCTTCAGTTTCCACTGACTTATCAGTGACGCGGCTGGAAGAGAGGCACTGGGATCTCCTGGAGTCCTGCCTTTCACTTTTTGAGGACAAAGTTTGGCTCAGAGTTTCCTGGGCGAATGTAAATATTGTACATAGGAATGAATGTGTTAAGATTTGTTTAATTTTTACTTACTGATTTATTTCTTAATTTCACTGATCTATTATTTATGTATGCTATTCTATTTTTATATTTACTTTTTCTTAGTTTACTCATTTATTTTTATTTTTTATTTCCCTATTATATGTATATATGATATGAATGAACACTTTAGTCTTGTTACCTGTTGCCCTTTCATGTGGCAGATTATAGTATTTACTGTTCAATAAAAAAAAAAAAATAAAATAAAAAAAAATACCACTTATTGGACTAGTAGGTTAGAATAGCCTAATGGCGCACCGCACTAGATTTTTTATTTATTTCTGCAATAACTACAATTTGTTTTAGTCGTCCGTAGTTCAGACCTGTCCTTTTAAAAGCTTTATTCTGTGGTACAGATCCTTCAAATTATTAACCCCCGCCTAAAATTTCGTAAATACCTTCATCTTATAGTTAACTACAATTTTCTTTTTTTTTACGAAAATTCACTTAGGTTATAGGTCATTAGATAAAAAAAATTGATTCACGAAGTTTTAAGCGGGTTTTATAGCTTTTTAAAGGACTATTTCCTTATCTTTTGTCCAAGAAGTATATTGATTATTCTAATCAATTGATGAAAGATATCTATGAAATAAGAAAAGTTGAAATTCGCGTTTACTAAATTCAATTGACCAACTCTATAAATATACTGATTAGGAGGGGTTTCTGAAATTTACGACTCGCCGTTTACTAATTACAATTACTGTAATTTGAACAGAGTCACGTGGGTCACTTAAACGTTGCTACGACAGCATGGTATTTTCTTTTCTCGTCCAATTATCCTTCCAGTTTTATTCACCGAATAAGTATCTCTGTCGTTCCAATTATACCAGAATTCTCAAGTGCTAATTGAACCAGATACGTCTTGAATCGGAAAGGTCGATTCATTAATTAAGAAGAAACTCTGCCGAGTGTTATGCAACCATATTATCAACTCATAAAGCATTTATGTTCGTTATGGATTAACATTTAAGATATGAAAAGTTTTTATTTTTTAAACAATTAATGTAGTTTTCGCACATATGTCATTGGAATATCCAACCGTATCAGTTTAACTTATTAATGCTGTAATAAAATTATTGAGACATTTTTGGATTTGGGCAACACAACTAATAAAGGCCCTCAGAATAATTTATAAGTTTTCTGAAAACAGAACTTAGCTTAGTTTGGCCGTTCAAAAGTTTTTTGTAAATGGTTTTAACAATGATAAACTCTATGTTAATTTAAAGTAACTTTAATTTTGCTTACAATGAAACAATTATTAATTACTTAAATTAAATATTTCTTAAGCTATTGGTTCCGATTCAATTAAAAATACGACTCACTTAAAAAACTACAAAACTTTGATTTGCTGAAAATTAGCCCATTGTTTAAATGAACTTTTTTGTAGCTATAGAGGTCACTATCACTTTCATAAAAAATTCCCTCTACTTACGGGACACACTGTATATATAAAAAATATAAAACAAACAGAAACAAGGTTACAAATAAACAATAATAAAAACATATATAAAATATCATGCAGATAACTAGATTAAACAAAACATAAAAGCTGAGCAAAATGTTAATTAAGATTAATAAATAAAGATAAAACATAGTATAGGATAATAGCAAAGGACACCTCGTCACATTTGTATTTTTTCAGGAGAGCTAATTTTCCATAAGTTGGAGATCTTAGAATTTGTTTCTTGGTTACTAAATTATTTAATAAAAAATAGACATTAATTTCGGGCCACAGATATAATACAGCTTAATAAATAACTCTAATATTTTCAAGAGGAGCTGACTTCACTGATAATTCCTCCCCTATAACAGGATCTGATTAAAAAGGAGATCGTTGTCGAGAGTACAGACATTGAAATACCACGGCTCCACAATAACCTCAATAATTGGTGAAGGATCGGAAAAGACCACCACTAATGTCAGTGAAAACAGAATTTCCTTATCTCTTTCAAAGGTATTGAAATTCTGAAAATTGTGATAAAGATATTTTCGATAAAAGCTAATATACAAAGCTTTAGTAGAAAGCTTAATTATATATGATTCAGAGACGTGGCTTCTCAGTATGATGCAGGGAAAAAAATTTCTTTCAGTTCAAATGGATTTTTGGAGAAAAGCAGATAGGGTATCGAGTATCAAAAGGGTAAGAATTGCCAATTTAACGCAGAAATAAAACAAAATATCCTTGATTTGACGGAAGAATGGAGAATGAGATGATATGGATGGCCATTTGAGACAAATAGGTGACGATAGAATACCAAAAATAATTATGGATTGGAAGGCAGAGGGTAGAAGAGGGAGAGAAAAACTCCCAATTAGATGGAAGAATAGTATGGTGGAGAGTATTGCTGGTAGAGGACTGTTGGAGGAGGACGCGATGAACCGGCAGAGATGGAGTGACTTGCTGAAGCAGGAGTTCGGGGTCGAGGAAAACTTCATATTGAAAAAATATTAAGGAAAAAAAAAACAGTCTTGATACACGGTTACGTGATCTGGACACTAACCAACACCCAAGAAAGAAGTATTAAAAGATTTGATGGAAAAATTTTACGCACGACCACCGGAGTGATCTGAAGTCAAAGTTTTAACGAATATAGGAGAAAGATCAAAATTGAACTGTTTGCAGGGACTGGTCAATCGATGTCACATGATATGAAAAAAAAGGAGATTTAGTCGGGCGGTGCATGTAGCTCGGAGCAATCCATCAAGAAGCCTCTAAACAACAATGAATGCTTGAATAGTCTGCAAAAGACCAAGTGGCAGATAACTGAAAAAAAAAATAGCTTAATATAGGAACATATGGAGACTGGCATAAGACTGGCCAAGACTGCAGAAGATCTACAAATGCAGTATTAACAACAAAAAGAATTTAAAACAATAAAAACATGAATCTTTAAACTCTATGATTAATTTTAATATAGGTAAGATAAATTAATAAAAAAAATCAATTCAAAAACCAGATTAAAGAAATTTATAATAAATTTATACTGCATTCAGGAATCAGGTAACGTATAAACATTGGATAGAATCCATATAAAGTTCTGAAGTAATAGGAACAATAAAATAGATTAGTAGCATGTTTTCCGCCATAATCATGATTACAATTGTTAGATTAGACAAGATGGGACAGTGCACTGGTAGGCGTCTATACGTGGTAGTTGACGTGACAATTCCTATCATTCGATAACTATTATGCAAAATCTGATAGTGCGACAGAAAATTATTTTACAGTTTACGCCTTGGAAATATCTTCGACGGTTGATGTTTGGCAACTTGTAACGAAGCTTAACTATTAACTTTGGTGTTTCTACTTATTAAATAGAAGCCCAGAATGCACTCCAACTGAAGAAGTAAGAAAAAACTTTAAATATATCATTGTTACAGGTAACTAAATTAAAAATTATTTATATTATAAAAAACAGTTCGATTATTAAGAAAAACTATATTCATTACTGATGATTCGCATTAACATTAAAAAGTATTAACATTGAAAGGAACTTCTAGAACCATTTTTCGGCTCTTTGGGTGATGTTTAAAGCAGGTAGCTTAGAAGATGTATTAGAGATGATCCACTAGTACGTCTTCTATTCATTTTTTGTTTCAACTATACTTTTTCTTGGTTCTTTAGAACTCTCTCGAAGCCGCTTCGGTGATTGTTTATCTTCGGGTGTTAGTACATTAAGGCACTTGTAATAAATTTTTCTTGTTTTTGGCTCTCCAGAAGCTTCAAAAAGGTCATTTATGTTGAAATTACACAATTCCAGAAGAATTCCCGGTTCTCCAGTACTTTTGTCAGGTAAGAACAGCTGAATTTTGTTTGGTTCTGTATTCAGTTTCATGGCAACTTCATGAAGAAAGGATTCAAATGAAACATTGCTATAGGTTCTCATAATGAAACTTGAACTATTTGGTATAGTAACATCGTGTAACCTGACAGTGATAGCAACGCACAGTTCTTTCAATTGTATTCCGTTTTCCGAATTATCATTCAATTTTTGGAAAATCATAACATCACCATTCTGCAAAACAAATTTTCTTGTTGCTTTTACGTTGCTCAGCGTTTGGTTGTCTACTTCTATATAAATCTTCCAACCCGTATTTCTAGGATACCCAGCTGTCTCATTCAGAATGTTCATAATTTCGTCCGCCGATGATGATATGGGAACGTAATGATGACCGTGATAAATAATTTTATTTATGTTCGGTAAACGTATTTTGAAAAAAATTAAAGCCTGTTTTTTCGAATCGAATGGTGGTAAGGAAGACATGTCAAGATCAGGTGGTAATATTTCTAAAAATAGTTTCCATGGATTTTTAAAGCCGGGTATGTTTTTTACTTGTAACCTAATCGACCTGTTTTCTGTATTTATAAACGTCGGTCGATTGTTTTCATTCAAAGGCCAAATCCTCATCTGCTCAAGGGGATATTTGAAAAATTCGCAAAGGCCTTCCAAGAATTCTTTTAGAATTAAATTTTTCGGAATAGAAAAACCGACAAATCGAGTTGTTTTAGGATCGATCAAGTCTTTTCCTTCGTGCGTAGAAAAGGAGTCCTCGAGAACAACCTGTACTGTAACGCTATCCGTATTATCCTTGGGATACATCTCTTCAAGTTTTATCTTATCCAGCAACTTTATCAGGAGCTCCACAGGGATATCGCTCTCAGTCACTGTTTGAAGGATACTATTAATCTTGGATTGTTGAATATATACTAAGACGTAAGCATTCCTGAAGTGTCTTCTAGCCCCATCTTCAGTCTTGTCATTAGAAGCAGTTTCTCCTCCGAAATTTCCATTTATGGCTTCTTGTTTAGTGCAACTGCATACTACATCGTCATCAAATATGTACCAGTTGCCTCTTAATTCTGGATTTATATAAACTACGTAATGTCCATCACGATTGTTGCCGCTGTGGACGAGAACGGAATGCAGGCAATAAATGTCGGTTGAAGGATCAGGATTTAGCATATAACCATCAAGGTTGAGTAATTCTGGAAACTCCACCCTGCTGTTGCACTTTACAGAACAATCCCGCACTGGGTCGTAATGGAATCTCATCAAATGGAGATAGAGAACAGGAGGGAATTTACTAAACACTACTCGCTTTTCCGCTTTTTGAAGGCCGAAGTTTCCGGCATCATATTTATTATCGCCATCCAATATTTCAGGTGCAACATATTCGTCCAAAGAATCCAATATGTTTTCTTTACCAACAACGTTCAGCTGAATATCATAAAAAGTTTCAGTTCTAGATGATTTGTAGTTTACATATCTACATTCTATCGTAGATACCATCTGACCTTCAAACAAATAGGATAACGTCCCCTTCATTGGTGTATTCTCTATCATACCTTCCAATTTGTCGATCAACAATCTCAAAAACTCGTGAACGTCTTGTTGTCTCAATGTATCACTTGTTTTCCAACCGAAAGAATTAGTTAGGACCCTAGTGTCAACAGGTTTGTCACTAAACTGTAGTCCATAAAACACACGTTGAAGAGCGAAGGCTACGCTTTCCATGCCCTTGTACGGAATCTGGTAGACAGCTTTCCTGAACTGGTTTGTAAAGAACAGCGTCTGCAACAAGGAATTCATGTAGCAAGTCGCGCCTTGGTTTTTTAATCCTATGTATCCGGTCAGTTTCTTGGAGTCCCAATTGATTCCATGTGGTATCTCAGCTTCGATACGGGCTTCTATAGTTATACAGTCGTTCACTTCAAAGCCGTTATAGGGGTCGACCACTTCTGACCATAATTTAAAATTTCCGAATCCCCAATCGTTTTCATTTTCATGAAATAGATGACTAATTTTCTTACAAACGTGTGGCATATGCGGATTTTGCGAAACAAGTATCAGCGTTGCTTTGGCATAACAACTCCAAGAAGTATTTTCTGGATCTCCTGTGCATTGAAGGAAAAATCCCAAGTAGTAATTGTTACTCAGTTTTCTCATTGTTATCATGATCCTCCATTGGAAGCCTCGTATATAAACAGGATTTGAAATGGAAGTTCCGCTAAATCGAGTGACGTCACAAATGTTATGTGTTACAATTCCTTCCGATCTTGTTGGATCTTTTTCATCTGTCTTATGGTCTACCATTTTTATGAACCTCAAAACTTAATTATATTATAATATTTTGATTTTCGATAGAAGTAGGTAACCATCTGATCAATTAAAAATTCAAAATAAAATGACCTCATCTTATTTAAAAATTTACGTTTACCATCATACATATTCATTCGTTTTCATAAAAGAAACTGGATTCATTATAGATTACTTACAATCATTTATAGTTACCGGCCAGTTCTGTTCATTTTTTGAAACACCTTAAAAAAAAAAAATAGTAAAAAAGAACTGAATGTTTTTAACCTCAATTGACAGGTTAAATACCAATACAGAAATTCAGTCAATTTATTGGAAATTTTATTGTATATTAATTTTCTAAATAATTTTTAATTAGTCCTAGTCGATCATTCCTGAAATTAAGTGATGATAAACAATAATAATTCATACACGATTTTCTGCATGAGTTTAGTTAAAATAAATTACTGTAATTGAAAAGCTTAGAAACATGTGGTACGAATATTTTGAATAGTTCACAATAGAATAGATTTATAGGATAGATTCTAAAATACTGCAAACGTTCAGTATTTTATTGATAGATAGTATGTATAACAGAAAGCAATGATTCTTTACCTACTCACGTTGTCAATACAAAACGTTATTTGTACCATATCGATAGCTTACTTCTATAACCTTGTAAGTCCATGAAAAGAATTTTCATTCAAGGAAACAATAAGAATATATATACCTATTGGTGAAAAATAAAAATTACTTTTTCTTTCATACATACTAAATTAAGTAAGTTGATATTACGTGTTTATTAGGCGGTGAAATTTTCGTGAACCCGACTTACGAAGTTATATAAGTTAACCAGAAATATCTCGATGCTAAAATCGACATCATATATGCCAAAAGTCACATTTTTTAATAATCATATTTTTTCGAAGTTGTAAAAGGTTTTTGTCTTCTACAAAATTACAGAAAAATCTATTAAAAAAATGAATGGAGAAGACTAACTCTATATTTGCTTGAGTGTTTAGTAATAATTTTAACTGAAAATTTCGGCAAATTGCAGTGTAAAGTATGGTTAATCAATCTGCTTAAAAGGTAAGTAACAATGCTTTGAGTGGATCGCTTGACCAATTTTTAACTTTGACGGCACTAATTACTCAATGAGATTCCTTGAATATTTTGAAATAATTTGAGCATAAAACGCTGAAAACATTTTTATTATAGTTTAAATATCTTGATTATTAATTGATTTGAAATGATATTATGTGTCCGGCACGGTGTTGAAGTAAGGAATGTGAGCCTGTTTAACGCAGCACAATCATTACTTTTGCATGGTGCCGACAATGTGATCGTCTTATGAAAATCAATTGTTAGTATTTAAAATCTAAAAATCTTTTTTATTTTTATCATATTTACATGTGTATTCAGAAAAATATACATTAAGTAAATGTGATAACAGAAAATAATAACATAAAAACACTTGTTGAGAAGCTACCCACTGGTAGCACTGTAAAAAAGATGTATTTACAACAGGAGATCTCGAAGCCATCTTCTTTTCAGACTATTCGGAGGGTTATCATAGATCTAATAGGAATCAAGGTTAGAGAGGGTTCGGATGTTTCTAAAGTTTATTATGGAAGGATAGGTATCTGGATTGTGCCAAATCGGAAACATAAGGAACATTAAGGTCATTATGGATGATTTTATTAATGACAAAGTAAGGAGCATTGAGGATTTTACGAAAGATTTTGGATTGTTATGATACGTAACGATTTCGATGGGTTTGTGAAGCCCCAAATCTCAACTCCGTAAGTCCAAATAGGTCTAATTGTAGTCATGTATATAAGTCTTTTGTAATTAATTGAAAGGAGAATTAAATAAATTCCAATTAATCCCGTCGAACCACCTTTACCCTTCGTCGTAAACCTATGACTTACTTTCCTGCAGTATCCTTTAATAATACCCTACTTATATCTGTTGAACGAATCCGATACCTTGGACTCCACTTACACAAACGTCTTAACTTGGAATCCTCATACCAGACTAAACGACAAGAAACCACTCGATGTTTCCGACTACTCCAGCATTTACTAGAAAAACGCTCAAAAGTTTCTATTAATTACTAAAAATCTTAAAAAATCACAGAATAAAAAAAAAACCTACTAAAGAAATTGGGAAATCGATCCATCCCAAGGGAATGTACATCTATATTTACTTAAACATCTTGGTAGATTGATGGGGACATTGACAATATTTAAACTATATGTAGTAGTGCCTTTTTTCACTATATATTACAGCTATTGGCAAATAGATTTCGTGTCACATATCGATGCCTTGATAAGCCTTGATTTTTTTCGGTTGAGCTAGGTAGATAAAGTATACTAATATTTATACTACTAATACTAATACCTGATGAAGTAGTCGGGTGCCTACCTCTTCCAACAAAACTAAAGATTTACAAGCACCGATACATGGGAAGAAATCAATTTTTTAGGAGCTGTAATGTGTAGTGAAAGATACCCGACTATTACATCAAGTTTAAATATTTGTAGATGTCAATTTCCGTATAAATCTACCAAGATGTTTAAGTAGATAGGGAATTAAATTTTATTAGGGTGGATAGAATTTCTCAATTTCTGTAGTCGGATTTTTATTTTAATTAAAATATTTTTTTATAAAATAATATTACATTTTGTCCGAACTAATCACATTATTAATAGTGAAACAGGAATTTATTCACATCATAGAAATAGAGAATCTTCTTTATTCTGGGACTAGGTCCCTTAAGAATAACAGTGTTGTTCGTATAAATTAACAATAAATCTGGCCAAAAGACCTCTTTCAATAAAGAACAACTAAAATACGAGTAATAAATTAAGTATAGCAGCTCTTAGGATATATTAACGGAAACAATGCTTTGTGAGTGGTGATGGAAATTTACGTTCAACACAGAATAAAAAATAAGAGAAAAAAAAATGTATAAACAAAATGAAAGCCTTATTAAATGTAGTTTGTGGAACAGACCCCTTTTTATCGAATTATTAACACCCGCCTGAAACTTTGTAAATAGTTTCATCTCATCGTGACCTACAACTATTTTATTTACGAAAATTCTTGGAATTGGGGCGTTTTCAATCTGGAAGGAGGCAAACTTTGTATATTTAATTGGGTACTAAAAACTCGTTAATACACATTTGTTTTTTACTTGGATCTTAAGATAATTTGATCACAAAGTCGAGAAAAAGTATGACCTTCAAAAATATTGAGCCGCTTGCCGTGACCTACACCCCAAATTTTTAATATAACGAGATTATATAAGACAAACGGCCCAATATTTTTGTAGGCCACTTTTTTTATCGACTTTGTGATCAATTTATCTTACGATCCAAGTAAAAGCCAATGGGTATTTACGAGTTTTAGTACCTAATGTATACAGATAATATACAGATAAAATTTGCCCCCCTCCAGATTGAAAACGTCCCAATTCCAAGAGTTTTCGTAAACAAAATAGCTGCAGGTAACGATGAGATGAAACTATTTACGAAGTCTCAAGCGAATGTTAATAATTCGATGAAAAGGGGTCTGTACCACCGACTAATAATTGTACACACGCAATGTACAACTAAATAAAAATAAATTAAATGAAAGAATACTAAACATGAATAAATATAAACGAAAATTAACTTGAGCTAATCACGATAACAACTTAAATACAGGCATACTCATACATAGTATTTACATACAATCGTTCAAGAGAATTCGGAGTCAAGCTTCTCTCTTCACATTTGGACGGAAAAGCAGGACTCTAAGAGTTCCCAGAGCCCCTCTCTCAGCCGCGTCACTGGTATTATTGACCGATGGATAGCCGACATTTCTTATATTCGCAATACTTTCCCTAATCTATTTCATGTAAAGGTAAGTGAAAATATAAAATGAGTGAGCAGTTATTATCTATTCCATACAAGTTCTGCTAAAAGTTATTCACTCATTCTTCAATGTAAGATTTAAGTAATGGGTATTCTTTACAGAAAAAGATTGGATAAGCTGTAGCTCTTTAAACTAGCAACCCCCAAGAATTATTCAATTTTTATTTTTAAAAACAGATAATCATTTCCAAGCTCCTCAGTATTGAATACAATTATCATTAATTATTCTCCAAAATAAAGGGACGCTAAAAAACCTCTGATAGCAAGGTTAGCATCAAGATAATAATTTCCTCATGATGAGGCCTGCGTCAAGGTAGTTGTAATGATCTCCGAATGACGTTAAAGGTCCATTAATCGTTCAATAAGTGAATGATCGATAATTATGGAGGTCTTAACTCTTGAATTTAATTTCAATAATCGATTTGGACCTAGAGTGATGGTTATGGGAGCAGTTATAGATATTTTATCGATGATCGTTACCAAAAAAAAAAGTAAGAAAGTCTAAAATCAATATGTAGATAGACAAACCATTAATTAAAAATAATAAATATACACCAGTTCTTCCCAATTTATATGCAAAAGTATACTTTAGTACAAACCTTATTATTACTGAGCTAGCTGGCACAATCCGGTATCTTGGCTTTTTCTAGACACTAGACTAATAGTTCGCGGTCCAGTCCCCTTCTTATCAAATTATTAATATCCGTTAATATAGCTTTAATATTAATTTCCAAATGAGAGACTTAGACGAGACTTAGTCGTACAAGAAAAAATGATAATACGAGGGAAGAGGCACTTACGGATCCAGGATTTAGTTTTGAGAGGGCTTCAGTCCGAAAGATTTTTAAAAACATATATCCAGTCCGCTGGTGTTCCTCAATGTAGTATCCTAGGCCCTATCCTCTATACAGTTTATACAGCTGACCCCTACCTATCCAAACACTGTCATCACCACATATGCCGATGACACATGTATCCTATAAGTAAATAATGACCCAGCAATTGCATCCCAAATGCTTCAATCAAACATCATAAATCTAGAAGAATGGTGTCAAAACTGGAGAATTAAAATAAAATCCCACCAAATTACCTTTACCCTTCGTCGTAAACCAACAACTTCCTGTCCTACAGTTTCCTTTAACAATACTCCACTTATCCCTGTTGAGCAAATCCGATACCTAGGAATCCACCTGGACAAACGACTAACTTGGAATCCTCATACGAGACTGAAACGACAAGAAACCGCTCGACGTTTCCGATTACTTACTAGACAAACGTTCTAATCTTCCAATTAATTACAAAAGACTCATATACTTGACTATAATAGACCTATTTGGACTTACGGAGTTGAGCTATGGGGCTCCACTAAACCATCGAATTCCTCTCGTATCCAATCCTTACAATCCAAAATCCTTCGTAAAATCCTCAATGTTCCCTACTTTGTTACAAATAAAACCATCCATAATGATCTTAATGTTAATTTTGTTTCAGATCTGGCCCAATCCAGATACCTATCCTTCCATAATAAACTTCAGAATCATCCCAACCCTCTCGTTTAGACGCATTTCACTACAGAGGACAAAACAGATCAACTCCACAAGACCTTAAACTACCGACTGTGACAGACTTAATAACCCGCAGGCACGCCAATTTTTTTTCAGCCAGCAATATGTGACTAATCTATTTTTTTAGAACAACAACTCCGACGGGACGGAAGCAGAATTGACAAATACTTTCAAAAAATTTTAGGCTTGCCTACTCTAGTTAACATAAGACTGCTAGTGAGCCCCATCACTAGACTATTTATTCAGCAATCATCATATTTCAAAATATTAAACTTCTCATAATTCCCTTACAATACAGAACATCTATACATTACAAGAGATTCCATTCCACTAAGTTAACAATTTGAAAATTTAACAACTCATCTTCAAAGATGAGCCCCAGCGCTGAGAAACTAAGATTCCACAACAGCTCTCTTCCAAATCCCTTTATATCCTCTACCATTCGTTGATATATATACCCATGATCATCAAACACAAATAACAATTATAGTTACATATTTGCATTCACGCACTTGGAAGGAGATCTTGATTCATGATCTTGTCATACTCTTGTAGTAGAGCAGAAATTAACTCTTATAGTCAACCCGCATAATAACACTCCAATTCATTACAAACGAATTATAAGTCAAAGTTCTTCTAAAGTCTTGTCTGTCTGCAATCCATTAACTAAATCAGCGAATGACGAACTATAGTCTATCCTTGAAAAATCCGGTTTCGCCCATCTTTAATTGGAAGTTTAGAATCAGAACATGGCAAAGAAATTAGCCAAGTAGCACCTTCTTTTATCTTAAGCATTTTATGTACGTTAATATTCATTTAATTGTTGATGTGTATTTTAAATAACTATTTATTAGGTAATATTGGACAATTTTAGATTCTTTATGATAAACTTCTTTACCAACGACAGTTTCCACATAGACAACATTTTATTAGACCATTTAGTAGTAAGAACCTTTGACAAAGAGGAGTTTCAGTTCTCTAAGAGGTATAATAACATGAGGCGAAGATCACTGTTTCAATAATTTATTTTAAATTGAAAAGATAAATATGGTATAGGTACACCGAAAACTTCTCAAATTTTAAGGTTGAGCTATGGGGCTCCACTAAACCATCGAATTCCTCTCGCATCCAATCCTTACAATCCAAAATTCTTCGTAAAATCCTCAATGCTCCTTACTTTGTCACTAATAAAATTATCCATAAAGATCTTAATGTTCCTTATGTTTCAGATCTGGCCCAATCCAGATACCTATCCTTCCGTAATAAACTTCAGAGTCATCCCAACCCTCTCGTTTCTAACCTTGCTTCCTCTTCAATTCCTGATAACGCTCCGAGGCGTCTGAAAAGAAGATGGCTCCGTGATCTCCTAATGTAGTCATATCATTAGTGTGGTAGTTACTCAGCAAGTGTATTCATGTCATTATATCTATTGTGTCCAAATTTACTTGATGTATTTATGTAATATAGTTGTAAAGGTCATTAAGAAATAAAAAAAATAAAAAAATTAAGGTGTGAAATAAAATAATTTATGTAGAGACTTCCGTTGGTAACAAACCTGATCATCAAATAACTATTTATTGTATACCTTGAAATTGTTTTGTTGAATCTTTTATATCTAGTTCTGCCAAAAATACTGTTACAAAAGTTGAACTTTGTTTACATCCTTGGGTACTATTTAGATAAACCTTACCTCTATCAGGTTATTTTCTTTACATGTCAGGATAATAATCTCAATTAGTTTGTATTTTTCTTTCGCTTAGTTAACATGGAGTGGGGTGATAAAGAAAACCGAATAGCTCTGATCACCTTACACAAAGTTGAAAATGTAGGTCAGAGATTTTCAAAACTTTGCAATGTGATCCTCTTTGTATGTGACAGACCTCGACCGGGCTGTCCCCGCACTGTGAGAACGGATAATGTAGTGAGAGCAGTGGCTGCCCGAATCAGAAGAAATCACATTCGAAAACAATAAATCATGTCTCGAGAAATGTGAATCTCTGTCAGATCAATGTCTCGCATAGTAAAAAGTGACCTTAGGGTGGGCGCATTTCGATGAATGATAGAACAAAGTCTAATCACTCCCCCCAAAAAATAGAGTGGATAGATGCAAAGTGCTCCTTGGCCGTTACACCAATGGTCTTCATCGTAAGATTTTGTTTAGCTATGAGAAAATTTTTAAAATTGAATAAATTAATAGCCAAAATGATTATTTTACACAGCTCTAAAGAAACCCAGAAAGTCATTGGAATAGTGGAACGAGGTCATCACCCTTTCTCAGTGATGATTTGATGGGGAGTTTGCTGTGATAGCACCACAAAGCTCAATTTTTATGAAAAAAGAGGTAAAATACTATCAGCTAAAAACTATCAGGACGATATTTTGGAACCTCTGTCAAGCCTCTAAATGATACTCTGTTCGCTGGAAGTCATTGGGATTTCCAGGAGGATTCCGCTCCAGCTCACAAGGCCAGGTAAGCTCAGCAGTGGCCGCAAAAGAACATTCTACAGTTCATCTCTGCCTCGGATTGGCCCTCAGATCTCTACCCTCAACCTTGCTATCAGAAAATCTGATTTTAATCCACTAGCTTAATTAATTAATAGGCTTTAGTCTGAACTGGAGAAGATGGTGCGCCACAGAGTATACCGTAACTTGGACAGCCTTAAACAACCTTTGGTTCGAGCAATTGAGTGCTTTCCGCAAGAAGAGCTGTGTGCTGCTATTGATGACTGGCCACGGAGATTAAATGTGTCAAGGCAAAAGGGAGACATTTTGAGTAATTTCTTTTTTTTTACTCTCTACAGATATACATTTTATTTTATAATGAAGTTTGTGAAAAAATTAATTTTTCTGTTGAAATTTGTATCTATTGTCTTGTAACAATATTCATATGGAATAGGTATATATGCTTATGTATTAGGTAGGTTTGTATTCTTGATATTGGTATTCGTAATGCAAGTATGAATGTTACGGCTGTTTAGTATTATTGTGTGTATGTAAAATTATTATTCAAGAGTCTATGGCGTGATCTGTGTGACTTAAGTTTTTATTACTTTCACTTACCTATACAGCTTTAATTTTATGGGTTGATAGCATTATTTAATTAAAAAATTAATTTTTTGTTTTTTTTTGTTACAGAAAGATGGTGCATACACTCAGGGCATATCAAATATACAGCTCAATAAGTAAGTTTGTATTAGAAGATTCCGGACTGGTCACTTGGTCACCAACATCTTTATTTTCATGAGAAAACTTACACAAGAGTTTCTTATGTAAAACATTTACAATATTTTAAAATTAATTCTCCTTACAGGATATAAATGAGTTGACTGATAATCTTCAGGGGTAAATATGACAGTAACTCGTCTTGAGTATATCCTTGAAAAAGTAGTAAAATCAATTCATCAAATTGTCCCAAGCTCAATTCCTTTGTCCTCGGTTGAGGAGGTTATTAGCAGGTATTAGTTCTAATTATGTTTAATATCGACAAATTATTCCACCGTTTCAAGGATAACCGTCTTTCGGTTAAAATCAAGCTGCAGTAAAATCTTTTGATAAGTCTTGAAGGTTACAATAGATTAATTCAAATATTGTATTAAACAGAACAATAATTAAAATTATTGAATGAGGCGATAGAAATAGAATTAATTAATTATTGTATAAAATTATACTACTATAAACATTAGACATCGCAAAAAATAACAACAACAACACAATGTTGTTTCAGCTTAATATCTTTCTTAAAATTATTATGTAAGAATTCAGGGTTTTATCATATGAAAGGATAGAAGGGCATATTTTTACTTTTATTTACCTATATATGTAATATATATTAAGGGAAGATATTACGATCGTGGAAAATTTCTAATCTGAATTTTCAACGGAAATACACGTTTTGAGGTCCCCTCAGTCTAAATAATCAAGTACCGCAAAATGGTTTGTGTGTATGTGGTATGTCTAGCTCAAAAACGTGTGTAGGCTAGGGATGTGACAGCAACTTTTTTATTAAAATCAACTAACCGGAAGTGGCATTTTATATCAACAGTTATACACATTTTTACAATTTTCTCAAAAACGGCTCTAACGACTTTGATTAAACTCGGCGTTTCATTATATAATTAAGTGGTCTTTAATATCATTGAGGTCTTATCCACATTCATGTCATTTTACATAGCTTAAATGTTCAACATGTCTTCCTCTAACGTACCTTTAATTTGGTTTATTTTAAACAATTAAACATCTCACATTATTACGAGTAATGAAAAAATGCTAAATATAACTTTGAAAGAATTTGATATTTAAAAAATGAAGACAAAGGGAAAATGTTTATTCAGGTCGAAAATGAATTTCCGAAAATACTATTCAGAAGGTATGCGTATAATACATCGTTAGAAAGCGGAGACATTTAGAAAAAACAATATCTAATATAGAAAGTAATGGAGAGTGACGAAAAATTATAAATAATAATTTGTGAAAACTAATATTATTTAACGGAAATCATATATTTTCAAGGAATTAATGTACTAACTAAATGTAAAATTTGTTTAAGTTTGATAAAAGTATTCAAAATCCACTTAATCAAGGCAAAACTATTTAGAACTATGTTAGAAAAACTATTTCATAGTACTTAGGTGAAAGAAGAAGTGAAATATAACAATATTTCATGGGTGTATAAAGCATATGTTTATAACCTTAAATATATTTACTGTTGTCTAACTCTAGATCTGATATTTTATTTAAATAATTAGATATCAACGTCCGTTTATTCCGTAAAATTGTCATGTAACCTTTTAGAGAATTAAATCTGATGAATTTCCCTTTGTGAAATCCAAACATTATCCACTTAAAATTAGGGTCACAACTTTTGTCCAATCTATGACAGGCTGTGAAAATTTTTTACTGTAATTTCTTTGTGGCAAACTTTACAATGGAAAATAACAGTTTAATAACTAATAGGCGTACAATCCATAATCATTTATAAGTTGTATATAGAGATGTACTTTCAAATCTCTTTAGGTATATACATATTCCTCAGAGACTGAAGTTATGTGATTTACAAAAACAGATGAAATATTGAGGTTTTATTGTCTACCATTGTTATAATTAATAGAGTTTTTGTTGTTTTATTGGTGTTATTGATTTGGGTTCTTACAAAATTAAAATAAACTGCAATATCAAACAAACAAAAAACTTGATATTCTAAACACTGTAGTTTAAAATAATAATCAAAAAACTTTTCACCAGGGGATCTATTTTATCATTAAAATATAATATAATTAATCACAATAATTGTAACAACTCAAGAAAAAAATTATTACTTACGCCTTTAAAATGCCTTCAAGAATATTTATCTCAAATTAGAATAAAAACCAACAACTCACTCAGCCGTGACTGACCGTATGAACAGTATCGTGCTGAATTGGAAATGAAAAATAAAAATCTTTGCCCATTTGTACTATTCTCTCACTCCAAAGAACAATGACTAAAAGAATAAACATTGTGTTTGTTTAACATGTTTGTCTAAATTTTTGTATACATTTCAGTTTTTTAGTGTCTTGGAGGGATAGTATTGTTCTGCCAATCTCTATGTTCAAGTATGAAGAAAAAGGTTTTATTTTTCGCTAAACATTTCAAATCCTTAAATTGAAGCAAAAGAAACTTAAAAAAAGTAAAAGTTATTCTCCAAAAGATAATGTGCAATTATAATGCCATTTGTCTGACATAAAATAATAACTAATAAACAATTAAATTATATAATGATGGAATAATAAAACTATAATATGACGATTATACGCAAGCAATTATAAATAAATAAAAATAATAAATTATAGATAAATAAATTCGGTATTGAAGGAAGTTATGATATGTATCAACTGCTATACATATCACGGGTGATAGACAATCAGGATGCAGTCAGTTTCTTTTGGTACTTATTGCGGACGTTCAACCCTACATAGTGTGCCATCATCAGGAGACACAAGCTTGGTTTGAAAGGTCGGCTAAAAAATCTTTAAAAACTGACTGCTCCCTCACTATCATCCATGAAAATAATAAAAAGGTAAAAATATCGCAAAATATTATTCTCACATATATTCAATTATATTGAGGAAGATTAACTGTTGAAAAGATGGATAAATAGTTGCTGTGTAATTCAAGAAGGAAGTTTGGATTTCACAAAGGGAAATTCATCAGATTATTCACTAATTTAATTTTCTAAAAGGTTACAAGACGATTTTACGGAATAAACGTTGATATCCAATTATTTAAACAAATATCAGATCTAGAGTTAGTAAATATATTTAAAGTTATAAACATATGCTTTATGCACCCATGTAATATTTTTATATTTCACTTCTTTTTTCCATAAGTACGATGAAATAGTATTTTAAACAATGGCATTGTGCCTTGGTTAGGTGAATTTTAAATACTTTTTTCAATCTTAAAAAAAAATACATTTAGCTAGTAAATTTCATTTAATTTCCTTGAAAACATGTGATTTCCGTTAAATATCATTAGTTTTCACAAATTATTATTTATAATTTTTCGTCACTCTCCATTACTTTGTACAACTTTCTGTATTAGATATTGTCTTTTTCTAAAATTCTCCGCTTTCTAACGATATATTATTCGTATACCTTCTGACTAGTATTTTCGGCCTGAATAAACATTTTCCTTTTTTTCTTCATTTTTTAAATATCAAATTCTTTTAAAAGTTATATCTAGCATTTTTTCTTAACTCTTAATAATGAGAGATGGTTAATTATTTAAAATAAACCAAATTAAAGATACTTTAGTGGAAGACATGTTGAACATTAAAGCCCAGTAAAGCGACATCAATGGGGAAGCATCCTCCAGCTTTAGCAATTGTTATTTATTTATTTTTTCCTACGCCTAAGAAACTCCTACTTGATCAGCCATACGTGCTCTTGCAGTCCAATATAATTTTGCTCTCCTGGTATAAGGGCTTTTTATTTCACTAAAGGAACATCTTATGGCTTGTAATGCAGGACATGTGTCAAGATGTTCTCCTGCCATAATATCCAAGGAACACAGAGGGCATGTCGAGCTATCTTTTATACCGATGCGATGGAGGTGCTTCTGAAGGAAATCATGTTCTGTGAGTATTTTAATGCATGTCACGGCTTGCCCTCTAGAGAGGTTGGTCTCTCGGTTTGGTCTCTCGGGATCCTGATACTTTCTTCCAGCAATCCACTCCATCGCTTTCCTTCAATTGTTTGAGCATATTTCTCTTTCAGTGAACTTTGGAGGGTGTGTTTTGTTATTCTTTTCGCTGAATCCATGCCCTTAAGAATATCTGGTTGGATCATTCCAGAACCTATTCTGGCCAGTTTGTCAGTTTCATCATTTCCGTGGAGCCCGCAATGGCCTGGTATCCACTGGAAAGCGACTTCTGTCCCATTTTTCTTTAATCGGTCCAAATACAGATGGCATTTAAGGATATTTAGATTTATATTATATCCATTTCGGAGGGACAAAATGGCTGCCAGTGAATCTACTTTTTTGCTTTAGCAATGACCTCTGGATCATCTTTTAGATCTTTGAATACTCGGATAACCTTGTTTCAATCTGGATTTGTTCGGACTACATAATTAAATTTTGTTTTTCCTTCATCAAATAATGCTGATGTTGTATCACAGCAACTGGAGGTATGCTATGATAAAATATGATCTGCGGCTGGTTTATCGTTGATACTTTTTGTTGAATATATTTGTTGCGAAAGTTATGCGTTTCCTGGTTTGAGAATGTATGAAAGCTTTGAAATAGAAGCCGTCAAAACAATAAGAAGATCTACATCTTTGCCGACAACTATGTCGAAATCAAATGCTGATGAAATGCTAATTTCGGTATCGGTTATTAGCTTATTCACATCTTTAAACATGAGGTTCTCAGCTTTAAATTTTGTCTTCAATATTTCAATGAGGCGGTTCTTGTTTGCATAATTTATTTTGTAGGTATTTATTTTGTGACACAGTTGGGATCATTGTCTCATCAAAACTATTTCTACTGAAGAGGTTTTGCTACGTCTTTCGAATATCCGCCAATACGATAATGGCATTGGGTTTACAGTTCGATCTAACGTAAGTGACATATTCATTGGAAATGGATGAAAACGATTTGCCGTGATGCCGAATGACTCCGTGTAATATTCCTCTGTCGATGATATATGTCGAATTTTCAAAATATATAACTCCAGAATGTTGCTCAAATGCCTTATACATATACGATTTAATACATTTGCGCATGCCTTCGTCATTCTTTACAGATCTTCTATATATAAGACATTTGAGCAACATTCTGCAGATATAAATTTTGAAAATACGATCTATATCATCGACGGTTTTCATCAATTCCATTATAATATAGCGATGAAGAGGAAGAAACGGAGACTATTTTCGAGCAAATGTATGATGAAATCGACAGCAAAGAGGATTGCGATGTAACTGATACTGTATCATCGTTGATGATGTGGAAGAAATTTCAGTCTGTGATGTTTCGTTCTGAACTAAAAACAATGAATTCGCAACACCTGCTTCATCAAGAACAGCCGCTTACTCTACCTGTAAGGTTGTGTAGAAATGAGTTTTTGGGCAAAACTCTTGTCGAACTATACTTGCGGTGCTCGTACGCTGGAACTATTGATATTACGAAGAAAGGTTTATTACACAAATTTTTGGAAATTTGGTCCAATTTCACTATGGTGTATAAATTTTTTTATTGTGAAATGAGCAGGAAAGAAAATATTGTCATACACTGCTATTATGTGTCATTTTTCTAATATAGAGGCGCGAGCGGCAAAAATATTCGGTGAAATTCAGAAATAGCGCTTCAAAATCTATTAAATTACCCAATTTTCAAAACTCCCGGAAAACTTTCCAGGTAAAACTACCAAACGACTGTATTAATACGCCAAGTTTGAAATCAGAAAATAGCACAAAACCTCTTTATCTATATAGGCTTAATAGCATAAGCCCACTGTGGACTACGAAGATAAATCTACAATTCAATGCCCTCTTTAGTATCATCACATGCCCACTGACAAGCCACCGTAAAGTAGCAAGCCATATTCAAAGTAATGCTAAAGGAGAGAGGAGAAACTAGAAGTTGAAGGGTTTTAAAAGTTTTGAAATCGCGGTATCTTAGGAACTGTTTTAATTCAATAATAGATTTTCACGTAATTTGGAAATATAATTATTCCTGAAGGGGATAGATTTAAGATTACTCCAAGGTTTTTAACGGTGTAGAAGCGAATAGGTAGATCATTACGGTAGAGCAATGAGAAAATAAGGGAACTAAGAAGATGCTTGGAAACAACCAGAATGGCCTCAGTGTTCAACATCAATCATAGTTTAGTTCATTCATAGCCCAGTTTACGTTGATACTAGCCCAGTCAAGTTAGACATGTTACCTTGCTAAAGGTCAGATAATTCAAATTTCTTTTTTTATACTCAGGTATTCATTTTTCATTTTTTCATTTTTTATTTATAGGTATGTAGTGAATATAAAAGATAAAAGTTTCTCCCCTTGGTCCCTTTGATCCCTTCCGCCATCTCTTCCTACCTCATTCTATTAACATGACCAGGGCGAATTATTTGGAATTGTTTAAAACTGTCATGAAATGTTCCTCAAAAACATGTTTCATTACACGAGACAATGCTGCAGATTGAAGTACTCTATTGTCAATGAATAATGACATTACAAATCTGTGAACAAAAAACTTATCCAAAATTTTGTAGTTTATTTACTTTGTTCGTTTATTGTATCTATTATTCATGCACGAAACATATTTGTATGGGATACATATCATATATTATGGTATCATTTGTTATTTACTATTGATATATTTAAATATTGTATACTATGACTATATTTATATTTATTGCTAGTACTATTTATTACTATCATCATTTTATTACTTACTATGTTTTGATGTTATATAATTGTATTATCTGGAGTATTATATTATATTTCATTGTTTATATTTAGGCATACAGTTAGGTCCTTGGTTGTCATCAGAAGAGGATGTTGTCACTGAATCCCAATGAATTTTACTTTGTATATAAGTTGTAAATGCATTTCATATTAATTTATTGTGTTCATTGTTAGCAATATGGGCAACTATATTTATATGGGGCATTCCTCGAAAATAAATAAAATATTCATTCATTCAAGTTTCCGTCCTTGAAATCCATGTGAGTTCGCTGCAGTGCTCCAAAAACCATTGCCATATCAAACCTTTTTTTTTACACTAAATATCTCTTTATTTAGAGCGATTTATATAAAAAATGTTTATATACAATCTTAAACACCTTAAAATTATCTGACATTTTTGTACATAACATTCTATTCTAAATCACACAGGAAGCGAACTACCGAGCTTTCAACATTTACCAATTTTTATTTCTTTACAATAGAGCTTATTCAGTTTTGGATTGAAAAACATTGTAACTGGATTAACCGGTAGACGGTAATCGGGAGGTGTTTTGAAAATTATGTTACACGGTGGGCCAGACTCCCCTACCGTGCACATCCCAAAAAAATGCATACAGTTGTATTCTTTGTAAAATAAAAAAAAAATAAAATGCCAATGTCGCACAATAAATGTGACCGCACTATCCCAAAATGGTGTCCCAACAAGGCAAATTGACGTCTTTAACTTAATTTAGATTCATCATTTGGCTTAGCATCGTCATAATTAACTTTTTATTAAAGCTGAATAGTATAATAATTTTTAGCTGAATAGTATAATAATTTTTAGCTGAATAGTATAATAAAACATATAAAAATATTAAAAAATAATAGACCCTGGCAATAAAAAATAACAGTAATGATGATTTTTCCAGTCGTTCAAACTTTTTTTTTTTAGATATTTTTGATATTTACAACTGTATTAATAAATAAAATACATTTAGAAAATTTGATAGCAGAAAACGATAATATGAAATCACTTGTTGAGAAACTACCCTCTAGTAGCACTCTAAAAAAAAAAATGAAATGTATTTACAATAGGAGATCTCGAGGCCATCTTCTTTTCCATTCTTCTTTTCTTGGCCATGGAAGGATTGGTATCTGGATTGGGCCAAATCGGAAACATAAGGAAGAATAAGGTCGTTATGGATAATTTTATTGGTGACAAGGTAAGGAGCATTGAGGACTTTTCAAAGGATTTTGGATTGTATGGATTGGATACGAGAGGAATTCGGTGGCTTAGTGGAGCCCCAAAGCTCAACTCCGTAAATCCAAATAGGTCTCATATTGTAGTAATATATATGAGTCTTTTGTAATTAACTGGAAGCTTAGAGCGTTTGTCTAGTAAATATTGGAGTAGTCGGAAAGGTCGAACGGTTTCTTGTCGTTTCAGTATGGTTTGAGGATTCCAAGTTAGAGACGTCCAAACTAAAGTTGAAAATCAAGCGACTTTCGTAAATAACGTATAAGGTTAATGAAATATAAGAAGAATACATTTCTCTTTCTAAAACACTGATTACTTTTGAAAATATTTGAAGCGGTTATGAACAAAATACACTTAATCGGCAGACAAGCGGCACCTGCATAGTCGTCTAGAGTTCTCTACCACATCATTCAGTACTCATAAATGCTATAATTATATTGTTATAATAACGTTTTAGTACATAATTTTGATTGTGTTAACAAACAAATATTATACAATAATTTAATTGTCTAAAACAAGTTTTTTGTCTTGTAATCGATCAGTCTTCAGACCACAACATTCTGTTAGGACACAAAGGTAAGTAATTTGGATAATATTAATTATTAATAATGTATTAGAATAAAGTTCATTTAAAAGTAACAAGAAATAAGGTAATCATTTATGACTAATTTTATTAAAATAAGCGAAAACAATAAAAATTAAATTTAAAGGTTTTCCGAATTTCAAAACATTTATTTCTTTTTAGTGATTTGTATTAAAATTGTTAGGTTTCGAGAAATGTGTTTTCTAAAAATGCTATAGTAAATTGTGAGTGCTTTAATATATAATTTAAAATTTTTAGCTACATCACCTATAAAAACAGATAATTGATTTAAAAAATATGCATGTTTTTTTGAGAATTTTCAATACTTCTGGAAAGCTCGACAGTTCGCTTTCTGTGATGTTTAGAAAAAAATGTTAGATAACTTCGTTTGTTTAAGATTGAGTGTAACTATTTTTTATCTATGTTGCTTGAAATAAGAGAACTCATATTCACTATGTACTTAACACTATAAAAAAGAAATTTGAATTACACGACCTTTTGTAAGCTAGACCCTTTTTTTTTTTGGTAATTTGGCTGAGCTATACAGCTTTGGCACACTTATTGAAATAATTAGATTTGACACATCATGTCAAATCTTGTTTTCAAGAACAATTAAACTTCTTAAGCTAGTACCAAAACACGTGTTTCAAATATTCTTTGAATATAATATACATTTATGCGTAAATATATTCTTGTATGCTAGCTTTTTTCAATTCTAAAGTCAGCATAGTTTTACATGGAACTATTTCTTAGTGAACAATATTTAGTTGTATCGCTCGAAACATTCGAGATTCATCATTATTATTACTGTAAATAATCATATCACTCAGCATGTTGACCATACTTATTGTTCTCGCTATCTTCAATATTAAATTTTACGTAACAATATCACTATACAAACATAGCGATAGGTTCATTTTTCTTTATATTTAATTATTAGTTAGTTTTGGTAGATATATTTTGTAATCTTTTGTATTCATTACATAAATATACCAATATGATTACATGTCTCTTCATTTCTGTCTTTCTCGACCTCGAACACATGCATTGTTCTCTATATTTTGCTAGTATCTTCATCTCCTTGTGTACCTTTCTTAAGCCTTTAGCGCTTTCAACATTCGTACCAGTACCAACTGACCTGAACTGCATATATGTCTACACTAGCAGTTCCAGCCGAGAAACATGGGGGGCGTCCTCTCCTCTTTCCCAGCTGGAAGCTGGAAAAAGTTTCAAAAAAGTTCCAAAAAACACCTATTTAAATAAAAGTGAAATATAGGGAAAATTCATACTCATAGACGAATTGTCTGATGTAAAATAAAAAAATATATATTATCGTGAACAGCACTAGCGAATTCCGCCAGGTTCTAAAAGTTCTAAAAAACAGCTATTTAAAGATAGGTGAAATAAAGGAAAAAATCATCTTCTAACTAAAAAAAAATTACTATCGTGGCCACTACTAGGGTATCCAGACGGGAGGAGTGAGGGGGGCGGGCCCCTTTCTTTCCTGGATGGTAGAAAATATAGTTATAAAAATCAGCTATTTAAAGAAAAGAGAAATATAGAAAAGTTCATATTCATAGAAGAATTTTCTAATGTAATATAAAATACAGTCATGGTGACCAGCACTAGTGATTTCTGCCAGGGTTAGGGGTGGTTAGTCTAACAAGTTTGTTTTGTTTGGATGTCTAGGCGCAAAAACTATGTATGTATTTGATGAAATGAGTTCGATTCAAACGGAGGCCCTAAGTTTTGATTAAATTCCCCATACAAATACATAGTATATTTTTATCCAATATCTAATCAACTGAACTCTTTTATCTACCATCCGCCATCGGCTAAGTGATCTTCTGATCCATTAATAAAAACAAATAAGGTAAATTAAGTGTGTCTCAGGAAAATTTAATACGAGCATTTTCCCGAATCATTAAAGTGAATATTTTGATAAAATATAAATATGTGGGATTATGTAGAATTAAAATTAAATAAACTGAATCAGTCACATTTCATAATTATGAATTGAAGAAAATTAAATTATTAATTAAGAAATAAATTTTGTCAACACAGCTCATTTTCCATTGAATTTAATACTTGATGAAATTTTTCGCGAGACTTGCTTAGCGAAAAATAAAACAAATTTAAAATAATCAATGAGGCAATGTACACAATATGATTATAATTTCCTATGTTGTTCTAAGCTTGATTTTTTTTCCGATGGAATTATAGTAATTATTGTCAATATTGACAAACAGGGATGCCCAACCCCTCCTACCCCAGACTGAAGGCACATACCCTCTCCCCCTCCCAAAAGTATTATTGCCCCGCTCACTTATATAATTAATATATATCTATATGAGATGTTATATCAGTGTTAGTTAAAAAGATATTAGATATAATATTGTTTGTTTTTCGATAATATTAAAGAGAAAATACATAAGGCGATTACAATCAACAAGTAACGTCAGTAATAGTCACGTAGGTTCTACATTTGAAAAACCCCTGGACATAGAAGTCTTACAAGTAGATGAAGGTGGAATAAAGTATAAATACTTTAACCTCTCATATCGCTGTCCATACCGATTACATCCTCGCATCAGACGCTTATTCTCGTTGGAGGTGATAGGAAACTTTGATGGTATTGTCGATTTTTTTTTTTAATGATATTACACAGAGAATTGTCCCTTGAAGAATGGGAGCACAGGTGGGAATTAATGGTTGGAATCTATAAGTGGCTAATTTCAGCTCCAATTGTTTGCAGTAATAGTAATAATAGCTGCAAGATCGTCGTGATATCTGGTACAATGACATAATTATCTGGCTGGACGTTATAATGCCTCAGATCCGGTAGATGTTGAGGTAAAGTAGTTTCGTCAAGAATTCTGAAGGACTCGATTGAGAAGAAGCACTAGCGGATCCAGGATTTAATTTTGGGGGCTTCGGCCCGAAAGCTTTTTTTTTTCCATATAAATAACGATAATTACTTTGGAAAAAAAGAGAAAGAAACTAATTTCCTAAAGCCCTTTTAAATGTAATTACACGAACAAAAATACTTAAAGAGATAATTTTTTAATATTTATTTCGATAAACATGGTTATATTTTACCATTTTTGGGGAGGGAGGTAGGGGCTTCAGCCCGAAAGCCCCTCCCCCCTCTCCCTCCCGCAGATCTGCCCGTGAGGAGGAGGCAGTCCAGAAAATTTGTTGGATAATATTAGTAATGTTTATAATTTTAATGAGCTTATTCACATTGTTTATAATTTTTTGTCATAATATTATGTAACTTCCACAATTCTCTATCTTCCACAATTTTTGTATCTTGTCCGTTCTATCCATGAAGAAGACCTGCAAAGTCGGGTCGAAACGTTGGCTTTTAATTAAATAGTTTTGCCACTATTCAGCCCATTTATGACCTCCGCCACCCCGGACCATCTCCTTCCTTAATGCAACGGTCAACTATTAAATATTCTCAAATATAAATTTAAAAAAATATACAAAATGAAATATATATTTGAATATATAAAAAAAACCCTCCAAGTTATTTCGCAATGGTTTATTATTCCCAAACAATTATACATCTAAAGTAACATTACCTTCCCAGTGACAAAGAAAAAGAAATGAAAGGTGATTACAATTATTGGACTAAACATTTTTGTTTAATCATTAGTAATTTGCATATAAAAATAATTTGTTAATAAAAAAAATAGTATTACTTCAATAACACATTCAAAAATCAAAAACCAAATGAAATGATATAACCTTTGCAGTATAACATATAAAACACACCTAGAGACCATATCTTTGCTTCTAATTGTCCGATGTTAATGAATTTAAAAAAAAAAAATTAGTAAACTTTTAAATAACCATGTCATAGTAGATTAGTGGATATATATATATATATATATACTACTAATAGTGTTCTGTTTTCTATGAAAATTTTTCTTTTTTTTAGGAAATTTAAATACCTTCGAAACATTTTATCACAATATCAACAAAAAAGTGTATACTTTTTCAACGTATACACTACTTTTTGTATACTTCCTGCTTAAAGCAATTTATTGTGGCAGCAGAGTCATATAAACTGGTAATGAATTATTTCCATCCTACGAAAATTACTCAATTGTCTTATTCTGAAATAAAAACATTTTTAGATATATATCTAAAACCGACTACAAGTTATCTGGCAGAAAGAGTAAAATTTGGGCAAGTATTCCGTGACAAAAATCATTCAATAGCATAACTTTTAATTAAATTATGATCGACAGCAAAATATAGCAAATTTGTAAATAATCTGAAAGAAAGATTACGTCATCAATTTTTTTAGGATTGAAGAACTCGTCGATGCAGAAGGAGCTTTTTTTGCCGCCATCCAGAGGAAAATGCAAGCCTAAAAGAAATTGAAAATTCCGCTATTAAAATTGAGTCAGTCCAAAAACAAAGAAAAGTCACAGAGGGTACAACAGAGGAAACTCATATCTTTTTGATAGTTAAGAACAAGCAGGGAAATAAAATAAATAGAATTGCAGATCCAGCTACAGAATGTATTCATTGCGGGTACCAGAAACATAAACAGGTGCATTAATGTACAGCTAGCAAACACACGTGTAAGCTTTGCCATTCTTATAGTCTTTGGGAAAGGAATTGTGTGAAATATGGCAAAATCAAGCTAAATAAAAGCAAGGTGAAAATAAAATCAGTAAATACGGCAAGTTCAGATAATTGTACAGATAGCGAATATGAAGTCAACACAGTACTAAACGTCAACGCGATTACTTCAGATGATTCATAGTTTTTTGGTCAGAGTTCAATTAAACTAAACGACAAAAACAATCGAATGGAGTATGACACAGCTGCTGCACGTAGCATTGTAGGAAAAAACGAATGGAATTATATAGGAAATTCACCACTACAAAATACCAATAATTTAAAATGTTATCCAAATTCCTTATTGACTTTGTTGGGAGAATGCTCGGTACAGTTAAAGTAGGAAAGCAATGTTTTAAACTGAAATTGGTCGTGATTGAAAACGAAGCCACTTCTTTATTTGGTCGCGATTGCATTAAAGCATTCAAATGTGTAAACACGTCATGTTTAGTAATGTTAACAACTCAGAAATTTCAGACGAAAACCTCCATCAAGGTAAAAAGGTGTTTGAGCAACACCCTGAACTTTTCAAAGCGGTATTGGAACAGCAAAGGAATTTAAAGACAAAACTCAGCTACGCAATGGAGTAATCCTAAAACTCATTAAAGCTCGAAGTGTTCGTTTGCATTAAAAAAAAAAAAAAAAAAAAAAAAAAAAAAGTCGCTCACGAAATAGACCGGCTTATTTACGAAGGAGTAATAGAAAAAGTGGATCCAATAAAGACAATGGTAGAATGGGCATTGCCAGTAGTTTTTGTGCCAAAAGCGGATGAGACAGTGAGGTTATGTGGTGATTTTAGAGTTACCATCAATTCTCATATGATTGGGAATCCCCACCCCTTCCCAAAATTTGAGGAAATAGTTCACAATAGGGAATAGTTCTTAGCGAGTTTCAGGTGTTTAGAGATGGAAATAAGCGAAGAGTAAAAAAAATATTTGGTTTTAAAAAAAAAATCAAGGATATTTCAGGTACAAAACAATGCTATTCGGTATAAGTGCGGCCCTATCAATATTTCAAGGATATATGGATAAAATTTTGCAAGGCATGGAAGGAGTAGCCTGGTTTTTAGACGACATAGCCACAGGAGGAAAATCTCGAGAAGAACATTTACATCGCGTTAATCTGGTTTTGTGGTTGTAGCGCCCTTACTCAATCTCCGCTGGCTTTCAATGCCAGTGAAATGGTTGAGCAAGAAGCGCAGGGATCTCCTGAAGCCTTGCTTTCCCTCCACATGTGGGGGGATAAGTATGGTTCGGAGTTCCTATGGCCGACTGTAAATAGTGTAATAGGTATGCCTGCGTCTAAGATGTTTATTTTCATTACTTTTTTTTTTTTTTTTTTTTTTTTCTCACTATGTTATTTTATTTTGTTCTTTTGTAGCTTTATATTATTTGAAGTTAGCTTTTTTTTTTATTTATTTATTTATTTTTTTTAATTTGTAAATATGGTGTGAATGTGCTCTCAGAACTCTATTATAAATGTCCTTTATTGAGACATATTATAATATTTATCAATAAAAAAAAAAAAAAAAAAAAAAAAAAAATCTGGTTTTAGAAGAATTGAAATCAGTGGGATTGAAAACTCAGCCAAAGAAAGTAAGGCTGTTCGAAATAGATATTAAATAGTTTGTCCACAGAATAATCAGTAACGGGATTCAGCTGTCTCATGAAAGGATTGCAGCTCTAAATGAAATAACATCTTCAAAGAATGTTAAAAAACTGCGTACTCTAAATTACTATTCAAGATTTATTCCGTATTTGCAAGTGAGATGTGTTCCTCTGCACAAATTATTACAGTAGAGGTCAAAGTGAAAATGGGTAACTGAGGAAGAACAAATTATATCGAGCGTTAAAGAAAGTATTACTATAGATAAAACATCGGGACATTATGACGAGACATTACCATTAATACGATCAACTGATGGTTGAAAGAAGAGTGTAGGAGCATTGTTACAACATAGATACCCCGATGGAACACTTAGATCGATCTCAGCCGCCTCTAGAACTCTTAGCAAGAGTGAGCAAATCTTTAAGAGAAGTTGTGTTGAATAAAACTCTATAAAGAACACCCTGGTATAGAGGCTACTAAGTCTTTAGCAAAATTGACTATTTGTTAGCTTAAAATTATTTCCTAAATAGGAAAGTTAATTAAAAATTGTGAAGTTTGTTATAAAAATCGTCCAAGTGAACCAGAAACATTTTTGAACCTTTAGAAAATTCCTAAGAACCTTGGGAAAGACTTCATATAAATTTTACAGGACCATTTGAAGGATTATCCTGGTTCGTACTAACCCATGCTTTTTCTCGTTGGCTAGATATTTTTCCAGTGAAATCAGTTACGGCTAGAAAATCTATCCATATATTATAATCGCCATTTGCAAGATATAGGATTTGCAAACAAATTATTTGTGACAATGAAACAAATATTTACAACCCCCTATTCTATCGAATGGGATGGTCAAACGTGCAATTAGAACGTTTAAACAACGATTCCGAAACGATACTACTTATACAGATAAGCAGCAAAGTATAAGAAAGTATAGGATATATCAATACAAACCATTAAAAAGTTTATTATTATTACAAATTATTAATATTTTTATATGAAATCCAATATATAAATACTATAAATACAACAATTTTTAATAATTAATTCTCTTGAATTTAAGGCAAACCTTTTGAATTATATGTTTTATTTGCTTTCAAATTATTTAGAGGGGCTACTGCCTCCCATGCCCTCCTCTGCGTGGGCCCATAGCGGCAATTTATTATTACATTGTTTTAAAATATGTTTTTCTTTTAAATAAGAACGTCGTCTGATATAATTGCAAGAATGTTGTCAAAAGGGAGTACATTTTTTTAAAATAGGGGAGGGTTTAACTAATTGGAGGATGGATAACTTAGTCTTTATTTCCTAATTGATTTCATTTTTAATGTTGAAATATTATCAAATTATCTGAATTATAAACAAACAACTTATGAAATATTGCATTTCATAAGTTGTTTGTTTTTAATTTGTTGCTACTTTATTTTATATTTGTTTCCGTGACCTATAGTCAAACACAAGGAATTAATTGTATTTATTATATACAAACAATACCGCATTTTTCAAACAAGCGGCGCCTTTTGAGTCAATGGTGAAACTGGAAATGCGGAGGACAATGCTACCCTAGTGTTGATTACTTAGGATAAATAACCTTACATATTTTTTTAAACACACGTTAACTTCAAAGTGACTTTTTTTCTGGTTTAAAAATCTGTTTTTTTTCTGCGTCATGCATACAACCCCTGTCGGCCACCACCTGTTGCCCACCTCTGTTGACACTAGCGGATCCAGGATTTAATTTTTTTGGGGGGGGGAGGCTTCAGCTCGGAAGATTTTTTTTTTCATATACATATAACGATAATTAATTTGAAAAAAAAAATAAAGAAATTAATTACCTATATGAAATGGTGTTTTGAAGTGGTTCTTGAAGTCCTATTAAATGTAATTACACGAACAAGAATACTTTAAGAGATAGTTTTGGGGGGAGGGGGGTCAGCCCGAAAGCCCCCCCCCCTCCCACGTCTCGTAGATCCGCCTGTGCCTGTTGACAAACAATTTTCTCTACCTTTTGAATTTTGTTTAAATTCTCTACCATCGAAAATATTTCAAAGTAATTTCAACCATAGTATTAACTAGGAAAGAATGAAAGAATCTTTTAGATGAGAAAATATAAATTTTTATGAGCAACATGAGTAGTCGTGATTTGCAGACCACCTTGCAGTTTCTCATCGTTCATTAATAATCATTTATATGTTAATTAGTCTAATGAAAATGTTTAATGGTAGATAAGGCTAATACAATCCATTGATCAAACCAATCCGAGGAAAATGAATAAACAGATAAGGTTTTGAAATAATCCTGTAAATAGTATAGTTGCAACATGATGAGACAACGTCAACAAAGTTCGCTATGGGACCCATCCTAGTATATACCTTCTCTTCTATTAAGATTGGATTATGGTTCTCAATTATATAGCGATGCAGCAAAATCTTATTTAGATAAACTAGATGAGATACTATATCAATCACTTAGAGTTTGTATAGGAGCAATGCGGTCTATCCCAAAAAATACCCTTCAGGTGGAAGCTAGAGAACGTCGTTGAAATTGCGTAGGGAACTAATTTTAGGAAGATTTTTTTTCATTGAGAATTACTATAGCAGATCACCCAAATGAAGCAACTAGCTGAGCTGGTAAATTCCCATAGATATTGGCAAAAAAAGAAACCACTTCTATTAATCAGCAATTATACAAGACTTGCTCTTTTAAACCTTTCTATTCCTTTATCTCCTTCCAACCCCAGATTCCTTACTAATGTTTTTCCTCTCCTCAGTCAAACTAATTTTACTATTTCAGATCCCAGTAAAGTATCAAATTGGTCAGTTTCCCCTTCCTATGTAGAAGACGCGGCCTTCAGTGGGTACTGGAAACAAGCGTTGACATTATACTCTGATGACTACAAGCAAGGATTTGAAGTTGGTTCAGCTTTGTATAATCCATTAGAAGATACTGCCGTGGGTAGCTTCCATATTTACCACCGAGGCTATAGCAATACTCGAGGCTCTAAAGTATGCTCTATCTGCAGAATCTTTCGTGTGATTATTTTCTCTGAGTGTGAGATTGCCTCTATCAAAATGTTCACAGCTCCTCTCATGCTATTATATCTGAAATATTTAATTAACTATGCCAGTTAGACAATACTAGCGAAATGCACATATTATTTGTATAAAAGGCCATAATGGTAATGTATTTAACGACAAGGTTGACAAGGTTGCTAGAGAAGCGGCTTTTACCGGTAATTGTCGACTATATATCAGCCAAAGAAGGCTCACTTAAATAGATAATGGCAACATAAATGTCAATAAGAGTACTACTAGCGTGAAAGGGCGTTATTATAAAGCTGACCAACCTCAAACCCCACGATGCCCTTGGTTCGGACCCTATAAAAATTCCAGAAAATTCCTAACTCCCATATCGCCTCAACCACAATAGCCTACCATCCCATCTATTTAAAATAAACATCTTGAACTCTCCGTATTGCTCCTGCGACCATTCGTCAATATTCATATGTCTTCCTTTTCTTTCCAAATACATCCACAGACCGTGATTCTTTCTACCATTTTCTCATCAAAAGCAATATCCCCCTGCCAACAACAATTCCTACAATCCTTACAGTAACTCATGGACCAAAAATTATTTACGCCTTATATAACCTTACACAAGCGAATCCAGGATAAAATTTTTGGGGATGAGGGCTTCAACCCGAAAGCTTTTTTTTCATAAAAATAACGATAATTACTTTGGAAAAAAAGAAAGAAACTAACTACCTATATGAAATGTGATTACTGAAGTTCATTTAAATGTAATTACACGAACTATAATACTTTAAGAGATAATAATTTAATATCTTTTACCATAAAACATGGTTACATTTTATTATTTTGGGAGGCGATTCAGCCCCAAAGCCTCTCCCCCCCATTAGATCCGCCCGTGTATGTTTATCACTTCTAATAACATAAACTGTTAAGCATATGAATTGATTGGTATATATATATATGCCCAAATGCATAAAGCTACAAAAACAAACAAACAAAAAAAAAAACATGAAGCGGCAAACTGATTTTAAAAGAGAGAAATTAATGCAGAAAGTTAAAATATTTACTCATTCTTATGAAGTATTCTGTGTTAAGACATAATTGCATGAAACTATCCGTATGAAATTCTATTACTTAATGATTCTGTAGGACCCCTAAATTTTCTAAATAATGACATAATCCAGAGTAATAAAGACAGAGAACTAACATAGTAATTGTAAATATTTAAATATTCCATTGAAATATATATATATATTTAAATTACGTATTATGTCTACATTTGTCTCAACATTATTATAAATGAATTTACAATATGAAAGAGATTTATAAAAAGTTTTACTAAAACTAAAGGTATTTTGTTTTTATCAGAAATGACTAAAAATTTATTACAAAGTTTTGATTTCTATTTTTCCATGATTTGGGATGTATTATAATAAACATAAATGCATAAATACATTTTTTATTTATTAAAAAAATTGTTGAAAATAGTTATTTTTCTTGTTATACATAAATTAGGCCGTTATTCACCAACATTTTATTTATTAGCTACTAATTCCGACGTTTCGACCATACTTAGGGCCGTTTTTAAGTCTTAATGAGTCCTCCATTAGATATACATTATTAACATCGCATTAATTTGTTCAGGGAAAAATTAAATTGTCCTGCTACTTAAGAGTTTCCCCTACGTCATTTCTGGAGGGACTGAGTTATTCTTCGAGTACATACTATCTAAAGTCAAAGGAAACTGTGGTTTCTATCCAGATCTTTGTTGTAGGAATTGATCCTTATAAATGTTTTAATGACCAAATAAATTCTCTTAATCCCAATATTAACGTTTCAAAGAAAATGATTCAAGAAATGAGCAGATTTTTAAATTTCAAAAATATATATTAGGAATGAAAACATTTAGTTACTTATAAATATGGATCGATTTACTTAATGGAGATCTAAATAAAAAAACACACTTTCACTTTCACTTTACATTAGGGGCTCCAAACTACGGCCCGCGAAAGTTTCTTTGATTGCATGGTTATAAAAATATTTTTATATTTCACTTTTTCTTTCACACAAATACAATAAAATAGTATTAAACAATGACATTGCCTGGATTCGGTGGACTTTAAACACTTTTTTTTAAACTTAAAAAAAATTTAAACGTTAAAATTCAGTATAAAAATTCCGTTTAATTTCTTTAGAAACGTGTGATCAATGTAATTTACGTCAAATAATGTTTTGAGAAATTATTATTTATATTTTTTTCGTCAATTTCCGTTACCTTCCACAACTTTATTTATTACACATTATTTTTCTAAAATTCTCTGCTTTCCGATATTACAGGTTATTATTATATATTGTATCTTCTTACAATTATTTCGGGAGATTCATTTTCGATCTCGATAAGCATTTTTCTTTTTATATCCTTTGTTCAATCATAAAATTCTTTCAAAAGTTATATTTACCCATTTTTTATAATTACTGTCAATAAGAGAGAGTTATTTTTTTAAATAATCCAAATTAAAAGATATGGACATTTAAGCCCTGTAAAGTTACATCAATGTGGATAAGACCTAGCTGATATTAAAACAACTTAATAATACACTGATATACCGTGTTTAATCAAAATTGTAAAGATGTGTATCACCGTTGATGTAAAATGGCACTTCCGGTTAGCCGATTTTAACAAAAAAGTTGCTGTCACATAGGAACCATATACAAATCATAAATATGCAATTCAAGTTTCATACGAATTTTCCTTTTTTGAGCTAGGCTGTTCACAAACATACACACATATACAGACCATTTTACGGGAGTTGGTTTTTTCGACTCGGAACCTCAAAACATGTATTTCTGTTCAAAACTGAGATTTGAAAATTTTCACGATCGCAATACTTTCCCTTAGTATATATTTCATATATAAGTAAGAGAAAGTAAAAATATACTTGAATTTCTTACTTTTCTACAAAAAATTGGATCTTCGTTAATAGAACTTTGCGTAGCTCTTGATGTGTACTTTTGCCACTCTAAATATTTGCCTCTACTTACGAACAAACCCATTGTTTGACATTCTTGTTAACATAAGTGCGCTATAAAAATTGGAATTTCGAGAAAACCAGGTGCTATCGCGATATTCAAAGGACCAATTTTGCCAATTGACGTAATACAAGGTGTTGGGATATTTCAATCTAGATGCTTAATTTTATATTTTTGTTCCATAATTAGCTATAATATCATATAGGTTCTAATGATAAACTAACCATATCCACATTTTTCTAACAACATGAGTAAAATTTGTTTTGTAATTATTCAAGGTCATCCACTTTGGACTAGTTAAAGATTAAGGACCCTTGGTTAATTTTCTTTTGAACTTTGGAAATCCCGTCTTGCCCAATACCTTCAGAATTCCCGAACCTAATATCAGTACTTTTCGTTTTACCAAATCACTGCATCTTTTCGAACAAATTTCTGCTTCATTAATAAACAGTAGACCTTCTCTCTATATTACGACTGATTTTCGCAATACATTTTATGCCTGAACCGGCTACAGTCCTTCGCATGGATAATAAGAATTTCCGATTTGTTATTACTGTTTATAATATTGTCACTGATTTCACAAGGGATTTTATCCTATATCATAGCAATACTACTTTCAGTTGCTGAAGGTTAAGAAACTGCAAACGATGGTCAAAAGGCCTTCTATGCAGTGCATCCATCTCACTTATACTCTGTGGGATTGAGATGTGGAGATAATATGGAAAGGGACAGGTGTGAAATGCCCAAATTTTGATTGATGCCCAACTCTTCCCCTTTGAGGTCGTAAAAATCTCTTCCAATCGAGTTGCCGACGATCCACTAAGGTATTGCTGCAGGTCGTTTTAAAGGGGCATAAGATGTTAGATCAACTTCCCACAAAAAAATTAGAACGGATTGTGCTGGTATGAGCCTAGGAAGGACATTCAACACTTCATTTAGGCTCTATTGAGGACTAAGAAAAGGGTTGCTTCTTACAGTAATGCCAATATTTCTGCCATCCCTTAGTGCCGAATGTACTGAGATCCACTAACAGATCTCTAATTAGTACTTCGGATTTTTCTGAATCTGGTTAAATCTCCGAAAACAACAATCTGGGAGACGCCAACTGGATTTGCGGAAATCACCACCAGTGAGTGACTTTGACCGCTCCTTCTGACGGTGATATTGTGAAGTTTTAGTTCAATATGATGTATTTATTTCAATTAAACAGAATATTGCTGCATTGAAATTGGGAAAAGTTGGAAACAACGGTTGGTTTACAAAAACAGTATTCTTCATGTTAACTATCTTTTAGTAAATACTTTATTAAAAATAAAAAATATTTGTTGTTTACTATTTATGTTTGCCAGCATATAACAGAATCTCCAACGAACAAAAAAAAAAAAAAAAAAAAAAAAATACGGTATTTTTATCAAAACGAATAAAATAAACAATAAATAGAAATCTTCCTATTTATTTTTACGCAGTATATATTTCTTTCTTTCGTTTTTTAAAAAATTTTTTCTTATTTGCAATAAATCTACGGAAGACGTGTATATTCCACATAAAATAAAAAATATATAGGTAAGTGTAAGTAAAAGTGCTTACATCATGCAAAAACATCACATCGATATTAGAACAACTTTTTTATGAATAAATTGATACAAAATATATAGTTCTAAAAGATTTAATTAATATGTAGAAGTTATTAATTGTATTAATATCTAAAAAATTCGTATCGAAGTAGTATTTATAATATATTTTAAAAGGAAAATTGAGTAGGTAAAATGAATGAATAAATAAAGAAAATACATAAATATACAAAACAATAATAAATAAATGAAACGGTATAAATAAATAAAAAATAATTAAAATATTCCAAAAAAGGGGAAAAATTATGAATAGAATAAATATATGAATACACTTAAACAGATTCAAAATAAAAAACAAACTTTTCACATATCTACAAACATGTATCAATATAATATAACTTCATATTAATTTAAGGGAAAGAAAATAATGTAGAATTGTGTCTGTGATAATTATAATTATCTTAAAAGAAATAGAATAATATTCAATTTTTTATCCACATTCATGAACTCAAAAAAGGATATATGGCTTTAGATGTTCCATTACCCTGAGGAACCAATATTTTACTGTAAATTGGTTGCTGTGATGATTCATGATAAATGTCGAAAATGGTATCAAAAATTAAAAAATGTTTAGATCCGTTAACAAAAGAAAAGGGTTGTTTTCCCGAAAGATTATTTGAAATATCACATATACATTGGTATGTAATATTTAAAATATCAAATCTTAATCATAAAAAGTTACAAGGATTTGCAAAAGACTATCTGTATATCAATGGCGGACAAAAAATATACACTGAGATTTAGGCAACTTTGTTACTGAATATTTTGCTTTGTTGTGGGGTAAAAATCAATTCGTGTTAAAAAATGAAAAAAAAATATATTCAGTTAAATAAGTAATTATATAAGTTATACATATTTCTTTCATTGAAATAATGATAGTAAAATAAAATTATACACTTCCTAAATTATATTATTTTTAAAACGAACTTCACAAAAGCAAGAAGATTAGTATTTAACGGTATCTCCTTATTTGTCTACCTCCATCAGCAGAATTGTATTAATCGACAAACACAGATTTTTAAACAAATCCAATTTTGGGTTTCGTCTTCGAAGGGCGACAGTAGCCCTCCTGATTGTTACATATTTTTCATTAATGACACCTTTAGCATTTTTAACAAGTCGGATTCTTGCATCTCGAATGTCTACTTTTACTTTGTATACTTCATCTTTGAAATCACCTCTATGGACAATTATTCAGGGTAATTTTAGATAATCACATCAACCTCACAAGATTCTACTGCTTAAATTGTTTATAATTTAAATTACAAGGAATATTAGAGGATGTTGCTCTAAACATCAGAATGCAAATGCACTTTCAGCTTGACGGAGCTCCAGCTCAATTTGCGGTGGTCCAATTAGTTGTCCTTCAAGATCCCCGGACCTCGAAGAGCAAGATCATTATATAAGGGACTGGTTAAAAGACGAAGTATATAAAGTAAAAGTACCAACACGGAATACAATAATGCCATGTGTTAAAAATTCTGGAGGCATCATTAAGGAAAGATATGAAACAATAAGGAGGGCAAATGTTGGCCATCGAAGACGAACCTGAAAACATTTAGAAGTCATTGTTGGTATTTTAGAAAATTTATTTAAATAAAATTCTGATATAACCAAAATGCTAATACCTACATGCATGAGATATTATTTATTTGTAATTAGGCAATAAAATTTAATCAAATAAAAATCGGATGAGAACATATCGGCACCATTATTAAGGTAACGAATGCGCAAAGTTAAACAGGTTCACTTTCGCTACTTTAATTTTATAAGATTTTTTTTATTATGACTTTTTAATTATTTTCCTGTACGTGACCCACTTTTAGATTCTGGCCCGTTCCTGTAACGTAACTTTTTTAATGAATTTATAATTGGTCTATTACGGTAACAACACTATTAATGGAGCTTAACTCTAATGTAATTATAGTAAAATCCAGTTAACCCGTGGTAGATAGAATAAAAATAACAATTAAAAAATATATTTTTTCTCAGAGTTCACTATTTTGAGCATTTATGCTAGTATCAGAAGTAAATTATTCATCAAAGTCAAATTTCACTAACATTTAAAAGAGAAAGTAATTTTTTGATTACTTTATTATTTTTAATTACTTAATTTATCTAGAGCTGTTAACAGAAGGTGATTAATACGATAATTAACTAATATTATTAAGACGATAAAAAACATCAAACATCGAATACTTTTACTCATAATTTTCAATACATTTATATAACGAGGAAATTTCTTGCAACTAATAAATTACTTAAGTTCACTAAGAAAAAAATAAAATAAAATAACCTGATTATGTGAACATTATTAAAACTCTAATTTGTGAATACATGGGAAAAAAGAAAGGATGAAAAAGCTCAATCGTTTATACAGTATTTATGTCCACTAGGTCCACGCTTTAACCACCACTGAAAAATTTAACATCTTCATATATCAATGTACATTTTATAGTTTCATTTTTATAATGTGTTTTAATTTATAATTACTATTTGTCCAGCTAAGATACACAAAAAATAACCGTATTTTGAAAGAAATTAAAGACAAGTTGAATTTTCGTTAGTTCTTTGAACTCACCAATCGGTCGATTTTCATTAACTTTGACATTTTTTAATTTAAATTTTTTACAGCTAGTATCGTTGAAAAATGCATCGAAAAAATACTACGTAATAATATGCAGTAAATATTTTTTACGGTGATCAGGTACGAATCAGTATGGAAAATGGAGAGGGAGAATTCAAAAGGGACGTTAATTTGTATCTCCCTAACAGATTTACACTTTGTTGAATGAGTCTAACATTGAGCTACACTTTTGTTTATCAAACAGACATGAAATTAAAAAAAATGAACTATAGAACGAAACCAAACATAGACAACGCAAGGTCGAAAAAGACTTAACGCCTGATCTGCAAAAAAAAATCACAACTCTAGCATTCTCTGTTTTATCGTTACGTTCACTGCCTCACAGACCTTGATGATACAGTCAACAGGAAGGAACCACTGTTTTCAATCAACAGATCCTTAATTTACGAGTCTGAAATGCGTACTCCAACATCCTTCTAAAACGGGTAAATAGTGATAGTAATTATATGATTAAATTAACAAAAATTAACCTTAAAAAAATTAAGATCGCATATCGATATTTCACATTAACATTCTACAATACTGATGATTGTTGACTTGAGGTGTACTATTTCTGAGATAAAGTCTTTCCCTTCTAAGAAGACGAAGTCTTGACCAGTTAGTTATTTAATGCTTTTCGGAAGATTTAAGTTTTTTTTTTTTACTCTTTTAATAATATCCAACCCATTTTTTTTTATTAGACTAAGGCCATGCCCTAAAGAGCACTTGTAGGTATTTAACGAACGGTTCAACCAATTTTCAAGTTTGATTGCTCAATTTATTCAGCGAAATCCAGTGACAATTTGAGTTCAAAGTGCTAAATAATTATTATATTAAATGGTTTAAGTCTCTCCGTTTCATATATATGTATATTTATGTATATATAGTTTTTACTATATATATATAGTAAAAACCAATATTTAAATGGACAGCTCGACCGACTATTATAGTCTTGGAAACAATGACATATTTATTCTACGGATGATTGTCTTTATCGAGTAGATCTAAGATAGCCAAGTCTTGCTGTTCATGAGCTATAATTAGGACTAAAATTGATCAAATTTTGAACAACGGAAAAGTAAACATCTGCAAATTTCACAAACTTTATATTACACCCCGAAAAGTTATAAGCCATAGCGGAAATTAAAGTAATCAAGTGAGTTATCAAAACAGATTGGCTCAAACTCGTCAAGTATCTGAGATTCATTTAACCGACATGTGAATGGCTGTTATTTTTTTTTTTAATATGTGATATGGAAATAGTGAGTAAAAATAAAAAGCTTAACTCGTCTCAGAAAGATGCGTTCCTAAAACTGACGAAAAACAAATTTGGGGTAAGTCCATTAATTGATTTTGCCACACAGTTAAATCAGTTTAAACTTATTGGAAACACTGAAAATACAACCATTTTAAATAATTTAATGTTGGTTAAATGCTGGATAAGATTAAATGCTTTTCATTTCGCGTGCGTTTTCAAAACTAAGGCACTCAAGCGCGTCAATTTTTTTTAGTTTTATTCAATCCACCAAATTCGTTTTTCTTTAATTAGAATATTTTTTAATTTCAGCTTTTACTCTCATCTATCAAAAATATTCATTTAAAATTACAATTTATGGATATTTCTGATTAATTAATTAAACGGATCTAATAGGTGGGCACCGGGTTACGAAACTGATTGGAGTTGAGCCTAATGAAATGAATCATCATTGACAGGATATACCTGCCATAAGAATCAAAATTTAGCTGTTATTTGTTAAAACACATGAATAATCTAATATGTGAAACCCCGAATAAGAAGCCATTGTGGAAGCTCAGTCAGGTAAAGGAAAGGTAGGAATTATAAGCCAGTTAGTTAAGTAATCTATGTTCTCCGTTAAAAATTTTAGCGAGTTTGGCAAACCTTCATTATCACTTATTTAAATTTTAATAATAGTGTATTGGTACTTATATATTGTTTCATACATATAGGTGGAAGGAATATTGTTTTGAACACAATTATCTTTTGGATAATTGAGGTAGAAACTGATCAATATCACTTCTTGAGATAATGCGATGGTAGTGAAATCTTGTCATAGCAAAACCGTATTTAAAATTTATTTGATGGGTAAAAATACTTATTAACATGGCAAATTATCGATTAAGTGCCATGTTAATTTGCAGTTTTGAAGGTAAATAAACACCACATGGACTGTAATAGAACAACTGTAATCCTTGGGTTACAAATGTTGGGGTACATTTCAAAACCCTTAGAAATACAAACAGATGAAAACAAGTAACAGGCTTATAGGTTTCCAGGGACTTATAGTGTGTTTTCTAAGAATCCTGCAGTAGTTCTGGTGGTGAGAGGATTTAAACGAAAATAGGTTGTTGTTTTTCAAACAACAATTTGAAGTCAGAACTAAACATTATTATGGTTATGTATAACGCTCTATAACCATGGCTGACTTTATTTTTAATGGTCAGGTCGATGATTTCAATAGCTTAAGACATTTATGACAATAAACAGAACAACAATGAATAAATACTTATAGTGCACATACTTGCTCTCCTTCAATGAGGCAACTTGTAATAAGTTAAAAAAGAAAACATAATTAAACTTTATTAAATATTCTAAAAAAATTATCAATAAATTTTTTTTTTTTTTAAATCTTCTTTAAATTCGTCAAATCAATGATTTCATTAGGTTACTACCATGTCAATACCAGGAGGATCTTTTTTAACAGGAGACAATGATAAATCCATTTATCCATAAATCCATTAAATAATATTTGTATTTGGGAGGGAGAGAGGAGGATGAAGAAGAGGCGAAGATTTAACCAACTGCTACGATTATTATTGTCCATAAAAATGAATAAATCAAAGAAAATCCCACATAAAAATTCTTTAAAAAATGACGACAACAATGTCATAACAAATTTGATTAACTTTATTTGGCAGATGTGGGAATTGGTTCAGCTAATCAGAAGAATTAAAATATTAATTTTTAAGATCTCAACCGTAATTCTTTTACAGCCAGGGCAGGGCGATGGAGAGAGGACAGTATAATAATAATAATTTTTCAGGTGCTTGTCTAACAATAAATTTAACACTAAAATCCAGCCAAAGCCTCATATAAAGTATACAACAAAAATATTACATAATTTTATATAATAAATGTAATATTGCCTTTACCTAATTTAATGTAAATTTAGGAATAAAAAAATAAAACCTTGTAGATCACTCTCTTTGATCAGCCCTGATTACAGATTACAACCTATTTTACTTTTCTTGTTAATCCAATTATTCATTGTTATGAATACAATGAAAAGACCCTTACACAATATGAACATTTATAAAGAAATTATGGAAATTTGACCTGTATCAGTTTAAACATAGATTTTTAATCATGATTTTTGTGAAACACTCAAGCCACTGATACCATGTATCATGGAACAATGATTTTGTACTATATCATATTATTAGCATTTAAGCCTTTATCATAGGATGTTTCTAGTCTTCCCATAATTTGTATTGCTAGAAAAAGTAAATGAGCAAAAACTATAGGAAAAATTGAAAACAAATTTTATTTTTACTGGGAAATTTATTAATATCAACTAGAAATTGAATTCTGACATTGATATTTATTTAAAAAAGCATTTATTGCATATAATGATTAAATTTGTTACATATAAATGATTAAATTTATTACATATAAATGATATAATTTAATTATTAAAAACGAATGCCTCTGGCAAGAATAGAGGCTTGTATTGCCCTCCTTAAGAAAATATAATATTTGATCAGAGAATGCTATGTAAGTAACTTGCTTAGAAGTTTATTTAGCTATCTTCAATATAAATTAAAAGTTATTAAAATATTTTTTTATTATGACAGTCATTAGATTTTTTTAAAATTTTATTGTAAATAAATAATGTTAATTATATTATTTAATGAAAAAAATCTAACAATTATGTAAACTGGAAGTTTAAAAAACGCTATATATCACATGTCTTAACTTACTCCATCCTTGTCGGCCATTAGTAATTCACTATTTTCACCCATTTTTCAGTCTAACAAATTCAATTCATGCAGAGTTTAGTTCTATTTTGATACATTTTTAAGTTTATAAATTTACCAGGGTACTTGATTCATTCACACTTTCTGATTGTAAAATTCCTGCAAAAATTACTGCACAGATTTGTGAGTTGATTTGAATTATTACTTACATAAAAAATACAGTATGCGATTTGTGGACACTGCACTTTTTTATGAATACTAAAATTTTCCTATAATTCTAACACATAAATCATTTGTTAAGACTAAATATATTTTTTGTTACTTGAAGTCATTTCAAGAAAGTAAAATTTAAAAAATGGTTTAGTTTTTCCTAATTTTAATATTTTTAAAATAAAAAATAAGTTTCCCTGATTGTAGTGAACTTAAAATTTTCAAAATGATCATTTTATAAGATACTCTATTCTTAGTAAGCAGAGTAGAGTGGTCAGTAAAGTCAGTCATCTATTGTACCATCCAGAACTTGTGGAAAAATTGTTAACTGCTTTCATCAGAGCATTAAGCTTTAATAATAAATAATGAGTGATCTTTGATGTTACTACAAAAATATATTGTTGCTAACATAGCATAAAAAACTACACTCAGAACAACAAGAAAAATATTCTGGAGCATATAGTGAAGCTACTGAGCAGTACTCTCATTGCTAAAAAACAAAAGGTTTTCTAACAAGATTGGTGATTGGAGAACATTCTCTAAGTTCATTAAATCTTCAGACTGACCCTTTGAAAGTATATGAATACACATCTGGATTTCACTACTTTTGTTGCATTTAGAGTTAATAGCTTGCCTTAAGACACAGATCAGTTAAAAGATACTGGTGAATAAAGAATTATTCTGTTGAAAGCAGTTGATAATTTTTCACCCCAATAAATGACTGGCCTTGTACACTTCTTCGTACTGGTCAGACAGTCCACAACTTAATTTTCATAATCATTTAAATGTAAGACATAAATAAATAAAATTCAAGTTCTGTCATATAAGACAATTTTAAACTTTCATGTGGGTTATAAATCTGGGTTATAATTAGCTGGTAGAACAGGATTCCGACATTCTATGTGATATTTCATAAAATGAGACGCCCATGTGATAGTACTTGTTGGAGGATATTGGGATAAGAAATGAAATCCCTATCGTATATGTTCATACATACAAATTGCAATGATAAATGTTTAATAAAAATGTGGTTGATAGTATCAGTGATTTTATATAAGTTTTCATTGGTTAGGTGGAATTAATGAATTGCATTAGTATTTTTGGAATTATATTTGGTTAATTTTATAATATTAAAATTCATGAGCAATTAATATAGATAAAGTTTTTTGTTTTTAATCATGATATATAAACAATTCAAATTTATTTTTGCAAGAGTACATATTTAATTTATTAAAATATTTTTTCATCCATTTTATTTCATTTAAGAATTATTAATCTTTTCCTTTGTCTCTTTCCCACTTATATATCAATCTTTCGCACTTTTTGACTAACATCATGACCACCCTTTATCTTTTTTTTTTTAGTTTATTAAAATATTGGTCAATATCATCAGTTAGATTAACTGTTAAACATTTTTATGTGGATATGTATTGCAGATTGTAAGGTAGACAAAGTGGCAGCTGAGTCATGGCATAGGAACAGTGCAATCCAGTTACAGAGTTTATTGGCCATGATGCATAGATCTGTGCATTCTCAAATAGAATGTTAAAGAAACAAGCCATGAGAAGAGATAAAACATAAAAAAAGTAAATTACTATTTAAAGCTGAAATTTTTAAATTTGTTTTCCTTACTATTATTTATTTTGTTTCACCTCTACCACTAAAAGTCATTGGTTATTTGATCTCCATTTTATATGCTGTGATATAATTCTACTTGTCTTAAATATTTAAATTGTTTTTTTCATATTCTAAGACTATGTAGTTCACTACTTTAGTAACTTGGCAATTGGTGCATATTGGGGCTTCTAATTAACGTAGGGAGTACCCATAATGTCTGATTCAAAGGCCTAAGGAGTATGTCTTCTTTCCATCTTGATTTTCGGTTCGAAGCTTTAGCTAATACATTTTTTCTTAATTGCTCTAAGTTTTGCCCAACTCATATCCTAATTTATTATTCCATTATTCTTTAAGGAATGACGAGAGTTGATATGTCCAGTCTTCTCTGGGGATGGCCTCAATTATTGTTATATCAATTATTGGGGATAGTCTTAATTATTGGCATGTGAAACATTTTATTGCCGAGCTCAGTTGGCAGCAGCATCGGTACTTTCATTATCTCAAGTACTACAATATGATAATGGTATATTCATACCCATATCAGGCCTACGTTTATTTGTATAACTAAATTTATTTCTATAACTAGTGCTCAGTATTTTAGGATTTCTCGTTTTTTTTCTGGAGAAGGGAAAACAGAATTTCCAACAGCTCTATGCCAATCTTGAGTAGTAGGTCTAAAATATAAAATCTTATAGGATCTTTTTTTGCAACTTTACACTAAAATAGATCTATTTTGTACGATAATAGATCTTTTTTAAAATGTACTAAAATGACTACATTCGGTCTCTCGCCTATTACAAAATAAAGTAGTAATAAAATAATCATAATAAGTAGGCTGCAATAGTAATAAAAGTTTCCATCAATCTTATCCAAGTTATCCAAAAGGCTGCATTAATCTTCAAGTAATTCTGTTTCTATTATTATATATACTTTTTTATGGAATTAACCAAACAAATCAATTTATTTCCTCTCCATTGTTCTTTATAAGCATACATAAACAAACTACCGAGTCTTGATGAAGAGACTTCATCATGCAGTGGCAGAGAGTAATATTTCTCACTCAGTCTCATCAAATCTTTATATTTCTAAGTAATGCATCACTGAGGATCACAGATTGTATTGGTTTGGTATTGGTATCTTGAAAGTTTTCTCGATTCTCAGAAAACAAAATTGATGATAATAATTTGAATTCTAACATTTCAACCAATATAATATAAGTAAAAGATATTATCTTTTCTAAATACTCATAGTAATTAATAACATTCATTTGTTACAGAACCAGGAATAATTTGATTGTTTGTATGATAAAAGCTACCAACGTAATTGGGGATAAATCCTAATTTAATGCTTCATATCTTTAATACTTGTAAAAAATCAATGTTTATCAAGAACTTCATGATTATAAACCAGAAAAAGGTGTGACAAGTTATAAAAATATTTAAATTCCATTCTTTTAAAATATTCTATCTTAGAAAAATTCAGAAATTTTCTAATGATATTAATTTTAAGATTATCTTGAAACACACTATTTTCTTTATTAATTTTTTTTTCAGAATGACTAATTTCAATTTCAACATTTTTGATTATTAATTTTAGTGGGAAGATGGCCTCGGGATCTTCTAATATAGAACTTTAATTTGAGTTCTACCAATGGGTAGTTTCTCTTCATATTTTACATGTCATGTTACCAATGTCACATTTACCTGTTGTATTTTTAATGTAATACAGTTGTAAATTTCAATAAAATTATAAAATAAAAAAAAAATAAAAATTTTAGTGATATTTCTAGTGGGAAAATGTTTACCTTTATTTATGATTATATAATTCAACACTGCAAGAAACTATTTGATTAATGAGGTATCAAACGAAATAGTATTACATGGAGCAGTGACAAATCATAGTAACATATCCCTGAAATTTCAGGAAAATGCAATGAATGAAAAGAAACTTTATTTGTGAATAACTTAAAACCTGTACATTTTTTTCTTGAGTAGACCCCATGATTATTTGAAAGTTTACTAAATTCCCTACTAAACAAACAAAAAACAACTTCATAAAGGGACCATTATAAGACAAGATAGATACAGCGTATCCTAATGTATTCATGTTTTGTCCTGTTATTATGATTGAACTACAGTGATTTAACCAAGGAAAATAAAATCTTTCCTCTATCACATAATACATTGCATTAACTTATTTCTATATTATATTATCAATTGTTCACTTGCTAACTAGTTACCAAAAAAGTGTTTATCACAAAATGTTAAGAAACTTTAAAGGCTTCAAACACTTGTAGTAATAATGATCTGTAAATCATTTCTAACTATCATATGTGGTGCATAAATAATAATAATAATTAAAACTTAAGGATAAAATAGAATAACTACAGTCTATCAAAAAATATTTATTCCTGATAAAATTGCACATGAGGTTGACAACATATTGGCTAAAGAAAATAACCTATGTTTCCTTGTTGATATCACTTATGTTAAACAGGAAATAACTAATCAGAAATACATGCATGATTTTTATAATCATTTTTGTGTGTTAGGAGGCCCCTATTTCTGATTTTCCAAATAATAGCAAAATAATCTTAAGCATAATAACAGTTTTACTTAATAATTTTGATTATATTTTTTAATCAACTAAATTCTATAATTTACCATCAAATTAATTAGGGAATTAGGTACATTATTAGAGAGTGAGGAAGCTTGCTGAGTGAAGTACTGTCCTTTGGGCACTAGGTTCAAATCTGACAGTGACAGGTAATAATTTATTAGGGGGCAGGGTGGCCGAGCGGACTAACGCATGTGCACACACTGCACGTTGCCCCGCAACTTGGTAACCAAAGTTAGATATGAAAAATTAATTACGAGTTCAAATCCCGATGTCCGGTGGAACTTTTAACTCGGCATAATTTCCCAGCCCTCTCTCCCGGGCCGGGAAAAAAGCTTGTGAAGCCTATAAGGCAAGGAAGGTTAGAACAAAAAAAAAAGTAATATTTTATTCTATTACAACAGCTCGTTGGATCGACCTTGGGGGTCAGGACCCTCCAGCGGTACACCCAGTTCCTGTGAAATGATTATTCTTGATTAAGTACAGAATTATAGGGATACATGGATTGTAGTGGTACAGGTTTTTTAAATTTAACTTTATTATTATTATTTTTCAGAATTTCACATTTCTTCAGCTCTACTGAGAATATTCACCTACCCGGAATCAGAGTGATGGGTTAGGCTCTTTTTATCAAATATTTAAAAATTCCTGACTGGCTGTCCTAGTAACCCAGCTTTCTGACCTTCTATGATTTAATCAAGCAGTCCCAATACTTTGCAACTTTTTATCATTTCCTCTTTTGTTCGCCCGTTGCTCGAAATGATGAAAGGCAAGGCCTTTCCTAGTTTTAGGCTATCTAGTTGTTTCAGTTCCACACAGAACTTTTGATATATTCTAATTTTCTCTCCAATCACTTTTTTGATATTTTCATCGTTAGGAACTCCTATCTCAATTATTGCAGCTGTCTTTTCCTTTTTCTGTATAACCAGAATAGCTGGTTTATTATTGGTACTATGTGATGTGTAATTATAGGCTGATACCAATAGACTAATCAGAGAGAATAAGAATAAGATGAGAGAGAATAAGAGTGAATAAGAAAGATAATAAGGCTCTGTAAATTTGTACATGACATGCTTTCAAACTCATTTACAAATATTTCTCAGGATTTATCCTTAAACTTCAAGAGCTCATTTACACCTAAAAATGTATAACAGTCAGATTCTTTCAGCTGCCTTTTCATATTCTTGTGGAATAATTCAATATTTTCAGTTTCTTTCAGTTCAACTTTGTGTATATTCATAACTTCGCATTTTTCCAATATAAAGGTCATATTTATGTTGAAACCTACCACTAACTCCAATAAATTCTTCAGTCTTCCTCATTTTGTGTATATAACTTAATATCATCTTGCATATTAGTAAAGCTGAACAATTCTTTGTTAGTTAATATGTAGTCCCAAGAAAAATATTAATTAGTAAAGTATGAAAAATTTGACATAAGTTATATGACAAATGTAGCGCGCATGTCAAGAATTTGAATTTGAATGAAAATATATGTCTAAGAATAAAATCTCGAAACGTCAGAAAGATGAGATGAAATGTAACACTAAATAATCTGATGCTCGTTACACACCACTTTCACTTTCCTTTCTACTTTGAATAGAAATTATTTTCTGACAATGTTTAGCAATCATACAATTTTTTAAGAGCACTATTAAGGGAGCTATGTGTTAAAGTTTACAGCTAACAGATTGGTAACACCATTATAATAATAAAAACTCTATTAATATTAATGGTAGACAGTAAAAACCTCGGTACTCCATTTGTTTTTATACACCACACAACTCCAGTCTCTGAGCAATATATATATTGCCTAGAGATTCGAAAGTATATCTCTATATTGAACCTATAAATGATTATGGATTGTACCCGTATTAATTATTAAACTGTTATTTTCCATTCTAAAGTTTACTACAAAGAAATTATGAGATGCCATAGACAGGTCAAAAGTTTTTACACTGATTTTAAGCAGATATTGTGTGGATTTTACTAAGAGGAAATTCATCATACTATTCACGAATTTAATTTTTAAAAGGTTACATTACGATTTTTCGGAATAAACGAATGTTGATACCTAATTATTAAAATAAAATATCAGTTCTAGAGTTATTAAACTACAGTAAATGTATTTAAGGATATAAAAATATACTTTATAGATCCATGAAATATTTTTCTATTTCATTTCTTTCACAGAAGTACTATGATAATAGTTTTTAAACAACGCCATTGCCTTGATTAGGTGGATTTAAAATATTTTTTTCAAACTTAAAAAGTTTACATTTAGTAAGTAAATTTCATTTAATTTACATAAAAACATGTGATTTCCGTTAAATAATATTAGTTTTCTCAAATTATTATTTATAATTTTTTGTCACTCTCCATTACTTTCTATATTAAATATAGTTTTTTCTAAAATTCTCCTTTTTCCACCGATATATATTATATGCATATCTTCTGACTAGTATTTCCCGAGATCCATTTTCGACCTGGATAAGTATTTTTATTTTTTTCTCCTTTATTCAATTACCAAATTCTTTTAAAAGTTATATTTAGCATTTTTGTGTTACTGTTAATAATGAGAGATGGTTAATAATTTAAAATAAACCAAATTAAAGATATTTTAGAGGAAGATATGTTGAATATTTAAGCCCTGTAAAGTGACGATAAAGTGGGGATAAAAATTCAATGATATTCAAGACCACTTAATTATGCAATGATACACTGAGTTTAATCAAAATTATTTGAGCCGTTTTAGAGAATATTGTAAAAACATGTATAACCGTTGATATAAAGTGCCACTTCTGGTTAGTCGATTTTAATGAAAAAGTGGCTGTCACATCTAAGGCATATACCTATCTTAAATATGTGATATCAGTTTTGTACAATTTTTCATTTTTGAGCTAGACTTACCACATACATACACACAGATGATTGTGTGGAAATTGGTTATTTTGACTCAGAGGACCTAAAAACGTATATTTCCATTGAAAACTCATATTAAAAAATATTCACGATCGCAATACTTTCCCTTACTTTATATTACGTATATAGGTAAGTGAAAGTAAAAAATTATAATGGAAGTTTTTCTTTGTCAACATTTTAATAATATTAATATCATCCATGGGGAGCGTCTGAGTAACTTGCACTCCATCTTTTAGATAATATTTCTTCTCCAAGTCAGCTAATAGATTACTTAAAGGGTTCGATGCTATGCAAATCCAGGGATCAATAAATACCCCCCTTTTTTTTTTTTTAATACTTATTATTATTCATATCAAAATATGAGTTAATAGAGAAAAATGTTTAGTAGGGACTATTGCAGTTTTTTTATTGGGTTGGAACATATGTAGGGTAAGCATAACAGTGATGGATATAGTTTAGGAAATCTTATCTTATCTTATTTATCTTTTTTGGCTTATGCCGCCATAGTTATTACTGTTATAAACTTCTCTGTTGGACATTTAGAATATCAAGGATCTCCTTTTTTCTACTTAACACTTTAAGATTGAAAAATTTTCAATCTTACAGGTGTAATCTCCATTAGAAAAAAAAAACAGCATTTTGCACTAGCAGAAACCCCAAAATTCAATTGTTCTAGTGATAGACAGAGGGTCGATATCAGATATTGACAAACCTCAGAAAAATTCTAAAATCCTTATTAAACTATAAAAAACTACAATTACAGTTATTTTAATTAATTAATTTATTTATAACTGGTCATGGAGTAAACAAATAAAATATTATAATGGATAAATATATGTTCAACAGTAAAAATATTTACTTTTGAGAAATTGGTAATGTCAGTTAGTTCCAAAAACTAGTGGCTTAGGCAATTTATATAATATATTTTTGATGTTTATTGCTATGTATTCTAAAGACCACCGGTGGAACTCATTTAATTATTTTAAAGGTCTAAATAAATAAATATCATAAGTGCTCACATCTGGCAGTACCTGAGCTAGGGCAACGACCCACGAGCCCAACCTTTTGTAAGTGATAATAAAAACCCTTAAGAACCACCGACCAAGACCAACAACAGCCTCACGCCTGAGTGTTTAAACAGGATCCAGAAAGACCTTTCACACCTTCCAGAAATACGTAAACTATACCTGGTTAGTGGAATACCTTGGCCTGGGGAGAGGGTGTGGTCATCCCTTAGGCTAGGAATATTCAGCTAATCAGGAAAAAGTACAAAAAGAGAGGAGGGTGACTGGAAGCTAGGATGGTTAGAATTTTGAGGAAGACACTTGATCAGGAGAGGCGGAGAGAGCAAGATATGGACTGATAGCTGGGACTCAGGCTAGAGGACTTCAAGCAGAGGGGTCGAAGGAGGAAGTCAAGTGAGGACAGCTGGATGAGGAGAGGCTGATGGAAGAAGATAGAGGCTGAAGGAGGCAGCTATTTAGATGAGACACCGGCAACTCCCCCTCACCATGAAGAACCAGCTAGGTAATAACCCTCATTTAGTAATAAAGATGGAAACTCGTGTTGGCAACCAATAATCAGGCATAATTTTGTATATAGCATTCTCCTCTTGTATGATTCTCTAATATCATTGTATATATGTTTTGGTTATTTAAATTTGTAAATATATATACCTTGGACTCTACTTAGACAAAAGGCTTACTTGGAACATACATACGAAATTAAAAAGACAAGAACTTACTAGACGATATAGCCAACTTTCACATCTTCTGGACTACAGATCTTCACTTAACTTACGAAACAAGCGACTTATCTACAACACCTTACTGAGACCAATATGGACATATGGAGCAGAACTTTGGGGTTCAGCAAAACAAACACACATAAACAAAATACAAACAGCACAATAAAAAATTATACAAAAAATTGTTAACGCACCTTGGTACATTTCAAACACTACTATACATAACGACTTAAACACCCCAACAGTAAAATCCTACATCCACGACAAATACACCACATTTCATTCTTCAACCCAAAGTCACTCCAATCCTCTGGTTCTTTCTATCTCCTGCTCCCTGTTACCTGAGCAACGAAGATTAAGAAGAAAATGGCCAAGAGACCTACTACATCAATAAAAAAAATCAAGCAATTACACCAAGACAATAAAAATACAACAAATTTGCTAGATGCGCAGTTGCGCAGGTGCAAATTGCATAAAATAAAATAAAATAAAAATTTGATGAACCTTAATGTCTGTATTGCCCAATTTTTTTATGACCCTATAAACAACTTTTGATTCTGTAAACAGCCTCTTGAGATTTTCGCAACTACAATTTCTTGTGTCTAAAATATAATGAATTTTAATATACAAATTTCCTTTTTTAACATGTACTGTTCATTTAATAATTTAGAAAACTTTAAAATTCATTACTATTACTCACTCATTCTGACTCAATCAGCTTTACTACCATACTTGACCAACTTCGGCTAGTTTAATGGGAGCAGTCTTCCTCCAAGTTCATACAAAATCTATTGGAAAAAAAAAGGATTAGGTTTCTTAGACATTATTTTGGCATTTGTTTTTTATTCATTCATTCATTACTATAAAATTATAATCCAAGCTAAGATTAGTTGCAAAGAAAGTGTTCTAAAATAATGATAAAATACCAGATAAAATAATGAATCTTAAACTATTAAAGGGATTTGGACGAGTCAATCTCTAAACTTTGTACTTCCAATGACTGCAATCTCCAACCAACTTCTCTTGAACAATACTTATAAAATCTGTACTCCGGAGGTAAACAACACCATGCCCATTTTTGTATTTTTCAAAGGGAGCCAATGTTTCATAAATTTGATCAATTAAAATTTGTTTTTTTTGTTACAAAATCTGTACTCTGGAGGTAAAGAACACCATGTCACATTGTTTTATTTATTTGGAGAGCCAATTATCCATTTCTTTGAGCTCTTAAATGTTGTTTTTTCGTTATTAAATTATTTAATGAAAAAATGGACAAGATATCCTTTAAGTGAATCAATCATCGGATTTTACCAATAAGACCTGAAGTAAGATAAACTAAATAAAAATAAGTGCACAATCAGTGCAGGCCAATCTTGAGGGACGCTTGTAACTTGTATAAAATATAAAAAAAGTTACAAAATGTATTAAAGTATTTAATTTTAGCAACTATATTAGATAATTGTTGACTCTAATAAAATTGAAATATTATAAATATAAGAAATAAATATAAATATAAGAAATAAATTTAATTTTTTTAGGGTGGACATGACGTTATTTCCCGGGGGCACAGAAGGTCCAAGGCATTGTGAACAATGTTCTGATTTCACGGTAGACAAATTTATTAAATTACTTAAATCTTATTTAATGACTTTTAGCAATAGACTTACAAAATAAATTATAATCATAAAATCAATCCTTTAATTTTACTCTACTGTCTTTCATAGAATGAAATTAGTCAACAAACACTTGGTCTATACAACAAAATAAAAAACTTCATTCAAAACATTTTATATACACTGTAATTGTTAATTATTTTGTTATATAATTATTTCCCTTTTGTGAATGTATTTATGTAAATTCAGGTTATCCAAGTAATAGCCTACTTTATGTTTTCATTGTAATTCTTTTTTTTTTAAATCTTATTTTTTCAAAAGTATTTTAATGCATTTATTTTAAAATTTATACTTTAGAAACATAGAGCAAACTATTACTTGGATAACCTGAATTTACAATTTTAGATATTCTAAATATAAAATAAATGTAAGTTATACATTTTAATATTTCATTCAATAATTTAATTTATTCAATTGATTAATATTAATTATACAATTTTATTTTTTAATTATTTCAGGAATGCAATTAGGTCTTTTTATTAAAAGGTAAGACATTTTCTTTCCTTTTTATCTCAATCATCTATAATGTTAGCAATTTCTCATCTATTCTACTATTCCTTTAACCTGTACCACTACAGCCCATGAAGAGACTTGGATTCAGTACTATTTAGGGAAAGCACTATTTCTAGGTCAACAGTTGTGCAAGGAGGTGATTTGACCGAGATCACGCTCAACCGCCAGATTTTCACTCTTAATTAATTATTTAATTAAGGCTATCCACTTTATAGAGGCTGGGTATGCCACAGGAGGATCTCCTGACCCAGGGTCGCTCCACGGTCAATGAAACAGATAAATAAATTTCTGAATTTCTAAATAACTATTCCTTTAACACTCATCTATAATGTTGTAATAAAATGTTGAGGTTGTTTAATCATTCAGATTATTCTGAATGTTATTTTGATTTGGTGTTTTAGATTAGACAATAAAAACTTTTGGGTAGAATATTTAGCAATAATATTATTTGGACAAATGTATTTATTTCCTTTATTCAGTATCTCTTGGATTGATGAAACCTATATTTGATTCCATTAAAACTTTTACAAAAAGAATAAGGGAAGATTAATAAAAAACCTGAACAGTAAAAAACAGTAAAGTAGTAAATTCCACTTCACAGTTCTAAAGAATTCATGTATTTACTGGTATATAAATAATAATGTATTCATTGGTAGTAATAGCTGGTAATGCATCATCAAAATAGAATATTAAAATAATTTAAGATGTGGTTCATCAGAGAACCTTTAAAATAGGATCTCAAAATATTAAATTGACTTGAAGTGGAGACATAATTGCAGAATATGATAAGAAGATTCTGAAAATGTTCCAGGGTACTAATGAAGTTTTGAATGCTTAAGTATTATTGTAGGTTAGCCTCATGTTTATCTTGAAAAAATGCCAAGAGGAAATCAAACATATAAACTTTTAGACATAATATTATGACAAGACTAACAGCTCTTAGATGTTAATGATGTCACACAGAAGAATTGAATGCATCCATTGGTTAGTGAATGAATCATACAAAATTAAAAACCTTCCTATTGTTTACATTTCACAAAATATATCTTTATTTTTATTGTGTTTTAAAAACTTATAATTGACTGATTGAATCCTTCAATATTTGCACCTAATTTAATCTTCTGAATGGTACCAACTCATTAATGCCACACAACTTAAAAACATTAATAAGTTGATTGAAACTTTAACCCTATCAGTTTACATGTTTTCACACTTTCGGCATTATTAATTAATGTATATAAACCACAATTTATTTTCGATGCGTGAATATTTTTAAATTAAAGATAATAATATACGTAAAACCAATATTAATTTTAAAGCTAGTTCTAATAAAACCAAGTATGTTTGAATAAGTAATAATTATAATTATAATTACGAAATACAATACTGTCAAATCTGTTTTCATAGCTGATTTTGTGTTAGGTTGTTATTTGAAATCTTTCCTGAGGTTATACAAAATATTATCTAAATGGCCGTTGCGTTTTAGCGGCTCATTTCACGTTATTAGTTATCATTATTGGATTAAACGTTAATTATGTGTTTGCAATTAATGAATTGAATTAATTTCATGGTTCAGAAACTCATGATTGAGGTGTTCGTTTGTTTGTTTCTTTAGACTTTAAGGCGTAAAACCCTAGGGTCATCGACGACTGTAATTAGGTTTATTTGCAGATCTGTCTGTATCTGGGCACTTAGGATGTTTATAAATTATTCAACGGCAGATTAAATAATTTATTCGAAACTGCATCAGTTAAGTAGAACAAATTACAAAAAGGTTAATTGGTAATTGTTATAGCTATAATTAAAATTTATTTCTCCATGAAATCTAACTTACCTATTTAGTGTTCAATTTTATTTTGTGATTAGCTGTTAATATTATTTTATATTGTTAGTAAAGGATTATCATCCAGTAAGAGAAAGTTAAAGATTTAAAATAAAATATCTATTAAACCTAATAAATTTTTATTATATTTGAAAATAAAATTATAGTAATTATTTTCGATTTTTCTATTACAGAATATATGTATTTAAGGATGTTAAGTAGCTGTGAATTCATGTTGAATAAATGGCATATATATTTATTTATTTATTACCAATTGTTTAAATAAAAATCTATCGTCTCTAGTTAACAATAATATCTTTTTGTTTTTATTTATAATGTTTGATTTGATGGATTTTTTTTTAACACTTCGATTCATTCAAGTTTCTTCCGGTCTCAAGCTCTGAAAGGCCTCACGCGTGTAAATGGCTTTTCATGCTTTAAGGATCCGTGTAACTGGATAAGCAGGTATCTTTCAGGAGAAATTATGTAGTTATTTAAATGATATGAAATTATTTAGAATATACTTTTATAAAACAATATCCAAAACGTTTATGGAGGGAACTATATGCACTGGAGAGGTGGGGAATGAAAGGTAGGCAAAGGTCACTCACAGTAACTCCAGGATCCACGCACATTCAACAGCTCCAGGTAACAACACAATCATAACTTATTGTTTGTCTGTTTTAATGAAAATATTTGCTTTCTTCTTATTTATTTTTAATTGTGAAATTATTTATTTTTCAAATAATGTTTCATTTAGTTATCTATTTCTTTTTGTTTATCTCTAAAATAAAATGCTTAGCCAGAATACATGTTTTTTTCTTTCTTTAAAGCAGTTGATGATAAGTGATCACATTAGATTCAAAACGGCACTGATTGTGTGATAAGCAGTCATGTGCTGCCATCTTTGGAACATAGATGCCGGTATGATGTAAATAATCAACAAATTCCGAAACTTAGCTTTGTCCACATCGATGGGTCGTTTCTCTTGATTGATTGAGTCTAGAGATAAACTCAATGCCGCCGATGACCTCACCGCTGAGTTTAAAAATTAACCCATTTAGATTGGTTGTATTTTTAAAATATTAAAAAATAATTTAAATTATTAACTCGTTTTTAAATGCTTCCAGTCATAAATTGTCCACCATTTAAAAGGTAAATTATCACTCACAAATAATCATTCAGTGAATTATTAATTATAATCCTATATTGCAGTAATTTATTTTTTTATTCATTATTCATCGTGCCTAATGAATCAATGATAATTAATTAATTAATAAAAAATATAATATTTACATTTATAATAGTTTGTTTCTATGTTTGCATGCTTAAATCAATTTTAGAATAGAACAGAATAGAAAATAATTTTATTCTGTCCCTCAGAATAACAAAAAAGTACAAAATTAAAATGTTATATCTGGCAAAATAAAAACAAACATAAAAAGTAAAGATAAAGATAAATCAGTAAAGAAAATATTAGTTATACGCTCTATATACAAAATAAAAAAATAGAAAATCTATATACAAACTCTTGAAAACTTGCCAAGACACTTAAAACTATGTACAATGGTATAATATAAATATACACTTTCAGAAAAAATAAAAAATACATTACATTCTTCTTAGCAGTGTTTCTGTTGAAAAAAAAAAGAAAGTCGAATCTGATTATAAGTACAATTGTTCTTCAGTTAATAATATAATTATTTTTTCTCATATTCAATTAAAACATTCTACTAATGGAAGTGAAAGTGAAAGTGGCAGCGGAAAAAAATCTCCATACAAGTTAGCATTGTAGAATTATATACTATTTGTTTTTAATCACAATAACAAATTGTTAAACTGCATTAAGTTTGTACAGTACGCTTAAATGTTTTTATTTTACGAAAAAATTGTTAACTTCACTTAAAATCTATTTGAAATTGTTGATAAAATGATTTTCAATAATGTTATATTTAATTGTTATTATTAAATTATATTACAAATATTTGACTGTAATGTTTTATATAAACCATTGTCTATTTTTCCTCAGGAAAGCAATAAATTTATGTTTTGTGTTTTTTTTTCTACGTTACTTAATTAAAATTTATTAAACAAGTTGTCGTAACAGTGGGGTAACTATAGTTCTGTTGTAACAAAAAAAAAAAAAAAAAATCGCAAGTGATCCATAATTTTACGAAAAATAAAACAGCGGAGTTTATTCACTTGTAAGTCCCGTTTGATTCTCTTTAATAGCAATGCAACTCTACTTGCCTTTGAAGTAAATTTTATTTTGTTTTCTATGAATCAATTATTAGTTACCTAAATTAACATTTTTTTATTTATCGTTTCCTATTCAATAAAAACGTGACTTATTAAAAAAGCAAAACAAACACACAACTTATTATTTCTTGTTTATTTTTTGCGGAAAATTAGACCTTAGTTTATCTAAAATTTTTTAAAATTCTTCCGGTCTGCTATCCCTTTTTAAATATTTCCCTTAAATTACGGAACAGGCTGTGTGTATGCATATGTGTATATATATCAAGAAACTTATTTATTTATGCATAGTGAATGGAAACTACAGTAATAAATCAATTATTTATATCATAATGAATATCCTTATTACTGTGTCAAAAATTAGATCTTCCGTTTCTTTCAAAAAGTAATCGAGAGGCATTCGTAACCTTAAATCACTAAGAACTATGACGAAGTTGCTCTTTTTAGAAATAGAAAATTGTATACTTATCGTAATTATATTTGATAGAGTAGTGTGAGTGTGTTTTTTTTAGTGCAGGCTGTGTATTTTTAACGATAAATGAGGTCGAAATTCACTAAAAGTTTAGCTTCAAAAATATGCTTAGTTCACTTTTTCATCTCCAAGCTTTGTTTACGGTTTTTTTTTATAATCATCATTAATAAGTATATTTATAGCTATTATAAAATTGATTTATGTTAAATTATACGGGTAATATTTCTATTTTTATTCAACCACTAAGAAGGATAACTTGACGTCCGCGTTTTCTGTGTAAATGCTATTCTATGCTGTTATACCTTCAAGGACTGATTTCGTCATCAAACTAACGAGGATCACTGTTTCATAACTGACCCATTTTATTTTGAATCTTAAAAATGATAAATATTAAAAAAAAAATTAAGTTCATAATTGAAAATAGTAAATATATGTCACCATTTTCACATAATCTCATATTGATTTTCTTCGCAATAAATCTCATTAATTTGTATTTATAACAGTCAATTAAAATGCAAAATATAGAAAATACATATCCAAAAAATAGAAAATTCATAAAGCCACAAGAACTAGAAATTTCTGAGCTAGAAGTAGAGTTACTTTTGCTGAGTGTTGACTAAGGCCCATTATCAGACCTTGAAATAATTTCAAACTTTTTGGTCTGTTAGAGAAAGTTGGCTCTTATGAATATTGTGACCTATCATAATATCAACTCCTCCAAAATATGGTTAAAATTTCAAATTAGGTATTTCTTTTCTTAATATCCTATGGTGATCTTCTTCTTTGAATGGTCACTATAGATGCCTTCCTTGGAACGGAAAGCAAACTTCTATTTTCAAAAAGTTTCGGTGTTACTGGCACTTTCATTGTCGGTAGTTTTTCAGTTCTTTTGTTAACACTACTTCTTTCCTTGCAGCTTCTCAAGTAAATGTTTAACAGAACTTTTATTTTAAATAAACTGTTATTTAAAGGTTCTGTCGATTTCGCTAAAAAAGTCGATCTAAAAAATAACTTTTCTTCAAAGCTACTCAAACAAACGAAACATTAGAATCCTGTGCTTTTTATAACGTTCTGTAAAATTTTCAACCTCTGATAGACACTATTTCTTATTGTAATTTAGCTAGTAGTTTGTCTAATAGGCTGGTTTACTAAAAAAAAACACCATGAAATATCAGACAATATATGGTTTTTAATAAAGATACTAAAATATAAACGACTGTCTTCGTCGAGAAAAAAAATCAGATTCACTGTTGTTGTTTATTTGTTTGTGCATGATCTAAGTTGTAGTGACTATTATTTATGTGGGAATCGTCATTTATTTTTCAAGGAAATGTTTAAGAACCTTTAGAAACCAGGAACTTACAAAACAGAAATTCTTTTTACATTATAGAGGCTCGAACTCTTAGATCTTCTATCAACATCAAGGTTACCCACGCTGACTATACTTTCCTCTTATAATGCAATAAAGTTTCTTTATTGCGGTTGCTAAATAAAAAATCTTCTTAATATAAATGATTCAATTCTTGAATTCGTAATTTTTATAATATTTTACAGTGAAAATGTGTTGTATTTAAAGGCATAAGGTTTTTGATTAGGTTTTTCTAGTTGGCCCCGATTGAACTGTCAGATCAGATCTGCTTAATTAGTAAGATGGTTAAGTTAATGTTGATTATCTTTAAAAAATGTCTTTGAAAGAAAATTATAGATTTTTTTTAATCAAATCAATATTTTTGAAATAATATTAGTAATAATCTGAACACAATAATTAGTTACATGTAATATTGAGTTACTATTTGATATCGATTGTTGATAATATAAAATAAAATGAAATCATATCGATTGTTATGTTCCTACATCACTGCCTCCCAGGGACACAGCAACGACAACGTTTCTTAAAGACTGAAATATAATGCAAAATTTATAAAAAAATTATCTTCAAGCACCGAGATGAAAACTTCACGGAACAACTACTACGCGTGGTTGGTATTAGTGTTTTACTGGAACTGGAACTTGAACAGGATTCGTTAGTCTCTTCAGGAGGAGAAGTTTGTGTAGAACAATGGTCTGCTTCTGTTTTGCGAATGTCGGGTTCTTCTGGTAATGCCAAGAGATATGCTGGCCTTAGGCGTTCTGATATATTCCTTTCTTCTGCCCTTTAATTGCAGTGTGAAAAATTTGTCTGATCTCGCAATCACTTTGAAGGGGGTCCCTCATAAGCTGCTTCTAAGGATTTCTTCATTCGGTCAATTCTTATAAATACATGAGTGCATTCCGTCAAATCCCTGTGAATGAAGAATGACTTGTTGGTCTTTAGCTTAACTGGAACAGGTTTGAGTTGTCTCATAGTGTCCAAGAAGTTCACCAGGTTACTTGATAGTAGTGTTGCAGACCAATTCTACAATGAAGACACCAGTATCGGGGTTAAATGAGGCTAGTAAACTCAGAGAATCGTTGGTAGGACTTCTGACCATTTTATTGAACCATTTGCTCTATGAGTAGTTTTCAGGGTGCGATGTAGTCTTTAAACTTTCCCATTACATTGGGGATGGTAAGGAGTTGTCCTCTGCAATTTTATTCCATATAAATAACTTAATTTTTTGAGTAAGTAACTATCTATGGGTTTATTTAATATTTTAGGACGAACAATGTTGAATGTTTCTCTTACAAATAAGTTTGTCAAAGTATGTATGCCGAGTGGCAGAATGGAAGTTACCAGAAGGACTGGTGAAATTTGACTGAGGTATTCATCCCGCTAAGACTAAACCAGCTACCAAGAGCAGTTACAATAACAGTTATTTTTGAGCTTTGATCAGTATATGTTATCGCCATTAAACTTTATTAAAACAAATAAATGAAAATGAAAAAAGGAGTTTGTTCTGCGTTTGAAAGCGCGGGTCAAAACATTTTGATCAACAAGCTACAAATTACAATGCTGTTGTTAAATAATTGCTTTTATTATATAAGGCCATGGTTTACATACAAGTAATTACAAATTCATTTTTTTCACTCTAATTTGGATTTCTTTCCTTTCAACTAGGAAACAGTTTCAGATGAACGGTTTCATCAAGATATATCCCATACAAAGAAGAGGTATAACGGTAAATGCAATGTAAAGATGCTTATGTTGACTATAATTTGAAATTGCAACTGGTCAACTTATAAACATTATAAAAGGGGAAAAAAGTACACTTTAACTAGGCATGAAGTTATATTATGTTCAGGATTAAAAACAACCTCCATTTTCTCAAAAATGGTTCCAGATAGACCTCTTTTAGACTTCAGATTCGAACTGAGCACACATGAAGATATAAAAATCAGGAAAATATTTTCAAGGGAGAGAAAAAGAATTTTTTTTTGCAGAACAGTTTTATCTCAGGATCGAAAAATTTACATTTCAACTCTCTAATTTTAAATGCAAATCTTTCGAGAGCTTCTTGATCACGTCGAAGAATAGGAAGTGGTTTCTTCCTTTTTCATAAACTTATTAATATAAATAAGTGTTGAAAGTTGAGGACGTGATGATGGCCCAGTATTGATCCTTTTACTTTTGAATTATAAACGGTGTAGTAATTTTGATTTTCTTAAACGTTAGTTCATTGACCACTTCGTAAAGAAAACATAAAAAATGTTTTCCACCATTTTGAAAAAAGCTGCTGAGAAAAAGAACTTTTTTCACTTCACCGCATCAATTATTCCATTCTATATTAGCAAACAGATCTCGTAACAAACTTTGAAAAACTTTAAAATTTAGCAAATTTTAGACGTGTTAAATTGGTGTGATTTGCTTTCAGCTGATTGACGGGTCTCGCATATCCATTGACAGCAGTGTGATTTTTTTTAAATGGTGGTCGGTCACCTAAATCAATATAAATTTTCTTGAAGTGGAAAGTTGAATAAATCATGAAACGAATTCATAATTATTTACTTAAATTAAAGATAATCTTTTTCCTGATCATTTGACTATGGAATTTATCATCGGTTTGTTGTGAAAAGTCATTAACGTACTGGTGAGCGACGCGGCCTCTATGGACTGCAGTTATCTTGTTATTTAAAGTGTTGCTGTTGTTGTTATTTATATTTCTTATTATTAAATTACTATATTATTATTATATTTATATTTCTAATTAATTAACATTTAAGAAACAGGCAAAAAAGAGGCAACACCAAATATATTTATATTTCTTATTATACGAGAGTCTAATTTCATATGAAGATAGGGAATATCAGTGCCTTATAACAATTATAATCATTTAATAATAAGAAATATAAATAACAACAACAACACTTTAAATAACAAGATAACTGCAGATAGCAGTCCATAGAGGCCGCGTCGCTCATAAGTACCGTCATATTTTAAGTTACATTTCGTAAAATTAAATTACTAACAAGGGAAGATGAAGGATGTGTAGTCGCCGATTTAAATGGATATTTTTTTGGTGATACTAGGTAAAAAAATGTTAGATTCATGTCCGAGTGTTCTTCCAACACGGCCAAGGAGTGGAGAATTCGCATATTTTGATGTAGAAAAATCCTTTTTTTAATTAGAAAATGTTTCAAACCATACAAGATTAAGTTTCATGTAATCAGTAGAAGCATAAATTATGCTTTTTCTTATTACATAAAATATGGTAGAATCGGCAGGTTTTTATTTCTTAAAAATCTGGACTTAGCTTATAACATACGATATTGATTAAAGTTGCAAAGTAAGATTACTTTCCTGTTATATCTAGTGGAAAATTTGTTAACTTTCTCCAATATCTTCAGCGTGGCTTTGTTGTTCAAGACACTTAAACGTCTAAACGGGTCAATAAGTATGTGGCAGTTTTCTCTAGGGGTTGAAAAACAAAGTACTTAACAGCAATTGCTTTTTCAAGACTTAAGTAAAGAAACTTGACTGTGTGAACCGACCTTAAAGAATGATCTTCAATCTCCTGAAGGAAATTGGATTACGATTTCTTAACAAGAGTTAGAGGATTACGAACCGATACTACAGTGTACGACAATTTAGTTTTTTATTTTTACGATTGTGGGATTGTTTAATTCATTTCAAGAGAACAACCACCAGAATTTGAATAGACAGTAAGGCATAATAAATCAAAAGATTGTCTAGTGAATTGAGTTATGGTTTTTATTCGTTTTAAAAATTATTGTATTGAGTGAATGTATTATTTCCTCAGCATAACCAATGTCCATGTTGTTAAAGAAAGTTATATTACTCAATAATAAAACCAAATTATTACTCCCTTATTAATAGTTTGTATATACACTTAAAAAATCACAAATCTTGAATTTGTAGATCTTCATGTCTACTATTCCCCTTTTAAATATTTTCCTCTATTTACGGAATACCAATTGTATTAATTTAATCCACTAAAAGCATATCTTAGGCATGGTAAATCTGGAACCTTCAATACGACTATACAATAAAAGAAATATTTAAAAATATAAATGAATATCTAAAATGGTATTAAGAGAATAAAATGGTTAAACAATGCAAACTGAGTGTTTCGATAAAGTAGAAGAAAAACTATTTTTAATATTTCTCATTGGTAGAAGTGCTAAATTCAAATATAAATTTTAAATTGTTAATACAATAGTCTTTTTAAACAATAATATAATAATACGCATCTGATAGTTTTCAATATAAAGCAATCTTGGAAGGTAAACAAATATTTAGGTTAAAATAATTGCTTGGTAACACTTTCATAGAATTCCATTTAATAATTAAAAATAACATTTACAATATAAAAATAATTGTTTACAATATAGTGGCTGTGAAATGTGATAGACATTGATTAAATGGAATGAGGAATTAGGTTAATACATTGTTCTATGAGATTATAGATTTTAGGCTCTATACAAAAAGTTAATGTTAACTGTATTCTTACTATTATGATATTATCTTAATATACCATTATGATACTATACCATTCTATGTGATTTTCAGTAACTTTAAATAAATTTTTGCTTCGAGTTTATAAAAAAACCAGCTCGTCATGGTCCCGTTTTCTTCCTTAAACATCATTTATTCCTTAAGTTCTATCAAATTAATTTATATTTTTATAATCCGCCTTAAATTAGTTTTGTTTTGACTAATGGAAAATATTAGTTTCGTTAACACTGAATATTAAATATTAAATTTTTCCCACCGATTTTTGTTCCATCCATTTTAGTAGTGAAAACATACCTATTAATTGTATATGCATCTTCAGTTTTAATCATAAATATTCAAATAGGTATTTGCAAATGGGATACTCTTCCGCATTTTTGTATTCGCTGATGAGGATATCAAATCCGCGAATGTTGATGATTACTGTATTTTCGAAAACGGCTTCTTCCGCAGATTTTTTTCAAACGAAAAGTTATAGACAATAAATTATAGTTCAACCAATGGAATTGTTGGGGAAGCTATACTGACCTCTCTTGGTAGACGTGTTAGAAATGTATTTATGATTCAATATTTATTCTATTTTTTATTTCTTAATGACATTTACAACTGTATTACATAAATACATTTAGTAAATTTGGACATAATAGATGTATTTATTTTTTATTTCTTAATGACATTTACCACTGTATTACATAAATACATTTAGTAAATTTGGACATAATAGATATAATGACTTGAATGCACTTGCTGAGTAACTACCCAATGGTAGCACTCTAATGATATGACTACATTAGGAGATCACGGGGCCATCTTCTTTTCAGACGCCTCGGAGGGTTATCAGGAATTGAAGAGGAAGCAAGGTTAGAAACGAGAGGGTTGGGATGATTTTGAAGTTTATTATGGAAGGATAGGTATCTGGATTGGGCTAGATCTGAAACATAAGGAACATTAAGATCTTTATGGATAATTTTATTAGTGATAAAGTAAGGGGCATTAAGGATTTTACGAAGGATTTTGGATTGTCAGGACTGGATGCGAGAGGAATTCGATGGTTTAGTGGAGCCCCATAGCTCAACTCCATAAGTCCAAATAAGTCTTATTATAGTCAAGCATATGAGTCTTTTGTAATTAATGGGAAGTTTAGAGCGTTTGTCTAATAAGTGCTGAAGTAATCGGAAACGTCGAGCGGTTTCTTGTCGTTTCAATCTAGTATGATGATTCCAAGTTAGTCGCTTGTCCAGGTGGAGTCCTAGGTATCGGATTTGCTCAACAGGGATAAGTGGAGTATTGTTAAAGGAAACTGTAGGACAGGCAGTCGTTGGTTTTCGACGAAGGGTAAAGGTAATTTGATGGAATTTATTGGAGTTTATTTTAATTCTCCATTTTTGACACCATTCTTTAAGATTTATGATGTGTGATTAAAGTATTTGGGATGCAATTATTTACTGATTGGATACATGTGTCATCGGCATATGGGGTGATGACAGTGTTGGGATATCAGCTGTATAAATTGTATAGAGGATAGGACCTAGGATACTACCTTGAGGAACACCAGCGGACTGGGAACGATTCAATGTATTATCTTTATTACATTCTTTCCCTATTTGGTTGCTTATCATCATAATTTTGATGATACATTGCGCAGCATATTACCGTACTTTTTAAGGAATATTTCAATACGTTTTGTTGAATATACAACTTGTCCTAATTATAACTCTCATTTCTAGCATTTCTCAAAACCAAATAATTGGTGAAGAGCATTAATATGTTTTTCAAATATTTCTCAATAAAGAGCGTTTATGTTACCTTAAAGATTAGATAAGCATTGAAGTTGTTCCTGCGATTAGGAACTGAATATCTAGCCAAGGAAGAGCAGGGAAGAAGCGTTGCGGAAGAGAGAGCTAGAAAGGCAAACTGAGTCATCAGAAGATTTGTCTCCATGTTCAGGGCGTTCATTCAAATTGTGAAGTTTATTTATCTGTATCTATACTAAATAAAATGCGGTAGTACAGATCCTATTTCGGCTCTCTGGTGCGACGTATTTTGATGAAGGATTATCAGTAAAAGGAATTCAATAGCGAATTAACATATGCTAAATTTAAAACTTAAAACATAGATATAAACACAATAAATAATTGAAAAATGGAAAGTTGAATGGTTTCAAAAGTCGAAGAATCGAGACGGTATCTATGTCCAACAGATTTCGACGTAGTCCATTAAGTTGTATTTCTTATGTTCCATCTTTAGTTGCATGATATTTTTACTGAAAAAAATCTATATAGATTTTTTTTTCAGATGAGAAAGTTCATTTTAATAGAAAAAGATCTATTTTTGTTTTAATTTTCTTTAATTATCCTGCGGGTCTCAAACATGAATACAATTTTCTCCCAGGGCTACATTTAGGACTGGCCTGTGGTCAGATGAAATGAAATCAAGAATTGTACAACCTGTAATCTTGTATGTTTGGCATGTAAGGAAAAGATCAATGGTTGACGTCTTTGCTGAGTTTTCTCTATCTGGATATATCATTGAGAAGGGTGTTTTAGCGATGAGTTCTCCAACTTCATTATACCACATATTGTTCCAAAGTCTGTGACGGACATATAAATGTCCAATTACCCAATGGTAAGTTTGTTAGGAGCATTCAAGGAGTAAACTTTTGAACTATTTTAAAGAGCTGTTTGAACTTCGGTATAAAGCAGTTATCCGAGTAGATTGCTTTAATTGTCCTGCATTGAAACTTTTTTTTTTTTACCCACAACTGTCAGAAGTACTGACAATTAGCGAGTCTGCTGTCGGGAAACTACTGATACTGGCTTGATCGGTATGAGGGAAAGGAATGCTCAGCGGCATTCCTTCTTGACATGACATGACTTAGGTGAGGTATTCATTCCCTCATCTAGTTTCTTTCGGGGTTCCAAAGCGTGTTTTCGGGCATGTTAATCGCGGCCATTTGTTATATCAGTGTGTTAGTATGTCCATGTAAGTTATTGTAAAATTTTTTGTAGTGTGTCCTTATGTGGTCTTTAACTGTTGGCATGTTTAGATCTCTTTGTAAAGTGATGTTTGTGACCATGGAGCTTTAGTTATAGTCTTAAACGTTTTTGACTGATATGTTTATAGTTTCCGTATGTAGGTTGTTTTGGCTGTTTCGAAAATTTGACAAGCATGAGTCCATATAGGCTTTGGTAAATAAATAAAAGTGTTCCATTTGTTTTTTAATTTTAATTTTAAGTTAAGTTTAATTCCATCCTTCAAAATCATCTGAACGATATTGCAGACTGGGCAACAAGGTGGAAAATTAAGATGAATGAAAAAAAAAAGTGTGCATGTGGTATTCACTCTTAACCAAAAACCTTCCCCTGAAATATATTTTAATAACATTCAAATCCCAACATCAGATGTAATTAGGTATTTAGGTTTTTACCTGGACAAAAGACTTACTTGGAAGATTCACATCAGACAAAAACGAATAGAATTAAACAGACGATACGGTCTCTTATCCAGATTACTTGACAGACGTTCAAAATTATCTTTAACTAACAAACTAACTCTTTATAAAGTCTTACTTAAACCTATTTGGACTTACGGCGTAGAACTGTGGGGCTCTGCTAAAACTTCCAACATTAAAAAAGTTCAGTCCTTTCAGTCAAAAGTGTTGCGAAGGATAGTTGACGCACCGTTTTATGTCGCAAATGACACACTACATAAAGACTTAAACGTACCTACAATTTTAAATACTGCAAAAGAGAACTACAATAACTTTCACCAATGACTGACGTACAACATGAATCCTCTGACAGAAATCCTTCATCGTACAAGAAACCCGTACAGCCCACCACGACGATTACGTAGGCGTTGGCCAAGAGACCTGCTGATTTGATTTATATCCCGGACGTGATGGGAAGCTGTGAAGCTGCTAAAAAAATTGCTTATTGCAAAGAAATTTGCAGATTGCAAGTTTAATCTAATGTTCCACATTTTTGTTTGGTTAGTAAATAAATAATTTTAAGCGTCTTGAAAGAAGTGAGTATAATAGTCGTAGTGCGAGGTTTAACGTTTTTCTTTTTTTGTTGATATGTGGGCCCATGTAATTCTTCTGTCGAATGTCAGTCCAAGGTATTGTATTTGACCTGTTTACGGAATTTCATCAAGATAAATAGGAGGGCATATTTCACGTCTAAGGGCCATAATGCGTTTTGATTTATCTTCGTTGAGCCGAATTTTCCAAAGTTTGCACCAATCATTTAGTATTGTAAAATGATGTTTTAAAGTCTGTAAGGCGTGAGTAGAATTTTTAAGTCCTTTCAGAATTGCTGTATCGTCTGCGTAAGTCCCTATTATGTTCCGGCGTTGTTAGGAATGTCGTGTGTGTAGATGGTGTATAAAAGTGGAGCGAGTACTGACCCTCCGAGGAACTCCTAAGGCTGGTATTATTGAAGAAAGTTCTGAGCCTTAGCAGACAGAGGATTGTATGATAAGATAGCAGGTAGGGGGGAGTATCGTCTTCAGTTTGAAGAGAAGTCCCTTATGCCAGACTCTATCAAACGCTTCAGCATCGAGGAATACTCCTGAAACTAAATTAATTCTTCGCAGGTTATCTGTACAGGTGGGGGCGATCTCTTCCACGTGATGCCACGACGAATGACTACGTGGAAACCTCCGTATTCATCTTATGACTTTTCCTGAACTAAAAAAGCCATTTATAAAAATATTGTGATGTTTTAATCTTGTATCTGAAATGACAGCGATATCAGGTATAATTACTGCAAGGAGGGTTGCAATTTTTCCAATTTTGTTCTCCATTCCGTCAGTGTTGAAATTTATTAATTTCAGTTGGTTAATCATATATCTGTAAATTTTTCCAACAAAGGAGCTTCTTGCTGTTCGGCGGTTGGTTGTGATTTTTTCTTGACATTCTGTTGAAGATGAATTAGCATAGCTTCTGTTGGCAGATTGATTAATGCTGGTGGTATTAGATATTTGTGAAGATAGAGTGACCGGTTATATTCTTTTAGAATTTATTTTTGACTCCATTTCTCATCTTTTTTCACATAGTCTATAAGACGCGAAAGCATTTTGAGCCTTCGTGACTTGGATACTGATATGTCATGTGAGCCCAATCAGCGAGCACAAACAATTTCCTGCAATACAAATTTTTAGTATGGCCGAAACCCTGACACCTATGACATTGTAGGATACCTCTGTTTTCTCGGTAGTGTACAACAGCAAATGGCATACAGTTTTTTTTAAGTCTTCTATTTTTGTTCCTTCAGTCCTAGAGTCTAGGATAGGGGATATTTTCTGTTTTGACCAATCTTGCAATGTTTTCCTAAGACGACGTGACGACGTATGCAATGTTTCCTTTGAAGTCTGTGAATGCTGTTTTGATAATATTAATATTCTATATGAGGTCTATATTAAGTACCATACATTTCTTGGGGAACTGTACTAATCCTTACGCTGCGAATGTGTGGTAACAGAAGTTGCCATTTTTTACGACACGATTCTCGCATGTTTTAATTAATTGGTTTTATGGATATATTCTGATGCCATCAGCTCTGCGCCTTAAAAATATTTTCAATTCTGTTTTTCTTTTATTGTTATAACACCTCTAGAGGCGTACAATCATTACCTATTACAAGCAAAGGAGGTTTATTATTGATAACATGATTGCTTGAATTGTGGTTTTCATCAGGAGTATTATGGAATTCGCTTGTTACTATGTTTAGTGCATCAAAACAGTTTGAGACAGTTATTTGGTATCTCGCTTCAAGCCGAGGATCTAATCTCTTTGCGACCTTCTTTGGACTGAAAAAGTTGCCTTCATCTGAACTCCTACGTTTCCCGTTTTCTTCATTCTCTGAAGCAGGACTGTCATGATTCACGCAGTAATTTTTTAACAAATCTACCACAGTGCCACGAAGCAGAACCATTGTCCAAATGCTGACCGTGGTTTATCACCACCACCAAAAACCACTAAAATCAATATGAACTATATCAATTCTACAAGTAGATCAATAGCAATTCACGCTCATACTATTAATCAACAACGTGTAACTTTATTAATTAAACCATTTAATACGCCCAAAATGAATCCAATTAATTGATATTAATAGTATAAATATTAAGGACAACATAATTAGACCAAATATGCAAAAACATGCAACATATAAGTCTGCCGAAAGATCTATAATGACTTGTTTCATAAAGGTATCGACTCATAAATGTGAAAAAAAAAATGTTTGTTTTCTGCTCCGCATTATCTGTTTCGTGAATTATATCTATCAGTCATTAGCCATGGCAATAAAAAATGAAGAATTTATATGAAATAAAGCTTTCTATCTATCATCATAGTGGGCGCTAAGTCTATGAGTTTGCCTCTGTTCAAAACGTATAAATCAATGAGGTGGAAAATTTCAATTAAATTTTAATAAGATTATTTCAACTACGTGTTTTATTATTCATATCCTATCATTGGGGTTGGGAAATATCGATTTTGAATTCATTTACATATTTCATCATGTTGTGCTGGAGGAAAACGAGAAAGATCAACTTAGATTATTGCATAAGATATTTTACTTAATATACATATTATTATTTTACATATTTACATCTTAGAAAATTCAGAATATAACCTAAACACACTTAAATAACACGTCAGTCAAGGCAGCTCTTTTCAGGTGTAAAAAGGATTTTCACTATTCGGCTACTTTCGGTATTCGTCGGGAATCCGGGCAATCTTGTAATCGGGCACTGTCATGGAGTAATAAAAGAGAACCAGTACAAAAATAAATTTCGACCGCAAAATTTCGAACTACTTTTTCCCCACCTGCGCTCGCTCCTTTGTTTCATCGTCCGATTGTTGCAGCCAGGACTTGTATTGACTAACTTTCGCTTGGGTTGGAGGAACGGGTGCTTTCTCAACGTGTTGTTTATCCAAGGACGCTCTTGAGAGACTTGGCCAAATGTACAATACAGTCAGCTCATTGGTAGAATAAGGAATTGCTTTCTAATATTTTAAAATATTTTCTTTAAATTATTCATTTAATAAACCTTTTAGCAACCAACATAGGTTTGTTTGATATGAATTTACCCGCAAATATAATGAAATCAACTTTTATAAAATTAGTTCGCCTAGTTTTTAGATCTGTTTTAGTCACCGAAACAAGTATGAAATGAATAATTTCTCGTTATCAATCCCTGTTTATAAAATCATATTCATCAATATCATTGCTCAACCTTACTCACCGATACAGCGGAAACTAAATGAAAATGGCCTCCATTAAGCATTTTACCAAGGCTGGCACTAATGGTTTCTGTTTAAAAAAATAGCGCAAAACTATGAATTTATTTTTCCCCGATTGAAAGGGAGTATCAAGTATCTAAACTATCGGCGCTGACTTTTTATTCTGATTAAGGAGATAAGGACATTTCCCTCCACCAAAAAAAAAAGGCTTGGAAGTTTATATTCTGTATATAAATTATGAGTGACAATTAACATAGTCAACATATTTATTGTAGAACGAACAATTTAATACTATATATATATGTTTATATATTAGTTTATTTTGTGTGTTTACATGGCTTATGGGTATAGTTGAAAATAGGTTAACAAAGCAATTGAATACATTACATATTTTAATTGTTATTTAAGAGTTTAAGGCAGTGAGGTGGACTCTGAATTCTCTGATTCTTCAAATTTGCCATGGGGAACGTGATAAAATCTTCACATAGTGGAAGGTTGCGCCCGAATGAATCATAAAATTCTAGGATATGTTGCTCCATATAATTATCTTTGAATGTAAACTAAAATTTCAATAATAGAAACAAAGGGCGTAGTAAAATAGTTTCTACTTCTAGCCCTAAGCTTCGCGATCTAATCAATTCCTATTTTCTTAATTCGTTTTCAGTTGAAGTATTTTATTGCTGTGTATTGAACATTGTAAATAAGTTTTTAAAATTATTATGGGCTGCGGAAGTTAAATGAAACCGACTTCTGACATAAAAAAAAGCGTCAAGGAGGAGGGTAGGTAGATAAGGACTGACCTATACGTGAACCCTGGGCAAGGCTTAGATTAAAAGCTAGTAATGGGCTAAGTAACTGGTTCCTTTTAGGGTGTTACCAGTTATTGTGGAGTAATAGGATGAAGTGAAGAACCAATGAAAACCATCCTTGCCCCACCCTGAATATTTGTATAAAATCTACCTAGAAGAAAGAAAAGAGGTCTTCTGTTGATGTCCGGCCTTCAGGATAGGTCTTATGATGATGTCTGGCCTTGAGGATAGTTCTTATGTTGAGTTCCGGCCTTGAGGATGGTCTTATATTTCTTTCCGGCTTGGGGACTGAAGCCTTGGGACTACATAGATCATCCTAGATGGCACTAGATGATCCTGGCAGAGCTTTGAACCATGACGAAATGATCTCAACATAGCAGAAGCAGTGATGGAATATACCAATCACACCACTTCATATACAATAGATAATTGTTATTCCCAATAATAAATTTACAAATGTTAGAATATTGCATGGCAATATAATTCTCAAAACAGTCCATCTGAAATCATACCTTCACAATTAATTAATAAATTCATTGAATCACGTATTTAATTTCTTGTAAATATAATTTGTATATATTCTTTATTAAACATAGAAATAAATTAAGTTTTTTTAAGTAAAATTTATTTAAATTCTTCCACCTATATATAATATATATATATATATATATATATATATATATATATATATATATATATAAAATTATGATCACAGGTAATGTTGGTAATTAGAAAGCATGATAATCACAAACGGACCTTTGTGAAAAGAAATCAAATTAATTAATCATGGACCAAAAATGTTAATAAGAATCAAATTTGTTTAACTAATCTTTTATTAAATAATTCTGGCTAATTATCCTCAATAATTCTCCAGAGGCATCCCGAATAAATTTCAACACCCCAAAACGTAACATTTCATTATTCATTAATGTGGATTAATTGTTATAAATTTTGATTAGATTCTTGTTGTCCAAATTATTGGGGATTAGTTCGGCGGTTGCGTACACTTATTTTTGGGATACTAGAAAAATATTAAACAATGATTTTGGAGGCCCTCAGTGGTGGGCACCCAATCATTCTATGGTTATAAAAAAATACAAAACGTTTATGTTGGGTACCCATTGAAGGGGCCACAAAAATTTTTGGAAATCAAATAATACAAAAGAATTTTTTTTGGGGTACCAGAAAAATATAAAATAATGATTTTGGACCCTCTCCTGTGTCTCAGGGCTCCACGATCGACGCGTAGCCGACTCGGCTTTCTAAAATCCACAGTCAAAAGCTAGAACTTGCACCGAATAGAGCAAATTAGTTCTCGAAACTAGTTTGACTGGAATATCTTCTCGTTTCCTTTTAAGTAACAGTTCTTTGTGCTAGTTGAACAAGTGGAAATTCATTAATGTTTTAAACTTTTATTTTTTTTAAAAAGGTTTTAAACGTTTATAAAACTGTTGTGAACTTTCTTATACGTAAACCTCAATAATAACTATAAAAACAGTAAAAAAAACAACAATAAACTACCTATTTTGGAGTTCGTACAACTAGAAATGGAGTACGTGAACCTTCCTAAGCCTGCCTACTTTTTCTTCTGGTTTAGCTTTTAACAACTATTTATCTCTTGTTTTTTATTCGGACACAATAATCTGGTACGGGATAAGTCGGTCTATAAACCTCCTCTTCTATTTTTGCATTGAGCTATAAATATTTATGATATTTCATATGACAAGATTAAAATTTATAACGTCCCAAGGTTTACGCTGTTTGGCTGAGTGACAAAGAGGAATGGCACAAACCATATGCAAATCGAAAACAACATTAGAATGTGAATCAGTAATAAAATGACTGTGCTATTACAGCTAGTGTTCTGGACTTGCGTTGTTACTGCAAACAATGTTGTAATGAAGGTACTCAACAATGGACTATTATTGTCGAACAGCTATTATCTGCTTTTTTCACAATAATTATAGTTGATTACATGATAACAGGTGGTGTCTATTCATAGGACCACAACCTTCACTGCAAAAGTCGAACTTTTTTTATAGAAGAATGCAAGATGACTATGTCTTTGAAGTTTGTTGTATTATTCATTAAATATTCTAAAATATAATTTTTTTTGTTTTTAAAATAAAATATTTTAATTGCAGTTGTTATTGTATGAAAGGCCAATCTTATGAAGGAAGTAATTCGAAAAAAAAATTAATTTAATTGACAATTGAGTCACTTATTTCTAAAGTGAATCCTAATCGATATTTATGGAAATCACGATAAGCATCGCTGTGTAAAACAGCCAATGAACCCGATGGTGCACTTTTTTTTTGCGTTATATTGAAAAATGTGGTGCGAAAGTAAGTTTTTTTCCCCTTACCAATTTTTTTTCCACATAATGAAACTAGTATTTCTTGAATATTTTTTGAAAAATAATTTATACAAATCGTTCAATCGTTTGGTTCAAAGGAAAATTAAAGAATACTAGGGGAGACCAACTACCATTTAACAAATTATACAATTATCATTGTACTACTCGTTGCTCTGATTATATAACTGTAATTTACATGTATTCTGTAAACCAGGTTGTATTATTTTTTCCAATATAGTGTAAGCATGGAACAAAAAAAAAAAAAAAAAATCAATTCTTTATCCTAGCATTCTAACTTGTTGAGATTGAAAAACAAAATATGGCAGTAAATAAAAACTTCTTGATATAATAGATAGAAATTTATTGTATTATACCATTATTGTAAATTAAAACTTAGTTTTTTATAATATATTTTTTATAACTTTCTTATCCCTTTCCCTCCTCCGCATCATACACCATTTTTTTCTTTCCATAACAAACCATAACCAACTCTTGTTTTTGTTCAAAGATGGGCCATGAAATTTAATTGTTAGAATTTTTTGATCAAGGTTTTTAAAAAAATTGATTTTGATATCACAATTGGAATAGAAAATATAGTTTTTCGCGCTTCCTAAAAAATTGTCAATGATAATTAGAGTTCACTTGGAAAATAAACGACTGAATTCAAAGTAGTCCTGCAAGTAAAAACCTTATAGTTAAAATATTAAATGAAATCGGTAAGTTCAAGCGGTTCTATAAAAAAGACACACTTATAAAAACTAAAATAATTTCAATCCAAAATTTAAGGACTAATAACAGCAGCTCCCTTGTACGTAAACTGAAATACTATAAATACCGACTTTCGACAATGAACTATCGTCCAACCTATACGTACTATTTACTCTCGATTTTATATTAAACTTCACCGACACAGAAGAGTGGTGGAGGAAAAAGCGTACAAGAACAGTCAGACCCCCTAAGATGCAATTGGGGTAAGTGAGGACTCCAGAAATCTGTTGAATGTCCGGAACTGGAAGACTGTTATACTGGACTGGGACTACTGGCGGAAGCTGATCGAGGAGGTCAAGGCCCATTCATGGGCTGTTGCGCCGGAAAAGAAGAAGAAGATATGGCATAATTGATATGCCCATCATGAGGTAACTGAAAAGGGGCTGTATGAGAGATCTGGAAGAAAATATATCTGCTCCTGTGTACTATTCTTCCTTATGTCTGGAAGATACAATTTTCATCATTTGCGTATTGTGAAATTCATGAAATTTGTGGATTAAAATTTAAAGAGAGAAGAAAAAAAACTATTACACAATGGTGAGTCGCAAATTATTACACAATGGTTTATTATTTCCAAACAATTATACATTACATGGTAACATAAATATACATAAACAAATAATAGGTGATTCCTATTATTGGCCTAAACAATTTTTTCATTCATCATTAGTAATTTGCTAAAAAATATAGCATTGCTTTCAGTAATACTTTCAAAAATCATAAACCAAAACATAGTATATTATAATATTTGTAGTAATATACCAAATATCTAAACACCATATCATTGCTCCAAATTGTCTGATTTCCACCATTTTTTTTAAATAGAAAAAGTTGTAAACTTTTAAATAACCAAATACAAAATCAACAAAAAAGTGTAAACTTTTTGAGTTATTTGGAAATCCTATTTTACCATCCCTCTTAACATTTTTCTCAGCTTCTTTTCGTTGAAGTATGTTATATAGATTAATTTAAATTCCACCGAAAAGAAGATTTTAGCCAAGGTCGCCATCTTGAAAGGAAGGGTGGATTGTACTCTCGATGTAGGAAGATCATCCTCGAGTGACCTCTGACTATAAAACCAAATTTGAAAAAATAATTGGCTCAGTAGTCTTATAGACAATTTGCGGACAGCGGACAAACAAACAAATTTTGGTATGATTTTCGAATTCTACGTCTCCTGAAACGTAAAACCTCAAATTTTGAAATGGAATTAAATTTTTTGACGATTAGAATGGTCCATTATTGAAAATAATAAACCATAAATTTATTGCTTATCGTTATTATTTAAAAAAAATTAATATTAGTATAACATCTCGGTATCACTGAGTTAAAATTAGATGTCTATATCCCAAGGTGATTCAGATTTAGCTAAATGATTTAAGGTCAAGTATATGAGCTGAGATATTTGGGGCAACATATTTCTTCTGTGTCAAGGTGCGTTCATGCGGTTCATGCTGTCGAGGATAACTTGTTTCATTGCAACAGAAATTTCGTAATTTAGAGTAGTTGTTTTATTTTAATTAAAATGCTGTTTTGATTTTGTTCTGCGTGAAAAGTTATATGAAGGATTTTTCCAGCTGGTTTGAAATGTGGTTATATTGTTATTTTTTTCTTACAATGAAACATACCTATATGTATGTTACTTCGCCGAAACCATTTGCGTTTAATTTAAACCATTTACATATAGTAATTATAAATAGAAATAGAAACATAGATCTAATTTTAGGAAACAATGGAAGAAAAACAAAAATGATTTGTATGTCTGTTTATTGCAATTGACTTGATTTTTGATAAGCCCTTTAAATATTTATTGAGTTCGTTGTCTTTATGAGTCAATTTTCCAATGATAAAAAATTATTACAGATCTTATCCATTTTTTTTATACATGGTTTACATGCATAACAAAAATGATTTAAAAATTGAGAATTGTAAATGTCATTATCTCACATTAATTTTTTAGCATATTATTAATATTAAGATTTATTAATTAGCATCGTTTAGCTTTTTAATTAATTTTTTTTTTTTTTTTTTTTTTTTTTTTTTTTATCTGTTTATTGAGTATTAATACATTTTGCCACACTTAAGGGCACTGAGTACTAAGGCTGAGTGAGGCACATTCATACCATATATACAATACATAAAAAAATAATAATAATAATAATAAACAAAAATAATAATAAAAAAATAATAATAAAAAATAATAATAAAAAAAATAAATAAATAAAAAATAAAAAAATAAAATTAAATAAAAAATAAAAATAAATAAATAAAAAATATAAAAATCTATATAACAAAGGCAAAAACTACAATAAACCAAGGAAATGTAACTAAGAGTTAAAATTAAATGAAATACAAAAATTCGTAAAGAAATTAAATAAATTATAAGTAACAGAAATAAATAGAAAAACATTCATACTTAAATACAATATTTACAATTAGGTAAGAGATCTCCGAGTCCAGTCCTTTCCCCCACGTGTGAAGGACAAAGCGAGACTCTAAGAGATCCCAGCGCTTCTCTCTCAAACGCGTCGCCGGCTTTTAATTGATTAACGATTAATTAATTAGCATATTAAATCCATATTAATTTTGTAATGAAAAATCCTTGTGAAAACACTGTATGTTAGTACAATTTCTTTTTTTGCCTGGAAAACTGTCAGAGAAACTCTATACTTTAAAGGTGCCTTAAAAGATAGATTACTGGAAAAATGCAAGTGAGGTTTTCTTGATTCAAAACTTTACACAGGTTATCTTCAAGCGTTCTTTATTTGATTCGGGTCAATAAAATTTTTGTTGGAAAGTTTAAACAATTTAAAATTTATTAAAGATGTATTGATATCTTCGCCGTATTTGGAATTATATGTGTATTAATGAGTAATATCGTAATTATCTTATTTTTTTTCTTCCATATTATATCTAAGAGATAGATTCGTGCATTTCTTAAAAAATTAAATCACAATTACCTAAAGAATCAAAATTTTGATATTTTTTCATCCATCTTTATTATGGTTTCTTCATTTCAGCGGTTTACTGTTGTGTCAGTTAATTTTGCAAATTTGAGCAACTCATTCTTATATTTATATAAAAAAATATTTTCTAGAGTTGGTTAAGCGTCCATTTGCATCGGAGGGATATTATGTTTATGTGTGCTACAGTCGAATAGCACGCGTTTGTGGAGCTGGTCTTTTATAGCCACAAATATTTATTTCTTGGGAGAAAACGTTTCAGCTAATGTTGTTCTATGTAATTGTTTTTGTTTGTCATGTGTTCTTTTCTGTTTATCGTGTTGTTTGTGTAATGTGATTTTTGAAATTTATTTGTGTTAGTGTAATCGTTTATAGATATTTGTTAATCTTTGTCTCAATCAATCAATGCGTCTGCTTTGATATTTTTGAAACTAAATGATAGATATATAATTTAATCTTGATGTATTTCCTTATATATACGATTTTTTTTTTTTTTTTGTTTATTAGAGCGAAAAAAACATTTTATTTTGGATCAGATACTTTCAATAGAAAATACAAATCATAGCAAATAAAATTCTACCTTTATATTTACAAAATAGAATTAATTGTAATGATACTTAAAAATTGTAACTTTGTAAGTTTATTCACACCACATAACAGTCTTCCAGCTCATACAAAGAGGGATTTCAAACTGTATAAGTATCTCTAATGTATAAACTATCAGAACAACTAACTTCTTTGACAATGAAAACTGTTGAATTTACGGTTTATAGTTTTTTTGATAAGCGGAAAACATTAAAGAAACAACTTTATTGAACTAAGGAACACACAACTTGATAGAAAATCAGGTTATTTATCACCACACATGTGTTATATATATGTTGATCTTAACAATCGATTTACATTTAACATATGATCGCTAAATTATTAATAAAATTACTTTTAACAAAAACTAATTATTTTTAAAGAAACTAACTAAATTTGTATTAATTTGTTAGATATATCCAATCAAACATATACTTATCTGCAAAAGCCCAAATTTTCCAAGATTATTCAAAACATGAACGATATGGATTGATTCCTTCTGTTAAATGTCGCCCAAGTATTGGGTTGGCAAATAAGTCCTTTCGGTTTTTCACGGTAAAATAAAACTCAATGTATTATAGACATAAAATTTATTTTATTTTACAATATATTCACCATTATTTAATAAGGCGCTTTTTCCCATATTAAAGGGGACCCTACACGGTCAATCGGAATTGCACTAATGACGTTCCGAATTGTCGTGTAAGGTAGTGAATGAAGTACTGATGGAGGTGCGCAGCGGATTTCCGAACATCCGGAAATCAAAGGTTCATTCACGACAGGTGGAGGGGGGACTGAGGTAAAAGTAGTGTGGAGACTAACCATACTGCTGGATAGGTTAGGTTACCTAGGCCTCACAACCATTATAAATTTCTGATTTTCATTATATATAAATAGTTAAATAATTTTTCATATCCCTTGTTTATAATTTTAAACCATCTTCAACTATTTCTTTTAAATAGTCAAGTGGGCAACAAATTAAAAAGAAAAATGAGGAAACTTCACAATTTACTTTAGGAAAAAAAAACTTTATCGTTGTGTATATTTATCAGTTCTTTTCCCATTTTCCTCAACAAATTTATTATTTTCGCAATATCTTTCCTTAATGTTTGTAGGTAGTAGACTTATATTTTACTAACTTTGGTCAAAACGATTTTCTATGAGACTAACCTAACTACTAGATAGGTTAGTTTACCTAGATCTCGTTATTAAGTAAATAATTTCATAAAAGTAAATAGTTGTTTATATCCCTAGTCTATATTATTATTAACCATTTTCAGCTATTTTTTCTTTAAATAGTCAAGTAGGCAATAAATTGGAGAGAAAAAAAAGTGGAAACTTCACAATTTACTTATAGAAAAAAAATCTTTAACTGTTGTGTTTATTTGTCATTAATTTTTCCATTTTTCTTTACAAATTGGTTATTTTCGCAATACTTTTCCTAAATTTTTGTATGTAGTTGACTTATATTTTGGACTAAGTTTGGTCTAAACGATTTTCAGGCACTAGGAAGTAATTATTATATCTCCGGTTTTCTCTCGATGCCCAATATTATAAATGACAATGTCCAAATAAGCATATCTATCCTGTTTCTTTGTTTACAACTGCGCTAAATTGGTCAACAACGATAAGTAGTAATCAGTAATGATTGAACGTGTAAGGGTCTTCATGATCAAAGCGATAGCGGGCAATCTTGGAACTTCTTGTGACGTTCAATCATGAATTACCGTGTAGGGTTCCCTTTACACTAACTGCATAATGCCATGCTTGTAGAATGTCTGGAGTTTATTTTAAAAAAACTGATCCAAGTGGTTTTTGATGTCCTCTTCCTTTTGGAATTTCTTTCTATTCATTCAGTTCTGCAGAGACCGGAATAAGTGGTAATCATTTGGAGCTATAGTCTGGTGAATAGGGAGGGTGGGGCAAAAAGTCCCATCCAAGGTTTAGTGGTATTGATATATATAGTGACCAATATCAATATATATATTGATATTGATAGAGACCAATGAGCGTTGTCTTGGTGGAACGCAATACCCTTCCGATCATCCATAACTCTTCAGGATATTCTCAAAATTCGATGTTGCTATATCCGTTGAAAAACTTAATTATTACTCTTCAAAGTCGAAAGAATGTTTTTTTTTTATTTAATGCCTACATAAGTAATAAATAAACAAAAACTCCTTATTCTTTTTTTTTTTTCTTGATTTGTAGTTTATTTATGAAGGTCCTGTTGATGTCATTTTGGGTAGTTTATGTGACCCTAAATTCCTGCTCAATTTCTCTTAGATAAGCTATATATTCTTATAGATAGTTATAGGAAAAAACAAATCATGTGAGGGACCAAAAGATTAAGCCTGGAAACATACGTTTTCAAGGTTACATACTTAAACATACATAAAAGCTTGTGCAAATGGTTTTATACGCTTTTTTGCGAAAATATTTAGAGCCATAGCATTTCTCGCACTATAGGCGGATCTACGACGAGAGGGAGACTTTCGGGCTGAAGCCCCCACCCCCAAAATGGTAAAATAAAATCACGATTTACGGAAAAAAATATTAAAAACTATCTCTTAAAGTATTATTGTTCGTTTAATTACATTTAATAGGACTTCAAGAATCATTTAAACACCATTTTATGTAGGTGGTTAATTTCTTTCTTCTTTTTACAGATTAATTATCGTTATATATATATGAAAAAAAAAAATCTTCGAGCGGAAGTCCTCCTCCCCAAAATTAAATCCTGGATCCGCTAGTGTCTCACACTGATTGGGTGGGAGTTTGATCAAGAATGGCATTAACATTGGTCGTTTTAATTTTTTAACTTCATGTGGGCGACCAAACCATTGAGCATCATTTTCTGTCAAAATTTCTTGAATGAAATCAATCAAATTTTGACAGGTGCGTTCGATTAAGCATCATCCCTATAAACACTGCAAAAATTTTTCTATGAGCTTCTGCAGCATGCTTATTTTGTTAAAAATATGCCGATAATGAATGATATTTTCTTCCGTATTCACAGTGCAATAGCAAACACAATACTAAGCAAGTTTCAAGAAGAGTTAACAGATATAGTTGTTGACGTATTACAAACAGGATAAACAATCCATCTTAAGGATTAATTCATCAGATAAGAAGTGCATCATAGTGACATTAAAATAAACAGAAAGAAGAAAAGCTGAGAGAGAGAAACTGAAAAGCCAATCCAATATGTTTACCCAGAAAAGGCAGAGCGCTCTGTTGAGCACTGAAGAAAACAGGTGGTCTTAGAAGTTCCACTTGGCGGCCATAGGTAGCGGTATTTATTAGCATCAATTACAGCGGCTTAATAGTATTACTAATACTATTATTAAATAATATTAGTGGCTTAAGAATATTATTATAATACTATTATTAAGCCACTGTAGCGTCAAAAGTTATGAACTAATGCATGCAATTAGGAAATAGCGATAGTTATGTATTAAATATGAGGTTAATCAAAAGCTTCCTTAAAGATTACATGTATATGAATATAAATATTGATATTTTAAAATTTAAATTGGGCTTTCCTTAATATTCAATAAACAAATTTTTACTTTAAACCTTTCTGTTTCTAAAAATTAAGTTTTTTAAAAAACTTATTTATTCAGAATTATTACAATCTGTCATAATTAACGACATTTATCAAAGTATTCAGAGAGCACATTCACACTTAAAATAATAAATAAATGAAGTTTCTATACATGTTATTTATAGCAAAAAAAAAAAAAACTATGAAAATTACCCATTTCTGACTTTTTTTTAAGTGGCCCATTTGAATTTATAAACAGTTTAATCAGCCGTGATCAGAAAACTCAATCTCAATCCTCCGCCTCACTTCAAAAATCCAAAAACTGCAATCCAAGCTCTGCCTACTTCGAATTTACAAAATTTATAAAATTGAATTCAACAAAGGATTGAATAAAAAATGAGATTAGCAGAGTTCCAACAAAAGTATTTACCTAGCGAAATGTGACTATACTGATGTGACAAAAGAGTATGATGGTTTACGTAGAGGCGCTATTTCTGGGAATGTACAATCGTAACAATTACATAAACGCTGATTTGTTTGCAATAAATCACGCTATCCACTAGGAATAAGCTCTTAGTTATGAAAAAATGTTTTTCATCAAAACCACTTGCTGCCTTGATCCATTTAAAAACAATGAAGAGTGATGGAAGTGCGGTTCAATTTTGTGGTAACTCGTTCAGCGTGCTATTGGAGGAAACGAGCTAGCCAATACCATCACAAATAAAAATAAATTGCAGATCCGAGTATTAGATAAATTAAGTAATGGTCACATGTTAAAATAATAAAACCATGCGAAAGACATTTCAAATTAGACTCTCACTAAGATTGATTTCAATTAAACTATTTAAAATACGGTGACAGCGCTGTTATTAAAAGAAGTTTTTTCCAAAACGAGGACCAAATGCACAAATAGAACAAGTGGAGGAAGAATTAAGGATGCTGAAGAGGGTTTACGAACCGGAGACTATTTGCGAAAAGAAAGTCAATCCTTTCAAGAAATATGACTTTCTAACAATAAGGAATCATTGAGATGTTGAAGTGAAAACGATCAATCACAATGCCATAAGACAGTTGGTAAATGTGATAGGTAGCAATGCTGTTTCCATTTATTCTGAGGCCATTATTTGACCAACAGGTATAACCCACATTAGCTCACATAATCCCGATTCTACAGTACTTAATGAAATTTCATTAGCATGAACGATCTATTTGGCATGGTATTTTGATTTTAGACCGATCGTCCTGTTTGGATTTTATATATATATATATATATATATATATATATAAATATATATTTTTTTATTTCTTAATGACATTTACAACTGTATTACATAAATACATCAAGTAAATTTGGACATAATAGATATAATGACATGAATACACTTGCTGAGTAACTACCCAATGGTAGCACTCTAATGATATGACTGCATTAGGAGATCACGGAGCCATCTTCTTTTCAGACGCCTCGGAGGGTTATCAGGAATTGAAGAGGAAGCAAGGTTAGAAACGAGAGGGTTGGGATGATTCTGAAGTTTATTATGGAAGGATAGGTATCTGGATTGGGCCAGATCTGAAACATAAGGAACATTAAGATCTTTATGGATAATTTTATTAGTGACAAAGTAAGGAGCATTGAGGATTTTACGAAGGATTTTGGATTGTAAGGATTGGATGCGAGAGGAATTCGATGGTTTAGTGTAGCCCCATAGCTCAACTCCGTAAGTCCAAATAGGTCTTATTATAGTCAAGTATATGAGTCTTTTGTAATTAATGGGAAGTTTAGAGCGTTTGTCTAGTAAGTGCTGAAGTAATCGGAAACGTCGAGCGGTTTCTTGTCGTTTCAATCTAGTATGAGGATTCCCAGTTAGTCGTTTGTCCAGGTGGAGTCCTAGGTATCGGATTTGCTCAACAGGGATAAGTGGAGTATTGTTAAAGGAAACTGTAGGACAGGAAATCGTTGGTTTACGACGAAGGGTAAAGGTAATTTGGTGGGATTTATTGGAGTTTATTTTAATTCTCCAGTTTTGACACCATTCTTCTAGATTTATGATGTTTGATTGAAGCATTTGGGATGCAATTGCTGGGATATAAATATATATATATATATATATATAAACTAATAAAAAATTAATAAAAACTAAAAAAAAAAATATATATATATAAAAAAACATATATATGCATTTTTACACCAACTTTACATTGCTTCTTCACATGCACCCGGAATATTGATATTTGAGGAGATGAAAAAACAAGAATGTTAGAATGAGGTTAATGATATAGGTAAAGAATTCCAAAAAAGAAATCAGTAATTACAAATGATTTTTCAAAGGAAGCTGTTCTGTTAGAGGGTATATATAAATCGAAAGATTGAGATCTCGTATTTTATATTATTTTAATTTGCCTAACACGTTTTCCTCACTATAAAAATAACCAGTTGACATCATATTTATTTGACACGTTAGTGCGCAATTGGCGTTAAAATTTATATTTATAAAAATTGAAGATGAAAAATATAACTTGTTGCTGCAAGGATCAAATCAATTACAGTAAAGCGTATTTTTTTTTTCGAAAAAATTAATTAAAAAACGACCTAAGTACTAGTTCCATATTGTATTCATTCCCATCGCTCCGTGCTGTAATGAACACCCCCATGACAAAGTATATCAGATAAGAAGTATAATGTGTTATTCATAAGAGATATTCACGTATTCATTTAAAGACTTATATCCAGGTTCGAGTACCGGCTATTTTCTGTTATTGGCACAACCATAGCAATTACAGTTAAGCTGACTTTATGTAAACTATTATTGAAAAAATAAATAAATAATTTTATTTAATGGGCAATTCACTCGAAAAATTGCTTTTATACACTGTTAAAGAATTATCCTTATAGGCAATGACATCATACTAGTTTATATTTTAATGTTTTTCAATTAACTTGAGTGAAAAGTAAATTATGATTAACTGTATAGTTTAATATGTAAAAAAAAAATAAAAATAAAATAATATAAAAAACATTTAAATGGATTTTGAACTATGGTTTATTGATTTTTTTTTTTTAGCAATGGTTTTTTGACGTCACGTAGCCTGCGAGTCATATAACCTTTTACGAACTAACGTTCCTAGTCAAATCAGCATTATGGACTATAGACGGTAAGTTTAATTTTCCACATTAGGCTAAGAATCAGTTATGCATTTGTGTTTGTAAATGCATTTTGTAAATGTATATAGCTTTGTCTTTTCAAAAACTAATTTATTTTAATTTAAAATGATCATTATTATTATATTTTTACTGTTTAAATGAATTATTAAAATAAATGAAAACAGTAAATTTAGGATTTGATATCAAGGAAATTCACAAATCTCTTTTTTCTTAATTAACATTATATAATTTAATTAATTATATATTATGTTAATAATATATGTAAACTTTCGTTATTAAATGAGTGATTGCTTTTTCATTAGATACCAAAACGTTCTACGACTTTTTGTCATACATGATTGTTCTGAAAAGTTTAGCTTCCCAACAGGAGGATTTCTGTTTGTATTTATATATAATATAAATATATAATAATAATAAAACTTTATTTATTCTGGGACGAGTTCCTTTAGAGTAATACAGAAGGACAGAAATATGGGCTTAGGAGCCTCAGAGATACATAAAAAAAAATACTGAGTAATGAAATAGTCATAATAAAAAATTATAAGTTACTTCCAAACTTAAATAAGTTAATAATAAAAATTGAAAATAAAGTAAAAATAACGAAGATCGATCTAATAATTTATATACATATTTACAGTGGTATCTATTTACAATTTTATGGGGGCTGGATGGATAAGACATGATTGACCAGGCGGGATTTAAAAGTAGGAAGGGATGGAGTTCCATAGGGATGAGGATCAGATAATGAACGGTCTGTCGAAAGCAGATTATATATTTATATTACAACACCTTTGAATGATTTTCCCCATTTTCTTCGTTATTTCCTTATCGAATTCTTACATTATTTAGTATTTTATTACTAATTTTTATTACTAATAAAAACTAAATTTTGTATTAATATAAGCAATGAGAGACGGTTTATTATTTAAAGTAAATTACACTAAATATACTTTAGGCGATATCGTTTTTTCAAACGTATCCTTATTTTTAACAATTTATGATTAAAGTTATGGTATTTTTTTATTCATGATATTTACAATAATAATAATAACATTCTTCAGAGATCCACAAGACAACTTTTTTTCAGACGTAAGATGGGGAAGCAAGGTTCAAATTGTTCTGAAGTTATCTTTTTATTTTTATTTTTTTATTATACCCTTCTTCTGCTTTCAGATTATTATTTTTCACTAGATAAATACTCATGACGGTTAAATATTAATTGTTCTTCAAACATAGGGAATGTCGTGTCTTCTCTCGAGTAATCGTTAATGGTACAGGAGGATCTACGGGGGATGGAGGATGAGGTTTTCAGGTTGAAGCCCCTCACTCCCCAAAATAGTAAAATGTAACCAAGTTTTATGGAAAAAACATTTAAAAATTATTTCTTGAGTATTAGGGGGCGGGGTGGCCGAATAGGCTAAAGCGTGTGTAACAGCACCGCTAGTTGCGTGGCAACCGGATAACAGAGATTTGAGATGATATAAAAAGTACGAGTTCGCGTCCCGGTGCCGGAGGGGATTTTAAATTCCCCGCCCTCACCCCCCGGCCCGGGAAAATCCCGTATAGCCTAAAAGGCGAGGTAGGGAAGAACAAAAAAAAAAAAAAAAATTTCTTGAGTATTGTTGTCCATGTTTATTACATTTAATAGGACTTCAAGAATTATTTAAACATCATTTCATATTGGTAGTTAGTATCTTTCTTTTTTTTAACAGTAAATATCGCTATATATATATATATATATATATGAAAAAAAAAGCATTCGGGCTGAAGCCCCCAAAATTAAATCCTGTATAGTTGGGGAACCATGGTCTCGGAGTCCACATGTGTCTAATGTAGTTGCAGCATCCAAACGTTTTTGCCCGATATTTATTAATCTAATCGTATAATTAATAAATATATAATTATATATGTAACGACAATTTGGAAATTAATAGAATTATGTTGAATGTATATATTCGGGTACATGTATTTAATGATAAATAAAAATAGCAACGATAACATATAAAGAATTATTGCGGCTTCCATTAGCACTGACTAATCTTACTGAGACCTTTAATGACAAAAAGGTCTACCGCCTGTGTTATGTACTAATTAGAATATATTACTTGCCAATGAGCCCAATCATTTAGTAATGGATCTGTAGCCAATTTAACTTTCTTCAAATCGTGACTCATGCGAAATTAACAGCCAGTGTCTAATGATTTGTTGATACATGACTGCATCCTAATCTGTTGTGTAAACATAATTTTGTTCTTTGACTTATGTCATTTATCTTTAGCTGTCACCTGGAGTATATTTTAAAATGTTATTTGAATAAATTAATAACTGCGTGCAATTAGTGGAACATATCGCATATAAGCATTACATTTTTACCCCTATGGTCTATGATTATTTCGTGAACCCATGGTAAAAAACTGACAACCCTTAATAGTCCAAGAGCCAATTCGAAGAACAATGTTAGTCATACACCATTATAATGTGAAACTTTGGACTTAAAATTCCACTGATTTCTCAATTCTACGTTTTAAAATAGCACCCTTTGAAAGGTAGGTGTCTTAAAAATCATGTGCTGCATCAAATCAACTTTTGGCGTTATAGTAATCGTTAATACGACTTGCAGTTTTTGAGCAAGATTGTTAACATACACTGAGACCATTTTTCGAAATTTCTTTATTTGGAAACTCAGAAGTTTTTAAAAGATGTATTCCACTCGAATAAATAAACTTAAATTAGGATTTTTTAACATAAAAAAAAATCTGAGTTAATTTTAGTTCTGCTGAATATTATCCTAAATAATTGGAAAGTAGCAATAAAAGTCCTTTGTGAGTATTATATAGAATAGAAAAAGAATAACTATTTTTGTAACAAATTAAAATCTACATTACATATATGCTATATACCATAGAGAAGGAAGTGCAGCTTCCGTGACGTGTTTGCGGCCTCCAAATGTTTTAGCGCGATATTTATTAATCTAGCACTAGAATTAATTAATATTTAATTATTTAAGTAACTCAAATTTGGAAATCAATAGAATTTAGTTGAATATATTTATAATGATTAATTTATAATGACATTATGAAGAATTGTTTCGGCCTCTATTAGAATTGACTAATATTAATGTGGCCCCTAAGATGAAAAGGTTCTCCACCTATGTTTTTTTACATATAAATAAAAAGGTTCCCAACCATAGGTAGTCTATACCTTTTAATAGGTGGGAAACCTTTTTATCATGGCATTCTGCAGTAAGGTTAGGCAGTGTCCCACATACATATATTTAACACATACATGTAAATAGAGGTCGTAATAATTCTTTATATTTCATCGTTGTCATTTTATTTACCACTAAATACATAGATTCGACCTAATTCTATTGATTTACAAATTTTCCTTACTTAAATTTTTTTTTAAAATTTATTTATATGATATTTACAACTGTATACAAAAATACATCTGGTAAATTCGCACATGGATATAAAGTCATGAAACACATGTTGAGAAACTACCATTGGTAGCACTCTAATAATATGTCTATATAACGAGATCACGTGGCCATCTTCTTTTCAGACGCCTCGGAGGATTATCAGGAATTGAATAGGAAGCAAGGTTAGAAACAAGAGGGTTGGGATGGTTATGAAGTTTATTATAGGACAGATATCTGGATTGGGCCAAATCTAATACATAAGGAACATTAAGGTCATTATGGATGATTTTATTTGTAACAAAGTAAGGAGCGTTGAGGATTTTACGAAGGATTTTGGATTGTAAGGATTGTATGCGAGAGGAATTTGAAGGTTTGGTGGAGCCCCATAGCTCAACTCCGTAAGTCCAAATTGGCCTTATTATAGTCATGTAAATTAGTCTTTTATAGTTAATTGGAAGGTTAGAGCGTTTGTCTAGTAGGTGTTGGAGTAGTCGGAAACGTCGAGCTGTTTCTTGTCGTTTCAGTCTGGTATGAGGATTCCAAGTTAGACATTTGTGTAAGTGGAGTCCAAGTTACTTAAATAATTAAATAATAATTCTTGTGCTAGATTAACAAATATCTCACAAGAACGTTTAGAGGCCGCAACTACGTCACGGAGGTCACGTGCAGCCTAGATGCCGCAGGTTCCACACTTACCGTAAATACTATGGTATGTATAGTATACTCGATTTATCTCATAATAGGGAGATTTTTCTATCTTCTAAGTTAATAGATATGTCAAATGTAGAGATTCAATGTCAGATATCAATAGATCCATTCAGTGATAAAATGTCATTAATAGGAAAAGGGAAATTACCCAGTCATCTTAGATGAAATTGACCATTAACGTGAGGTATTACTTCCATTGCGTAAGGGATCTGGTGGGATTTTCGCAGCATTATCACTCTTAAGGGATGTTAAAATTATGGGTAATAACCCTTGTACCTAGGGGAACTAAAATATTTGGACATTCGCACGAGAATGATGATGTAAAGATCTTTAATCCTGCGAACTTTTATAATGCTTTAATGTTTCGATACATTAAGGTAATAAGTGTGAAAATGAATGTTTTTTTTCTTCACATTTTTTAAGTCTTCTGGACATTGTAAGTGCTGTAAATTACTTTTTGACTAGAGGGTTATTCAAACAGAGTTATATTCAAACTGGAAATTTCTATACAGTGTGTATAAAGCCAATAAAAAGAAAATACCAATGTTTTAATCTTTAATAACCTTTGAAGTTTTATGTGAATCGGATATACTGGTTGATGAACACCATGGTTTTCTATTGTCTTGTAATACTTAATGTATCCAATATAATATTAAAGTATTATTATAATATTATATAGCGAGTTGGCTAGCTCAGTGGTAGGGCACTGAGCTTCTAATGCTCAAGGTCCAAGGTTTGAATCCCGGCTCAAGACATATAAATAATTAAATAATTAATTAAGAGGAAAACTTGGTGACTGAAAGTGATCTCAGTCAAATCACCGCCTTGCCAAACCGTTGACCAAGAAACAGTACTCTCCCTAAATAGTACTGAACCCAAGACCATTCATGGGCTGTAGTGATTTTTTGTTAAAAACGTAATAGTTTCTAAAACTGATTACTTGGTATCTATCGCTTCCCTATATTGGTTCTATAAATTTTTTTTTCGGAGGTTTTCAAAATGAATAAATAAAAGGGCAACGTTGGTGCCTTTTACATAACAACTATGAGTACTTTTTGTTTGTATTTTATAATTTTTAAGTATGCTAAGAGAGAAACGATAGTTATGAATTTATGACTGATATTTTTTCCACAACGTCCTATTATCATCTAAAATTAATGAGGAATCGCTACTGAATATTAATTAATCACCATTCATGAGTTCTGTAAGTTATATATGTACAGTGACATCTCTAGGAAGGGAGATTTTTTTTTATCTCTATATAAAATTGAGTAACAACAGTTGAAAAAAATAATAAAATATTTCTTTAATCAGATATTTCATAAAACCTTTTTTTTTTTTAACTAGAATTTTCTGTTAGTAGATTTAATAAATTAATGGTATAATAAAGAATAACTAAAGAAACTTTCACGAATAACAACCTACACTTTCACCAAAAACTGATAATTTTTTTTAAATCCTTAGCATAGGATATATGAAAGAACATTTATTTTTCATTTACTTGATTTCTTTTCTGAAGTGCTTTACATTGTATTTACATTAAATTGATAACGTATTCAAATTATGATAAATATGATGAAACAGTAATTATTTAATTTGAAATATATTTTTAAAAACTTTTTATAATTATTATTTTTTTGCTAAGGGTCCTCAAAAATAAACCCACCTCAAGCCTAACTAGCAAAGGGGATCCGTCACGATCACGTGTAACGTTTATTTGAGGCGACTAATTGAAGCGTTTTTCATTTGGATTAAAATATCTTAAAACAAAAAATTCTAACTACGAAAAACCAACTATAGTTGTTGTAGTAAATGAATATAGAAAATAAAATTGATATTTCATATTATTAATCTCGCTTTGCTGATGTTTTCACTACTATCCCGTCGTTTATAGTACACATCGTATTTTAAATAAATTTATTGCAAGTTTGTAACTTTTTTTTTTAGGTATGTGCGCCGATAACCTCACACTACAAAATTATGTATCTTAAGTTTTCTTCGTTGTCAAAAATTATATGAATTAATATCAGGTTTTTACTAAAAATAGTTTGTTTCCAATTTGAAATATAACTATAATTTTGGCATACATCATGAAGATTTCAAAATTCTCATAAAAAAAAAAAATAATTTTTGTATTTTATTTACTATCTTTTTTTAAGAAAGCATACCTAAAAATAATGAGTAAAAACTCTGTAGGAAGAAATTACTTGTGTTATCTGTTAGGATCCACTTTTTCGTGGAACTTTTTCACCACACAAAGTTTCGTCACTTCGTTAATTATCTTAATATAAATCTTACAAACCATATTTATTTTCTATTTTACTACTACAGTAAATCCATACAGAGGTGCCCATCCTATACAAGATATTTTATTTATCTCCTCTTCTTCAAAACAGATCAAGAAAAAGGCAGAATTAAATAAAAAATGTAGATCATGTATAATTAGATTTGCAGCAGTCTGTCCTATGTTTTCCCCCTTTTTTTTCCTTCCCCTGTTTTGAAAGTTTTGATTTCGAAAAATCCTAACCCCGTTGAAATGTAACCCTCCAAAAATTCAAAAATTCGTCAAAATGAACCCCCTCAAAATTTTTGATGGCGCAAATTTCTCCATGAAACCCACTTCTAGGCACCCCTGAATCCATAAAACCTATATTACAATTGCATCTTCCTGGCTCTCTGGGACACAAACATTTCGATTTTTTTTTTTCGAAATCAATTTACTTCGTTTCTTTTAACTGAACTCTGAGCTTGATAGGTAGATCGCATAACCTTTCTTGACCCATTGTAACATTCATATACGAAAGTATTAGTTTTGACTTACTGAAGGATCGCTTACAACTTGTGCAATAAAAATGTGCAGAATCGGAAATGCTATATCATACTTGTATACCATACTTATGTATATCATACTTATGTATATCATGCTTATGTTTTATATAATAAATCCAAGGAGCTTCTCAGATTTTTTCATATTGACATTTTTCTTGTAGAAAGATAAAAATATTTCTTCGTATAAATGTTTCCTATGAATATTGCAATCATAAAATTCTTCGAATTCCTTACATTTATTTTTTAAATCGTCGCAGTCATCTGTATAGTAACATAATATTCGTAACATCCAGAAGAAATCCTAATCTAGCGCCAATGTTATTCAAAAGAATAAACCTTTGACTCATTTCACACACAATACTATACATGTAGCCTGATGTTCCTTGTTGGGAGGCGGTAATGTTGTCACTAGAGAATCCGGGATTTAATTTTTTTTTGGAGGGAGAAGAGAGGAGGCTTCAGCCCGAAAGGTTTTTTTTTCATTTTTATATTACATGCTCCGGTTATCCACGGCTCGCAACCATAATATGTATATATAAGGGGAGTGGGGTTAGGTCAGTGGGAGGGCACTGTGCTTCCAATGCTCAAGTCAAAAGTTCGAATTCTGGCTCTTGACAGAAAAATCATTTTCCTAAATATTATTTAACAGTAAAATTCTGTTAATCGAGAAATCCTCCCGGGGCACATCCAGCCTTCCTAAAGTGGATAATCTTAATTAATTAATTAGGTAAGGGAGAAAAATCTAGCGATTGAACGTGATCTCGGTAAAATGACCTATTTACCCAACCGTTGGCCATGAAACAGTACTTTCCTTAAATAGTAAATAATTTCTGAGTCCAGGAATAGTACAATATAACAACCCCTGAACATCATGGGTTGTAGTGGTACAGATTCATATATATATATATATATATAGATATGTATGTGTTGGATTGATGACACACTAACATACATACCTATGTATAAATAATGCTAAAATAAATAAATGGATTTATCTGATTATAATAAAGTGGAATAGATACCATTATATAATCTGGCATTTAATTGCTTAAACGTAGCTCTAGAACATCAATAAGCTTTGAACGTGATAGGGATTTAACGGTATAACAATTTATGATAACTAATGTGCTCCAGTACTTAATTCTAGTGAAAGTAATTCGAAAGCTTCGACTGAAGGCTAGTTAGTGTAACACTAACATCACGGGACATGTCACTTGGTGTCACGGAGGAATTGTGTCATCGTCTTAGTCGAGGAATAGAAAGTATTAAATATCAATACAGTACTTGAATTAAAGCAAAGTTCATTAATCAAGCAGAAACGTTCACTATGGAGAGGCAGGGACATTGCACGTATGCCATAAATGTATGCAGTTAGTAATAGGAAATTAGAGCATCGGGTTGCATGTAATTGGCTTAATGGGTTAGATGCTGGCACTGATGGAAGGGCAAAACACTTCTCGCTCCCCATGTATTTTATGAAAGAAGGGGGGCAGACCATCTGATATTTCGCTAGACTTACTTAATGCAATTATATTCTTTTTTTTTATCCTTTTGTCAGGAATTTTTAGGTTTTACTAATGAGATTGGCAAATATAATTTTCATTGGGACTTATATGTTTCCTTTATTTGTCACTTAGCATTCAATCTTGAATATTTGGAAATATATTTTTCGCTATCACAACTATCTAGAGTATTTATCAGAAACTTTTCTACATTATAAGAATTAATTATAAATATATTGTGAACTTAATTATAAATTGCTATCAGTCACAATTGAATTTACCTATTTTGTTGGTGCGATCCCTTTGTCACTATAAGATTGTTATTACTTTTTTAATTTAACAGAATTAGGGGCGAAATTCATCTTGGCTAAGAATTGGTAGCTTCGATGAAGAAATTAAAGTTATCTTTGTACTTTATATCACAACATCGAATTGCGTGAACTGTATCCAGTTAATATAATTGAGGTGAATACATCGTGGCGAATCAAATGGGTTTGTAAAATTGTTGGGCTTAGTAACGGAAGAATTCCTAAAAGGTTGATATTGGCTATACCGAATGGCAAACGTCCGAGGAGTAGACCGAAGCGAAGGTGGGAAGATTGTGTTAAAGCCAATCTGAATGGACTGGGTTTGGACGGCAAACGGTGGAGGGAGGTGTGTAATAAGCGATTGGTGTCTGCATCGAACCTCCGGTTTCGTTAAGCTTTTTATTATTGTTACTATTTTATTATTATTATTATTATTATTATTACTTTATATTACTTTGTATCTTTTCTATTCTCTCTTCCTCTATGGACTGTTTGCATGTTAGTGTGGTTAAATTTATTTGATTTATTATATTTTGATTTTGTTTATTAGGTCAGTGTGTTGTTTGTTAGCAATAGTGTGTTGCTACGTATTTTGTGTCTGATTTAAAATTCACAGTTGTAATATTATTATTTTTTTTTATGTGAAGAGCTCCGAATAATTTACTATAATTTTTTTTTTTTGATGATCGTGTTAATTATCAGAGAAAAAGGCTGTACACCAACAAAATAGACAAATGTTATTGCAAAACATAACATTATACTGAAGGCAACAATATATTCATAATTAATTCTTATGCTATAGAAAATAGTCTGATGAAAACTTCGGATAATTCTGATAAAGGGAAATATTATTTATAAAGGGAAATATATTCCCGAAACGTCAACATGTAATGCTTTGTGACAAATAAAATAAGCATATAAGTCACAAAGGAAGATTTATTTGTTAAGCTCATTATTATTATAGCTAATTACTTAAAATAACTCACAAAAAGTTGAATGGACCGAAATGATAATAATGATTGGTTGGCCCGTGCAAATAATTTTAAATTTAATACATAATAAAAGGGAGGGATTATTTTGTTTATAATTGATCGCTTACAAAATATTCTTACTAAATAATAAACCAAAATAGAATTGTATATTCCTTTTTTTTGCTAAACATTGACCGATGGGGATGATTTTTACTTCCATTTATACATAAATTAAAGTCAATATAACATGAGGTTTTTAAATACCTGGAATGCCACAGCAACTTTTTTGTCAAAATCGGCTAACTGGAAGTGCCACTTTAAATCATCAATCTAACACATTTTTTTACGATTTTCTCGAAAACGGCTCTGTGATATTGATTAAATTTATTATAATTAAATGGTTAGTGGCTAGAAAATAAATATGGATGATTCTCAGATTATGGGCAATTTCCATGATACAATTTAAATAATTTTGACGACATTTAAATACAATTTTTTAAATACCTACACCTTCTATTGCCGCCCAGCTTCATCTGAGCAAATTACCAGTAATCAAAAGTGCTTTTTGCTATGTAATTAATGTAGATAAAGCTGATAATTCGGTTGTGGTAATGAAATGAGTTTTGAACTTGGTAGTGACATTTCCCCGTATTTTATTCGATCAAAACCAGTATGTAACTAGTATTATAATTTTTATTTTTTTCCAAATGACTTGCTATAAACTGTAGTCAAACGTGAATCATAATAAATGAAATAATTAACAGGTAGCGAGATAATATACGCGGTGGTAATGACAATAATGAAGGTACGTGCTCAAGGTATAAGAAACGGGTGTGTAGAGGGAGGCTTCCCAACTGGTCAGTCTATCCGCTGGTGAATATATCTTCTCTTTTCAACGCTTAAATATCTGATGTTATGTTTTTGCTTTGAAATTACATCAAAGTGATGGGACAATGTTTGAAATTGCATACACTTCACTGCAAACAAAAGTTAAACAAAATATATATTATTAAAAATACCTTAATTATTCTTTAGGAGTGGAAATAAATTTCACTGTATTTTTACTTAGGTTTCAAAAGAAAAAAATAATTGTTTACTAGAAAACTGAGTGTAGGGAAATACGTGGTAATGACATTTTAGTAGCTTAAGTAATTATAAAATAAAACTTTTTTCTTCACCGAATAGTAGTATTGAAAAATAAATCAATTTAGACTTAACTGATCTCGTAAAGGTTGTAATGGACTAAAACTTAAATGAGAATCACCCATATAATACATTAGACGGCTATGAAAAACATATGGTAATTAATTGTGTTAAATGATATTTCGTATCATAAACAATTTTTACTTTCGATCCTCTTTGTCTGATAATAATTATTTCTGCTAAGAAAAGATTGGTTAGTGAAAGTTGTGTGATGCTTTATTTTTCTGGTTTTGTAGGGGATTGTAGGTTCAGAGCGGGCGGATGGCATTCAAATAATTGCATTTTTCTTGGCTATGTAGCATCTAGATTTATTAAAACCTTTTGTAAAATTTAATATTTTTGAATTATGAAACAGAAATATTTATGCTAGAAAGCAACGTATTGGAGTTATATATCAATCAATAATAAAAGTCCTAAAATCCCATGTTTGATTGAACCCCAATTTCTATTCCGGCGAGTGATTGCCGGTAGATGCCTACGTTTTAGGTCTTCTTCAAATATATAATTATACAAAAAAGAGTTAATCTTTGTTTAAAATAAGTCACGTGATTTTGGATTAGCCTCTGGACTAATGAGATTTTTACTTGTTGCACGTAATATTATTTTATAATAAAGAACGAAATATATTGTACTTAAACAAATGATTTCTTAACAAATCTTTTATTTATTTAGTTTTTTGTGAAATGATTTTAACCAACTCTTAAAACCATTCAGAGAAGAAATAATGAATAGGTAACGTATATCAGGTGAGCTTCAATTCGAAGAAATTACTTTACTGACGATGATAGCAGGTATTTAGAGGACTTGATTGCCAAGATTATTTTAATAACATTCATCAATGTAATTCCTCGTTTGACGCGAACGGTTAATAACTTTGTCTAGCGTTGTAGTGGCTAATTAAAATATTTTTATGCGCGAAATTTATTTCTAAACTGATGCAAAATATCTTATCATTTTGCTCCCCAAACTATATTTTCTACTCCAGTATTCCATCTTTCTAAGAAAAAGATTTCTAACGGTAAGTAATTTTCGTATCCTAATCTACTATTTAAACAGAAAGACGTATTTTAGTGAATAGTCCTAAGGAACACAGAGTTTCGAAAATGTTTTTCATAACTTAAGTATTAACTTTAGATAATTAATTAAGGCGAAAAACATGGCGGTTGAGCGTGATATCGACCCAATCATCTCATTGCACAACCGTGGGTCTTGTAACAGTACTTTGTCGCATAGTACTAAAACCCAAGACCTTTCATGGGTTATGGTGAAATAATTTATATATATATATATATATATATATATATATATATATATATATATATATATATATATATATATAAACCTGTAGAAGGTAAATTAATTGAAAGGAAAAAGTTTGGACGTAAAACTAATAACTAATTTGTTTCCTCTCTTTCACGCACCTACCTTAGAGGTTCATTGGTATTTTACTATAATTTATATTTTCTTGTATTAATTACTCAATTAAAAAATAAATAAACACAACTCGTTCTACTCACAAGTAGAAGGTCGTTCTTCACTATACTTGTGAATTTCTCACAATGTCTTCGGCAGACCTACTTTTTTTCTGTATTTTTCACAAGGAGGCACAAACGGATCCAGGATTTAGTTTTGGAGAGGGGGGGCTTTAGCACGAAAGATATCTTTTAAAAATATATCACCATAATTACTTAAGAAGAAAAAGAAGGGAACTAACTACCTATATGAAATAGAGTTTAAGTGATTCTTTAAGAACTATTAAATGTAATTACACGAACAATAATACTTTTAGAGGCAATTATTAATTTTTTTTTTCATCTAGAAAGCCCCGTAGATCCGCCCGTGCATTGAGGCATTCTTCCAGTAGATTGAGGTATATATTATTACATTTTTCTCTCGCGGGCTCTTCGAGATCTCTCAGAAGGAAGCCAGGTGTAAACTGGTTGTGTCCAAGCCTATTGCGGCACAGCACAGCTTCTTCTCTCCTCGCAACTTCCAGAGCTAATGAGCCGTTTAGCTCATTTTGTATCTATAACATATGGCATTTCAGTAGTCTTCGTTGGTATACCATCCCATTGCGAAATTTTAGGGAATGAAAAAGCTGACCATGCAGCTTATTTGAACACAATCGGAGAAAGCATCAGATTTACGAACAACAAAACTTTTACATAATGACTTACGACAACCAACTACACGGACACAATAACAGACTTATAAACGATGGATGAGATATCTTTCCTAATTTAAGAAAATAAACAAGGACCAAGAAGAGGTGCTGCTGGATGCTACCCTTGTTCATACCTATAATGCCAATCATTCAGTTTAAAATAAATAATATGTTTATTGTCACTATCATGATAAATGCTGGTAAATATTTGAAGTGAAAACAAAAAATTAATCCTGGTGTATCAAAAAAATAGAGGACATGATTATTGCATTTCTTAATCATTTCCATTGATTTACATTTACAGTTAATATAATATAGAATTATTAATTTATTAAGTGTTAATTTGTACATAGGTTACGAGTGGCAAGTATGCAATACAGTATGCAATTTATGGCGCCAGATAATTTTTTATATTAGCCCATTTTAAATATACTTATTTCAATCTGATATGTCATTATAACTAGTATACGATACAATAGGTTCGTTTATTTTCAAAGTATAGGTGTGAATGTTTTATATACTTTAATTTCATTTAGTTTCTCTCTATTTTTTTTTTTTTTTTTTTACACATATATACTAATTTTCTTATTTTGCTTTCTTTTTCTTTTATCTCTATTTTAATTATCATTTGTATTTATATATTGTGTGAATGTTTAATGAAGCCCTAATATTAATGCCCTCCAATGCGGCAGAATGTATTAATAAAATAATAAAAAAATATTTCAAAGTGAACCATAATGACCTTTGAAAATTTGTCAAATAACTCGAAGAACTATATTTTCTATTTCAACTATAATATTAAAACCGATATTTATAAAAGAAAAAAAAATTGAGAAATTGTTTTATTTACAGCACATATGTCCGAAAATCATTGATTATTTCAATAGAACTTAGAAAACGATGAAAATTGAATAGGGCAGCTTGTGAAAAGAACTTCAAATATGTTTTTAACTTCAAATAAATGTTTTTATATGAGAATTGATAAGTACCTATCTCGATTTCCAAAAAAATAAAGTAGATCTCACTTTGTAAATAAACTACTCATATATAAAAAACTAATATAAGACAATTTTACGACGAATAGTAATTACAAACTTTAGAAACCATAACTTCCTCATCACGTGGACATTGGGTTCAGCCAACTTTTGAGTAAGCGTGTCGGTCTTTTTAGATTTCCTGTTCCGTCTCGGTCAAGATCATCGCTTGTGTTGAAACATCTACTTCTACAAGGCCAGCGGGGTCAGGTAGTGTTTGGGTTTCCGGAGAATTCTCTCCCTGACTTTTGTTTATTTTTTATTTTTCTGTTATAAAAGAGAAATGACTAAATACTATGTGTGAATCTTAAGATGTTCTGTTAGCACTGAGAAGCATTCACTTACCATTAAACTATTAGATTGATTAAATTACTAAAATTAAACTATTTTAAAAGTTTCATCAAGGTTACTTTTAATTCATTATTACCATTTAAAACGAAATAGAAAACGAACTTTAATGTGTTTCTGTATAAAACTATTTTAGTTTCTATATTACAATATAGAAATGTGTGTTACAATATGTGGCAGAGTTCCGTATGATAACAGGCGTCGACTATCCCAGGAAACATCTGCATAGAATAGGAATTGCACTCTCCACATTGTAACCTGTGTAATTCGGGAGCAGATATGGACGCATCGAATTTAGGTGTATGCTCGCGCTTGTTGAACATAAGATATACCACGTCGTCCAGTTCGAAATGGTTCTGGGCTGCAAGATTTCTGATGGCGGAAGTCGATAAAGTGAGGCATAATTTAAGAAAATATTACAATATTACATATCTCAATATTTTATTATTATATTTACGTAATATTATTACAATGTAATATTATATATCACAATATTATATTGTGATCCCGACCATACCCCTGATGAAGATCTTCATAGTTGGTTCGTAACGTTAGCTTAAAAATAAAATACACTGGTGTCCCAAAAGCATCTTTAAGTTTGTAGTTTTTTCTTCCCAAATAGAAAAAAAAAAATTGCAATATTTTTACCTCAATCTTCTCGAGTGACATATTCTACTTGTAGGCAAGAATAAAACAATAGAAAATTGAACTTTATTCTGGGATTAAGTCCCCTTAGAATAACAATGTATTAAAACAACTCTGGCCAAAAATTAACTTATAAAAAGTCTAACATTATACACATTAATTTAAAAAATATTAAGTAAGCATTAAAAGATGAACAAAAAATAAAAATAAATGAACATAGAATCTTCTCAAAATCCTTTATTGTGATTCAAGAAAAAAGAAATTACATATTTATATATACATAACTAAACAATAGCCTAACTAATAAAAAATTAACTTAATACAAAATGTAATAATATCTTCATTGATTTACATAATAATATGCAAACACTAAAAGAAACAAAAATAAAATCTTCTCAGGAATACTTGTAGTGTAATGGCGAAAAAAGAAATATATATATACATACATACACATATTGGTACATAGAGAGACAAAAAGTATAACCTGGATAAATAAAATAATAATATAATAAGATAGGAAAAGTAATAGCAGAAAGGCACTGGTTTAGAGTTAAAATATAAAAAGTAGCCTAAATTAATAAACTAACACTATAAAATAATATGTTAACAGTTAAACAAAAAATCTTCTTACGCGTGATTATAGTTGAAATGGAAAAATTGAGAAAAATATAATGCATACATATAAACATATATACCTAGAATGAAAAAAAAAAGCAGGACCTGAAGCGAAGAGAAAAACAAATATAGTAACAATAATAATCAAACAAGGTGACAAAGATCATTGATGTTTTATGCTAAAACTTAAACCAAAAATAAAAGAAAAAAAAACAAGGATAATATATTTCAAAAAATCGTAACGTGAAATAAAGCAAATAAACGCTCTTTCAAACAAAAATAAAACGCAACTAATTCTTTTTTTAATTATGAAGTCCGAGTCTCTAGTACCCCCTTTTCTGCCTCATTTTTCTAGAATAACGGCCTGTACTCTAGTAGGTATAGTACGTATAAGGAGGTAACAAGATTTTGAATATGGTCCATTTCACGTAATTGGGTTCTTTTGTCGACGGATGAACTTCTTAAGTTTGTCCCGTAGATGCTTCATGGGATTGAAGCTCGGGCTGCGAACTGGCGACTCCAAGATACGGCACTGCCCTCGCATAGGTAGTCCTGTAAAACATTTTCGATGTGCTGTCGACTATTAATTACCCTGAATAAAAAGAAAACAAAAGGACTAAAAGTTACAGCGACAGCCTTCGGATCATATGAGGTCTGTACTTATCTCTTAACATAGTCCACTCCAAACCCTCCTCACTGACCTTCCTGACTGACCCAAACTGCAATCTTCCTCCTATATTAAGCTGAGCTCATTGCTTACTTCGTCCTCTCCACACTAGAACCCGTCCATTTGCACTATAACGGCTATACCTGGACTCGTCAGAAAACAGAACAGAGGCCGAATCAGCTTCTGTCCAGGTAGAGTGTTCACGACAAAAGTGAAGGCGAACTTCTCGATGCGTATCGGTGAGTAGAAAGCCGTAAGCGGGAACTCTAACGTGCAGGTTGAATCCAGCAAACCTTTCCCTTATAGTCCGAGAGCTCTTGAAAAAAATCGACATTATTTGATGAAAACTTTAAAATAATTTTTTATTTTTTATTTAGACCCCTCTGAAAAAGAAAACATGAGATAAGTGTCATATTCGGACCATTACTTACTGATGGAACAATAATATGAATTACCTTAATCTTGCGTTGTAATGATTGAGAAATGATATCTCTTCCTTTCCACTTAAGGTTTTGTTAAGGTGTTTGGAGTTGAGGGTCCTCCGCTCGTTTATGATATTCATTTCTTAGAATACTTATAACATTACTATTAATATCAGTAACGAAAAATATTGGAAAAGTTTTTATTTTTTTAACTTTCATATATGGGTTCAGATATGTAAAAGGATTTTGATAAATGGGGTGTAAAAAAAACAAAACAAAACGAATGTCATGAAGATATATTAAATCCCGGTTCGAAAGATGTAATTGACCTACATTAATAATGTTACTACTCATTGGACGCTGAATTCGAAGCTCTACAACTTTTATTCTATAATTTTTTTCTTTGAAAACTGTCACTACTGACCTGAGACGATGATTGAATTCACCCACTCAGGCTGCATGGAGATCTCCTTCTCCTTTCTCAACCGGGCTTGGGACCGGCCATGGTGGAGTTAGAATGGCCAAAACTATATATGAAGTAGAAGTGGAATGAAGAACGCCGAAATGAACGCCCAGAAAGACCTGGGAAGGTTCAGTCAGGAAGGATTTCGAAAGGAGAGGAATGAACTGGAATAGACGCAGTCAGCTGGTGCAAGAGCGACATAAATGGATCAAGCTCTATAAACAGGATTCTGATCTACAGTAGAATAGGAATCGATTAAGAAGAAGAAGTTTTTCCTTAGATAACTCATTTCCAAACTGCAGGGCTATTAGTATCTGTACCTGTTTTATTACGAATTAGGTTATAGCTGAAAAAAAAATGTCGATATTTTCATCACAACTTCTGGAAATTATTTTTTTTTGATTTTTTTATACATGAAGGAAAATAATAATGCTAAATTTTATGATATCGACACTTTTTTTATTAAATTTATGACTAATGAAAAAATGTTGAAAGTTCTTGGTCAATAAATATTGATTTTACAAAGGAAAAAATAACAGGTTCAAACAAGGTTTGATAAAACCCCCAGCTTCAAATATTTCAAAAGTTTAAATTCCCACAACTCTGGAACTTGTCGTTTGAAATGGATAAAATTTGGCATTTTTATCTACACTTGTAATTACTTAATATTTACAAATTACAAAAAAGGGGAGTGGTTCCTGGATGAATTAGAATGGAATAACCCTAATCTTTTTTTTTTTTATTATTAACTTATTTATTGAAAAATATTACAATCTGTCTCTAGGACATTTATAATAGAGTTCACAGATCACATTCACACTCTATATACAATAAATAAAATAAATTACACAGAAAAATAATATATATACAATAAATAAGAATAAAATAACCTAAAAATAAATAAATAAAAAGAACACATACACACCTATAAACCCTAATCTAAATGCTCTTTTAAATTGATTCTAATAAATATCTTCAAGATATAGATTCATCGGTTAAATAAATGTCGGTATATTTTAGTAAACTACAAGACGTTGGACTCATATCTAACGAACTGATGACAAATACAATGTTTCCTTTTTTTTTTCAAACCTCCAATTTGAATAATCTTATGAAATATATTACATAAAAGGTGTAGTTTTTTTCTGAAACGATGTTTCATTTTAAAGCTATTTTGAGGTTGCGTTTTCATTCAGTCTTAAATTGCAAGTATTTTATTTAGGCGATGGGACACGTTCTTTTTTTCTGAACTTAATATTCTATTATACAGGAGTTTTCAGGGTTATGGTGGTTATTCAGGGTGGCCAAACTAAAAAATTAACTAAGGACCACAAAAAAAAAAAAAAAAAAAAAAATCCTTTGAAGGTATGTCCGCAAACGCTTGGCTTAGGACATTCAAACCTAAAAATTTTGGTTGTTATGAATTATTTACGTTATATGAAATAAATAAAACTTATTTAATTGTTATAACTACTTTATTAATTAAATGTAAACATTAACATTCATATCAAATGTTGTTCAAAGTGAAGGTATGTCGGCAAACGCTTTGTTTATGAGATAGATTAGATAGAATACTAATATGGCCTTTTATCCCTAACTGACCTGACACAACTGGATTTTTTTGTTTGGGATGACATTAAACAAAAAGCCTATGCAAGTCAGGTCAATGACCTTAATACCTTATGAAGAAGGATAATTGAATCTTGAGGAACAATAACACATATCCAGTACCGTTCTGCCATAGCTGATGTTGAAGCTTTCTTCAACCGGCATCTTTATGCTGAGCCTGTTTTAATGCTCAAGGAAATCACTTTGAGCAACCTTTAAATATGAATGTTAATGTTTACGTTTAATTAATAAAGTAGTTGGAACAAATAAATAAGTTTTATTTACTTATTATAACGTAAATAATTCATAACAATGAAAATCTTTAAGTTTGAATATCTCCTAAACAAAGCGTTTGCGGAGATCCTTCATAGGAATTTTTTATGTTGTTTTGAGGTCCTTAATTCATATTTTCAGTTTGGCCACTTAACCGTCCTGATAAATTCCGGAATAGCTGGGATATCCACTATGTTGTGGAGAACCGAAGAATTTTCTTTTTTTCCACACCATTGTTCTGACAATCTTACTGACAACTATATTTTGAAATTGCTGAAAGTGAACAACCTCTCAAATTATTCTATTTTGGTTCAGTGTAAAATACGTACGATATGGATGTGGAAGAATTCTTAATCGAATGTGTAAGGGAAAAAATTCTTATTAAATATATATATTATAAGGACGGTAGGTCTTCTTACAGATTTTTTCTTTTTATGGATATAAGTTGTTAGGCGGCGGTGTCGGTGATTGTCTTTTAAAAGAGATGTCTAAATATATAATGCACCATCACAGCGAGCTAAATGGGAATAACCAGAAGATCTTGGAAGAGATACTGTATTTAAATTAACTTGTTCAATCGTTAATTTTTCTAGAGCTCCCAACTATTTTCTCTGGCATTGAAAATATTCAGATAGATGTCGCGTTCGTTTTCTGTGATGAGAATTTTACTAAGTTTTTATACAAAGTAAACATTGCGGAATTGTGGAAAGAAGTATTTTTTCTTAATGTGTAAGAAAACAATACATTTTTTTTTGACAAGAAAATTATTGAAATACTTGTGAATGAATTGGTCGTGAACAGGTTTAATTTTTAAAAATAATATTCAATTGGGTTTTTTCTTTTCTGTACTGTTCAAATAAAACCGGATAGGACATAAAAATTAGCTTCGAAAAATGAAAAAGGTATGATCTTATTGAAGACATTTAGTTCTTTTTTCTATGTGATTTGAGAATATTCGCATTTGAAATGAGACATTTGCAGGTTTTATATATCGCATGTTGCCCGGAATAGGAAATGTGAGTAATTATTTTCAAGACTTATTTAATTATTTTGGACCATGAAAGGAGATCTTTCATCCCACACCTTTTTAATGTCTCCTCATATTGCTGAGTTGGCCAACTTGGCCCTTTCCTTTTTCGGTGTAACGGCATGACAGCGCAGAGCATTATGAAATCTTTACTAAAGTGCTTATGCCTTATTCCATCGCTAGTTGTTTTGTAGGATTTTCTCAGACATTTTTCTCTTGATTTATTTTAAAATGCATTTTGGCTTGAACTTCGGATACTTAAGTTCTACTACTAGTTAAGCCATATCCTCATTGAAATAGTGTTTGCCCTCATTCAGCTTTAATGCTAAATTTTAAAAATGACTTCATTTAATCTTGTTGATCCAACATAATTTAGCATTTCTCATTGTCAAGAGAATTAAACAATATATAAAGATAAATTATAAAAGAAGTTAAAAAATTCCCAAGAGGAGATATACAAATATAAACGTATTGGTGGAGGACTAAATATTTTGTATAAATTATTATCGAATGTATATAAAGCAGTAGAAATATAATTAAAATATTTTATTTAAGCGTTATTGCTATTTTATGTCTATATAAAATGCCTGTAAATCACAGTTAAGCAGAGTTGATCAAAACTTAATTGTAATTAATAGTTAGAATATACAACTAACTTAGTTGTTTTGATGGTTATAGAAATTTTTCGATTTTAAATTTAATTTATCTCTCAAGATTTGGTATGGAAAAAATGTTTGAATGTTGAAAATTTGATCACCAGATCTCCAGAGAAAATAAGAAAAACGAATAAATATACGAAAAAATGTTCACAATATTTTTCCTCTCAGCTTATTTCTAAACCGTCATAAAATAGGTCATGTCGTGAAAAACTGATCACCCGTTCAAATGAGGAAAATTAAATTCGTTAATTAATATATATTTTTTTTTTAGAATTTACTTAGAAAAGTAATCCGAAAAGGAAAATCGCTAAGCAATAGTATTTTGTTATTATATGCTATGGATGAGGAGCTTATATTAGCTCGAAGGGTTAAGAAAAATAATTTGTTGTTATTTGGAAATCACAAAAAAATTATTTAGCGAAAGTGGCCTATGCCAATCACTTTTCCTAGCTAAAAAATTATATATATATATATATATATATATATATATATATATATATATATATATATGGATGAGGAGCTTATATTAGCTCGGAGGGTTAAACAAAATAATTTGTTGTTATTTGGAAATAAAAAAAATTATTTAGCGAAAGTGGTATATGTCTATATATATATATATAGTGATTGGCATAGGCCACTTTCGCTAAATAATTTTTTTGTGATTTCCAAATAACAACAAATTATTTTCTTTAACACTTCGGGCTAATACAACCACCGCATCCATATCAGATGAAATTATGAAGATAAATTATTATATATATATATATATATATATATATATATATATATATATATATATAAGCAAAGTTGGTCCGAAATCAATAGCAATTAACAGTTAAAAGACAAAAACAACATCGTTGTTTTGAAAATACAATTAAACAATTAGTTGTTATTCATCAATCAAATCTTCTGTATATATATATATATATATATATATTTACATACATGATTAGTAATTATCTGTTGCGGGTGAGGGGATGATAGTAGTTCGAAGGGTTAAAAAAAATAATTTGTTGTTATTTGGAAATCATTTAGCGGAAGTGGCCTATGCCAATAATTTTTCATAGCAAAAAAATTAACAGTATATATATATATATATATATATATATATATATATATATATATATATATATATATATATATACATAATTACACAGAAACTGAACTCTAATAAATATGCATATAACGGATAAAGGTATAAAATAGGTGTAAATAAAATATTTTAACTACAAATTTCTTCCAACCACACATCACATCCGTTTGTCAATGCGTTTTCTGTTACATTATATTAATTTCTAGTACTTTATATATTCGATATCACTTTATATAAAATCTTACGTTATATATACATTTATAGTTCGCCTCTTTAAAACCTATTAAATTCTTTAAAAAAAATTAATCTGATTCATTATGTCTTATATACCTGTGCCCCGGAGGTAAAGCACACCATGTGAATTTTTTTTTTTTAATAAAATAATTTAATAACTAAGAAAGAAATTTTAATAGCTCAAAGGTATAGAATAATATTGGCTACCCTGGACAAATAAAAAAATAGACATTGTGGTTTTTAACTCTGGAGTATAGTTATTTTGGTTGAAAATTATTCGGTGAAACTTTTTAAATTTTGATCTTTTTGTTGTTGTTAGAATAACTCACTAATTTAAACATACTCGAATTTAGTATGTTTGAATTATTATATTTTTAATCATTAGCATGTATATTTAAAACCCTTAGCATATCTATTTCAACGGCTTAGGGGTGAAAACTATCCTTACGAAATAGCCACTCTAAAGACGACGTGGTGGGAGAGAGGGTTGGGTTCCCATCAGTTCCATTTAACTGCCTGCTTGGGTTATGCCTCCGCGCAGTGTTGTGTTATCGTGTCCAGTGTAGTCGGGGCTAGCCAACTCAAATCAGCCATGGGGCAAGTCCGAAGGTATGTTATAACGTGTTATATAATCTAATGGCTATTATATTTAATGTACTTGAATCATATATAACAAGAAAACAATACTATTTTAAATTGTATCAACTACCAAAGAAAATGTACAATCGGAACTAATGCTGAAAGGAGATTTTCTGGATTCTTCTTAAGTACTTGAACTGAATTTAATCAGATATGTTTTTTTATTAATAAATGCTAAACTATACTTTTACTTCCTATATCAATGATATAATTCGAAACGTTAATGTATAGCGTATAATTATTGTTAAACACCAATGTTGCCATGCTACACGAAGTGGAAGTGAAGGAATAGTTTAATACCCTTTTAATAAAACATACCTGTCTGAATTCAGTTCACTGTGTTACATAAATGTTTTTAAGTAGAGTAATTTTTTTTTTGTATATTTTGTTTATTTGAATTGGTCCAATATTATTTTTAGATAATTGTTACATTTTTTTATTTAAAATTTTTTAATTATTTTCTCACGGATTACAACCAAAAATCAACTTCCGATCCACATTATTTATATTTATATCTTATATTCTTTTGACTTTCTAATCTCTTTTGTGTAAACTATGATTATTAAATTCTTTCATAAAATGTGGCTGCTTATATTTTTAAAAATATTTCTATGTATGAAAAAAAAAATAAAATGCTTTAATTTTTATTTGAATTATTTTTATATTTATTTGTGGATTCAAGTCTTTATATTGTTTTTTTTTTTTTTCATTTTTCTGTAATAATGATGGGACCATCTAATACTTTAAAAAGATTATTTATTATTTTTTTTAATGTTTATAGAAATGTATTTCCAACATTTAATAAAAATATATGCTCTTTTACACATCTTTAGTTAAACCGAACTCATACTTGAAATCAAACATTTCTTGACCCATTAATGAAAAAAAAATATAATGAGAAAAGTTTTAACATATATGACTTGAGCTATTTAAAGAGTTGCAACACTGATAAACACATATATATATATATGTATGATAATTATGTACAATAACAGTTAACCAAGAATAATACTGCACTGATCCAAAAGAAAAAGTATCTATTTAAAAATATACAGGTCGGAGAGTGAATCGAATTCAGACCGGTATGTTTTATAAATAAGTGATAAACTTTACTTTCACTTCCTATATCATCGCTCTGAAAGATTTATTCAATGAAATTAAAGTGTCCATGACGACTTGAAACTGATATTAATTATTATTACATTTTTTAAGCCCCATGAATCGTAAAAGTAATTTGAAAAAAAAAATCGTTATGGTTCTACATCTTGTGTAATACAAAATAGTTTCAGGTTGATCTTTAAGATCACGTGGTTAGTTAGTAGGTTAATTTAGTAAAACATTCAGATTGAAGATATACGAAGTAAAATAAGACTTTACTTAGCACTTATTAATAAAACATAACTTTCTGAATCAGGTTCATTTTTCTCCCTATTTTTTTTAAAATAGATTATTTTTTACGTTCACTTATATGTGTAATGAAAAGTTAGAGACAATATTGCGGTCATGAAAATTTTCGAATCTGAGTTTTCAACTAAATACCCAATTTGAGATTTCTTGAGTCCAAAGTCCCGCAAAATGGTTTGTGTATGTGTGAACACCCTAGTTCAAAAAAAAAAAAGGTCATACGAAACGGATATTACATATTTAAGACACACACACACACACACACACACACATATATATATATATATATATATATATATATATATATATATATATATATTATTTTTTTCTAAATATCGGTTAACCGGGAATGTCACAATATATAATTGTTTTTCCACGTTTTTCCATTTTCTCAAAAACTCTAACGTTTTTCATTAAATTCGGTGTATAAATTTATAATTAAATGGTCTTTAATAGCCCAACATAGTCAAAATATAATTTCTATTCAAAGTAGAATGTTAAGTGAAAGTTGTATTGTATGATGCGCTCACCAGAATTTTAAATTTTTTTTAATTTATTTGTACTGATCAAATATTATTGTTAGGCAAATTTAGATGTATTTCATTCTCACTTATGTCAATATTTATCAGTGTCAGCAGACCAGGTTATTTTCAAACTAAACATTTTCAATGAAAAAATAAAATAAAATTTTACATTTTAAAAATTAACTGTACATAGCAGTTTATAACTGTATTTTCTTTTTAAAATACAACATAAAAAAACGTATTTGTATTTTCTTTTCAAAGTATTTTTTATATAAAATCTATTTCATTTTGTATTTTTAATACACATCACAATTTACCGAATTGAATGAATTCCTCCAAGTATTTTAGGAAGGCTGACTGTTTACAGCAGAATTTTCTACAGGGAAAATAGAGTTATAAATTGTTGAGGACCGATTGTGTTTAATTTTTAATACAATTATCTTTCGCCATAAAATTGATTGGTTGTAAAAATACTATTAAGAATTCCTGAGTTTTGTCAAATGGGAAGGTTAGACAATCATATTTTGTTCAATAAATAAGTAAATGTGGACTAACTGATGTTTAGTTGAAAAAAAAACTTTTTTTCTATAATAATTATTTTAGAGTAGATTTTAGCAAACAAAAAGAGAGGATTCAATTTATCAATTATATCAATTTATATAATACCTTGAAGAATATTTATTGATATTAAAACTAGGGAAAAAAAATCATGATGACTTGATCGGTGTTCTGATTACAAGAAACTGAAACTGAATAACATGTAATTGAAATAAATAAACATTAAAATAGTTTTCAAAAACGATTACATTTACATTTTATTATTTTATTTTTCTCATCTATAAATATTTTCATATCATTGATTCTGGAAGGGACTTAACAATCATAGTATCTTTCAATAGATATAATAAATTTCAATAGATATAATTGAAATTTATTCCTCTACAAATCAACAAAAATTGAATGTAACTTATAAATATTAAGTATAGTCAAAATAGTGAACTTAATCATATCTAGACTTTATCTATATTAATATTAATTTTGCATATGAAGCAAACGTTTGAAAAGTAATATTATTGTTTAAACAATTTAATGATTTTGTGAACAGTTTAATATAATTAACAAATCATGTATAAAAGTGCATATATTTTTAGAAAATACTGAACAACTTTCTATAAAAAAAAAAAAAATTTTAATTTAGTTGTTTGGCAATAATAACTTGCAGTTGTTAACAATTGAGTATATTTTTTACTATCAACGTCACATGTTAACAGGTTAGTTGACGTTTCGGGACCTTTATTCCCATCTTCAGAACTGCAATTCCAATACTTTTGTGGATGCAAGGCTAAAATTTTTTTAAGTTACAATATTGTGCTTGTTACATTACATATTTGAGCACAATATTCTAACTTAAAAATTTTTTAGCCCTGCATCCACAAAAGTATTGGAATTGCAGTTCTGAAGATGTGAATAAAGGTCCCGAAACGTCAACTAACCTGTTAACATGTAACGTTGATAGTAAAAAATATACTCAATTGGTAACAACTGGAAGTTATTATTGCCAAACAACTAAATTAAATTGACCACTTCCCAGGAAAAAAGAAAAAAGAAAAAAAAAATTTAAATGTTCCAATATTTCTTTTATTTCCAACATTTTTTTTAAAACTTATTTATTAAAAAAATATTAAAATCTGCCTCAAAGGACATTTATAATAGTGTTCATAGATCACATTCACTCTATGTAAACAGTAACATTATTAAAAAATAAATAAATAAAAAAAAGATATTGACTTGATCGAAGCTCAAAACTGTGTAACATGTAACTGAAATAAATAAAGTCGTACTTGTTTGCTGATCTACGAATTTACATATCTAGTTACTGGGAATCACCAAATTATTAAGAAGTTGTGATAAAAACATTATTTAGTACTGTCAAATTTTTTTTCTAAATAGATATTTAGAATATATCCAAGCTAGTATTATTTCTATTCAAAAACAAATACATTGCTTATTTTACTGAAAAACCTACACAAAGTTGTAGTAACCATACTTTTTTACTACATTAATTATGTTGATTTATTTTATCTTATAGTTACGTATTATACTTGACAAAAAAACTATCAGCAATGTTTTTAAATTTGGAAAGTATGTTTTTTAAATATAACACTGAAACTATACCTCTCAGCTCCAACACTTCAAAAAAAGTAAACTTCTATAATCTCATAATGGTGTTCGTTTTTTTTTCTTTTCTTATTTTATTGAATCGGGCTGTCTCACGATCGAGCATTGAAGAAAATGAACAATCGTCAAATAGGAAACGAGGTGGGACAATTGGAGATAAGAGATTGTCGTGGCACCTATCATCACACTCGCCATTCAATTTCATCTCGTCGATTTCAGTTCTAAATTGGATTGTTCAATTTTGAAGGAAAATATCTTTTCGTAAGTCATGAAGATTTTGTTTTCAATTATTAACGACGTATTAATTATCAATAAACTTCTAAGCCAGCTAATATTCTTTAACACAAGGACCGAGGAGACAAATTGATAGGCATATATCAATAGGAAGAGAAACAATACTGGTATTTAAAATTTATTATGAAAGGACGTTTACAAGTATTCGTATAGGCTTAAGTTTTTGAAACGTGTGATATTTATCAAACATGGACCATCTCATAGATGTATGTAAATCAACTTCTGAACAGCTTAGAGGAAAATGGAGAGGAGTATATTGAATATACAATTAAATCATAGAATAAAAATGAAAGATAGGGCACAGAATCAATGTTAAGGATATCAAAGAGGAAATTATAAAACCGTAATGGCTATGGGCTGGAAACATCGCATGGATGACTTATGAATAATTGACGAAACAAGTAACGGAACGATGGGCACTGTTTGAAAAAACAACAAGAGAAAACTGACGAAATAACAAAGGAAGGTTGGCAAAATCATAGAGAAAGCTTTGGTCAATATTAGGCTTGATTCAAAAATTATATTTTTTTGTAATTTGTAATTTTGGTTTTGTTTGTGGGTATATTTATGCTCCATATTAATTAATTTAAAGACAAGAGAGGTGCCACCTTATATAATTACGAATAAAGGCTTTGTTTATTTAAACTATTAAAATCAATACAATTTACCAAAGATTGCAGTATTTTCAAAAATATAAAAAAAAAAAATGAGAGTAACAATATTAAAAAAGGTAAACAATTATATCTGTTCTTGAAAATTCGATTGCATTAACTTAAGAGAAGGGGGTGTAACTTGAGAATCTGAGCCAGAAGGGAAAAGAGAAATATTATATATAAACTGAAAAGTTCTTACTAACATTTTTAAAAGTAAACGCTTCTGGTCGTGTAAAAACAATACATTCTCATGTTTTACTTATGATAATTATGTAATTATGAGATGGGAAATGGAAGAGAGTGGGACAATAAGGACAATGAGATTTTTGTGAAATAATAATGTGGAGGAAAGCAGGACACGGATGATAGAAGAAAACATGTTAGATAAAGCAATTGAAAATAATATCGAAATCGAATAAAACGACATATGTGGAAAATTACTAGTAAAAACAAAACAAAAATGCTTATTTATTTTCATATATTATTTATTAAAATGTATATTGGGTGTTATAGTATATTTTATTGTTTTAATTTTTAAAATATATTTAATACAAATACTTTATTTATCATTACATTTAATTATCTGTTATTGGATTTTGAATTTTATATATTTATTCCGCACAATAGTCAAAGCTATCTTGGTCATCTGGGGGAGAAAGATTTACAAAGCCCTGAGTAAAGAAACCGGTCAATCAATATCACAACTTATGAAGATAGGCAAGATGGAGGGATACCTTTTATGTACCTATTATGAGCCTTACATCGAGTAGTAGTGATACTTTTTTTTTATTATTGAAATTTGATACTGTATTAAATGATAATTACATCAAGTAAATATGTAATAAGTAACAGGACATGTACAACATGAAGAGGAACTACCCATTGGTAGCACTCCAATCATATTTCTATATCAGAAGGTCCCGAAGCTATCTTCTTTTTAGACGCCTCGGCGGATTATCAGGAATAGAAGAGGAAGCAAGGTAGGAAACAAGAGGGTTCAGATGGTTCACAAGTTTATTATGGAAGGATAGGTATCTGGATTAAGCTAAATCGAGAACATGTGGTACATTAAGGTCGTTATGGATTATTTTATTTTTGACAAGTAGGGAATATTTAGGATTTTACGAAGGATTTCGGATTGTAAGGATTGGATACAAGAGGAATTTGATGGTTTATGAACCCCAAAGCTCGATTTTGTAAACCCAAAAACGCCATATTATAGTAATATATATGAGTCTTTTGTAAATAATTTTAAGTTTAGAGCGTTTGTCTAGTAAGTGCTGCAGCAGTCGAAAATGTTGGGCGGTTTCTTGTCGTTTCAGTCTGGTATGAGGGTTCCAAGTGAGTCATTTGTCCAGGTGAACTCCTTGGTATCGAATTTGTTCATGAGGGATAAGTGGGGTATTGTCAAAGGATACTGTAGGATAGGAAGTCATAGGTTCACGACGAATAGTAAAGGTAATATGATGGGATTTAATCGAATTGATTTTAATCCACCCGTTTTGACACCATTTTTCAAGATTTGTGATGTGTGATTAAAGAGTTTGGGAAGCAATAGATGGATCGTTATTAGCTGGTAGAATATTTGAGTCATCGGCATAGTGGTGATGACATTGTTGGAATGGGTTGGGTTGTCAGTTGTATAAACTGTGCAAAGAATTGGACCAAGGATACCACCTTGAGGAATACCCGTAGACTGAGAAAAGAGGGATGAATAGGCATTGTTGTGATTTACTTTGAAGTGTCTATCAGGAAGATAGGAACGGATGATAAGAAGGTATGTAGGGGAAAGGAATTTACGAAATTTCTAAAGTAATTCCGGGTGCCAGACTCGATCAAACGCTTGTTAAACGTTGAGAATGACTCCCGTGAAGTACATTACACGCTGCAATGCAGAGGATACAACGTCTACCACACTTATATGGTATAACTGAATAGTGGAGTGGGATGTGCGGAATCCAAATTGGTGATCTGGGATAATGTGTTTACAGTCTAGAATGGGATATAGACGTTTTAAGATGAGTTTTTCCAGGATTTTGCCCATAATGGGTAAAAGAGAGATAGGACGGTAAGAGGATGGGTATTCTGGTGGATTTACCGGTTTAGGTATCACTTTGGCAATAGATTGTTTCCAAGAGTCAAGAAAAGGTGGTTAGGAGTACTGCATTAAATATATAGGTGAGAAATAGTAAGACTTTCTGAGGAAGCAGTTTTAGGATCTGTGATGTGATTAGGTCACGGCCAGGAGCTTTACGGGAAGGTAATCTATGAATGATATTGGATATTTCAGAAGGATGAAATGCTTTAAGTGGAGGAGTCAATTGGAGGTTGGTTGGATTAAGGATTCATGGGTTTGAATTAATGGTTTTGAAGAGGCGCTGAGCAGATATTTTAGATTTTTCTTCGTCAGATCTGAACCAGGTTTGGGTTTCGGTAATAAGTGGGAGGTTAAAATATTTGAATTTAAGGAAATTTTTAGTGGTCAACCTCAGTGATCTTTCATTAATTGTAAGATTTTATGTCAAGTTGACAATTTTGTATTTTCTAATTTCAGTTTTTGGTTGGTTAGTTAATTTGTTGTAATATGTCTTATCTGACGGATATCTAGTCCAGATATTGCTCTGCTTTTTTCTCTTAATAAGATACGAAATTTGCTTTGGCAAATTTGTCTGTTGGTAGTGGTTAATTTTATTGGTAGATGTATTATCATTTATTTTGTTACTTATAGATGTACTAAGTACGTATATGGCTGTGTCAAGATTTCGTCTTAAGTGGAATGTTATGTCCAATTTATTTTCCAGGTCTTTACGAAATTTTACGAAATCTTTACGAATACGCCAGTTTGCTGGTCCTGTAATCAGTTTAGAAGGGAACGAGGGCTTAGGTGCGAAGATTGTGTGGAATGAAAGCAGAACTGTAGAATGATCTGAGGAGAGGTCAGATTGCGAAAATGGGAGAGGAAATCTGGGAGGTGACAAATATGTCCAAGATATCAGAGCGTTTTTTGAAGAAAGTTGAACAATAGGTAGAATTTATAGGAGATGTTATTTGAATAATCTCAGTTGGAGTAGAAGGAATGAGATAATAGGATAAGGATTTCTGGCTAAGGATGCAAGAATCGGCATGGGAAGTGTTGTCGGGGTGGTCTGATCTCTATAAGTGACGTAGTCACGCATAGAAATATGAACGTTGAGTGAAGTGTTTCTCTCGGGAATTTAGGTAAGGATTCTTGTGAGGATTGTGATTAGAGGCTTGATAGTATCTTGAAGATCTTTCAGGAAGAATAGTGACACTAGAATGAATTTGAAGCTGAACGAATTATTATAATTGTCTAAACTGAACCGTTTTTTTTTTGTTTGTTTGAATATTAAGAAGTAATTTCCTATCCCATGGCCACAATCAGTCAGCGTGGATTGGTCTATTACGGTAATCATCAAATTTTGTAAATTACTCTTCAGTAATGTAGAAGTACTAATTTTTAAAGTTTCCTGTATCTAGTTGTCGTTTTTATTTTATCCATTTCAAATATTTAGTTTCTTCATTCAGATGTTGGAATATTTAAATAAACAACGTCTTGTTCTTAATTTCATGTGATTGAGAATACTCATCATCATACCAAATATTATGCAGGACGTTTTTCAAACAATAACTTTAGCTGATCATAATTATTTTCTTCCTTCTAAGATTTTAGTTTTCTTGTCTCGTTTATAACCCAATAAGGCAGGAATAGAAAAGCCAAAACTTCAAGATATTTAATGTTATGTAGCTTGGATTTAAGATTCTGTCCATCCACTTTAACTCACTACAGCACTTTCTCATACTGAATTAGTTTTTTCCCAAAAAAAAAAAAAAAAAAAAATGGTTGATAATGGCTGTATATACTTCATAATTAATATTATTCGAGTTCGGTTATGTGGAATGGTAGTCTCAAAATTATATTATTTATGTGATCTAAGCAAAACAATTAAAAAAGGGAACAGAAAAATCATAGTGGCCGCAGAAGACTATACGTACCTAGGTGCAGTTATGGTCGGTGCAAAAATGGTAAAATTCTTCAAGAAATATTCAAGAGCATTATAAAAGCAAATAACATTTATTGCAAAATGTACAACACTGTTGGGAAACGTGAAGTTGGGACAATAGTAAAAATGCACATTTTTAATGCAATTGATCTTCCCACTCTACTGATTATAAGTGGAAGTGAGAATTAGGTCCTTGATTGACTAACGAGCATAATCATAACGATCATCATAACGAGCATAATCATAATAATCATAACGAGCCTCAGAACTGAAATACAAGACTAGTCGGTCGAACTCAGAGAGAACTCATCAGGAATGACGTGTATGAGGGGAATTAGGAATGGAACCACCAACTGAGGTCCTAGAGGAGAAGCAGTTGAAGTGGTTCGAGCATATGTGCCAAATATATGTAGATCGCGGACCAAGTAAGTTCTTCGAAGCTAGGACCAACTGGCAAAAGATCAAGAAGCAGGCGAAGGATGTCGCAGTTGGATAGTCTGGATCAATTAGGAGTGGAGAGAGGAAAGCCGTTGAAATCCGTGAAGACATTGGCAAAGGACCGAGGCACCTCCTCCGAGGCAGAGAGCAGGAGAGAAATGATGAAGAAGATGTGATCTAAAACAAACAAATAAAAAATAATAAACGTAATTCAATAGAAAAATATTTGTCATCAGAAGAGGAAGGTCATTTATTTAAATTACCGTCATATTTATTTAAATTAATACGAAATATTAATTTAGATGTAATAAATTAATAACTATATAAATAAATGAACTAAAAAAATAAATAAATAACACCATATTTATTTAGGATTCAAAAAGCTACAGCCATTTAATTTCTTGATATACCATTCCAATACATCTTAAACGGATCAAAAAATACCAGAAACCCAAATTACACCTAAGTTTAGTTTTTTTTTACTTACGACAGTTAATTTCTAGCTCGTACCATTAAATGTCTTAGAACGGTTTCGAAAATCGTTGGAATATCAATTTCTATGCGAAAATGTTGTGTTAGATACCTATCACACTAAAAATTTGGACTTTAAAGAATGTATTAGTAATCAAGAAAATTAAAATTTGTCTAATGAACTAGTTTATTTGTATTAAAAATATCAAAAATGTTTTTCGATATTATAAGAAGTGTTCAGAGAGTCTTAGTGATATTTTATTTCGCTCAACCTTTTTTTTCCACTAAATTATTTAATACAAAAATGAACTTCTGGGCAAAGAATTTTTCAGGCATGGACAATTTATATTCCACACATATAATGAGGATTTTACATATGATTGATATGAAACAAGTACTCATTTGAGAATACTTAAAGTATAATAAAATATTTTATCAGTACTTTGAGCTCTAATTATTTTGAATCGTTCATGAGATCTCATTGAGTCATTAGAACATAAAAATGGTTCATATTATTGAATTACTAAGTCGTTACATAAATTTAATGGGCAGTTAAAATTAATTTTAATTCAAATCACTCTGGGGATCTCACCGAATAAATTAGGATATCAAACTTAAAAATCCGGTCGTTCGCTCAGAAAATTAGTACGTTCATTTTAGCAAATCGATTAAACATATTTTATTCAATGACGAGTCAATGTTTTTAGCTCAAATTATTTCAAAACACTCTGGTAATCTCACCGAATAATTCGAGCCATTTAACAAAATCCCTAGCCGTTCGCTTAAAAAAATGTTACATATCATCTAGCGGACTGCCCAAACAGATAACACTCGTGTTGCTTAGCTTAGCAAATAAAAATGTTTTAACTTTTCAAAATCAAAACGACATTTGATTATAATCCCATAGCGACAGTGGCAACTAGGAGAATATAAGCAGGACTTGTGGTATATTTCGAAAACGATAATTTTTTTAGCTTTATAGCGTAAGAATGTCTCGATCTAATTTTGATGTTCCACTCGGAATCGTTAAAAACATTAGTAGATTTTTATTTATAATTATTTTTTTATGTTTTACATTATAAAGAAAAGAAAATTTTTAATATTTTTAGGACTTGTTTATTGAGAAATATTACAATCTGTCTCTATGGATATTGATAATAGTATTCAGAGAGCATATTCAGAACAGTATAATTTTATAATATTTCAATAATATTATTCTAAATTGTATATTTTCTAATATAGTATGATTTTTGACAGTACAATTTACAATACATAATTTGCAATATTTTTGTAATGTTAATTTTTTTTGCCGAAGTATTTTTGTTTCAATCATTGCATTCACAACCTATAAAACTTCGGAAGGATGAGTAGAAAATGAGACGATTAATTACAAAGTTATCGCAACATTATCGGGAACTGCCTGTTTATGGTCGTTTGCGAATTGTTGACCTTTTAATTTTAGCATGATCATTTTTTCTTAAAGATGACTATTAAATGACATTAAATGACTGATGGAATCTTCAAGGCTGGTGCAATTAGAAGTCGTTAATTATACTATACTTAAACGTTTGTTTTTAGAATCCGTCATTAGGATTTAATTCACTCTACGTTGGCTATCATTGCTTCATCTTTATTTAACCGCATATGCTTGTATCTATGCGTGGATAATAGGATATGCATATTGAAATTGAGGAACTTTTTAAATTGTTTTAGTAATTTTGTCTTGAGATCATTTTTTTTTTTAAACTTTTAAACACAAAATAGTAATTATGTACCTAACCTATCACAGGCATCGCTAGAATATCCTATTGTTAAACAATTATACAGAGTTTCTCAGTTCTAAACAACAAAACTCTGGATGGTGATTCTAACAAACTCCTTAAAGCCCAATTTAACATTGACGTTAGTAAATTTAAAGACTGTTTTCTTACAAATCTTCTTTCTTACAAACACTGTTATCTTATGTATGATGGTGTAGTCATAATTTAATTATCTTGAACAGTTTTTGAGCAACTTATTTTTTTTAAATAAAACCGTGACAACTTAAAAAAACGAAAACAAAATTGGTCATAACACCTTTCTCGTTCAAAATTGGCTCATCCATCAAATGAACTGTTTTGTTTAAAATTTTGACTAAAATCACTCTCCAACGTTTGGTTTTTAAAAAACTCTGTATAATTGTATTAGTTTATTCTAACTATACCTGTGATAGGTTAGATACATAATTAGTATTTTGAGAATATATTTCTGAAAAAAATAATAAATAAATAAAAGACAAAATTACGAAAAAAAAACCCTCAATTTCAATGTTAGAGCTATTCTATAATACTTAAATAAAATCTTTCCTTTTCTGATATATAGGATTCGGACATTTAGTTTCAAATAAAAAAGCAAATATTGTTGAAAAACTACAAAATAAATGTTATAAAATAAATTTTATATGTATATGTTTTATAGTGGGCTGATAAGACTACCAAGACATGGAGAAAAAGTTCTTATAAATGATCCATTTAGTGGTTAGTTTGTAATTCATAATGAAACTATTATAAATTACAAACGAGGGGAAGATCATTCAGTCGAGCTAAACTGTAAATGTTTAGAACTTTGTCCTCAATATTTTCAAATTAGTTCATGTTACCCACCAGATCAATAGGGTCTAAAGGTTCAGATGAAAAGTGGGGAGGGGTGGCCGAATGGGCTAAAGCGTGTGCACAGCACCGCGAGTTGCCTGGCAACCGGATTACAGATTGGAGAAGATTTAAAAAGTACGAGTTCGCGTCCCGGTGCCGGAGGGGATTTTAAATTCCCCGCCCTCATTCCTCGGCCCGGGAAAATCCCGTATAGCCTAAAAGGCGAGGTAGGGAAGAACAAAAAAAAAAAAAAAAAAGTTTAGATGAAACCTGTTTTCGCTTTTGGTGATGTGAGGGAAGTAAAAACTTTGAATTTCTATTAAGATTAAACCATAATCATATATCTCACAGCAAAACAAAAGCTAAAGCACTGAACCCTTGAACAGCACATATGAAACACACGTAAATAAAAATAAAATATAGCATGAATCAAATCTACCTTCATAATGATATAATCTTATGAGGGAAATAGAATTGTAAATGAAAAAAAAAAACTGAAAGTAAATGTAAATCAGGTTTGTCTCATTTTGACGGTATGCTTTGGCAGTTCGTTGACCATGAAAGGCGATTATGTAAAGCTCGGAAAATATTTGATGGGGTTTTTCATAGACCGAGGGATAAAAATAGGCAAATGCAACTTTGAGAACCGAAAAACAAGTATTTTACTCAAATTGAATCACTTTTGGGAATTCAATCACTACTTCTATCGCTTTTAATCGCTTTGACGTTAATAGCTTGACATCAACTGAAGTAGTAATTAAATTCTTCAGTAATCAAATAAGGTCAGTATTTGGATAAAATACTTGTTACTTAGGTCTCAGAGTAGCATTTACCCATCTCAGAAGAGAAATTGATCAAACCTATAGTACTGAAAAATCATCATTTTTGCGTTAATGCCGATTATTTCTCAAAAAACATAATTGATCATACTACCAGAGCTTAATGGCTCTAATGCAAAAAAAAGTAACTTAATAGTAGCGACAATAGAAAAATAAATAGCTCTCAAAGTTTTTTTTTAGTTAAAAATGATTTTTAATTAGCTGAAAAGAGTTAATTTTAATTTGGATATTATTTTTTAATACAACTAAAAGATTAAATCTCAACATATATTACTCCGGAAGCCAACAGAACCAATTTAGGAAAGCGCCAAATAAAATGCGACTAAAAATTTATTTATTTTTTAGATTTATAAATTATAAATTATTTATTTAAGTAATACATTACTAAATCAGTAAAAAAGAAAACTTAAAAAAAGGTTATAATGGAATATCTCAAAATATGTCCAACTCACTGCCATCATCTTTGCTGCTCTAACAATGTTTTTATATTCTCTAAGTTCTCTCACGTATTTATTAAAAAGGTTCGGAAGGTTAATTTTTAAAAAATATATTCATAGAAGATTACACAACATCCCTGGGTCGTTAAATCAATTACCTCTTGTTTCTTTACAGACATTTTATTTTAGACATATATTATCTAATTTTTTTTTTTTTATTAAACACTTTATTCAGAAATATTACAATTTGTCACAGTTTAAGGACACTTATAATAGAGTTCAGAGAGTGCATTCATACCGTATATACAAAAACATAAATAAATAAAGTAATAACAAAAGAATAAGAAAAAAGAACAAAAGAGTAAAAAAAAAAAAAAATATATATACACATAAGTAAATAAAAATAGAAATAAAAGTAAAACAAACATCTTATATAAAACATACCTATACAATATTATCTAATTAAAATAAAAAATATTATGTAGCTGATTTCCATGGAATCTAACGGAATTGGGCTAGGTATATTTGTAAAGTCCATGGCTTTCAGTAACTGGACACACACACACACACACACACACACACACACATATATATATATATATATATATATATATATATATATATATATATATATATATATATATATATATATATATATATAATGAGGTTCCCAGAGGTTCCGGTAAAGTTAGAGCTTTTTCAAATTGGCATACCTAATCTTAATTTCAAATTTCTACGCTATTGCAAATATATTAGATTTTCGACCAAATTTTCTGTTGCTAATTAAACCAATGTTTAAACAAATTTTTAATGCCATTTTCCATTAGAAAATTCAATATCGATATTTTTACTTCTGTCCCACTAGATACTGGGAGAGCCTCCTGTATAATGCTGTTATACCATAAAATTACTTAAATTAAATGTTCACACACATCACCCTATTCTTTCTAGCATAGTTTTATAAATTGTCCAGTGAGCTCATGTTTCTTTCATTTGAATGCTCAAAGCAATATTTTCGAAAACCTAAGTGTATTGTTCTCTTGACTTAAGTGACCACGACTAGGTTTACTTGTTCTATATATTGCTAACCACGAAAACCGCGAAACATAGAACTATTGTTCTACACAAAACCAAGAACTCTCTCTTGAAAGAGTTGCGTTTTTTTTTATAGTCTAAACCATAGGTGAGGAACCGCAGCCTCGAAATGTTTTCCCGTAATATTTGTTAATCTAGTCATTGAATTAATTAATATTTAATTATTTAAGTAACGTCAGATTGGAACTCAATTGAAGTAAGTTAACTGCATGTATGTGAGTGTGTTTATTTAGGGATAAATAAATATAGCATCAGTAAAATATAAAGAATTATTGTATCCTCTATCATCACTGCTTATAATAATAAAAAGGCCTATAACGATAAAAAGGTTCCCCAACCATGGTGTAAACCATAGTGTGGTATGCTTACCTGAAAAATATATATTAAATGACTAGTTGGCCCGTGCGAACAATTAGCAGAAAATTTTGTTAGTGAAGGAATAGAACAACATGGAAATAAGTTAATCCTGTGTATTATGTGAGGAAGAAATAAATACTTTTTCCTTGGTCGATTACAATATTCAATTTGACATAATAGACTGAAATATAACTTTCCACTACTAAGATTGATCAAGATACTTTCAGCCATTATCATATTGAAACTATTCGATTACGATTACTTGATATTTATTTAGACTGATCTCTATGAACAGATTTTTTCGCGAAGTGAATCATGAATATACATATACTGGGTGTTTTAGGGTTAAGCGGCATAACTGCAAAAATGAACCAAGGGCGTGAAAACAACAAAAACAGTTTCTCTGAAGGTATATCCGCCAACGCTTTGTTTAGGAGATATTCAAACCTAACGATTTTCGTTGCTATGAATTATTAACGTTATATGAAATAAATAAGACTTGATTAATTGTTCTGGCTACTTTATTAATTTAATGTAAATATTAACATTCATGTTAAATGTTGTTCCAAGTGATTTCCTGGTGCACTGGCAGAACGGCACTGGATACATATTGCTCACATTTTGTTTCACACGATTCAATTATCCTTCTTCGTAAGGAATTAAGGTCATTGACCGGACTTGTTCAATCATATCCCATATCCCATTCAATGGATTGGCAGTGCAAGATTAGTGGCTTGGCCTGCACGCTCTACAGACCTGACACCACTGATTTTTTTTATTTGGGATGACATTGAAGAAAAAGTCGAAGCAAGTCCGGTATTTTTTTCTTATTTTGAGGTCTTTAGTGCATTTTTTCAACTTAACTCTGAAGCACCCTGTATATTTGTATACATTAATATTTTTCGTGATTTTTTTTTCTTTTAATTTATTCGCACTCGTTAGGCAATCACCAAATGAGAAGACAATCCAGAAAATAATGACATATAGGAACCATATCAGTATCACCTTGTCCCTGGCTTGATTCCATTACTTCAATTATTTTAGGAAGGATATCTCTCTTCTATAATAATTTTTATTAGTCTTAATAGTTTTGTTGAAAGATTTTGAACTATTTGTAAGTATGTCTTTTTGGCGATACTCAATATCTGTGAAGAGTACGTCCATATAAGTTTTCTAAAGTTTTTATATTATGAAGTTTGAATTTGTAAGATCGTTGGAATATATTTATATAGTGCAATAGAGTAATAAAGCTCGTTTATTTAAAAAAAAAAAAAAATTGCGAAGAGAGGTTCTTCGCGTTTGTTATTTGGGTGATTTTCCAACATTTATTAGCTCGAACTTTTTGGAATCAATCCCCATCATGTAAAATATCGGAAGTAATTAGTCTTCGCGTTGCGTGTTATCGTTTCAGGTAACGCTGTAGTAGAGGAAACTAGTCAAATAATGAGCATAAACAATTTTGTTTAAAATGCTTCGTAAATACTCATTACTTTTATGTATTATCAGTCTTCTCCTTATTTTTAAATCCATAAATTTTTCATATGCTTATTTGATGCAAGTATTGAAAATAATAAATATCCGATTGTCCATCTATTTATGCCTAGTGCCAATTAGTATTGTTAATATTAAAACATTTATCAACAAAAATAGAGTATTTTAAATTTTATGTCTCATCATCTTATTTATTCATTGTCGTTCACCTGGTTATAAATCATGACTATTCTCATATTTTAAGTGTAACATGTATATCCTTCAGCATGTTTCTCTTTTAATAAAAGTAAATTGAGTAAAATTAGTATTGGAATTAAATTTTAATGTAATCATACAAACCTTATTATTCTCATACGAAAAATCTTAGACCTTGTAGTATATATAATTTTTAGCCAATGAAAACGGTGTGGAAGCTATACTGATCTTACTTGACAGACGTTTTTACTCCTGTTTTGCACAAGAGAGTGGGTGAACTTATGCTTAATTTTGTGTTCTCCGGTAGATTGAAACAATGTTTTTAATTGTTATTTTAATTATTGAAAAGCATTAAAATTTTAGGAGAAAATTATCATTGATGATCATGATTAAAAGGTCAAATAATTATTTATTAAACTGATTTCTATCGTGACAGAAATAATCACTGGTCACGCGATAGTTTTCCTGCAATGATCTGAGAGTGAGCACAAAAAAAAAAAAAAAAAAAAAAAAAAAAAAAATGAACGCTTGTTAAGCCTGTAAAATAAACAACTTTCTCATTCCTCTAAACAAGCCCAATGTCCCCTTGCGTATGTCCCAAGTATTTAGTGACTGTGAATTTTTTCAACCCACAATTATTGAAATAAGATGCCGTTTTGCTTAAAAAGCTGTTATTGTCTTCAATTGTAGAGTAATTAACATTAGCTCAAGTGAGGACTCCAAGTGAATTATAGTGAACCTGGTCGCTATTTTTTGACGACTGTTGGGGAACCTATAATTACACGTAATTGACTGTAGGTAGATTTCGGTCCAGTTTAAGGTAGTAGGAAACATAAGATATCCAAATTTATCATTTCCGCGTAGCTACTGGTCTCTTGTATCTTTTATCTTATGTTATATGTGTAAATACCATAGCTAATAACCGGGTGACTCGTAAGAAGAGGAAATTTTTCATAGTTTATAAAAATTTTTATAGAGTGTATATAAAAATAGTTTTTTATAGAGTTATAACAGATCACAAGACCTGCAAAAAAGTTCTTATAAACAATGGGCCAATTTTCAGCCGAAAAGTAGGAAATAAAAGTTTTGATTTTTTTTTTTTTAAGTAATTCACATTTTTTTTCTGAATATGGAGCAATAATTGAGTTCACAACCCAGTGCCAGATGACTTTTAACTCTGACAAGAATCCCCGCCCATAGCGTCTGGCCCGGGAAAATAATTGGTCAAGATAAACAAAGAAATGATTTTTTCTCGATAATACAATTTTTATTGCCTAAATTGAACGTTCTTTAATTTCTTAAAGTGTGTATTTTTCGTTTCGATACACCGTTTAGGAGATGTATGAGAAAAAAATATGACTTCCGGTTGTAAAAAGTTCTCCCTTGGTTGCTCGATTTAGAAATTTAGGATTGCATGTTCAAACACATACACATAAGTTAAAAAAATAAAAACTTTTTCCACATTTTTCATAATATATTTCTCGTTTCAATCCGCAATTTACTGACCTAATAATCTTTAAATTAGTCCCCATTTTGAAAATAGCGGATCTGGAATGGCATTAAGATTAATTTTACTCAGGATAACACACACTTTCGTAACTTAATTAAAACCTTCGCTTGTGATGAGGTCGATTTTTCGGTCCTGGCTCCAGGCCTAATCGTGTGGGACCTACGATTCGTAACAAATTTTGACTAGATGCTATCAGATGCTGTGGAACATAATATCTGAAGAATAAATTATATATCTTAATTTCCGTCAAAGGTCATAATGATTGAGGTCAAGATAGGATATTAGAGAGAGGGTTAAAACAGGTAAAAAATTATCAATTCAGGTAAAAAGAACAGCCAAGAAAAGGTAATTCCGCAAGTAAACCTTTCTCTGACGAAGAACTGCATAGTTAAATTAACCTTAAAATATAAACTCACCAATTGAGTTTGATATTAATTTTAAATATTTGTTCCCCCAACATTTTTTATTGGGGAAGGCGATAAACCCTTCCACCTCCAGAAATCTGAGCCTATGATGAATTAAATCATAAGATTCATTTTTGGTTTTCGTGTACATTCGTCTCATTTTTTTTATCTCCCACCGGTATTCCAAGCATGGTAGAGCTTTATTCTAATTTCCATTTTCATCCTGAATACTTTACTGTGTTTGGTGCCTTGCGATGCAAACAATCGTTTAGATAATTTAATTAAACCAATTAAGAATAATTTTATGAATTCTGAGGGCTACATTACTTATTATGCTAAATGGCTAAATAATCTACACCCCAAGGATCGGCATGAAAAATATATTCTAGCGAGGTGCATCTAGTGAAAGTCCGCACGCTAAAGTGCTGCACCTGTTGGAAATGAACTATTATCCTCATGGTCTAGTATTCTTCGCACACGTAACCTCCTTTCAGCCAACAAGCCGTGGTAAATTGTCCTCTTGAATATTTATTTCCATCATTCGTTAAACTTTGGGTGTTAATAAAGCTAATATCTAATTATTATTATCTCTCCTTTATTGTAAAAAATGGTATAGTATTTTTTATTATATATATTTTTTTATTTCTTAATGATATTTACAACTGTATTAAAGAAATATTTTTAGTAAATTTGAACATATGGATGTAATGACGTGGAAACACTTGTTGAGAAACTGGTAGCACTATAATAATATGTCTAATATGTCTACATTAGGAGATCACGCGGCCATCTTCTTGTCAGACGCCACGGAGGGCTATCAGGATTCGAAGAGGAAGCAAGGTTAGAAAGGAGAGGGTTGGGATAATTCTGAAGTTTATATATGGAAGGATAGGTATCTGGATCGGGCCAGATCTGAAACATAAGAAACATTAAGGCATTATGGATGTTTAATTTCTAACAAAGTAGGAAGCATTGAGGATTTTACGAAGGATTTTGGATAGTAAGGATTGGATACGAGAGGAATTCGATGGTTTAGTGGAGCCCCATAGCTCAACTCCGTAAGTCCAAATAGGCCTTATTATAGTCATTTATATGAGTATTTTTTAATTAATTGGAAGTCTAGAGCTTTTTTCTAGTTAGTTTTGAAGTAACCGGAAACGTCGAGCGGTTTCTCGTAGTTTCTGTCTGGTATGACGAAACATTATTTAAAATGAAAAATATGATTTTTATCAAACACTATAATGTAACCAATGTATTATCTGTCAATAATCAATAAATAAGATAAACATCAGATTGAAATCTATATTTTTAAGTATACAACAATCTTAGATTGATCAATTTTTCTCTTTAGTAGATTTTTGTCAACCTGGCAGTGCTATAAAATTTCTTTAATACGTCCATTCTTACTGGGAGTACTCCAAAGTTCAATACTGATTTCTGTACAATAAGTAGAGAGAAATATTTATATTATTATTAGAAATATTTACAAACTAATTAAACTACTCTAAACATTTTTTACTAAATCTTCAAAATAAAAACTGAGACTGAAATCTAATAAGCTCGCGTAGTTACTGAAATCCTGATGAATGTTATTCTCAAAAAGACTCATTAACAAAAATTTCAAACGTTTCAATCAAATATATTACGACAAAAGCACTCTGATACGTGACTATTACTAGAGCAAAAAATGACAAATTTTCGCCAAATATTTTCCAGGGAGAATTCGGCTATTGCTGACGTCTCATTTAATATGCGAAGGATATAAAAAAAGCATTGGATGAGAGATTTCTTTCCTTGATCAACTAAATTAACCGCATCAGCTTTGTTTAGTCAGGTGGCTAATATTCTTCGCCATGTTTGAAATGTCATTATTTCTATTATCGTCAGCCCAGTTTCTACAACTAGTACACTGGCAGAAATTGATACTTGAAGATAAAAAATGAATAAAGTATACTTCAAAGCAGGAAAGGGACAAAAAGCTGAACTACCAACTCTTTTTATGAACAATTATGTTTTCGAATAAAAAATAATTAAACTCAATTTTTATTTTCAAGTTAATTTATTATTAGAATAAGTGAGAAATATTCTCAATTTTTACTTCTTTTTTTTTAAACTCGCATTAATAGTATATACAATTTGATTTTTTCATTCTAAATAATAATGCGTTATTCATATTTCTAGTGAGATTAATACATTTTTCACTAGTCTCTTCTGCATAAGATAAAAATAACTGTAGATCGTTTAAACTGAAATTCGCAAGATGATCTCATGTTTAGACTTGGCATGCGAATCACCATATTGAGACATAACATCTAAGATAAAAGTATCGCAGTCTGGAAAAAGTCAAGATAAAAAAGATGGCATCAAAATGAGCTCCTTTGTTAAACGTTACCCCAACCAAGAACGTGAAAGCATTTTCATGCTCCTTCACTCTTGCATCATGGATGCTAAATGATAAGGAGTTGCAACCTCATATCATTACCCTATCTAATTTATTATTAATAATAAATAGGTTTTGTTACAAGGAAAATTGTTATCAATAAATCTTATGTTTCCGACATGACAGCGAAATAATCCTTCTGCATTTGGATCATTGGAAAGGCTCTATATTAAAGTGATCTTACTGCATATTCCACAGGTCAGTAGAAAGTGGCTTCGCTTTAGAATTGCTAATGTCTGTTTATCCTCTAAACCAATCCGATTTCGTCCTAAGATAGCAAAACTCGATCATGACTTGAAACTTAAGACCGATCTCATTAAGGAAGTCTTAAAATAGATTAAAAAAATACTTAGTGACCCGTGGTTTTAGCCGTGTTAAATTTATATGATATGGGACTGTTTCATACACATAAATGTCCAAATACTTATTCTGAGCTAATTAAATTGTAACAGAATTTTTCTTTGATAGCTTTACGATAAAATATTTTTTTAAAGAACACGATATGTTTTAAACGTATGTATGAATATAAAGGGTGATTCGAGTGGACCAGGTCAAACTATAGATCGTTATAACGCTTTACACATAGAAACTACTCGCGATACCTTGAGAGGATGCTGTGCTAGTTTAATATAGTTTCCTGGAATAATCGCGTTTATGATTATTTCTCCGTCCATATCGCGTGATAATATGAAGGCTTTTCTCAATGAACAGTTAACCAAACGTGACAAAAAAAATTAATTTCATATTGAATATTTAATAGTTGACCGTTGCATTATAAAAGAACGAGATGGTCCGGGGTGACGGTCATAAATAGGCTAAATAGTGGCAACCTTATTTTATTAAAAGCCAACGTTTCGACCCGACTTTGCAGGTCTTCAGGGAGGTATGTTCAGCTAGAAGTTTCACTTAGAAACCAAGTATTCTACGTTGTTCTAAGTAAAACTCCTAGCTGAACACTCCTCCCTGAAGAAGACCTGCAAAGTCGGATCGAAACGTTGGCTTTTAATGAAATAGTTTTGCCACTATTTACTCTATTTATGACCGCCACGGAAAACCTCCTTTATTTATAAATTAATTTATATTGGACTGATAGTTCCTGAGATTAGAGCGTTCATTCACATAAACCCTCCAGGTACGTATCAGTATAAATGTTCCATCCTTTACATTTCTCAGTCCTTATATTTTTATTTAGTTATTTATTGGTTGGACTGTACAAATGGCATAGTATATTGGTCAATGAACAATTGATAATATAATATTGAAATAAGTTAGTGCAATGTATTATCAGATAGAGGAAATCATTTTCTTTTTCTCAGTTGAATCACATTCATTCATGTTAACAAAAAAAAAACATGTACATTACTATAGCATGTATCTTTGATACAAATTGCCCAATTGCGACTTTTTTGATTTGTAGGGAATTTAGTAAATTTTCAAATAATCACGGGTGCAATTAACAAAAAAAATGTCTACTTTTTGAATTGATCGCAGATAAAGTTTATTTTCTTTAATAACTTTTTTTTTCTGAAATTTCGAAAGGATCTGACTATTGTTTCCAATGAAGGAGAAGATCTTCAAAATGTCGTTCACTTAGACATTCATAACTCCTCTTGATTTTCTCCTAATTCAAGATTACTACAACCGTTGGTTGGCTGAATTATTGATATTCTAAATGTTTTTTTTGTTTTTTTATTTAATACCTCTAAATGGAATAAATAAATAGAAACTCCTATCACGTTTTTATTTTCTATCTCCAGTTCTAATATGTTTATGAAGGTTCGGATTTTGTCATTAATGTGGCCCTAAATTCCTACTAATTTTGGTGTGGATAGTTGGAAGCATGTTGTAATTATCACACTTGAATTTCGAAAAATAATCCAAGGAAGGAGCCAAAGCTCCGATTTGGTGCAAAAAAATGTATTTTACGATCGCTATGAAAATTCGTATTTGAGAATTTTTCAAGATGTGAAATACAAATCTCAACTCTGTTTCTCCTTTAAACAATATTTGAACTCACTTTGGTCAGTATAACTTGTATCAAATATACAAATTTTTATTCATTCTTTTTTTTAGTGTTTCAATTAATTATAGTTCCAATTAACAAAAAAAATTATAGTTGTTGAGTTTTTTCGCAAATGAAGTTTCTTTACCTTCAAACTTTTTTCCCTGAAGTATATCCTAAAACCAGGGGAATAAGGCTAATTTTTCTCCAATCTGATGGTGAAAAAGACTTCGAAATGAGCGCTCAATCAATAGATTTGATGGCGTTAGAATTGACGAAGGTATAATGTACCGACAACACGTTTGAGAAATAATATGTAAATTGAGATTATATTTATAGTCTTATTACTTTTCGTTACCTATATAAGTAATATATGTAAATCATGGGAAAGTATTGCGATTATGAAAATTTTCGAATCTGCGTTTTCAACGTAATGACATGTTCTGAGGTCCCCTGAGATCAGGGGTTCTTTAAAAAAAAAAAAACATTAACATATTATTTATTTTATTTCATATTATATTTGTAAATGCGTTTGAACGCATCTGGACAATGTGCTGCCGTTCGTTCTGTCTGTTATCCCTTGAAATTTATTTAAGTTGTGAGCAGATCCCACTGTCGCTGAACAGAGGCCACTGCCACTTTAATCTTCTTTGCGGCTTCCCTGGTAATGCAGGAAGAAAGAGAGAGGACAAGTGGTATAGTTGAATAGATGAAGTAGCTGATGTGTGGTATGTGGTGTATTTTTTATGTATGTAAGTTTTTACTGTTGAAATGTTCATGTCGCTGTGTATGGTATGATTTGAAATATATCAGGGTGCACTTACGATTTTTCGAAGAATTTTGGACTGTGCAGTTTGTATTTTTTTTATGTGGACGTGTTTTGCGAAACCCCAAAGTTCTACTCCTGTTCTACTTATGTTAAAATAGATCGTAGTATGGTGGTGTAGATTAGTCGCTTATTTTGTAGGTTGAGAGAAGATCTGTAGTCCAAAAAGACAGTCTTCCTCAGGGAAAAGCTAACATGACAGTTCATTATTATAAAATTCATATTGTATTTTAAGGAATATTGTATTAATATGAGAAATTATTGCATTAAAATCGATCAAAGTTTACAAATTTCTGCAATTACCCAAAACGTAATGCAAGCTAAATATTTCGAAATATGATATGTTATCCGTATCATTGTTCACAATCTACATTTTAAATAATATTAAATGAGTTGCTTAAAATACTACAAGAAAATACAATCAAAATCACACAAATAGCACCATGACAATATACACAATAAAAGTATGAGTACACGTTTCCAAAGGCATCAGTTATGTAAAATGAAATAATAATAATAATAAACAATGGAGTCAACATTTCATATAAATTACGAAACTTTCGGGGAAAGTTTTCAGACCACTGCTTGTTATGCGTCCGATATTTTCCATCACAGAATAATTTGTAAAGTGGTTGTGAGAAAAAAAGTGCAGGAATAAATCATAATTCTACGAAATGCTCCCGAGTTCACTGTTTTTTAATACGAAGTTTTATACATTCAAATTTATTAAGTCTTTAACTGATGTAGTATAACTTTTATCTAAATTGGTGAACCTTTTATCATGAATGGAAGGTATTATGGCACATATGAGAGAAGAGAATTTTAATGATTTTTAATAGATTAGAGACATCCCTTGAAATGAAGCGGAAGAACCATCAGTCGTTTTACGCGTTCGAGTCCTGATCTCCTTGAATATTTTATTCATAAACGTCTCGGCCCACTTAATTTTTCCATTTCCTGGCTCGACGATCTTTCCTCAGATCACAGTCCTTTACTTCTATCCCTTTCTGCAGTACCGATTCCCAAATCGCTTCAACCTTCATACATTTTCACGGAATTTGTATATTATCCTTTATTAAACATAGGAATGAATTGGGTTTTTTAGTAAAGTTATTTTTAATTCTGCCAACTTATTTATATGAGGATGATCACAGGTAATGTTGGTAATTTTAAAGTGTGATAAACAAAAACTAGCCTTTGATAAAAGAAATTCAGTTAATTAATCCTGGACCAATCAATATATTATAGGTTTAAATTTGTTTAACCAATTTTATTATTATTAATTTTTATTATATATTTCTGGATAATTTTCATCAATAATTATTCAGTGGCTTCCCGAATACTTTCATCGCTAAAACATAGGAATAGTTTAATGAATCTATACTATTTGTTGAACCATTCTCTACCCCTTCTTCTTCTTCCATTGGCTCCAAAGGCCATTGCTGTTCCCTGATCCCCTCCAATAAGTTCTGTCACTCTGCTCGCTGATGGGCAGCAGTAGTCTAGTCTCTGACCCCCAGGATTGTCCGGGCATCATCTGCTACACCATCCATCCATCTAAGACAGGGTCATACTCTACGCCTGGTACTATGAATGGTCTCACTCATTATTTTCATGGGATCTCATCATCTGATATTCGTGCTACATGACCAGTCCACCTTAATCTTCCCAGCCTCATATCCTTCATAATGTCAGGTTCACCAAGGCGGATATATATTTTCTTATTACCCCTGCTATATTGACCAACTCTTCTAGTTCCATAAATGCGCCGCAGAATTCTTCTGTTAAAAGCCAATAAACTTCGCTCATCCATCCGAGATATTATCCATGACTCCGAGCCATACATCAGAATTGGTCTGACATGCTTCTCATACAGCCGTAATTTTGTTGTTCTAGAGAAATATTTGCTCCTTAAATGTCTTTCTAGCCCAAAGTAACATTGGATAGCAATGACTTTTATCCTCTCAATTTCTTTTGTGATATCAATCGCGGGAGCTATCAGGGATCCCAGGTAGACGAATGCATCCAATTTTTCAAAATTATAGAATCCAAACTGTAAATTATTCGCCAAGATACCAGACTCGAAGGTAATATACTTGGTTTTCACGTATTCCCAGTTGTTTCCCAGTTATACGCATTTACACGTAGTCCCAGTTGTCCTGTTGTTGCTTCTAGAGCAAGGAAGTCCTCAGGAACTGCAGACTGGGATCTACCGACGATATCTAGATCGTCCGCATAGCCAAGAATCTGAACCATCCAATTAAATACTGTGCCTGTTATTTGGATCCGTTCATATCGTACCGCTTTCTCTGGTGAAATGTTGAAGAGCAGACATGCCAGCGCATCTCCTCGTCTCAATTCGTTGCAAAACTCATCTTTGACAATTCGCCCTGTACACGCACCACACACATTTATTATGCCATGGTTAATTTGACCAATCGAATAAGTTTATCTGGAATGTTTAGTTCTCTCATCGCTTGATAAAGATATTCACGTTGCACACTACCATACGCAGCTTCGAAGTCCACAAACATGTGATGCATATGGATGCAATACTGTCTGGTTCATTCCAGTTTAATATGAAGTGTAAAGATCTGATCGACCGTTCTATCTTTGCGGAATCTACAGAACGGATATTTTCCCAGTAAGCCTTCCTCATATGGCACAATTCAAGCATATATAAAATAAAAGCATATATAAATGTTTGAAAATGTTTTATTCCATATCCCAAGGTGTCTAAAATAAATTAAAATTTATTATTACTAAATAATGTGCATAATACCTAATCAAATTAATTATTTTTCTATAATTAATCTATAAATCTATAATCTATAAAACGGACCTACATAATTGAAGATAATCAGCCTCGTTCCGCTTTATTTAAAATTCATCTTCTCATTTTTTTTATTAGATGTTTTTTTAACCAGGAGTGGAACCTCTGGGTAACTCCATATTAACAGGAATAATTGGGCAATTTTCTTCAGGCTCGTCTGGTTTAGGTTCGTATATTTAAGATGATATTTTTCGAAACTTATCCTTTAGTTAAAGCTAACGAATAAACTCCATCATTGTTTTGATATCACGACTAGGTTTGAAAGCAGCATCATTAATTATGTAACTAGCCTATTATTACCTCTAATTCTTCTCAATTAATTTATTCATTTATTCAACAATTTTCCTTAATTGACTTCAATACCTGGCGTGAAAGGAAACATTGTGCTATGCTATGAAATGAAAAAAAGAAGTTAAAAATAAAATATTTCGGTGCTGATAGCATCTGATAGCATCAACATGGTGCTGATAGCATCAACAGTCCAGGATTAGAAACATCACCTCAACGAATTTCATCCAATCCTAAATCGTACTGGTTCTAAAAAAATTTTTATAATGTGGAAAATCACACAAATCTGGTACATTGGATGGTACATTGGTTGGTACATTGGGTGTCCCTTGAGTTGAAAAAAAAAAAAGATTTTAGTTGTATAATGATACAATAGCTTACGAAACTTTCTGATAAAGTTAAAATCATTGGACCACTCCTTCCAAAAATTAAGAAGTGACTTGGAAACCATCTCCGAACGGCTGGTCAAGGAAAATACTTGCGGTTCTGAGCTGACCTGTAAGAAAGTACCCCGGGGAAAGATAATCAAGATTATCAGAAGTCTGAGTGCTAACATCAGACATAGGACAGGAGTTAAGAACGGTTTCTACTCGCACAAGTAGGGTGCATAGTCTCGGTGGTACATACTATTGAGAATGCAAATATCCGCACCGAGGTTTCTCTTCAGATTCTTGTCCGCGATGTCCTGCTGACTAGAAAACTGGATATTGTAACCTCCGAACCGAATGTGGTAGGTTTAGTTTGGAGAGGAGGGGCGGAGGGAGGGGAGACGGATGCCTTGAAGTGACGCTCTTCGTCTAACCCGCCTAACTTGGTCTAATTTGATCTCAAATTTTCGTGTGGTAATGCTGATAAATTTTTGTTATTTCATATTGGTTTGGTAATAATAAACCAGATTGACTAAATCGAGTGTGGATTTTCATATCGGGTTCTTCTAAATATATTTCCTCATTTATTTTGCTTATTTTATAGGATAGATCGAAAATGTTTGAGCCAACTTCCCTTCATTTTTCATGTGAAACCCAAATTTCAAAATCTCACTCTAGTTTTTGTTGCGCAATCCTCATCAACATTATTTTCCCTAATTACGATCCTCATATTTATTTCATATTCAGGATCCAAAACAAATTTCATGAACAATAAAAACACCCCAATTTTCGCAAAAAGCATTATTTTTCATTTTCTGAAATACAACATGTGACGGATGATTGCTATGTAGTTTTGAAAGCTGGCTCCAAAAATAAATTTCTAGTACAAAAACATCAGTATCAGGGGCCAGAATGAGAATTTATGATATTCTGCATTTCCCAGCATGGCAAATACGACAGAACAATTTAGAATTAGCTTCCGAATAATTAGATTTTAAATCACTCTAATATTTTTTTTTCTCCAGAATTACAGCTCGTAAGATTTCTGTGCTCATCTTCGAGTTCAAAACATTTTTCTGGATCTAGGGATCCACCACATATATAAAGCTCCCATCTACCGTGCCCGAAAATCTGACAAACTGTAATTCTAGAGAAAAAAAAATTAAAACTATTTTAAAATATAATAATCTGGAAGCTGATTTGAGAATTATCTGTCATATATTCCATCCTGTGAAATTCAGAATATCATAAATACTCTCTCAGAGCCCCGATACTGATGTTATTGTGTACGGAAGTACTAGAAATTTATTTTTGAAGCCAGGTTTCAAAAATGGTTTGTCTAGGTTGATGGTTCGAAGACTGCAAAAAGAAGATAAATTATGCATTATTTGTCAAAAATAACATAATTATTGCCACTATTTTTCACAATGAATATGTAAAAGTATTGATAGGCGTATCTTTAGCTAATCCACTTGCTTATAGGATTTTTTTTAGACTCACAGGCTAAATAAATCATATCGCGTGACTTGTAATGATCTATAATCAGTACCTAACAATTTATTCACATAATGTGATCGATATATTTCCATTAATAGCATATTGATAGTGTCCGTTAAGGCGGATACTACGTTATTCGTGTTGGAGTCCTGGAACCTGTTTCAAACTGCCTGTTTTATTTAAAAGAATTATGGTTATTTATTTTCGAGTTATGAAAAATATTTAGCTTGATAGTGATGTATTTAGACATTGAGTTTGACCATGTGAGTTTGAAGTGTTTATATTTAGTATGTTATCGGACAGATAAAAAACATTGGTAGATAACAAGCATGGCAGTTATTGTTTTGCCATCCAGACAAACATGGCCTGGAGAAAGTGAGTGGGTCTTATTTGTTTATATATTTAAAGTATTTTTCATCTGTCGCGTTTTTGTTGTTTTGTTTTGGTTTTTGTATGCCATCAAATATTACCATGGAAACCCTCGATTTTACAGCAATTTTTTTATGAGTTAAAACTTGGATATTCTGCAGAGCAAGCTGCAAAATGTGCGTCAAAAACTTATCCAAAAACAACCTTCATTGCTTAATCGGAAGTAGTGTCGCACAAAATCGGTCTTGGCCTTGGACTTAGCAAGACCTAGTTCAAGGCCGCCTAACTGTTGCAAGACCAAAACATCTAGATATTAATACTTGACAATCTTCGTTATTATATGTAAATAAGTGGTATAAACAATATACTTTTGCATTTAACTCATCTAATTTTTCATTCAAGCTTAGTTAAGTTTATCTTATATAAAAAATTACAGTAATATCTCTATAGTAATAAGCTGATAAGTAACTACAAGACTGTTGCGAGGCTCTTCCGCAAGACCAAGACTGAGTTTGCAAAACCAAGACTCGTCTCGGTTTTGCATTTGGGCAACACTAATCGGAAGGGACTACCAAGTAAGGTCAGTATAGCTTCCTTGTTATTTCCGTGGTTACATTATTACCTATCTTTTATGTATTAAGGTATACAATTTGTCGAGGATAAAATTTTGGGAAAAAGCCAGTTTTAAAATCCAGTAATCTCTCAATTTTCATAGGTTTGATGTCTTCGAGTTTGGGTCATCAGCGAATACAAAATGAGGAAGAATTTTAGATTTGCCGATTGCGTATTTACCTATTCGTGATTACAAAAGAAATCAGTATTATGCAATAACCAATACCATATGTATGTACATATTTAACATGCATATGTTCGGTATAGATATGTTTCCACCGGTAAACTGGATAGAACAAGAGTCACTGAAAAAATCAATTATTTTGTTTCTGTGTTAACGAAACATCATTAGTCACAACGAAACTAAACTAAGAAAGAATATACGAATATGAGTGAGATTTAACAATTAAATGAAAAGAAGGCCTATGCAAACTTAAAGCTTGTTGAACTTAAAATGAAATAAACACAATAACAAATAATAATAATAATAATATTAGCTTATGTTTAGAGATTACGGTACATATAGTTTAGTCAAGGAAAAACGTATATCTATGAGAAAGATGTGGACGAAAAATTTTAATTTTTGAATAGTCTCTCTAAATAATATTATTAACTTCAGTATTCATATGATGAATGCCTTCGGCACTTCATAGCTATTATAGCCTCAGCTGTTATTTATATTCATTTTAATAATCGAATGGAGTTCAATGAAATTGATATTAAACAATTTCGTCAATTTTCTACAACTTTGGCTCGAAGCGGTTTTCTGACAATGTGCGTGTTGAAAACCATACCTTTGGAGATCCGAAAACGGAAATAGTGGGTAGAATTTGATGAACTCCAAGTATTGTCGTAATCTAAATTACTGTTTTTGAGATATGGGCGTACCATGGAAAAAACGTTTACATATATTTAAGATAAAGCAGATAGAATAATAAAATTGAGACAGTATTATTATTTTACTAATAATCAACTTTCTTTTAACTTCGTACCAAATCGAACGAGTTGTTTCTGAAATATTGGCAAGTACCAAATGGGAAAAGAATAAATTGATATGCGACCATCTAGGCATCAATCTGCACATATTTGAAAATATCGTGAAAATTCGATAAACGGTAGTAAGTGATATGCCCGTCATTTCGGTTTGATTTCAGATCGACTGAAAAACACCGGACCAAATTTGATCCTAGATGTCTAAAAGGTAAAATTCAAGTGAAAATTTTCGATTCTGAATAAACAATTTTTAACGTCCCGTATGAATACTAACCTTGACGACCATTGGTAGTGAAGATTTTTTAAAAATAAATGAATTGTTAATATATGAAGCACTTATTAAAAAACTAAATAATTATTACTAATTATTTTAAAATTGCACTTAAACCACCGTTAATGAAAATAAACAATTTGCCTGATAAAATTGAAAATTAATAGATAAGAGTAAATAATACAGAATATACAGATAAACAAATGAAGTTGAGTCTCAAATATCAAAGCGACAATGAAATAATGTGTGCTTTTATTTAAGTTTAAAAGTTATCATTTGTTTTATAATTTTATTTCAACACAATTTTTAAACATTTTGGCAATATAAAGGCAAATGGATATGTGTGTATTGAAAAACAAGATCCAAATAAAGTACTGCACAAGAATACTGTATTGTTTTAAGTAAAATGTGTAGATACATTAAAGTAAATGGTGGTTTAAATTGTACATAAATGTTATAATTAGGTGATTTGTGCATAGCAGGTAAATCACATGGAGATGGGATAATTAATCGTGAAATAACGTAAATAATCGCAAAAATATTCTAATGAGTTTTTAATAAGAATTACAAGCATTTAATTACTCTAAAAAGTATTATACAAAAAAAAATATTGAGCATAAAATAGAAAAAAAATAACTATCACATTATTCTATAAACTTTAATTAAAATTATGCAGATGTAAGTAGAGAATAAACAAATCTGGTGAGCGCAACACAAAACTTTCACTTATCGCTCAACTTTGAATAGAAATTATTTTCTGACCATGTTGGGCTATTATAAAATTTTTGAATTCCATTTTTTACCGAATTAAAGTTTAAAGATTACAGATAAAAAATCTAAAATATCATTAAAATAACAAAGTTCTATTTATTATATCACCGGTTGATTATGGATAGTACGATCCGTTGATTATGGATTGTACGATCCGTTGATTATGGATTGTATGACTATTAGTTATTTTACTGTTTATTTACATTGCAAAGTTTAGCAAAACAGAATTAAGAGACTTGCATTGTTTGTCATAGACAAGTCAAAAGTTGCCACACTAATTATAAGTAGATACTATAGGGATTTCGCAAAGGGAAAATTCTACAATGTATTCACTAATTTAATTATCTAAAAAGTTTATGCTTAGTAACAACATTTCATTTAATTTCCATGAAAACACGTGATTTACGTTAAATAATGTTAGTTTTTAGAAATTATTATTTATATTTTTTCCCCATTCTCCGTTATCTTCTACAATTTTCTATATTAGATATTTTTTTTAATTCTCCGCTTTTCAATGATATATTATACGTATACCTTCTGACTATTATTTCGAGATATTCATTTTCGGCCTGGATATGTATTTTTCTTTTTTTCTCCCATATGCAATCATCAAATTCTTTCAAAAGTTATATTTAGCATTTTTTCATAACTCCTAACAATGAGAAATAGTTATTATTTATAATAAACCAAATTAAAGGTAAGGGAGAATTCATCAAATTATTCAATAATTTAATTTTCTAAAATATTACATGAAGATTTTTCGGAATAAACGGACGTTGGTGTCTAATTATTTAAATATAATATCAGATCTAGAATTATTGAACTACAGAAAATACATTTAAGGTTATAAACATACACTTATACATCTATGAAATGATTTTATATTTTACTTCTTCTTTCACACAAGTACAATGAAATAGTTTTTTTAACAATGTCATTGCCTTGATTAGGTGGATTTTAAAAGATTTTTTTCAAACTTAAACATATTTAATAACTTTACATTTAGTTAGTAAATTTCTTCATTTTAATGATTTTAATTTATGTTTTTTTTTTTTTTTTGTTTTTTGGGGAAGTAGATTTATTCCGGCGTTTTACAGCATAGCCAATCTATATGTATAAATAATTCAATTTTGTTATGACATTTTTATAATTCTTGATCTTAGTTTTTTTTTAAATAGAAGAAAATGGGTTCCAACAATATTCAAACAGGAAATATAGCATTATCAGGATTTTGGAAATAATTAAAAGTTTTTATAAATAATTAATAGTTTATTTCCTTTACCATCCATTTTTCTCTTCATTTTAATATATATTTGTTTACGGTGGTTGCTAAGCACTAGTACTAATATCCTTTCCGTTCCTATTCCGACAACATGTTTGGCAAATTAATGATATAAGTATGTTATTCAGTTTCAGGAATATTTTCCTAATATATATAATAAACATGTAACAAAAACAAAAAAAAAACGTATAGCTACTTACGAGTACAATATATTTGAATTAAGATTTTGTTGTCAAATGAGACTACACGAAATCGTTGTTCTTGACCTTTATTTTTTTTATAGATAGTACTTACATTAGGTTTCCATTAGGCATTAGCCATGGGAGTTGAAGGTTTAACTACTCAACATCTCTTAATGGTCTTGCAATGAATTTCTTTCGACACTCCATGGTATCTTCCGGTAATTTACCTCTGCACTTGATTTTGCTAGTCTGTATTTTTATCTGTTGAAGGGTCTGGAAAGTATCAAATTCGTTCGATTGAAATTCATATGAATTTTCTTTGGGATCCCCAGGCGTTCCCATATTTCCTCCTTGTAAACCGAGTTGAGCCACTATCCTACTTCGCGACGGCAATTCCTTCTTGGTATTTTCCTGTTCCAAGTTCTCAGAACCAGAATTCCTCCCTACATTCTAGAATTCCTTACTCTACGTTCCTCTATCCACTCTCTTAATACCAGATCTTAATCTACAGATCTATATATCCCCTCCCGTTAAACTAATTCTTCAGCAAATCCTTCATCATTCGTGTTACCTCCATTTGGAACTCCTTACTTATCTCCATACGTCAAACCACGGCCACATATTGCTTTAAACAATTCCTATTCCTCCATCTACTACAAATTCAAACTCCTGAAAGCCTATAAGAATTTTATGCTACAAAATTACAAATGCTCGCCAACAGTTAATTGATAAAAGCCATTTTAATTTTATTTCATTTTTTTATTTATTCTTTTATTCTATATTTGTTTTCAGGGAAAAACTCCATACAAATAAAGTCTATCTCTATATTATAAACATTATTAATCTTATTGTATTACAACATATTTTTTTCCTTTTTATACTACATTATAAATATTACAATAATCTAAAGGATAACTTTAAAATCACATTTATTAAAATGTCAGATAGTTAAACCAATGCCAATTACCAACATCAGAATAAAATCTAAAATTATCAACAGATAACAATAAAAACAATATATAAATTGTATGCTTTAAATATTAACATCAAATCATATACTAAAATTAAATTAGCAGATCATTCATATAAACAAAGAAACAAATAAGAGAACAAGACCCAAACAAATCCGTTCAAGATTTATCGTAATCTATGCCGACATACAATCTACATTTTTATTACAATACTCAGAGGGCAATATTTTAGGTTACCACACTAAATACATGTATTAGAGATGAACAAATATAATTTTCTCATATCTTCTGTAGTAGTTGACTTGAATATTTTGATCCCATTAAGATTTTTCCGGTAATTTCTTAATCTCAAATTATTATATATTTGGCATTTTAATAATAGGTGATAAAGTGTTTCTTTTTCCATTGTATCGTACATTTTGCACTCAAGTTGTGAATTGATTTTTAAAATTTGATTGTTGACTGAAATTTTAAGCAAGTACTTTCCCGAGAGGTCTGCATTTAGTACTTTGGTATATTTGAAATTAGTCGGCTTCAACAGGTACTGGGAAATCCTACCATTGTTAAAAAAAAGGTTCAAATGTTCACTGTAAGCTGAGCTATGCAATGTTTTCTTTTCATCCTCCTGCAAATGTCGTTTATATTTATTTAACATTCTGTTTCATAAACTTTCGAAGAATATTTCGATAAAATTTCGAAAGAACAGATTGGTAACATTTGGTTCTTAGCTTTTCAAAACATATTCTAGGATACCTACATTCCTCCATTTTCACAAGCCTAACCAACCACTTCAAGGAATACTTCATAATATCTGGTGGATTTAATAAGAGAAAATATCTTTTTATAAAAATTGATGTTGGACCTTTTCTAAGATGTCTATGTATTGTAGACTCCATTTCTGAGCACAATATAGCAAAGCTGTATTAATGATGGTTTTTTTCAACTTATCGCTCGCCTTCCATGATTTAGTTTTGGCTTTTAAACAAAGGGTTAGTACAGTGCCTATTGTCGAGTTTGACTTTGAGATTGCTCTCTTAACTGCTTGCAAAACCAAACCAGACCTAAAAAAATGGAAAACTACATAATTTTATTATTTGTATATAATTATATTTTTCTTAATATTATTTGTAAATATATTTATATTATATCTACATATCAGACTGATGTATGTAGATGTAAAATATATATATATATATATATATATATATATATATATATATATATATATATATATATATATATATATTTTTTTTTTTTTACTCAGCTGTTATTATGAATCAATTATCAAATTCCTTCATAGTTTATGTTTAGCCTTTTTTTCTTACTACTAACATTGACGGATAGTTAATTATTCAACATGAATCAAATTAAAGATATTATATTGGATAAATGCTGAACAGAGGGCATTTAGGACCTGTTAAGCGACATCAATGGGGATGAGACCTACCTGACATTAAAGGCCTTTTGATTATATTTCACCGAGTTTACTCAAAATCATTAGATCTTTTTTCGAGAAAATTGTAAAAACGTGGAAAATCTATGATATAAAGTAGCACTTCCGGTTAGCTTAAATACCTAACTTAATACGCAATACAAATTTCGCACGACTTTTCGTTTTTAAGATAGGATGATCAGACATAATCATAAAAAGACAAACTCACAGAGGCCATTTTGAGGGATTTGGTTATTTGGACTCACGGAAACTCAAAACGTGTATTTCAGTTGTAAAATGGAATTCGAAAATTTTCACGATCGCAATCCTTTCCCTTACCGTGTATTAAATATATTATTACTCATATAACTGATATGAGTAAGTGATAGTAAAAATGTGATCGAAGCAAATTCCATTTACTGTACAATGATTATAGGCCTGTTATCAGATATAAACAATTATTTTCTTAGCTGAGGACAAAATACGTCCAAAACTGATAAATAAGAAATTCACAAATAAAAAAGTTGAAAATTCAATTGCTTATCCCATTTGATAATTTTAAAAGCCTGAATTTCCCTGATACTTGGAAAATATCTATTGTCAAAATGATCCACAAACCCAAAAAGCCACCAGAATCCATCCTCTTACCGTCCCATCTCTCTGTTACCCATCATGGGAAAAATCCTGGAAAAACTAATCTTAAAACGCCTGTACCCAATTCTAGATTCTAATCACATAATCCCAGATCACCAATTTGGATTCCGCTTCTCCCATTCCACTATACAGCAAAGCCATCGTGTGGTAGACGTAGTATCCTCTGCATTGGAGCGCGGTATGTACTGTACGGGAGTCTTTCTCGACGTTGAACAGGCGTTTGATAGAGTTTGGCACCCGGGACTGCTGTGCAAACTCCGGAAATTCCTACCATCTACCTACTTCCTCATTATCCGTTCCTACCTTACTGTTAGATACTTTAAAGTAAATTACAACAATGTCTATACATCCCGCTTTTCCCAGTGTGCAAGTGTTCCTCAAGGTAGTATCCTAGGTCTTATCCTTTACACAGTTTATACAGCTGACATCCCAACCCATCCCAACACTGTCATCACCACATATGCTGATGACACATGTATCCTATCAGTTAATAACGACCCATCCCAAACCCTTAAATCCCACATCACAAGCCTTGAAGAATGGTGTCAGAACTGGAGAATTAAAATAAATTCCAATAAATCCCATCAAATTACCTTCACCCTTCGTCGTAAACCAATGACTTCTTGTCCTTCAGTATCCTTTAACATCACCTCACTTATTCCTGTTGAACAAATCCGTTACCTAGGACTCCATCTGGACAAACGTCTAACTTGGAATCCTCATACTAGACTGAAACGACAAGAAACAGCTCGACGTTCCCGACTACTTCAACACTTACTAGACAAACGCTCTAACCTTCCAATCAATTATAAAAGACTCATTTACATGACTATAATAAGGCCTATTTGGACTTAGGGAGTTGAGCTATTGGGCTCCACCAAACCTTCAAATTCCTCTCGCATACAATCCTTACAATCCAAAATCCTTCGTAAAATCCTCAATGCTCCTTGCTTTGTTACAAATAAAATTATCCATAATGACCTTAATGTTCCTTATGTATCAGATTTGGCCCAATCCAGATATCTGTCCTTCCATAATAAACTTCATGGCCATCCCAACCCTCTTGTCTCTAACCTTGCTTCCTATTCGATTCTTGATAACCCTCCAAGAAGAAGTCTGAAAAGAAGATGGCCACGTGATCTTCTAATATAGACATATTATTAGAGTGCTTACCAATGGGTAGTTTCTCAACATGTGTTCCATGTCATTATATCCATGTGCGAATTTACCAGATGTATTTTTTGTATACAGTTGTAAATATCATATAAATAAAAAAATAAAATAAAATAAAATAAGTAAATAAATAAAAAAAAAAGTCTGAATTTAGTGGGCGGGTGGCCGAATGGGCTAATGCGTGTGCACAGCACCGCCGTTGCCCGGCAACCTGAATATATCAATCAAATGATATAAAAATAGTCACGAGTTCGCATCCCGGTGAGGGAGTCTTTTAAATCCCCGCCCACACTCCCTGGCCCGGGAAAACTCCGCATAGACTTAACGGCGATCCCCCCTCCCCAAAAAAAACCCTGAATTTAGTTTATATTGAAACTAAAGTATTGAACAAATCAAATCACGCAATTTGAAACACCAATGATAATAGTTTTAAAATGTTTTTTGGTATTTATCTTTAATATTCTTATGTATTTATTCATCATATGATTTATTAATGTATTTATATATATTCTAATTTTTAAAATCATCCCCAAAGAAACTTTTTTTGAGTTAAATATCTAATATTACCATAAATATACAGACAAATATATATGTATATGATATGATATATTTGAATGGTTTATTTAAATTTTATTTTATTTTTCTAAATTATTAACCATTTAGATTAATGAAATTAGTTATTTTTCATCAACTAAATGTAATATTCATAATATCATTAACATATATTTTATTTTAAATGATCCGTTTTCGCGTTTTAACGATTGTAGTGTCCATTGGAAATATAAAAATTCTTTCGTCAGCTGCTCTCCTATTGAGGTGGCACAATTAGCGGTTAGGAACACGATTTTATAATCACTCCTAGTCATTACGTAGTTCCTAATAGTAAATCTTGAAGAGAGCACGGATGGGTCTAGTCTCCAGTTGTGATCGGTGAGTCTGGTTATGTTTTTATTTATTTACTTTTTTTTTTTTTAATTTTACGTACTTGTTACAAAAAAAGATTAATCAGCTATTGTTCCATAATTTACCATCATTATCTAATTTCTTCGAAAACTCTAATTAATTTATTTTTACTATCACTTACCTATATATTACATATATAGTAAAGGTAAGTATTGCTATCGTGAAAATTTTGGAGTCTGAGTTTTCAACGCAAATACACGTTTTGAGGTACAATGATTCTAAATAACCAAGTCCCGAAAAATGGTCTGTGTGTCTTTGGACACTCTATCTCGAAAACGAAAAGTCGTACGAAAATGATATTACCTATTCAAGATTGGTATATTCCTTAGATGTCCTGACTACTTTTCCCATAAAATCGGCTAACCGGAAGTGCCACTTTATATCAACGCTGAAACACATTTTTACAATTTTCTCAAAAACGGCTCTAACGATTTTGATCAAATTCGGTGTATCATTGTATAATTAAGTGGTCATTAATATCATTTAGGTCTTATCTCCGTTGATGTCACTTTACAGAGCTTAAATGTCCAATGTCCATATGCGTCTTGCTGTAAAGTACATTTAATAAAGTTTATTTTAAATAATTAACTATTTCTCATTATTAAGAATTATGAAAAAAATTTTGAAAGAATTTGATTATTGAATAAAGGAGAAAAAATAAAAATGCTTATTCAGGTCGAAAATGAAACTCCGGGAATACTAATCAGATAGTATACGTATAATATATCGTTGGAAAGCGGAGAATATTAGAAAAAAAAAAACAATATCTAATATAGAAAGTCGTAGAAGTTAACAGAGAGTGTCAGAAAAATTATAAATAATAATTTTTGAAAACTAATAATATTTAACGTAAATCCTGTGTTTTTAAGGAATTTTTTTTTTTATTTGTTTATTGATAAATATTACAATCTGTCTCAATAAAGGACATTCAAGGAAATTAAATGTAACCTTTTTAAATATTTTTATGTTGGAAAAAAATATTTAAAATCCACTTAATCAAGCCAAAAAACTATTTCATTGTACTTGTGTGAAAGAAGAAGTGAAATATTAAATTATTTAAGTAAAATATAAAATCATTTTATGGATGTATAAAGCATATATTTATAATCTTAAATACATTTACCGTAGTTTAATAATTCTATATCTGATATTATATTTAAATAATTAGGTATTAACGTCCGTTTATTCTGAAATATTGTAATGTAACTTTAAAAAAAATTAAATTAGTGAATAATTTTATGAATCTTCCTTTTGTTATATTCCAACAGTATTCACTTCTATTTCATTGTAAGTGTGTACAAGAAGAAGTGATATATAAAAATATTTCATAGATACGTTTATAACCTTAAATATATTTACTGTAGTTTAATAACTCTAAATCTGATATTATATTTAAGTATTTTAAGTATCGTCTGTTTATTACAAAAAATCATCATGTTACCTTTTACAATATTAAATTAGTGAATAGTTTGATGAAATTTCCTTTTTTGATATTCCAACAGTATTCACTAATAATTAGGGTGACAACTTCTGACTTGTCTACGACAGTCAATGCAAATCTCTTAATTCCGTTTTAGTAAACTTTGCTATGAAAAATAACAGTTTAATAACTAATAGTCGTACAATCTGTAATTAACGGATCGTGCTATCCATAATCAACCATAATATTATGTAAGCCTATGTATACACATGTATGTTGTCTTAAATAAAGATAATGAGCTGTGTAATAACGAAAATCGCGAAAAGTGAGTTATTTTGTATAGTTTCGGAGTTTAATCATTAAATCATAATTACTCTAGCCTAATAGTAGTATTTTCCATGCTACGCCAATTTTTTTAATACCATACATTTGATATAGTCCAAGTTGGAGGGGAACATGTTAATAATAATAATAATGACTGTTGAAGTAATTGTTTTTATTATGAATGCGTTGATATCTCCAAAATGGATAAATTTGGCCTGGAACCGTTGTATTTCTATGAATTAAAATTTAATAAAGTAATATGAACAAAAATACTTTAAAATAGTCCTCATTAAAGTAAATTAGATTAGCGACTAATACAACCTTTTGAAATTTTATAGTATGATTAATATTATTAATTTTTAATAATTTTGTTAATTTTTTATCGATGTAATTATTTTATTAATTACATTATATTATTAATTAATTTATATTATTAATTACATTATATTATTAATTTTTAATAATTTTGTTAAATTTTTCACCGATGTAATTATTTTATTAATGACATTATATTATTAATTACATTATATTATTAATTTTTAATAATTTTGTTAATTTTTTTCATCGATGTAATTAAGTATACAGAATTGTATTACTAATTTTTATAAAACTCCTTTTGAAAACGTTTAAAACCAATAAAATGTCTATAGTGAGTCTTATTCAAAATATTTCAAGGACTCAAGGAAAAATCACACATTAGCAGAAATCCAAATTATTCTTTAGGAAGAAAAAGAAAAAAACACAAATCGAGGCCACTTTATTCACCTCTCCCCCCTCTCCTTCGGATTAATATGAGAAAATATAAAAAACGCAAGGTTTGAATGTAAAAGGTTCGGACGTGGTTATTGTCGAAGGTGAAAAGACCTTTACAGAGAAATTAAGGTCGGACAAGACACCTCGATTGGTAGGTACCTTCAAGGATTTCGATATAGAGGGATTGGATATGGTAGAAGCCCGACAGACCGAGGCATAAAGAATTATTGTTTGACAAGGGTTCTGTTAATCGATGAATGATCAAGTTATACCTTCACAGAGATTTTATTGTTTGTGCAAATAGAATCGATTCAAAGAATTTCGGATTTGTTAGATATAGTAGATCGTCATTTTATTTTATATATATATATATATATATATATATATATATATATATATATATATATATATATATATATATATATATATATATATAAAGGAAATATACCTGTATAATCAAATTATTCGAAAATAAATTTATGAAATATATTGTTCATAGTTTAGAAATTTAACTTTCTACATCCACACTGGTAATGAATACAGTAGAACATAGTTTATTCAGTGATTAAAGATTTAAAAAATATAATTTCTGTTTATAATAGTCGTTAATTAGGTACTGACTCGAACTACAACTATATAGAATAATTACAAGACTTAATTCCAGTTTTATAAAAGAGTATGGCAGAAAGATCATGATGGTAGTTCTTCTCGCAAGAGTATGACTAAGAGAATTTAACTGCTAGAGGGATTCTGTGGTGAGGACTATTAAATGTAATATTACTGATGGGGATAAATATACCAAGGAGTAGTAAAAGAGCGAAAGAAGTTAGAAAGCTGTAGCGAAAGTTAATAATATTTAATATTGCTATCTATTAATGTTGGTATGAGTTCTGTATGAAAGGAACATTGTGCTGAAATTTTTATTGTTTCTAAATTTTCCATAAATGGTCTGTTGATGTTGTGCCCTTTGAATAATTTTAGACATGAGGCTCTAATAATCTTTGATTATCAGAGGCAGCTTTGGATTATATAAATCGTTACCAAGCAAGTGATACATTTAATGAGCTCAATTGTTTAAATTAATATGTAGGAATTAGACCATCACAGGCCCAATAATGAAATAATTTATTTGAAATTTATTCGGATTTTCTGAATCTGAATTGGATCTTATTCTGTGTGTACTGAGATAGGTGGGCAAGACCGTGCATTACTATACACAAATGGAAATTCAAAAACTGTTGTAAAATCAGATATCCCTGAAAAAGCGAAACTTCCGATAACTTTACAATAAATTATTTTATTGTTGAGATTATAATGTCCTAATTCCTACATATACTTATATAAAAGTCTTTTTCCCATTATATTTATTGAAAAAATTAATAATGTAGGGGAAGGAAGCTTGCGCGGCTTTCCTCCACTCAAATTTCATCCAGAGATTGACAAATACTACTCTGAGTACAGCTAGTATTTTACTTAAATTGAATCACTATTGGGAATTCAATCACTAATTTAGTTAATCGTTTGACATCAACTGAAGTAGTAACTAAATTCTTTGGTACTCAAAAAAGGTCCGTACTTGAGTAAAATAAATGGTACTCGGTACCCAGAGTAGCATTTGCCCATCTCTGGTTGTACCTCCCCAAGACATCTCTCCAGCTCCACTTCTCCACTTCACTACCTCATACTGGGTAAGCGGTATTCCATTTTCTTCAAATTTCTCACAGATCTTTATTAAAAGGTGGCATTTTATTAAAAAAATTAAATAAAACAATCAAATGGATGGTCAAATAATTAAATTGAGAAATAATATATATGAATTCGTGAGATCTATTGTTCAAAGAACTTGATATTATTACTAGAATCTGTAGATCTAAATTTAGAAAGAAATATATCGTAAAAAAAAATCAAGAAATAGATGGAAAATTTAGAACAGAAAATAATCCGATACTACGTTATCGGATATTCAATAATGGTGAGGAGCTTTTTCATTTATTTATGAATTTAAACAAAAGGAATTGTCCACATTATGTATTATTTTATACTGTATTTTATTGACTCGAATCAAATGAATAGCAGCATGTAAACAGCTAATCTTTCTGCGAATCGATGTAAGAAATAGGAAAAGAAATGAAAAAAAAAATGATAAATCAAATTTGTACATGTAAACAAAAATTTATAAGTACGTATGATACAGAGAATAAAAATTTGAATGAGAATGAAAATGTAAAGTAGGTATGATACGTACATAGAAGACAAAAGATTGGGGGATAAGCGAGAAATGTTTTACCACAGTCCATCTTTATCCTTCCTCCCCCTCTACACCACCCCAAACTTCTCTTAGATAGAGACTACCCGATTCACACTGTTCTCCTAAATCTGAAGCAATATTGAATTAAATGGTTTATTAATAACAAGAAATATTTTCATGAATGAAATGAAATGAAAATATATTTTATCATTCTTGAACTGTTGTCCCTTTAGAACAAATTATAAGTACAGATTGCTTGTCTGTGTGATCATAAATAAATTATATATTTACAATAAGAGTTAATTAAAAATGAAAATATAGAAGAAGAGAGAGAAAAATACAAGAAAATTGAACACATATATAAGACAGATATAGTACACTAAAATAACCTAAATAAATTGAGGTAGATGTTTAAAGAGAAGAGGTTCGAAAGAGGAAACTGTTTGTGCGTGTGGAATATCAGCAGGGATGGAATTCCTGCGTGAGGCGTCTTGAATTGCAAAGGATTTGTCAAACGCAGAAGTTCGGTGAAGAGGAGGATAGAGGTCGGAAGTACGTGTTCTAGGGGACGGGATTAGAGGGAGTATTTAAATTGTAAACTGTGAATAATATAGGAGAGTCGATGAGTTCTAATGATCTGGAACAGAAAGGTGGCTAGGAAGTACTGACGGCGATTGGATTGATAGAACCACTTCAACTCGGTGTAATACTGGGTAATATGCGTATTTCTTGAGATTTCAAAAACAAAACGTATTGCGCCATTCATTAGGCTTTTAAGTTTGGGCTCGAAATCTACCGAGAGTCCACCGTACACCATACAGCCTAGTCGAAGTGGGGCCAAACAAGAGAGAAAACCAGAAGTTGACAGGACTTATACGAAAGGAGATAACGTAGACGTTTTAGGGTGAGAGTTTAATCAAAAGCAACTTATAGGTTTTCAACGGTAGTTTGGAATAAGGTAGGTGAGCTATTCAGGAAAAGATTGGGGAATATCGGGAAGGATTTGAGGAGTGAGGGGTATTTGATCAAGATGGCTTTCGTCTTCTCGGCCTTCAGAGTGACCCCGTTGAGGTTTGCCCAAATACTTATTCCATTAATATCTTCCTGGAGTTTTAGAATGGCATCGGCATTAGCAATGGCATGAGAAATCGGTCGGATTGAAGGAGAGGTAAATTTGAATGTCGTGGTGGTATAGGCAGTATAGGATAGAGGATGGGAGGTTTGTTTGTTTGTTTGTTTCGATGTCTAGGCTCAAAACATCCAGGTCATAAGCGCCCGATCAACTAAATAGCATCACTTAATATTATTTGGATGGTTGATACAAAAAATAAAAAAGAAATGGACAAAAAAAAAAAATAAAGAAATGGATTGATAGAACATGGATTGCTACAAAATAAATACGATTCTGTCCCAAATGACGGCGATTCGGATAATTCCAATTTAAATTTAAATATATAAAAGGATTATATTTGTGATACTTTTCTCGTGTGATTAGTTATCATCTTAGACGCAATGTAAAGACCTTGAGATAATATTATCTGCTAAAAAAACGGAGTAAACAATTTGTCATTTAATATTGTTTGCTTTCTGACCAATGTAAACAAATAACAATTCATGACGGGTCGTGGGCTTATTATGACCATATATTTATGGAAATATTGAAGGAAGCTACTCGACTGTTCTACATATCATGGGTGATAAATAGTCATTATAAAACTGTTTTTATTTGTGCCAACGTTTCAACCCAAACATGTGGGTCATCTTTAGGGCGTGGTTCGAGCACTGAAGACTTTCAAGTACTCACCTGAAGTCAGTAATGACTGCGTCCTGACTATTTATCACCCAATATAAGGAAACACTGTATCTTGACCAACACCTATATAAGGAAATTAATTAGCCAAGGTCGCTTTCAACAGCCAGGTTTATTTTGACATTAACGGATCAGGTGCCTATATTATAGTAGAGAAACGGACCTCGGAAAACGTATTTAAGTTTTTTTTTTTAAATAAGATATTTAAAATACGAAGTATATTGTTTTATGTTTTTTAAATACTTAAAACAACTATAACAACTTAACTTTTACTTACGTTTTTTAAATATTTAAATTGCTTTCAGTATAGGTATTTCAAATACGAAATACAAATAGTTTTTTTTTTACATTAATTAAAATGAACAAGTGACAGGTGTGAATAAAAAGTTATAAATTAAAACAAAAATAAATATAATTATAAATTTTTTTCCATTATTAATTACATGAATATATTCATCAAAAATGTAAATTTTAAGTACAAACTGTAAGTAATTTTATTCAGCCTTCTATAAAAATATAAAGTCATAAAAATGAGAAATAATAAAAAAAAAATAGAGATGGAAATAAATGTTTATTTTGATTTTCTCACATGCATTTATTTATGAAGGCAACGTTTAATATCCCTACTAAAGGTCATTTGAAAGAGCCAAATAAAAAAAATTAAACAGTTGACGATCGGTATAAAGTTTTTTCTCGATTAAATGTTTCCAGGAAGTGGTATGTTTTGTTCCAGGTATCGCAATTGGAGGAGGTTTTTGTTTGAAGGACTTTTATTAGAATATTTCTAACCTTGAACTTCACTTCACTTCGTCATAGATTTATGTATGAAACTTTACAAAGCACATATTAAAACGTTTTTGTATCACTTTTATAAACTTATTTATGTATTGCCAACTTGTTCTTTCTCTCGGTAAAATGGATTTTTAGTATAACTTTATTCTTTTAGTTTTTCGTTTCTGTAATTTGTCTTCTCATTTGTTTTCATTAAAATATAATTATATAATTTCCATAAACTTGACACCAGCAAAAATTAGAAAAGATATTAAAATTTATTAAGGAAATGTTATCAACCTGAAGCTGTCTTCCTATTGCTTATTTTAAATATAAAGTTTGTAAAAAAGTCATATATTATTCCCTAATATAGCTAACTGTTTGTATCTTGTTCGTTTTTTGTGGATTACATTTATAATCAATAAAAATAACTATTTATTATTTAGGACATTGATTATTAATAAAGGATTAAGTAAATATGTATAAACTAGATTTTATGCACAATTGTTGGTATAATTATGTTTATACATTTTGAGATTAGGCAAGCGATTATCATTCTTCTGTACCAATCAGATCCATAAACTTCAAAATATATTAAAAAATACAGTTACTACAATTAAAATACAATTAATAAAAAATTAATTTTAATTTCTTATCATCTGCTGATTGTTAACAGTTTCCGACAGGTGCAGATTAATATTCAAAGATAAAAAATAAATACAAATTCTTAAATAAAAAAATTCGATTACAGTCATGTCTTATCTACTTATTATATCTTTATGCAGAATTGACAACGCTTTGTGCGACCAGCTCTTGATCAGATACTAAAATTATTCTATTTTATGTTGTTTAGAATGAATCTTCTTGTTAAGTATTTTAATCATGATATGTTTATTTATATAATTAACAAATACATCTTTTTCAGCACAGTTTTTGTATTTGTACTCTTCACCTTTTAAACGCATTTCTTGTTATTGGACATTTATGAGAAGGTCTTTTAAGTAAAGATTTCTGTTTAAAGAATTTTATGATCCTTTCATAGGCCGCACAGTGGTATTATCCCTAACTGAACCTGAAAAAAAAACAAAAAAAAAAAAAAAAAACGAGGACATTGTATAAATTATGTAAGGTGTGTGTTTTTCTTTCATTAACCTTTTTAAACTTAAATTATAAAATGAAAGTATTAAAAACGGTTGTTTTAATCTTGAATTTAATTCCATTACATTAGATGCTAGCTCTCCTATTGATGAAAGGTATCAGCTATGGACGCTGTTAAATAATAAATTTATCTTATAGATTTTACTATACAAATATTTGTATACTTGATCCTTATTACATATTATCCTCGAGTATAGCAGATTGTTTTATTATCATTATTCAATAAAACTATAGAAAAAGAAATTTGAATATTTAAAAAAAATTCAGATTCCTAATTAATTAAATAGCCGTCAATACTTGCCGAAAAAATTATAAATGCAAATGCGCAATATAAATGTAAGTTTTATAAATTAAATTAGGTAACAATATATCCATATTATTAACATAATTTATACAACATGTATCATGATATTTTCATGGCAATTTTTACGTTTTTGTTATATTAAAAGTGAACTTTCTATAACCAGTTGGGATGTACAATCTCTTATCCTCTATCATTTTACTTATAATTATGCTTCCAAACCCTCAATAATGGTTAACATCCTGAACTCTTGTCACGTTAATGCTCAATCCCTTATAGACCGCCATGATAATTTCCAAAAATATTTTCTTTTTCAATTTGTATGACATAATAGCAGTATTTGAAACCTGGATAATACATTTTATCCCTTCTCCGATATCCTTGATCCAACACTGCTTCCTATGTCATGATAGATCTGATCGCTCGTGAGGCGTTGTCGGATTATATATACATGAAGGTCTTCTGGCCAAAATTCTTCTACAGTCTCCCTTTCATGACTCACATAAAATATATTTTCGTACCTTCCTCTTTTAATCTATCACTCGCAATATCTATGTAAATGAGTTCGAGATATACCTGTCCTTCCCGCCTTCTGATTTATTATCAGAATTATATAAACACTTAAATAAAATCTTTTTTTTTTTTTATTTGTTTTCCACCCTCCCATGCCACCAGGGCAACACGGGTGTATGCAGTAGTGTGATGTTAAGCATTAATGCATAATAACACACTACTGCCATAATATCAGTTTACAAAATTCTAAGCTGTGCACACAGCTAGCTCTTCTACTTTTTCCTGGCTCCTTTAGGCCTGGCTTCCCGAATCCGGAGGTCTTCCTGGGACTGGTCCTCTTCTCCTGCGTGCACCTAGTTTAAAGTGAGCTGGGCCCACCGCCGTCTTCCAGCCATTTATAAACTCTTTGAACCGCGGGAAGTTTTCTTCACTCACCAACTGAGGAAACTCCTCCTCAGTGAGGACGTAAATCCCCGTGGTTCTCATTAACCTCGCTCTTAATTCGTCGAAAGCAGTGCAGGCCGTGACCACATGCTCAACAGTCTCCGGAACACCACAATCGGGGCAGTGGGGATCTATATCCTGTCCGTAGCCATGGAGTTTAGCTCTGAAACCCCCATGTCCCGTGAGAAATTGTGAAACCCAATAGTCCGGGAGGACCCATTTCGCCTGTAACCGAGATTCAACGGTGGGAAAGTATTTTCTTAAGGTACTGCCTTTCGGAGTCGTCACCCACCGTCTGCTCCAATCTTCAATTGTTTCCTCCCGGATAATCTTTTTCCATTTATTTGGGTTTTCAATAATCCTCATCCGTAGGTTCTCCGATAGACTAGTTGAGCCCTCCTTCTTGTAGTCATACCTGGTCACTTCTTCTCGCAGGAGGAGGTCGAGAGGCACCACCCCCGCTAAGACCTGCACTGCTTCATGCGACGTAGACCTATATGCTCTGGTGACCCGAAGCAGAGCAGTTCTCTGAGTCGATGCTAGCCTATTTCTTTGTCTGAGTGTGAGGTTTCGGAACCAGAAGGGAGACGCATACCTAAGGATACCCTCCACAACACCCTTATAAATAGTGATAGTGGCTGGATACCTAAGGCCCCAAAATGCGCCCCCCACACGACTTAGACCGTTCATTGCTAGGGCCACCCTACCTGCCAGATATTCCAAATGAGGCGTCATATTGAGGCCTACACCTAACCTAACCCCTAGGTAGGTTACCACCTCACTTGGACGTATCCTCTGACCTTCTATGTACATCGTTATAGGGTGTGCCCTATCAGTCTTTCCCTTAAGGAGGATGGCTTGAGTCTTAGCAGCAGCCATCCTCATCTTCTTCCCCTCACACCATCTAGCGACTAGGCTGGCGCATCGCTCTGCTTCTCTCTTGACTCCAGCTCTGCTGTTGGAGGCCACCACAGCAGCTAGGTCGTCAACGTAAGCAGTGGCAGGAAACCGCTCCTCCTCTAACACTCCCAGTAACTCATCAAAGACGAGCTTCCATAGAGCAGGACCAAGCACCGATCCCTGAGGGCAACCTCTCTCTATGGAAGCTTCTACCTCGTAGTAATTGCCTCTAATCTTGACACTTCTATCCTGGAGATAACTTCTTACTAATGTGTATAAGTTACTAGGAGCATCATACCTCTGCAGCTGCTGGAGCACGCTAGGCCACCATACGCTGTCAAAGGCGGAGGATATATCGAAAAGAAGCAACATGACATACCGCTCCGCCCTCTCCTCAACATCTCTGCGCACTCTCAGCAGGGCATCAGCGGTTCCTCTGCCTCTGGTTGATCCATATTGCCGTGGATGACTTGCTCTAGCGAAAACAGGCCGTAAACTAGTCATCATGAGGTTCTCCAGGACCTTGCTAATCACAGGGAGGAGACATATAGGTCTATATGAATTAGGGAGTTGTTTGTCCCTATCTCCTCCCTTGTAGAGTAGTCTCAAATCAGCGATCTTCCATCTTCTTGGAAAGTATCCCATATCCAGACATTCATTGAAAATACTCAACAGCCGGTCTTCAATATACGTGATACTGTTCCTCAAGATCGCTGCATCTATTGCATCAAGTCCTGGAGCACGATTAGTCTTCTGCTTATCCACGGCAATACGAAGATCGTGAATGTCCCATGGTGGGCACAAATCTGAACCAGGTGGATATACCGTGGTGCGTCTCACAAAATCATCATTTTCGCTGTCCTGGGTTGGGTCATCTCTGGGATATATTGCTTCAATGAAAACATTGGCAGTTTCTTCAAGGGTGGTTGCCTCAGTATTATGATACCGCAAGGCTGCAATAGTCTGCATCGGGGACAACTTACCCAATGCTACCCTATACGGAATACCCCAGGGATTCTTCGAAGACTCTTCAATGATGAAATCATCCCAAGACTTCCGCTTTTGTGAGCGAACCTCGTTTCGGTATATCCTGGCTTTTGACTTGTACTCATTGCGAAGTACAGTGCGCCTCTCTTCGCATCTGCACCTCTGATATGACCGCCGGGCCTTGTAGAGGTCTCGTTTTAGAACAGTTAAGGCTGGCGTCCACCATGGGACAGGTCGAACCCTCGCCTTCCGGTGCTTGAGGGAGTGTTCGGCAGCATCACGAATGTTGTTGGTAATCCTGGACACCTTGTAGTCCAGATTGTCAACTACATCCATCTCTGCCGCTTCCCACTCCTCGTCTGCAATCACTCCTTCCAGGTAGGACCTGAAGACACTCCAGTCATTTATTTTAGTGACGAAACCCTTATCAGTACCGTGGGAACATCCTGGCTCATTTACCAGGCCAATTGCTATCGCAACGTGATCGGAACTCGTATCAGATCTGAGAGTCCAATCAGCAATATACCTCGTAAGCGCAGGCGTGGCGATCGTGACGTCAATCCAACTCTGCCCCATGCCTCCAGAGAAGGTAGGGGTGGCAGAGGGTTCGTTCATCACGACAAGGTGATTTCTGCCTATGAAATTTCCCATTTTAGCGCCTCGCCTGTCAGTAATATTGGACCCCCAGACCGTGTTCCAGGAGTTGGTATCTGAGCACATGATCACATTCCTCATCTCTCTAATGATCGCCTCCATAGCGGATATGCTTTCTTCTACATCACTATTCACAGGTAGGTATGCCGATACCAATGTGAAAGAAATCTTGCCCCACTTAACGTAGCAAGATGCATAATCCGCCATGGTGTGTTGCCTCAGATCCATCACGTCAAGGTTAGGATTATTAATCACTATTGCAGACCTGGGCCTCCTCTCTCCACTGCTCAGGGCTATAACTCTTGACGTGAGGCCAAACCCCGTAACCCTGTTCCCACGGCAGCTAGGTTCCTGGACCGCCATGATATCGTAGCGTTGTGCCATGGCGCGAAGCTCGTCAGCCACAATATGCCGGCGGCCCATATTCAACTGCAGGATGTTGAGTCTAATCATAGTGAGTTCTCCTCACTAATTCTTGAGATCTCTTGATGTGCACTGGGCATTCTCTACTTCCTGCCTGGTGTTTAGCCTTACTTTTTTGAACACCTTCCCTCACGCAGTTAACGCATGTAGGTGCGGTCTTATTTCCTTTTGCGGGACAGTTTTTAGCAATATGCCCACTCGCCGCACACCACTTGCATACTATGCCATTTGCCTCACAAGTAGCTTTTGTATGTCCATATCCCTGACACCTTAGACAGGGAGGAGCATCGGGGTAATCTAAGATTGTCAGTGACCACCAACCTCCTGTAATTATTTCCTCCTTGAGTAGATTATATCTTACCATTGGATGTACTTCTAACACCCAATTATTGGTAATTTTATTTCTAGCCATTGATGAGAACAATGGCTTTATATTACCTAATTGGTTCTCAGAAATAACGGCCGATTTTGCAGCCAACCTTTCCCATAGCACCCTTTCTAGATTTTCCGCACTCCATGAAAGGGGAACTCCTTTTACCTCCACTTTTGGTTTTCTTTTTAAGGCTAGTTTTGCCTCCATCCCAACTTCTTTTAATTTTTGCCATTCAATTATTTTTTTAGCATGGGCACCCTCATCTACACAAACTAAAACTGAGCCAGCTTTGGTCGCCCGTACAACTCTCGCCTTGACTCCTAGTTCAGTTGGAGAAGGCAGATTGTTGATGATGTCAGCTGCACTTTTACCTTGAGAAGCGATGGTAACATAAGTTGGTCTTGTAGTATCCATCGGTTTTAATGGAAGCCCTTTAACAATATCGGCCATCGTAGTCTGATGTGTAGACCTTTTCTTGGTCAAACTTTCCTCTGATATTGGTTTAGAGGCCTCGATCTCTTTGGCCACTTGTGGAAGAGCCTTTTTCCTTCTTTGCTTTTTCTTTACTTCCTGGAAACTTTCATTCTCCGTGGTCTCAATAATAGCGTGGGCATCGGCTAATAGCGGTTGTTCTTTAACGCATGGAAACTCCCGAGATGTCTGAGGTTCTGACAGTGGTCTTTGTATGGTTTTACTTTCCGACTTGAGTCCCTCGATAACCATAGGTACTGCTTTTTCCACTAATGCATTTACTATGATATCATACATTTCAGAGGAAGCTAATGTGTCCTTTACCACACGTTGTACTAAAAACGTTTTTTCATAGTTCTTATCATATATTGTCTCCATTATATCTATTAACTGCTGCATTTTCCCATTAACGTGCTTTTGTACCTTCGCACTCACGTTCCTGTCTGTTGCGTTCATGTAGACCCTGATGTTTTCTTTGATTCTACGTGCATCTTGCAGAAGACTATCGTCTACACGTTCTTTATCTGCTTCTTCTCGGGCGTCAGGAGATCCTTTCCTTTGCCTCTTTGCTGAAGGCCTTGGGCACTTTATAGCCTGTTCTTCCACCATTTCCTGCTCCATTGCTGATGCAATTTCATCAGCCATCTTACGCAATCCAAAATTAACAACTTTATACGTTGAAATAATGGGTGAACAACAGTAGAAGGAAATATTCAACACTCAAAATCTAACCTACGTTCGGGAAACTTATAAATTTCCTATCTTCAAAAGTAAGACTTTAATATGAACTTACCTTAGTGCTTCACCAACGTAATAGTCTCTAAACGTCCTTTTGGTTAGATTAAACCTTCGTGAAAACCACAAAGTTAACCTTAACCTCCACTGTTCACTCAAAAAGTTTATAAAATTAACTAAATAAACATAAACTAAAACTAAATCATGTTCAAAAAAAACTATAAAACACTAAAATAACACAAACAGTAGGAAACGATACAACAAAACTAACAAAACAAACTTGAAAAACACAAAACACTGAGAAGCACAATAACACTTTATCATAGGTAGATAACCTTCTTCACTTAAATAAAATCTGTAACTGGACAGAAACTACCAAGCTAAAGTTACATAGAATACGAAGATAATGTTCATATACTCCAATCATTTCATCGTTCCAACCCTAAACGATAATCCTATAAAATTTTATCCTGCTATTAAAAATCTTGAAATAATTTTGATTAAACTCTTTTCTGAAAAAAAAACATGTATTCAATAACTCTCGCCCAGTCCTTTCCGCTGTCTTTAAACGTCCTAATTACCTCTGTTAAATATTTCCATTAGAAATCCGTTCGCTTCTGGTTAGTTCCTTGATATCCCGCTTTGACTACTGTTGCAAGGTATATGGTGGCGAGTTTGGGGATTTCCTGCCAAACTAAAACGTTTGACAAATTACTTTATACTTTTCAGCTTTGGGATCCCAAGAGACGTCTCTGTCTCCCGTTTTTATATAGAGTTGAAGTACCTTTATCCTTAGAACCGTCGTATTTCCTGGCATCTTTCCTCTTCCAAGTTATCCAATCCCGAAGTTCATCATATATCTCCGAGATCCTTCAATTAAGATCCTCAATTCGCTCTCAGAAATCTCGTTCTTGGTCTTTAGATTTATACACAACGGGTCACAGGAACGAGAGTTTCAACAGATCTTTCATTATTCGATTCTCGTCCTTATGGAACTCAATCTCTTCCTATATCCGTCGTTTCAATTCACTGCTCATCTTTAAATACCGTCCATTCAATCATTTCTCATCTATCCAGTTCATAAAGTATTGTGAATAGGTGTTTATGCAAATATGTATATAAATTATTATTTTTTTTATTGTTTTTTTTACTGTATAATGATAAATACAACTAGTAAATATGAAATAAGTAACTTGACATGTACAACATGAAGAGAAACTACCTATTGTTAGCACTCCAATTATATAAATTATAAGTTTTTTTTTTAAGAATTAATATTTCATTAATGTCAGAACTTTACTTATATTTTTTTATTATTTCTATTTGTTTATTTTATTATTATTTTTATATCAGGCTCTAACACTCGTAATTTTATTATTAAATATTGCTCTAAAGGGACTTTGTCCCAGAATAAATACAAGATATTATTTATTATTATATTGGCGGTAGGCAATGAAAATCTCGTAACTCCGCTTTGGTAAATTTTGCAATGGAAAAAGATGTGTTTTAGAAATTATATGGATTCTTTCATCATATTATAAGCCAATCTATCAATTCAAATCAGTTTATCTTTTTTTTTCATAAAATAATTATATTATAACTATTGTGAAGATCTATCACGAGATAAAAACACGATTAACATACCCAAATTGGTTTAGAATCAGACATTAGAATAAAGAAAATTTGCTAACTTGATATTTGTATTTAGCAACAAGAATAACATTGTGATTAAAGAAAAGCTTCTGCTAGAAGAAAGTCGTTCATTATATACATATAGTTCGGACCATGGGCTTTATTTAGATGTCGACAAAATTAACGTTGTTCCTTCAATATTAACGTTCGTTAATATTTTAAAATTCATATTAGGTAAATGTTTCTATCGGCATACACCGTGAAGATTGTTTGTAAAGAAAAATGATGTCTTATAAAAACTAAAAACAAAAGATACGTAAAAAAAAATACATGTAGAAATCTAATTACAACATACAATTCATATACTATTATATTTCGGATGTATCAGAATATGGCTGCATATATCATAGATGCTCCATTACCATGAGGTGGCTAAAAATGGAGCTGGGTGAGAGAGTTCGTTTCCTGAATCAAAGGAAGGGCTTGTAGAAGGGGCTGCTGAGTACTGTCCTTTCGCTAATATTATTTTTAATATAGATAAAAATATAAATATTAGCACTCTCTGCACCTTAAAATAATAAGACGGTATTATTTAATAGTAATTCTGAAATTACACATGTTTAAAAAAAAAAAACAAGATAAAACTCGCTCTAATTGAGTAATCGTGAGGTTTTGGAGGTTTCGCTGAGTCATTGCTCAGTGTTCTCATAATTTAGTGAATGTTTATTTTTCATTGTTCCCACCCAAGGTTGAGAAACATAATTTTGCAATTATATTAGAAACATTTTTCCATTATCGGTACTTGTTAAAAAAAACAAAGGAACGCTCGGATTCATTTTTTCACACATTAGTAAAAAATAGAAATCGAAAAGATCTTCAGTTGATTCACTAATTATATATCAGTTCACTGTTAAATAATAATACAAAAATACAATAAAAAATAAATAAACCAGATAGAAATTGTCTTTACATTACTATATATAGTTGCAATTGGGCTTATTGACAAATAAAAAATATTTAATAATTAATATGATTTTTTAAAATTAATACATTGGCATAGATTACTATAGAATATTTTCTGATGGCTAAATATTTATGTTTGTATTTTATTAAAATTAAATTAATATTATTTTATGAAGTATATAATATAGATATATAATTTAAACAATTATATATTTTAAAAATATTTAAAAAAAACAACTCTTGTCTAAAACTTTTAATATATGTTCGAAGAAGAATAAATAATATATGAATACGAATGAGTATTCAATCCAACTTCGGTATTTAGACTAATAAAAATTAAATAATTTCTATCGCCTGAGATATGATAAAGAAATAATATAGGTAATAAAAACGTTTATTTTGGTAATAAAATCAAATCTTTCTAATTACGACATAATTGACATGCCTACCATTTGCCAATTCAGGCATCGTCAGGACTAAAAATAACAACATCACGTGTATGCGAAAAGAAAATATATATTTCCAAACGACACCACACCTACCCATCCAAATACGGGACGTAATAATAAACAGCTCAGCAAAAGGGATGAGAAAAGAAAGAAAAAATGACGCATATCAAAAATATAATGATATAAAAATGTATTAATTAATTTTGTTTATGTTATTACATTTTTGATTTTTTGTGTCCAATTTTTTTCTTGCTATGTCATCAGGATTTTTACACTCATTTCCTATTTACTTCATGTCTCTTTTGGAACTATTTGTTCATCTATAGAAATCTTACTAACTTTAACTTATAATTTTATGAGTTATTAGTTACGGATTATTATTATTATTATTTATATTCTTATTTCATAATAGTGAAGTTAAGGACAAACAATTATTTAAGTAATGTGTATTTAATATTTTAATATTACTTTTTAGTGATATTTCTTCAATACCTACAAGGAAATTCGAGCCCATTACTTTGGTCATGGTTTCGAATCAAGTTAATTGCCGCAAATTTTGATGGCGTGTTGGCATCTAGTTTGAGAACCGGTCAAGTAGTCAGTTTTTATTTCTTAGCAGATCAGCGAACCTTGCATCCATCTCTTCTCTGCGGTTAGAATAGCTTAACAACTTACAGTATAACTCGTACATTCCATCAAAGTTGGAGTACGTTATTCCTTTGAGTCCATCAAAGAACAACAGTATTCTCTTCCTTTGATGTTATTTATTTGTATCAGGAATGTAATGGTATAGAAATTAAAGGAACCAGTCCAAACATTTATGTCCAGGATCAGACTCAAAACTCTCCTCTTGCCTATGTTTCGGCCAATTTCTCAGTTCATTGCTTATTATCTTGAATTTAAACTCCAATTTATTCACGTGATGCACATCGGTATTAGAACAGCTAAAACTCCCCAATGTTCTGTTTTTTTTTTGTTTTTTTTTATACATAATTAATTGATGTATTATGGAAGTCCAGGCATGAATAAAAATATGTATTTTCAATATTTTCACTAACATATAAATAAAAACCCCGTACAAATATTAATTTTACAACGAGTTATGCATCAGGAAATATATTTTAGGTCATTATTTAATTGGTTTTAGGCTATAGGTCAAGAGTAAGATACGTTTTTGTTGTATATGTTTATTTGCCAAGGATTTGGCTTCTAAAGCCATTTTCAAGAATCTCTAAAATTATTTTAATTTTTTAATTAATATAAAAAAAGTACCGAAATATATGTATGACGAAAAATACTATAAAATTGATAAAAACAATTGAGTTCTAACTCCTTAATTTTTCTAACATTTCTAACACTAAATAAAAATAAATCCAGTCTTGACTGAACGATTAATAAAGGAACATCAGACTTAATGTCTTACACTTAGGTTCATATTTCGAAGATCAAATTACTACATCCCTCGTCTTTTATCTGATCAATAAAATTTAACATTATATTTAATTTTTTATATAAACATTTTTAGATATCACAACAAAATTAACTGAAATAAAGAATGGATAAACAGGCAAAATAGACAAGGATGCTATCTTAAAATCTTTTTATGGAATGGTACAAGATATGCAATTAATTTACATTAATTTTAAACCAAAATAATTAACTAAGTTACTTATATGTAACAGAATGTTTAAAAATTCAAGTATTATAAAGAAAATTAATTAAATTAAAAAAAAAAATCAAATTCCTACAGATTCTTGAAAATGTCTCAAGAAGCCGAAACGCTGGAAATGTAGATATTCAATAAAAAAAAAGTATCTTATTGGTGACCCGTGGCCTAAACCGTATTAAATAATAACCTACTAAAACGGCACTGAACCTAAAAATATGACAAGAAAATTATATATTAGGTGTTTTCTTGGTTTAAAATAAATTTTTGTTTGTAATTTGTTGAAAGAAGTTATTTCTTAATAGATTATTGAATTTCGTATTTTTATAAGATTATTTATTACTCAACAGATACTGAAATCTTACATTTCCTTCATTCGAAATCATCTTTAGGCCCAGTGCTGATGATAAATACAAAAATCAGCTGCAGTAATCTGCGATTTCAGTTATAATCTGCCAAATTCAGTATTAAAAGCTCTTCCGAATCCGGGTTAGATACCAATCCTACCTGGACGAAAAAAACAAATTTCGGAGGGGGGGGGGGCTTATTAAATTCTTCTATTAAATAATTTGAATTCTGTAGCGGACGTTGGAAATCACATTAGTTTTAACCCATCAGAAATGTTTTAAAAAAACCAAAAGAAAACGAAAGAAGTCATAAAATTCGTTAGGAAATGGTAGATGAAGAAAATTCATTTAAACCAGAAACCGTCAAATTTTCGTGAAACCATCTCGTGAGTAGGCAATGTTTATAAGCGACCCTAGCGCTTAATATAACTCATCCCTTTGTTTTATCTGAAAAAGTCAACAACAGATGAAACGAATCAAACAAGAAACATAAACACTAGCCTACAATGCGCGATACAAAAGTAAGTGAATAGCTTCATCTTATCGTAACCAACAATTGTTTTTTTTATATAAAAGAAGAAATGAGTTTTTTTTTTCGATTTGAAGGTCGGTAATCTCTTTCAATTCAATGAGGTGCTAAAAACTCATTAGCATCCATTTACTATCCACTTGTACCTCAATATTATTTGATCATTAAATCAAGAAAATGGTGGTATAAAAGAATATTGGTTCTTTTGAATCCTCAACATGTCAGGATAAATAAGTTATGTAGAACAAACGACACAATATGTTTATTATTAGCCTTCATTTCTAGAATTTTTCATCACAACATCATAGTATTTAAAATAAAGACAAATGGGTATTCATAAGTTCTTATTACCATAATTAATTAATTAATTAAATTATAAAACGCCATATTCCTATTTGTTAAAAATGGGTCTGTACCGAGGTCTTTTTGAGAAACAATCGGTTTGGACATTCGGGTTTTTCAGTTTGCGAAATATCTAAACTTACTTTTCATACTCTTCAAAAATGTTCAGCTGTTGAGGTTTTACAGATGAAGTAACAATATATGCATGTAAAAAAAAAATAATCCTTTCGCTTAATAAACTCGATCTCTAATTAATTAAGTACTTTTAATTATAATTCATTATTCATTGAGGAAGGACGCCTTATGTTTGTTATAAATAAAAAATGTGTAAACAAAAAAAAGTACAGTTGGTAGTGGTGGGGGCACCCTTAGTTGATCCAACGCTGAAGGATACACTCGGTCCTATAGCACTGCCGGCAATGCCTCAACAACCCGTTTCCGCCAAGTCTATGAGCTTCTTTAGGAAGTAAGTCTTTTCTTCAAGAAAGTAAACCAATTTTGGTTGTATTTTGTATTTTTATAGTGGTTTGTTTTCTTGTTTACACTTTACTTTGTGATAAGCTTTATTTTTTTGTTTTTTTTGTTTGGTTGTGGGTGAAAATGAAAATCATTCTAACTCACCTATATGGATGGATTTAGCTGTGAATGCAGATCTTATTCAGTATGTATTAGTGTAATTAGGTTTATTCTTATAATAACCTCTACTCTACAGTGTTATCTATTCATTTTTATACTCATGATAAAAACTACTATCTATGATAAACATTCAACGGTTTTTGTTTTCTTTTTATTATCGCAATAAGACACGATAATATTTTTTTAGTATTCTTCATTTTGACTGATCATTATTTTATGATTTGTACACTGATCTCTGTTTGCAAACCTATCTATATTAATATACATCAATACGTTTTTTTCATTAATCGATTGTCTTTGTTTATTATGGAATATAATGCCGTGGTTTAATATACAATATAATTTTCATTATAATAAAAATAACTTTAATTTTTTAACTAGAATGTTAGGTGTAAGCATTATTATAAGATTATAAAATAATTCCTTTAGCCTAACAAATTCCAGATACTATTAGTCAAACAGTGTTCAGCCAATCCGACACTATATATATAGCAAATCGAAGAGTCGTAAGATCTATACTGAGCTGTTAACGTGGGAAGTACTATTTCTAACTTGTTTCAATGTCATCTGAACCTAAGAAAAGCATTGTTCTAGAATCTTTGAATAATCACCTAATGGTAGTTTTAATCTTCATTTAAAAGTTTCAATTATATTTATACGAACATGATATGAGGGACATATAGATAACACATTTATAGGCACAGATTAAATTCTAAATTTTTATACTGAAAATAAATTCATTATGATCTTGAAAATTTAATTTACTTCAGTAACTCGTAAGTAATACAGGACCTTAATAAAAAATATTCATTCTACATTTACAATATATAATAAAACAGAAAACCGGGAAAATAACTTATGAATTTTAATAAATATGTAATATTATCTCGCATTTTTTTCGTTTCAGAACCTTTTTACGCAATCAAATCGATTGTCGATGACAAAATAGTATAAAAATGAATTAAGATATAAACCACTGTTTGATCCACGAAAGTGGGGTAGGAGGGAGTCTTTCGGGTTAAGATCCACCTAACAAATAAAAATATAATTTTCTTCTCTCGTTTTGGTCCATATTTGTTTTTAGGAGGGGGTTGAGCTAAATATATAAAGAATTACACATACACTCTATATAGATATTTATACAACTTTTTTATCTCTTTCCTTCATTCAGTAATCCTGTACGAAGGTCGTGCATTGTTAATTTTATATATGAATAATTAAGCATAATAAATGTTTCAATTAAAGTATTGCAGTTCATATAAAACTTGTATATTTCATAATTACAATTATAATATAAAGTTCAAGTTTTCGTTAAGAATCACATAAAAAAATCAAAATACATAAGATAATTGTAAAGGAACCAAAACAAAGAAAAAATAATTAAAAAGCCAAAACAAAATAACTCATTAACGATTATATATTTGAAAAATAACTATTTTCAAAAATTACGTTTGAAATTATATTTGAGAAATATTTAATAAAAATTCAGTATCTCCGCTTTTGAAAAATAACAAATTTATTTTTTCTCTAGCCTAAAATATTTATTGTACATACAGTCTCGTCACTTAGGAAATTTAAATTAAAAAAAAAATATATATGTAATTAAATAATAATATTTTGAATCTATTTATCAACAAAGATATTATATATATATATATATATATATATATATATATATATATATATATATATATATATATATATATATATATATATATATATATATATATATATATATATCTTATAATATATAAGATAAGTTTGAACTTATCTTCACATACAAAGGAAATAAATAATATCGTTAAAATTTAAATATTTAAGATATGACTGATCTGTCACCCAAAATCGAACCGATAGAATAAAAAGCTCTGAAAGGAAATAAACAAAAAATACGAGGTAATATTTAATATTGATTTAAATACAATACTTTATTTTTATGCATTTTTTATTAATATTTTTTTTGAAATATTGAATATTTATTTTGGATTTAAGTCCTGTATTAAGTACGGGTTACCGAATTATATTTTAACTTTAATTTTTATGATCCTTTTGATCATTATGAATTTATTTATTTTTTTATCTGTAAGCATTTTCAAACATTTGCGAAGCATTTTCAAACTTTCTAGAAAATTATAATTTGCTGATAAGATCTAATTTGTTCCTTGATGTTTAAAATGTAGGACATCTGTGTAAATGTTCGGTTCTGAGGAAAAATAAATTTTAATTATTCAAAATTCAAAGCTTTTTTACGTTTTTTATTGAGGAAGCACCAAAGAGAAATACTGTATTTTATAGAAATATTTTTTTACTGATTATTACTCATTCTATATCTTTTTAAGTAATAAAACATTAATATTATCTTATCATATAAATTTTGGTAATAGGGCTTGGAACGGAAAACAACCTTTATTTTTAAAACGTTTCGATATTACTGGAAATTTTATTGTCGATAGTTTTTCAGTTCTTTTGAAAACAGTAGTTTTTTCCTTGAAAATTTTCAAGTAAAGGTTTTACAGAACTTTAAAAAAAAATAGCAACAAAACTATCATTTAAAAGTTTTGTCGATTCCCTAAAAAGTCGATCTAAAAACATAATTTTTATTTATAGCCACTTAAGCAACAACACTTAAACAAACAACATATTAGAATCATACGTAATTCATTTAAGACAAATTGTAACTCTAATCTAATCCCAGTTGTTATTTATTTTTCATTTTAAAGAACATTTTTTAAGAACTTGAATAAATAAAAGTTAAACTTTTATCAGAAACCTTGAACTTTATTACAAAAATGCCCCTTAGAACTTTTATTTTAAGAATTTTTTTTTCTAAAAGAATTACACGGAAACTGTTAAAATGGAACATATTTCAAAAAATATTTGACGGAAACTGTTAAAATTGAACTTTTTAAAAATTCAACCACTGGTAAATATACTGATATAATTTTTTCAAATCATATTATTATTGGACATAATTTATGATGTGACCTTAGTCTTTAAATAAATGTTTTTGTCTATTTTTTTTTTTACTTTTTACTGAGAAATATTACAATCCTTCTCAGTTAAGGACATTTATAATATAGTTCAGAGAGCACATTCACACTGTATATAATACAATAAATAAAATAATAACAAAATAATACATAAAAATAAGAACAAAATAAAATATTATAATGAGAGTGAAAAGACAAAAATATATATATTTATTTTTTAAAATATATTAAAAATAAATAAATATTTATATACAAGTCAAAAAAATAAAAATAAAATATACTTAAAGTAAAATAAACATCATCGACAAAAGGATACCTATGTACACTATTTGCGATTATCCAGGGGAACTCCGAACTAGTGTTGAACAAATGCGAGACTAAGACGAGTCTTGGTCTTGCAAACTCAGTCTTGGTCTTGGTTTTGGTCTTGCGCAACAGTTACCTATTAGCATATTGATATAGAGATATTACAGTAATTTTTTAGATAGGAGAAACCTAACAAAGCCCGAATGAAAGAGTAGAAGTGTTAAATGAAAATGTATATTGTTTATACCAATTCTTTACATATAACATCTAAAATTGTCTAACATCTAAAATTAGTGACTATTTTTCATTAATTTTTATTCGAAAAATCGATTTCTTTTTACCAGTCTTTGTCTTGGTCTTGCAGCAGTTAGGTGGTGTTAGTGTTGGTCTTGCAAAGTGCAAGACCAAGACCGATTTTGAGCAACACTACTCCGAACCAATCTTGTCTCCCTACTTGTGGAGGAAATATCAAGGCTTTTATCTGTTTTATAATGTACTACTATTTATATATTTTTTTTTTTTGCATTTTTGTGCTTGATATATTATTGCGGAATTTCTTAATTTTTTTTCTTTAGCCCTTGATAAATCTTATAAGCTATTACTGACGAAGTTATTAACTAACCAAAACAATTAACCCCAACTAAGCCATTGTGAGATAACTACGATGCAAAACCTTATCGAATGATATTGATTTAAGCATTTTTTAATCGCTTTTCAAGGCTCTTGGAAATTATGTTGCTAATCAGGAAGGTTTTCTTGTTGGCCTTTACCTTTTTTTTTTAGCATTATTTATAAAATATTCTAAATGTTTAAGTCCACCTTGAAATTATTAGGTCCATATGTATATAAAAAAAAAAAAGACGACTTTCATTGAGTTGCTAACTGGTTTTAATCCTACGTGTTGGTAAATTGCTGCCTACCTTGTTTGATTGCGCTCCTTTATTATGAACAGTTATGGACAGGAAAGATGTATAATTATTTCACTAATTTTATACGAGATTCTTACCTCTGTGCTTAGCTGTCAGATATTAATGTTATACTGGAAACAAATACTTATAGGCTGTCTTGAAAAAAAAAAAAAAAACTGCATAGTTTATTTTCAATGTCGACAAGTTTCGAGACTTCATAGCCAGCAGTATTATGCAATTTAGTCTGGATCTCAGACAGTTCCCGGAAACATTTTTTTTTTTTTTGTTTTATAAATAAAGCCTGGCATACTGTGTTCTTATTTATCTGACTATTTAATAAATAGGCATTAATTTAATTTCCTACCTTTTATATGCATTTAATTAACGATAGAGTTATATATATATTTTTTCTTCTTTTTTCGTGGTTCAAATTTTAAACAACAATGTAGATTTCGTTTTATAAAGCATACTATTAAGCAGACAACAAAAAAAAAAAGCTGCAAATCACTATACAATGGTTTATAATAAATTGTTGTATATCAAGTATTTGTGATGAGCTAGACTACTGTCTTCACCTTTTTCAAAAAAATGAAATAAAAAAACTGTTCGCATGCTTAAATCATATACTTTTATTAAAAATTAGAGACGGTTAAATTATTATTCAAATGATAATATTTAGTTCTTCCGTAGCCCAGTAGGGCCCGATCCTGGGATAACCGATCTAGGAGGACAAAGTTTATGAAAAAGAAGTTTCGATTGGGAATCGCATGTATGTTACAAATAAAATTTTTATAGTTTAATTAAGTCAATATAAATTTAATTTAAGGAGTAAATGATTTATTTAAGGATATTAAAGAGTTAATATCGATAAAATAATAAAACAATAAAAAACTAAAACCAGTATGGAAATATTCGAATTAATTGTATCTATTTCCTTAATCTTACAATCAACATCATCATTAGAGAGCTCACTCACTGCCTGAAGTCTTTCATAATCGCTTCCTAACTGCAATTTAAATATAACTTTTATTTCCTTTTTTCCATTTTCTTTGTCTATGCAGTCTGTAAATATGTGCCTCACAACTTTCTCCCACCTCCAAATCCACAATCCTGTAAAAATGTGATCCCTCAAAAATTTTTATGGCGCATTATGTGCCTTGTAAGTAGCTTATGTAGGGTACTCCTGCTACATCACATTATACATTTTCCATTCGTTAGTTTTTTCAAAGCGTGAAGAAAAACGATATTCTGTTTTCCTGTTTCCTCATGACAATTGATGGTTGTCGTCAGGTCTGTAAAATATGCTTTAGCGATGATATATATCTCTAAAAATAGGAAATTATTTTCTCAGCATTTTTCAAACGCTCATTAAATTTGTATGTATAATTTTGAGAGCACCATTGTCTTAAAAATCTATATTAGTTTCATTATATAGTTCACAACGTTTCCATAAGATTAGGAAAAAAAAATGTCAGCTCTGAACTCTTGTTTACTTTTTGGTTCCTCACTTCCAAGGAAGGGAAGTGTTGTATTCGTGCGGAAGGTAAACAAAAATTATATGCTCAGAATCGAAAATCTCCACTCGCGTTTTACGTTTCAGGCATCTAGGATCAAATTTGGTTCGGCGTCTGTCTGTCTGCAATCAAATCAATGTAACTTTAAAATTTGGAGAATAGTTCAGAAATTGCCAATTTTATTTACTAATTAAAATTAATATAAATAATTATTAATAATATAATGGCTGTGAAATGTGCATTGATTACACGGAATAGGATGAGGTTAAAGCAACATTTTTATGAGGTTATAACATTTTAAGTTGTATTCAAAAAGTTAATTTATACTGTATTGATTGGTCGATTCCAAACGTTACTGGCATGATACTTACTGCCTTCACCACTTAGATTTCATGTAATGTTCAGTAAATTTTAATTAATTTTTACTTTGTTTAGTTATTTTAAGTCTCGTCGTGGTCTCGATTTTCTGTTTAATCATCAACGTCATGTGAACTTCAATAATATTTTTATATCAAAGCTTGAATTAGTTATGTTCTGATTGAGGGAAAATATGGGAACAAACAAAAAGTTAAATTTTTCCAATGGATTTTTTGTTCCATCTATTTCACTATGAACTGTTAGTGTAAACGGTCGTATGTAACAATTTTCCATTTTTATTGTATTGGTGCCAATGGTGACATTTCTTAGAATGCAAAGGATATAGATAGCCTAGTACAATGGAAAATAGAATAGCAACATAAAATATGAAATTACATTAATAAATCATAAAGAAACAATTAGTTTTTATGCTCTCCTATAAAACTCTCTACTATAAAATTTCTACAGACAACTTTTTACCTTAACAGTCTTTTAACAATATACGTCTTCATTATGTACTGGGATTTTTTTTTAACAATGATTCATCAAATACGAGATTTACAAATGTAGAATTCTTCCACATTTTATTATTCGCTGATGAACAAAATTGGTGAACATCAAACCCGCAAATCTTAAGAAATTTTATTATCGTACGAAAAGTTGTAGAATTTGAAATATAGATATTGTTTAGCCAATGAAAATGGCGAGGTAGCTATACCGGCCTTGCTAGGTTGACGCTTTTGAAATAATTCTAAAAATGCTGTGAACTATTTCACAATGGTTTATTATTTTCAAACAATTATAAATTTAAAATAACATTATCCTCCCAGAGACAAAGAAAAAGAAATAAAAGATGATTCCAATTATTGCCCTAACATATTTTTTTGTCATTAGTAATTTGCTAAAAAAAAAAAAAAAAAAAAAAAAAAAAAGCATTACTTCAGTAACACATTCAAACTATGGTGTGTTATTTAGACCATGCAATAGAAGTGAAAATATTAACAAGGTGAGATTAATAATGTGAAATATAAATTATAAATAATAATACTAATAATAATAATAAATAAATAAATATTATTAAAAAGGTTGAAACGCTGAACATTTCCCTCGCTAACAATATGTAGCGATTTAGTGTACAATAAGACTTTTTTTGAAGTATAATATGGTATTTAAGAACATTATAAGAATGTTAGCTTGAAAGGATATAACCTTTGCAGTAAAACATATAAAAAACATTTAGAGACCGTATCTGTTATGGTTAGGGTCAATATATATAACTAAGCGTTATATTTGATCCATAGGTACAAACAAAAATAACTTTTAACTCATTCTCTAATATCCTCCCACCTGAGGAGTTTTGAATTGTTTCTAACAATTAAAAAAATATTAAAACAAATTCGAAGGAACTCTCTTCAGTCTTCAAATCCTGAAATTTCTTTCTTTTTCTCTTTTTTTAATGCTTTTTTTACTTATAAGTACATTTTCTGACCCATTTTATTCCTTACGAAGAAGACTAAATGTCTTGTTTGTAACTGTTTCCTCTATGAAAATTGATTTGGTCGGTGGTTAGGGATCATACATTAGTTCTGGAGCAACAGGCATTTCAGCAGCTGATGGATTTTGAATATAATTTACATTTTGAATTTGAATGAGATGATTTTTTATCCTTCCCCTCTTCTACTATTTCTGAGGGCAATTTTTCGGATTGATTATTTTTGAGAGCTTCGTTAGCTCCTTTCTTTCTAAAGCTGAGATATCTTTCACATTTTACTTGCTTAGCAGGATCAGCAACGAATGGTATAAAACCTAATTCATTAGAACCTTTATCTTCTTCAGTCAGTGTTTGTTCATCTTTCAACTTTCTTCCGATGGTCAAGCAATGATTCTCCTAAAACTATCGGTTTGTCGAAAGAATTAAATATATGTTCGTCTCTCACTGCCTGGACATTTCCAACAACTTCAGGACCAAATCGTAATTTTCATTGAATAGCATTTGGATCAAAGTCAGGTTGCTGTTCAGGTGATTTTGGAATTCATTTCTTTCCGTGAATTTGGAATTAAGCTGGTATAAGGCCTTCAATGCCATTGTAATTTTCGATCACTGCGAGCATCTCTCGTTCTTTTTGTCTTAGTTCCCTCTTAGCCTCCTTCAAAATAACACTGGCTTTCAAAGGAAAACCATATCTCGACATGTCATTTTTAGCATAAAGCTCATTATCTTCATCCTCAAATGCCCTAATGCTATCTTCCTTAGCATATTTGTCTTCGTTTTCATCATCAAATGCTCTAATGCTATCTTACTTAGTATTATCATATTTACCATAAATGTCTTCATCTGCATCCTCAAATATTCTGATGCTTCATTAGCGTTATCTTTAGCATATATGTTTTCATCTTCATTCTCAAATGCTCATCTTCACACCAAAAACTTGGCCAAGGATTGATGACGTCTTTTTATTTTCATAGGCTTTCAGAAGATTGTTAAACAAACTAAATATCCTTTGGTCAAAAGCCGACTTAATACAATGTTAATCGTTATTTCCAATAGAAATTTTAACAGACTTAATAATATTCTATCTAGTACTTAATTTGAAGAATCATATACCTTTTACCGTATCGATCGGCCAAATCCTCATCTGACATCATTCCTTCTTCAGATGCATCATTTTCTGTTGAAAAATAAAATATTTCCTTCTCAATCAATTCTAAAATCTTGAACTTCTCCTTTAAAAGCTCTGAGTGAGCTTGCAATTCTTCGAAATTATCGCACTTAAAAGATTGTTTTAAGTCGTTAGTGCAACTTGTGAAGTCACGTCGGGAAATTCTTCTGATCATTTTCTTACCTTCTCTTGAACTCAGTCAACAAACTAGAAAATAGAGTACTCAACAAGTCCTGTCACGGTCGCCACTTATGTTCGGGTTAGGGTGGATATATAACTAACCGTTATGTTTGATCCCTAGGTTCAAATAAAATATATTTGAGTACTCTGAAATTGAAATAAACTCAGTTTTATTTCAACCCAAACTTTACAAAGAGATTTTACAATTTGAGAATTTTTGACAATAATAATAATAATATTTCACATCTGAATAGTTTTAAAAGTGTGAAATCATTTAAATATATTTTTAATAACTTTATTTTATTTTATTCACACCTGGTAGAACTTCCGATAACCAGAGAGTATGATGACGAGGTGTAGAAGATTGGAATTTGTCTTGGAATAGACGTGAGGGGGAGGAGTGCCCAGCGGCGTCTTTTCTATCTTGATTTTATTATTCGTAGTTATTGGAGAAGATCCCTCAACCAGCTTCTTTTGAGACTTCTACGAAACTATCGGGCAGGTTAGTTGTGGCCATGCCTCGAATCAATGAGTTGGTATGTCCGCCTAAGTTATTATGAAATGTTCTGTAGTATGTTCTTATGTGGTCGTTAACTGTATACATCTGTAGATCTTTCTGTAAAGTAATGTTACTGACGTACGAGGGGGCCTTGGGGATAGTCCTGAAAGGTTTTGATAGAAAAGTCTGTAGTTTAGGTATGTGCGTCTTTCTTGGCTGTCCCGTATATCTGTGAAGCGTAGGTCCAGATGTGCTTAAGTAAGTAAGTATATGTGTTCAACTTCTGTCTAAGTTTTAATTTCGAATGTCTTGAAATGAGTGAGTAAAATAATCGTAGTTATAAGTTTAGAGTTTTTGTTTTGTTCTTGATATGTGGGCCACATGTCATTCTTCTATCAAATGTCAGTCCCAGAAGTTGAACTTTGTATGTCTGAGGAATTTTAATATTGCCAAGATAAATAGGATGGCATGTTTCATGGCGAAGGGTAAAAGTGATATGATTTGTCATGATTGAGCCGAATTTTCGAGGGTTTCCACCAGTCTTGGAATTTGTTTAGATAGTATTGTAGAGTGGAGTATGTGAGGTATATATTGAATTTTGATGTCTTGCCAAGATTGTTGTAACCTCTGCATAAGTCGCAGTGAGAGTATATGGTATGTCTGTATATGGTATGTGCAAATGATATATAACAGAGGATCGAGTACTGATCCCTAAGGTACTCCTACTAAGGCTGATTTGATAGTAGAAAGATCTGTGCCTTGTCAAAAAGAAAATATTGAAGAATAACATAGTAGGTTGGGTGGAGTATCTTAAGTTTAAAATGAAGCCCAGACTCTGGTGAACGCTTGAACAACATCCAGAAATACTCCAGTATTCCAATATTTATAAAATAAAAATCACTTTTGACTGATTTCCTAATAAAATCTTTTTGCTCCTAATTGCCCGATATTAACGATTATTTTTAGAAAATTTCGTAATCTTTTAAATAATCATACAATATCAACAAAAAAGTTTATACTTTTTGAGTTATTCGGAAATCTAATTATACTATCCCTCCTACTTTTTTTTCCAGTTTCTTTTCTTTTAAGTATGTTGTATAGATAAATTTAAAGGAAGAAGATTTTACCCAAGTTTCATTAAAACCGGTCCATTCGTTTAGGCTCTACAGTCTATAGCAACGCAGGTTTTTCAGCCGCCATCTTGAAAGAAATCGCGGACAGTAATGTCGATGAAGGAGGATCATCCTCGGATGACCTCTGACTTTAAATCCGAATTTGAAATTCAACGTGCTTCGAAACGTTTGTCTCTATGTTTTATTTAATGCGATACCAAACGGATATTTACAGAAAGCTGCGCTTAAACGAGAAAGTTTTTTCTCATCGAGAGTCACTTTAACCAAACGGCTGGGTCGTTAACAACTTACTTTTCAGTTTTTTTGAATTAACTCTATCCTTAGGGTTTCCTTGAAAATTTGAGCGCTACCGGTTTCAACCCATTTCAAACGTCCATAAATCCATTAGTTAACATCGATAGACTTTCAAGTTAATGTTTGTATCACATTAAATGTCAATGATCGTTCGGTATAGATTTAATGAAACATTTATGAATGTGTGTCTGAAATTAAGTTTTGATTTTATTTTTATTTTCTAATTTATAAAAATGACACTTTCTGAATGAAAATACTTTTGTTTGATGATTAGAGAATTATTTCTTAATTAGTTTATTTAACATCCCGAAAAATGACAACACTTGAAATATACATTTTTCTTAAGCATTAGCAATAATTTGACACGTTAGTTATGTTCAAATTACGCTATTTACGTCTGTTGTGCCTGTCACATGTTGGATGATAAACTGTTGTGACATTTTATATTGAAATCGCGTTACATATACAGTCAAGTAAATGTGAACTAAATAGCGTGGAATGTGGTCGATGAATGTCCGTACAGAACTGAAGAAATTTCATCTACGTCACCTATAAAAAATCTTTTCTAAAGCAGTTCGCTATTTCAAGTTTCTTTCCAGCTCTTTTATTTTTCTATGTTTACCTGATATCGACTTCCATTAGACCTCCCGGCATCGAAAAACACTTTAATTTCCATATGGTGTTATAAAAAAAAATATAGTACTGATAATGTACCGATGAAAAAATCCAGTCTAGTCTGTCTCTGGATGTTTTGATTTAGAATAAAATATTATTATCTTAAAACATAATAGAATAACTACTCTGATTTTGAACAATATCTAGGAGGGAAATTACAATAATAAATTGAAAAAAAAGTTCTTTAAACATTTGTTAATACTTTTTTTAAAACTAGTCGGTCACTCGGATACGTCTCTTGCATAAATTAAAGGTTCAAATTGGGAAAATTTGAATACATCATGATTAATCCATACCTATAACATTGACTCATCGAAAAAACAAACCTCCAACTTGCATTGATAACAATCAAATTCCTCAGACTAACACGGTATCTTATTTATAGTCTTATCTTTGACAAGAGACTCATACTAACGAAACGAACGACTCATACTACTTTACCGACATTTTTTAAAAATCTTCAAACCTGAAACTGAATATATATACTCGTTTATTTAAACCCATATGAATGAAAGCATCACAGATACATGCTAAAGCCAAAAAGACAAACCCACAAAAACTTTAAATATTCCTATCATGACCGACAAAACTCTACCATACAAATGGACTTCGCCATACATTTAAGCTATACAGGTTTTTCCCGGATCAGGGGAGAGAGCGGAGGATTTATGTCCGAGTAAAAAAGTCTCGAGCTCGTAGCTCCTCCGAAGCGAACTCCTGATTACTTCACCATATTAATTCCATATAACGTATTTGTGTTTAGCACACGCGTTAGTCCGCTCGTCCACCCCGCCCCTAACGTTGGCCAATACATAACGCCTCTTTACCAATGATTTTAAACAAATTTAAACGTACATATCTCAGTTAAATTAGAGACATGGCTATTCCTGACACTCCTGAATTTGAGGAGGGAACTAAAACGGCGTCGGAACCTAGCTAGGGATGAGATACCACTAGATACTGTGTCTTCACGCATGACATGTCATTTCCTATATTGTCAGTCCATTTGGTGATTGTCAACACATAATAGTTGACGGGTGAAGAAAGTTGATCCATGCAGATAATTAGCTTGATATATTAGTCTGTCACCAAATGTTAATATAATGTGGGGATAAATAAATAAATTTCATAATTTCTAAGGAGTAGAGTTCAAGTATATATTTCTAGGTTTATTGCAAAAGTTTGCTAATATTAGACGGATACCGATGACATATTATTCATTTTGTACATTTTTATAGGGAAATTAATATCTATTTGAATGATTATGCTTATAATTCAAGATAAATTGTATTTTGTGTAAGCAGGTGTGTTTTTACTTTCCTACCTATACTAGGTAAGGAAAGTATTGCAATCGGGTCAAATTTCCGACATGCGGTTTTCGACGGATCTATACGTTTCACAGCCCCCTGAGTCCAAAAAACACATTTTTAGCCATTGGTCTGTCTGTCTGTCTGTCTGTCTGTCTGTGCCAAGATTTTCTCGGGAACTACAGAACCGATTTTGTTGCTTCTTTTTTTATTTTGTAGAGTTTTGACTACTAATGGCTGTGACAGATATTCATTGCTAGATGCTCAATAGCTTGCGCGCAATAAATGAAAAACACGTTTTTCTATAGACTGTAGCGCAAAAACGGCTCTAACGATTTTGATGAAACTTTCCTATAATGTTTTAATCACTGTTCTTTCAACTTTCGTATATAAACTAAATTCCCCAAAAAATTAAGGAAAAAAAGTTATAAGGAAAAGAAAAATGTTATCGGGCCTAACTCCCTAAGTATGTATTATACGGTGAAATTTATAATAAAACTTTTGAAAGTTAATTAAATTAAATTGAGATATGGCGCACAGTGAGACTAGTAAAGAAAAACTAAATCTAACTTTTCGGCTAAATCTAATTGTTTTTTTTCTTCATATCTCCAATAACTTGATAAACTGTTTTATTAATACCTTCTGGAATTCGTGAGAATATTTTCAGTTGTCAGAACATACATTTTTTACTGTTTTTATTCGATAGTTCAATCGAAAAAAATAAATAGATTAAGCCGATGTCGCAAGTTTACTCTTACCGGTCCCGCTATGGAGCGTTCTCATATTGAACAAGTTAGAGGAATAAAAATTATCTTTAAATAAAACAATTTATACCGTTAGTTCGGCTAAGCTTGTCGTACACAAATTACTGAATTTTCAATTTATATAATTTATAGTTTTCATTTTCTAATTACATAGAGTAGTCAGTTAAGACATTATTTCTAATAAGGATCTATGAGTGAGTAAATGCGACGATAGAAGAAATATGAGCATTGTAAGCTGAAGAGGTGTTAGGTATCCTCGTTAGGCACCATCATTTCGGTTTCGAACGCTTCTATGATTGTAGTCATTTCTAAGCATTTCGTGAAATAGCGAAGGGATTTCTCAATTATTTCTAATGGTCAAATTATTTGCTGTGAGCTAAACAGGAAGGCGATGATTAGAGAACTGTGCAAAAAAAAAATAATACCATTTACATGCTTAAATTTAAAAAGATATTACGACCTTTTCAATTTTTAATAGTCAGTTAAAACGATGAAAATATATAATTTTTTAAGTTTGTTATTCATTTGTTCATCATGGTAAACTTTCTTCGATATTGATACTTATGTCTAAGCCATCCGGAAGGCTATGGGTTAGTATCGTCCACTAACAGGTATGTAAATCTTTTTTGATTAAACGATTGGACCGGTTTTTAAGTTTGATGGCTCAATTTATTTGGTGAGAACCCGAAAATGCTTTGAAGCAAATTGGACTCAAAACACGAACAAATTATTGTATAAAACATGTTTTAATCATTTACTTACTTTTTAGGGTAAGCAGCAATTATTTGAGCATACGGTTTATTGTTATTAGGTATAATTTATAAATATTTTTAAATGAAACACAATATATACATAGAGAATAATTTAATTTTTTTTTTTTTTTGTGATTTTCGACAAAACTTTTGGCAACCTGTTTATTTTCTTAAATCATTTAGGCGGTTATAACGCTCTTTCTCCTCTCCACCTCCTTTATTAATATTAATAAAGTAGGTATTAATATTTCAAAATGATTAACATTTTTTAAATTATCTGAGATATCTGGGAAAGAAGTTACATCAGTAAATAAATAAAATATAGTAACAACAAAATATACATTTTTTTTAGAAACTTAATGCATCGCTGAACCAGAGATAAACAATAACTACTCTGAGGACCCTTTAAAGACGAATTTAATCACTAATAGGAATGTAATCACAACTTTAGTGACTTTCCATTTTGATTGCGGGGGCGAAGGGCCAAATAAAAAAAATTAATAAATTTTTCAATAGTTCGTATCATTTCTAAAACTTCAACTTAATCATTGTGAAACGAAGGTAAATATGATATTGCATATTTAACAATCTGGTGCGAGCATCACACAACTTTCACTTACCGCTCTACATCGAAAAGCAATTCTTCTCTGGCGAAATTGAGCTATTATAAAAAGTTTTAACGCGGAGAAAGCAAGGTTTGAAACGAGAGGGTTCGGATGGTTCTGCAGTTTGTTATGGAAGGATAGGTATCTGGATTGGGCCAAATCGGAAACATATGGAACATTAAGGTCTTTATGGATGATTTTTTTTTTTACAAAGTAAGGAGCGTTGAGGATTTTACGAAGGATTTTGGATTGTAAGGATTGGATACGAGAGAAATTCAATGTTACGAGTATTTAAATTCTTATTTTTTACCTTTGGAAAACATACTGAAATTCAGTTACTTGCTTTTAAATTTACCACCGAAAGGTGAAAAGTCGTCACACTAATTGCAAGTGTATAATGTTGTGATTTCAAAAAGAGAAATATTTTTTTGTATAAAAATAAATCGACGATATATATCTATTTATTTAAACATAATCTATTTAATCTAGAGTTATTAAACCAGTAAATATATTTAAGGTTATCCATGAAATATTTTATTATTTCACTTTCACAATGAAATAATTTTTTAAGCAATGCTAGTTTTTTGATTCAGTGGAATGTTATTACTATTTTTTTTGTTAATCGTTTCCTTTGTATAGGCAAACATTTTTCGGTATTGAAAGAGTAATAAATCAAATTATTTTAGATTATAATTCCGATTTTATGTATTTTTTTTTTATCTATTTAGATTCGGCAGGGTTACTGAAGTCATCAAACATTGCTTTCAAGCAAAACAAGATTTATAGTTTCATTTTCAACTAGATCCCACGAAGAAAAAATATCTTACAGGAACTACAAACATTTTGCATAATTGACCAATGAATCACCGATAATCACCAATACTTGTGTAGTTTACCTGAGTTATTGTCCCCGTTATGTAATAAATAATGAAGCCGCTACCACAATCTCATTAAAACTTGTGATTATTTGATTCACATTAACCACATTTCGATAATGTGGTTTAACCTGTGTAGATAAAAACCGAGATTAAACAATATAGCAACAATTCTGAGCGTTTAACAAGAAATAAATGTTGTTTTTTCTTAGACTGTTCTTTTTGGTATGTAGTTTTACATGAATTTAATTGGGAGGTGACATGAGAATTCGTTCCTAAGGAAATGTATATTAAAATAATTAATAATGTGATTACGTTATATTCGTTCGATAAATAATATGTAGTGTGATGAATACATTTTGTAATTTGGATATCGGCGGTAAAATGCCAAAGTGGCGTATCTGAAAATGAACTATTTTTATAATTTTTATTTCTCCTTAGACATTTTGTTATTAATATTTAATAATACTAACAAAATGAGTCAGAAAACTGAATTCAACATTGTCGTAACATCTGCAATCGTAATTTCTTACCCTATTTTCAATCTTTAATGAGTTTTCTTTAGAATAGTTCTGACGGATACTAGCACAATCACTAACGTGACAATTTTTATTTAATTATTCAGAAAATAATAGAATTTTGAAAAAATATATTTTTTTTAAATTGAAAAAGTGTTAAAGATTTAAATATATACTTTGGTGGTCCAGTAATTCTGGACAGCGGTCCAGTTTATAGATATCGGTAAAGACCCCTTTTCACCATTGTATTAACATCTGCCTGAAATTTCGTAAATAAATATGTAATACTAAAAATTCTATAATTTTGTTTGTAATTAAAAACGAATCAAATTGAATTAATAGAAGAAGTAAATAAATAATTTTATTTATTATTTAAATTAATCAATTTATTATCATTATTATTTAATTAAATTGGTTCATCTTGTCGTGACCAACAACTTTTTTATTTAAGAAAATTCTTATAAATGAGGCGTTTTCTAATTAAATTAATAAATCACTAAAAACTCACAAATGCATATTTGCGTTTCACTTAGATCGTAAGATAATTTGGTCACAAAATCGAGAAAGAAGGTAGTCTACACCAATATTGGGACGTTTGCCCAATATAACCTGGTGATTTTGACATGAGAAGGTCACGCAGATCTAATCAACATTTTTATAGGCCATCTTTTTTGCTCGATTTTCGGATCGAATCATCTTACGATTCTATATTTCTAGTGAAATATATGCAGATAGTGTAATCATAATGAAACTTTAAAGACTTCTGTTTCCCTCACATCTATTACATTCAAATCACTGAATATAATGAAAACATATTTTATTTGATGAGTGGCGTACCTATACATCCATAGCCTTTATTGGTTAATGCTGAATAATTTGAAATTATAGTATTTTATTCCATTTAAACGTTTTAAATTTAAATTTATATTCAGCTTATAACTTTACAATATTATTTAAGAGCTATAAATTCTTCTGTAATGTGGAAATTATTTATTTACTGCTTCTATTAATTCTATTTCACTTTTTTTTTTTTAATTTCTAACAAAATTAATTGTGGATTGAATTTTCAGTATTACTTATGAATTTGTCTGATGAACATTCTATTTCCCTCACTTTCATGGTTTTAATTCAATCATGGTCAGACCTCTCAAAGGCTAATTAATCTTAATGATGAAATTTTCAACCAGTATCATTAGTACCATATAAGATAGGGTTTTATATAGATATTTATATATTTTATACTCTATAAGATAGGGCCTTAAAGTATAAATACATTTATATATTTTGTACCCTATAAGATAGGGTTTTACATTATAAATATATTTTATACCCTATAAGATATACACTTTAAGAATGTAGTTCCTGAAAATAAATAAAGTTTATACCTCTGTTTTTTTGTTTCATTGGAATTTCGAAATTCGTAATGAAACTATGAGTCTCTTATTTATTAAATACTAGTCCAAAACATATCCATACTCTTATATTCATATGTATTTTGTATTAAATGTTTTTTTCTTATTGTAGTTATTTATTCTATGTAAGATGGACTTTATCATGCGTTATTTTACAGTTTTATTTTACACACGATAAAGTCCATCTTACAGAGAATAAATAGCTGCAATAAGAAAAATCCATTGCAATATATATATACTATACACACAATTTTAGAGAACGCGAATGTGGGTCAGTTAGGTCACTTCGCTACCTGAATTGTGCTGAGTCGAGTTTTTATGAAAATGTTTTATTTATTTCTAAGTATTTATATTCATTTTCCCATTAAATAAAGTGTGAATAAACTATAATTAGAAAAATAATGAAATATGCAAATAAAAAAAATATAAACACAGAAAACACGGGTATAAAAGGAACTAAAATAAATTTTACACATGTTTATAAGAGTTTTTCATACATAAAATCATGCGAAATGGAGGTCTATATTACTGTTCAACGTACTTTTTTAAAAAAGTATTTCTAAGAAAAAATAATCTCGTGTTTTGTACAAAGTAGAAAGAAAAAGAAAAAAAAAAAAAAGAAGAAATTTTAAATGGAGTTTATAATAAACAAACAATGTTAATATGAAACTGTTAACATTCATGTTCTTAAGAACTTAATCTCTCTTATAGGTTTTAAGTTTGTTTCATTAGTATAAGTAATTTATGTTAATTCTCTAAAGATGAGTTCTCTAGTTTCAAATACTTGAATACCATTTGAAAATCATGATTTGGAACTTTCAGTTACCAAGTTTTTTTTTTACTCTCTTCAAAGTCATAATTTCGAGTAAAGGAAACTTGTAACAAACAATTTTTCATAAAATCATAAACCAGAGAAATATTTAATTATTTATATATTAAGTTAATTTATAAACAATTAATTAATTTGGTTTACTATTTATATTTCCAGCATGCCGGAGAGTGTGATAAAGGACGACATCGGTGATGTTCAGCCTTTCTTAGATATCAAGCATGTGCCGGACGAGGTTATGGAATACGCAAGGGTCCGCCTGGGGGAGACTCCAGACAAGCGGACTGAATTGCTAGAAGATCTCCGAGAAATGATATACCGTGAGTAGGCTATTATTATACAAAATTATATTTGTAAAATGATTAAATGGGATATTTATGAAACTAAATTATTTTTAAATTATATTAATTCATTCAGAAATCTACGAGATATATTAAACCTAAACACATCACGATATAATCTACATCTTCACAGTGTGACGAGTAGGGAAAAACACTCAACACTGACAGAAATTTGAAATAGCTATACATACAAGGTGTCGATACTTTTATCATCGAACTTTTTTTTTTAACTATCATTCCAATAGTTTCCATGAAATATTTTAGAAAAATAAGTTTTATGAAACAAATTATAGATTTATGGTGATTTTCTGTCTGTTGGATTTCCTTAAAGCTAGTATTCTAGGCCCTTTACACAGTATATACAACTGATATTCCAACCCATCCTAAACTATCATCACCACGTATGCCGATGAAACATGTATTCCATCAGTTAATAATGATTCATTAATTGTATCGCGAACTCTTAAATCACCCATAACTAACCTTGAAGAATGGTGTCAAAACTGGAAAATTAAAATAAACTCCAATAAATAACATCAAATTACCTTTACACTTCGTCTTAAACCAACGACTGCCTGTCCTACAGTTTCCTTTAACAATACTCCACTTATCCCTGTTGAGCAAATCCGATACTTAGGACTCCGCCTGGACAAACGACTAACTTGGAATCCTCATACTAGACTGAAACGACAAGAAACCGCTCGAAGTTTCCGATTACTTCAGCACTTACTAGACAAACGCTTTAAACTTCCCATTAATTACAAAAGACTCATATACTTGACTATAATAAGACCTATTTGGACTTACGGAGTTGAGCTATGGGGCTCCACTAAACCATCGAATTTCTCTCGCATTCAATCCTTACAATTCAAAATCCTTCGTAAAATTCTCAATGTTTCTTACTTTGTCACAAATAAAATCATCCATAACGACCTCAACATGTTTTCGATTCGGCCCAATCCAGATACCTATCCTTCCATAATAAACTTCATAACCATCCGAATCCTCTTGTTTCTAACCTTGTTTCTAACCTTGCTTCCTCTTCGATTCCTAATAACCTCCCAAACCGTCTGAAAAGAAGATGGCCTCGTGATCTCCTTATGTAGACGTATTATTAGAGTGGTATCAATGGGTAGTTTCTCCAGAAGCGTTTTCATGTTATTATATTGCTGGATTCACATTTACTTGTACTTATACTAAATAATACAGTTGTAAATATCATAAATAAATAAATACAATTTATGCAAAACGTTAACTTCAAAAGTTGAAAAAAAAGTTTAAAAAAATACCACAATTTTTACACACCAAAATTGGTCCACAAGTTCCCAAGATAATATTGCTACAGAAAGGACATGTGCGCTTCGTCTATGTTATGCACTTTCGGTCATCTTACCAACTCTTTTTTCTCCTGTAATTAATTTTTTAATTTCATTCATAATTTCATTTCAATTCAATCATAATTTATATTCAACCATTTTTTATTATTATTCACAATAGGAAGTGCTCAGTTATTCTCAATAAACAAAATTAAATGTGATTTGGTAGAAGAAATTTCCAAAATTTACCATTTAATTCCTTTTAGATTTACTAAATGTTTATAGCTACCCAATAATTAATTTAAATATATAATTTCAGTTTCGTACGACATTTCGTTTTCGAGCCAGGTTTTATACGAATATATGAGACACACACAGACCATTTTGTGAAACTTGGATAAATGGATCAGAAGAAGTCAGAAGTACATTTCGGTTGAAAACTTGGATTAAAATATTCACTATCGAAATAGTTTCCCTTGTGAACTTCACGTAGAGATGTATCAATGAAAAAAAAATGATATCCATCCTCTGATGAAGACGATGATGGATGGGCGATGAATACGTGCCATTACTGCAATCGACCCCAAGATCTATCTAGCTTACCCACTTTCTGTTAATGCTGCAGTGCCTACCCTTGACTCATTTCTCATGCTCACTACCTCGCGACCTTAACATAATCTTATTACACGACTTTCAAAGCAGTCACTGGGTCATTGCAAACTATTTTAAAACTTCATTTTTTTTTATTTTTGTAAATTTTTCTGCCACACAGCCTAGTGTCTCTGAAATGCAGATAAATAATAAAATAAACTGTCAATGTTTCAGCAATTTGATCATCATCGGTACAGAAATGAAAACAAACCAACAAACTTTAAATCGCTCCATGACATCCAATCCGATACTGAATATCTACCTAAATATCCATATTACCTTTATTTCCACCTATATACATTACTTTCTTCAAGCATGCAATTGGGTGTCACGAAGTGATGTGATCTTAGGTTTGTTTTCTTTCCTGTCCTGGTGATGCCTGAATCGGCGGGTTATTTTACTCATGATCTGCATTTTAGATACAGCAGGCTTTGTGGTCGGTAATTTTCCAATTACATTCTAACATTAGTCTCTTGATAGGTTTTTTTACAAGCTTACATTAATTCTTGTAATATAATTAATTAAAATTATAAAATTATTATAATAAATGAAACTAAATATTATTTTCAGGCAAATAAACATAATTTGATTCAGGTAAAAAGAAAGGTTTTCTTGTGTTATTCACATTTTCGTAAATCAACATCTCAAATTTTAAGGGCGGGTTACACGTTCCGCTACACCGGTAAGGTTTCCCTGTTGAGGTCACCTGTACAGGCAAACTGGAGCTTGTATGCTAGCCGGTGCAGGCCAAACTGCACAGTTTTAGCGAACTGTACAAGCGACCGTAGTAGAATTTATAATAGTCTACCTACGCAAGGCATGTAGACCTGAACATGTGTGTGAGTCGCTCTTGGTATATATGTGCAATTTTAATCAAGTAAAGTCGCGTCGTCTTCGTGTTTGCTTGCCATCTCTTGACTAAGTTAAGATATTCCGGTTTGTGTACTCTAACCTGCACTGGTATATCTTTCCGATTTACCTGTACAGGTTTACCAGACAGGTATATAGGAACGTATATGCCTGGCCTAATATAACAACAAAAGAATTCTTATGGTTACAATTAATTTTTGGCACATCTCTTTTAAATTCACTAATATTGAATAGAATACAACAAAATCATGCCTGTCATGTTAATATTTATAAATATGAGTTTGTTTAAGATATTTTAACTTCATAAAACCTTTTCATAACGGAAACCGGTATAATTTCGAGAAACAATCAATTAGTGTTGAAGAAGATTGAAGCCAAAAACATGTCAGTGGAGTTAATGCAATGTATAAATAAGCATTTGCAGGTGGAATACCTTTATTTATCCTTCACTAGCTTTCCATAGGGGTAGTGGCTTTGAGGAATAAGCACTTAAATCTCATTAGTGTCCCGTTATCCAGACTATTCAAATGTCAGAAGGGGACTTGGACTCCTAATTCAAAAAAAAAAAAAAATTTGAGTTTGTTTATTGCGCATTCATTATATAACAAATGTTTTTTATGATAAGGCTTTGTGAAATAAATCGGAGAATCCCTTCACAATAAGAACAAAATATCTACAGTCACACTGCAAAAGCCTATAAGGCCAATTTCTTTGAAAAGTGAGTTTTTGACCTTTTCTGGTCAATATTGTCCCCGCGCATATTCTGATCCCATAAAATGAAATCTAAGATGTTTTAATTTTTCTCTATGCCTTTTGTAAAAATCAGTAATCTAAAAACCAGCAAATTAAGATGTAAAAAACTATAAGTCACAGTGAAGGTTATATTTCTCTATACATCGATTGTGTTGTTACCGAAAAAAAATGTCATGACATGCGCAATGAAAGGTAGTCATGTGAATAAAAAATGTATAAAGCGTTTCGCGCATAGATTACAGTGTCAATTAGTTTTATTGTCAAGCTAAAATTAATTTTTCTCATACACTTTGTATTCCTTTTTTAAATTTTTAATAAATAGCGGGTATTCTCGAGGCTGCCCGGGTTTCTTTACCCAAAGGCCGGCACTACTTACCATGGAATTAGATGAAGCTAAAAAGAGAGTGGTAAGTGAGAATATAATATTGAACGCGTTTCAAAACAATCGAAACCTCCTGGCAATAGCAAAATGAGATTGGCTGAAAAAAGCTACAATGCCGCTGAATTACAGATAGTGAGAGACAGAGCATTGATTCCTCTAATTGAAAAATTTAACATTAGACCAAAAAGAACTCTGGTTTCATCTTTTCAAACCAACGAATCTTCGAAACCCCAAGAAGCTCAAAAACGAGAAGTGATATGCACATAAGCAGGTTACTTCCAACTTACCAAGCATTCGTGAATCAAAGCATCTCCATATGAAGTTGTGTAAGTTAAAAACGAAATTTAACTATAGTGCCGCCCCTATAGTGGGAGACAAAAAAGGTGAATAACCGGTGTGATCAAGTACTCGCTTTCCTGTCGAATATTTTACAAGTTTTCATTTGAAGTATCGTTTCTCTATATTTTATTCCTGCCATGATTTTACTATAATAAACTAAGTTATGGGTGTTACTACAATAAATTCGATTGCTTTTTACCTAACTAATACCTGTTTTTCAAAGTAACTAAACAGCTATAAGTTGGAAGTAAAGGCTCTAAAAGATTATATAAGATCCTATGTACACAGAAATACTATCAAAAAGGTTACATAGACCATTACATCATTGTCTTAGAGCTACAAAAAAACAAAAAAAGATTTAAAACAAAAATATAATGCTCATAGAATAAATATTAAGCAGTGTTTTTTCTCTTCTGAAAATTTTTAGTTTTTGTTCTTACAAGCTCGTGAAGTGTGGCTGTCGAAATGTTTTCTATTTTCTGTGCCACCAAGATGGCTCGAACGGTTTGATTACCCTTACTCACTGTGTTCTGCTTAAAGCTCTTTTAATTTTCATTCCCAAGAAAAAGCTAGAAAAAGAATTAGGAAGAAAATATTTTTTTTGAGGATCATCATGCAAAAAGTATTGTAAATTTTTTACATATAATCTAAGGTAATTTAATTCTTAAAAAAAAAATAATCCACTCACTATTTGTAATAATACAGCACATTCGATTTAATACACTGATTTAAATTTATCTGAAATTGGTAGGAATGTCATGTGATTAGACAAACATGTTTCTTTTTTCAATCTCATCACAAATTATTGTAGTTTTAATTAACGGTTATATGAATGACCGTATAAACTTATATGAATTTTTGTATAAAGTTATCAATTGCTACTGAATTAATATATCTACAAGTTGTTGCATTTTTTGTGGGCTTGTCATGCTAGATGTAGGTCGGTATGGTATCTATTTAAAGCCATGGTTCAACATCTCTAATGTGATAGTATGTTCAAAATAATTCTGGAATATACATCGTTAACTATTTTCTTTTATACATTCATTTTTACTTTCTCCAGATCGAAATCGAATCCGGTCATGATATTAGATCACGGATCATATTATTCCACCATTTTTTGTGGTCTGACCCAGGAAAACCTTTCGCTAAAAGTAAAGGCGATCGCTGGTTTGCATTATCATTACAATGACTGAAGTAAATTACAAGAATATTCCACTTATGTGATTGTAACACCTCTCACCTTCTTTCATTTCCTGTATCATTATTCGTTTTTGTTTTGCAATCTTCAACGTTTCAACAGTTGTCTTTATTGACTTTTGTTGTCATAGAAATGTCTGAATTTGAATAGAAAGATTCCAAAATGCTTTCAGCTTGACTCAATACTTAAGCAATTATCATGATTAATCTTGAAGACCATTTCAATATTAATAATCTGTCTATTCACTGAGCACTGAGGAGAAGGGGGGATATGGGAGTTTCTGCGGTATATATTTTTTCACATCATCTTAGATGTAACATAACCTATTGTCCTTAAGTTTCGGACATCATTTACGTTACACCCAGCGTTTATAATGGCAGCGTTTATAAATGGGATAGTTTCCACTTTTCAACTGATTTATGGTGTTTTTACCGTTTGGAATTTATGGATAACAATCTTTTGGAGTTATTTCCTAAGCATTTTTGATTTGTTTTTTTCATTTGTATTTTATATACTGCTAATTTTGTTTATCGTTTACATTTTATTAACCAGTCCGCCGGTGTTCCTCAAGGTAGTATCCTAGGTCCTGTCCTTTACACAGTCTATACAGCTGACATCCTAACCCATCCTAACACTGTGATCACCACATATGCTGATGACACATGTATCCTATCAGTTAATAATGATCCATCTATTGCATCCCAAACCCTTCAATCCCACATCATAAACCTTGAAGAATGCTGCCAAAACTGGAGAATTAATATAAATTCCAATAAATCCCATCAAATTACCTTTACTCTTCGTCGTAAACCAATGACTTCCTGTCCTTCAGTATCCTCTCACAACACCTTATTTATTCCTGTTGAACAAATCCGTTACCTAGGACTCCACCTGGACAAACGTCGAACTTGGAATCCTCATACCAGACTGAAACTGAAAAGAAACTTTTCGACTACTTCAACACTTATTAGACAAACGCACTAACCTTCCAATTAATTACAAAAGACTCATTAACATGACTATAATAGGCCTATTTGGACTTACGGAGTTGAGCTATAGGACTCCACCAAACCTTCAAATTCCTCTCGTATCCAATCCTTACAATTCAAAACCCTTCGTAAAATCCTCTATGCTCATGCCACGTTCCGGCGCCTGTGGTTTTGGTTTATTTAAGTTTTGACAAAAAAAAATATTAATACATAACGCTCGTTTAACATTTTATAATAAAAATTAAACAGTGTACTATGATGAAACTTTCGTAACGCTCTGAACATTAACAATCAATTTGTATTCGTTATCGAAATCGCAATGGCCTGTTTACATAATAAATGAATAACTTTTAAGTACTTGTATAAATCTAGTTGCCTCTGAACGCCTTGAAGGTATTGCCTCAGTTCTATTTCTGTAGATAGCCAATTTACTCGCATCAAATGAACTGTTTATGGGCTTAGCAAATGGTTGGTACACCAGTGAAAGGTAAGACCTGAACACCGCCCAGTGACAGTAACTGTAAGTTCTCTGCAGCAACGAAGGACACGGGCAACCTCAAAGATACCATTCCAGTTTGAATTCATTGCACTGGATTTATAAATAAAATATCTCGTATTTATAATGCCTTTCCAACTGAGCTATATAACTTAAAAGCTCGCGAATAGGCTCAATTCAGTGAGCTATATATAAGGCATTCCTACTTTCTACGATAACAACATTTATCGTATTCTAGAGATTCATAAGAGCTTCTAAAATTACTAGAAAGTGGAAACGATGATGACAGATGTGTTCTCGACTACCTTTTAATTTTAAGCATCAGAATTTATTTAAAATCTATTGCATTTCACTTCCTCACAGCCGAAGTTATATAAGTTGTCTGCAGGCTAGAGTAAAATAAAATATAATAATATATGATCTGAAATTTTTACTTGTGTTTTATGTTTAACACGTTAAAAAACTAAGTTGTGTTACCTAACTATTATCAAGGCCTGAACCGGAAAAAATATATTAATTTTTAAAAAGTTTTTAAGAACGTTTTCCCTTGCAATTTTCAAGTAAAAGTCTTAAGGACTTTTATGTTTTAAATAATTTATATTTAAATTTTCTATCCATTTTGCTGAAAAGCCAATCTAAAAAATGACTTTTATTCATAGCTACTCAAACAAGCGACACATTGGATTCATGTGTAATACATTTAAGAGAAAGTATAACTTTAATCTAAGCCTAATTACTGCTAATTTTCCATTTAACGAATTTTTTAAAAGTATAAATTAGTTTTAAACCTGAAGCTTTATCACCTTCCTTAGAATGTATTATTGTTCTTTAGAACTTTTTTTCCTAAAAAATTTCATAGAAACTGTTAACATTTTAAAGAAAGCCGCATACAATTTTCAACACTTAATTATTATTTTCAGTCCTAATTTGATAAAATTCTAATGGATTGTGCGAATGGTTAATGAAGGGTCCCATAGTTTTTTTTATTAAATCTCGTCTTCTTTTTTCGCTTTGACATGCGTTTTTCCTTGACAAGACTATACTTCAAAAACTACATTTTCACTAGATTTCATTCTTTATGACTACGAAAAGTATCAATAATCATTATTTTGAAAATAGTCAATTATTAGTTTTATCAAATGTTGTTCACTGCTTTCATTCACACATGTGCAAAGAAAATAGAAAAAAAAAATACTGAGGATGCTATACTGACCTACTTGGCAGATTTATTTTGACGATTCAGCTACATTTTTAACATTAATGGATTACATGAAAAGATGATATAATATATCCCTTGAATGTATTTAGTTCTTATTTTATATAACGCACCCGATGTTTTGATAAATTAATTACGGAATTCCTAGAATAAAAAAGAATATACGGAAACAAGTTTCAGCAGGGTTTAAAATCGATAATTAAAAAAAAAAATCTGATTAAAACTTTTGTCTAGAATTTTAAAAAACCAAGATCTATTTAATTTGATGAATTATTCGACACTCATCTCGGGCTAAAAAATATTAAATATTTGTTCTAATTAAATAAATAAGTAAGATGTATAGTAAAAAAAGAAAGTGATTAGTGACAAAAAAAAAAGAAATAAAAAGCATTATAAATTCAATAAATTAGACATGGCAGGAAAGGACATATGATTATTAATTATTTTAAATAATATGTTGTACTGTCTATAATTTGCACATTCACTTCCCAATCTACGGAAATATCTATATTTACTCAGTATAATGGGGGCGATAAGTAATAGTTGCATGATGGAAGCACCGCCACAGATTTTTTTATTTAAATCCAAATAAATTAAATAATCATGATTGTAATGATTATCAAAAATTCATCATTTTAGTTTACCATTTCTATTTGTCCTGATTGAAATTTAAAGAGCGATTAGTCTTTTTATTTATAACAATTAAAAATATTAACTTTCGTAAACTAGCTTGAATATAAATAAATACTGTAAATTTTCAATTGAATATTTAATAGTTGACCGTTGCATTATAAAGGAAGGAGATGGTCCGGGGTTGCGGTCATAAAAAGGCTAAATAGTTTTACCACTATTTAGCCTTTTTATGACCGCAACCCCGGACCATCTCCTTCCTTTATAAATTTTCAAATTTCCCATAGTATCGGTAAATATCATTCGATTAATTTTTTATCAAAATCCCTATTTTCAAGGTGTTCTGATAAATCAAATTTCTATTCTTTTATTGTCTGACATAATTAACTCTTATACTCCTAAAGTTTAAGCACGAATTAAAATACCAGTTTCAATGCTATTCAATAAAATATAAGTAAGATGCCTGTTTTGCCACATTAATCATGCAACTCGTTATAAATCATTAAATGTATTTTAGGCGTTTTTGTTGAACTCTGAAAAGAAGTTTTTGTTTTGTAATTTTTGAAATGAGCCAAATAAGTTATTTATAAATAAATTTTTAAAAAATCGCATTTTCATAGGATAAGTTAACAATCAACGGATTCTGGAATTTCGTTTTTCCATCGAAAAGTACATCGCGCCAAATACCACCAAGGTTTTACTGTAATCAAAATGTTTTTTTGAATCCTCTGCTAATGACGAATACAAAAATCAGCTGCGATTATTTGAGATATTGGTAATTATCTGGAAAATTCAGTCAAGAAAGTTACACCAAAAACAAGCAAGAAAAAAATCTCTACCAGTATCTAAATAAATTTATACCAAATATAATTTACTCCTTTTCGTCATAGAAAACTGGAGGAAAACTACAGAAACAAAAAAAACTGAAATACTGAACGAAAATATTGCTAATAAGCTCAAACAATTTCGGGACTCATAATTGATACTGAGGTAATTTTTTCAGCTCACCACCCCATGTATTTGGTTTTATCTTTATTTAGTTGTATGTTGATTTGCTCTGTTTGTCTTGCCGCTATGTCTTATTGATAGTAATATAGGTAATGGATATTTATAATTGATTCTGACAATAACTTTATACAATAAATGTTCACTTTTACAACATATTACATGCAAAATATATTGAAAAAAATTAATAATAATAATAACGGTTGGTCTTATCAAATAAATTGTATTGTATATTAATTCAAAATGCCCGATATGCTATAATAAATTCAGTTTTTCAAATATCTTGCTTAAAATGAAGGTTTCCCAGGGTTTTTGCCGTTGTTATGCCCTTTCCGACCACGGTGCGGTGTTTGGCTGTTTTTAGACTCGGTGGCTGCTCTCCGTGGTCTGCTGGGGTCAGCAAGTCTATCATTAAAACTGACACTTGCCAAGGTTAGTGTCTGGTTTGACGGACTGATTTTTATCTGGGTCCTTGAAGTAGCTTTCATATATATTATATTCATTTAAATTTAATTAATAAATTAGTTAATTTCATATATATTTCAAAATAAAAAGTTTCTATAATTAATTTCTGCAGTACAATTATTATTATAGATGGAGAATCTGTTTGCATTAAAGGCCGCAATAATTCTTTATATTTTACCGATGTAGAGACGGTTGACAGTAATATAATATGAGAAGGAGTTAACCAGGGGGGGGGGTGCGGTCAAATAAATACTGAATTATAGAAAGTATTATTTAATTGTTATGCCGTTTCGACCCGCCTTGCAGATCTTCTTCAGGGCTACAAAAGATACAATATATAAAAGGTACATGGTGAAAATAAAATAAATGAATAATAAGTAGATATTAAATAAGAAAAAGACAACTTTTATTATCATAACTTTATTATTAAACTCATTTATGGATTTCTTGGTGTAATATTTGCATAATTCTATTTGGTGCACGGTTAATGCATACTGGTTTCAGATACAAACGAATCATCTCTAAGATGCCGGTTACATTTATAGTTTTATATATCATAATAAAATTTATGAATTATCGATGACAGGACTTCACGTGAATACATAATATGTATACATATTTTTAGTCTCCATCTCATACTGTGGCGGTCATAAATAGGCTAAATAGTTTTACCATTATTTAGCCTTTTTATGACCGTCACCCCGGACCATCTCCTTCCTTTATGATGCAACGTTCAACTATTAAATATTCAATTCAATAAATACGTAAATCAATAAATGGTATGAAAGGACATTAATTTAGACTTTGTTTAGATTATTTTAAACAATTTTTTCTTTATCACTGTGTGCCTCAAGTTGAACTAGAGGTAAATCTGGCCTTGCTAATGATGAAAACTTTGAACTAATAACTTTGAACCCTTTTCTTCATTATTGTTATTATCATTAAATATTTGTAAAATTAATGCATATCAAACTTAGTTATAATCATTAATTTGATCTTATTTTTCAACTAGTATAACTAATTTAATTTAAACTAAACAAATTGATTTCAATTAATATAAAATTGTTAAATAAATTAGGATACAACTGGAAAAAACTATAAAGTTATGAGTCTGTAACATACAAGTAAAGCGTTAACCTGCTAATATCAGGATCACATATATGCAGAAAAGAAACAAAACGGAAAAAAAACATATGCAAGTGACATATCACGAAACCATCCAAATATATACTGTGGGAAACGGAAGATTGCATAAATGTAGCATAGGAAGGTTATGTTAAACAAGTGATCAGGAGAAACAAAAGGGAAAACATTACGCATGTTTCTGAAATATATTAATATGAAAATAGTTCAATTAAATAAAATAATAAAGTAAAAAGAAATATTTCTATGATACATATAATGTATGATATAATGAACAAAACACTATGGATTCACGGCTACTCCATGAGCAAATGCTACTCTGAGTATCGAATACCAAGTATTTTACTCAAATTGAATCATTATTGGGAATTTAATCACTACTTCAAATAATTGTTTGACATCAAATGAAGTTGTAATTAAATTCTTTGGTACTAAAAAAAATGTCAGTATTTCAGTAAAATACATGGTACTCAGTACACAAAGTAGCATTTGTCCATCTCCGACTCCAGCTCATAATTAATATTACTAAAATGAACATATAACTCATGAAGTAATGTTTATATCTCAAAAGAGACATGAAGTAATTATTGGGTATAAATGGAAAAACCCAAGCCGTAAAGCCATGAGTCTCTGACATATAGAGACAACATCACCATGTATGGAAATAACAAGATTACATATAAGCAGGAAGAAAACAAAGAAAAGAAAGAAAGGGAAAAAATTATGTGAGCGGCATCTTACTTAGCCATTCAAATATATAATGAAGGAAACTAAGGTATGTAGAAAAATAAAAAACATGACTTGAAAAAAAAGAATTAAACATTTATAGTAAAAATTGGCGGATCAAATGGAAATTTAGAGACGTTTTGGGGAAAATGCCTGGCTGACCTAGCAACTCAGATTATACACATTGCAACATATATATCGGCTCAGCTATTTATTGCTATTAATGAATAGAATTTTAAATCTAATTAATATTATTGTTTAAATATATTATTTTGTTATGAGAAGGAATTAGTCGAGGGTGCGGTCAAAAAAAAAAAAAAAATTAAAATATATAAATAATTTTAATTTTTGCCGACGTTTCGACCCACTTTGCAGGTCGTCTTCAGGGCTACAAAAGATACAAACATGTTGAAAATATAAAAATAAAATAAAAAATAAATATAAGTATATATAAATTACGAAGAAGTTGTCAGATACAGAAATAAAAGATAAAGAAAATAAATACATGATAAGAAAATAGATAAAAGAAAATAAATACATGAATGTTAACGAATAAATGAATGTTAACGAATAAATTGATTGAAAATTGAATAACTATTGTTACATTAAAGTTAAAATATGGATAAGATAACATAATAATAAGATATCAGTGGATAACAAGCAAGTGGAGGTTACCTTTAATTGTAAATAAACAGATAACGGGACCAAAGGTTAAGAAGTGAAGAAATTGAAAGATTAATAGAGTAACATGAGTGTAATATTGTTGGGATAGATTATTAAGTATAAATAACTCTATAAGAAAACAATAATTTTAAAAGAATACTTTAAAATGTAAGAATAAATGTAAAAACAAGGTTATGATGATAAAGAAACAAAAAACAGGTTGTACTATATAGATGACAATTGACATTTAGTTTTTTGAAAGCGGTAATGGAATGGTAGGCTGTATGAAGATAATAATAAGGTGTATAGTTGAAGGATAGGTGTGTTAAGAAAGGAATCTCAATAAAAGTCAAAACATACCGTTGGATGTGGCACTGCGGGAGGCGGTTGAAACACTGGCAGTGTCAAAAACTCTAGTTAGCAGTGTCAAAAAAAAAGTTCTAGTAAAAAAAAAACGCATACATACATACACATATATACACATACAAACACACACACACACACACATATATATATATATATATATATATATATATATATATATATACATATATATATATACATATATCTATATATATATATATATATACATATATATATATATATATATATATATATATATATATAACTTACGTCAGTTCGAACAAGAAATAATAAAAAAAAGGGAAAAAGGATCCGAAATGAAGCACGTGGTTACTCAAAGAATACTGACTTTATTGCCTTAGTAATGCCATATATATAGTATTACACTTTGTTTACACTTCATAGATAGGATTAACTTAGGATTAACTGTTATATTGTCTTACCTCTAACCATAACTCCCCCCCGCCAGTTTATGAACATTCCTCATAAACTAACGCAGGGTAACTGACGTAATACATAACCAAAATACAACAACTACAAACAAACAAAAAGAAAAGATATAATCGCCGTTGGAGTTCCTAGAACATCCAGAGTAAGAATAGCATAAAAAACAATAAAAATAAAATTAAAAGACACTGTTATCTTACAACCAAAAGTGAACAACAAAATCAAATTAACTTTTTAGCGTCGGTCCCTAGCTTGTAGGAGATAGAAAAGAGGATATCACACTACTGTAGTGACTCCGTCTCTATCGGGAGTTTTAACTGTTCTATGTGAACAGTCCTCCTTTTTCTGGGATCCTTCAGACTTTGGATCGTACAAACGTTGTGCTCTCTAAGTATGATTACCTTGAATGGTCCCTCGTAGCGCGCCAATTCCTTCCCCCTATTGGATCCGACCCTACGATAGACGACCGTCCCTATTTTTAATGCACCCATTCTATCTCTGAGGTTCAAATTAACGTTTTCCACCCTTTTCCGCTTCTCTTTCTCTATTCTCCCTTTCGTTTTATCCCACACTTTCCTTATTTGCGCTCTGTTACACGTTATTTGTTGAGCGTGATCCTCGCTCGTGACTGTTTCCTTCCAATCTCGACGCCGTATATTTATTCCGAACAGTACCTCGACTGGGGAAAACCCTGTAACGGAGTGGATTGAATGGTTGTAAGCCGCTACCGCCCTCTGCATTGCTACGTCCGCTTCTAATCCCTGCTCCCCTTGATATATACGTAGGTGATCACTTAGGGTGCTATGCAACCTCTCGATACCTCCTCTGCCCTTTGGATGTCCCGGCGTATTGAAATGCCAACCTATATCCAAGCGCTTCGCTTCTTCTCGGATGGTACTGCTGTCGAACTCCCTGCCTCCGTCCGACGTTATGCGATCTGGCACTCCATAGAACTGGACCCACGTTTGGAGAGCTCCCATGACAGCCTCCGCCGACCTATCCTGTACCCGATGTGCCATTGCCATTTTGCTAAAGAGGTCTAGCATGGTAACCCATTTAAAGCCTCTCCACGTGAATGTGTCGATTTGCACATCTTTCAACGGCGTATCTCCTGTAGGGTTTCTTCTTGTACTCCTTGAGGTGGTCGTCTGTCATATTTAGTGCGCGCGCACACTTCGCACATTCCAATGACTTCCGAGATCGTATTCCGCATACCATCCCAATAATATCTCCTGCGTAATGCGTGGAATGTTTCCTGTACCCCCCGATGGTTCGTCTTGCCCTGGTGATGTGCCAGTGTCACCTCCCTTTGCTGCTCCTTGTCCATTACCGTTTCAACCAAGTACTTACATTTAATAAACGCCCTGTCAACACCTATTTTCTCTGCCCTCCAGAGTTTCCTGATCTTCTCCCAAATGGTTGCATTGCCTACATATAGATGGTGAATTTTCCCCGACTCCGAAGCGTCGTGCAAAGCCTTGCAAATCTGTTCCTCTTTCACCCCTGGTTGGGACCAAATGGTATTAATTTTCTTCTTCCCATATTTAGTGAAGTCGATCTTCATAAGCCCCGACGTTCTGGTCTTCCAAATTACTTGTCGTCGCTTATCGTTAATGATCTCTTCACATTCCTCCATGTCGGTAGGCCTTTCATCCACCGAGCTCTCTTCTCCTCTCGATTCCTCTGTTCTCGCATCCCCGGGTTCCCCTTCACCTTCCGGTGTCCATGCTCTCAAAAACTGCCGCACGTCCCGCGACGACTCCCCTTCTTCCTCCTCAATGGCATTTATCATTACGGCTCTGGATAGCCAGTCCGCTACTATATTCTCCTTGCCTGGCTTATACCTGACCTCCATGTTATATTGACTCAGGAACTGCTTCCATCGCGTGACCCTTGCCGATGATTCCTTCAGGTTGCCCACCCACTGCAACGGTTTGTGATCGGTATGCACTTTAAACCTCCGACCAAAAATATACGGTCTAAAATGGCCTACCGCCCATACAATTCCCAAGAGTTCCCTTTCCAGGGCACTATACCGTGTTTCCGCTTCTGTGAGTCGCCGACTCGCATACGCTATTGGCTGTTCCCCGTCCGTTCCTTCCTGCGCAAGTACTGCTCCCAACGCATACTCACTTGCGTCTGTGGTGATAATGAAACCCTTACTAAAATCGGGAAAAGCGAGTACCGGCTTTTCTTGCAGCCTTGCCATGCACTTCCGCACGTTATTCTCTATCGCTGGTGTTATTGCGATCTTCCGGCCTTTCTTTAGGAGATTATTAAGAGGCGCTAGATATTCCGCCATCTCCGGGACAAACCGACGATAATAATTCAACGTCCCCAATAATCTCCGGATCCCCTTGACATCTCTGGGCATCGCCATCTTTTGTATCGCCTCTACCTTCTGCTTATCAGGCTTGATCCCTTCCCTCGAAATCGAATGTCCCAGAAAATTGATCTCATCCTGCCCCAGAATCGACTTTTCAGCAGACAATTTTAACCCCAACTGCTTCACTCTGTCAAATACGCGGCGCAAATGATCAATGTGTTCCGTTTCATTGTTACTGAAGACCAGGAGATCATCCATATATACCTGGCAGAATGCCTCATCCAGTCCTCTCAAAAATTCGTCCATAAACCTCTGGAAGGTTATAGGAGCGTTTTTCAACCCGAACGGCATGCGAGTAAACTCGTAATGTCCCCTTTCGAATGAAAAAGCTGTCTTATGTTGATCCCTGGGATGCATACGTATCTGGTGATACCCCGCCTTCAGATCGAGAGTGCTGAAGATTGTGGCTCCGCTCAGTCTGTCAATGATGTCCTCAAATCGTGGGAGCGGGTATTTCTCATCCAAGGTATTGTCGTTGAGCTTCCTGAAGTCTACCACTACCCTATACTTCTCCTCCCCTGTCGTGGTCTTCTTCTTCACTGCCCATAGGGGACTGTTGTACGGTGACGTGCTATCCACAATTATGCCTTGCTTCTTCAAGCTCTCTATCTCATCCTTGATGTGTCTCCGTAGCGCTTGCGGATAACGTCGTTCCTTAACGTATGTCACTTTCTCCTGTTTTAAAGGAATTTCATGGACCGTTTTCCCTGTCGCGGTCAACACTTCCCCGTCTTTAAAAAAAATATCCGCGTACTCCCTCTTTATCCTCTGTACCCAATGTTCCGCTTGTTCTATTGCCCCGACATTCCTTGTTTCGTCCACCCTCAATCGCTTACACCGATACTTCTTCCCTCCCATTCGAACAACCCAACCTGTACTCCTGTAATCTATCCTCGGCCTTACCCTACTTAATAAGTCACACCCTATTATGCCTCCGTACTCTCTCGGCATATTCTCTACCACATGAACCCTCAATTTCCCGATTCCGGCCACCCATCGATCCAGATCTAATTCTACCTCCCCCTCGACTCTACAAGGACCACCCAAAGTAATCAACTTACACTTACAATTTTTTATTTCTGGTATCCTCTCTCCTTCACACAATTCCTCCAGCATCTTTCTACATAATATTGTGCTAGAGCTCCCCGTATCTACCAAACACTTCCCCCTCCCCACAACACTTATAATTGGCAAACCAACGCACTCACCTCCAATATTATTGACTACCGCGTGGCTGCCTCTCCTCTGCTCCTCTCCTCATTCGTCTGATCTTCCTCTCCTGTCCGCAACGGCTCCTCCTTCTCCACTTCTCCTACTACTTCTTCCTCCTCGAGCTCTTCTTATCTCTGTCACCTCTTCCTCGGTTCCCGATGTCCCTGAAGACTCATCTGACTCCGATACTGCTCCTCTCTTTCTCCGCAATCTCTGGGCGTTCACTTCCATTGGTTCATCCCGGCCCACATCCCCCCGTCTACTCATATACGGGCATTGTCTGGCGATGTGTCCCTCGGTTCCGCATTCAAAACACCTGGTTCGCGGGCAATTCGCCACTAGGTGGCCTATCTTTCCGCACCCGTGACATCTCCTGTCTTCCTTTGTCCATTTCTTCCTTTCTTTGCCTGGCTTTCTTTCTCTCATTGCCGGTCTTTCTCTTGTACCAACATCTCCTCCTCTTTTCTTCCACTCCTCCTGTCTTGCTTTGAACCTCCCGGTTTCCGCCCTCCTATACGAAACCCTGTTCCATCCATACTCGTTCCCTTCATCCCCACGGGCTGCTTCTTCCTCCCGAGCACTTGCATCTATCATGTCTTGAGCACACTCCACAAAGCTCTTGTCCCTCGGTAGTCCATCCTTCTTTCCAGTGTCTCTCCCTAACTGAACTTTCAGGATGGTTGACAAAAATGCCATCCTGGCTCCCGTTTCCACCGCATCAGCCACTTCCCTCGTCTTCTCTGTTACGCGGTTAAATCGTGCCAGCAGATTTGCAGCATATTGCCCGTTGGTCTGATGAGGCTGTTTCCTTTCTCGGAACATCTGCAGGATGTCCTCCTCGGGCGCCCATCGACCTCCTCCAAACGCCTTCTTCAGCCGATCCTTCACAACATTCCATGGAGTGTCCTCATCCGCCTGAATCATATTCAGTACGCTCCTCTTAACCCGGCATACCAGGGCTGCCCTTAATGCATTGGCGTCCATCGGGTCTATCAGGTTTTCCTCCGCCTTAGCCAATATACGCGATATCACCCGATCGCCACCTTTTAGGAAGTGATTCAACTCACCTACTCCTCCATCGAATCTTTCCAAATCGGATATCGCTCTCCTAAGATCCTGCGACGTCGCCGTTCTCACCTTCAACCACTCTAACGTAGTTGCATGTGTTGATGCCAACGTTTCCGTAGGTAGTGGAGGAAAATCCCTCGCTAACGCCTCTGACAGCGAAGGGAACGCCGGCGGTGGAGCCAACGGTGCTGCTGGTGGTGCCGTCGGCGGTGTCGCCTGTGCTACCTGCTGTGCTACCTGTTGAGCGGTGGATGCTGGTGGTTGCCCTATTCCGTTCGGCATCCTTCCTCTTTTTTATTTCTTGTGACGTTAATAACGAAAACGAAAAGAAAGAGAAAAAAAAAACTACTTCCTCGACTGAATCTAAAGGTCCCGGCTTTCGGCACCACTTACGTCAGTTCGAACAAGAAATAATAAAAAAAAGGGAAAAAGGATCCGAAATGAAGCACGTGGTTACTCAAAGAATACTGACTTTATTGCCTTAGTAATGCCATATATATAGTATTACACTTTGTTTACACTTCATAGATAGGATTAACTTAGGATTAACTGTTATATTGTCTTACCTCTAACCATAACTTATATATATATATATATATATATATATATATATATATATATATATATATATATATATATATATATATATATAAAAGGAAAAGTAAAAGAAAGTATAAATGGAAGTGAGAAGATTAAATAGAGGTTTATGATCGAGACTTTTTTAAAATGTTGATGATTTGGGAGTAGGCGAGTGATAGATTTTGCTTGTCGGTTTTTAAGTTAAGTGGTTTGTAGTCTAATTGAATGAAAACACTTTCCGTAAGTAGTCTTTTGTCGTGGTTAGGTACTGTGGCAAGAATGGAGGTATTGTCAAAGTCAAATGTGTGGTTTGAGGTTAAGGCGTGTTCAGAGAGTTTAGAAGCAGTAGAGTTCTTAGAAGTAATTGAGTATTTGTGTTGTTTGATGCGGTCTTTAAGTTGGTTTTTGGTTTCTCCAATATAGGCGGAGTTACAATTGGTGGTAGAGCAAGGAATGCGGTATACGATATTAGAGCGGTGTTGCGGAGGGATGGGGTCTTTTAGGTTGGAGTAAATATTGGCAAGTTTGTTATAGTTTTTAAAAGCAACTCGCAGGTTGGGAATAGAGGAACGTAAAGATTTTTGAATTCTATCCGAAAGTAAAGGGATGTATGGTAGAGATCTATATAAAGGAATGGGGGCTGATTTTGAGAACTAGAGAAAGGGATGGAGGATGAGGGGCGGGTTTTGTAGTCAGTAATAAGTTTTTTAATGGTGTTGGAGGGGAAGTTATTAGACAATAGTATCCGTTGTATGCGTCTAGTGTTTGTTTCATGTAGGTAAGGGTCAGATAGAGAAAAACATCGGTGAATGAGGTTTTTGGCAACGTTAAGTTTTTGGTGAAAGGGGTGTTGAGAATAGTAGTTGAGTAATCTGCCAGAGTATGTTGGTTTTGTGTACCAGTCTGTGGATAAAGTATTGTTGGGATGTCTTTTAATGAGAAGATCGAGGAAAGGGAGGGAATAGTTATCTTCGTATTCAACTGTAAAAGAGAGGCGGGGATGATATGAGTTAAAGGCGGAAAGGATGTCAGGAATAGTATCAGGATTGACGATGAGAAGAAGGTCATCGACGTATTTTTTTATAAGAAATATGTCATTAGGAAACTGTGGGGCTATGGTGTTTAGGAGATCATTAAGAACAATGTTAGATAAGTCGGGTGCGAGAGGATTACCCATAGCTAATCCTGCAATTTGATTATAAAATTGTCCATGGAACTGGAGATAACCAGATTTGCAACAAAGTTGTAGGGATTCAATAAATGATGAACGGTTAAGGGAGGTATGAGACTCTAAGGATGACCAGTTATTTTCTACTATAAGAAGGGCTTTATCTATAGGGATGTTGGTGAAGAGGCTTTTAACGTCGAAGGAGACTAGAATGTAATTATCGGGAATGGTTAGGGATAATAACAAATTACGTAGATGAAAGGAGTTGTGGATATCATATGGATTGTCATGACTAAGGATTTGTAAGGATGGGAGTAGAAATTTGCTGAGTTTTAAAGAGGGAGAGTTGATATTAGAAGTGATAGGACGGAGGGGAGTGCCGGGTTTGTGAATTTTTGGAAGACCATAGAAACGGGGAGCCACGGAGTTATAAGAGATGAGGTTTCTGTAAGTAGGATATGTGATTTGTTTAGAGTGTAAGAGGTTTCTGATATGTTGGTTAAATTGGATTTTAAGAGAAGGAGTGGGGTCACGAGTTGTAGGAGCGTATGTAGATATGTCTGATAGGAGTTCAGTCATTTTTCTATTATAGTCTGTGAGGTCCATGATAACTGTTTTATTTCCTTTGTCCGCTTTAGTGATGATGATGTCGTCATGATTTTTAAGGAAGGAGCGTGTGGAAGAAAGATCTTTGAAGAATTGAGGGGAAAAGTTAGAAGTAGTGGATGGGGGGTGTTGGAGATGGTTAGAGATAATGTTAGTTATGGAAACACGAGATAATTCTTTATTATCATTAGAATGGTGAAAGATCGGATCGTTATAAATATATTCCAAGTCAGTAATAAGTTCAGGGATGAGTTTGGTAGAGGAATTAGGGGTGGAAAAATTCGGACCTAAGCTTAAAATGTTGAGGACGTTGGAAGGAATATCTATGGATGAGGAGTTGTGGACCCAATTATCGTCTCCTTTTGGGTATATCTTATGGACTAACGATTGCTGAAAAATGTCATTAAATTTAGTTGTGAGAATACTTTTTTTCTTTGATCTGGTAGTAATAAAGATAGTGGAGATAATTTGTGATAGGTTAGTCATGTGTTCGTCAGTCATGATGGTTTGTAATAATTGAGTGATGGCGGAAATTTGTTGGTTGAGGTGATGGATATGTTGTATGATTTCACGGATTTTCAAATTAAGGAGAGATTTTTTGAATTTTAAAGAACAGTTAGATAATTTGGAATTGAGTGGTTTGGAGATAGTAATGTGATTGAGGGAATTAGTGATTGATTTAGGAAAAAGAGAGTTGGAGCGGCATTTCAGTAAAAAAATGCGCTGTTCTAACGTGTCGGCAAGGCGTTTGTGGAGCGAGCATAGGTTATTAATGTGGTATTTGTGACTAGAATAAATGGTTTTGAAAAATGAGAAGGATAAATTAGCTTGACTGGGAGCGGAACTTATTAGAGAGGAGGAGTTTAAAACTGAAGAGGTCAATGTGTGACGAATTGTTAAATGAAGATGGAGAAGAGTGTGAAGAGAAGTGATTAGATAACGGTGCTGCGTGATGAAAAGTTCTGGAAGGTTTTTGAAATCTGGTACTGCGACGAGTGGGAAGAACAGAGAGGTTCTGATGTGCGGATGACTGTTGTTGTAGATTGTTGGATCTGGTATTAAGTCTGGAACTGCGACGTATGGACTGAGTGTTTGTATCTTGATGTTGACCCCGTGGTAATGCATTCATAATGATGTAGAGATGGTTGACCGTTGATATGATATGAGAAGGAATTAGTCGAGGGTGCGGTCGATGACCTTCTTCTCATCGTCAATCCTGATACTATTCCTGACATCCTTTCCGCCTTTAACTCACATCATCCCCGCCTCTCTTTTACAGTTGAATACGAAGATAACTATTCCCTCCCTTTCCTCGATCTTCTCATTAAAAGACATCCCAACAATACTTTATCCACAGACTGGTACACAAAACCAACATACTCTGGCAGATTACTCAACTACTATTCTCAACACCCCTTTCACCAAAAACTTAACGTTGCCAAAAACCTCATTCACCGATGTTTTTCTCTATCTGACCCTTACCTACATGAAACAAACACTAGACGCATACAACGGATACTATTGTCTAATAACTTCCCCTCCAACACCATTAAAAAACTTATTACTGACTACAAAACCCGCCCCTCATCCTCCATCCCTTTCTCTAGTTCTCAAAATCAGCCCCCCATTCCTTTATATAGATCTCTACCATACATCCCTTTACTTTCGGATAGAATTCAAAAATCTTTACGTTCCTCTATTCCCAACCTGCGAGTTGCTTTTAAAAACTATAACAAACTTGCCAATATTTACTCCAACCTAAAAGACCCCATCCCTCCGCAACACCGCTCTAATATCGTATACCGCATTCCTTGCTCTACCACCAATTGTAACTCCGCCTATATTGGAGAAACCAAAAACCAACTTAAAGACCGCATCAAACAACACAAATACTCAATTACTTCTAAGAACTCTACTGCTTCTAAACTCTCTGAACACGCCTTAACCTCAAACCACACATTTGACTTTGACAATACCTCCATTCTTGCCACAGTACCTAACCACGACAAAAGACTACTTACGGAAAGTGTTTTCATTCAATTAGACTACAAACCACTTAACTTAAAAACCGACAAGCAAAATCTATCACTCGCCTACTCCCAAATCATCAACATTTTAAAAAAGTCTCGATCATAAACCTCTATTTAATCTTCTCACTTCCATTTATACTTTCTTTTACTTTTCCTTTTATATATATATATATATATATATATATATATATATATATATATTATATATATATATATATATATATATATATATATATGTGTGTGTGTGTGTGTGTGTTTGTATGTGTATATATATATATATATATATATATATATGTGTGTGTGTGTGTGTGTGTGTTTGTATGTGTATATATGTGTATGTATGTATGCGTTTTTTTTTTTACTAGAACTTTTTTTTTGACACTGCTAACTAGAGTTTTTGACACTGCCAGTGTTTCAACCGCCTCCCGCAGTGCCACATCCAACGGTATGTTTTGACTTTTATTGAGATTCCTTTCTTAACACACCTATCCTTCAACTATACACCTTATTATTATCTTCATACAGCCTACCATTCCATTACCGCTTTCAAAAAACTAAATGTCAATTGTCATCTATATATAGTACAACCTGTTTTTTGTTTCTTTATCATCATAACCTTGTTTTTACATTTATTCTTACATTTTAAAGTATTCTTTTAAAATTATTGTTTTCTTATAGAGTTATTTATACTTAATAATCTATCCCAACAATATTACACTCATGTTACTCTATTAATCTTTCAATTTCTTCACTTCTTAACCTTTGGTCCCGTTATCTGTTTATTTACAATTAAAGGTAACCTCCACTTGCTTGTTATCCACTGATATCTTATTATTATGTTATCTTATCCATATTTTAACTTTACTGTAACAATAGTTATTCAATTTTCAATCAATTTATTCGTTAACATTCATTTATTCGTTAACATTCATGTATTTATTTTCTTTTATCTATTTTCTTATCATGTATTTATTTTCTTTATCTTTTATTTCTGTATCTGACAACTTCTTCGTAATTTATATATACTTATATTTATTTTTTATTTTATTTTTATATTTTCAACATGTTTGTATCTTTTGTAGCCCTGAAGACGACCTGCAAAGTGGATCGAAACGTCGGCAAAAATTAAAATTATTTATATATTTTAATTTTTTTTTTTTTTTTTTGACCGCACCCTCGACTAATTCATTTTCATATCATATCAACGGTCAACCATCTCTACATCATATTATTTTGTTGTTTTTTTTTAGAAAGAGGAGATGTCGAACCAATCCGAATGGATGACGAGTACCTGCTCCGATTTCTAAGGGCACGAAATTTCAAGATGGAAGCCACCTACCGATTGGTAAGTACCTAAAACTGATCCAAACCGAGAACTTCATTGAACATTTATCACATTCCATTCACATTTATAAACAAAACAACTTTCTCATTTTTAATTATAATAATTAATTTTTAAATAAGTTATTTTAAATTAACCTATTTTCTCGTGTTTTTATCTTTTTTTGCCAGTTTCGAGACTAACTAGCCCAAGGGTAGAAATCTACCTTCCAACTTCCTCTGAGCTTTCATCAAGTAATATCTGATGTCCTGATACCATAAATTATTTTTCTGAAATAACACTGCATTATGCCTCAAAAGCTCTTCTTTTTTTACTAATATTGTATTATTACTTGACAAATAGTTTTTATTGTTATTATACTGCAGCTTATTCGTATATCCACGTGATTTCATATCGGTCGGTCATTCTCCCAAAATGTGTCAAACGGTGTCCGAAAGTTACAACCTTTCCAACAATAATTTCCTAATCATAAGAAATATCTCAGCAAACAATCAACCTTTATCTAGATTTGGCATTAGTTAATATTTGGAGTAAAACACTTAAAATTAAGGCAAAAATATGTTTATATTTTAATTATAATTTTTTAAAATTTATTTTCACTTTCTTACTTTGCTACAGGAATCGCGTTATAATAGAGACCAGATCTTCGTGCAGTTAAAATCCAAAAATCCTGCAATAAAAACTAAAATATATTAAATTTTGTAATTAACATCTAAAAACGCTCAAAATCATCGATGTTTTTTAATTTATAATATTAATAAATCAAAATATTATCAGACCTTTAATTAATCTTCTGAATTAAGATGATATGCAACGAGAAAAAGAAATTAAAATGCAACATTGAAAATGAAATTCCAGATCATTATCAACAAATGACAAAATATATAATATAATACGACAATAAATTACGATTAATCTAAATCTTAAATAAAGATAAATTTAAACAATAATAAGGACTACATATATCTAACATTAACTTAATATCCTTTCCTATCATCCTGACAATGATAATTTCAAGACAAAAAACAAAAAACCCTGTCTACAGAATAAGCATTCAATAATTAACAGACAAATAATGGAATATATTTGTTTGAATTATCCTTAAAATGGATAATTGGCCAATGGACTGATTAGGTATGAAATAATTCACAACATCAAAGGTTTGAAGGAAAAATTATAAGTGTACACTATACCAAGTTTCGATATTTAACTTATATTACAAATAATATATGTATATACATAATTATGAGTTGTCCACATAATAATAAAAATTTAATTTTTTAATCGAATTTTAATTTCTAATATTATATATTCCACAACATTTTTTATTCACATTTAAAGAGTTTTTAAGAAACTTTCAAGTGTTTTAATATTAGAGTTAAAGCTGGTTTTCTAAACCACTAAACAATATTATTTTTTAAATGTCTGTAAAAAAAAAAATCAGTTCTTTAATAGGACTATTTCTTACCTATTCCACAATGAGTGACTATCTGTGAATTCCTATTTTGCCCGATTGATTTTTCACAATGTGTACAGAAAATAAGTTTCTTATCATATTTCAAATCGAAGTATTTTGATATCAAGATTTTAATTTTTAACGAGAGACTAGATCTTACTTCCAGCATTATTAATTTTTTTTTTTAAATAATGAAATTACTACAAATGAGTTCAAAGCCAGAAGGGATACTGAAAGATTGGACGAATGAGTGAGAATTAAAGTCAAAACAATAACAATGTCTTTTTATCAAAGCATCATATTCTAGGAAGTTAGATTTTTATTCTTATTTAGTGTTGCCGAAATGCTAAACCAAGACGAATCTTGGTCTTGCTCTTAGTCTCGCAGCAGTGTTGCAGTTACCTATTAGCTAGCTTATTACAATAGAGATATTATGTTAATTTTACAGATAGATAAAATTTAACTAAGCCCAAATGAAAAATTGGAAGAGTTAAATGCAAAAGTATATTGGTTATACCAGTTCTTCACATATAGTAACTAAAATTGTCAAGTACTAATGACTAGTTGGCCTTAATTTTTATTCACAAAAACAATTTTTTTTTATCAGTCTTGGTCTTGGGCTTGTAACAGTTAGACGGTCTTGGTCTTGGAAAGTGCTAGACCAAGATCGATTTAGGGCATCACAAATCTTATCCGATAATTTTGGCAAGTTCTATTCCATGAATATTTTCCACTTAAGTCATTACTTCTTCCTTTTGTTCATTACTAATATCTTTGTTTGTCACAGAATTATTTAACTTTCCTATATTATTAATTATAAATTTATCCTCATACCAGACTGAAACGACTAGAAACCGCCCGGCGTTTTCGACTACTAGCAGCACTTACTAGACAAACGCTCTAAACTTCCACCTATTTACAAAAGACTCATATATATTACTATTAAAAGGCCTATTTGGACTTACGGGATCGAGTTTTGGGGCTCTACTAAACCATCAAATTCTTCTCGTATCCAATCCCTACAATCCATAATCAATAATAAATTTCAATTTCAATTAATGTAAATTTCAATAATATATATATATATATATATATATATATATATATATATATATATTATATATATATATATATATATATATATATATATATATATATATAATCAATTTAATTTGGACAATATCTTGCAAGTTAGAGCAAAAAAAGAAAAACGTTTAATTTAAAATTTAAAGGTGTTATTCAACAGATCCTGAAACGGATAGATATTCAGGTTTTAAGATTACACACGGAAGCATATAAAATATGCAGGAACATGGAAATCAAGTTTCTTGTTTGTTTTTTTAAGGGTGAATATTTATTTTATACTTTGATTTCTTTGACTACATTATAAATCTAATGTTGGCATCATAATAATATAATTGCGAATGAAAAAAAATGAGTGGTATATTTTGATTTATGATTAAAGGGTAATGCGATTCGTTATTCATGAATTATCAAGTAATTATTAAAAGAAATGTTTTATTTTCATTTCATGACTACATCCTTCAAATGATGGGCATTCGGTCGAAAATTGATTATTATTGATGCATATCATTTGCATTTCATTTATTCACATTATAATCAATTTCTATTTATTGTTTGACCTTTGCCTGAGTCTTTGACGTCAATCGCTTATCATCAATCAACCGTATATTAAGTTATAAAGCTGCGCAGAATTAGTTTTACTGATATTTTTCCGGGTTACAAAACAAATAAAAAAGGAAAAACCTTGATATACAATCCCGGAATTCGTACCCGGTTATGGAAAATTGGGTGCAAGATTCAGTTAGCGCAAAGTTCTTTAATTATACATAAAAAATGAATAACAAGGAAGTTCTTCGAATTCCTGTTCATATCAACTATCGTTTTTATACTTAGCAATTCCATTAAAGTTTTAATGATTATTGAGTCACTTTTTTTTTTTTACTTATGTTGTTTTTCGGTGATTTTACAATCGTTTAATTTTATAAATGAATATTATTTAACAAAGTATATTCGGCACTCCTACAGTTTTTTTTTTTTTAAATTTATGATATTGAGATATATGAAAAAAAAAATTATATTTGATTTTAAAGGAATGTACACTATAAAGTTAATACTCTTTTAAAAATATTTTAGATAACTAACTAACTCCCCGGCACAACAGACCAGCATGAACCTTGGCCTCCTGAGTTATTTTTCTCCACTTCTCTCTGTCCTGTGCTACTCTCTTCCAACTGCGAACTCCTGGCTTTCTCTCATCTCTCTCCACTTCATCCTTCCATCTTCTTCTCGGCCTTCCTCTTTTCCTCTTCCCACTGAAGTGTGCTTCCAATATTTTTCTCTGCACCCGTTCATTCTCCATTCTGACTACATGTCCTGCCCATTTCAACCTGCCTGCTTTGATGTAGTTAGTAATGTTTTGATTCTCTAATATAGCCTCTATTTCATAGTTACTTTTGATTTTCCACTCAACATTATTTCTTATTCTTAACTTCTTATTATTTTCCTTTCGAATACTTTTAGTTTACGGCAATCCTCTTTCGATAAACACCAGGTTTCCCCTCCATAGGTGACTATTGGTCTAATAAGCGTTTTATAGAGCTTTAAAAATATTTTAGATAATAAATTTCAATAATTTGATATTTCATTTATTTTAATTTTTCTTCCTGAAATATTTGAAAGAAAAGTCTTAAGAAAAATGTTTAATTAAAATTAAAAATGTTAGTGAAAAATAATTTATTTCATGATTCAAATTTTGATGAGATAAAAACTAATTGTTGATGATACTAATACCATATATTAAAAAAAAAATCATAATATTATTGGATTTTAAATGATGCATTTCAAATTAAAAAATAATTGGATGGTTAATGGTTTGAATTTCAACAAAGTTCACCTCATCTGGCGGAAATAGAAATAAAAAAAAACACACTGTAACAGTTTCATGAAAGAAAAGAGGAGTGCTATTTTTAGAAGAGTAAAATAAGTAGTTATAATAACAGCAGCAAAATAATTTCTAATAATAATATTTATTATTATAAGAAGAATATGAATGTCAATAAATCGAAAACAACAAAGTAGTTTTCGGCTGTAGTCATTAATACAGTTTATTTTTTTTTATTTTACAATTATGGTGAACAACATTTGGATTAACTGATTTATTTCTTATATTACTACAAATTATTCACTTACTGCATATTTGTATTCTTCAAAATATTTAACTGAGAAATATTTGTAAATATTTTATAGTCTATTAAATTCTATGATGACCGAGGTCTAGGTTTGGGTTACGAGAGGAAGAAGGGATTTAGACTTATCATGTGTTGGGAAGACTTCTATTAATTAATCTGTACATTATGGAAGTGACCTATACATTAAATACGTTAGTAAAAATCTAGACTAAATTGAAGCGAAAAAACAAACCCGGAATTACCTGGATATATTCAAATATGCTTCGATATTTAATTAAATATGTATATTTTAAAATAATTTGTTATACTCCAATGAAAGCAAAAAAAAAATCAGGTGTGTTCACCCACACGACTTTTCTACCTATTTAAGAAAAGTTTTTATATCTTTACATACGTTCATCAAGAAATTAAAATTATATTTATTTTCCTGAAAATTGATCAAAGAAAAGATTTGAGTACGATTTATTTGATAGACTGAAGCAATGTAAGCCGACTTAACGTAGGTCAGTGTGAAAATTTCAACACCCTCTAATATTGTTAATCAAAAACTTTTTGCCATAGCCTAGTTATCAGGGTTCAAGGGCTCTGAAACGTATAGATCAACCAGTTGCGGCATGGACTTAATCCGTAGCAACTATTATTATTAACTTTATTTTATTTAATCATTTAATCATGCATTGACCTTTCTCATTACCTTTGTCAAAGCATAACACAAAGCCCTAGATAGCCAGGTCAAGCTATCTCCGTTAGCTTAGAAATAGTTATCCAGAATGTACTGACTGGACAGAAGACACTTATCAAGACTTCGGGAACAATAACCGATTTCAGCTAAAGGGTACTTTCTCACAGACTTCATATCAATTCTAAAAGATAAGGATATCAATTCGTATTACATGATAACTTCATTCACACGCTTCCTAGACCGACCAGAATTGATTCATCCCCCCTACTATTCCTGAGCATATAACCTCCATTCTTCTAAGACCAAATCACTCATGCAGTTTATTCTCTTGATGTCTCTTACTGCAGGAGATCTAGAGTGAACTCATGCAGTTGCATTCTTGAGTCAGACTCTTCACTGTAGGAGACCTGGAGTAAACTGATGTAGTCAACTCATATATCCATAGTATATTATTCTGTATTTTAGATGCCATTTGTAACATTATGAATAAAACCGTTATTTATAAAGTCTCCACTGCCTCCGATTCGTTAACTAGTCGAAAAACGCATTTAGGAAATTTGACCCGATCGCGTTAATTTCCTTACCTTGTACAGGTAGGAAAGTAATAAATTAAAACATGTGTAGAAATTAGAATACGCGAAAAAACAAACCCGAAATTACCTGCATATATTTAACTATGATTTATTATTTCATTAAATACATATATTTTAAATAAATTTGTTATACTTCAATGTAACAAGAAATATAAATATAGTATTTCTTCCGCCTCCTAGAAGCCAGCTAAACGCCACATCAGCAGTATATATATAAGGTTTCATCTAATAATCCTTGCTCTGCTAATCTCAACACCTAGGCGTCTTATCGGTAATGATAGGCTCGTCTGTGAGGCGTTGAGATGAGAAGAGCAATGATTACTAGATGAAGCCTTATATATACATTAGTGATATGGTCTTTAGCTTATTCATCTTGGGATTGATTAATTCACTTTAAGCCGCATTATCACTATCAATTTTTAATATCAGAAGTTTTAAAAGTGATTCTACTGATAATTAAAAACCAAAATGATTTTCATGAATTGTTAACTGGTGCTTTCAAAATTTTGTTTAATAAGAATTGAGATTAACTTATTGAGCCGCATTATTGATAAGAGCATGCCTTTTTTATAAAATTTGTTTTTAATTCAAAAGACTATTTAAAACATTATAAAATTATTTTATTGATGTATCAATATATTACAATAAATATAAACCTTGAACAAATCATTTTATCAATGGCTTTGATATTTTTCTTATTGTCATAAAAATGCTGTTTTCTTTTTATATATAATATTAATTAACCTTCTGAACAAAGATAATAATGGTTAAAAATTTGCTTTCATTTGCACTGATCATTTCATCTTGAGATGGATTTGCGGCATATGACTTGCAACAGTCACATGTTATTGCAATATTTGTTCAATTGCTAACAAAACTGTCCTTGAAATTACACAACCGATGCTAATGCTTCCAAAAATATGACGTTTAAACATTAAAGATGAGTTCACTCTGACCTTCAGATTCCTTGAAAATCTTCGGATGCAGAAATTCTTTATAATTGGATCCTGTCAGTGGGGGATATCTAGAGGTATCCGACCATCTAAATAAAAATTAAAATTAACAATATTTTTCTTAAAAAGATTATTTGTGCAGAAAAATTATCATTTGATTAAGAAAAAAAAGATCCCTCTTGTATGACCTAATATAGAAAGTCGTTATTAAAACATAACATAATATAAAAATCGAAAATACGAAAAATGGTAATAGTTTGTTTGTTTCGATGCCTAGGCGCAAAACATCCAGGTCATCAGCGCTCAATCAACTAATTAAAACTACTTTTATACTGTTTAGGTGGTTGGTACAAAAAATGAATAAAAAAAGGATAAAAATAAAAAAAAATAAAAAGGTTAATAGGATAAAATAAATAAATAAAGATGGTAACAGACACTCATAGATAATAAGATAGAATAGATAAATAGGTAAACTTAAAAAAAATAGCAATCAAATCAATAAATTAATTGAAATTGATAAATAAAGGAACTTTTATTAAAAAAAAAAAAAAATCTGCAAAGGATCATTACTTATAAACGTGTCATATATGTTTCTTAAGTCTTTAACTGTCTAGGAACTTCATAACTTTGGTAATGATTTCTTCTTGATCAGGGATACTGATATATTCTGGCGTATTCCAAGATCATTTAACCTTGCGGCGTAAAAAAGGCAATCTTCCAAAACACATTTTATAGTTAATATCTTGCCACATTTTTTACATCTGGGGATAAGATCTTTTGTTATGAGTTGGAGGTGAGTCAGTCTCCTATGTCGGATCCTCAGCCGCGTGAGGACGACTTCTTCTCTACGACTGCTGCGTTTGGAGCTGGTCCACGGTTGCATCTCTTTCTTTATTGTCTTAAATTTGATAGGTGCGCTGTTGTCTCACCGTCTTTGCCATTCTTGGGCTATGGTTTCTCTTAGGTAGATAGAATAGTGAAATCATTCATTTATTGTAAATTAATTCATTTTAATGCATTTATGGTTCAATATTTTATCTGTCTTAACTTCCTCCACTATATTTTTGCATATTATCTATACTTTTCATGGCATATTTCAATGTTATTACATCAAATAATTCTGGGCCGTAGTAATTAATAATTGCTGAATACAAACATTTTTTTTTCATGTTTAGCTGATTTGAAAAGTAGAATGTTAAAAAAAGGAATTATTAATAATAAAACAATCAATTTTATTCCAGAAGTTCTCTTTTATTTCTTTTTCTGCGCCAAAGTTTCAAGGAACACAACCTTTATACAGTTGCTAATTAATTATTTTTAGTTTTTGTTTAAAAAAACTAAAATCATATGGGTCGAATTGCCCTTGTAAACATAACTTAAATAGTCTAATACCAAAATCTCCTCTTCACATTTAATTTTAATTCATTTCAACTACACTTTTCAAAATTAAAAATTACATTAATAAACTATCATTATATATTATTAAACTAGTCTATAAATATTATATTATAAACAAATACAATTTATTCACTACCTTATTATTAATTCAGTCTGTTTTTGATTTTGTTATAAAAAAACATAATGTTTATTTCTTAAATTCAGTTTTATTAGTCAATAAAACATTTTTATATTTAAAATTTAACAGAATTTATTTTGGTTTATTATTTTCAATAATAAACCATTGTAATCGACCAAAAAATTCATGAACTTAACCCACTCCAAAATTTGAGGTTTGACGTTTCAGGATACTTAGAATTCGTAAATTGAATACAATTTTTTGTCCGTTAACGCATTTTCTGAGAAACTACTGAACCGATTTAAAAATTGATTATTTTTAATTTCTTCTATTGTGTAAGGCTTCGACCTCAATTGGTAGACAGACATCATGCTATGTACAGTCGTACCTTAACTACTAGCTTCAGTCATAAAGAGTAATGACATTGGCACCATGAAAGGAAAGTCAATCCAGTCCTTAGTGGTAGATCTTGGCCTACAATTGGAGTTGATCTCGTACATTCCTCGATTGTCGTTAGGTCCTGATGGGATCATGGCTGACATTAACACGAATTAGCTTTTTCCTAAGTTAGCCTTCAGTGACGGCTCCGAGGACATAAATGTTATGCAACTGCTTAAGAACAATAGAGTAGAAAAAGTGATGAGTGTTAAGTTAATATCAACTCTAATGAGAGGTAACCTCCATTCATCTACAAATAGGAAATACCTTGAGGAGCAATTTTGTTTGGTAATCTACACTAGATAATAAACAACCCATTTCCGCCTCTCAAGATCAATGAATTATAATAAAAGGGGCATTCACGAAAATGAATTTCATGGAGAAGAAATTAATCCCAATTTCGATTTTTAATATTTTACAGCAGTATATACAAAAGTCATTGAAAAAATTGGAATGTTTCAAAACTCAGATGGTTAAAAAGTCGAGGGATTGAGAGAGAATAAGCTGTGTTTTGAAGATTTCGACAAAGCAACCATTCTCGGACCTCCGTTTTAACCCCCAAACTTGTCCTGTTTGAGAGATAAATCGGAATTCTCTCCTTTTAGGCTGTTATGGGTTGCTTAGGTTCCTGTTGCAGGTTGTTATGGGGTACTTAGCACGCATTTTTTAGTTTTTCATTCATAATATTTACAACTATATTAAAATAAAAATACATCTAGTAAACGTGACCAAAGAATTATAATAACGCGAGAAAACTTGTAGACAAACATTGTGAGCACTATAATAAAAATCCTACTTCAGGAGATCACGATACCACCTTCTTTTCAGAGTCCTCGTTTTGGGGTACCCTGAGTTCAAATAACCAAGTTTCGAAAAATGGTCTGTGTCTGTGTATGTTCGCAATCTAGCTCTAAGGTATATTCCTTAGATGTGAAAGCAACTTTTTCCTTAAATCGGCTTACCGGAAGCACCACTTTGTATCAACGCTGAAACACATTTTTACAATTTTCTCAAAAACAGCTCTAACGATTTTGATTAACTCGGTATATTATATTGTGATAAACTCGGTGTATCATTGTATAATTAAGTGGTCTTTAATTTCATTTAGGTCTTATCCCCGTTGATTTCTCTTAACAGGGCTTAAATGCCCAATCTTCATATGCATCTTCCTCTAAAGTATCTCTAATATTGTTTATTTTAAATAATTAACTATCTATCATTATTAAGAGTTTCGGAAAAATGATAAATATAACTTTGGAAAGAATTTGATAATTGAATGAAGAAGAAAAAAATAAAAATGCTTATTAAAGTCAAGAACGGAGAGTGGCAAAAATATTATAAATAATAAATTTTGAAAACTAATAATATTTACCACATGTTTTCAGGGAAATTAAATGAAATTTACTGACTACATGTAAACTTTCAAAAAATTTGTAAGTTTGAAAAATTATTAAAGTCCATATAATCAAGGAAATAACATTGTTTAAAAAACTATTTCATTGTACTTGTGTGAAAGAAGATGTAAAATATAAAATCATTTCATGGATGTATAAAGCATATGTTTATAACCTTAAATACATTTACTGTAGTTTAATAATTCTAGATCTGATATTATATTTAAATAATTAGGTATCAACGTCCGTTTATACCGAAATATTGCCATGTAACTTTTTATGAAATTAAATTAGTAAATAATTTGATGAATCTTCCCTTTGTGAAATTCCATCAGCATCCACTACTATTTCATTGTAGTTGTGTGAAGAAAGAAATGGAACTTAAGAATATTTCATAGATACGTTTATAACCTTAAATATATTTAATGTTGTTTAATAACTCTAGATCTGATATTGTATTTAAATATATAGGTATCTATCGTCCGTTTATTCTGAAAAATCATCATGTAACGTTTTAGAAAATTAAATTACTAAATAGTTTGATGAAATTTCGATTTGTGATATTCCAAGAGTGTCCATTTACAATTAGTGTGGCAACTTTTGACCTGTCTATGACAGACAATGTGAATGTCTAATTCCGTTTTAGTAAACTTTGCAATGGAAAATAGCAGTTTAACAACTAATAGTCGTAGAATCAACAATCAACGGATCGTGCAATCCATAATCAACCAGCGATATAATAAATAAAACTTTTGTTATTTTAATGATGTTTATGATTTGTTGGCTGTAATTTTTTAGCTTTAGCTCGGTTAAAAATGCAATTCAAAAATTTTATAATAGCCCAACATGGCCAGAAAATAATTTCTATTCAAAGTTGAGCGGTTAGTGAAAGTTGAGTGTTGCGTGCACCAGATTTTTTTTTTTAATTATTTCAGAAAACGTAAACAAAACTTTTGGAATCAATTTTTTTTAATCTTATGAAAAAATTATGTATTATATAATAAAATGTATACAGATTTGAAAGACAATGTAGCCAGCCCTCTTTGCATATAAAATAAACGAGCTTTTGAAAAATTCTCAGAAAATTATTCCTTTTTTTTTAGAAGTAATGTGCCATAGCTCAATCATGTTTTCTAGACTTGATAAAAATTGATAACAACCACCAGTCTGCTTGAGGTTTTGAGGAAACAGAGAGGCTGATTTCTTTTTTTTTTTTTTTTTTCTTACAAAAACTAATGAGCTGAAAGTAAAAGATAAATAAATAAAGTGATATAGTTGAGGTGCCCAGAAAGGGTGAGCATGGCTCATGTTGCGTCCACAAAATTTTGGGGGAACGCATTTTTATGGAATTGTGGATTTTTGAAGGGTGCAAATATTTTCAGTCTGTGTAGACAAGGAAAGAAAAAACGAAGGAAATTACAGTTAGGAAGCGATTATGAGGTACGTCAGACAGAGAGTGAACTGTCTAATGATGATGATTATAACGTTGAGGAAATAGATTAAATAAATTTGAATACTTCCGTATTGGTATTTCTTTTATTAATATCATAGTTAGTTTTAATTAATTCTCTGGAATTATGATTTATTATTTTTAATAATGAACCATTGTAATCTTGTAAAATTCAAAAACTTAACTTCCTCTCAAAATTTAAGGTTTCATGTTTAAGTAAACGTAGAATTCGAAAAACGAATACAAATTATTTGGCCGTCCGCTGTCCAAGCATTTTCTCCGAAACTACTGGACCGATTTTTTTCAAATTTGGTTACAAAATCAGAGCTCACCCAAGGATGATCCTCCTTCATCGATATTACTATCCGCCTTTTACTTTCAAAATGGCGGCCGAAATACCTTCGTTGCTATAGACTGTAGCGCCTAAACGAATGTACCGATTTCATTGAAACTTCGCTAAAGTCATTTTCTCGACGCCCTTTAAATTTATCTATAATATACTTCAACGAAAAGAAGCTGGAAACAAAGTTACGAGGGGTGGTTAAATTAAATTCCGAATAAATCAAAAAGTATACACTTTTTTTGTGTATATTGTATATGGTTTCTTAAAAGTTTATGGAATTTCCTTAAAAAATCGGACAATTAGGAGCAAAGATATGGTCTCTATGGTAGTTTTTCTTTTGTATGTTCTACTGTAAAGGTTATATCCTTTGCTTTGGTTTTTGAATTTTGAATGTGTTACTGAAGTAATGCTAGTTTTTTTTAGCATATTATTCATGATTAAAAAAAAAAGTTTAGTCCAATAATTGGAATCACCTTTTATTTATTTTTATTTGTAATTAGGAAGGTGATGTTACTTTAGATGCATAATTGTTTGAAAATAATAACCCATTATGAAATAATTTGCAGCGTTATTTATTTTCATTTAAATTAAATATAAGCCACAGATTTAAGTTAGTTGACTTAATTACAACTAAATAAGTTTTATTGTGACAAATACCAAAGAAAGAATTGCGATCGTGATAAATTTCGAATCCAAGTTTTTAACGGAAATAAACTTTTGAAGATGTTCTAAGGTCAAATATCTCGTTCTAAGTCTCGCAAAATGGACTGTAGGTTTGTCTATTTTTTTAACGGATGTGAACAACCGAAAAAAAAATCTATGAAACTGAAATCATTTATTTAAAATACGTATATACTTGGGATGTTGTATCCTCTTTTTCCTCTCCGACTTGCCAAATGATTATGCATCTTAGATTATATGCTTTTGAAAAAGGCTTTGTTATAATCAGTGTATTTATTAAATTGGTAACAAATTACATATTTTGGAAGTTGGAGATGGTGAAAACTCGAATATTAGCGCTTGGCCGAGCATGACCAATTTTCTCAGTCAGTGACCTAAAACACTACTATCTACGGGGACCCAGCCTTTGCATAAAGTTTTCCAAAACAAAACCTCTTTAAGCAACCACTAGTCTACAAGAATGAACTCATGCACTTTCTCTCACCATTGGTAGTATATGAACTTCTGCCAAGTCTTTAATTTTCTTTCTGATTTTAATTGGTGAAACTATCTAATTCAGGCATTACGTTTTCGTTTCTGCTCCCAATCCGAAGTATGTTGCCTATGAATTCTTACTTTTTTGTTTCCTAATTTAGCATTTAGATTATTAAAATATGATAACAATAAAATATTTTTATTAATTTGAGAAGACAATCATCCGAATGATTACCGGAGCAATCTTGGGTCAGAGCACTAACGTATGAAGGAGGAGGATCAACAAAAAAATGCTTATAGAAACTGGTCAATCAATATCTCATGACATAAAGGTGGTTAACATTGGCAACATATGTAGCTTAGAGAAAGCCTCTACAAAACAGTAACTCAAAAGTTGATAAAACACCATGGCTAAATCTAGACTAGGACCAAAACCCCAATGGATAGATTGAATCAACCATGATTCAACACAGCTGGATGTAGAAAACTCGAAAGAAACAGCCCTAGATAGGTTGAGATAGAGAGGTCTCTTTAAAGTGGCAAAAGTTCAAGGAGGTTTATAAACCCAACAGAAAAATAATTTAATTAAATTAAATTACATTTTTTAAAAAATTAAGAATTAAATTTCGACGTAAGCCAATGACTTACTGCCCTACAGTTTCCTTTAACAATACTCCACTTATCCCTGTAGAGCAAATCCGCTACCCAGGACTCCACCTGGACAAACGACTAATTTGGAATCCTCATACCAGACTGAAACTACAACAAACCGCTCGACGTTTCCGATTATTTCAACACTTACTAGAAAAACCTTCTAGACTTCCAATTAATTAATAAAGACTCATATACATGACTATAATAGGGCCTATTAGGACTTGAGCAATGGGGCTCCACTAAACCATCGAATTCCTCTCGTATCCAATCCTTACAATCCAAAATCCTTCGTAAAATCGTCAATGCTCCCTACTTTGTTACAAATAAAACCATCCATAATGACCTTAATGTTCTTTATGTTTCAGATCTGGCCCAATCGAAATACCTATCCTTCCATAATAAACTTCAGAATCATCCCAACCCTGTCGTTTCTAACCTTGCTTCCTCTTCAATTCCTGATAACCCTCCGTGATGTCTGAAAAGAAGATTGTCCCGTGTTCTCCTAATGTAGACATATCATTAGAGTGCTACCATTCGGTAGTTATTCAGCAAGTTTTTTCACGTCATTATATCCGTATGTTTAAATTTCCTAAATGTATTTCTTTAATAAAGATGTAAATATCGTTAGAAATAATAAAAAAAAAAGGAATTAAATTTGCATAGAGCCGAAGCTGCTCCATCTTATGAGAGGTTTTGGTACGACAATATGACCGAAAATATAAAACTCTTTATTAACTCCGTTTATTTTTTAGTATTTTCTAAAGATACCACGAAGTAAGGAAAAGCAACAGTAGAATCTATAAAAGAGCCTTATATATCTTGATTGTCTTGTATTGAATTTTTATCAATTTAAAATACTAAAGGAACCAAATAATTGAAGAACGAAAGATAAAAACGAATTAGTTTAACTTTGTCCGACTACTCCAACACTTACTAGACAAACGCTCTAAACTTCCCCTTAATTACAAAAGACTCATATACTTGACTATAATAAGACCTATTTGGACTTACGGAGTTGGGCTATGGGGCTCCACTAAACCATCGAATTCCTCTCGCATCCAATCCTTACAATCCAAAATCCTTCGTAAAATCCTCAATGCTCCTTACTTTGACACTAATAAAATAATCCATAAAGACCTCAATGTTCCATATGTTTCCGATTTGGCCAAATCCAGATACCTATCCTTCCATAATAAACTTCATAACCATCCGAATCCTCTTGTTTCTAACCTTGCTTCCTCTTCGATTCCTGATAACCCTCCGAGGCGTCTGAAAAGAAGATGGCCTCGTGATCTTCTCATGTAGACAAATTATTAGAGTGCTACCAGTGGGTAGTTTCTCAACAAGCGTGTTTCATGTAATAATATTTCTCTGTACAAATTTACTAGATGTATTCATACTAATACAGTTGTAAATATCATAATAAAAGTTAAAAAAAAAAAAAAAGTTTGACTTTGCAAAAGGTACTTAAATTAAATATACTACGTATCATACTCTTCATTTAGAAATTATAGTTGAATATAAATCGAAACGGTTAAAAATAAAAACTTTTCTTCAATTGAAATTTTCTATTTAAAATATACTAAACTGTAAAACAATATGGAATGTATAGGTTCAACTCCAACTTTTTTTGATGACTTTATTTAAGAATATTCAATTTCATGAACACATTAGAATTGGTTTAAATTGAAGCTCAACGAAACAAAGTTGTTTTTTCTGAAATTTGTAAAAATTGTAGATATAATTCTTTGATATTAAGCAACTCATATATTTGTAATTATTTATAAATTACCAGTAAAATTGAAGCTTTCTGTTTTTTTGTTGTTTTTTTAGGCAAGTAAATGCAAATATTACTAGCCTCGAACTAACCGACCGTACTTGTACAGTTCAGTCACCTACATTACATAAGTCACATAACAGATGTAACATGCGTTACGTTGTTTGCAACTTCAAGCGGATAAGTATTGTCAGTAATTGTTAATCTCAGAGCGTAAATGAATTCAACATTTTATAATTGTTATTGTATTTTCTCCGGAAAAAGAATACCTTTCCTGGTATCTAAGATCGTCTGAGGAATTAGGTGAACATATTAAATCCTTTTTGTAACTCCTACAACACGATTTTAACAGCTTCCGGTATGACTGAAATTTTGATGTATGTATATTTATGTTTTTTCTCAATTTGTTTTCAAAATTAAACGAAGCCATGAAGGCAGAAATAAATTCAGTTGATGTTAAAAAAATTGTCTATTTTGACAGATTTTCAGTAACAATAAATGAGAAAGAAACTTATCAGTGCAATTGATTGTAAAATTCTATCAAATTTTCAAAACGAACAAAATTAAATCACTTTTCATTGTTTTCAAAAATGAAATGAGAGGAAAACATGGCCTTAGTGACACCGCTTTGCTGATCTTGTTTTTTTTTAAATTTATAAATAAAAACCATTTTAATTACATTATATTTCTTTAGAAAAATGAAATTGCACCTTTGATAATTGAAATTATATAAATTTCTAGCGAAATAGGATTTTTTATAAAATTTAAAAGCCAAAAAAAAAAAAAGATAGAAATACCTTTTTTGCACTAAAAAAGTACAAAGCACATAATGGAAATGAAATTTAAATCTTACATAATAAGAATTATTTAAATATATTTAACCAATTATTTCAAAGTAATCTAGATTAAATTGACAATGAATGCTAGCGAACCTTTTTTTTTTAAACAATATAAAGGGGATTTTAAGTAGGTAAACTACGTTAGGTTCGGCTTTTCATAAAACAGAGGTCACGAATTCGCGATTTATTTTGTAACTCCCAATTGAACTGAAAACATTCGGAAAAACTTCTTTGTTCGATGAGCTTTAAGTCAATAATAATTAAGTTAAGTTTAATGTCTTCTATCACATATTACCAATTATATTGAATTAATGTAGATCTAAACTTGATATCATTATTACAAAATTCCTCATTGATTTATATCGAATATAATTCTGTTGTCAATGACTTTTCAGAATCATTAAAAGAAAGAAACTTTGAATAATAATTTGAACGATCGAAAATATTTAAAAAAAAATAATTTAACTTCGAAAATGAATCGCCTACTATGAACAACATCAATTTCGTGCTTTGGACCAATGTTTGCTTAAAGTGAAAAATGAACTCCATGAACAAATTAGAACCAAAGATATCAAATAAAAAATATTGAGAAGTTTTTCTTAATTTTTAGTGCAAAAAAAAAAAAAAAAAATCCAAAAGTTGTCGACGTAAAATTAGAATAGCAATAATTCAGCTTTCCAATGGTTGGACTAACGTTGAATATTTAGAAAATCCTGAGAAGTTATAAATGCTTTAATTAACCGCAATCCTATGATAATCTAATAGCAATAAATTTTGGGGGGCGTGGTGGCCGAATGGCCTAACGCGTGTGCACTGCACCACGTGTTGCCCGGCTACCAGATTAAAGATTTGAAAGGTTATAAAAAGTACGAGTTTGCGCCCCGGTGCCGGAAGGGATTTAAAATTCTCCGCCCTCACCTCTTGGCCCGGGAAAACCCCGTGTAGCCTAATGAGCGAGGTAGGAAAGGACAAAAAAAAAGTAGAAACAAAGTGATTGATTAAGAGTTTGTGTCATTTTACGGTTTGGTTTAGATCAATTTTTTGAATACGCTAATATGAGATTTTAATTTTCCAGCTGCAGAACTACCAGACCTTCAGGGAAGAAAACCCTTGCTGGTGGGATTTATGCCCTCTCGACTTCTATCCTATCGCAGACGCTGACATCGTGAGTGTCCTCCCATACAGGGAACAGAACGGGAGGAGGATCATTATTATAAAAATAGGTAACGTACGTTTTCCCTATTGTAATATTAAATATTTTACATCAGTGAAGTCTGTATTCATTGAAGGATAATATTGTCCGATTGGGGGAGTAACTGTTTTTGTGAAAATGAGGTTGTATGGTAATACAATGCATCACGGATTGCTGATGTATAGATTAAAGTCTGTTACATTTTAATATTGAAACATATCCCTTGAATATAAAAAATGAGTAGTTACTCAAACGTATGAAAATTTTAATAATTGTCGACATAGCTTGTCGCGTACCTGTCTTATCTCCCAGGTCAAGCTTAGGTAAAGTTTTGGGGGCGACAATCAGCTTTCAACTAATTGGTTTTAATGATTTTTTTTTCTTTTTGTAGAGAATTCAGTAAACTTTCAAATAATCATGAGTCTAATCAAGACAACATTGTATATATTTTTAATTTATTTGCAAATAAAATTTCTTTTCATTCGTAACTTTTTTTCCTGATATTTCGGGTGGATGTTACTATGATTCGTCATTTCGTTTGATGCCTAATCAAAATCCTTCCTAAGAGCTGGAAAAGCGAACTGTAAGAAAAAAAACTATCGTTATATTATCAAGAAGTTCTGCGCATGCGTTAACCTTACACATATACTCTTTATTTCGTCTCTTATTAAGTGACTTTATTAACAGTGAAATAATTCATGTTATATGTGAAAAAGTAGTGTAAACTGTTAAGTTAACAATTAAGTTGAAACTGGACATAAACAAGGTGAGTAATCACTTATTTATAACGGCATTGTGAACAATGTAAATAGACCTGAGGATAGTGATAGATAACAAGCCGGCCATATACATTCGTTAATCCGACCAGTGGGCTGCTGCCCTTTGGCGGAAGCAGATCTACGTTACTTAGACTTCCACAAACTCGCGTAATATATACGTAATTGATAAAGGACATTTTTTTTTTTCCAAATTATTACAGTTACCTCTAATTTAATTAATATGAGATGCGCTATTTTCATATGGTAATGTCGAGCAAAGGTAACAATCGAACTTTAAGATCTAGGAGTCTCGATACCACAAAGAGTTCACCCATCAAGAAAAGGGCTAGACGCTCTAAAAAAAATACCCCGCCAGCTACACCAGAGAGCTCAGTTGACGAAGTTGAAAATCAACCTGGCACATCACAAAATATGTCAACACAAGCTATACCAATACAAGGTACGCTAGAAGAATCGCCTTTTTTTACAGCTAATCCATTCCAAGTGCTGTCAAACACACAGAATGAACAAATGGAAGCAGTATCCATCCCTAGTGAACCTAAACCTCCACCAATATTCGTTAGAAATTTTAAAAATTTTCAATTAATGTGTCAACAATTAAATAATACAGTGGGCTCAGGTAAATACGTATGCCAAAGCCGCACTAATGACACGAAATTAATGCCTGACACCCCAGATACGTACAGAAAAATTGTCAAGTATTTATCTGACACTAAGGCGGATTATCACACATATCAACTGCGCCAAGAGAGAGCGCTCAGGGTGGTGATCAGGAGATTACACCCATCAACACCGCTGGATGCCATTAAAGAAGAACTAACTGAGATGGGGTTCCGTGTTCGACAAATAGTGAATATATTCAAGGAAGATAGAGAACAGCCTGGTACAAAAAATAAAATACCGCTCCCACTATTCTTCGTTGACCTTGACCGAACGCCCCAGGTCGAAGAAATCTACAAGGTCACACGCCTTTATTACACTAGCGTTGTTGTAGAAAAGCCCTACACTAAGCGCGACATTGTACAATGCCATAACTGCCAGGCTTATGGTCATACGAAACGCTATTGCCACCACATTCCTAGATGTGTCAGGTGCGGTGATCAACATAAAACTGAGGACTGCCAGAAGTCCAGAAGAACACCAGCAGTATGCGCTTTATGCCACCAAGGGCACCCAGCGAACTACAAGGGTTGCCAAACATATAAGGAACTGAAAGCAATAATTTATGCAGCTCCAAGAGAAGAACGGCCATCCAGGCCACCAAGACAACCCTCTAGAACTGTAAATACAAGAGTGTCCTATGCTCAGATGTTCAAAGGAGACACTGCACCCACACAAACTCAGGCCCTGCCACAAGAACCTCAACCTCGAGTATTCACATCTCAACCACAAGACCCTTATCCCATCTCTGAACCTAGGCCTAATAACCAGACATTCATTCCTCCTCCTCCCAATGCCACTGACCTCACAAGCCTATTGACTTCTTTCCTCTCTGAATTCAGGTCACTCATCACTCCTCTCATTTCCTTGCTTACCAATGTTGTATCCAACCTCATCCCACTGTCGAGAAATCCTTAAATGCCCCCAATCAAATCCCTCTCCGTTCTCCTTTGGAATGCGAATGGTATTCGAAATCACGTCAACGAACTAACAATCTTATTACAGGACAAAAACATTGATATAGCATTAATAACTGAAACTCGACTTACCAACAAACGACCACTTAACATCCCCAACTATCATATCTATCGAACCGACCATCCTGATGGAACAGCACATGCTGGCACTGCCATAATTATCCATCAATCCCTTTCCCATCATCTATTCCCTTTGCTAACCCATAATTTCCTACAATCCACTGCCGTGATAATCCAAACTTCCCTTTACCCAATAGCAGTAGTCGCAGCATACTCCCCGCCTAAAATACCCATCTCAGAATCCCAATTAACTTCCTTCCTTAACTCCTTAGGACACCACTTCCTTCTAGGTGCAGACTTAAATGCTAAACACCAGCAATGGGGAGCCAGAACCACAAATTCCCGAGGACGAACATTGCTATCTGCACTTAATTCCCATCACAGCAACATCCTCTCACCCAATTCTCCCACATACTGGCCAACAGATCCTAACCGCAATCCCGATCTCCTAGATTTTTTCATCCACAAAGGTCTAGGGTCCCTTCATTATTGCATCTCAAGACTTGATGATCTTTCCTCAGACCATAGTCCCCTAATCCTAACGGTCTCCACATCACCAATTCCCAAACCACCTCCACCTTCATTTATCAGGGGGCCAGTTAATTGGAACCTCTTCCGTCAAATATTGGATGATAATATTGACCTCAGAGTTTCCTTAAAAACACCCGCAGACCTAGATGAAGCAGTATATTCCATGATTACCTTGATCCAACAAGCAGTTTGGACTGCATCTTCACCTTATCCTTCTAAAAAATACCGCAAAATAAATCCTCTACCCCAAGACCTACTGGACCTTATTAATAGAAAACGATGCTCTAGGACCATCTGGCAAAGAACCAGGCATCCTGATGATCGGAAATCATATAACTATTATTCCAAGCAGGTAAAACAAAAACTGGCTACGTTTAGATCCCAATCCTATAATTCCTATCTTTCCTCACTATCTGCAAGTGATAACTCCCTCTGGAATGTAACTAAAAAAATCCTTAAATTCCAATCCATTTCCCACCCCCTCCGCCGTGATGATGGTTCCTGGGCTTCGTCAGATGAGAATAGAGCAGAAGAGTTTGCTAAACATCTATCGTACACATTCACTCCTCATCCTGAACTCCATCCCTCCCATACTGCTGAAGTTAAAGAATTCCTCTCTTCACCGATTCCTCTCTCCTTACCTCCTAAAGCCGTCAACCCCTCTGAGGTCAAATTCCTTTTAAAGAACCTAAAACCTCGCAAATCTCCAGGACACGATCTCCTTACTTCCCAGATCCTCAGACAACTTCCCAAAAAAGCAATTATATTCCTTACATACCTATTCAACTGTATCCTCCGCACAACCCACTTTCCTCTGGTGTGGAAACACTCCATAATTATCCTCTTTCCTAAACCAGGTAAACCTGTTAATTGTACATCATCCTATAGACCGATAAGCTTACTTCCGATCCTTTCCAAAATCTTTGAGAAAATCCTTCTCAAACGCATCCTACCCATACTGGAATCCCACAATATCCCTTCCCATCAGTTTGGATTCCGCTCAAGACACTCCACTGTCCAACAAGGCCTTCGCGTTGTGGACCACATATCCTCTGCACTTGAAAACAAGCAATATTGCACTGGTGCCTTTCTGGACGTAGCTCAAGCTTTCGACCGGGTGTGGCACGATGGCTTGCTTTTCAAGCTCAAAACCCATTTACCTCAACCCTTGTATCTAGTCCTCAAATCCTACCTTTCAAATCGCTCCTTTCAAGTCCGCTGCGGCACTGAACTCTCCAAACATTATCCAATTGAGGCTGGTGTCCCACAAGGCAGTGTCTTGGGCCCAGTTCTCTACATCCTTTTTACCGCTGACATCCCTTCAAGTCCTGATACCTTCCTAGCAACATTTGCTGATGATACTGCCATCCTATCCTCCCACTCGGATCCTCTAATTGCGTCCCGGAACCTGCAAAGACACCTCTCCTTCATTGAGCAGTGGTGCAACAACTGGCGCATCAAAATTAATGAATCAAAATGTAAACATGTAACTTTCACTCTTCGACGCAGATCCTGTCCTCCAATCCTTTTTAATTCAATTCCTCTTCCCTACTCAGACACAGTCCGATACCTTGGCTTCCTTCTGGACAAAAGACTGACTTGGAACCCACATACGAGACTTAAAAGACAAGAGCTTAACCGACGATTTGGTCAGCTATATAGACTACTAAACAGAACATCTCATCTCTCAACAGAAAACAAATTATTAAATTACAAGACCATACTGAAACCTATCTGGACCTACGGACTTGAGCTGTGGGGGACAACTAAATCATCGAATATCAAACGCATCCAATCCTTCCAGTCTAAAGTCCTTCGAACAATAGTCAATGCTCCATATTATGTCACGAACAAGACCCTACACCATGACCTTAACATCCCATATGTCCATGACATCATCCCATCCAGATTCTCCAACTTTCACCAGAACCTCATACATCATCCCAATCCTCTAGCCCAATCCCTATCCAGCTCCGAGCATCCATACCATCCCCCTCGAAGGTTGAAACGGCAGTGGCCTCGAGATCTTTTGTAAATATGCCTTTGGAGTCCTGGCAATGGCCAGCTTCTCCACTCATGTCCTGAGCGTCTGTGGCTCTAGTGCCCTCTTCCAGTCTCCACTGGCTTCTAATACTAGTGATGCGGCTGGAAAAGTGGCGCTGGGATCTTCCGGAGTCTTGCTTTGCCTTCCACGTGTGGGGGAAAAAGCCTGGTTCGGAGATTCTTGGGCGAATGTATATATTGTATATAGTTATGATTGTGTTTAGAAGTTTTTATTTTATTTTATTTGTTTATTATTATTATTTTTTCTTTTCTTTTTACTTATCTTCTTCATCAGTATTATTTATTTACTTCTTATATTTATATTTATTTCTTTATTATTTGTATATATTGTATGAATGAGAACTTTTAGCCCTAATGCTTATAGCCCTCCAGCAGTGGCTGCATGTATTATTATTCAATAAATAGATAAAAAAAAAAAAAAAAAAAAAAAAAAAAAAAAAAAATATTATCAAGATAGATATTTGAATTAAATATATTAGAAATTTTGTACATAAAATATTAATTTAAAAAAAAAAGGCTGTGGAAACACGGTTTAGTAACCGGTGGTAAACTGACGTGTCATAACAAGAATAATGAAACACAGGAGGTTGACTCAGAATTGAGTGTTGATAGGCTGAATTAATTATTATTACACCTTTCGCTAAATGATAGTGTCTTATCACTCCGAACATGCCCCTATACACTCGAGCGATATATATATATTTTTTTTCGATGGCACTAAAGATCATAAAGATATTTGGCCGCGAGATATGGTCTCTTTACACACACTGGTTTTAACTCTGGTATTAATCTCACCTCCCTCCCTCTTCTTCCCTACACATCCTCTCTCCTGATCCGGGAAAATCTTCTTATAGCCTAACAGGAAAGAAAGCGGTGAAAAAAAAAAAATTATTCGTAGATGAGTCGAAGTATAGAAAATATTTTTCGTCCACTCCTGGTTTTTTTCTGAGAAGTATTTTCCAATGAGCTTTTTCGATACTTTGAAGTCTACATTCATGGTTGGCTAATTTAGGACTTACTACGTTTACTTTATTTAAAATGAAATGAAATTTTATCAATGTATGTATAACTGGTAAAAGCTAGAAACATGTTTAACAGCGAATAAATTCAATTAATCGGAATAAGCACAATATATCGCTATTGAATCCTAAATATGCACAAAAATTAAATATGCAACATAAAAGTTTACCAAAAACTTTAAAATGACTTTTTTTTATAAAGATGTTGACTCATGTTTTTACAAAAAATATTTATTAGCATATTAATCTGGTTGCAATCTTTCAAAAATTTCAAAACTCTTGTTCACCAACAGTTTTTTATTCAAATATTTTATTCTATATTCAGTCAGTTTATGGCGCACAGCTATAAACTGAAAATGTTTCTTCTTGCTGTAAGGTCACACAGTGGGAATAATTTACTCTTGTTATCAAACCTATATTTATTCAATTATTACAGTTCACTCCTAACTTTGAATATACAACTAATTGTGGTATAGTCCAATTTACTGTCACAAGTAATTCTGATTGAAGCTTTAGCTGTTTGTACAGTATGTCATACTTCCTATTCACTGCGGCTTGATTCTCTCGTTAATGAATCGAGATCAATTCTGTTCTTCAATATCTCCATATGTCTATAATTATGGCCCTAATAGTCCTTGGGAAGGAAGGCAGTGGATCAGCTGATGCGAAGGACGTGTTCTGAAATCTTCTCTCAGTTGTTGCCTATTTTTCAGCGGAATCTCTTTGATTATTTACTTATTACAATTGAAGTGTACACCAGAGCAGTTATTATTTACAAATTGCTACATTTTTTTTATTATTTTTTTTTTAATTTTTTTTTTCTCTTATGATATGCGGCATCGTCAGCCAGTGATGTCCAGTAAGGTGCCCACTAAGAGGACTCGGTCAGACGGCGCTAGTACCCCTCGTGATTCACCAGTGAAACAAAGAACTCGTCGCTGCCTGCGAGAAATAGCTACAATAGCCACAGTGAAAACTTCAGATACAGAACCTCAGCCTCAACCAGGTACCTCTTCGCAAGAAATGGTTGAAGAATCTCCTTTCTTCACTCCAAACCCGTTCCAAGTGCTTCATAATGACAGAGAAGTAATGGAGTCAGCAGCAGTACCCAGGGAACCAAAGCCTCCTCCGATATTTGTAAAAAATATCAAAAATTTTCAACTACTGTGTACACAACTAAACGAAATCTGCTCCGGCAGTTATTCTTGCCTCAACAGGACTAACGAAACAAAAATAACACCTGATACTGCAGAAGCCTACCGAAAAATTGTGAAGTACCTGTCAGAAACGAACGCAAATTTACACACGTACCAGCTGAAACAGGAGAGATCGCTACGAGTGGTGGTAAGAAATTTACACTCCTCAACCCCAACTGAAGTGATAAAAGAAGAACTAGCGACGCTTGGTTTCAAAGTGCGTCAGATAACCAACGTTCTGAAGGAGAATAAGGAGCAGCCAGGAGTGAGTAATAAAGTTCCACTACCTTTATTTTTCGTGGATCTAGAGCCATCACCTGGCATTGAAAAAATATATGATATCAAGAGATTGTACTACACTATCGTGAAGATAGAGAAGCCATACCCCAAGAAGGAAATTATGCAGTGCCACAATTGCCAGGCGTATGGCCACACGAAAACTTATTGTCACCATCTGCCGCGTTGCGTGAAATGTGGTGAACAGCACAAATCTGTGGAGTGCACCAAACCAATACAAGATCCTGCAGTGTGTGCACTATGCCAGGAGGGACACCCGGCCAACTACAAGGCTGCCAAACCTATAAGAGCCTCAAATCCAGATACCAAAAGAACCGGATTCAAGATGAGACAACCAGACCAAGAAGAGAACCTTCTAGAATTGTTAACAATAATTTATCATACTCCGAACTACTTAGAGGTAAGAACCCCAATAATACATGTGAAGCCCTGCCGCAGCAACTACCTCAGCCCCAATCTCAATATTCTGTTCATCCTAACACACATAATCATCAACAACCTCAAATTCCTCATATTCCTCCTCCTTCAAATGCAACAGATCTCACTAGTTTGTTAGCATCTTTCCTCACCGATTTCAAATCCCTAGTTACTCCACTCATATCACTCCTTACAAATCTCGTATCTCACCTCATCCCTCCTTTAAAAAATCCTTAATGACCCACATCCCAAAACCCATGTCCATTCTCCTTTGGAATGCGAATGGTGTTAGAAATCACGTAGACGAACTAACAGCTTTACTACAAGACAAGAACATTGACGTAGCCCTAATTACAGAAACTCGACTGACCATAAAACAGCATTTAAAAATCCCACAGTATTTAACATACCGTACTGACCATCCTGATGGCAGAGCACATGCCGGTACTGCTGTCATCGTACACCAATCCCTCTCCCATCACTTACTTCCATTACTTACTCAAGATTTCCTACAGTCAACCGCTATTGTAATCAAAGCCTTCTCCTTTCCAGTCACCCTTGCATCAGCATATTGCCCTATTAACAGATCCATATCCAAAGTCCAGTTCAGTTCTCTCCTCAACTCCTTAGGTCATCATTTCATCCTGAGTGCAGACTTAAATGCCAAGCATCAAGTTTGGGGTTCAAGAACCACGAATTCTCGTGGCAGAACATTTCTGTCTGCACTCAATACCCAACGTTTCAGTCTCCTTCCACCCAACTCACCTACCTACTGGCCCACAGATCCTAACCGCAATCCCGATATCCTTGATTTTTTCATCCACAGTGGCGTAGGTCCCCTCAATCATTCCCTTACCCCTCTTGCTGAACTATCCTCAGATCATAGTCCATTATTACTCCAATTATCTCTAGCTCCTATTCCTAAGTCTTCTCCACCGTCCTTCATCAGAGGCCCAGTTAACTGGAAACTCTTTCACCAAATCCTTTCCGATAAAATTGACCTCAGAATGACCCTGAAAACCCCAGATGACCTTGACAATACCGTACACTTTTTTACCACCACTATCCAACAAGCAATCTGGACTGCTTCCTCTCCAAACCACTCCTCAAGAACTCCTAAGAAAAATAAGTTACCTCAACACCTCATAGACCTAATCCATACCAAAGGCCGTGCCAGATTATTATGGCAACGTACTAGACACCCCACCGATCGTCAATCCTATAATTATTTTTGCAAAAAACTAAAGATAGAATTGGCCACCTTCAGATCCCAATCCTTCAACTCCTACCTCACTTCCCTCTCTTCTCATGACAATTCCCTATGGAAGACCACCAAACATATCCTAAAACCCCATCATATATCACATTCTCTCCGTCGAGGTGATGGCTCTTGGGCAGCATCTGACGAAGATAGAGCCGAAGAATTCGCCAAACACCTTTCCCTTACATTCACCTCTCATCCAGAATCCAATCCCACCCACACGTCAGCAGTAGAGGAATTCCTTAATTCACCCATCCCACTCTCCTTACCGCCTAAAGCAGTTAATCCTTCTGAGGTCAAATTCCTCTTACAAAAACTACCTACCCGCAAATCACCTGGATACGACCTCCTTACCTCTCAGATCCTTAGACAACTCCCTCCTAAAGCTGTCATATTCCTTACATACATATACAATAGTATCCTACGAACCACCCACATTCCTCTTTTGTGGAAACATTCCACTATTATCCTGTTTCCGAAACCAGGCAAACCTCCTAACACCCCAACGTCCTACAGACCAATTAGCCTTCTTCCGATTCTCTCAAAAATCTTTGAAAAGATCCTCCTGAAACGCATCCTACCCTTTATAGAATCCCAAAATCTTCCTTCCCATCAGTTCGGATTTCGTTCACAACACTCTACAGTCCAACAAGGACTCCGAGTGGTTGATCATATTTCCGCAGCATTGGAAAGCAAGCAATATTGCTCGGGTGCATTTCTGGACATAGCTCAAGCTTTCGACCGGGTATGGCACGCCGGGCTTCTTTCCAAGCTGAAAAACTATCTTCCTCAGTCCTTGTACCTTGTTCTCCGTTCCTACCTCTCAGATCGTACCTTCCGAGTTCGTTGTGGTACTGAATTTTCGCATTGCTATCCAATTGAGGCAGGTGTTCCTCAAGGTACCGTATTGGGTCCCGTCCTTTACATCCTCTTTACCGCCGATATCCCTGTCCATCCCGATACCTTCCTGGCAACTTTTGCTGATGACACCGCCATTCTATCATCCGACTCAGATCCTGATATAGCATCCTCAAACCTTCAAAGACACCTCTCCTTGATTGAGCACTGGTGTAATAAATGGCGTATTAAAGTAAACGAATCCAAATGCCAACACATCACCTTCACGCTCCGACGCAGTTCCTGTCTACCAGTACACTTTAATTCCATCCAGCTTCCTTTCTCAGACACAGTCCGGTACCTTGGCTTTCTCTTAGACAGACGACTAACGTGGAACCCTCATACTAGACTTAATAGACAGGAACTAAACCGACGATATGGCCAACTATACCGGCTACTAAACAGGAAATCTAAACTTTCCATTGAAAACAAGTTACTAATCTACAAGACAATATTGAAACCTATCTGGACTTACGGACTTGAACTGTGGGGAACAGCAAAGTTTTCTAACATCAAACGCATCCAATCCTTTCAATCCAAAGTCCTTCGAACAATAGTCGATGCTCCTTTCTATGTAACCAACAAAACCCTACACCATGACCTTAATATCCCATTTATCGTAGACCTTATCCCATCAAAATTCTCCAAATTCCACCAGATCCTTATCCATCATCCAAATCCCTTTGCACAATCTCTATCCAGCACCACCCATCCATATAATCCTCCAAGGAGGTTAAAACGGCAGTGGCCCCGCGACCTTTTATAGTTTGTAAATATTGGAGTTCTGGCAACGGCCAGATTCTCCACTCACGACATGAATGTATGCGGCTTAAGCACTCTTACTCAATCTCCACTGGATTTAGCCCCAGTGACGCGGTTGAGAGAGAAGTGCTGGGATCTCCTGGAGCCATGCTTTTCCCTCCACACTTGGAGAGACAAATCTGGTTTGGAGTTCCCTCCCCAAATTGTAAATATTGTATATAGGTATGTATGTGTTATTTTTATTTATTTATTTTTAGGTTATTTTATTCTTATTTATTGTATATATGTTATTTTTCTGTATAATTTATTTTATTTACTGTACATAGAGTGTGAATGTGATCTGTTAACACTATTATAAATGTCCTTGAGACAGATTGTAATATTTTTCAATAAAATAAAAAAGTTAAATTGTCCTTGGTACTGACCACTTTATATAAAATTATTAACATCCGGCTGAAACTTCGTAAACAACTTCATTTCATTTTAACCTACAAATATTTTATTTACGAAAATTCTCTGAATTGGGGCGTTTTCAATCTGGAGGTTGCCAAACTTTGTCTATTTAAGTACGTAGTAAAAACTGGTAAATACCAATTTTTTACCACTTAAATCGTAAGATAACTTGAGCACAAAGTCGAGAAAAAATGAGGCCTTAAAAAATTTGAGCCGTTTGGCGTGACCTACACTTCCAAATATTGAAAATAACGAGGTTATGTAGGTTCAACCGCCCAATATTTTTGAAGGCATCCTTTTTTATCGATTTTTTGATCAAATTATCTGACGATCCAATTGGAAAGCAAATGGGTATTTACAAGTTTTTAGTACCTAATTAAATAGACAAAGTTCACCGACCTCCAGATTGAAAACGCCCCAATACCGAGAATTTTCGTATATAAAATATTTGTAGGTTACCATGAGAAGAAACTATTTATAAAGTTACAGCTGGATGTTAATAATTTGTTAAAAAGGGGTCTGTAACACGCACTATGGTTTAATGTCTCATACTTTTCCATCTATTTTATACTGTGTGAATTAATTATAATGTTTGTTAATAAGAAGCTTTTTTTTATTCCTTTCTCTTCCTATGAGAAAATACGGGGGCTTTGCCGGGGGTGAGGTCGGGGGATTAAATGCAAGAGTTAATATTCTCCCGGTACCGGGACACAAATTCTTACTTATTTTTATCAAACAACTCTTTGACACAGGTTGCCGAACAACGCCTGCTTTTGTATTAAACCAATTTTCTCTAAAAACAACATTTAGTCCACTGAGAAAAATTAGCACTTTATAAAGGTAACTGAACATTTTACACGGTCAAGTTTTCGAACAAAGCTTTGCCCAAAAAATTTAAATTATGTGTGTGATCATAGCGCATTTGGCCAGCTTTCATTGGTTATTAATACTAGTGACGTGGTGCTGGGGTCTCCTGGAGTTCTGCTTTTCTTTCCGCATGTGGAAAAATTATATGTCCTGTTTAAAAGTTGTTTAGTTTCGCTGAAAGACCTAAAACGAAGTTTTTCAATTCAATGTTTTACTTTGTACTTAATAATAGTTACCTGGGTCATGACTGAGCCTTTGAATATATCCCTACCCTGAAGGTAAAAAACACCATATTCATTTCTTTGTTCGTTGAGGGGAGACAATCTTTCATAAATTTGAGTTATTAAAATTTGTTTCTATGTTACTAAATTATTTAATAAATAAAATGGACGTGGTGTCCTCCACTTTCGGGCTGAAGCACACTCCCTTCCTCCAAAATCGTAAAATATAACCATATCTTATGAAATAAAAAATAACAATTACCTATAAAACTATTATTGTTAGTGTAATTACATTTAATAGTACTTCAAGAAGCACTTAAACTCTATTCAATAAAGGTAGTTAGTTTCCTTCTTTTTATTGCTATGTAACACTGACAGACGAAAAATTCCACCCACTTGATTTTTCCATGTTTTCATCTAAAAATATTTCCGTAAAGTTGTATTTGTATATAATACATGGCATTTGTAGATAATACTTAGTATTTATGGAATTTTTTAATCTTTTTTACCTTTAATAATCAACATGTGATTGGGTAAGAAAGATTAGAGAAAAAAAAATTGAAAAACGAACCATTATTATATTAAAGGAAATTAATTTCATCACCGTTTAGTAGCGCGTGTTTCCTCCTCTTGCCATCACTACTTCTTGAAGACGCCTCTACATACTTTCCACCAGTTGGGAATTGTCCCTTTGCTGGAGGATAGCCCATTCCTCCGAAGAGCCCTTTCAAGGTCCTGCAGTGTATCAGGAAGTGTTGCACGCGCTCTTATTCGTCTTCCGAGGTCTATCCTATAAATGCTCAATGGGGTTCAAATCTGGAGAACATGCTGGCCAGGCTAAAACTGCAATATTGTTCTGTTGAAGGAACGTCTGCACTATGCGGGCGACATGTGGGCGTGCATTATCGTGCATTAGAATAGAACGATCGCCGGTTTCGTTGAGGATAGGCAACACATGAGGTTCCAAAATCTCATCTACATATCGAATGGCCGTCAAAGACCCTCTATGAACAACAAACAATTCTGTGCGGCGCTCCATTGAAATACCAGCCCACACCATTAAGGAACCACGTTGGAAAGGCTCTGGAAAAAATTACAGGCTGCATATCTTTCGTTTCTTCTTCTCCGCACCCTTTCACACCCGTCTGGAGATCTAAGAGCGAATCTTGACTCATCAGTAAAAAGTACAGCACTCCATTCGTCCATAGTCCAATGGCTGTGTTCTCGAGCAAAAGCTAGCCGTGTTACTCTGTGAGTTCTGGTCAACTCTGGTCCTCTTACTGGACGAAAAGCCATTAATCCATACTCATTTAATCTTATCCGAGCGCTACGTTCAGAAATTTTCACACCTCGAACTTCTTCGAGCTGATGAATCGCTTGAACAACGGTAAGGTACCGGTTTCGTAAAATTCTCAAAGTCAAAAACCGGCCATCCCGTGGTTCTGTTACCCTAGATCGTCCAGAACCGGGCCTTCTGTTGTAAGAACCAGTTTCCCGGAAACGCCTGACGGCGTCTCGTAAAGTTTCATACGGAACTCCGATGGCGTTAGCTGTATATCTAATGGAACGTCCATCATCAATAAATGCCACACCACGCGCAACATCCTCAGCACTAAGAGGCATTTTTAAACTTAATATTGAAAAAATTAAAAGCCGGAGACTAAGAAATGTGCTGCAAGAAACGGCACTGAACTAATGATACTGAATAAACATTTTGATTCCATAGAAAGTAAACATTGGAATCTAGAATCATTTCATTGAATTAAGGATTAAGGGTTATTGTACCTATTTATTCATTAAAAACAATAGACCAATCCAAAGCAAAAATATTTTTAGATGAAAACATGAAAAAATCAAGTGGTTGGAATTTTTGGCCTGTCAGTGTATATTGTTTTAAAAAAAAATCGGGCTGAAGTCCCGCTCCCCCAAAACTAAATCCTGAAGCCCCTAGTGCAGTGGTAAGTTGATTCCAGATTAGGTGATTTTCCCGCTAGAAATATCACTAAAATGGCTTTACTCAACTGTTGAAATTGGAGTTAGTCATTCTGTCACTTGAAAACCTCATATAATGGTAGAGAACTTTGATACCTAGGAACTAAGGAGTCACTATGAGAGAAATGAAAAAAATGCATCACTACAAAAGAGTCATACTTGATCTGGTTTTTAAATGAAAAAAAATGGCCTGTTTTCGTGGAGTTTCACTTGGATGAAACAGAACATGAAAAAAGATTAAGGAAATGAATAGAGTGTGATAGTTTCCAGCCTGCCGAAAATTTCTATATTTATTAATAGTATTTAAAAAGTATAGTTAAATCATACACTTTGTGTTAAACAAATTTTTAAAGTTGTAATCTCAAATATATTTTTTTTCTCTAAACATTTTTATTATTGAATTAGTTATACTCTTAAATTCTTAGGGTTATTTACTGACTATGGCAAGATACTGACGTGGAGAGTGTGCATTAAGTATAACCGAAAAGAAATAAAAACACCGTGTGGATTTTTACCAAGTTAATTAAAAGATGTTCATATTTATTGTTGCTCAAAAACAACTGTGCTAAGCATTTCAAAGCTCATTAAGACCTGCGAGATAGATAACTGTGCTAAAGCCTCCAGTAGTCCATTTTGCTGTTCCACCAAAATTTCATGTTATTATAGTTTATTGTATGACATTTCAGGGATTCTGTTAAATCATAAAAAGATACTTTATCACTAGAATGAAAATGAGTAATCTAATATAAGGCGTGAATCACTAAGATATTACGTTCTAATACGATTTACAAAGAGATAAATATACCACGTAAGTGAAAGCATTACGAAGCACAAGATCGTAACTCAAAGAGAAAGTGAACTGACCCTGACAATGTGCAATGCATTTCTTCCATTACCATATTCGCGTTTAGCTTTATTTGAAAATTTGTTTACTACATGACCTTTTGAAGTATTTACTTTCACTTACCTATATATGTAATATATAGTTAGGGTAAGTATTGCGATCGTTAAATTTCGAATCTGAGTTTTCAAAGGAAATACACGTTTTGAGGTCCCCTGAGTAGAAATAACCTAGTTCCGCAAAATGATGAGTGTGTGTGTGTGTGTGTGTGTGTACAGTCTAGCTCAAAAACGAAAAGTCCTACATAAGTGATATTACGTATTTAAGATAGGTATATGACTCAGATGTTATAGCAACTTTTTCCTTAAAATCGACTATTGTCTACGGATACATTGTAATTACTTAATTCCAGATTTTATTTTTTCATTTGTTATTTGTTCATTGACAAATATACTATGTGAATTATTAGCACGGAATTATTAAAATAACTAGTTTAATTTTATTTTACTTTGTTATTGAGGTTGTGTTGAATTTTTTAAAGACTAATTTCTCCTTTATTTGTTTTAAAAAGGTAAATGGGACCCAAGTACCACGTCTGTGGACGACCTCTTCAAAACCGTCATAGCTACCCTGGAAGTTGGAATTCTGGAACCAAGAGCGCAGATCCTCGGTGGTATAGCTATCTTCGACATGGAAGGCCTCACGATGAAACACGCTTACCACATGACTCCGAGTGTTGTTCATAAAGTTATCCAGGTCACAGTGGTGAGTATATGACATTTTATACGATTTATCGATAAAATCATTGTAAGGCTCATAATCATTTTAAACATCGATATATCGTTTCAAGTATTTATGTATATATATATGTGTGTGTGTGTGTGTGTGTGTGTGTGTGTGTGTGTGTGTGTGTGTGTGTGTTTAAATTATGTATAAAAAAATAAGTAATTTTTTTTAGAGAATTTATGATAGTTTGGATTTAAAAAAACGTGGCAATTTTCGTTTGAAGATTTATTTGTTTTTGGTTTAGGAAACGAAATACGTTTGAAGTGAAATTTTGGGTAGAATTGAGGTTTTCTATGTTGTTTTAATTTGTTATTAGCAATAAATATACAAATTTCAGAATTTATCCGCTATTTATTCATTCCATCCTAGGAAAACCTATTAGTAATTGTGTGCATAACAACGAAAGTTGTAATCGGGTTAAAACATTTTTGTTTCAAAATTAACTTTTTGTTGCTAAATGATGACCTACATCACCTTAATTATTGGCGCATAAATAGAGGTTTTTAAACCCATTTTAATGTTAAGAAAATAACGAACTAACTATCGCTTTTCAATTAGGCTTTTCACATACTCACAAATAGATCATTTTGTGAGACTTAGTTATTTTAAATCAGGGGACATTAAAGCGTGTATTTCCGTTGAAAAATCAGATTCGAAATTTTTCACGATCACAATAGTGTGTCCCTCACAATATATTATATATATAGGTAAGTGAAAGTAAGAACTTCATATTATTATTGCCAGCTAAGTAAAGTCCAGCTAGATGATAAGGTAATCTAGATAAGAAAGTTGTCGAGAGATAATGGCTGGGGCGCCCGACTGACTGTAACTGGAGATGTCACCCTTCCACTCTCGAGATCGCTTCAGTTTAATGTTTCTCTGTAAATATCTTAACCTCATTCGTTTACTTTACTATCACTTTTCTCCCAAGAGCTCTTGAATTTTTTGATATTATAGCCTGTTCAATTCTCGTATTTTCGATTGTAAAGATTGTAAAGTCAGATTTAGCAGAAAAATTAGATTTAGTTTTTCTTTACTTGTCTCACTGTGAGCCAAATCTCAATTTAATTTAATTGCCTTTCAAAAGTTTTATTATAAATTTTACCGTATAATATATACTTAAGGAGTTAGGCCCCGTAACATTTTTTTTTCTTTATAACTTTTTTTCCTGATTTTTGGGGCGAATTCATTTAGTCTATATAAAAAAATTGGAAGAAAAATGATTAGAACATTATAGGAAAGTTTCATCAAAATCGTTAGAGCCGTTATTGCGCTACAGTCTATAGAAAACCATGTTTTTCATTTATTGCGCGCAAGCTATTGCGCATGGAGCACCGAATTTCTGTCACAGCCATCAGTAGTCAAAATCCTACAAAATAAAAAAAGGAGCAACAAAATCGGTTCAGTAGTTCCCGAGAAAATCTTGGCACAGACAGACAGACAGACCAATGGCTAAAAATGTGTTTTTCGGACTCAGGGGGCTGTGAAACGTATATATCCGTCGAAAACCGCATGTCGGAAAATTGACCCGATTGTAATACTTTCCTTACCTAGTAAAGGTAGGAAAGTAAAAAGACTATCATTATTTAACGAAAATCACAAGTTTGCAAGGAAATTTTCTTTCTAACTGTAAACTTTTAAATGTTATCTATTTTCTGTTTATCACAAAACGTTCATGAAGTAACCTTTTAGAAAATTAAATTAGTGACTAATCTGATGAATTTTCGCTTTGTGAAATCCGACATTATCCACTGACAATTAGTGTGATAACTTTGGAAAATAAAAGTTTAATAGCGATAATCATTTATAGGTCAAATATTCAGATATACCTTCAAATCTCTCTAGGCATATATGAGCCTTCCGGTTGACGGATTGACTAACTCCGATTTCAACATTCTTTATTAATAATTTTAGTGATGTATCTAGTGGCAAAATTTATACCTTTATTCACAGTTCTATGTTTCAACAGTGCAATCACCTAGTATGGAATCAACTTACTGACTGTCTGTATTGATAAAACTTTTCCTATTAGAAATATCACTAAAATGACATTACTCAAATATTGAAATCAGAGTTAGTCATTCTGTCAACTGGAAGGCTCAGAGACTGAAGTTGTGTGGTTTTTAAAATCAGCTGGAGTGACTAGTTTTATTGCCTGCCGTCGATGTAATAAATAGACTGTTTGTAATTTTACTGGTCTCAATGATTCGTAATCTGTTAGCTTCAAGCTTTAGCTCCGTTTAAAATGCACTTCAAAAATTTTATAATATCCCACCATTGCCAGCAAATAATTTCTATTCTCACAAGAAGTGTGATGGGAGGAACTAGTATGAAAATAGATTCAGGATCATTGTTATCGTAAACAAGATATGTAAAGTAAAAACGGTTTATGGCGATGCCATATTATGTAACAAGACTTTTTTATAAGTATGAAAGATTCATCTCAAGCAGGAATGCTGAATTGAAATACAAAAGCTTTATTACACTAAAAAGAGAATAACTCAGGCCGCTCGCCTTACTCGAGAGGTATTGACTTCTGCAATGGGTTATTAAGTAAACACTATCTGGACACAAGATAGGGCCCTCAACAAAGACTCAAGACCTTGGTCGACGGACCTATTGACTCCTGCGGTACCAAGGACTCTGATTGGTTCCGTGTTCGGCCCCTTCTAATACTGAAATATTTCCGCCTTTATTGTCCTCCTAGGGTAAGCGGAAATAATAGAAACATTTGATTAAAATGAATATGATTTTTTTTCTTCCTATAAAACTTATTTTAATGTTGGAACGAAAATCATCTTCTGTCCGATGTGATTTAAAATTAATACCTCAGTTTATATTGTGACAAAGCATCTGCTAGTCTGTTATGTTCTGAAGAATACCTGCAAAATGTTGACTAATTGTTATAAAGTTCAAACTTTACGGAGAATTTGATCAAAACAATAGCTCCAATAATAGAAAATAAAAACAATATTCCGCGGTATTTAACACTTTATATCAAATTATTAACATTTTCCTTGAACATTTTTATTTACGAAAATACTTGGAACGGGGCCAGTTTTCCATCTGGAGATCAGTAAACTATGGCTATTTAATTAGGTAGAATAACTCCTAAACGCTTTTCCCTGAGAATCATAAGATAATTTGCATAAGACCACGAAATTGAGAAAAGAACGTGTCATTCAGAAATTTTGGACCTTTTGAATCATGTCAAAATATCGAGATTATAAAGGCCGAACAGTCCAATTTTTTTCTAGGCCAACTTTTTTATTTTGTGATCAAATTATTTTGCGGTTAGAGTGGAACGCAAATGAGTACTGGTGAATTTTTAGAGCTTCGTTAAATTACTTCGTAGCGTAGAAGATGTTATAACCAGTGAAATCACGATGTGGATCTATCTCATAAAGAAAAATCAGCACGACCCACACTAGGAAGAGCGGAAGGTTTCTTGGACATCGGCTCTATCTTATTCGGAAGTTACAGTATATTGCTCAAACTTTGTCTGTTTATTTTTTTGACGATATTGAATTTGAACTCATGCCATTTAGTCGACCCGACGCATGCATTAAAGGAATTTGTCTGACATCCTGCAGCAGCCTTCTCGCTAAAATCTACTTTTCTTAAGTTCCCTTTTAATTCATATATTTTTTTAATTAGCTAAAAAAAGACTCTAACAATTTAGACTAAATTCGTTAAATCGGTATTAAATTGAATGTTTTTTTTTTTTAATATCGGTCAGGTAATTGTTTGACACAGCTTAATTCAGAATTTTGAGGGTTTTTTTTTCCCCCTTAAATACGTTTAATTTTGTTTAGTAGAGATAATTGAAAGTCTCTAATTTTCGGTAATAAAAAATAAGAACTATGAAATAATTTGAATATTAACTAGCGAGGTTGAATATTTTCAGAGGTTGAAACAAATTTCCTTTGAAAACAAACACATAACAAACCGTTGAAAAATTAATACTAATGAAGCTGGTGATGGAGAGTGACAAAAAAATCTATAAAATTTAATGGCTGCAGTTAATAATTTCTAATTAAAAAAAATATATATAAAGGTTTTCAGGGCAACTTAATGAAATTTTCTGAAAATAATAGGAAAACATTGAAATTGATGTTGAAACTTGACAAACGAAAAATATACTTTGGACAAATGTTTATAATTGTGTTTATAATTAAAGTAATATATTTAAGGTTCTTATTTTTTTTAAAAATTATAATAATTTCTTCTCAAACTAGCATAGTAAGTAAAAGATGTGTGATGTGCACGCCGCACCCGATTTTTTTTTCAATTTATTTACAAACAACTTTGATTTAAAACAAAAAAAACATTCAATGCCCAAATAACCGAAGACACTGTGCTTTATGATACCTATTGTTGGAAATGTGCGTGGGTATATTTTATCTCAACGCCTCCCCTTCAATAGCAACAAAACGCTTATTTGTTTTATTGAAATTACAAAACACTACCAGAGAACGAAAAATGACGCAATTGAGTTCGTTAGCCGCTCACTCATCCGTCAGGGTCAGGCATACAGTAAAATTTCTTTACCCAGGAGCGCGTTTGTAAAAAAAAAAAAAATGTAATCAAGATATAACACTGAATATAAATATCGTCTGTGCAGTATTGTTTGTGTGTAATTAATTAGCTGTTCCTGGTAGATATGATGAAGCTGGAAGTTAATCACAGAAGGAAATCTCCGTTTAGCTAGGAACAAAAATTAAGATCATGGAAGGAGAAGATTTGAGTGTGAACAACGGAATATATGTTGATGTTTTATTAGTAAAATGAAACTTGTCTGATATTCCAAAGCTGCTGATTTTAACAATGGAGAATGAATCCAAAAATATTTCATCAGTCAGTTGAGGATAAAAGCGGTCGATCTTGCGAAAAATATAAATGAGGTTTCTATTTTTTGAACTTGTTGATAAGGATGTAAACATGTAAAAAAACAAACTTATTAACACGTGCAATCTGAATAGAACTTTTTGCAGCCAAAATACCTCGAAAACCTACTTGCGTGTAGTGGTGCCTTGGGTTCCTGCATACTTAATCCAGTACACACAAAAAATACCAATCCTTCCTAGGAAAGAGGCCTCTCTTGCCAACGTTAAAATATCATAAATTTTATATTTATATTTGTTTAATCGGCCAACGAAACATGCGGCATTGGCCGTGACACAAAAACTTACAGTTTGATTGGAACGTTCTACCCCATCCTCCGCACTCCCCAGATCTTGCCCCATCCGATTATTACTTGTTTTTTTCGTTAAAAATTCTCCCCGTGATATATGTGAAAACCCCGAAAACAAAATAAAAACGCATCTCGATGAATATTTTGCAAGTAGGTTCCAACAATTTTGAAAAAATAGTATTAGAGGCTTTCTGAGAGATGGAGGAAGATAGAGCAGAATGGTTCATATGTAATACAGTAAATCAACCTTAAAAACAAATAAAGGTAACAAAAAACTTATATGACCTAGTATTTATTATAGTATAATTTATTATAATACTCCCTGGGAAAGGATCTTATTCTGTGTGTACTGGACCTAGGTGTGCAGTACACACAGAATAGAGTACAGTGTGCAGTAGGGCACCGCACTGCAAAACGCAAATAGTCTATTTTATGGAGAACACAGCACTGAGACTTTCAATTGGAGCATTCAGAACAAGCCCAGCAACTGCCTTACTGAGTGAAACAGGAGAATTGCCCTTGGACCATAGAAGAAAACTTCTCGTTCTTCGTTATGCAGCAAAAATTCAGAGTATGCCAGAGCACAATAATTTTGATATTTAAATGTTCCTAATAGTTCATAACTACTTAAAAGTCGAATTGAGCAATACTCCACTGAGTATGAAATTACAACACATATAAATATTATACCTCAGAAAATAGGAGATACCCCTCAATTCCACCAATCAAAAATGAAGTAGGACTGAACAATCTTCCAAACAACACTACCCGAGAAGAAATTAGATATAGGTATCATGAAATTGTCCATAAATTATTCCATAATCATGACATAATTTTTACGGACGGTTTAAAATCAGAGAAAGGTGTAGGATGCTGTATAGTAACCCAAAACAATATAAAAAAATGGAAATTAACTAACAATAATTCGATTTTTACAAGTGAAACGTGGGTGATTCTCAGCTAATGAACTTGAAAATAAATAAAAATAGTCAAAAAATAATATTGTTTTGGATACCCTCACACATTGGCATAATTGGCAGTGAACGAGCCGATCAGGGAGCAAAGGAAGCCGCCAAAAGCACGGATTCATCTGTTTTAGGATCGATGTTTCTCAACGAATGGAGAAGAGAGATTTCAAAGAAAGTGAACGACAGTTGGAATGCACAGTGGAGATTACTGCCGCGCAATCACCTTCATCTGACCAAAGACGAAAATCGAGCTTGGTATCCTCCAAAACACCTGACATCAAAAGAGTGTTCTGTAATAAGCAGGCTCAGAATTGGACATACCAAACTGACCCATCTCCACCTACTTCTTGGCTAACATCGACCAACATGTGAGGTATGTGAAAACGCTAACCTGACAGTTGAACACATATTCCAGTGCAAAAAGTTCCGGAAACAGCAAATCGAACTCCAAATTGACAAGGCACCGTACAAGAAAAGCACTGGTATTGAAAAAACGCTGAAGTACATTCGAAAAATAAACTTGATAAGTTATATTTAAGAAGAACGATCGTCGCTAATGACCTTGGCAGTCGATGCGACGTTAAAAAAACAGCGAATAAAAAAAAAATAGAATTTTTCATTTTAATAAGATTGTCGCAAACAAATTTAAGAATTTTTCATTTTAATAAGATTGTCGCAAATAAATTTAAGAATTTTTATAAAAACAAATGAATAAGATATTTTAGTTTTCCTATTAAAGTCCTTAGACGTAGTACCTATTATGGATAATAAGGTTAGGCGTTATGGCGTTTAAAGACCAATTTCATTTTATTGATGAGCCAGGTTTTAATCTTCATCTTCGAAGGAACCATGCAAGTTGCAAGAGTAAATACGCCTGCATTAGTAAAATTTTCCACTGTTGGAGGAAGAAATGTAACACTTGTATTTAAAGGTAATCTCAAATCCAAAATGTAATGCTGTTCGATTCAATGTTTTTTTGTCAGAAGGCTGTCTCTACCGGATTTAAAGGAGGAGATTAGGAAGGATGGTTCCTCACGGTGAGACCAAGTTCTTGCATCTTTTCTTTTACTTCTGCAGCTCGATGATAAGTGCTTGCATTGTCCATCACCAAAACACTCTATAGAGAGCCAGTAATCTTCTCGTGGAGTTCAGATTAAAAATCATTGAACCGAACAGTATTAAAATTTGAGTTTGAGATTACCTTAAAATGTGCCACCTTTTTGTTAATGATGGTCAATAAAAGTGTTTCTCCCTCTAACGGTAAAATCTTTTATTATTGCACTCGTATTTTCTCTTGGCCTTGCATGGTTCCTTCTAAGATGAACATTAAAACCTGCCTCATCAATAAAATAAAATTGGTCTTTAAACGCTATAACGACTAACCTTATTTTCGTAATATGAACTACGTCTTAGGACTTTAATAAGAAAACTTAAAAATCATATCCATTTGTTGTTATAAAAATTCTTAAATTGATTTGCAAAAGTCTTAATTTGAAATGGAATATTCTAAATATGATTTGAAAAAATCCCAATTTGGTTTGGAAAGTTCTAAGTTTGATTTTTAAAAATCCCAATTTGATTTGGAAAGTTCTAAGTTTGATTTTTAAAAATCCCAATTTGATTTGGAAAATTCTAAATTAGACTTGTAAATGCTATATATTTTTCAGATGAATATTGACAAAATGTTTTAAAACCAGATAGCAGCGAATTTGGTTAGGAAAAAGGCCTAAATGAAACCTATAAAACAATTTATAACAGAGAAAAATTATTTATCTTAAAATATATAAATACGTAGTATGATAATGTTAATGATTCCAATATTTAGCTGGCTGTGACCTAGCTCGCGTCAAGAACACGTAGGATGATGCAAAAGACCTTGTATTGCATGCGCTAATACCCCTTTTGCAACTTTTACATCACAGCATTCTTTGTCGATACTTATTTTACGAAGCGATTTTTTATTTTAGCAAAACCGCTTTATTCGGAGCATTAAAAATGCCTGGAGTTGATGAGTTGCATTTCTGCCAAGAAAACAAATTTGTCATGTAAGGGTAGACTGTTGTAAGTTCATGGCCGTTTGTAAAAATATAAAAAACACATCTGATAAAAATAAGAATTTGTTTTTATTTTAAATGTTGCAAAATAATACATCCAATTTTCGCTAGTGGCTATTATTAGTTATTGCATATTAATTTCCTTTTTAAAAAACAAATAAATATCTTCAACAAACTTTTTTATAGCCTGGCTGTTATCTATACTTTATTGTATCTACTTTCGTGTACAAAGACATATTTTACTCAATACGTTTTTAATTTCAAAGTGGCTCCTTCGATTTCACCTAAAGCTGTAAGAAATTTTGAGAATAATGTGCGAATGGCCTGTTACCACTTAATAAACTATTAATGGACAATTGAAATTAATATAGTAATTTACATGTACAAATAAAATGGTAAAATAAAAAAAAAATAATTAAGAATATAATGACAATGAAATGTGGACGGAAGTGAACACAAAACAATGTGAATCTATATAATAGAGCTTGAGTTAACTCACACCTGTTATTATTTAATGATAAATTTGATGAATTGCTACTTCAGTTTGACAAGATCTCTTTGTCTGGAGTTGGAAAAAATGAACAAATGGGCGTACCTTCTTGGACTAGTTCTCCCAACTCGTCCATCATACTTAAATAATTACATTAATTAATTAATGGACTGTTTCAGTGAGATGAACATGAAAAAATTGTATAAATTTATAGTTTGGTGAAATGAAATGCCACTTCCGTTAAATCAATTTCAGTGAAAACTTTGCTGTAACGACCTCAAATACTTTACTTTAATTTTTTACAACAATATGGTTTTGAGCTAAACTGTTCTCAGATAAACATACCATTTTGAGGTACTTGAGTGTTTGGACCTAGGAGACTTAAAACTAGTATTTCTTTTGAAAACATGGATTTGAAATTTTCCACACGTTCCTTTTCTATATATTTTTTTTAATGAGTGAGTAAAAGTAAAATTATTATGTTTATGAGCAAGTTTAAGATTAGAAAAATAGAATTATTATATAAATTATTATAGAAATTTATAGAAAAATTTTATTTTGGCGTTTTTTCATTATAATACTATGTTAATAAAATTAAATTATTTATAATAATGTAGAGATGGTTGACTGTGATATAATATGAGAAGGAGTGGGTCGGGGGGAGGAAGGCGGGGTGCGATCCAATAAATACTAAATTTTAAAATATAGTCTATCAACTGCCTCCTGCAGTGCCACATGCCACGTCCTGATGAAGACCTGTAAGGTGGGTCGAAACGTCGGCTTAATAATTAAAAATTCTATTTTTTAAAATTTAGTATTTATTTGTCCGCACCCCTCTCCTCCCCTTCCTTGACTAACTCCTCTCACTAAATTATTTATAAATTGAAACTCTTTAAATTAAAGATTAATTTTCACCCGGCACAGCCCATATCATATTATTTGAGAATATTTTCATTATATGAAATTCATTGATTATGGATGACTCTTTAAATGTATCTATTTTTAATATATAAATAATCTGCAAAAATAACAATACTAAATTATGATTTGTTATATTTTTTATTATTTATTCATTATATCATTTAACAAAAACTAAAAGCAAATCTTTACAAAACTCTGGACTGTACAGCTTCATATGAATGGCATAAGTGAAGTGGCTGGATACCGGGCATTCACAGGAGTATAGTGTCAGCTTTCACTTTAAATGCACTATTTGCCATCGGTAGACTTATAATAATTTTGTATAATATTATCTGAGGATCTCCTTCATATCCTCAGGCAATATGTGCAAGATGTTATTGAAGGGTATGATGATAACTTTAAGGCAGCTTTTAATATGGCTATGATTAAATTGAACATTATTGAACTGAAAAATGAACTAATGACTTTATCAACTCATTATCCCAGACAATAAAGGATTTCAATGAAATCTTGTGCCGAGAAAAAATAAATAAAAATAAAACTCTTTTTCCCCAATGTCTTTTATAATCTCATACATATTATATGGAACTGTTGAATTATATTAGTTAAATTCTGAAATTTCTAAAGTGAAAACCATATGAAATGATGGAGATTAATTATTTGACTGGGATGATTTAAATTATATAGAAATCTTTGAGGATAATGAATAGTAAATTTTGAGATTTAAAATATAGTAATGAGACCCTGTTTATGAGAAGAAACTCCTTAAAACATTAAACAAAATTTTATAATAAAACAATTAATAAATTAAAAAGACTTAGTTAACACATTTCCTATGAATGGCTTTCTTCAATAACAATTGTAACTTAAACATCTATATTTATCAACAAAGTTCATATATGTTGTATATTGAACAATCCTGAATCAAAATGTAATTAACATATATATTATCCTAATAAACAGGTTTGATTATTGTGGTTTCCAATAATGAACGTTTGGATACCTGAATAACTGGATTTGACACCTTCATAAACTAGAATATTATGTTATATTGCAATCAACCTATACTTTCTTGTATCAACCTATAATTGAAACATAACGTTGATATTTAAATAAAACTTAAATTATAATTATTTTAACCATGTTAATATATTTCTCTATTTTTCTAGACAAGCCTTCCATATAAAATAGCAGCAATCCATATCGTGAATGAGTCCTGGATATTTGAAAAAATATTCACCATGTTTAAGCCATTTCTTACAAAAAGATATTCTGACATAGTAAGTATATTGATTAATTCATAAATGTGTTTATGTTTGAGGAATCGAAAATATAATTATTTATTGACCTAATTATTTTATGATGGGCTAATATCTGTGATGATAATATATATATGTATATATATATATTTACAATTTATTTTATCTACTGTGTGTACTAATAATACATCAATAAATAATTGATCATTTGTATTTTATAATGTATTAGCCACCCTACAGTATTATAAAATTCTTTATACTTTGTTTGCTCATTCATTTTCACATATTTTCTGAAATTTATTTTGCATTACATTATTTACTTTTGGTATGCATCAATGAGAACACCAATGTAAAAAAATCGGGATTTTTCATGTAATATCAGTACAGTTAGTGAAAAATATAAATTGGTTACCTATGTTAATCTTGATTCAACACACCCTGTATAAGGATTGTTTGGCAGATAGATTTTCTTAAATATAGCAAGATCATTATTACTATAACGGAATTCAATATATTTCAAAAATATTTGTTTGAGAATATTATAATTTTGTTGCTAATTTTATACATAAAATAAAAAACATTAGTTATAATTTGTTGACATATTTTTATTTTAGTTGTTCTTCCATGGCAGTGATAGAAAGTCTCTGCATCAACACATAGAGCCTAAGTATTTACCTGAGGTCTATGGAGGAATTCGGCCGCAATATGGATGTGCCGATTGGTTCAGATCCTTAACAAGTGATAAAAATATAGTTCAAGGTAATGAAATGATTTGTTTGACTGAATGGAATGAACTGCTATAGGGTAATTTTATTTTTCAAAAGAAATTTAAAGGAAAATATTAGTCCTTAAAATGTAAATAATGCAGTATAATTTTATTTTATCAACAACTAGTAACACCTCCTCTGATGCATTGATAAAATTTACCTATATATAAAAGAATATAAAAACAAAAAAACAATATTTTTTTAAATCTTTAAACACAAACTTTTAGAACAAGCAATTATGTATGAATATTACAGCAGCAACTGGAATGGTATATTTACGTTTTCATTACATACGTGTATTTTCGTTTAAATGTCATATTCAAAATTTCCTGTGACTGCAATACTTTCTCTTACTATATATTACATATAGAGATAAGTGAAAGTAAAAATTGAAGGATTTGTCTTTGTAATAAATATTAAAAACAAAACAACATAGACAAGGTTACGAAAATAAATAAAATGAAATAAAACTACCATTTTATGTCCCTGATTTTGATTGAAAAATAGTAATTGTTGATTTTTCTAATATTTCTAATCAAGATGTTATGCTTTCCAGAAATGACATCAATTGGATACAAGACTTTAGAAGAGGAAGATGAAGAATAATAAGTAACTTGTGATATTAAAAATGGGTCAATTTTTTATTTTTCGTGGGTTCTAGCAAGGAAACTATAGTTTATAAAAATATTTTCATCATGATTTGGAAATATTTATACTGTTTATTAATCATAAAATAATTCTTATTGTCATGTTAGTCAATATTGTGGATCCATATTGAAGTGACTGAAATAATGATTAGAAGATGAATATTAGGAACATGTTTTTGTAAAGTAGCATTTTATATTTCTTGCTTATCCCTAGCAAAATTTGTACATAAGATAATAAATATGATATTATTAAAGCATTCAAAAGTATTACTAACTGGCTTTAAAATTTACCAAAAAACAACAATAAAAGTTGAATTATTAATCCAAATCTGTAAAAATTTGGTATAATTATTTTTATTACAATCTTTTATCAATTTTATAGTATATTTTTAATAAGCATTTGATTTATTTAGGAAGGAACTAGATTCAAGAATAAATAATTAGTTGTTGTAGATAATAAAATCAATAAAACAATCCTTAAATTTTAAATTTAGGAATTTGTTTTTAGACTAAGTATATAAAACCTATGTATTGATGTTATTGTCATAATAAACTTTATAAATATAATTTGTTTGTTTCTGTTTTCCTTATCAAATTCAAGTGCTGCAAGAGTGCTCTAGTAACAAAAGACAATGATACTAATGCAGAGATCAAAGGCAGAAGAATAGCAACTGGAAGCAGATGCCTTTTGATTAATAAACTGCTTAAATTTCAAGTATTGTCTCGAAAGACAAAAATAACCAGGTACAAGACAATAACAAGACCGATGGTGACATATGGAAGTGAGTGCTGGGAGATGACCAAGGAGAGTGAGATGATCCTGAAGGTTTGGGAGAGAAAAATCCTCCGAAAGATATTTGGCGCAGTTAACAAGGAGGGCCATTGAAAAATGGTGAGCCTAATATTGTGGCATTCATTAAAGAGGATGGCGAAAGAAGGCAGAAGATTGGCAGGAATGGCTATCAATTTTAAGTGAGGGCAAAGTCCAACTAGGACTGTAGTGCCATTAAATAAGTAAGAATGTTTGTTCTAAAGTATGAGCATGGGTCAGTATACCTGAAAAAAAAAAAAAATTGATCCTGCAAATATCCCCACTCTAAAATTTTATTTCAAATTTTTAATGAATCAGTCATTAATTTTTTTTAAGATCTTGAAAAAAAACCTGTAGCACTATAACTTATTGTTGGTCTTGGTTCAATGCATTGTGAGAAAGTACTGTTTCATTCACAATAGTTGTGTTAATCCCCTCACAGTGTTGAGTGAACACTATGGACTGTCAAATTGAACAAAAATAACTGGACAATAAGCATTTATTTTTTCTTACTAAAATAAAACATAATAAATAAAATAAAATCACTTTTACAGTTAATATTATTATTTGTCAAGAAAGAAAAAAATATGCAAAAATAATAAACATTTTCTCTAAACAAAACAAAATGAAATTACACAGTATATCTTTAAAAAAAAATCATTAATATGTATAAAAAAAAAGGAAAAGTTATAAATATATTTATGAAATTGTCTTTTTGGATGAGCAATAAGCTGGAAACAGAATCTTCTAATACTCAATGAGTTCTCATTACATTATTTAATACTAGTAGTAGGTAATATATATCAGTGCATCTGCATGGAAGTATTGTAGCAGAATACTTTTGTTAACATAGTATCAGGCTGTATCAGAGGCTGAATCAGCCTTCACTAGAACAGTCCACATAAACGAATCAGGATCATAAAACTATGTACAGTATAATAATATAAAAATAATTATAATATAATCAGGGGTGCCCAAAAGAGAGTTTCATAGCACAACTTCCGCCATAAAAACTTTGAGGAGTGCACATTTTGACAGAATTTCGGATTTTTGAGAGGAGCACATTTTGAAAAGGTTATGAATTTTCGAAATTAAAAGGATCTTCAAACCAGGGAACATGAGGAAAGCAAAGAACAGACAACTGAAAGTGTAACTATATATGACAAATGATTGTTATAATTCTACTTTAGCTTATACTGTTTTTAAGATGAGGGGAGCAATAAATTATCTTGTGAGAAGGGAAAGGTTCATATGCCATCAATCTTGGGTTGGATGGGCACTCATGACTATATTAATAATATAATTGTCTTACCCACTGAGCTCCTCTGTTCCCCCAAATATCAAGAGTATTGGAAAATTATCCCAACATTCTCAAACACCATATCTTGAACATTTGCACTTAAAATATTTTTTGATAGTGTTAAGAACTTACAAAGGAAACCTTCCATTCAGCTATATGGGGTGAAATTTTATTTTAAGGGCTAAAAACAAATTTTAGAACAAGCAATCATGTATGATTATTATAGCAGCAACTAGAATGGTATATTTAAGTTTTCATTACAAATGTTAGAATATTTGATCCATATGTCAGTTTTATATTTAACTTATATCTATTTGTATATAAAACTTCTCTTTGTACATAAAATTCCTCTTTATGTTATGCATTAAATAATTTCTCCAACTGACTTTGCTGGTAATATTAAAATTAGTAAATGATTGTGACCATCTATTAATTATAGCAGTTGATTTTTTTAAAAAATTCTGAAATTTCTTCAAATCTTTTTTTTAACAAAGAGAATGCTTTACCAAATGACCCATGTTCTAATTGAAAAGTCTTATTATTTATAAATAAGACATGGGAAACTTATTTCAGTTATCAAGGATTGCAAAAGACTCAATCTATTGACTTTTTAATTGAAATAACCTACTTATAATGCAAGGAGTAGCCGGGCTGCTCATTAGATCTCACCAACATTACTGCTACTAATGTCGGTAAACATATATATAGATATAATGAAAGATCCTTAAAAACATCATCAAAGATTATCTGTTGGATCGCAAGCCATGGTTTGTCTACTCCTGTCCTAAATTCTTCCTTTCTGACTGATCCCAGTATGTTGTCGTCCCAGGTCAACCAGCTTCTAAAACACTTCCCCTCTCCTGTGGTGTCCCAAAGGGTTCCTCCCTATCTCTTAGTCTGTTTGCTATTTACATTAATGACCTTCCTCTCCTGATTTATCACTCACAATACCATATTTATACAGATGATTTCCAAATATACCTATCCATCCTCCCTTCTGACCTATTAGCAGCCACCAAAAAACTTCAAGATCACTTAAACAGAATTTGTGACTGGGTAGAAGCTGTCAAGTTGAAATTGAATGTTGAGAAAACCAAAACAATTTTGATAGGCTAAAATCAACTCCTTAAAACTCTTCCGAAAATCCCAACCCTGCTGCTACATGATAATCCTATAGATAAATTTCATTCGTTAAGAACCATGGAATAACCTTTGATCAAATGCTTTCCTGAAAAGACCATGTATCCGATATCTCCCACTGTACCATTTTCATTTTAAAACATCTAAATTACCTTCACCACCTATTTCGATATGAAACCTGTAAACTCCTGATCACTTCTTTAATATTTCCCCACTTTGACTATTACTGCACAGTAAATGGGCGTCCCTGGGGATCTCGAGGCAAAACTAAAACGTTTGATAAATTGCTTTGTATGATTCATCTTCGGGATCCCAAGGGATGCCTCAGTCTCCCGATTTTATGAAGAACTGAAGTGGCTTTATCCTTTCTACTGTTGTAAGTACTTCCTAGCTTTCTTCCTCTTCCATGTCATCCAATCTCATAGTCCTTCATACATCTCCGAACTCCTTCAATTCAAATCCTCTGTTTACTCCCATAAAACCCATTCCTGGTCTTCGGATTTGTATATAATAATCCCAAAACTGTTGCCTTCGACAGATCTTTCATTATCCGATCCTCGTCCATATGGAATTCTATCCCTTCCTGCATCCAGCGCTCCAATACCCTCTCCACCTTTAAATCTCACCTATTCAATCATTTCCTTTCCGTTCGGTCCCCATAAAATTATAAATATGTATATAAATTCTAAGGTTGTTGTAAATATTTTTATTTCATTTTTTAATTGAGAAGTTAGAAGACAACTTATAATTTTTTATTTATTAGGTCTATTCGTTTTAATTTTTATGATGATTCTCTGAGGCTCTGAAGCCCATATTTCTGTCTCTGTATATTAATCCAAAGGGACTTGTCCCAGAATACGTAAAGTATTATTATTATATCTATTTTTTATTCTTGCTTTGTGGGGTAGGATTCTGAGATGGGAGACCAGAAGTCCAGCCACCTTCATATTATTATTTATTATTTTTTAAGATGTTTAAACATTTTCTGACGATATGTGCAGTGTCTAAGAGAACTGAGTGTTGAGCCTCTTTCGGCACATCAAGAGGTAATTTTAAACAAATCGTGCCTGTCACTGTTGACTGGTATCAGTCCATTGGAGGATTTTATAATTGGAGAGGTGGTGATGCCCCCCAAATGATGTAATTCCTTTAATTTTAATGTCAGTTCCTGATATTTTCACAGTTTTTCTCCAACAGTAGAACTTATATTATTATCATTGGGGATCCCGACATCAATAAGCTCTGCTTTTTTCCTTTCTCATATCTATCAAGAGGATATCTGGTTTATTATGAAGCACAGTATGGTCAGTTATAATAGATTCATCCTAATAGAGCTTGAGACCACCTTTCTGAAGGAGTCTATTTGGGTGGAACTTAAAATATGGAATTTTATCAACTAAGTTGAGCTTCAATGCCAGAGCCTGGTGAAAAATTTTGGAAGCATTATTATGCCTCTGGAGATACTCAGTGCCAGCTCTAATACTCCACACTCACCTGTAATATGTTGAGGTAATTATTATTATTATGTACACATTATAAATAAATAGAAGGATAAAAAATGTTATAATCCCTGTACAAAATTATTAATTAGATATAAATAAAAAAAAAGACATATAATGTTTATATAAATAAAATGAAGCACATGAAGATAAAATTTATTTTAGTGAAAATTAAATCATATTTATAAATAAAATGTGAATAGTAAAAATGAATACGGTTATTCAGTGTCTGCTTTTCCAAGAAAAAGTGAATTAGAAAGTTTTAAATTTGGATTAGGAAGAGGCATGTTGGATATGAAGAGGCCAGAAATTCCAGAATGTGGTGAAGCAACTAAAAGATCTGTTTTTAAATGAGGTAGATCGGTGAAAATAAAAGATTAGAAGTTTGGGAACTTGTAGTAAGTGGATGGATAAAGAATTTGAATTGAAGGAGATTATAGGCCGCAGATAACTAAGAGCACTAACGGATCCAGTATTTAATTATGGGGTGGGCTTCAGCCCGAAAGATTTTTTTTTCCATATATATAACGAAAGATCCATATATAATTTGAAAGAAAAAAGAAAGAAACTAGCTACCTACATGACATGGTATGTAAGTGATTCTTGAAGTCCTATTAAATGTAATTACACGAAGAATAATACTTTAAGAGATAGTTTTTAATATTTTTTTCTATGCCAGAGCCATAAAAAATACCATTTTAGGGAGAGGTGGAGGAGAGGCTTCACCCTGAAAGCCCCTCCCCCCCTCTCCATAGATCAGCCAGTGACTGAGAGGAAGAAAAAGAGTAAATAGATTTGAGTTTAAGGAGTCATTAGCATAAAGTTAATTAAAACAGTGCACAAATGATGTATATAAGTCATTAAAACAGGATCTTAAGAGAAGAGAAAGTTTTACTATCTGATAATAATGGTTAGGAAGGGAAACGCTTTGGTTATGTTGAGATAGGAAGGATTAAAATGAAAAGATCGAACTATTTGAAAAAAAATAACAGTAAAAATGTTTTAAAAAAGAACTCGGAACTTAAAGAAGATGTTCATACTTCTATGTTAGGTTAAATTTTCAATATAAAAATGTTCATACAAAATCTCAGTTTTGACGCATTTCGTTATACCAATATAAAATCCCTGTTACAGAAAGCAAATAGACTCTGTAGCCCAAGAAAAAAAAAAAAAAAAATATATATATATATATATATATATATACTTAACAAGAAAGAAAAGTGTAGGAAGCTCTTTTTCATCTACGAAACCATCATGACCACACTCTTTATTACTTTGACAAAACCTGTCTAGCCAATAGTAGTTCACTACAAACTTGCTTCTTCTTTGATTTACATTGTAGTTTTTTAATTAATCGGAGTAAAACAGATTTTTCTCCACTTTTGTTCTCATCTGGATACTTGTTACTTTGAGCTGTATTGGTTGTAAGCCTATAATCACGTTTCCCTACATACCTATTCATAAAGTTATACAAATTATAATTATAAAAGGTGTCATTAAGCAATTAATCTTTATTTTATGGAGGGAATTTCATTTTTCTGAGGTATCCCAATTTCTAATTTTATTTAAGGAAAATTATGAACCTCATCCAGAATCAATTTTTTATATAAGTATCACATTATCTTTCCTTTTCTTTATAAATATGGTCATTAATGAACACAATTGTCTAATTACGTTCATAGTATGGAATAAATCTGAAAGTGGGATTATACCATAGAAAATGTTGCTAGTAAGATAAATGTTTAACATGGTACTAAAACTTTTTAAATGTTTTATTTGAAAAATGTCTATAACATTTGCTAATGCATTCACAAATAACATTTTTGCTAATAAAATTTTATTTTATTTACATCAATTAGTTGAAAATGTTAACAAAATCTCTCTGTTTAAAAGAAAGTTCAAAATGTTCATAACAATATAACACAATTTTTGCTAATAACAATTTGTGTGGTAATCTTTTATTTAAAACTTGAGAGTTAGTATGTATTCATGAATAACATAACTCTTAAGCATCTGCTATATTATCAATGAAACTATACTAAGGAAAACAAAGAAGAAAAATCTAGATAAAGAAACAATCAGGAAAAAATGGGAAGATATTAGTTATAAGGTTATAAGGAGACTGTTGTATTGGTTTATTAGCCTTTATTAGGATTATATAGAATAATTACTTTCTAACAAAAGTACATAGTTTCCCAGGATCAAGATGATGACTGGGAATAGAGAAATTTCATTCTGCTCATATGTGATGCGGCTAATGTATAATTTTATTCTTCATTATTTAAGTTTTCATCTGTTTTATTTAATTTTAACAAAATATATCCTATTTACATTGATGCTAATCAAAGAAAATTTCTGTGATTTTAATATTGTTCAATGTCTAAGAACCTAAAGAAATAATTATCTATTATATTTAAATAGAAAAAAAAAATCTATATATAAAGCTAAATACTTCAATACCAATACTACATAAAGAAATTTTCACTTAAACAAGATTCATTCTTTTGAAAAATGAAATTTAAGAAGAAACTTTAGTGAATTAATTGATATAGAAAAATAAATGAAATTTGAAATATTAAAAGTGTTTACTGTTTGAAATGCAACAGTATGCATGCACAAGTGTGTTTTTTATTTTATTTATTTAGTATTTAAATAAACAAAAAAATATTTACTTCTAGCAGTTTTAATACAGTTTTGATTGTTGATAACTATTTTGAATCATCTCGAACATGAGAGAAGATAAATTAAACAATTTTTGAGTCTGAATGAAAACAAAACTGGCCATTATTCAAGACATAAATGGTTGCCTTTGAGGCAGAGACAGGAGTGGGGAGATAACTTAGGTTGATGTTAAGTTGGCACTGACAGACGTTCATTGCAACTGGAAGGAATCGGCAGTAGAAGATGTCACTTTCTGAATATAAACATGTCAGAGAAGTTGAAGAGCTGTGGCAACTAGTGAAAAGTAAGTTAATAAAAATTTTGTAGTTAGTTACCATTATCTAGATTACTAAATTGAAAATTCATTGAGTTCTTCTTATTACGTTAATGAAACAAATGGTCATTGTTCACTTACATTCTTATTACGTTATAACTAAACACTTATATATTGTGTTTTCTTAATCGTTCAATAATTAATCTTTATTGAGTTTTTCTAAATTATATTTCAAAATAAAATATTTAATAAATAGATACTTTAATGTGATTAGCAGTAATTCATGTAAATGATCGACACGGTGTGCAGTAGATAATGAAAATGTTTTTGATCTTACTTTTAATAAATATAAACTACTTTGTAAAACATTTTATTATTTGAATAATTTCAAATAGGTAAGACTAAAAAATTTAAACATTACTTTATCAAGTTCAATTTTATGAAGATAGCATATTTGGAAACAAGAATGAAATAAGCTGTTTTAACTGTGAGTTTTTCGCTATGTTTAAGGATTATTCAGAACTTAATTTGCATTCTCTTCATATAATCTTTTGTATGCCTTTTGATTATTTATTTCTTCAACAACAATAAATCATATTGTTGACTATAGAATAATTTTTAGAAGACGTTGGTTGGGGTGCATAGGTGTTCGTTCATAAAATAACACATGCATAAGAAATCTTATTTTATTGTGTGTTTATTATAATAACTTATTTTAGATAACTTATACAATAGTAATTTAATACTTTCAAAGTTTAAAGTTCTGTTCTGTCTTGGCCTTTTTACATGTGAAGGTACTAAAATGAGAATAATACCTGGCCGATTTAACCTTTTACTTTGATATTAGCAATTGTGCTATTCTAATGGATTTGAATCAATTAAAATAATCCTATAAAAAATTGTTTCAAAATAGATCCCAATGAATTTACAATACCTTGATGCAATCGAAGAAGTGGTGTGATCTTGTTGAGTTCTGCTTTCTCATACTTTAGATAAAAATCTTAATTAGGAATTTCCAATTTTTTTTTCCTATGGTGGGTGAAGTTGCTATTATTATCTTTCACTATTATGATAATAACTACCTGGAATATATTTCAATAAACTAGATTCCTACAGAATTGATTGTTAAAAAGAATAAAAATAACCTCAGAATTCCTATATTTTTATAGTATTAAAGGTCGTCTTTATATCTTCTAATATCAGGAAAAAAGTTCAAAAAACATTTTATATTTGCTAATTTTTTGTAAATTAAATGTTTAATATTCTTTTTTTGAGCTCAATCCCAAATTACAAATGGTGTTGAAAACATACTGAATGACAGGTTTAATAATCTCCTGGCAAAAAATATTTATGTATTTTCACCTAACCATGTTAGATAAAATTTTTAATTTAAAGGTAAAAATGTAAAATTTCAACTATTTACACAGATTTAAAACATTTATATGAATTCTGGCGAGTAAGCATCGTTGTTAAATATATTTATTGCTCAGTAATTAAACTGAAATATGATACTTGGTTGTACTTTTTATTAGCACGCATATAATATTTTTAATGTTTATTTTTGTCATTGATAATATAAGGAAATTTGATTTCGTTCAGGTCAAATAGTTCTTAAAAGATTTAATATTATATAATATTTCAATGTCAACTTACTGTTATTGTTAAAAAAACACACGCCATTTTTTGATTAATGTATTCTCATATTAACAGGAAGGTACAACATGATTTAAAAAAAAAAAATAGACATAGAAAAGAATTGGTTCATACAAATCTTAAGATTATTAATTATCTCAATACTTTCACTATGTATACTTACCATATGAGAAGATGGAAACTTCATTTACTGAAATATATAAATTTTTGAAACAAAATAGCCAACTAATTTCACTGCTATAAGCAATAAAAACTGACCAACCATAAATCCTTCATTATGTTTATTTAATAATACACATCTCTAATGTAATAAATAAATTGAAAATCATCTAAATTTAAAATATATTTTTTATTAGTATATTTTTTCACTTGATTTTTCATTTTTAAATTGTTTACATTTATATAGTTAATAACAAACAAATCAAATTTGTTTGTCTGTTGACTGAACTTGCATTGTGCTATTTTCCATAGTACTGTAAATAAACATCTTCATGAGGTAATAGTGTAAGGGGACTAAAAGAAATAAAAAAAAAAAAAAAATGTTTTTTCTAACCTTAAAAATAAAACTAAAAACATATTTTCAAAATAATTTATTTATCTACAAATAAAAGGATAGAACTGAGCCTGCTTTAAAATGTGTTAATGTTATTTCTGCAACATAATTTTTAATTATTCCTTAACAAAATAGAATATTTTGGTAACAGTTGTTTAAATAATAATGTATAGACAAAGAAAGATATAATGTATTCAGTTATAATTATAATTCATTAAAAAAATTTTTAACATAAAAATGAAAAAGTTAATAATTTTAAAGATGATATAAGAGGAAAATATAAATTTACTTATTATTAAATAAATTTTTAAAATAATAAGTATAAAATAATTACTGAATACATTTTGAAATAGAGTTTTATCGGTGCACTCTTCTATTTCCTCTCCATTATGCCTTCTTTCATCTCATTTCCCTCATTTAGAAGTCCTTTAAAATAACTGGCCCATCTTTCCAGGATCTCTTCTTTCTTGTTTAGAAGCATTACATCTTCATCCTTGCAAGCTACGCTTCTTGGTTGGAAGGCTGATCTCTCTTGGTTTATCTTCTGAAAGAACAGTCGGCTCTCATGTGCACTCCCCATTTCCTCAATATTCTCCAGTTTCATCCTCTCCCAGATCTTTTTCTTTCCTCGGTGCACTCTTTTCTCTTCCCTTCTACATCTTCTATATCTATATACCATTCTCCTATATGCTTCGTTGTTTGTTCCTGAGACCCACCAGCATTCTTGGTCGAACAATCCTTCTCTTGTTTCTCTCTTCTTTTCTCCCATTATGTCTTTGGCTGCTTTCTTAATTGCTCCCTTCAAGGCTTACCATTCATCATCAATGCTGAAACCTTCCTCCAACAACTGGCTTATCTCATCTCTGACCTGCTCCTGGTATCTTATACGCACCTCCGGAACCTTGAGTTTATCAGTGTTAATCCTTCTGATTCTATCTTTCCTTGCTTCATGGTTGATGAAGATCTTTGCAATAGTCTTGGATATCACCATGAAATGGTCGGAATTCATATTCGCACCCTGGAATGTTCGGCTACCCATTAGGTTAGACTTGTGTCGGGAGGAGATTATGATATGGTCTATTTGATTAAAAGTACGCCCGTCCGGGGATCTTCAGGTTATTTTATGAATCTTCTTTCCAGAAAAAAAGTGTGCTTCCAATGGTCAGATTCCATGAGGCAGCAAAATGTATGAGTCTTTGGCCATTTTCATTGCTCTGGTCATGGACACTAAATAAATTTTTAATGATAGATTTTGATAATTTATTAATAATGAATTATAACATAAATCATTATAAACCAGATATTAATAAAAGTGACATGACTTTTTGGTCTATTACTTTTACTATTACTGTTAGTTGTAAAAAAAAAAATCTTGTAAGCCTATTTGAACATTACATGATGAATTATTAAATGAATTATTTGTTATATCTATTTGTGATTCCTGAGTTCCCAACTTTTATTTATTTATTTATTTTTGATGACCCAAATTTCATATGAAAAATTAAATTTTTTTTAAATATAAAAGTTCAATGATTATCTACTGAAATATTATTAGATGTTCTACCTTGCTGTGCACACGCGTTAGCCCATTCAGCCACCCCACCCACTAGATGTTCTACCTAATGTGCTAGGTGTTGCCATAGTAACATCTCTTAGATTGGTATCCAAATTATGCTGGTGGGGGTTGCTGTTAGCATGCCACTCCCCTCTAGCACTGACCAATGGGAAATCATCACCGACAATTTCTGTACTTCAAGAAATGAAACATCAGGATCAGTGTACTCCAACTACCTCAATTAATTATTACTGTCATCTACTTTCAAAAACATTAAGCTATTTTAGTAATGTACAGGTAGGAATTATTTGTTAATCCGGTTCAAACAATATTCGTTAATTTAAACTACACTATAGCCATGAAGATAATTTATACCCACAATGCATCTCATCTTTCTTTAGGCAGTTCATTTTCCTTCTTTCTAAAGTTTCACTATTCTGTTAAATGTTTCTTACAATTATTACAATAATTTTCTTACAATTATGAAGATATAATTTTCAGCTGCTAAAATTTAGCTACATAAATGTAGATATAATATGTAGCTGAAATTAGTTTGAAAATATCAGTTGTCTCGTATATATTTTTGAAATTAATTTTTTATTACAATTTTATTTATTCTTAAGTTTAATAATATATAATTCAAGGTGAATCTTCTTTGTTCATTGGTGAAGATAATAGGATAATTATGAGATATCTTCATTTCACTCACTTTGATGTGGATAAAGCTTTTGCAAAGGTAAGTTCTCTCAGTTGTATCAAATATGTTCTCTTAATTGTATCAAATGTGTTTTCTTAGTTATACTAAAAATGAGTATCGATTTTGATTTCATTTCAAAATCCAATTTAAATAATTTTCATTCTCATTCAGCAAAAAGTAAATTAATTCAATTTCTTTAAAAACTTCAATAATACCGTTTGAATATCAAATAAAAAGAAAAGATCAACATTTATAAAAAGATAGAAATCAAAGAGCAAGGGTAGCCAAAAAGGGATTGCATGAAGTTCTGCAATCAAAATTTTGGAGGATAGCACATTTTTATGGAGTTATAAATTTTCAAATGAAGGGAACAAATATTGATAGGGTTGTGAATTGGAGAGAATCTTTTTTTTTTTTAAGAAGAATAGAGCAATAAAATATCTTAGAATAGGGGTGGGGATTGGTACTCCTGGTGAAGAGTATAATAAATACCTATTGTAAAGTGTATTGTAATATTAATTTTGATAACTTTAATTTTTCTTCTATGGATTAAATACACATAGATTCCATCTACAATTAGAAATACCTAGGGAGTATAAAAACTAATAAAATAAAATATAAACTAATTCTGAAATTATTACATTATTTTCCTGCATTCATGCCATATAAATAATGTACCAAATAAATAATAATTATATCAATATAAAGTAAAAATACTTGTAATTAAGTATTATTATTTCTATTTTATAATCTTTACTATGAAAAATTAATTTACCAACACCAGTTTTATTTTAGATTAAATCTGTATACAAGTTGAAATCGGAAAATCCAAAGTGGTTTGCCACTACAGTTTTTAATGAGAGCCACAAACTAGCTCTTTTAAGAAATATTCACTGCCTCTTGAAAGATCGTGACCAATCAGGAAGAAGAGTTTATGTCATTAAATTAGGTAATAATAATTACATATTTTCTAGTTTATAGTAATAATTAGTTTTAGGTAATTACTTTATTCATCTTTTAGATTTTTCCTGACTTTTATATGAAATACAAACATTTTATAAATACCACAGATTTCATTCATTTCTTTGATTTACTAAATTCAATGAATGAAATAAATATTGTCAGTTATTGCAAGAGATCATTATGTGACAATTCATAATTTTAAATAATTAAGAACTTTATAGAAATTTCTCTTCATGAAATCAAAACGTTGAGCGTTTCTAGTAACTATACCTGATACTTAAAAAGGTTTGTGTCATTTTCATGCACTTACAACGTTTTGAATCAATAAATAAAGTCAAAATTCACAACAATATAATTGAAAGTTGTCTAATATCAAAAATGAACTTAATGACTTTTTACAATAAACCAACAATAAGAACTTCTATAATAGTAATTTTTTTTTTCTACATTATTATATATTTTTAGATTTGTTAGTTATTTTATTTTGAATTTTTATTTATTTATTGGTTTATTAATTTGCTTCTATCGAATTTTTGTAATAACATCAACTTCTAGCAAATTTATAATTCTTGGTAGAAGATATGAAATGAGTATAATTTTTCAGGCAATATTGTAATTGGTGAACTTGATCCATGGGAAAATTTTCAAGTTGATGATTTATGGTTAGAATTAGCAATGGATGAACCGGAAACCCAAGAAAATGGCCTAGTTTACATAATAGATATGAAAAATTTATCATGGAGATATCTCAAATACTTTACTCCACACAACTGTAAAGTTGCTTCCATGAAAGCAGAGGTATTATAACATAATTTGTATTTTAATATTTATTGCTTGGTAAAGAATGTAGTATTTTTACCTGTGCTTAGCAAATTTTTGGTTTTTCAAAAATTTACTGTCCCTGAAAATCCACATTTTTTAAAAATTTAGTTTCAAATTGTTATCAAGATATTATAATTATAATATTCCACATTTCTTTTCTCTGTCTAAATAATTACATAATTATATACAACACAATGTAAATATATACAATTTTAGGGAATTCCTGTTCATCACATGGAGTATCATATAGTCAATTCTGGAATACTATTGAACAGTTTGGTTACAATTGTTTTTCCATTTTTAAGTGGATCAACAAAAGAAAATGTAAGTAATTCAAAATTTCCATATTATTATAATGTGCAGTTTTAATTTGTAATGGTCTAATTTTAATAATGGAAATTTAAACAAAAAATCATTTTAAATCATGTATTCTTACAATACTGATGGATTTCATTGTTATTCTTTAAAAAATAATTATCAACAGCAATAATGCATTCTTAAAAATGTAATATCCAATTTTTGAATGTTTATTCAATAAAACAAAAGAGTTCTACAGTTGTATGGAAATAAAAAAAAATATATGTATTGGGTATACTATGAATCGTAATCTCTTTCTTCGACATTTTTTATTGATTTTTATATCACATATTTCAATGTTTCACGAAGTTTCTTCATCATAAGGGTCATTTGAATTACAAAATTAATTAAAAATCATTTTATAGTAAATCATTTTAACATATAGCAAGCAAAACCTATTTATAAATAATATTAAACCTACCCGTCTTTATATTTTATATTCCTTATTTCATGTCTATATTGCTTGATTCATTATTAAAATTTGGCAATTAAAATAAATATAAATATATATATAAAGGGAGTGGGGTAGCTCAGTGGTAGGGCACTGAGCTTCCAATGCAAAGGTCCCGAGTTCTAACTCCGGCTCATGGCAGAAATTTTATTTATCTGTTTCATTGGCCGTGGGGCGACCTTGGGTCAGGAGTCCCTCCTGGGGCACACCCAGCCTATATAAAGTGGGTACCCTTAAATAAATAATTAATTAAGGGGGAAAACCTGGCGGTTGAGCGTGATCTCGGTCAAATCACCTCCTTGCACAACCGTGGACCTAGAAACAGTGCTTCCCCTAGATAGTACTGGATCCCAGACTAAAAAAAAAACTATTTAGGAAGTTTTTTATGATTACATGTTTCTTAAACAGGATACAAAAAAGATTTATTGTTATTTAATTATAAAAAGTTTTTATTTAACCCAAGTTGAAAAATAAATTAATACTAATAAATAAAAGACTATCTGCACAAAACAGATAAGATAAAATAAACATATTCTTCATTACATTTATCATTTACTACTAATTTCTATCTTCCAATAAACTCAATCTAGTCATAAAAATAGAAGCAATGGATTTAATAATAACAAAAGAAAACTTTGACAATGTTAATGTACTTATTAATTAATTTATTTTATCTTTAACTAAAAGTCACTTAGGATAACTTAATAACATTATTCTTTTTAAAAAACAAAAAAGATATTCATAAATATTTTTTGAACAACCTATAAAATCATATGTAAGGAAACCTGTGTTGCCAACAGCTTTGATTCTCAAAAAATGTTAGATTCAACTAAGTGATTGAGTTATCTTTTGCCAAATTTGGAAATAAAAACATTTAGTAGCTATGAGAATGTGTTTTCACTTTTTATTTTGTATTTTAAAGCATCAGCATTGTTTAGATAATTTCATTATATTTTAAATCGGAGAGAAATAATTTATAAGAAAATTTAATTAACAATTTTCAATAATATTAAACATAAAATGAATTATATTGGCTGTGGATGAATAAATAGTGGTTATTAAGGAATAAGAAATATAACATAAGTATTATTCTGTGACTCACAGTAACAGGCTTATATTAATTTACAGAAAGGGATAATTATTTTGATGACAAAGGTAAGATAAAAATTCTTAGAACTTGTTTTTGCATATTTTATCAAACTGATAAGGAAATGATATAGTCTATTTCTTATTAAATACTGATATATTGATTTTTTTTTTTCTGAATGTTGTCCATAGTTAGCATGGGTGTTGTTCTGTCTCAATTATTGGAGAGGATAGGGATCATATTTTATTAATTCTCCATATATTTATATGTGAGAAATTTAAATAATGTTACTGTATTTGTTTGATAAAAGGAGAGTAATTAAATAAACAAAGAAGTAACATTCAGCTTTTTATAAGTAATAATGTCTTACGACATATTTATTTATCTTTTTTGAAATTTAGTATAAATAAAAGAGTATTAATTTCCGAAATTGTGCAATATTTTTGCTTCAGTAGTTTAAAATTAAAAAAATGTACACTTTTACAACCAAACCATTATAATGAAACTTACTCCATGGACCAAATTGTTTTTTTCCTCTCAACAGCTGTAATATACTGTTTAAAAAAGTATATGCATATACAAGTATGTATGTATGTATAAGTATGTATGTATAAGTATGTATGTATATACAAGTATCATGCATTTTCTTCAGTTTTAAAAATAATTTAATTTTGATAATTTGTCTTTTAAGCTTTTTTAATTTATTTATTAAAAATTAGTAACATCTGTCTCAAGGAAATTTATAATAGTGTTCAGAGATCACATTCACACTCTATGTACAATAAATAAAATAAAATTGTGATAATTAAAAAAAAAACAAAAAAAAAACGGAGTGGGCTATACGCCATAAGTATGTTAGTTTTTTTTTGTAATTTTTATTTTCCTATTTCTATCCTTGGTAGTTATTTCTTATGTGCATATTATCATATTTTGATTATTTTTGGAAATTTAACCAACACAAACTTGTTTTTGGATCTGAATAGTAAGGTTATATTCTCAATATTCTCTTTGTCCAAGGGACTCGTTATTGGAAATACTATGTTTCACCATAAAAGGATACATTTAGCAACATGAAGTTCTAACAATGACATAACAACAAACCAAATTGACCATGTCATGATTAGAGTTCAACATGTTCAACAGCTTAATGGATGTAAGGCTGTACAGAGGAGCTAATACAGATTTGGATCATTAACTCATTGAGGCCCGCTTAAAAGCAAGAATATCATGTTGAAGAAATCCTTATGGAGATCTCCTGATTAAATATAATGTGGCCAAACTAAAAGATCCTCACACAAGAACACGGTTTTCAACACTAATGGATGCTAACACAATAGGAATAGATCAGGATTGTGACCTGAACCACAGATGTACAGGGAGGCCATAGTAAATACAAGTAATGAAGTGATAGGGCAGGTAGAAAGGACTGAAATTAGAGATTGATTTGATGATGAATATTGGGAGATGACCAACCAGAAGAATAAGGTCTATCGAATTATGATCTAGTGAAACATTCGAAGCTCAACAGATGAATACTTTATCCTCTTTATCTTCGGGGATCTCAAGGGATATGCATATTGCCCAGTTTTACATCAAGTTGAAGAGGCTTTATCTGTCCTACCGCCATCAATATTTCCTTGCTACCTTCCTATGACAGGCTATTAGAACCTGGTGACCCTCCTATATACTACAGATCCTACAATTCAAACGCTCCTTTCAATCCTACCCCACCAGATCCTGTGTATTGGACCTCTATCCTCCTCCTCACCGAACTGCTGTGTTTGGTAAATGCTTTTTAATTCAAGTTGTCTCCCTCTGGAACTCTATACCCTCAGATATTCGACACGCAAAATCAATATCCTCTTTCAAATCTCTCCTCTTCAAATACTTACTCCATTCCCAATCCGATTCATCATGAAATGCACTTAAAAATCTCAAAGTACACCCAGATACTTTTATTATTTTGTGATTATTGATATTTTGTTTACTTAATTTACTTCCTCTGTTTATTTTATATTCATACACGTTTTTCATATCTTTTTATTATCTATAATTTTATTGTATTCCTAATCATTCTGTAAATATTTAATTGTATTTTATGGACACACCAGAATATTAATATTCTGTATTTGTAACTTCTTCTAAAGCGACACTAGTCCCAGAATAATAAAATTATTTTCATTCATTCGTTCAATACTGGATAAAAAGAAGAGCAGATAAGTGGTTGCACAGAAAAAAGAAAAGGGAATAAGAAAAAGATCATCTGGAAAATATTGAAGAATTTAGGCAGAAAAGAGAGATAAGGAATTTATTCCAGCTTATAAACCAAAGTTGTGCTCCTTTCAAGCCAAATGTGAGAGCATGTAAAGATGTAAAAATGTAGGCACCCTTCTCACAAATAGGACAAAGATCATAAATCGGTGGAGAACTCATTTTAATGATCTTTTAAATGATGGGGAAATATGGGAATGAGCTCATAAGCTGAACATCCCAGAAGGAGATATAGAGCCCCAGACAAAGAAGAAATAGAAGAAGCTATTGAGAGATTGAAGAACCTTAGGGCCCCAGGCCTATGGTAACCTGGCAGATTTCGGGCTGAAGCCTCCTCCCCAAAATGGTAAAATATAACCATGTTTTATCAAAAAAATATTTAAAAAGTATCTCTTAAAGTATTATTGTTTGTATGATGAATACTAAAAGGGCTTTAGGAATCACTTAAACACCATTTCATACAGGTAGTTAGTTTCTTTCTTTTTTTCCAAAGTAATTATCGTTATTTTTATGAAAAAAAAGATTTCGGGCTGAAGCCCCCCCCCAAAATTAAATCCTGGATCCGCTAGTGTTGAAAACTATCAAGCAGATCTTACTTCGATACAAACGCTGAATCCTTCACAGAATATTTGGCCCAGTTTGTGGGAATCAAGAGTGAAGCAGAGAACCAAAATTTAAAAATTGGAATTCTATTTCATAATTAAAGTCTTATTGGGATAATTGGGTACATGTGTATTACATTAGAAAGAGACTTGAGCGGAATTTTAAATAAAGTATTTTAATTACAAAATAAAATACATTTATTGTATTTTGTATTTTAAGAAATAAAATATAAAATAGTTTTTACTGTATTTTATTTTTAAAGTACAAAAAAATAATTGTAATTTAAAAAGAAAACACAGACCTAAACAATAAATTTTATTTTGTTTTTTAAATGTACAAAATAAATTACAAATAGAATAGGCACCCTGTGTTATATGGTGATTGTCCACCAGGAAGTGTTATGGTTATTTTGTAATGCTTTTAATATTTTGTATTTGAAGTATATTTTTTGAAAATAATTTAAATGTACAGTATTTTGGAAACACAAAATACATGGTATTTAAAATACATTTTTCTCAGATCTGAATAGAGCCATATTTCTTATTTCTCTGGGGTATGATGAGACAAAGTTGAGGTTGTGGCGGCAGAGAATGTTAAGGTGTTGCTCGGTTTAGTATTCTTGAGTCAGAAGTTGCAGTTTCGATTCCTGTATAGGGGTGTAAACCTTTATTCTTGGTCCATCCACAGAATGAATCTTGACCTTCTCAGAGGTTACCAACTCTCAGATTGGTATCTGTATGGTAACTGGCCCTTATTGCCCTATTTGGATTCAAAAGATTTTTAAATCCCAAACAAGGAAAAAAAAAGAAGGATAATATTACAGATATCAATTACCATTTAACAACTTGTTTCTGAAATACCTTAATGTAATGTGATGTCAATCATAGCAGTTTATGTTATGATCAACCTACAATAATATTAGTCAACCTATTTATTCTCATGTCACTATTTTAATTTAAAATGTTAGTACAAATATCAAAGATTTTAGATTTTATTGGTATTTCTTGAAGCTTTTATTTATAAACATATGGAATCATTTAAAATTAATCCTAAATAATTTTTATATATGTGATTGTTCAATATTCCTTTCTTTTTTTTGCCCTATAAAAATATATTTGTGCCTATCAACTTTTTGTTGACAATCAGCAAATGTGTTGGAGATACAGGAAATATTGACATGAAAGGCATGGGAAGGAAATCACTTAGCAGCACCTCTTCCCTAATTTGTTTCAATTTCTTCGGTTGTTTATGGAAGGAGATCTCTCATCCATCACCCTTTTAGTCTCCACCTCATGTTCTGGAGCCACAGCTATGACCATGTCTATTATTAGTCTATTAATATGTCCAGTTAAATAAGTGTAAAATCGTTGGTCAAGAGTCATTATATGTTGGTCAACGATGGACTGTTTAAAGTTGGAGGTCAATATGTAGAGTTTAGTTAGTCATGTACCAAGGTGCTTTTGTTATGTTTTCCAATAATTTTGATTGGAAGGTTTGAAGTTTTTTTAGGTGGTTCTTTTTAGCGATAACATATATTAGTGATGGGTATGTCCCTATGGGTTTAAGTAAGTTTTAGTTTTGAAGATTTAGCAAAAAGAGGATAAATTAGTATGAGTCATTGGTTAATAGTGTTACATTTAATTTTTACATGTGGGCTCCATCCTTCTTTATTTTTACATGTTTACATGTTACATGTCATCCTTCTATTGAAGGTAAGTCCAAGATAAAGCACCATATCCATTTGAGAAAATTGATTGTTGTCAATATAAACTGGATTGCAGGTCTTTTTTTTGAAAAGTAAATGTTATATGTTTGGATTTGTCATGATTAAGTCGAATTTTCCATAGTTTGAACCAATGTTATAATTTAAGTAAGTGATGCAGACTTAGTGAGGCCTGTGAAGGGTTTTGATGTTTTGTGAGAATTGTATTGCCTATCTAAGTAGCTGTCAATGTCTCATCGTTAATAGGTATACCATAACTGTATACAATGTAAAGTAGAGGGGCCAGTTTTGAACCTTGGAGAACTTCGGCCAAGATTAGACATTTCTGAGTTCGGTTGACCTTAGAAAAATATGTCCCAGAGGAATGATAGAACTGTAAGGTAGTACGTGTATGGCAGTGTAGTCTTTAGTTTAAAGAGAAGAACCTGGTGCCAGACTACATCACAAACTAGAGCAACATCCAAAAATACACTAGATGCATGAGTTGCATGTAGTTTTTGTTCTAAAGCTCCAGTAATATAGTAAATAACTCTGAGTAAATGATGTGTTGTCCAATGGAATGAGGTACTATCTATCAGTCAGTCAACAAGTCTTTTGTGTATTAATTTTTCAAAAACTGTAGGGCGAAGGACTGTATATGACTTTACCTGGTTTGTGAATCATTTAAATGAGTGAGTATTTCCATTTTAATGGGAATTTTGAAGTTCTTAGTATACAGTTGTAAATTATAGAGCTTTCTTGGGCATTTGTTAGAGTACTATGGCAGTTATTAAGCCATAAATAGGAGCTTTACTTTTTTGTAATTGTTTGATTTGAAGTACAGCCTGAGATGGACTAAAAGGAGGTGGTAGTGTCAGCTGAAGAGGGATATCTAATGCATTATATTAATATTTTGAATTATCAACTACTTTAGTTACACCAATCACACAATGTTCTTCTTCTTTTTGCTTTTCCTAATTAATTTTCTGATCATTGGTAGTTTTTCACAATATATTTCTCATCAATGAATCATTTTTAATATTAGATTTCTATGTATTTCTCTGTTCACCATATCTATCCGCTTAATAATGAAAGGTACTAATTTTTTTAGCTTACACCCTGAAAAAGTTTATGAAATCAAGTTCTTTACTTTGATAAATTCCTCTGCTATGAAAGTTTCATTCCAAACAACATGATTTCCTCTGTAGCATAAAATTAAATGTGTTTTGCTCATATTTACATTGAGTTAGATGGTACATATATTCAAAGTTGAAGTGACAAGATTTCAGCTATAAAACTTAGCTGGTCACGGTTGGTGTGGTTGATGCTATAAATATTACATTTAAGTGCTAGGTTAATATTGTTAATATTTCTAAGGGCTAATAATTAATAATTCCTAATTATTAATGTTAATAATCCCTCTAACCACATACGTGCTACCAGTATTTTATATGTATGATCTGTAATAGTTGAGATGTCTGCTACAGTAGTAAATAAATATTTTCTTCTTTTATGTAGACATACAATAACTATATTTTCCTGCAGTTGATTAATTAATTATTTTGATTGTTAACCATTTAATATTTGTAGATACATTTTCATAAATCCAATTGGTCATCTCTTCATAAATATGTTACTCCAGACATACTTCCAAGGGAATATGGTGGAAAGTTGCCTGATTTGAATTATAATGAGCTTCAGACTTATCTTACTGACAATGTCCAAAGATTACAAGGTTTGTAACAATAATACAGTTAAATTTTATTTTATTCAAGAAATAATTTAAGATTATTTTATTCTTATTTTAACTCATTTCTTTTTTAGAACTTGTTGAGTTTGGCTATAAGAAAGAGGGTGTGCCCATAAATAATGAACCATATTAAGGATCAATTCTGAAGACTACAAATTATATTTTCAGCTGAATATAATGACTGAAATATATGAAATAAAATATTTCTAAGGGACTTATTTTGATATTTTATTCAAATGTGAGAAGTCGATGAATTATAATTTAAATGTAACTAATTTATAATTTTAAAAGTTTCCATTTAGTTTGGAAATTGCATTTAATTTCCTTGGAAACATTTTGTTACTGTTAAATAACATTACTTTTTGTAATTATTATTTATAATTTTACAATATCATTCTGTGTTAGAAATTATTTTTTTGTAAAATCTTTACCTTTCCAATGATATATCAAACATGCATTACTAATCCAATTTTCTAAAATTTGTTTTCAACCTGGGAATATGATTCTCCTTTTTTCTTCTTTTGTTAGAAATCATTTTTTTATTAGTATATAATAGGCCATTTCCTATTTTTAAAAACCACAAGAGACTTATTTATTTCAAATAAACCATATTTGAAATACTTTAGAGAAAGCCATTTTGAAAATTCAGGTTTTAATCCCTATCAGGCTATTCCAACAAGAATAATGCCTGCCTGATTAAAAAAAACTCTTAATTTTATATTTTTATATCAAGTTCAATCCATATTGTTAGACTGATTTTTATAAAATTATTATAAAAATTATAAAAATACCTAAAATTGATGATGTAAAGTGGCATTCTTGTTCGGTCAATATAAGACAGAAAGTGAATTTTATTGAAGAAAAATAATACAATCTGTCACAATCAGGGGCATTGAGTATTACGGCTCTATAAGAGAAAGATTTGTTGAAATATCATATGTAATTCCAGTTACGTATGAGTTTAGAGTAGTTTATAAGCTGAGGTTTTTGATGCATTGCTTTGTCCAGCTTAATGAGCTCAGCACTTAGTTTAGGATTTGCACTGTCTGTTTTTGAGATATGCCAGAGAAACTCTGCCAGCTAGGCTTTTTATAGAAACTAGCAGTATATTCCATGTGGTGATCCACTTTCTACAATACTTGATATTCTTTCACTTTTATTGAAAGGGTCTTTCTCTACTTGGCTGTATAATTATTTTGTAATTTTCTATCTTCATTATAAGCTTAATAATTTCTTGTACGCTTAATAATTTGTTTCAGTGCTTTCAGCAAAGTCATAATGACCTGATGACCTGAGATCCTCAAAAACTAAATGACCTCTGCTGCAGCTTAAACTTCAGCTGACATCAAAAATATAACCATTAATTTTTAATTTCAAAACATGAGGAATCATTTTGTTTTATGAGGCTTCTGTGTTGATTATATTAACTAAGTAACAATGAAATATGTTTATATCCAATTATTGTTGAGATATATGATATTTTTAATTTAATTTATATGTTTTATATCATTATATTATCCAACCAATTACTACACCAGAAAAGATTTCCAATTTATTAGAGAGGTAACAAGTTTTACTATTATTAATTTTTTTTTTTTAAATGCAGGCCTTTATGATGTTTGTTGAATTGCAATTAAGAAAATAACAAGTCTATAGATTTACACAAACCTGTATTTGTCAAATAAAATTGTATACATAAATGCACATAACATACATCTAGATTCTAAAATTTTTAAGACATCAACAGATATATGAAACATAATATCAACAAAAAATATATTCCATTTTAAATATAGTTTCAATTGACATTTTCAACAAATATACAGTGAGTGTAAAAAACATTGGAACATCTAATTAAATTTTTAAAAAAACAATGGAATGTATTGAAAATAAATATCTTTTTCTTAAATACCAACAGCATATTTCCTTCCTACGTACTTTAATGATCAAATATTATCATTTCTGTTTAAAGTTTTTAAAAGTAGACTGACCGGAAATGTTTAAAGGGAATGTTGTGTAAACAATAACAAGTAAAAAGTATTGGGACACATAGTTTATCTTTAATTCTATTGTTATTATTTATTTAACTAATCCTTCTTCCTCATTTAATATAATTTTTCTCATGTTTGTGTTGAACAATATTTCACATTTAGTGTAAACTTCAACATAGTAATAAAAAAGGGACGAAAGGTGAAGAAAACAAATGTGGAAAAGAGAAAAATTGTTATCTGCCTCCACAACGAATACAGATCTATAAGGAAAATATCTGCAAAACTGGAATTCCATGATAGACTACTGGAATATAAAAGACAAGTACAAAATAACCAAAAGTTTTAAGAATAAATAAAGAAGTGATAGACTGAACATATTTTTTGAGCGGGGTAGAAGATCTTTACATTATTCTAATCCAAAGTTAGCTGAATATAATCTAAATACCAATATATGTTAGAAATATTATGATTAATGAAATTTCCATGGTGGGTGTCAAGGAAAACAATTTTCGTCAGTAAACAGAATATAACAAAAAGACTAAATTGTGCAAATGAATACAAAAATAAACCACAAACATTTTAGAGTAGCATCCTGCTCATGGATGAGAGTAAGTTCAATGTAATCGGCTAGGACGGGAAAGGAAAAATTTGAAAAGACAAGAATCCTGAGCTAGTGAAAAAAAAAATGGTCTAGGTCAGTAATGGTCTAGGGGTATATGAATGTTGCTGCTATTAGTAGATTGAAATTTCTCGAAGAGAATATGGACCACAAACAGTATGTGCAAATTTCAAAACCATCAATTGAAAAATCGGGGACTTCCGAGTCATTTGGCTTTTATCAAGATTATGAATCCTTATAGAAAGCTCACAATTCTCAGTTTTGGATACAGTGCAACACACAAAAATCCCTTGAAACTCCACCTCGGTCACCTGATTTCAATCCTATTGAGCACTTGTGGGATTTTTTCAACTAAAAATAAGAACAAGAATGATTAGTAATAAAATCGATGTCAAACATGCGATCAAAAAAGATTAGAAAAAATTGAGCCATCCTTCACTTCAAGGTTAGTAGAATCAATGCCAAGATGACCTCGGTGTGTAATACAAAATATTAATGTAAACAAAGAGGAATAGGTTAATGTTTTTTCATGTGTCCCAATACATTTATTGTTTATAATTCATCTGAATTTTTCAAGTAATTTATTTTAAACATATAATTATTGTGTTAAATTGTATTAACCATTGTATTTATATTGTCAATAAATTCATTAATTAAATTTTTGCTTTTGAAAATTAAAGAAATGCATAAGTTTATAGCAGTACCATTTTTTCAATTACATCTCCAGGTGTCCCAATATTTTTTACACTGAATGTATGAAGATTTATCTTTCAAAACAATGCTGGATATATTTTTCATTATCTTTAAAAGGAAATAACAACATCAAGTTTACTTGTTAGTAAAGTTACCTCAAAGATCAGAAATCATTTTTTATTCTTGAATATTTAAATCTCTGTTTCTTAAATTTTTTAACCAAAATAATAATTATTACTTGTATAACGTAGTTCTATACATATCGTTACATAGAAAAATCAGTTTAAAATAAAAAATGAATCATAACAATAATAAAATATAATTTATATACTCTCTCTTTCTCTTTGAAAACCATAAGTTGGACCTTTATAAAAGTACACAAATTATTATCAATTAGTATTTAGCCACTTTCTACAAGAATATTTTATAGAAAATCACATAGGGTATAAGAAATACAATATTTATTAGTGGCATTAGTCCATATTACAAAACTCAACTAATAAATAGCAAACAATATAAGTATGTTGAGAACCAACATATAAGAATTTCATATTTACATTTAATAATTTCTAGTATGAAGTAATTTAAATTATATTACTTCATTCAATTTTTAATAAGAATGTATGCCTAGTTTAAAAGTTAAAACCCTGCATATCAATTTTAATCAATAAAACGCCTTATGTACACAAAAGTATCATTTTAAATTCGAAGACATGAATGCTAACCAGAAGAAAGTTAAACAGACAGCAAGATACTTAATGCTCATCTTGAGATGAAAGCAGTTCAGATGGCTCTTCATATGAAAAGTAGAACATTTGTAATAAAAAAGGACATTGTTCCAAATGTGACAACATGATGTGCTGCATTATCTGCTGACATAACACCAAGATCTCTGATTTCATTATCTGGGACAAAGATAAAAAAATCCATTAAATTATATATACACTAGAACAGTAGAAATTAAATTCATGAAAACAATTTTATGTTTTTTAAAATTCCTATTGTCATTTCTATGTATGTAATAGATATATATGTGCGTGCACAAACACATCCACACGCACCCGCAGTTATTTCGCTGATAGAATATTGAGGTATGATAAAAGCTGGATTTAAAAGTTACAATCACCAATCACGGGTGGCATTCATCAGGGTTCAGTTTTGGAACCATTGATGTGAAATATTATGTATGACATCATGCTCAGATTATTCCTGTCGGAAGAAACTATTACTATCCACTTCAAAATAGAGGATAGATCATCGTGTCCAACTTGTGATCCTGTTGATGAAACAGTGAAACATTCCCTCTTCTGTTGGTTAGATTTTGCTCAAGAAAAGGAAAGGCTAGACATGGAATTTAGAAATAAATCAGTGCCAGAAAACTTAACAGCTTTGATGATGACTAGACAGAAGGATTTGAGTGCTGCAACAGACTGCAGCATAAATCGGTAGAAAGCTAAGAGTCCTGGAACAAGAAAAGAGTCGCCAGGCAATGGCCACACAAACATTGTTGTGTGACTTTTTTCCAATGTGCTTCGTCTTATGAAATCTTTTTCCCCCAAAAAAAGAACAAACACTATACAGTAATTATAATTACTTGACAAGATTCTCACTAATAACTTCAAATGGATTAAATATATACATTTTTGGTATAATTAATATAAACAATTGAAAATTAAACCTCAGGAAAATCTCATTATCAGGAAGAGGAACGTACCTTACCTGGCTGATTTGAGAATGGATGGAGGAAATTCATTGGAAATTTCTAAGAAAAAAGACCAATGGACTCCCTGACTAACAATGACAAAACCCTCTGTAGTCCAGTCATTGCATGATTATAGACTAGCTAATTCTTGATAGCTTATTTCTATGATTAATTCATAGGGAAGAAAGTTTTTATAATTAAATTTTATTCAAGAGTATATATTATTTTACTAGTTTTATCAATTCATGGAATTGACATATAAAGTTATAATTGATCTAACTTCTCAACCGTTGGAGATAAACTAGTAAAATACAATATATATTCTTGAATAAAATTTAATTATAAAAACTTTCTTCCCCATTCTTCTATGACTTAATCATAGAATGAAGAAATTAAGAGTTAGCTAGTCAAATACAGTAAAATACATACGGTAAACATTTTTTTTTTCCAAATCGGCGATAGTTGAGGATGGATATTTTGGAAACTAATATACGAGGTAGTGAAGAAAGGCATTTTATCAATCATATTGTATATATCATAATTTTATCAGCTTCAATTTTGTATAGAATATCTTTTTCAATGAGATGAATAGTTTTCCTGATATAAGCGAAAACCCCCAAAAAATTATCTATGCATCCCCCACATCTGGCTCACCACCTAGGAGTGGGGACTTTTGGTATCTTTAGCTCCTCACTAGTCTAAACAATGTCCTAAAGTCAACAATTGTGTCCCCACTATTTCCTACTATACTCCCTTTTTGAGTATTCATTGACTGGACTACTGAATCTTAGTGGAGGGTCTGACGTAGGTTAAAATGCAATCATCATACATATTTAGTTCAAAAATAAGAGGTATAGTAATAACCCTTCTTAAGGAAATATGCTGGTTATTCCAAGACGAACTAATCCTCAGTTTAGTTCATGACTCCGGATGAACACTGCTTTAGGGGTTTCATATAGCACAAGTTAAATATAAGGGACTAGGGATGTGGAACGTAGGATGTTTGGATACAGAGGTGGATTAACTGACAAGATGGTCCAATCAACTCACATCTTTTGGAGTATTGATCGCCTCAATTTATTTACTATTCTAGTGAACCCCATAATGAGAAAAATTAGATATAAGAAGCAGAATTTGGAGTTAACCAAAACAAGTACACACAAACAAAATACTAATAACACAATCCAATTTTTTTTTTTTTAATTACAAAGTTCCTTGGTATATTTCAAATGACACTGCATATTAACGGTTCTCTTTCATAACAAAATCTTACATTCAACATCTTACATCGATTTCCTTCACTCTGTTACTTGGTCGATGCAGATTAAAATGAAAATGACCCAGAGTTTTAGTGCTTCATCTTTAACTAAACAAGGCTATTATTAAGGGAAATCAAAGAAACTAAAAAGCTGAATAAAATTTGCTAGATGTGCTACTAAAATTTGCTAGATGTACGACACTTTCAACTGTGCACAGTAAATAAATAAATACAATGTTGATGATAATCAATAAAAAACAGGGGTTCGAAAATTTGGATAAAACTAAAAACATCGTTAGCATAAAATGACACGAACTTAGGTCATATATATACAGAAGAGAATAGTTAATTATTGCAAAATTACTTAGCTCCTGTCTAATTTTCTCAATCTTAAAAATTAAAATTTATAAACTATTATCCTTCCTAGAAGGTGAGAAAAAAATATGCTCCATTGAATTTCTCTGAAACCTATCTATAAATTAATAACATTGAAATAATATTTTTTACCTGAAGCCATAATTATTTCATGAGCTGGGTGAGAAGATTCCCAAGAATAACCATCTGGAAAGTAACAGAAAAATTGATTAATTATTAAAATCTAGGTGTAGCTCTAATTAATATAATCGATTAGACCATTTAGCAAAGTAGAACTGCATTATCATTCAGAAAAAAAAATACATGCAAAAGACATAACTTAATATTGAATAAAGATATTTATCACACCAAGATTTGAATTCACATTAGTGTTCATTTTCTGAAGCTAAAACAAGATACTATTTATTTATCTACAGATCACTATTTTGTGTTTTCACTAATACTATATATTTTGTGTTTTAAAAAAAATAGTATATTTTAATTACAAAGTATTTAACTTGTTTTCAAAGATTGTTTTTTAAGCACAAAATGCTGAAAGTATTTGGTTTTTTAATTAGAAAAAAAGTACACATACAAAATATTTTTTGGTGGATGATCAGCATATAATGAAATAAATATTTTTTTGTATTTCAGTATCTTGAAAATAAAATGTAAATTCTTTTTTGTATTTTAGAAAAAGATGCAAACAATCTATTTTATATTTTACTTCTTAATAAGCAAAATGCAAAATACAAAAATTCATTTTTATTTTATATTTTAAAATAATGTATTTTTAAAATACTGCCCAAGTCACCTATATTAACTTATCATCAGTTTCTAAAAACCTATACTTTTTTTAATGAATAAGATCTCGTACTCTAATTTATAAACTTTAAATTTACATCTTGAAGTAGATAGATAGATAGATAGAAAGTAAACTTTAATCTGGGACAAGGTACCTTATGAATAACAGATATGAACAAAAAAATAAAAACTACATCTGGCCAAAAATTACATTAATCAATATTAAAGAATATATACAGTATCTTCAGTGAAATTAAATTAAAATAAGTAAAAATAAAATAAAATTTTGAGAGAAAACGAAATAAAAAAACAAAACATTATTTAAATGAAAATAAAAATAAAATAAAATAAGCGTGGGTTGATTTTTAAAATTAAGATTCAATAAATTGTATCAACCATTCACCTCAGTCAAAATCTGTTTCACAATATTTATTTTATAGTATAACGTCATTTTGGGATGTGAGAAGGAATTGGTTTGAGATGATATTTAAATGAGGACAAGGAAGAGGCATGGCGGATTTCAGATGGCAAGGAATTCCAGAAGGCTGTGGATCGGGAAATAAAGGAATATTCAAACCTACATTTTATGTACATTGTTGATGAAAATTACACCTTTACTTTATTTTCTTACACCTCAGTATTTCCAGTTACCATCTTGGAATCCTTCTGTCTTGCCTAGATATGTTTAGCTCCAGATTTATGATTAGTAGATAGTGCAATGCAATAATATAGTATAACAAAATAAAATTAGAAAAAAAATAAAAGGTTGCAAAAATTGTATATAAATCTTCTTTATTAGGTTTCCTACCTATTCCTCTTGTGGTGAATGTGAAAATATCAGAGATCTGATTCCATCCAAAAGAGTTACACGCTTTGACCTTTGCCTCATACTGAGTAGCTGGTTCTAGATTAGTAATTAGATATGATTTTTCCTGAGTTATGTCATCATTATAGATGTCAGAAGGTATAATAATTTCTGTCCATTCTCGTAGGTACCAATGAGTCATATTTGCCCCCTAGAAATACATTTCTTATGAAATTACTGTGAAATAAATGGTAATGAATTAGATGCTTTTCTGTAGCTATTGCTTGTATTGAGCTAAAACAACTCTGTTAATCCTGAACATTCAAAACATTTGTTTTGTTAGTGGACTAAGTTAATTTATTTCAGTTTTAAAATTTTTCTTCATTTTAAAATATTATTGATTGCGGACATGGTAGCTTAGATGTTCATTTATTTTCATTCTTCAACTAATTAAAAAAAAAAAAGTTAAAAATAAATTACCCATCGCTCCGTTAGAAGAGAATTAGGTACTTGACCATCAAACTGTTTTCTTCTGTAGAAAAGACGATGCTCTTGAAGTGGAGTGTAGCTGAATACTGACCAGGAAATATTGTAACTATCTCTCCATTTCGACTGTGGATTACTTCGGAAAATAGCCACACGAGGATTACCTAAAAAAATATTTAAAAAACCAATAAAATTGGACAAATATTAAATTTTAAACAGACATTCTATTAGGAGTAATTAAATTAATTAGGTATGCATTTATATATTTAATTTACCCATTTAGATGTACGTGTGTAATAAAAATAGGCAGATATAAAACTTTTATATTTTCTCTTTACGATAAAATGTCAAGGAAACTTTGTGAGTTTTCCTCTTGAGATAGCATAAGCACACTGGACTGGGGCACAGTGGGGCAGATGACCTAGATTTATGGCATAAATTATTATAACGAATTATTACAACAAACAAGTATTTAAATGATATAAAATCCTTTATAATAATATAAAATCTCAATTATCTCACATGAAGAGGCTGTAGTCAGGGGAATACTGATTTTAACCAAATGTTTTTCAGTGACATTACATAGAAAAATATTAGACACATGCCCCGACGTTACCCTATCATCGACCCTAGAAAGAAATATTTTATATGATTTAAAACACAATTTATGTTATTTAGTTCTGCATTTGCATGGTAAAAATTTTTGGGATATTATAAAGGGTAATTGACTAGTTATAGACATTATACCAGTTATGAACACTCTTAATTTGTATTGCCGACAATAAGAACCAGGTAAAAAAGAAGAGTTTTTTATTATTCTGCCCCATTGTTAAGCTAACCAATACCCTTTCTATTCCTTCTTCATTTCTTATCCAAATCTCTGGATAGCGAGTATTTCAAAAGTGACCATAATTTTTGAGAAAACACAAATTTTTTCAGTACTAGTCTTTTCATGAAATAGGATTCTTAAGAATATTGCTCCGGGTAGATAAACTTTTTTACAACATTGAAGGTATGTACAAATTCTACATACTTTTTTTTTTTTTCAAATATTCATAGTTTTTTAATACGTTTTTAATTTAATTTGTGTTCATTACACGTTAATTAATGTGTTCATTACTAGTTCAAAGAAAAAATGGTACAACTAGTTATGAACACCCCTGTCCACAAGTAATTGTAATTTTTATTCTCAGGTTTTAATTACAAAATATTTTATTTGTATGCCTGAATATTTTGCTTCAAATCCAAAGTTCATTTAATGATTACAAGTTATGGTTATGGGTGTCCAAATTAGAAAGAAGTATGACTTAACGAGTAATGGACACACCTCTAAAGTTATGAACAAATTAAAAAATAATAATAGTAATAAGTTACAGAAGAAGTTTTGATATATTGTTTGTAATGAATATAGTTAATTATTCAGTGATTTATTGTACAATAACTTATAAAAAAATATATTTTTTTCTATAATTTTTATTCTAGAAATCATGCCATGTAACTCAAATATTTACAATGAAGAGGAATTTGCTTTAGTAATACAGGACATCAAAGATGTCAGTGAAATCAGTTGCACTCAAGTTTTTGGTTCCTAGAGCAACAGTAATTAGGATATTAAAAGGGACAGGCAGAATGAAATGTAGTACTGATACCGTCTTGACATAGGAAGAAGATGAAATGGATCCTGCAATGTTCGAGAAAAGGATTTCCTAAGCGTAAGATTGACTTAATGTTGAGTGTTAAAGAAGTAATAATACAAAAAAATAGAGTGACCAAATTTAAAAATAATATCCCAGGAGAAGTATGGCCCCATAAGTTTCTCAGGATGCATCTTCTAAGTTCATAGCACACTTCTTTATTTAGTCTATTCGTGAGAGAGAAACATTGAAGCTACTATAAAGCAGCTGGTTAAACACTGTGTAACATCTAAAATCTTCCTAAAAGAGAGTTTTATTTTATTAACTTTAGATCTTTATGTAAATAAAGCGTATTATTGTTTACTTATATTTTATTCATTTGATAAATCTTGTTTAAAAAATATATACGAAATTAGACAAACAAAATAAAAAGTATTTGTAAAAAATTTAGTGGAAGTAGTTTTATAATTTTTCATAAAACTTCGTGTTTTTAAATAGATATAAAGGTAAGTAAAGGGGTTAGTTATCCATAACTAGTTTTCAAGAGATCCCTAACTGGTAGAGGTGTCCATTACTCATCAAGCAGAACTACCTTAAATTAAAAAAAATGTTTAAAAAATATAACGAAATCATTTTTTGATTGGACAAGAACAGATAACTATTCTTTACAGGGGGAGTAACAAAAATATATCATCATATCATTTAAAAAAAGATCGATAACGTGTTAGGTGTTGATAACAAAAAAAACAAAAAAAAAAAAAAATGGCTCAAGGGTAACTGGTCAATTATCCTATCAATTGATTTATTTTTGTTCAAAATAATAAAAAAATATTGACTATTGTATTAAATGAGTAGTATTGTATGATAATTACAAAGACCAAAAGTCGCATCCAGCTAAATAGATCATGTAAATTTATTTTTTGAAAAAGCAAGTTAGATTCGGTTTTATTGTCCTTTGAAATTCTTAAATACAAAATTTTATAAATATCAAAAATTTTAGTGGTTGTTGACAAAACTTCGAAGGGTCTTTTCCAGAAAATTTTAATTTTTCGATTGCTATAAAAATTCAACTGATACATAATACTATAAAAGTCCAGGCAAGGCAAAAGCAAAAATAAATAATATTGATTTTGTTTGAAATTATTTAAAATATTTTTTATCGGTTCCTAGGACCCATAGGAGAACGAATGTTGGGACATATGTCCAGTATTTTTCGAAAAAAAAAAAAAAAAAAATGGTTAAAATCGGTGACCCACTAACTTTAGATTCCCTTATCGGTTACAGTCAAAAGCGGATCCATAAATAGACTTTGGAGAGAGGGGACGAAATAAAAATTAAATTAAAAAAAATTATGTAACTATATTTTATTATAAATAATAAGATCAATTAAGAAAGAATTTTACGTCTAATCCAAACAACGGTCACCGAGATGAAATTAGTAACAATGCTTAACTACTTCGTCGGGCCATGTGGAATTCCATCAAATTTATATTTAAGGGGAATGTGTTTCAAATCATTAAATAACTGGCTTATGCTAAATCCTACAATCTTAATTCGCTTTCTTCTTTCGGCATATCCTAAAGATGCCTGAGCTGTGGCTGTACATAAATTTAATCAACTGGAAAACTTTCACAATTAATCAGTTTATCGTAGCCACCGAATTATTTTAAAGGTATCTACTCTCTGATTCGTTTAGCATTGGCTACCATGGAAGGCACCGTTAGTAGAGTTAAAGTAGAAGAAATAATTGGTGACGCCTTTGCAGTTTGTTCGGGCCTTAGGCAAGGTGACTCATTAGCCCCACTCCTTTTAATATTGTCCTAGAGACCATCATGAGAAGGGTAAAATTAAATAATGGAGGAACAATATTACAATATAACCCAACTGCTCGCGTATGCTGACGATGTGGTCATTGGAGGGCGAACACTCCAAGCAGTGAAGAGTGAGTTCAGTAGGTTGGAGAATGAGGCAGGGAAAATGGGGCTTTGCATCAACGAAAGTAAAACCAAGGTCCTGGTTTTAAGGAAGAAAAAGCTAGTCCATGCACCATAGCACTATGTCTTGGGAAACTATACTTTTCAAGCTGTATCAAGCTTCACCTACCTCGGGTTCATAATTAACAATATCAATAACGAAGAGGAGGAGATAGGAGCTAGAATAATGGCTGCCAACGGGGCGAGCCTTCTGAAAAGTTGATTGTTAAGTCGTACAACGAAGGTTAATAAATAAAACGATTGTTCGGCCAGTTGCAACATATGCGTGTGAAACATGAACTCTAACAAATGCATCTGCTGAACGAATGGATCGGTTTGAAAGGAAAATGATAAGACGGATAATAGGACCTAAACTGGAGGAAGGAGTTCCCCGTTTGAGAACAAATAAGGAGATATACTCAATGTACGGTGAGCTGTCTATCTCCCAATTCGCTCGAGTACAGCGAATGAAATGGTTCGGATATGTCCTGAGGATGGATGAAGCGAGGACAGCGAGAAAGCTTTAGCATGGGAAGCCAGAGAGAGTTAGGTCTAGAGGAAGACCGAAGGCAAGATGGATGGACAACGTGAAAGAAGACTTGAGAAAAAACGGCGTATCCATCAGGTGCGCAGCCAACAGGGATGACTGGGTAAAGGAAATTGAGCCGGCCAAGGACCGCTACATGCGTCTGTTGTGCCAATAATGAATGAATGAATCTACTTTCTGACTGGTTAACTGTCCCCTATTTGTTTTTAAATTTTGAAAATAGAATTAATAATTTATGATAAAGGTCAAATTATTTAATCATGGGATAATTCATAGTTCATAAATCGCTTCTTTAAAATATTATATTTATTTTATTTATTGTACATAGAGTGTGAATGAGATCTATGAACTCTATTATAAATGTTCTAGAGACAGATTGTAATTAAAAAAAAAAAAAAAAGTTATAGATTCTCCTCCATAGTTTTTTTAATAAGATGACTCCATTGTGATATTCTTGGTCTAAAAATAAATCTGATATCTTCAGGATAAGAAAAAAAGAAAAGTCGGATGTTAATTTCATTTTAAAGAAAAGTATATACAATTTAAAAAATCGGAAGCGAGCTAGTTCGGACAACATTTCTGGCTTTTTCTTCACAAACAGTCATAGATACTAAATAAGAAAATATTTCTAAGAAAAAACTTTTTAAACAATATTTATGATAGATAAAAATTAATATAATATGGAATTGAATTACTTATAATATGAAGCACTGTCTATATGCTACTTGTAGTACAAAAACATGTGTGTAAAAAGTTTTCTTGTTTATGCAAAAGTCAGTCTAGAATAATGAAAAATAGCAGAGGGAAATAAAATATGAAATTATAGAAGTAAATCATAAAGAAATAATGAGTTTGTATGCTCTTCTGTAATAAAAATGAATTTTTACATATGACATTTTGCACTAACAGTAGCGATATTAGTTTAGTTAAAAAATCACGAAATTTCTGTGATCGGAAGGCACTTGAAGAGAACTTTAGATATGAACAACCTTAAAGAGAGTACCAGACAGCCGATTTTAGAGAGATATGGTGCAGTCCATAAGATGTCAATGTTCATATCGGTGCCAGCGTTGTACTGCCTACTCCTGCTGTATTCAGGCCTTTATAAAAATACCACTCAATTTTTGGATTTATGGCAGGTTTTAAAGCGTTCTGCCCTACTATGCAGTGGATGGCCGAGACTATTAAGGCGTCATATAATCTTATCAACCACTCGTGATGACGGTTCGATGAGGGCATTGGCGGGTCTAAATCTATTTCATGATGGATCCTGATTAGAACTTCGACTCTGGTTAGAACAGGTTTGGATATTATAGAAGATGAGATATGACATCTCTTTCAAAAGACTAAGTCTCACTTCAAGTGTTTCGCAATGTATTTTTCTTTTGATTCACTGATAAGATTTTTCGAGATATCTTCATTAGAGATATTCCTTTGTAAGAATTAGGAATCGCTCAACTCTGATTAAAAACCACTTACCAGGCATATTATATTTTCTTTATAAATCCAATCGCAACGAAAAGAATATTCTGAAATACTAAAACTAAAAACAAAATCTTCAAATACGAAAACAGAGCCCTTTTCTTCAATATCTTCAGGGCTGGGCCTAATATTCCTGGCACAATTATTAAATTAATTAGATTGTTGCACTATCAGCGGTTGCAACGCGACTAAATTAACTTTTGTAATTAACTAACACTGACCTCAGCTTCAAGCCTTGTACAATAAATTTAAAAGCAATAACAGAATACTGATATCGTGGTTTCATAATTATGTTTTTAATATAAATTAATATATATATATATATATATATATATAATGCTATGTATTGTAAAGACCGTCGGTGGAATAATTAGTTTAAAGGTATAAACAAATAAACATTAAGGTAATTTAGGTATTACCTAAATATAAACATATTTAGGTATAAACCCAACATCTGGCGGTTGGGTACCTGACTGAGGGTAACCCATTAGGACAACCTTTTGTAAGTGGTAATAAAAACCATTAAGGACCACCGACAAAGACCGACAACTAAGTGTTTAAAAAGGATCCCGAAAGACCTTTTCACACCTTCCACCAGAAATACCTAAGTCTGTACCTGCTGCTTTACCTTGGCCTGGGGGAGAGGGCGTGGTCATCCCTTAGGCTGAGGATATTCAGCCAATCAGGAAAAACACTGGCAAAAGAGAGGGGGATGAAAAAAGGCGGGAGATAGAGAACTTGGACGAAGGGACTTCTTTTTGGAACTCGGAGGAGAGAGGACTTCTTCTGGGAACTTGGAGCTGAGAGGGTTGCTCTGGGGACTTCAAGCGGGGAAGTCGAGGGAGGAAGATGAAGACAGCCGGAGAGAGCAGATGGACGGACTAGACGCTGAAGGAGAGCAGAGACAGGGAATCCAGATATGACAGCTAGAAACACTATGAAGGACCAGCTAAGTGGTAACAAGCATTTAGTTATAATAATGTAAATTTGTGTTGGCAACCATACATCATTAATTAATATAATAAATATAACACGTAACTATAATCAAACATCAAGCATTCTCCTCTAGTATGATTCTTAACTATTCATTGTGTATATAGGTTTAGTTATTATTTTGTACATAGATGATTTTGGTTTTATTTAAGCTTGTAAATATAATAGTTAGTAAACCAACGTAGTACTTTTACATTCTACCTTGCATGCCACCAATTAGTAATAGAAACAAATAGTACATTTATAAACATGATACCTTTAGAAAGGAAATCCAATAAAGAGTATATGGTTCAATCTAGGATACTACAGTACGGGGTCTGTGGTATCTAACATTTAAATACATCATCAATATATATTTTAAGTTGATCGGTTCCCTTCTGGGACCGATATAAATACATGTAAATACAAATAAATGCGGTTCCTGGAACCCCTTACTCGCCGTAGAAACGCGAGGCCAGGAACATAGCAATATATATATATATATATATATATATATATATATATATATATATATATATATATATATTGAGTAGAATAACAACAACACTGTAATTTCTCTGAGTCAGTTGTATGTAGAAAGTAAGAATAATGTAAGGTGGTAATTTCTGATCTCCCTTCACATAACAAAAGGGGAAGGGCAACAGCTGTATAAAAGAGGGGTCGCTGACTGTTTGAAAAAATAAATAAATAAATAAAAGAACAGAGAAAAGCAACATTAAACAAAAATTAACACAGTAATTATAAAGAGTGCTCTTATTTACATTGGCGAGATGTGGTATTTAACTTTGAATGTTAAAGAGTAAGATTAAAAAAAAAAAAAAAAAAAAAAAAAACACGGAACTTTCTAGGGAAAATGGTGTACTGTTTAATTAATCAGTGAAATGGTATCTTATACATGGAGCAAAAAAGCTAGAAGCTACAAGTCATTTATTATTAATAATATTAATATTAATATTTATTAATTAGAAAGTATTATCATAAAATCAGGTATTAAAATAAAATCATATTTACTTCGTTAAATCTAATTATAGCATTCTCATGACAATGACAGATGGCTTTACAGTTTATCATTTCACACAAATATGACCGAAAAAGATCTCTATTTCAAGACTACTCAGAAAACAGAGTTACAAGGTTTAAGTCGTCTCATCATAATTTTTGAGGGGAGAACATTTTTGAATTGAATGATTATGAATTTTTTAAGCAACCCATATTGGAGGAACTTGTATATCAGGGAACAATATAATAATTTAAAGTACAATTTTTATCGTTCAACTACCATTTTATCCGTTTTTAAAATGAGTATAGCAATAACATTTTCTGATAGAGGGAGGGTGTCTCCGCACCTTTGGCCTGTTCAGTCACATTTCTCTCTTTGCCGAGTCTTCTAACCTTACATAATGTTGAAGCAAGTTGGTCATATTCATATATGCCATTTTTTTAAACGTGCTTACCAAGAATCTAATTGTACAGCATACTAAAAGATGTATTGAAGTATTGATGATTTACAAAACAATTAACTTACATTAAGTTTTTGATTAGCTTATTTTATCAATCGATTAACATCTTTCATTATACATCCACAAAATTCACTCAGCCTGGTACAATAAGGACTTGAGATCTAAACAAAATTTAGATTTAGGACCTACGCTTCACAGATATACGGAACAGCCAAAAAGACTCACATACGTAAACTATAGACTTTTAAATCAAAATCTTTAAGGCTATTACCAAGGCTCCCTGGTATCTTCAGTAACATTACTTTACAGAAAGACCTATGTCAACAGTTAACGACCACATACGAACATAGTACAAAAGATTTTATAATAACTTACACGGTCATACCAATTCACTGATCCGAGGAGTGGCTACAACCAACATGCCCGATGGCATCCGTAAGAGCCCCAAAAGAAGCTGGATGAGGGATCTCCTCCACTAACTATAAATATAAAATCAATTTATTAAGGGACACCGCACTCCTTTCCCTCACTTCTACCAACTTTAATCTACACTCTTCTTTCCGACAGCACATTCGCTGGTTGATGGTATTTCCAACAGGCGTGAGTTTAAAAATAAAGTTAAAACAAAAAAGAAAGTGAATAGTGAATCAATATAAGTATTTTTTGCTGTTCTGAAAATATGTGACAGTTTCTTATACTTCTTCGTAAGTTTTTTTTTTTTTTTGTTTATTAAATGGAATTTACAACTGTATACAAATACAACTAGTCAATATGCGCAAATATAAATAATGGCATGTACAGGCATGAAGAGTTACTACCCAGTGGTAGCACTCTCTAAATAATTTTAAGTAAAAAGATCACGAGGCCATCTCCTTCTTCGTAAATGTAGATATTTAGTTTTTGTATAATTTTTAAAGTTTGTTTTTTGAGTTTTCCGCTAACTACAGTGAAGCCCCAAGGAGGGTTAAGTGTTTGGGTTGACACTTAAAATATATGCAACGATTTATTAGACGAACAAATGGACCGATTTTTAAATTCGATAGCTTGTGTTATTTTGTGAGATTCCATAAGTGTTTTGAAAAAAATATAGACTCAGAATACGAATAAATTATTCTATACAAGTTATATTATCTGCAGTTATAGTATCTGCACTAAGGTTAGTGTTGCCCAAATGTGAGACGAAGACGAGTCTTGGTCTTGCTCACCTAGTCTTGGGCTTAGTCTTGGTCTTGCGTAACAGTCTTGCAGTCATCTATTAGCTTAATACTATAAAGATATTACTGTAATTTTTTAGATAGAAGAAACCTAACTAAGCCCAAATGAAAAATTAGAACAGTTAAATGGAAGAGTATATTGGTTATACCAATTATTTACATATATTAACTAAAATTTTCAAGTATTAGTAAAAATTTTGCCTTGATTATTATACAAAAAATAGATTTTTCTTACCAGTTTTGGTCTTGGTCTTGCAACACTTAGGCGGTCTTGGTCTTGGTCTTGCACTTTTCAAGACCAAGACCGATTTTGGGCAACGCTAACTAAGGTATGTACTGATTTCATGAACGAATGTCTGGCTTTATTTTTTATTTCGATAACTAACACTATTCACACACCACCAGTGACATCCCTTTAATATTTTAAAACAAAGTGGGCTTAAAACGGTGTCAAATTATTTTATAAAATATATTTAATCCGTCCTTTAAAAGATAAATAATTACTTATTGAGTGAATGGATATGTAGTTAATGACTTTCTTAAAAACAGAAATTAGCTCTGTTTACCAGCACAAAAGTCCACTTTAAATGGTTTTAACAACGACAAATCCTACTTTCTTTTAAAGTTATTTTAGTCTAATTTTCTAGTCCCATCCTTCGGGTTTGGTGCCATTTTCTCATAATCTAACATATGTCTATTATAGGCCATAGGTCACCAAAAAATACAGTTTTTTTTATATATTACATGTATGTTTATTCAACGTTTCGGCTTCAGGAGCCATTTTCAAGAACCTGGAAACTAAATATTAATTTACTTTTTACCATTCAAGTATAGCCTCAGACAATATACTTGTATCATTCACCTACCATGCACCGTGCCATAAAATTTTTAAAATTTGTCATTACGATATGACTCGTCCTAATTCATTCTTTTATTTCAAAGAATGTCGTTTTCCGTTTCTAAAAATTATAATATATAATTATAAATTAATAATAGACTGCTATAATTAATTTAAAATTTTTAATTTTCGATTTATATACCTCTATTTGCAGACGTTATCAAGAAAGTATTGTTCTTCAATAGGGCATTCATACAGGACTGGATTTACTTACATAAAGAGTAGGGTGGAGAGGTTAGTGAATGATACAAGTTTATTATCTGAGGCTATACTTGAATGGTAAAAAGTAAATTAAAATTTAGTTTGCTAAAATTTAGTTTAAAGTAAGTTAAAATTTAGTCTTGAAAATGGCTCCTGAAGCCGAAACGTTGAATAAACATACATGTAATATATAAAAAAAGTGTGTTTTTTGGTGACCTATGGCCTATAATAGACATATGTTAGATTAATTTAGTCTAATTTATTTTGAAGCAATTGTCAATTACTTAACTTACTGATTTACTAAAAAAAAAAAAGCAGGTTTTGGCAAAAAGGACCAATAAGCCTACATTCAGGACCTCGTCTCTCCCCCTCCAACCACAAGTTAAAGTATTTAAAAAAAAGACACTTTTCTACGAAATTGGGCCATTATTTAAATAAACATTCGTAGCAGTTGAGGTCTGCTATAATCCATTTAAATATTTCCCTCTATTTATGGAACTCCCTGCATATCTCTCTCTTCCTCATATCTGTAATTTTGATCCTGTAATCTGCTTTTGACTTGTCTTAGTGATACAAAACGAGCTACAAACTATTGGATATTACTTGGAAATGTGAAACCTACAGCAATATAGACTGCCGTTGAGCCGACACCACTCACCTGATAGAACAATGTGCTGCCTTGATTTGCCGAGATTGTTGAGGGCCTCGCAGGTGTAGTTGTCGAGGTCTTGGATCTGAACTTGCCTTATTATCAAGCGGTGCCTGTCTCCCCTCTTCTCGGTCATGTGGTCGTCGGTGACATCCAGCTTCAAAGCAGACCTGTACCAGCGCACCTGCAACCAATTACATTATATCAAGCTAATCTAATAAACGCCTCCCATCAATCCCTCCCTCCGCCTTTAATTAAACCTAGGACTCTAAAGGAGCCTTAGTAATTAGACGATTAGCCTAATTGATTTTCATTACTACCTATAAATTCTCATTAGTCTAACGAGTGGATTATGTAAAATATATTTCGTGGATGGAGTTAACCTATTGATCCACTATTCATAAAATATATAAATCGCTCATACTAAGTTGAAACGTGAAATAAATTATATCTATATTATTATTTATTCTAATTAAAAAAACAAAAACCAAGTGGAGAAAGCTTCTCTTCCTTCGTTCGTTATTGAAGAAGCAAAAGGAAAAAAATTGTATTCTTATTGACAGACATTTAATGATATTGTAACCACCTAGATATTGTAAAGTATAGTTCTAATTATACTGTAAAGTTTTATGCTAATTATATTCCAGTTGTATTGTAAAGTATGTTAGTTGTCAAACTCTAGGTCAGAGTTCCCGCGTGACGTCATTTGTGTCCAGGAATGAGCAAGAGTGTCTAACATAACCTTTAGCGGTTATCGCCTTGACTGCAGTATTACTGTTGCCTGCTGCAGTTTTCTATTAAAAGTTTAATATTTATTTTAATAAAAATCTAATAATTAGTTCAAAGTATGAATTTGAAAGCTGTAATTTATTTTTTATTTTTTTAAATCATAATTATTTTACGTGGTATGCTCCAGATAGAGTAGTTCGCAATTCAAATGTTTTACAATTTCTTTATCAAATATATGAACATATGAAAATCTAACAAGTTTATTAGTATAAAATTAAATAATAATAATAATTATTATTATTTTTTTTTTTCCACGAACCGGCCAGCAAAGACCACGCGAATATCATTTCCGTTTCCTCTTCACTCCCTCAGCCTTCCTCTTACTCCAATACTCTCTCATCCTCCTGGACTGTTCCTCTCGTTCTTCCTTAGTCCATTTTCTCCCCCTTTCACGCTTTTTTCCCTTTCAGTTTTTGCTAAAAAAGCTCTCTATCCAAGCAATCTTTATCCGTGATTTTTAGCCTGTCTAGTTCATCTTTTATTTGTTTTACATATCCCCCCATACTTTTATAGCTGCAAACTTTGTCAACAAACTTTGTTTTCTTGTTCAGTCTTTCACTATTCATCCTGACGATGTGCCCGTAGAACCCCAGTCTTCTGGTCCTGACGACTGATTCCAAATTTTTGTATATTTCTTTATTGGATTTTAGCCTGTATCGCTCTTGCGTTACCTTGGGTCCGTGAATCCCTCTCAGAATCTTCCTCTCAATCTTCAGGATTTTCTTTAGGCTCGAAAGGCTGACCGTTTCCATACCATATAATATTATATATATATATTAATTATTATTATTTAAAAATAATAATTCATTTATATATGTTATATCATTACTATTGTTTTGATTAATCCGATTCTTTTTTAGTAAAAAAAAATTATTGAAACTTTGCGTAACATTGCATTTAACTCATTTTATACCTAGTTATTGCTCATGTTGCTTTTAATTAATTTACAATTTTAATTTGAAAATGTGTTAATTTAATATAAGAAAACTATATAAAATTAATACAAACATTACACTTGGTGTTTTCACCTTTTCTGTAGAAATATATTTTTGAAATGATAAAGCTGTCTGCTACTATACGAGTATACAGAGTGTTTCAGAGTTAAGTGACCAAAGTGAAAATAAGAATAGCTCTAAGGACCTAAAAACAAGAAAAATTCTATTAAGTGTCGCATATGTCCGCAAAAGCTTTGTTTAAGAGATATTCACACCTAAAAATTTTCATTGTTTTGAATTATTTACGTTATATTAAGTAAAGGAAGTAAAGGAAATTTATTTGTTTCAACTACTTCATTAATTAAACGTAGGCATTAAATTCATATTAAATGTTCTTCAAAGTGATTTCGTTGAGTATTAAGACAGGCTTAGCATGTTTCTTCAACAGCAGCAGTGGCAGAACGGCACTGGATATGTGTTATTGTTTCACAAGATTAAATTATCCTTCGTCGCGAGGAATTAAGGTCATTGAGCAGAATTGCATTGACGTTTTGTTTAATATCACCCCAAACCAGTGGTATCAGGTCTGGAGAGCCTGTATTGAGTCGAGGTGGCAAGAAATGCGGACCTATTTAAATATTGTCTATTATTACCAACCACATTGGTGCTGAAAATGATGCTCACGAATTGCATAGGGATTTTCCCACCACTGAAGATGATTAATTTTCTGATTGAAGATTTTCTTGTAAAGGTAGCTTCATATGTCCAGAGAATTTTCCTGAAAATTGTCGATTATCCTCAACTTGATATAAGTAGCAATCCGAAAAATTTCTTCTTTGCCGAAAATCTTGCTGTAATACATTTTGTACCCGTTGATAATGATATGGGTGAAGTCCATCTGCAATGAAGTCCATGCTGTAGTTGGCGTAATATTTAATTCTGCTCCAGCTCATCGTCCACTGCCAGATGGATTATCATCAAAATATTGTAATATGGTCACACTTATTTCTTCATTACCTAAAGGAGCAAAAATACCATCAGCATGTGGTGGTATCATAGCAAACCAGTTTCTCTATGACGTTGAAACGTGGAGCTATAGGTAGACTTGTTTGAATTCGCCTGGCATATTCACGAGGAGCAGCATTAGCATTGTCATTGCCAAAAACCATATACAAACACCATACAGGCATATTCATCATTAGTGTAAATGGAAGGCATGATGATGAGTACTCTGCGAAAGCCCCATACAAACTGATAAATGTTATTGAGAGTTTCCAATGCTAATTCCAAATATTATTAATCCTTATGTTACGAATAGTTTTATACACTTTGGGATAAAAGGCCATATTAGTATTCTATCTAACCCATCTCCTAAACAAAGCGTTTGTGGACACGCTTTCACTTTGAACTACATTTAATATGAATGCTAATGTTTACATTTGATTAATAAAGTAATTAGGACAAATAAATAGGTGTTATTTATTTCATATAAGGTAAATAATTCATAACAAAGAAAATCTCCAAGTGTGAATATTTCTAAACAAAGCCTTTCTGGACATGCTTTCAGAGGAAATTTTTTTCTGGTTTTGAGGTCTCTAGTTTATTTTGGCAGTTTGGCTATTTAATTCAAAAATACTCAGTACTGTATACACCCTGCATATATATATATATATATATATATATATATATATATATATATATATATATATATATATATATAAGTTATGTATATATATGTATATGTATAAGTTAAACGCTGCGGGCTTCAAACACTTAAAAAAAAGAGTAAAGGATCCACAAATAACACGCATGAAGTCAGAAACAAGACTGCTTTATTGCTCCTTATAATCTCCTATATATACATTCTGAGTTGTTTACATCAATGCTTTAGGTATTAAAGCTAATACTGTCCCGCTCCGTACCTTAACTTATATATATATATATATATATATATATATATATATATATATAAGTTAAGGTACGGAGCGGGACAGTATTAGCTTTAATACCTAAAGCATTGATGTAAACAACTCAGAATGTATATATAGGAGATTATAAGGAGCAATAAAGCAGTCTTGTTTCTGACTTCATGCGTGTTATTTGTGGATCCTTTACTCTTTTTTTTAAGTGTTTGAAGCCCGCAGCGTTTAACTTATACATATACATATATATATATATATACATAACCTATAAATGTGCCTGCTGCTGAAAAAAGGTTGGGAACCTCTACTCTAGGTGAGCCCATGCGGCGCTAAGTTTAACTGATTATTCTGATTTTTCTTAACCCTCCGATATTACAAAATATTTATTAACATATAGATAAAAACCAGGTCTGTAGTGCAAACAGAAAAAGAAAAGTATATATATATATATACTACGATATGATGTATAAATGTATGCATATATTTGCGAAAATTTGTTAAGTAAAATCGGAGGCTCGGAAAAAAACTAAAATATGAGTTTCAATTTACTGTAAATATTATTCATGAATTTTCTCTCTGGGTGCTAACTAAATAACAGTAGGGCTATTGTTAGATTTCATTTAAGTGTACCAATTTTAAACCTTAATGAAGTTATGAAATGCATCTTAAGACCTATAACTGTTATTTGAATATATAGTAGAATAAACAGTCATAACACCTTAATAATGAATGTTGTCAAAGACAAGCGACGATATAAACTGGAATACATTTTAGTTTTTTAATATGGATATATTACAAATTTCATAAAAACTAAGCCATAAAAAAAATATTAATCATTAATCGTAGACAATACACAAAAATATATTGCTATAACCTAAACCTTGGATATTCAGATGAAAAAGCTGTCCCTGTAAGCAGTCAAGAGTTCAATGAATGATATGGGAAGCTGATTGACCAACAAATAAATGAAGATTAAACAAAATACGTGATAATGAGTCGAAATCAGGATCTTCGTAGAACGAAAATCTTCCCGAGAGTAAAATAAATTAAATACTTCGGTTTCTCAATGACACCAACGACCTTCAATCGGAAATAGACAACGTATTTGTGATCCTACCAGATCTCCTCCCTCTGCAGTGCCCCCAGTTTCATCAAATGACTTAAATTCTTATTTTATATCTGCTTCCTCTTCAACTCCTTCATTTCTCCCTTCTTTCTTTCCTCCTGGAACATCTTTTAATGACGCCGATTTTTATTTTTCAGATATTTCTCCCACAGACCTCATATCCGCCGTGATGAAATCACACTCTAATTCTATTGGTCCAGATGGCATTCCCGTCAAATTAATTAAATTATGCCTCCCTGAAATCCTTCCGGTACTCCTTTTCATCTACAATTTTTCCCTCCAAAATTCAGTATTCCCTTCCTTGTGGAAAATAGCCACAGTCCGTCCTTTAAATAAAAATTCTAATCCGTCTTCCCCTGAAGATTTCCGGCCAATCTCAATCCTTTCCAAACCCCTGGAGAGAATTGTGCAATCCCAAGTTTCCACCTTCCTTGAACAGTCCAATCAACTTGACCTTTACCAATCTGGTTTCCGACCAGGTTATTCCACACAATCCGCCCTAATCAAAATCATTAATGATGTTCAGTCCGCCATTGATGACAAAAAACTAACTGTCCTTATACTCATTGACTTTTCCAAAGCCTTTGATTGCATCAACCATTCCATTCTCTTTTCCAAATTAAAATCATTATCCTTTTCCCATAGTTCTATCCTATGGTTTCAATCATTCCTCTCCCAACGCTCACAAGCTGTCGCTATTCCTAATCAACCCTTGTCTTCCCATCTTACTTTGTCCGCAGGAGTGGCCCAGGGCTCTAGCATATCTCCCCTCCTTTTTAGTTCTTATATCAATGACATCCATAATTCAATCCTTCACTGCTCCCATCACCTTTACGCCGATGACTCCCAAATCTACCTTTCCTTCCATCCCTCAGAGTTGCATGAAGCGTTTGCCAAAATTCAAGAAGACTTGAATCGGATCAGTGCCTGGGCAAACTTAAATGGGTTAAGGTTAAACGCTGCAAAAACTCAAGCCATTGTCATTGGTTCCAAACCCCTTCTCAGAGCCAATACCAACATTCCTATACTGTACCTAAATGACCATCCCATTACCTTCACCTCCTCAGTAAAAAACCTAGGCATTTTCATAGACCAAACCCTATCCTGGAAACACCATATTGCTCACATTACCCACCATCTCCTACCCATCTCCACACGTAGACTCCTAGTAACTTTCCTCATCTTCCCCCACCTTGATTACGGCTGCGTGGTGTACGGTGGCCTCTCGGCAGAACTCGGGTAGAGACTGAAAAGAATTATGAATGCCTTCGTAAGATTTGTCACAGGGGCCCTGAGGTATTCCCGTGTTTCGCACCACTATGCTGAATTAGGATGGCTCTTCCCTTCCTTCCGAAGACAATATTTCCTAGGCACATTCCTTTACCAAATAATCAATAGTCATCGGCCGTCCTACGCATACAATCTCCTACAATTCAAATCATCTATCCATACCCTCTCCACAAGATCTCGTCCGTCTGACCTTTACACTCCTTTCCACAGATCTGCATCATTTAAACATTCCTTCGTTGTCCGTTCCACCGCATTCTGGAATTCCATCCCACTAAAAATCCGCCATGCATCATCCTTATCCACCTTTAAAACCCTCTTATTCCAATTCCTCTTCACAATCCAATCAGACGCTGGTTAAATACATACTATGTTATAAGGATTTAATTTTCTTTAGACATTATTTTTTTTCTCTTATTTTTTATTGTTTTATTCTGTGTTGAACGTGAATTTTCATCACCATTCACTAAGCATTGTGAGTAGATAAAATTTGTTTTTCTTAAGTTCTAATTTGTTATTCATGGAATGTATTTCAGTGAAATATATTTTATTTTTAATTATCTTCAACATACTTCTCGCTATGTGTATATATATACTTTATTTTATTTTCTCTTCTCCTAATCTTTACGCATAATCACTTAAATATCTTAGGGAACATATGTATATCATTATTTGTTTTTTATATATTTTTTTGTTTTAGTTTTTACAATTTCTTTCCCTACATATTAACAGTTATTATTATTTTTTTTAATTTTTATATTCCATCACTACAATGCTTTACCTATAAAATAGATTTTACTTTCCTTTCTAATTTCATTCAGTGATTATTATGCAATTATTTTAGCTCCAATATTGTAGTACTGAATCCCTATTACCCAACTGTCCTCGTTAATTTATCCTAAGAGCTTAATTAATACTTAATGTATTACATGTATTTTGTCATTATTCATTGTAATAAGTCTTTTGACCAGATTTGTAGTTAATATATATGAACAATACTGTTATTCTAAAGGGACCTAGTTCCAGAATAAAGATGATTTTTCTATTTCTATTTCTATTTCTATTTCTCAGCTTTCTTTCATCTTTCAAAGGTATTGCAATTCCGAAAAATATCAAGTATCTGAAACGAAGGATATACATTACTACGATAAAGCCAGTTCTGATGTAGGATCGTGAGATATGGACACTAACTAGCGTCCTTGAAAGAAGTATTTAAACATTTGAGAGAAAAATTGTCCGCACCATAACCAGAGCGATCTAGAATCCGAGTATTAGTGCATGGAGGAGAAAGAACTGCTTACAGAAACTAATCAATCAATATCTCTTGATATGAAGGCAAGGAGGTAAACCGGAGCATGAAGGTCGGAACAATCCATTAAGAAGCCTCAATACAAATTGGAATGCCTCAATATTAGAGACGACGTGGAAAGTCAAAATGCAAATGGATTGATTAAATCACAAAGATACAAGAGATAACTTGAGAGAAATCTCCTAAGATAGTATGAGATGAAGAAGGCTAGTTGAGACGGTAAAAGATCTGCAAGGTCTTGCCAGCAGATATATTAGTATACTGTAGAACTATTTTACTAGTTTATGCATAAAGAAATTTAAGTCCACTGAGAGATTTAGGATAATGCTCTGTGTAGAATTGGGGGACATAAAGCTATTAAATATAGCTATGAAATTTTAAGAAAATCTTTCTTATTCACAAATCATTAAGGCATTTGGGTAAAATTTAATAGGTCCCATATTTCTTCTCCACAGAAGAACCATTGCATACAGTAGTACGGGCTGACTATGGAAATCCGTGAGGGTCCGAAATTTCATTATAACTCGGAAGCAACAAGGATAATATTTGCCTTTGCAATTTCAGGGGTCGGGGCAGACCACAACCAGGTTAATTAACTTCATAACAGTGGAGCGATTTATTTAATTGTTAACTGTTATTTCTTCTTTAAGAATAATTCTGAAATATAACAAAAGTACTTTTTATTAAAACATTTATGTTAATTTGTTACATTAAATTCATGTTATACAAAACGTCTCATTATATTATACTGATAATTCTTTAAATGTTTTAAAGTTTGTCTTTGTGATCACAGGATACTGATAACTGCAAAATCATAACTTTCTGAAAGAGAACTTTTTGTGATTTCATCTTTTCTTGTAAATCCACTTCTTTTAATACAAAGTTCATTTGGACATAAATATGATATACTAGAATAGTGTTATAAATTTAATTATTTGAAGTTTATAAAAAGCTCAAAAACCGTCCCATTTTGTTGCTTGAAAGTAGTCCAGCCTCGATTTCTTTTGTTTTATAAAAATTACGTAAGTATAGACAGACGAATATTAAATCGTTTTGCCATTTTTTTCGCTTATAGCAACAGCATTTATAATTTAATTTTTTCCCCCAAAGGATATTTTGTACTCATAGTGAATTTTATCTGAACTAAAAAAAAATTCAGGTTATACAATCCAATGTTAACATTCAGAAATGTAATTATTAAACAATATTCCTAAAATTGAAGAGTGGAGAGGGAAATTTTATTTTGCCGAGCAAATTGTATTGTTAACAGACATTTATCAATTATAAGATGTTTCATTGGTCTTGGATACGAAAACCGTTAGGAATTACCGATGCAGCAAAAATGCATCGTATTTCAACTAATAACTAATTTTTTGTTTTCAATAAAGGACAAGGAGTTTATTTCAAATTAGCGGGATTTATGATTTAACTCTATACGATTTTTGAGTTTGACTTATATCTCAAGTTAGAGTCTCTTAAATATATATATATATATATATATATATATATATATATATATAATATATATATATATATATATATATATATATATATATATATATATATATATATATATATTAAATGCAACTCAGTCAACGGGAAAATGATCCACAACTACTCCAGAAAAAATGACAATATTGAAACATATTTCTTTTGATATTATATATATATATATATATATTTTTTTTTTTTTTCCCTACGTGGTAACCCCACACAAGGATCGTTTATTTGATTTTCCTTCATGCTCCATGCCTTAAAGACATACTACATGAATTACATTTGTTTACAATTGTTTTTTTTTCTAGTTTCACATGATTTACATTTTTAGTTCAAATTTATATACATTAACAAAAAAAAACACAAAGAATAAACACACAAAAATTAAATCGGAAAATTAAATATTAAACACACAAAGTCAATCCAACAAAGCCAAAAAGAAATCACCCACGCTGCCCATCCCTGGTTAGTAAGTCGAAGTCGATCGATCTAATAAATCTAAGAAAGTCTGTCTTGAATTCAGTAAATAACTTTTGTTCCGTCTCAGGCCAATTTCCTCTTTTGATAATTATGCTTTTTATTAACTCAAATCGCTGTCTGTCAAATCGTTTACATTCATATATTATATGTTTAAAATTTTGAACCTGTCCGTCTTCATCACATAAGTCTGTTTGTATAATGTTGAATCTTTTAAGATATTGTTTTGTATTCCCATGTTCCGTAAGTACTTGCGTAAGTTTGTAGTCATTACTGTGAATGTGTCTGTAATTGTGAATTGAAATGTGTGGTATAAATCTGTGTAAGCTTGGTGACTTAGCTGAGGTCACCCATATGTGATCCCATCTTTTGATGAAATCCAACTTTAAATTCATATTAATATACGATAAAGGAGCTTGATGATACGATGGCGGCAAATCGCTTTATATATATATATATATATATATATATATATATATATATATATATATATATATATATATATATATATATATATATATATATATATATGTATATATATATAACGTTATTTTTTTAAATAAATCGTTTATATCAAATGAAATATGTTTCAATATTGTCATTTTTTCTGGAGTAGTTGTGGATCATTTTCCCGTTGACTGAGCCCAGGGCCTTCGATTGAGATTGGGGACTGAGAAGGCCAATTAATATCCCAGGCTAACCCATTCCATCAGACAGATTCCCCGGCAATGCCATAAATCTGCCGGGAGACGCCTACAATTGGTTGAGTATTACAAATGAATATAATATCAGAGCCTAGGCCACCCCAACCAGATGCCATCAATTAATTGCTAAACATATGGAAATTGACGAGGGGAAGTAGTTGACATGTGCCCTAATACAGGAGCAACGTGGGCAACATTTGCATATGCTAATCTTCGCAATCTATCAGCCGGGTATCAGATCTTACGGTCACCACCCCCTGTCGTCTCTCAGCCATTCATTTGATTACCTTTGCTACTGATACCATTCCATCACTATTTCTGATTGGTGTTGCAGGGCTCGTTCAAAAAGATAACTTGTTGTACAATCACAGTTTGTTTTATCCCATTAGATTAGGATTCTTAAATTCTCTATTCTGTAGATTACCATTTTTTTTTTTTTTTTATGAACTGCCATTAATGTACCGAGGACCTGGTAGCTAATGAAAACCAGACTGTACCTGCTCACGGAGAACAGTTCTCTCATCTATACACTTATAAATTCTTACAACTTCTTATTTACGAAGATTCTTGAAAGAGGACGTCTTCATTCTGGAGATCGGTGAACTTTGTCGATTTAATGAGGTGCCTAAAACTCACGAACTCCCATTCACTGTTCGATTGAACCCCAACATAATTTAATAACCTAAATTTAATTTAATAAAACCTATATCAAGAAAAATGTTTCTCTCCAAATATTGTGCCATTTGGCGTGACCTCCAACTCTATAAATATCTCCAATATTTTATAAACAATATTATTTTATTGATTTTGTGATACAATTATCTTACGATTGAACTGGAAAGCAAACGGATTTTCATTAGTTTTTAGTGCTTCATTTAATTAATTAATTTTCTGAGAATTTTCATAGATCGAAAAGTTCCATGTTACGATGACATGAAGTCATTCACGATGCACTAGATGGATTTTAATAATTTGATAAAAAAAAAAAAAATTGTCTATATCCTTTTGTGTGTACTAGTGGAAAGCTGCATAAAGCTCGGCAGCACGGTCCACCTCCCTCAAGACCTCCAACTTCAAAAACCGATTAAAATGTCGAACGTGTGAAACCGTTTTACAAAGGTCTTTGTTGGGGGCAGGGGTATTTCAGAATAGAAATAGAAGTCTGGTCGCGTGGTGTTTCCTCAATGTTAGGAGATACGAGTAAAAATAAAATGAAGGGAATGAAGGTAAAATGAGACATGTAAAATATGACTGGGGATTGAAGGCATGCACTTCAAAACAAATATAAATAATTAATCAATTAAAGATGAAAAAATAAAATAAACAATTCTCCCTTTGAATGTTTATAGAGTTATATTGAATAATAAAAGATGTATAAATATATATCAACACAAAAGTTAAAACAAAATAAAATAACAACGGTATAAAGGTTTCCTGAAATAACAATTAAACATAAAATGTAATATTCAAGAGAAAATAAATTATCCCTTAGGAATAAATGTAAATACAAATAAACTTCTAAACATTTTTTTTTTATTGATAAATATTATACAATATGCCTCAAAGGACAGAAGTTTTAAAATAAAAATCAATGACAAGATAAAAAATTAACTTGGAGTTATATTAGAATGTCCAAAAAAAAAAAATAAATAAAAGAAATAATAATAAAAAGAAATAAAAGACTAATTTAGAGGGGAAAACAATTAAATTAATATTTAATGTCTTTCGGTGAAAAAAAGAAAAGAAAAAGGTTTATGAAAGTTCATAAATGTTACGAAGAGAAGAAAATCCAAGTGGGGAGTAGATAACCCTACTTCCAACGATTTTACCTCAAATACCAGCTGATGTCAAGCAGTCGATGGGGGTGGGGAGGGGGGGGGAATCGATATGTATATCAATCTCAATCGATGACTGCCAATGTATGAACAAAATGGCGCTAGGCTTGTGAATACAGTACAAGAATCCAATGTCGACAAAAGCTGACGGCAGTGCCCGGGTAGTCTTATCACAGGTATCGGTTGTTTTAATCCTCAAGACTGAGAATTACTGCTGGACATTGGGCTTATAAATAAGCGATAATACAAAGCGAATAAAGTATAATATTTAAATATAATACAATTAAATGTATTTCTTTATTAAAATTAAACACTCAAAAAGGTGAATGTTGAAAAACAAAAGAAATAAAAATTGGAAGATTCGGATGTTGACATTTTTTTTTTTAAAGACTCTAGAAAAGGATGATTCCTGTAAAATACGATATTGCGAACAATTGGATGCTTTATCATGACAAGGCTCCATGTAACACGGCTATTTCCATCACGGAATTTTTGACCTCAAAAAAAGGTTTCCGGTTGTTCCACAACCTCTTAGTCATCCGATCCTCCTGATTTTTTTCTTTTTTTCAAGAAATTGAAGTATTCGTCATTTTGGGACTCTGGTAAACATTCAAAAGAATGTAACCGACATGTTAAAGGCTCAGTCAGTTGAAGCCTTTCAGACTGAGAACAGCGACTCGTAGGTTTATAGTTTGGGGGAACTATTACTAGGGAACTACATTGGGACAGTACTTTAGTTTCAAAAAATAAAAAGTTTGGTAGATATAAAATCAGATTCATTACTGATGGGTAATAAATTTGTCGAAAAATGTCCAAAGTTTGTAAAGTATACTTCCATCATCCTCCACCGCGCTTTCTTAAAAATGAAACGAAGTAACCTTTCAATTAATGAAAATGCGCGTTTCTTGGTATCTAATAAAATTTTGTTAGAAAATAAAATAGTTAAATCAATGTCAAGACTATTGCTAGATTTCTGATGCTCATTAATGATCTCAGCGCAGACTTTAACAACTTTATATATATATTTCAGAATGGCTTCTATCAAGAGAAAAACAACACAAGTTAAATGATTTGTTTTTAAAGGTTCTGTGGGAAAAATTACAGTAACTCCTTTGCACTATGTTGTACTCTTCTACGCTACATGTTTCTTTTCTGTTATCAATCCGCTAAGATTTAGAAAGATTGTTAACGCTCGCAGAGTTAATTTCTTTTATTTATTATTTTGAATTAACAATTTTTTTTTTATTTATTTAAACTTTAAAGTTCAAATATTAGAAAAAACTAAAAGAAAATTATATCAGTTATTTTAATTGGCAAAATACGGTTTCATAGGCTCGTTTTTTATACTGGTTATAGTTAATATATACTGGTTAATAGTTTATAGGTTCGATTGTTATGAATATTATTATAGCTTTACATAAAAAAAACTTCTAGGTTTTTAACTTTTAAGCCCGTTGACCTGGTCAATAGAGAGTCTGGCTCCGTCTTTTACAGAGTCAAGTGTATTGTTGCCCGAATGCGAGACCAAGACGAATCTTGGTCTTCCGCGAGAGTCGCAGCAGTCTTGCAGTCAATTATTAGCTTGTTACTACAAAGATATTTTTGTAATTTTTTAGATGGCAAAAATCCAACTAAGCCCGAATAAAAAATTAGAAGAGCCATCATTTTTATCAGTCTTGGTTTTGCCACAGTTAGGCGGTCTTGGTCTTGCAAAGTGTTTTTGTTTTATATATGTTTTACATTGACATTAGTAATATATTTGGTTGTAATTTTGGGATGATTACATGCCATTTCTTCATTTTGTAGATTAAAATATCATTTTCTTTTATTCAATATTTCAGAATTGTATTTATCCATAATTATCTTTAAGTTATTTTTATTTTCGTTTATTAGAAGTTCCTAATTTATTTTATTAGCGAAGGTAAAATTGATTTAATTTTTTTTTATTATTGTATGTAATTATAGAAAATAAATACTTAATCAATGTATTGTTTCGTTTCAATCTTATACAGCTCATTATCCTTATTATATGCATTTTTTCACATTTGCTTCATACAAAATTTTCAACTGAAACCTTAAAGTAGCTTAAAAAGGGCATTTTTAATAAAAACAAAGTATTAATATATAATATTATAATAACTGAAGTATTAATATTATAGTATATTTTACACAAAACATATGCATATTATATGTTTAGAAACAATAAAATGTTTTAACAAGCGAATGAAAATTTTTCGCTGTATTTCTATAGAGGGATCATATAAACCCTCTACTGCTGAATTGGAGATAACTATTCACGACTTACTCAATTGCTAAGAGGCCCACTCGTCCTGAAGTACGGTATTCAGTCCCAGAAAGAATAAAAACTGATTTCGGAATAACTATATCTTTATAGACTTATGCTGTAAACAATATATTTTATTTATCTTGCGGCATCATGCTGCAATTTATTCTTTTTATTACGCTATAAAAGGGGAAATAAATCTGGAGCAGTATATCTGTGGTGGTAGTGAAAAATTAAGTAACTTGATATCATAATTTTCTTGCTAACAGTTACGTCATTATCAGATTCCTATTATTTATTAATTAATTTAGTTTACAAAATCACCTACTGATTTTTTTTTTGGCTTGCTATTTTCAATAATGAACATTTTTTAATCGACCAAGAAAATTTTTACATTTCAAGAAACGTAGAATCCGAAAATCAAATAAAACAATCCGTCCACTCATCTTCTCTGAGACTACTGGCCCGATGGTTTTGTGATTATCACAAAAGGCACCCGAGGATGATCCTCGGAGATCGGAATTATCATCTGCCCTTTCTTTTCAAGATGGCGGTCGAAAGAATTCGTGTCGCTATATACTGTAGTTTCAAAGGTTATAACGATTTAAATGGCACTCGGTTGAAGTCTTTAAGCTCTTTAAGTTTATGTATTGTACATAACACACTTCACCGTAAAGAAGGCGGAAAATATTTTTTCAAGAAATTCAAAATCGGATTTCCGGATAACTAAAAAAGAATACACTTTTTTGTGATTGATGTTACACGTTTCGGTCTTTGGTTACTGAAAAATCATATATCAACGAACGCAATCGAGATTGTTGCCTATATTTTTTAAAAAATGAATAAAAATTCTTCCAGGCCAATATTAGCAAACCACCTTTATTTGTTTTTCTCTGAGTGGTAAGGAATGTAGTGTGACATTTGATATATAACTTTTTGGAAAAAATAAACCATAGTTAATAATTGGAAGCACTTTTTTTTTTTATCATAGCTATATTTTAAACTGTGAACATTTTATTTATTTAAAGTAGATTTTTTAATTTATTTTTTTACAAAAATGAAAGACAGAAGGTGTCACAAATATTTATCGGTAACAATATTTTGATAGGCTAACTGAGCATAATAAACAGAGATTCCTTCTTTATTTTTCGATAGGTTCACCACCACTTTCATTTATTTTTAGAATTGTATATTCAAGAAAGAATAAAGAGTTTTTGCTAGCTTTTATTTAGTTCTTCCAATATATCCATTTTATCCATATTATCCAACAATTCTCACATAAATCATAGTCTTATAAAAAAAGTCTGAAGAGCTTTCACTATTAAGATAGGCATGTAAAACCTACTTGAAGTAGAATTAAAAACTATAACTGATATTTATAAAAACTCACGTCATCAAGTACAAAGTAATGTGATTTGTGAACTGGTGTTGTATTAATGGTTGAATAACAATACAACTTTTAAAGTAATAAATTAAGATGATACCTTAAAATAATAAAAAAATATTGTAGACGTTTAAAATATTAAATATGGTCAAATTCAATAAAACTATTAATTCCTAAAGATGAATAAATTTAAGATTGGTTTGGATTCCATCCATATCTTAAGCAATGAAAAATCAGACCAATTTGGACGGGAAAGACGAAGGTATCAAGCACAACTACAATAAAAGATAATATATAGAGAGTTCGGCACACCAAACAAAGAAAATACTTATAGAAAATCGGGAAACCAGATGGAAAATAAAAGAATCCTAACTGTTAGAAATTAAGACGGAGTTCAATAAATAGGCCAGAAGCTAATGAAAATTGGGAAACGAAGAAAGTATATTTTATCGAGTACGAGAATTGGTCGCTGCATCACTGCACAGCTTTATACACAGGTACTAACTTAAAGATTTTGAAGCAACCAATTGCTAAAATTGTAACATCGCCCTTCAGACCATCAACCACTTATACAAAGAATGCTCCCAATTTGAATCAATAGGACACAAATTAAAAGTTTTTAAAAGAAATAAAAAACTAAACTTATAGTCAAAGGAGAATCCCCAACAACTTAAGGAAACGAAATATTATAATATAATATAAAAAGATAGCTCATTGCCAATGTTTTTGGCTATAATTAATAAGAATATAGTTTCCGTCAGATGAAATGCTTAATACGATTATAAAATGTCGCTGTTTGATATTAAAAAAAATATTTCTAGCATTTTAGAAAATTATAAAATATGAAAAAAAAATATATATAGTTCGTAAATAATGCTGCCTATTCTGGTAGTTTTGCTTGTATTTATTTGGGTTAAAAATCTGCACACCAATTTAGACCTAGACTATATTTGAATTAACGCTATTATGAACCATTAAAATTAGTTATTACGTAAAATGTGATGCCAAACGCGTTGATGATATTGTTAGAGATTATTTAAAAACTTTGTACGAAAATACTGTAAACAGATAAAGTGATTCGTTAAAGAGATCTTGAAATGGCATTAAGATCCTTAGATCCGATGTCCCAGGAGTAGATAAGGCCCCTTTGTGGATTGAAGACAATCTCCAAGAAGGAAAAGAGGTTTTCTCGTTAATCTTGTTAATGATGCCAGAGTTCTCTTATAATTCTGGAAAGGTCTTTGCCATCAACCGGTACTGCCTTGCCACAATTCTTCATGTTGGAGAGTTCCCCTCTTTTCCAAACTACAAACTTTTCTAATCCTCATTGTAAAAAGAGATTCGAAATGTAAATTTGTCTTCCTTTGAAGCAGTTTGGAAGAATCACGACTTTTCTAAACTTGTTAATTGTACGTAGAAGTGAAGACTGCAGCTTAAAATTACTGACCACAAATTGTTGATATATTGACAAATAAATCATTTCTATACCATAAATAAATCAGTGCACAGAAATAATTATCGAATGTGTTTGTTTTTTATGCTGGAGCGTGAGTAAAGCTAGACCTTGATATGGGTAAAGACTTCCTATAAATTTGATAACGATTAAATTTATCAAAAAATTCTTACACATCTATCTATTTTTACTTGCGTTCTTACTTCATCCAGCATTGATATATTTTATATCTAAAGAAGTTCCGTTGCTAAGGATTTTAAACTATTTTAAGTGTATTTTGTGAATAAAATTGTAATAATAAAATACAATACGAATTAATAATATATATATATATATATATATATATATATATATATGATTATATAAATAATAACTTATACACATTTTGATTTCATATACAAAGATGCCCCCAAGGAAGTAAACAAATCTAGGATGTGCTGTAACATATAAGGAGAATCAACTATTATATAAACTGCCTAGCGAATGCTCCAGTTTTATAGGAGAGGCGACTGTCATGATGAACGAAAAAGTGCTGGATAATTGTAACTGACTCATGGAGTGTCTTAGCCGCCATCGATAACCCATACTAAATTAACTCTATTATTAAAGAAATAATGAATGTATGGTGGGAAGTAAAACACAAGGGCATATCAATAGTATTCGTTTGAATACCAGGCCATTGTGGCTTTGTAGGAAACGATAAGCTGACCGAGCAATTAGGCAGAAGTAAAGAAATAACGACAGTGATGAGATTAAAGAAAGTTACCTTATAAGGATATATAACGCAAAAAAATACTACTAACAGAATGGGAGAAAGAATATCAAAGGAAAGCGTGAAAACTGACAGAAGTAATACCTAATTGCGGCAAATGGCTCACAAGCTACAGAAGTTCAAGAGAAGAAGTTATACTTTGCCCACTGAGGATAGGACACTGCCAGTATACACATAGCTACCTTCTGAGAGGACTCGAAGCGCCCACGTGTGAGAAATGCAATAACGTCCCACAAACAGTGAAACACTTTGTGGAAGAATGTCCCTAATTTGAAAATTACAGAAGAAAAACAAGATTAGCCGAAACATTAAGAGAAATTCTTCAAGATACTGAAGAAAGAGTCATTACTTTGTTTACATTTTTGAAATTAACAAAGTATTATAAAATAATTAATATTGTAGTTAATTGGCTTTAAACTGACCCTTGAGGGTACCCTTACGGGTAGAGGCGTAAAAGACTTTTATTTGGGATCAAACTTCTCAATCAACAAATTGATAACCATTTACATTTGCTATGTATTGTAAAGACCGCCGGTGGAATAATTATTTTAAATGTATAAATAAATATCATAAGTGCCAACATCTGGCGGTACCTGACTGAGGGTAACGACCCATTAGGACAACCTTTTGTAAGTGGTAATAAAAACCCTTAAGAACCACCGACCAAGACCGACAACTAAGTGTTTAAACAGGATCCCGAAAAACCTTTTCACACCTTCCACCAGAAATATGGAAATCTGTACCTGCTGCTTTACCTTGGTCTGGGGGAGAGAGCGTGGTCATCCCTTAGGCTGAGAATATTCAGCCAATCAGGAAAAGGACTACCAAAAGAGAGGGGGATGAAGGAAGGTGGGAAATAGAGAATTTGGACTGGGGACTTCTTCTGGGGACTCGGAGAGGAGAACACTTGCTCTTGGGACTTCAAGCGGGGGAGTCGAGGGAGAGAAGACAGCCGGAGAGAGAGATGGACGTACTAGACGCCGAAGGAGAGCAGAGACAGGGAATCCAGATGTGACGGCTAGAAACACTATGAAGAACCAGTTAAGTGGTAACAAGCATTTAGTTATACTAATGTAAATTTGTGTTGGCAACCATACATCATTAATTAATATAATCGATATAACATGTAACTTTAATTGAATATCAAGCATTCTCCTCTAGTATGATTCGCAACTAATATTATGTATATAGGTTTAGTTATTATTTTGTATATAGATGTTTTTGGTTTTATTTAAATTTGTAAATATATTAGTTAGCAAACCAACGTAGTACTTTTACCATCTACCTTGCATGCCACCAATTAGTAATAGAAACAAATAGTAAATTTATAAACATGATACCTTTAGAAAGGAAATCCGATAAAGAGTATATGGTTCAATCTAGGATACTACAGTAGGGGGTCTGTGGTATCTAACATTTCAAGACATTTATAAGTATTAAATACATTTTAATACAAATAAATGCGATTCCTGGAACCCCTTACTCGCCGTAGAAACGCGAGGCAAGGAACATAGCACATTATAATATTATATTATAATTTATAATGAATTATTTATCTAACAGAGAATCAAAATCTGGCTCCATTTCGTTTGAAAATGTTTTTAAGCTGTGGTCATCTAAATACTGCCTTACAAATTAGTAAATAAGAAATTTTAATTTGAGGCATTAAGTTTAATGTTCCTCCAAAATTGAAAGCGGGAACAAATATGAATGAGAATTAGAGCTATAAGTACAGTGGTCGTAGAAATTACATCAACCAGTTAAAATTTCATTTTATTTACCAGACCGCTATGGTTATTTCTAATATTTCTAGATATGTCTAGGTTTTATACGATATTCTAAAAACAATCTCATCATTATTATTATATTAAGGGTAATTTTTTTCGTTTTTATTTTATTAGTATATTATCTCCAGTTCCTTTATTTCACTCGATAGTATCCTATGGAGATACATTATATTTCAAAAATCGACTACCGTTGGTTGGTGGTACCCTTTCGTCTACGCTAATTCCCATAAAAATTCCTTCACTTCATTAACGTCACAACTTTAATATTTTCTGACGAGGAAATTAGGTCAAAAGTAGCAATAATTAATAATTAAAGAATAATAATAATAATTAAATAGAATAATAATTAAAAAAAGGTCAATGGATTCAACGTTGTCAGCATAAGAATAAAAAGAAATAAATTATTTAATTCCTATTACGACAACTGTAAATATAGAATGATTGAACAAGATTCCAATCTGTTGGACACATTAAATTTCCTTCATTTATAAAAAAAATAACAGTTAAAATATACCTGTGACAGAGAGCTGTTATAATAATTATATGTAGTATATCCGACTTCTCGATTAAAATATAAAATAATTTCTTATTTCTTGATTAAATTGAAGAACCTCGATTAGAAACTAAAGAATATATTTGTAGGCACAGGATACATTTTTAGGCACAGGATATATTTTTAGGCACGGGATATATCATACAAGTAATATATAAACATGACGATAATACCTCTGCAGGTGGTTCGGCATACACTGTACATATCAAGATAGCCTGGTTTCCGATTCCCGAATGAATCCAAGTCTCATCCGCTTCTACTTCTGGAGCATCTGAAATAAAAGAGGATACAATTATTAATACTATAAACTAAGAATTAATATTCACTTCTTCTCATGAGTATACAGATGGACTTATAATGTCAGCACGTAATTAGGCGCGAGACATTAATACTTGTCCGACACTCTTCCCACAAGTTAAATAACAATTTGCTGAAGAAAGATCAGCAAGGGAGTTTCTAAGCCACAAAGGATGTTCAACGGCGGTGGTTTGAAGGAAGATTGGACTGATCCGGCCATCTTTGGGATTTGTGTGAGCACACAGCTATGAAAATTCGTATTCAAATGTTTTTTCGAGGTGCTAAGTTAAACTTCAAACTGATTTTTTATGTTAAAAAATATTTGAACTCATGCTGCTCCTTAGGTCAGTACAAATCGGTTAAATATTGTACCTCATATAGCTAAATGGCAGATTTATTTTATTTTTTGTCTAAAGTATGATAGCATGCACGAAAACTGGTATGTTGAACATATGTGGTCCTAATATAAGAATAAAGTATATACTGTACATATTGTGCACCATTTACACGTTCGGATCTCATTAAATATTTGTATGGACAAACATAGTTGATTTTCGTTTTTCGCATCTCGAAATAGCTATAAATAAAAAACTTTTTGGAATCTAAAGATGAAAATAAGTTGTTCAATATTTCTATTAATAATAGTTCTTAAAAGAAGCATTGCGTGTTTCTTATTGGACAAAAAAACAAAGATAGATATATTATAATCTAGAAGTAACAATATAATAATATATCGATGTAATAAGTACTAATAATATCGAAAGAGGTACATGGTATGTTATATAGAGCTGCCAGAAGATTAGATAGTTTTTATAGAAATATGACATAATAAAATATTATTTTCTCTTACTAGTATGGTACAGATTAAATTTTTAATAAATAATGTTCATATGCCTCGGAGAACTTTGTAAAGAATAAGCCAAGTAATAAAGTTTGAAAACGTTATTTACAACCAAGAATAAAATAGAAAAGCAAAACTACATACTGAAACATCATAAAGTTGAAATGTTACAAATTTTAAAATTAATGTTTTCATCTTAAGTAACGGCACGTGGATAAGATCTGGGAATTCATTTCAACCGATGAAATATCGTATCATTTCCCCAAGCGCAAGCCATCGGATAATTTTAACTTTTAATCTAGTTATGTAAGGGGAGAAGAAAAACGAAGTGGCCCTTGGATACAATAAAAAAGTCTTATTTATCTTCTCTAAAATATATTTGTTTTTAATGAATGAAAAATGTAAATCAGAATAATGATAAAATAAAAAAAACAACATAATGTATTTATGAAATGTACATTCGTAAATGAAAAGTTTATTCATAAAACATGTTATTTGTTGTTTTTGATTGAGGAATAATATAAATAATATTCTTGATTTAGTTTTTATTGGATACTCAATGGTAGAGCGTTGTATTCAGGAAAGAGATAGTCCGGAGTGGCGGACATAAAACAACTTACGAAAGTGAAAACTATTTTATTTTAAGCCAAATGAAAAGGCTTGAAATAAAATAGTTTTTACTACGTTTTTATATGACCAATACTCCGGACCAACTATTTCCTCAATATTTAATTTTTATTCTTATGTCAATTTAAAGTTTATTTATATGATAGATATCATTCACAAAATATTGTTTGATGTATTTCAAGTTTATTGCTTATTTTTCGTTGTAAATATTTTAGAGACATCCCTTGGCACATTGTTTTATACAATACCAAAAAAAACAACTTTTCTTCTATTTTTATTGAGAAAGTAAAAGTAAAATGTATTTATAATAATTTTTTTTTCTATCAAAAATATATTTGCGCCTGTTAACTTATTGTTGACAATCAGCAAATGTGATGGCAGTACATGAGATAATGTCATGGCAGGCATGGAAAGTAGGAAGGAAAGTACTCAGCAGTACCTCTTCTCTAACTTGTTCCAATTATTTTGGTTGTCTAAGGAAGGAGATCCCTCATCCAACGCCTTTTTAGTCTCCTCCTCATGTTCTGAGGTATGTCAGCTGTGGCCATGTCTCTTATCTGTTATTATGTCCATTTAAATTTGTGTAAAATCGTTGATAAAGGGACGTTATATGTTGGTCAACTGTTGGAAAGTGGAGGTCAGTATGTAGAATTTTGTTAGTAACTTACCAAGGTGCTTTTGTTATGAGTCACAATAATTTTGATTGGAACGTTTGAAGTTTTTGTAGGTGGGTCTTTTTAGCGATACCGTATATTTGTGATGAATATGTCCATATGGGTTCAAGTATGTATGTATATGTATTCAGTTTCTGTTTTAGTTTTAGTTTTGAAGATTTAGAAAAAAGAGAGTAAAGTAGTTTGTTAAGTGTCTTACGTTTCATTTTAACATGCAGACCCCATGGCATGCTTCTGTCGAAGGTGAGTCCAAGATAAAGTACCGTGTCCGTTTGAGGAATTTGATTGTTGTCAATAAAATAATAATAATAAAATTTAACTATCTTTTGCTATGTATTTATTAACTATCTATTTAAAAATTAACTATCAATCTATTTATCTATTTTATCTATTTTGCTATCCATCTTTTCATCTATCTACATTGCTATCTACCTCTTTATTTATCTAGGTATCTATATTGCTAAATCAACAGTTTTTAAAACAATTTACAAACATATATAACCAACTATGGATAAAGTTCAAACAATTTAACTGCGATCAATTAGTAGATGAAAAATCTGACCATAGAGCCCATTTATAAAAAGTGGAGAAAGAAGGGCAGTGATTAAATTGAAAGGAGTTACTTTAGAAGACTGGGTACATCAAACAAAGGAAACACTACTGGTGGAGTAGGAAAAAGGAATGAAAAAGCAAAGAGCGGAAGAATGGAATGCAAAAGCACCTAGTTGTGGTAAATGGCTCACCAGCTCCAGGTGATCAACTAGACAAGAGGTTGTGCTGTGCCATCTCAAGGTTGGGCATTGCCAGGATACTCATGTTTTTTTTTTGTATTTATTTTTTTTATATTCTTCCTCACCACGCCTAATAGCTTATATGGGATTTTCCCGGGCCGGAGGCTGAGTGCGGGGAATTTAAAATCCCATCCAGCACCGAGATGCGAACTCGCACTTTTTTTATTCTCAAATTTCGGTTCCTATCTGGTTACAGGGCAACTCTCAGTGCTATGCACACGCGTTATTCCGTTCGGCCACCCCCCAAAAATTAATGTTTACTCATACCTTCTGAGAGATCTCGAAGTGCTCGCGTGAAAAATGCGTGTAATATATTTCAATCAGTTAAACACCTATATGAAGAATGCTCCATTTTGAAAAACGACAGAAAAAACAGGGATTTGATCCATATCACACTCAACCGTCAGGTTTTCTCCTTTAATTAATTATAGGCACTCACTGTACAAGACTAGGTGAGGGTTTCCTGAATCCAGAGTCGATCCGCGGCCGATGAAACAGAATAAATAATTTATCTGCCATCAGGCCGGAATTCTAACCTGGGTTCTTGAGCATTAATAATCAGTGTCCTACCACTGAGCTACACCACTCTCTATAAAGTGGTGTAAGAGAACATAAATTATAGTAAAACGCCAATGACCTTCTAGAGTAGAGGTGAGAAAGGTGAGAGGGATAAGGCAATGAATCTAATCCAATCGATTTCTTGACAATTCCTACTCCTTGATAATTTGTATTTTACTTTCACTCCCTTAGCAACAAAAATCATCAGGATTATAGAGAATAGCAAAAATATCTAACTATAACAGGAATTTTAGCTCAGCTATTATTTCGAAAGTTAAACTACAAAAGCCGGAAAAAATAAAACTAAAAATTTTCAGGAGACGAAAAATACTGCGTAATTTTTGTTCTATGTACACTATAATCTCGGTTCAATGTAGAAATTCAGATATTCAATTCAATTTAGATAGAAAAAAAGGCGAAGTGGCCGACTGGAGTAATGCCTATGTAAAATTCGCGTTGTCCGACAAACGTATGATTTCGGGTTTAAATATCGCTGCCGGGGGAACTATCAATTCTGGCATAGTTCCTCCATTCTCTCCCCTGGCTCGCGAAAACACCATATTATTTAAAAGGCGAGAAAGAGGAGGGGAAAAAAGAAAAAAAAACATCGAGAAAACAAACCATCTCTATGTTCCTTAACATCTGTAAAACCGTAATCGTTTCCTGAATCTCAAGTACTTTCGCTAGAAGAGGATTAAACCGAGTGGTTTGATATAAAAAGGCCATAGCACTCCGAAATATCTGAAGCACTCAGTTAAAATGTAAAATAATGCAAATGGGTTTCTTGGATTCAAGCAAGCGGTCTTAATACACAGAGGGGTCGCTAAATGCTCCTTCACGATATTTACTAATAACTTGAAACAATTATTTACGGGTTTTAGAATTATGATAATAGAATTTTTTTTTAAATTTCTCCCAGTATGTACATATGCCAGTGTATAAAGGATGGGCATTTATTAGCATTATTATATCCTGACAGTGATGTTTTATTGGCACTAAAATAATTAATAAGTTGTTTATTAAATATTAGATATAATATTTTTTATATCAAAATGTTAACAAATATAAAAAAGTTATAAAAAAAAAACTGTGAGTTAAAGAGCACCATCACTGACGTCGTATACCTCTTATTTAAATAATAAAATAGTTGAAAAGTAACTTTATTGTTTCATTAATGCTGTCGTAAGGAAATTTTAAAGCAATTGAACTTCTGAATTTCCTTTTCGTGTTTTGTTTTTGAACATTTTATATTTGTATTATGTTTTTCATTTATCGGTATGACAGGGGTGGGAATAAAAGCACGATAATCCACAAGAGGCCATTTTATAACAAATCATTCGAATGCTAATTTTCGACCACCCGATTTGATTTAGAGGTACGTAAAAACCATAAAATCTGAGAAAACATACTTGAACATGCCAAATTTGAACAAAAAAAAAAGTTGTAGGTTACAATAAGATAAAGCCATTCATGATACTTTAGATAGATATTAATAATTTGATAAAAAATTAATAGTCTGATTTTTACTGCAGACTAAAAGGCTATATCGAAGCTTATCCTAATTAAATTTACCAATTCCCATAGGGTAAAGTTCGATGTGATGAGGCTCCTTAGAGAAAAGGAATTCACCTGCTTTGACGAGGTCTATTGCATAGACAGTGAAGGCTCTACAAGATATGCGGATATTGTATCGCGTTTCCCAGAACAGGAAGGACAGCGCTAATCTTGGATCCAACTGTCCGCTTTGAGAGCAACGACCTCGATCAGGCGGGTGAAGTGGAAAAGAAAAAGAGGAATATATACGACAAATGCATCCCTTTCCTAAAAGAGAAATTCCGCGAGACCTTCGGAGAGAGAGAGTTCACCGTGAGAGGCCTCTGGTTTGGGTCTCATAGAACGATCCCGGAAAGAACAAGGAGCTTTCTCGAGGAACTAGGTGTTGATGTTGGGGAGCTCGCGGTATTGGCCGAAAATATTATTTTGGACTCCCTGGAGATCATCCACTATCATATCCACTATGTCTTTTTGTCTACATTCTGGGAATGGCTGTGTTATGTATGTGTGCTGTAATGTATGTTGTAATGAGTTCCTGGCGTTTGAAAATTTAAAGAGAGAAACAGGGAAATATATTTTTTTTTTTTTTGTCTTGGGAAAATGTTTATAGTGCTATGTATATTATTTAATATGGTTTTATTGTTTATAACTAGTAAGTGTATTGTTATGAGGGGGAAAAGGAAAAAGAGAGAAAGAAAGGAAAGATATGACATATATATGTATAAAAAGTAGAAAACTGAAATATAAAATTAATGTCCTTGTGCATTGATAGGTACGCTGTGTACTAAGCAACCCTATGTAGTAGGGCAGCATTACTTTTAATAAAGTATTTCTCCTCTCTAGATTTCAATGGACATGTTGATAAACAAATTACTAACTTTAGCTGCTGGTTATTCACATTGACTGATTTACCTAATGATATCAAATCTTCTTCCATCATATGTTGTGATTAATATCACTGATATATATATATATATATATATATATATATATATATATATATATATATATATACATATATATAAATGTTTGATATATATTTAATATTCAAAACATTCATTTTGGTGTTATTGTAATTTTACTAGAGGTAACGAAAAACACAGTCGTGACAGCTAGAAAAAACAAGTTATTTGCCTGAGATAAAATTTCAATTGATTATTTTATGATATTATTTTTTAACTGAAACAATTAATTTAGAGAAAAAATTTGTTACACTTGATATGAATGTATAAAAACGGCTATTTCCCATCACGTAATAGCCGTGTTTTACACAAAGGTATTGCAGACGATCGAGAAATCATCCGCTTGCCAGTTTATTGTTCTTGTAAAGAATAATAATAATAATAAGGCTTAGCGAACCCGAAAGTCCGATGTCGATACCACCAATCGATGTCCACATTCTCTCTTCCACCGGCCTCCGTATTAAACCCAAATCAGCCTTAACGCAATCTTCCCACCTTCGCTTTGGTGCATTCCTCAGATCCTACAGACTTGCCAGTCGGTAACGCACATATTAATTTCTTAGGAATTATTTCGTTACCAAGCCCAGCGATTTTACATGCTCATTTTACTCGCCTCAACTTAATCATATCAATTATATGAACCCGATACAGTTCACGCAATTCAGCGTTGTGTAACCGCCTACATTTTCCGGTTGACTCTTCCTTTTTCGGTTTGAATATTCTGTGCAATAATTTATTTTCAAAAATCTTAAGATGTTGCTCTTCCCTTAATATAAGTGGCCACGTTTCGCATCCATAAAGGATAACAGTAGGAAGGATATTGGTTTTGTATGTTTAAATTTTTAAGTTTTGGGACAGGAGGTTAGAACTAAGTAGTCTTGACAAAGAAAAATAACAAGATTTTCTCGCCTTCAACCTAATCCTTAATATCCTCTTCAATTTCGATTTTTCTAGTTATCGTAGGCATATATCTATATATCTAAAATTCTGTATAATCTCAAATATATTCCCTTCTATATCGATATCCTCGAAATTATCAATATTTTTGTAGGTAACAATACATTTCGTCTCATCTATATTTATCTCGAGTCCAATTTTTTTACCGGCTTTCAACAACATTGTTGTATTTAGTTACTTAGCCCCTTCGCGCGGGCTCATTACTGCGTAGGGGAGCGTCCCACGGGTGGCGGATGTGGGGATGGTCGATGGAAATTCTTCGGAAGTTCTTCCTGCCTAGGTACGATTAACTCGCTGGCCAGCAATGAGAAGGGCCCTTCAGAATTGTTGGAAGGTATGACGTGAGATTGAACGCTCTATTCACATATCTATTGCCCTAAAGTCCATTAAATTAATACCCAATACGAATTCTACTGTCAAAAACAGTTCTATCTTTCATACAAAACTAAAAAAATTTAATATATAATGTACCGCGTAAAATATATGATAAATTGCACACATGAAGTACTTTAACATATTTAAAACACACTTTTATAACCACAAGAGCAAATTAAAACCGAATTGAAAAACAACTATTGCTGTATCGAATCACGCTAAAGAATTCAGACTTGAGATTGACTTTGACAATATCAGACTATTGCATAAACTGAACTCGCAAAATATTCGAATTGATATTTATCACTAAATCAGGAAAATGAGCTGAGTTCGAAATAGGCAGCGGTTCATATTCCGGAAAATTACTCGAAAATTATTGTTATTCACGATATTTTCAACTATATTAGAATAGAAATACATTCAGTAAATGCGATAACAGGAAATAATAACCATATTTTTTTTTATGCAACGCCTATTTCATAGGTGAGGAGCTCAATATTGAGAAGCTTTCGGTGTTCTTACCACCATATTAATATTTATAAAATTAAGTTGAACATTATAAATGATATGATTCAGTTATTGTTGAAGGGGCAAGTGTCTTAGACATTTTCTTTTTAATCTACATTGTGCAAGTAATAGGGAGGAGGAAATGGATAGATCGAGAGGGTTATGATGATTTTGAGTTGAAGAGTGAAATGTGGTATATTTGTCCTTTTGTAGGATTTTATTGTTGAAATGCTCAAGTCATCATATACCAGGTGTTTCAGTTCTTGATAGCTTATTGGTTATTGATGGCTCACTTGATAATTTAAATAAAATATGTCATTTAATGTATGGGTCGCTATCGAATGGAAATTGAGTTATATCCAATGTGTTTTGTTAAAAGTGGCCAGGTTTCTCTTTCATATGAAGCGATAACACAAAAATAAATTCATTCAGGTCATTAAAAATTGCCTCATAGTAAATTAGATAATATTTTCTTTAAATAAAAGTAAAATTTAACTTTGTCAAAATTATTTAAATGAGACTTTTGAGCGACTAAACTATCCTGTGTTTTGAAAAAAATTATTGATTATTCACGATATTTTTTATAATTAAAAAAATATATAACGGCTGTTTAGGAAACTTTGCAAATTTCAAATTAAGGCAAGGCAAGGCAAATAACTCACACGAGTTCTTAATAGGCAACATTCAAATGATGGGCAAAATTCTACTAATTTATGCAGTGAACTGTATTTTAAAGCATCGGTAGGTTATAATAATTGTTTAAAAACAGCTTATCATTTTTATGTTGGTACAGACATCTCTACCTGAGGGCACCCTTGGAGCATGTGTTGTCTCTGGCTCTCAGTGCTGGTATGGGCTAAGTGTTGGAATCCGGCATCTCTTACGGATTAATTGTTATCTTTTAGATATTTTTATCTGCCCCCATCACTCGCTGTAGCGGGTAAATTTGGAACTATAACACATCCATCAATACAAAACCCTTCTTACCTTTAAATCCCGCCTGTTTAATCATTTCTTATCCATATAGTCCTCATAAAACTGTAAATAGTTATTACTGTAAATATTTATATAAATTATCAGATCGTTCTTCATGACTTTTACTTCATGTTTATTTCCATTTTTTTTTTTTATTATTAACTGATTTAACTTACAAAGTAACTTATAATTTCTTTTATTATTTTTATATTCTTGTTTATGTATCTCTGAGGCTCCTTAGTCCACATTTTTTGTCTTTCTGTATTATTCTAAAGGGACTCGTCCCAGAATAATTAAAGCATTATTATTATTATTATTTTCGCACAAATAACGAAAAATACACTACATTTCACTGTTAAACTCCAAATCATCTCAATCCCCTCGTTCTATCGATCTCCTCTTCCCTGCTAAATGCACAACGCAGATTAAAATGAAAATGATCAAGAGATCTGTTCCTTCAATAATAACTAAATGCTATGATTTATTGTTCAACTTAAATTTTATAGAGATGAATATAATGGTTAGGACACCGAAAGCTCCTCGTCGTTGAGAATTTGGAAAATATAACCACCTTCATTAAGTGATATCCAGTTCACATACAATAATTGAAAAAAATATATAAAATTATTTTTAATTTTTACATATTTTAAACAATTTTTTTTTGTTTTTGTTTACCACTCACGGAAATCCCGGTCAGGCAGCTGTCAAATATTCATCAGACATGCGGAGACAGCATTTCTGGAGCGGACGCTAAGAATATTGGGTTGTTGTGGGCCACGAGGGGCGCCAGCTGGAGTGTACTTCAACAACCCCTCGGAAAACCGCTTACCCTCCCGTCCTCACCAAACAGACATCCTGGCTAATTCCCTCAACAGCTGTCGGCATCCCTAATCCACAATCAGTGTCAGCTTTGAGTCGTATGTCACTACAGACACTTATGGTTGCCAAATTTTTTTAACAGGGTTGAAGGTCTCAAATTCTCCTTTTTCTGCAAATTAGCGTTTTAAGGAGGTTGATGAATTAATTATTATAGACACCTTTTTTTCGTGTTGTTCTTTGGCCTTTATAGTAATCTATTTTTTCCAGCATTGAGGTGGTTCGAAAGGTTTAATTTGACTAGATTGTGGATTTTTAACTTTTTTTACTAATTCATAAAATTTGGCACTTCTGTCAGGTCCTTTAACTTTTGGTATTTTTAATTTTTCGTGGAGTCTTGACACTTCATCTCTTTGCATGAACATTAGTAATATTTCCTTTCAAACGTTTTCAGCTGTTTTTCAACTTTGGTTGACGAAAATCTTTAGATGCATAGAAAGGTTTTTAGAAGATAAAAGATGACCTGCTCCGAAACATAAAAATTAATCAAATGACCTCGTATCATTTTTAAAGAGATAAGAAAAAGTAAATTTTCTGTCAGATTTCTGTCAGTCCGCTTTAATTTAAATCAATTAAAAAAATAATTTTTAATCATTAAACTTTAATATTCTTAAATAAAATCACCATAAATAGGTTAATTTGAATCTATAAACGAAAATTGACTTATTCAACTAAGTTAAAGAATTAGAAGAGTGAGTGAATGATTGAGTGAGATTACAAGAATATAACTTACAATATACTCTTGTAATCTGCTTTTATCTGCCTACTCTGCTATACGGGCTACTCTGCTTTTCTACAAATATAAGATGGGCATTTAAACGACTCAGAAATAACGTCAAGCGGTAAAGGAACAGGGAAGATTTAAGATTGGTTGGGAAAGCAAACGTTTAATTAAAGGGACAAGAACAGGAGAAGATTGAAGGTTAGCAATCCGTTTGGATAGTAAACGTAGGGTTGAAGATTAGTAATCATTTAAGAAAATAAACGTAAGGTGTGCGATTAGTAATAGACTAACAAAGAGAAGATTGCATTATTTCTAAAGGAAACAACGATTATAAGATTAGTATTGGGTCTGTTTCGAGTCCGATTTCCAAGGACTTCTTCTATTCCATCTCAAGCAAATAATTAATTATTTAATTATATAACGATACGGGAACATTTCTGCCAACTCTTTACAACTATATATGTCTGTTGGCCTAATAATAAAGTTCGACAGCCATCTGGGGAGCACTTAGGAGCAAGACCGGAGGGAAGACGTCTTCGTGGCAGACCCAGGAGCATGTACTCGGATTAAATTGGGAAACTGAGGGCATCACGTAGAGTAAGATAGGCATAAAGTAGAGGGAAATATTTAAAAGGAGTGATATTAGATATCAAGATCTGAAGCAATCTGTAGGTTTCTTTATTTTAACCGTGAAATTTTGTAAGAAACAATAAGTTTATCACATAAAATACTCATTAATTCCTATGACAGAATTATGGCAGAAAATTACAATATCATTACCACCTTAAATGAAAAATATTTTTCAAATGTTTATTTTTAACTTTTGTGATTCTATAAATAAGATTTGTTTTTATGCAATTAAATTTATTACAATACTTTCTATATCACGGGAAAAAACAAGAAATAGACAAAGCTTTACAACAATTAATTTTAGTCATATTTGCTGAAACACGGGTACTGTTAGGTGACTGGATAGAAAATCACATAATTTCTTTGAACAACTTGAAGTGAATATCAACATTTTTCGCAATAAATCATAAGTTAATTAATATGAACTGGAGCTTATCGAACGGGGAAGTTTTTCTAAAAGTGGGGTAACTGTAGTACAGTTGAAGGACGGTAAAAAAAATTCATAAATAATTTATGGCATTTTTTTAAACAGAACAGCTGTGTTTAGCTGCTCAAAAGTCTCTTTAAAAAGTTTTAACAATGACAAACTCGACTTTCTTTTAAAGGGAATTTTGTTTAGTTTACTATGGAGCAACGTTCAATTACTTTAATCAAATATTTTTTAAGTTATGGCTCCCTATTCATCAAACAGCTGATTCGCTTAAAAACATGCGAATCTTAAATTTCCTACATTTCTGCTGGAAATTGGGTAAATGTTTATATGTACTGTTTTGTAGATCTTGATGTCTACTAGCAGCCTTTTAAATATTTCCTTCTACTTACGAGACACACTGTATTTATACATACACACACACACACACACACACACACACACACACACACACACACACACACACACACACACACACATATATATATATATATATATAAACTTTATAAAAATAGAAGTTTAGTTTATTACATAAATAAGTCTCGTTTTACTGATTTAATTAACTGATAAGTATTTTGAGTTTTGCTTGCAAATCAATGATTACGAAGGCAAGAAAATTCCTGATTCCATCAACTCCTGATATAGAGAACTGTGGATATAGGCTATAGTTTACAATTATTACGAACAGCTTGCAATACCGGAAGGGAGCAAATAAGGAAAAGTGTACAATATCTAGAAATATGAGAGGCATACCAATTTGGTATTGAGTGTTTATTATACATCTGGTACGTATAAGAAAGTCCAGAGTATGAGCTAGCGGCAGGGATTCAGAAATATCGTGGTCAATGTTTAAACCTGGAAATTTTCTCAAACTTATTACTTTCACTTACCTATATATGGAATATAGCAGAATTTATACGTATAATATATCGTTGGAGAGCGGAGAATTAAAAAAAAAAAATTATCTAATATAGAAAGTTCTATAAGGTAATGGAAAGTGGCGAAACAATTATAAATAATATTTTCTAAAAACTAACATTATTTTACGTAAATAACATGTTTTAAAAGAAAATTAAATGAAATTTTCTAACTAAATGTAAACTTTTAGAATGTTCTTTTAAGTTTGAAAAAATATTTAAAATCCACCGAATCATGCCAATGCCATTGTTTAAAATACTATTTCATTGTACTTAGAATGAAAGAAGTAATAAAATATAAACATATTTCATGGATATGTTTATAAGCATAAATAAATTTACTGAAGTTTAATAACTCTAGATATTATATTATATTTAAATAATGATTTATCTATAGGCCGTTTATTCCAAAAAATCACCAAGTAACCTTTTAGAAAATTCATTCATTCATTCATGTGTGGCACGACATCCCGTTACCGAGACTGGGCCTCCTCCAAGAGCCTCCGCCATTTGGCTCTGTCTTCTGCTGCAGCTCTCCAGTTCCGTACACCAAGCAGGGTTCTCGCATCATAGGCCACGTTGTCCAACCACCTCGTCCTCGGCCTTCCTACCCGTCTTGCGAGGTGCAGCTCCTCCATCATTATTTTCTTGGGTATCTCAACGGTGCTCATTCTGGCCACATGCCCTGCCCATCTTAGTCTGGCCAGTTTAATATAGGTGACTACGTCGATGTCTGCATAGAGAGAACTGAGCTCCCTATTTTTTCTTTTCCTCCAGACATCACCCTCCTTTACTGGACCATAAATCCTTCTGAGGACTCCTCGCTCAAACACACTCAGCTTCATCTCATCGTTTTTGGTCATCGTCCAAGCCTCTGAGCCATATGTCAAAACAGGCCGAACAAGAGTCTTGTATATGATCAGCTTGGTCTTCTTTGAGAGGTACCTACTTCTTAAGTGTCGGCCAAGTCCATAGACACATCTATTGGCAGCCGTGATCCTTCTTTGTATTTCTTGAGCCATGTCATTTTTGCTATTAATTTCAGACCCAAGGTATATAAAACTTTTCACTCTCTCAAACTTAAAAGAACCTACCTCAAATGGAGAGTTCAGATCCACCTCACCACCAACTCTCATATACTTAGTTTTCCTCTCGTTGACTTCTAGACCAAGTGGTCTTGCAGCTGCTTCAAGGCCTATAAACGCTTCTCTGAGAGCCTGTTCAGACCTACCTATTATGTCAATATCATCAGCAAAACCAAGAAGCTGTGTCAGGCGATTGAAGATTATATCGTTGGTCTGAATACCGGAGTCTCTTACAGCTTTCTCCTCTGCCAAGTTGAACAATAGACAGGCGAGGGCATCCCCTTGCCTAACCCCACTGCTCACTTTAAACTCTTCGGAGTCGTCAGAACCGACGCGTATTCTACATCTCGAGCTGTCCATGGTCATCTTGATTAGGCGTACGAGCTTCTGAGGGATGCTTAGCTCCTCCAAGGCACAGTATAGTTGCGTTCTATCAACGCTGTCGTATGCTGCTTTAAAGTCTAGGAATAAATGGTGGGTGACTACCTTATGCTCCATAGTCTTTTCTAGGATCATCCTCAGAGAGAACAGTTGATCAGTGGTTGAGCGTCCTCTTCGAAATCCAGCCTGATATTTCCCCAGTTCCTTTTCAGAATACGGGAGAATCCTCTCAAAAAGAATGTTAGAGAGCAGTTTATAAGCACACGAAAGGAGTGAGATTCCTCGATAGTTAGCGCATTCTGTTTGATCTCCTTTCTTATGTATTGGGCAGATAATGGCTGTTGCCCATTCCGTAGGCATAGCTTCCCTCTCCCAGATGGTCAGCATTAAATCATGCAGAGCTTTCTTAAGTTCTTCACCTCCACATTTCAACAGCTCTGACTGGATTCCGTCCGGGCCTGGCGCCTTTCCATTTTTCAATTTCATCAGGGCATTTTCCATTTCCTCCTCATCCGGGGGTTCAATAGAATTCAGGGAGTCTTCCTTCATTACTCCTACTTCTCCAGGCACCGTTCCTCTGTTTAATGCGTCTTTAAAATGTTGTACCCATCTCCTTAGTACGTCATCTTTGTGGCTTAAAAGAGATCCATTCGTGTCTTTGCATGCCGTCACTCTGGGCCTGAAAGCTGCCCTACCCTCGTTTATTCTCTGAAAAAACAGCCGACTTTCATTTTGGCCGCGCAATGCCTCTATATCCTCCATGTTCTTGTTTTCCCAAGCTCTTCTCTTTCCGCGGAATAATCTCTTCTCTTCGCGTCTTTTTCTTCGATATGTTTCTTGGGAGAGCCTTGTGGGACGCTGAACCTTCTTTCTGTAGGCTTCATTTTTCACTTTTACTGCTTGAAGGCACTCAGCATCAAACCATGGAGGCCTTCTAGATTTAGTCTCGTAGCCAAGAGATTCTTCTGCTGCCTGTTTCATTGCGTTGCTGCATCTCTTCCACTGTTCATCGACCATAGAGCTGTCATTAATTACATCTTCATTAAGTTTCGTCTCCACAGCTTGTTGATACGAATATTGGTGGTCTGAGTCCTTAAGTTTAGCTACATCAATCTTCTTCTTTGGTCGTTGGTGGTGGTTTTTAATCAGCGAAATTCGTGATCTGACCTCGGCAATGCTCAAATAGTGATCCGTGTCCATATTTGCACCTCTATAAGATCTTGCATTTATCATGTTGGACTTGTGACGGGCACTAATGAGTACATGGTCTATCTGTGATGTTGTTTGCCCATTTGGAGAGATCCATGTTGCTTTGTGGATATTCTTTCGAGGAAAAAGAGTTGTTCCAACAACCAGTCCGTGCAATGTAGCAAAGTTCACCATCCGTAGCCCATTATCATTACTGGTCTTATGCAAGCTGTGGGTTCCTATGGTCGGCATGAGTGCCACCTCCTTACCAACTTGGGCGTTAAAGTCACCAAGAATGATTTTAACATCATTTTTGGGGCAGCTTTCTGTCACGCGTCCAAGTTCTTCATAAAATGTTTCCTTATCCTCCTCAGGTGACACCTCTGTTGGGGCATGGCAGTTAATTAGAGAGAAATTAAAAAATTTTCCTCTAAGCCGAATGTAGCATAACCTTTGGTTAATGGGAGTAAATCGCATCACCAGCTGTCGAGCTCTGCCTCTCACAACAAATCCGGTACCGAAGACGTGATGCTTTTCATGGCAGCTATAGTAGAGTGTATGGTACTTCTTCTCCATAATTCCCTGTCCTATCCATCGGACCTCTTGGATAGCTGCTATGTCGATTCTATATGTGTCCACTTCTGCAAGGAGCGCACGAAGTGCTCCTAGTCTATGTAATGATAAAATGTTCCAAAATCCAATTCTTAGGTCATTTAGGCGTTTCCTGGGTCTATTACCGTAATTCTGTCCGGCTTCTCCTCTTTGAGGTTTCGTAATAAGGTACTTTAGGGGGGGGGGGTTATCAGCCCACTGCCCCCGAGTCAGGTAGAGGGGCTGCCTCCTCCGAGCATCCTGACTAGCTCCCCCATCCGGGGCGGCTACCTAGGGAAGGTGACCCTAGGGTGTGTACTGTAGGTGACCTTTGTCTGTAGTGTTTAGGTGTTGTAGTGTGCTGTATAAAGTGTACTTGGTGTGTGTGTTCGTGTAAGTGTTCCCCCAACCTGGAGGGCCAGTGGCTGGTTGCGGTACAATGACCGGGCGATGGGACCGCCACCTCCCTACGCCTACTTTAGAAAATTAAATTAGTGAATTTTTTGATGAATTTTCTCTTTGTGAATTCCTAACATCATCCTATAATTTTCCAGTGTGACAACTTTTGACCTATCCATGGCAGGCAATGAAACTATCGTAATATCATTTTAGTAAACTTTACATTGGAACACAACATTTTAATGACTAATATTCCTACAACCCATAATCATTCATAGGTTAAATATTCTGGTATACTTTCAAATCTCTCTAGGCGTATATGAGCCTTTCGGTTAACAGATTGACTAACTGTAACTTCAACATTTTTTATTATTAATTTTAGTGATGTTTCTATTGGCAACATTTATATCTTCATTCACAGTTCTAAATTTCATCACTGCAATCACCTACTCTGGAATCAACTTACTGTCTATATAGATATAACTTTTCCAACTAGAAATATCACTATAAAGACATTATTCAAAAATGTTGAAATTGGAGCAAGTCATTCTGTCAACTGAAAGGCTCAGAGACTGAAGTTATGTGGTTTATAAAAGCAGATGGAGAAACTAAATTTTTAATGCTTACTTTCGATATAATAAATAAACATTTTGTAATTTTAAAAGTGTTAATGATTTGTTATCTGTTAGCTTTAGCTCCGCTTAAAATGCACTTCAAAGATTTTATAATAATTCAACATTGCCAGAAAATCATTTTTATTCAAAGTACAGCGGTAAGTGAAAGTTGTATGTATCATTTTTTATGTAAATATATTAATAGAAAACTAAATAAAACATTTTTTTATTATTAATGCTGTAAAATAATAGATAAATTAGAATTAAGGTTACAACTCTTGTCAAAGACATAACTCTAAATGATTTATTATACACAAAACATATGTTCGAAAGGTTACAACAAAAAGATAATTACTAAGGTACAATGACAAATCCAAACTTTACATTTCTTGTTCTTGACTCAGACCTCTTGACCAGGCAGGAACCCTCTATTCTTCATTTTTAAATCATGATACCACTTTTGTCTCTATATTCGGTTTTCCAAAAATTACAATAGTTTCAGTCTAAAATTTTAAACTACTAACGATTTTAAAATAATAACAACCCTCTATCAACCAATGCATACGTTCTCATTATACCCGATTACATATTAAACTACACGGACACAAAAATAAAAGAGATGACCACAATTGAAATGCTCATCAGAAGGTGACGGAAAAGGAGCTGGATAAGATAGATATCTCTTTGCCTGAAATTCTTTTATTTCTTTTTATTTATTTATTGAGTATTGCAACAATCTGTCACTTGGACACTAGTTATAGTGAGGTAGGATAACATTCACACTATATGTGCAAAAAACATAAAATAAATAGAAAAAAATGACAATAAATAATAATCAAAAAGTATATACAATAAATTAAATAAAATAACCTAAAAATAAGACAATTAAAACTAAGCAAAAAACACATGCATACCTATATACGCTATTTACAATTTACAAGGGAACGGTGAATACGGAACCAGGGAACGATGAAATTTGGAGAATTTTTCTGGGATAAGGTCTAGGACAAATAGGATGTTGAGAGGTCATGATGTAGGGTTTTGTTGGTTACATTTTTTTTTTTTTTTTTTTTTTTTTAAATCTATTTATTGAATAATAATACAATCAGCCACTGCTGGAGGGCTATAAGCATTAGGGCTAAAAGTTCTCATTCATACAATATATACAAATAATAAAGAAATAAATATAAATATAAGAAGTAAATAAATAATACTGATGAAGAAGGTAAATAAATAAAAAAAAAAAATAATAATAATAAAAAAAAATAAAATAAAATAAAAACTTCTAAACACAATCATAACTATATACAATATATACATTTGCCCAAGAATCTCCGAGCCAGGCTTTTACCTCCACACGCGGAAGGCAAAGCAAGACTCCGGAAGATCCCAGTGCCACTTTTCCAGTCGCATCACTAGTATTAGAAGCCAGTGGAGACTGAAAGAGGGCAATACAGCCACAGACGCTCAGGACATGAGTGGAGAAGCTGGCCATTGCCAGGACTCCAAAGGCATATTTACAAAAGATCTCGAGGCCACTGCCGTTTCAACCTTCGAGGGGGATGGTATGGATGCTCGGAGCTGGATAGGGATTGCGCTAGAGGATTGGGATGATGAATGAGGTTCTGGTGAAAGTTGGAGAATCTGGATGGGATGATGTCATGGACATATGGGATGTTAAGGTCATGGTGTAGGGTCTTGTTCGTGACATAATATGGAGCATTGACTATTGTTCGAAGGACTTTGGACTGGAAGGATTGGATGCGTTTGATATTCGATGATTTAGTTGTCCCCCACAGTTCAAGTCCGTAGGTCCAGATAGGTTTCAGTATGGTCTTGTAGATTAATAATTTGTTCTCTGTTGAGAGATGAGATCTTCTGTTTAGTAATCTATATAGCTGACCAAATCGTCGGTTAAGCTCTTGTCTTTTAAGTCTCGTATGTGGGTTCCAAGTCAGTCTTTTGTCCAGAAGGAAGCCAAGGTATCGGACTGTGTCTGAGTAGGGAAGAGGAATTGAATTAAAAAGGATTGGTGGACAGGATCTGCGTCGAAGAGTGAAAGTTACATACTTGCATTTTGATTCATTAATTTTGATGCGCCAGTTGTTGCACCACTGCTCAATGAAGGAAAGGTGTCTTTGCAGGTTCTGGGACGCTATTAGAGGATCCGAGTGGGAGGATAGGATGGCAGTATCATCAGCAAATGTTGCTAGGAAGGTATCAGGACTTGAAGGGATGTCAGCGGTGAAAAGGATATAGAGAACTGGGCCCAAGACACTGCCTTGTGGAACACCAGCCTCAATTGGATAATGTTTGGAGAGTTCAGTGCCGCAGCGGACTTGAAAGGAGCGATTTGAAAGGTAAGATTTGAGGACTAGGTACAAGGGTTGAGGTAAATGGGTTTTGAGCTTGAAAAGCAAGCCATCGTGCCACACCCGGTCGAAAGCTTGAGCTACGTCCAGAAAGGCACCAGTGCAATATTGCTTGTTTTCAAGTGCAGAGGATATGTGGTCCACAACTCGAAGGCCTTGTTGGACAGTGGAGTGTCTTGAGCGGAATCCAAACTGATGGGAAGGGATATTGTGGGATTCCAGTATGGGTAGGATGCGTTTGAGAAGGATTTTCTCAAAGATTTTGGAAAGGATCGGAAGTAAGCTTATCGGTCTATAGGATGATGTACAATTAACAGGTTTACCTGGTTTAGGAAAAAGGATAATTATGGAGTGTTTCCACACCAGAGGAAAGTGGGTTGTGCGGAGGATACAGTTGAATAGGTATGTAAGGAATATAATTGCTTTTTTGGGAAGTTGTCTGAGGATCTGGGAAGTAAGGAGATCGTGTCCTGGAGATTTGCGAGGTTTTAGGTTCTTTAAAAGGAATTTGACCTCAGAGGGGTTGACGGCTGTAGGAGGTAAGGAGAGAGGAATCGATGAAGAGAGGAATTCTTTAACTTCAGCAGTATGGGAGGGATGGAGTTCAGGATGAGGAGTGAATGTGTACGATAGATGTTTAGCAAACTCTTCTGCTCTATTCTCATCTGACGAAGCCCAGGAACCATCATCACGGCGGAGGGGGTGGGAAAAGGATTGGAATTTAAGGATTTTTTTTGTTACATTCCAGAGGGAGTTATCACTTGCAGATAGTGAGGAAAGATAGGAATTATAGGATTGGGATCTAAACGTAGCCAGTTTTTGTTTTACCTGCTTGGAATAATAGTTATATGATTTCCGATCATCAGGATGCCTGGTTCTTTGCCAGATGGTCCTAGAGCATCGTTTCCTATTAATAAGGTCCAGTAGGTCTTGGGGTAGAGGATTTATTTTGCGGTATTTTTTAGAAGGATCAGGTGAAGATGCAGTCCAAACTGCTTGTTGGATCAAGGTAGTCATGGAATATACTGCTTCATCTAGGTCTGCAGGTGTTTTTAAGGAAACTCTAAGGTCAATATTATCATCCAGTATTTGACGGAAGAGGTTCCAATTAACTGGCCCCCTGATAAATGAAGGTGGAGGTGGTTTGGGAATTGGTGATGTGGAGACCGTTAGGATTAGGGGACTATGGTCTGAGGAAAGATCATCAAGTCTTGAAATGCTATAATTAAGGGACCCTAGACCTTTGTGGATGAAAAAATCTAGGAGATCGGGATTGCGGTTAGGATCTGTTGGCCAGTATGTGGGAGAATTGGGTGAGAGGATGTTGCTGTGATGGGAATTAAGTGCAGATAGCAATGTTCGTCCTCTGGAATTTGTGGTTCTGGCTCCCCATTGCTGGTGTTTAGCATTTAAGTCTGCACCTAGAAGGAAGTGGTGTCCTAAGGAGTTAAGGAAGGAAGTTAATTGGGATTCTGAGATAGGTATTTTAGGCGGGGAGTATGCTGCAACTACTGCTATTGGGTAAGGAGAAGTTTGGATTATCACGGCAGTGGATTGTAGGAAATTATGGGTCGGCAAAGGGAATAGGTGATGGGAAAGGGATTGATGGATAATTATGGCAGTGCCAGCATGTGCTGTTCCATCAGGATGGTCGGTTCGATAGATATGATAGTTGGGGATGTTAAGTGGTCGTTTGTTGGTAAGTCGAGTTTCAGTTATTAATGCTACATCAATGTTTTTGTCCTGTAATAAGATTGTTAGCTCGTTGATGTGATTTCGAATACCATTCGCATTCCAAAGGAGGACGGAGAGGGATTTGATTGGGGACATTTAAGGATTTCTCGGCAGTGGGATGAGGTTGGATACAACATTGGTAAGCAAGGAAATGAGAGGAGTGATGAGTGATCTGAATTCAGAGAGAAAAGAAGTCAATAGGCTTGTGAGGTCAGTGGCATTGGGAGGAGGAGGAATGAATGCCTGGTTATTAGGCCTAGGTTCAGAGATGGGATAAGGGTCTTGAGGTTGAGATGTGAATACTCGAGGTTGAGATTCTTGTGGCAGGGCCTGAGTTTGTGTGGGTGCAGTATCTCCTTTGAATATCTGAGCATAGGACACTCTTGTATTTACAGTTCTAGAGGGTTGTCTTGGTGGCCTGGATGGCCGTTCTTCTCTTGGAGCTGAATAAATTCTTGCTTTTAGTTCCTTATATGTTTGGCAACCCTTGTAGTTCGCTGGGTGCCCTTGATGGCATAAAGCGCATACAGCTGGTGTTCTTCTGGACTTCTGGCAGTCCTCTGTTTTATGTTTATCACCGCACCGGACACATCTAGGAATGTGGTGACAATAGCGTTTCGTATGACCATAAGCCTGGCAGTTATGGCATTGTACAATGTCGCGCTTAGTGTAGGGCTTTTCTACAACAACGCTAGTGTAGTACAGGCGTGTGACCTTGTAGATGTCTTCGACCTGGGGCGTTCGGTCAAGGTCAACGAAGAATAGTGGGAGCGGTATTTTATTTTTTGAGCCAGGCTGTTCTCTATCTTCCTTGAATATATTCACTATTTGGCGAACACGGAACCCCATCTCAGTTAGTTCTTCTTTAATGGCATCCAGCGGTGTTGATGGGTGTAATCTCCTGATCACCACCCTGAGCGCTCTCTCTTGGCGCAGTTGATATGTGTGATAATCCGCCTTAGTGTCAGATAAATACTTGACAATTTTTCTGTACGTATCTGGGGTGTCAGGCATTAATTTCGTGTCATTAATGCGGCTTTGGCATAAGTATTTACCTGAGCCCACTATATTATTTAATTGTAGACACATTAATTGAAAATTTTTAATGTTTCTAACGAATATTGGTGGGGGTTTAGGTTCACTAGGGATGGGTACTGCTTCCATTTGTTCATTCTGTGTGTTTGACAACACTTGGAATGGATTAGCTGTAAAAAAGGGCGATTCTTCTAACGTACCTTGTATTGATATAGCTTGTGTTGACATATTTTGTGATGATGTGCCAGGTTGATTTTCGACTTCGTCAACTGAGCTCTCTGGTGTAGCTGGTGGGGTATTTTTTTTAGAGCGTCTAGCCCTTTTCTTGATTGGTGAACTCTTTGTGGTATCTAGACTCCTAGATCTTAAAGTTCGATTGCTACCTTTGCTCGACATTACCATGTGAAAATATCGCATCTCATGTTAATTAATTAGAGGTAAATGTAATAGTTTGTAAAAAAAAGTCTTTTATCAATTACGTATATATTACGCAAATTTGTGGAATTCTGAGAAACGTAGATGTGCTTCCGCCGAAGGGCAGCAACCCACTGGTCGGATTAGCGAATGTATATGGCCGGCTTGTTATCTATCACTATCCTCAGGTCTATTTACATTGTTCACAATGCCGTTATAAATAAGTGATTACTCACCTTATTTATGTCCAGTTTCAACTTAATTGTTAACTAAACAGTTCACACTACTTTTTCACAAATAACATGAATTATTTCACTGATAATAAAGTCACTTTATAAGAGACGAAATAAAGAGTGTATGTGTAGGGTTAACGCATGCGCAGAACTGTTGGTTACATAGAAAGAAGAATCGACTATTCTTCGAAGGACTTTTGCCGGGAAGGATTGGATGCGCTTGATGTTAGAAAATTTCGCTGTTTCCCATAGTTCTAGTCCATAAGTCCAAATAGGTTTCATTATTGTCTTGTAGATCAGTAACATTCTTTCAATGTAAAGTTTAGATTTTCTGTTTAGTAGTCAGTATAGTTGGCCTTATTGTCGGTTTAGTTCCTATCTTTTATGTTTAGTATGAGGGCTCCCGGTTAGACGTCGGTCTAAGAGAAAGTCAAGGTACCAGACTGTATCTGAGAACGGAAGCTAGATGGTGTTAAAATAAACTGATGGACAGGATTTACGACAAAGGGTGAAGATTATGTGTTAACATTTGGATTCGTTTATCTTAATGCGCCATTTCTTAAATCAGTGTCCAATAAGGGAGGGTGTATTTCTTGTAATAATGACGCTGTTTTAGGATCTGAATTGGTTGAAATTTGCCTGAACTTAGGAGATACATAAAGATTCGGAAGAGGTACAGGTGGGTACTTTCCTTCTTCATGTCTAAAATCTTAATTTTCTAATTGATCATCAGCTTATTATAAAAATCATAACAGGTGAAAATGGTTATTCAAACAGAGAAAAAGAAAAAAAAAATATAGGTATTTATTTACTTCTAGCAGAGGAAGCCGAGGAATAAGTAACCATTGGTATTGCTCCCTTCAAAATTCATTAATTAATTTATATACATTTATTTAAAATCGATATATTTATCTATAAAATTCATTAAAACTGCTCTATAATTTAATGATTTTTAAACATTTTTTTAGTTACGACACACTAGAAGTTTTACCACAAACTGCCATATAGAGCCACCCTCCCCAGTTCCACAGAGGGAAAGTTTTAGCACCTGAACGGTAATCCTCTAAGTGTTGTGTAACCGGGCTCTACGACCAGGTGTTTCACTTTGCTTCGGAATCAGGGCACGGCTGTGCCGCATCCTGGCTGGAGAAACGCCAATAGTTACTTACTCTTGGGTCTCCGTATCTAGGAGTAAATAAATACCTCCCATAATCATTTCTATATATATTGTAATTCTATCAGGTATATTCAGACGGTTATGCCATTAATAAATAATTTGCGATTCTCGCAATATTATATATCGTAATATATCAAATATAGCATCAATTTGCGATAGAAATGATTTCATTAAAAGTTAATAAAACTTTATAACTGCCTAGAATATAAATATATACAATGATATAGAAGGGGGGGGAAGAGAGGGAGAGGGGGGGTCAAATAAATACTAAATTATACAATTAGTATTATTTAATTTTTTTGCCCACGTTTCGACCAACTTTGCAGGTCTTCATCAGAGCTACAAAAGATACAAAACATGGTGAAAATAAAATAAATGAATATAAGTAGATATGAAATAAGAAGAAGTTGTCTGATAAAGAATTAAAACGTCATATCAGAGATATAGTGGGTGACAATGTAGTGGAATTCTTATTTATTTTCCATTTATTCTTACTTATTTATTTATTCTTACTTTTATATTTATCTTACTTATTTATTCTTACTTATTTTCCATTTTTGTTCGTATCTTCTACATATATAATACTTGATATTTTAACTGTATTGTCACCCACTATATCTCTGATATCATCTTTTTATTTCTTTATCAGACAACTTCTTCTTATTTTATATCTACTTATATTCATTTATTTTATTTTCACCATGTTTTGAATCTTTTGTAGCTCTGATGAAGATCTGCAAAGTTGGTCGAAACGTCAGCAAAAATGTTAAATAACACTATTTGTATAATTAAGTGTTTACTTGACCACATCTCCCGATCAACTCCTCTTAAATATATATATTTTAAAATTATCCTCTATATATTTTAATTTATATTATATTTATATTATATTTATATTTTAATTTTAAAATTATCCTCTATATATTTTAATATTATCCCATTCTCCCTGCAACACTTAAGGAGACAGCCCTGATGAAGGCCTGAACTTCAGGTCGAAACGTCGGCATATGTAAAAAATAAATATTATCATTTATTTTTTGCCTTCCTTTTTGACTGACCACCCTAACTATTCTTCTCTTCATTATCCACGACAGTCAACCAATTACCAATTATTATATTTTAAAATTATTATGAAAGCATTAAGTATTAGAGCTATGTGAGACCCTTTTAGACCATATATGAAAGTTGAAACAATATTAAATAAAAATATAAAATTCATAAAAACACATTCATACTTAAACAAGATAATTAAAATAAATGTTTCTTACATGAAATAGAAAGAATAAATATTGTTTTTACTATTTACTATGGAAATTACTGTTAGTTTTTACAGAATCATTTATTTCTTATTTAATAATATTTTATTTATATTTACATACTTCATGTTCAATAACTTTGGATTGTTTTGTCCTTTTCACAATACTTGAAACTACAAAGAAAATTATATTGAAAGAATAATTTAATATAACAAATTAATAATAAATTTAAAGTTTCTTAGCGACTAAAAATAATAATAAATAAAACACATACCAAATTTTCAAATATAATTCAGTTTCTCAAAACAAATATAATTTTTTAATCCGACTTCATTTGGTGTTAAAACGTTCGGCACCGTGAAAAGTACTCCACTAGAATTACACTGAACGTGAGATACCTTTGTCATAAGATATTTGTGTGTGTCCAATTCGTAGGTTTCTAATTTGTCTTTATACTCTCTTCTTAATTTATTTCCTTTTAAATTAAACCAAAAGTATAAAATAGTGAGATTTTTTTTACCAAACAATATTTTCTTTTGTAAATGCATCTGTTATCTACTGTAATCGTTCTTTAATTTTAATTTTTATTTTTAACTTGGTATCGGGATGCTCATTCCCTTTTATATCAAAGTTTACTACTAATGAGAAAACAGATCGTTAGTCAAAACATTTAAGTGTTTCCAATGGTACAGTTAAGGGAACATAACAAACTCCCCATTTGAATTAATTGAAGTCTGGATTTGCATCGCAGTGATGCGACTGTGAGAGAAGAGCTGGGATCTCTTAGGCTCTTGCCTTATTCTCCACACGTGGGGGAAAGATAAAGCTTCCTCGGCTAACTGTAAATAAGTATGAATATGTTTTATATTTTTATTTGATATTGTCTCATGTTTCATTTCTTCTGTTTTACTAAGTTTTCTATTGTTATAATTTTTCTATTATGTTTGTAATTGTTTATATGATATGAATGAGTCTCCTTGCACATCTCAAATATCCAATGCTCATAATTGAAGCAAAAAGTTTTTTTTTTCAAAAAAATAAGATTAAAAAATAGATAATACTTAATTAAACTTAGAAATTCTCTAATGTAATCAAACCCAAAAACCTAAAAAAAGTATCTATCATCATAACACCCCGGTGGAACTAATACGTAGCTCCAAATCATGTAATTTTATCAGAGGAATAAAATAATAAAAATCGTTATTACGTTAGTAACAGAAATTTTATCACTTATAGTAGCAGTGTAAAATTATTTCACTCGTTTTAAGTTCACATTTATTATACTATGACGTGGATTCCATTTTGAAAATTTAACATAATAAACAATTTTCTTATAATTTTAACTGCGTGAGTATTACATCGGATGAGCGATATTGAAGCTTATAGCCTGAAATATGAAACATACATTTTTTTAGGCTATCGGGTTTGATTATATTTGACTATTTCTAAGTATTAATAAATAGAAGTATATTTTGATGTGTAATTTAAATAAAGCGTACCACAGTTCCAGTTACTCGACAAGGTAAATTAAGTTGGACGAGTTTGGCCAAACTGAACTTATTATACCAACGTAAGTCGGTTTGAGAGAAAAATTACAAATTATAAAGTGAAATATCCTTTAATTAATTCAGTACAATTCAGATAGTTTCGCAGCTTTTCATATATTTCGTGGAACTGGAAGCATAGCTCAACTGTATTTTCTACATCATCTGAAACTGCTGGAAGACTATTTATGCGATGGAAAGGGTAGTTGCTACAATAATAATTTAAATTTTTAGTATGGTCCCTAAGTCAGGAACTTGAAATGTTCGCTTCGAGACTCAAAGGAATCTTTCATTTGCATTTCTAGTTCTCATAAATGATTTATAGAATAGAAGAACTTCTATGGCACTTTCACTATTTCACCTGCAGAATTCAGATACAGAACGAATCGCAGAAATACCCGATCTTACAAGTTGTTGATTTACGTAAATGAACAAAACCCCAACGTAATAAACATGATACCTATAATATAATATTTTAAGGTTAATATTATCATGATCTGTGGATATAAATCATCTTTATGATTTAACAGCTTCATTATTTGCAAAATAAATTTAACCCCTTTTTCACTATATGCAATGCGAACTTACCTTTCTCACGCACTTTTTGATGTTGCGTACAAAACACCGATCCGTTCAGTTTTTTTTCAGATAAGTTGTAAAATACAACAATAAATTTTCAATTTTGGCATATCTGAAAATACTTCTTTTTGTTCAACTGTAAAAAAAAATATATTCCTGAAATTACTTTAAATAAGTTACAGTATAATTATTTGTCGTGAACTTTTATTAAAAAAGTTATTTGTATAAAACTTTTAAAATAATTTCTTCAATAATAAAAAAGTTCAAGTAAAACTTTTTATAAATAAATGTTAACTCATATTTCCTACCCATTGTTTATAATTAAGATGTGATATTAGGAAAGGGACTTTTATTATTGCTTATAAGAATTAGGCCTCTCTAGTAGCCTAATTCTTATAATTAGTCCATCTTTCAAATAATTAAATGTAAAAATTATAATCCATTGTATGCTTTTTAAGTTAAACTGAGAAAAAATTTTTTTCTTCACTAATTTGTTTCCTTCTTTGTAATATTTAATAAGTATTAAATATTACAAGGAGGTTCGATACTATAGATGACAGACCTATGGCTGAAAATGGATTTTTTTTTATTGAAGCTCTGGAACTTGGGGATATCTAGATAACAGTATAGTTGCCCCTTTAATTTGAGAATACTGCACCGCCAAAATGTACCGCCATGCGGGTCTGCATGTATCCACAATGAAGGGGCCAAATATTTTTATGATTGGAGAACTGAGAAATCGAAATAAAATTAAATTCTTAATGATCTAACATGAAAATCATGTCAGCTGTGCTTTGATTGAAACAGTGACTGCCGAGAGAGTTAGATAGATTAAATTAATCTCAACAGCGGCGCTGGATCGAATTCGGCCTCGACAGGTTAGAATTTATTTCCAGGCGGACTTACAGATTGAATCTGGATCTTCCCACTCTGATTAGAATAAGTTGGTTAGCTGTAGAATAAATAGTCCACTCTTTCTTATGTTGATTCAGACGTTTCGTCAGAAAAAAACGAAGTTTTTCTTTTTTATGTCCATAGTTTCATTTAATTATTTAGTCTCGAAATTTGATAGATTTTTAACGTTGAACTTAAATTATAAAAATTCTTGAAAGAAATATGATTTGTTGATCTTTTTCCTATAAAGGCCTAGTACCTTTGGCCGCTTGAAATAGCCTCCTCAACCTCTGCCCACTAATGCTTTCCAGTCGGCAGCATGTAGATCTGCACCAACTTACTTAATTCGATTTGTTGAGGTCAGAATTATACTTTAATGTATTTACTTAAGAGTTATGTTTAATGGCTAAAAATAGCAATTTTTTAAAATCAAGTAATTTGTTGCTATATTTATTGCAGCATTGCTTGCGGGCGAGCGTCATTTGTTAGAAATCAGAAGATTCAGTTATAAACATTTAACCTGTCTTTCAGGTGTCACGGCACACAGTGGTCAGAAAAGGCATAAAAACTTTTCATTAACGATTTATTTTTTTAGTTTCCGTGTCTTCGCTTAACAGGAAAAAATCAGCATAACCAAGCACGGATGTTTTCCCATCCAGATTCAACCATTTTTCGGTCCGCATTACCTCAATAACAGCATATTCTAATGCCAAATCAAACCCAATAGGTGAAATGGAATCACTTTGTTTTAAACCTAAACGGACATCAAACTTTTCGGATAAATAATTACCCATTCTTAATTTATAGTGTTACCGCCAAGCACATCCTAGGTAGATTTACTAATTTTTTTGGAATCCCCTGCTCGAATACATTATTATACAGTTTCTGGCAGTCAATAGAATCGTAAGCCTTTTTGAAATCAATATACAGCTAGTGAACAACACCGTTGTACTCCATTTTTTCCTCCAATATTTGTCGTAAAGAAAATATTTGATCAATTGTTGAACTGTTCCGTTTAAATTCACATTGGTAATTTCCGAAAATTTCCTCGGTGTATTCCGTTATTCGACTAGTTAAGATTAATTCAATATTTTATAACATGGATGAATGAGTGAAATTCCTCGATAGTTATTACAATCCGACCACGATCAGATTTCAGGTCATTTCTCATCCTCCCAGATCTTTTTAACTAATAAATGTATTTTAATAACTCTTTGCTTCCCCGCATGCCTTAATTAGTTCACTAGGAATATTATCGGTCTCTGGTGCTTTATAGTATTTTAGTTTTCTGATAGCTATTTCAACTTCCTATTTAATCGGTTTTTCTATTAATGGTTCAGCACTCTGGTACTCAGAAGGAGGACACAGATAATTATTTCCCGCATTTAAAATATTGTCCAAGTGTTTGTAAACTTATTTAATATGTCTACTGGATTGGTCAGAATATTGTTACTTTCATCCCTAATTCCAGAAGTGCCGGGCCATAAACATTTACGTTATTATTCTGTATCTTTTTACATATCTTTTGCAGTATTTTTTACTCTATTATTTTCTATTTTAATTATTTTATTTTTAAGATACTCTCTTTTTTTCAAGTAATGTAGTCCTTTCATTCTTTAACGTCCGGAAGTATATATGATTATCTTTGCTGAGATTATTTTGAGCTTTTAATTTAAAATTTAAATTTTATTACACATGTTTAAACAATCTTTATCGAACCGCGGTTTGTTCTTTTTATTTTAATTTTTTTCCAAGACACGAGTTTCCGACCACCTTAATATTATCTCTGATCTCTATCCATAACTTATTTATATCATCGTGGTCCTTGTCCAAAGATTCCAAAGCTTCAAACCTATTCTTAACATCTAGCTCAAATTGAATGGATTTTTCCAAATCGAAATTCTCGATATCGAAACGGCTGTCCTTTCTCTTTTTTTATGTTATTTGTCAAAATTTTGAGATTACTAATTCATGATCCGACCTACATTCTGTTCCGCGATAAGACCGTGCATTAATTATACTGCTTTGCCAGCTATGTTGTATCAAGACATGGTGGATTTGATTCCGTGCTTGCGAATTCGGTGATGTGTAGCTTTATTTATCAATAGTCTTATCTTTAAACGTAGTACTTTTAATTATCATGTTTTTCGCAATGGAAAAGTTTATCAGACGGATCCCATTATCATTACTATATTCGTGAAAACTTTCTATAACATTCATCAGAAAATAAACTTCTTTTCTTTCCACTTCTGCGTTCGCGTTATTTATTATTTTCATCGAGTTTCGTGGTAGTTTATCATAAACCCATTCGAGTTCATCGTAAAATTCCCATTTTACTTTATCGTCACTGTCCTCGATCGGACAATGTATGTTTATTAACGCTATTTTATACCAACGTCCCTGAAATATGGCTACCGAAATTCCATCACTAAAGAATTATACGTCCCTCAATCTATTCCTAATTAGTAATCCGGTATCTAAACAAGATTTCCACTTGCTCCGTACCAAATAGTGTGCTTTCCTTCACATATCGAGAACTCCCCTGGTCAGCAAATCTCATAAAGAGCCACGATATCCCAATTGTACCCATTAACCTCGTTTACGACCGATTTCAACCCATCTGCTGAATTCAAACTCCTTATGTCCCTCGTACCAATACTTAAATCCCTATTTTTCAACTTGAAACGCTATGAATCCCCTAAAGCAGTTCCCACCCGGAGACCGGAACGAGGGACTAGTTTACCTTCGGATAATGAGCGTTTTACCTTAGGGAGATACATGACTATTTGTTGTGTATATTTCGTCAAAGAGTAGTTTTAAAAATTACTTTTGTGGTTTGAGGATACATTCTTTTGTATCTTTCTTAATTGAAACTTGTTTTTTTATCAGAAATCACACACAGACTTGGATCATAAATAATAGTGATTATTTATTGTAAATATAAGATAAATTAAAATTATCGAATCGAAAGTCATATGACACAATGAATCATTATAATTTCACTAGACCCATTAGTTGAAGAAGAAAATATGATTAGAAATTATTAATAAACGAGAAAAAAAATATGCCGGTGTTTAAAAGCCATAAAATGCAAGGGCAAAATGTGTTTGAAAAGGCTTTCTACTTCATTTAGCCTCATCTGTCTTATGTAAAGGGCTCGCCTCCCTTTAATAAATTAAATCGCCATTTTGTTCCTGTTAAAGCGAAAGCCCTGACAGTAAACCATATATCTTGCCCTACTCACATTTAAGATCCGGCCCTAAACTTTATAGTAGGGTTTTATCTTTATCAGTAAATTTTCGCTAAACGCTCTATTAATGATTATCTATAGATTATATTTTTTCATAGTTTTTGAACTTTTTTCTCCAATTGTGATACAGAAAATCTTTTTTTCTATAACTTTAACTCTTTATCCGTATATGTCTTAAAATGCGATGGAAAAAATGACAGTTATGGCATCCCATGGATATAAAAATATAGTACTCAGCAGAACCTTCACGCAGACTTAATTTAAACTTTTAATTCAGGAAAAGGCATCCAGCTTCTTTTTATTTGAATTCTAACCTACACGTCAGCTCTGAAGGTTTATCAGTCTGTTATTACGTCCCACACTGGGGCGGAACACCAAATTATTAGACATTTTATGGCCAGTATTATGTAGTAGTTAAAAATTATGTAGTTTTATGGCCAGTCTGTTGGCCGTACGAAAAAAAGTTAAACAGAAACCCCCATTATTTTTTAACAGGGAATCGATTTCTGTATTCAAATTTTAATTTTGATTTACAGGATGGCCCAAAATTTATATTTTTTATTTTATTTTATTTTATTGTTTTAATTGTTTCCATACCCTATTTCCAGTAACTTTTACTTGGGTCACTTATTTTACTTAAGTCACTTATTTAAAAGGGTTACGGTTTTTTTTTCGGCAGTAACCAAAACCCTTCTTTTCCATGTAAGAGTAGGTACCACTCAATTCACAATAAAAAAAAAAAATGGACGAAATCCATAAAAATTTTTATTCAATTTATTATAATTAGTTACTTTTACTAATTACGTTTGTACATAATTATATATTACAAAAAAAATTTTTTTTCAACTATCTATTGGATGTTGGTTTAGTAAAATATTACAAAAAAAGAAATAGAACAAATTAATTTATCAACAAGTTTAGAGCTTCAGGTGATAATTCTTGTTTTAAACTGGTCATTTTTAACAGTAAAGAAGAAATCATCGTCAGATTTGAATCATTTTTTCATGGAATATAAAAACATATCATCCGGAGCTTCTCTTAACTCTTGAGTTTTTCTTCGCTTATGCCTATCAGATAACACATCAAAAGACTGAGAGCGGGATGGAACGTTAGTAGAAGCTAACGATAACGAAGACGATGAAAGTAGACCAAAATTTAATTCACGAAGAACAACAAAATCTAAATTTAACGAAATTTCGTTACCTTTTAAAAAGACAGATAGATTCCTATTCAATTTTATCCAACGCGAACACAAATTTCCACAAAACTTGCGAAATTTTTCGCGCACACAGGACTCATTTTTTTAGGAATATTTTCCATGAATCTATCGTCCATATGCCCGGTCATAATCTTTGAAACTCATATGGGTTGTTCTGAAAAAATAAAAGACGTCGTGGATTCTTGTTCATATTACTATTAATGCTATCCCGATACTGAATTTTATTTCTTTATTGACTTTCTTTTTTTTTTACAATTCATGAGGATTAAAGACAATTATGCTTTTATAATGTATAAACAAATATTTAAAACAAAGAAACAGGAATTTAAAGGGACATATTTTGAAAAAAATCAAGAGCTAAGAGGAAAAAAATAAATATTTTTTTCTCATAAACTGGCACGAACCCACAGGTAATTATTAATGGAAATTAAACTATAAACCTTCTAGTTAATTTCTGTGGAAGTAGATTCCTGTGCGATTTTGAGCGATTTTCGTTATGGATGTTTTAATTTTTTTTTTATGTTTTTCATTAAAAGAACTTTAAGATTCTATAAAAATTCAAGCTGCATAAACTTAAATTATGATAATAAAGTTAAATTATCGTAATAGAAATGATTCATTAATTTTGGTTCATTAAAATAGTTTCGATACTTTTTATAAAAGAAGAACATTTTCCATGTTAATTGTAGTCTTTTTAATAGGATATCTTAGGTGGAAATTTTTAATTAAAAATAACTGACGATGGACAATGATAATATAAACTAAAAAGGACAGCTTAACCGAAAAAAAAATATGAGGAAATTCGAAATTTCAGATATTGGTCCTATGTCCACCAAATGCATAGGTTCGCCCCACTGTGTATCCGTGAAATTTGACATTAAAAATGGTAATAAAGAGTATGTGTGTGTTAGTGAATTTTCACTTGTTGTAATTGGGTATGTTAAGTTTTGTTATTAATCCAATTGGGTATAGGTCTCACTGATTTAAGGATCTGTAGGAAATACGTAGTCACTTTTTTTAATTTTTTTTTTTTGTTTTTTTATTGAAAAATATTACAATCTGTCTCAAGGACATTTATAATAGTGTTCACAGATCACATTCACACTCTATGTACAGTAAATAAAATAAATTATACAGAAAAATAACATATATACAATAAATAAGAATAAAATAACCTAAAAATAAATGAATAAAAAGAACACATACATACCTATATACAATACGCACTCACTAACGTTAAAATATTTTAAGTCTAAAGTTTTAATACTAATAATAGGAGCTCCCTGGTACCTAAAAAACACAACAACTAACTACCGAATAATACACATTCTACACGTTTTTTACTCTTGATTTAATATTAAACGAGATGGTCCATACAGTTAAGGGATTCCATCCGAAACTTGCCTTGCTCTTGTTCATGCATTTTTGCAAGACTAAGACCTTGACGCAAATCGCCTAATTATTGCAACACCAGACTGAGCCTGCAAGATTTGAATAAGAAAAAGCCTGATCAACACTCACAGTTATTTATTGAACATTTGGTTTCAATATCGATAGTGATAGTTTTATAGTTAAAACCATTATTCCTTCACATTTATAACAGATTTAGCAGTATTAAAATATATTGAATTGATTATAATATTTAAAGTTCGACACTTTCAATTTTAAACCATAAATTATGTTGTCATTCTAGTGGAATTATGCATTTAAGCTTTGATTCCAAATAAAAAAAATTAAAGATTTGTCAGAACCAGAGCAAGCTAAAAATACGTCTGCCAAGTGAGAGCAGTATAGCTTCCTTACCATTTTCATCCTTACCCACACTTGAATATATATCTCAAGATCGATTACTACTACTACTCCTACTTTTATTAAATCTCACCTTTCTTCTAGCTTGAGCCAAATCGAACGAGCCGTTTCTGAAATATCCGCATATCTTAAAAATTCATTTGCGCTTGCGCAACCGGAAGTGCTGTAAATAATTTAATAAAATCGATACAGAATCATTATAAAACCCACCTTCCTTTTAACTTTGAGCTAAATTGAACAAGAAATTTTTATGGAACCTTATTTATTTATTTACATCCCTGCCGTGCCTGATAGGCAATACGGGTTTTAGCAGCAGTGAGATGTTAAGCGTTTCCGCGTAACAACACACTGCTGCTAGAAAAACAATATTTATAGACTGGGTCCATATTTCAACTACATTTCTTCTAAGTTTGGTCACGGATTTCTTCTGCTACTCCGTCCGGCGGCCTTCCAGGCGGTGCAGCTCCTCTTCTTCCCAAGTAGAAATGAGTTGGGCCTATAATGGATTTCCATTTTGCAATGAAATCTATAAAATGAGGATAGTTTTCCTCACTCATGAGTTGAGGGAGCTCCCTTTCAGTCAAAATGTAGAGACCGGTTTCCCTGAGCAGTTTTGCTCTCTGTGCCTCATAGGCAGTACATGCTACGACAATGTGCTCGGCAGTCTCTGGGACTCCGCAACTGGGGCACAAGGGGTCGATATTCTTTCCAAATTGGAAGAGCTTTGCTCGGAAGCCCCCGTGTCCAGTGAGTAGTTGGGAGACCCAATAACCAGGTTCCACCCATTTTGCTGCTAACCGGGAACCGATGGTGGGAAAATATTTTCTAAGAGTACTTCCTTTCGGAGTTGTTACCCATCGCTGGTTCCATTCGTCAAGGGTGTAGTCTTGTATTATCTTTTTCCATCTACCTGGCTGTTGGTTAATCTTCTCACGGAGATTTTCTGGTAGACCTGCCGAGCCTTCTCTTGAAAGCTGGTGCTTTAACATGTCTTCCTGCAACAGGAGGTCGAGAGGAACACCTCCTGCCAGGACCTGTACTGCCTCATGAGACACTGTCTTGAAAGCTCTGGTGACGCGCAGCAGAGCCGTCCGCTGAATCGAAGCCAACCTCCTCTTCTGGTGGTGCGAGAGATGCAGAAACCAACCTGGGGACGCGTACCTCAGAATACCCAGAACTACACCTTTATAAATTGTCTTAGTCGCTGGGTATCTGAGGCCCCAAAATGCACCCCCGATACGACTGAGTCCATTAAGCGCTAGGGTCACCCTACTTCTCAAATAGTCCAAGTGAGGTGACACGTTGAAATTTCTTCCTATTCTGACTCCGAGGTAGGTGACAACCTCACTCGGACGAATTCTCGATCCTTGGATTATCATTGTAATAGGGTGAGCCCTATCAGTCTTGCCTTTCAAGAGGATAGCCTGTGTTTTTGCAGCTGACATCCGCAGTTTCTTCATCTCGCACCATCTTTCTATCAGGTTGGCGCACCGCTCAGCTTCTTCTTTCAACCTGGCTCTGCTGTTCGACGCCACCACAACGGCTAAATCATCCACAAAAGCTGTGGCGGAGAACTGCTCTTCTTCGAGCACACCCAGCAACTCGTCGAAGACAAGTTTCCACAGAGCAGGGCCAAGGACAGAGCCCTGTGGACAGCCTTTCTCCATACTATCTTCTACTTCGTAGAAATTACCTCTTATTCGGAGCGTTCTATCCTGGAGATAACTTCTCATCAAAATGTACAAGTTGCTAGGAGTCTCGTATTTCTGCAGCTGCTGGAGTACACTTGGCCACCATACGCTATCGAAGGCGGAGGTGATGTCAAACAAGAGGAGCATGACATACTTCTCCGCCTTCTCTTCAACGTCATGGCGTACTCTCAGCAGGGCATCTGCAGTTCCCCTGCCTTTGGTACATCCATACTGCCGTGGATGGGAAGCTCTCGAAAAAATAGGCTGTAGGCTCGTGACCATCATGTTCTCCAACACCTTACTCATAACAGGGAGGAGACAGATAGGCCTATAAGACTTTGCCATTTGTTTATCCTTGTCACCTCCCTTGTAAATAAGTCTGAGATCGGCAATTTTCCACTTTTTTGGGAAGTAGCCCCTATCTAAGCAATCATTGAATATTGCCAGGAGTTGATCTTCAATGTAGGGAATACTATTTCGGAGGATTGCCGTATCAATATTGTCAATACCTGGGGCACGACCAAGCCTTTGTCTATCCACGGCAGTACGGAGATCCCATATGTCCCAGGGTGGGCACAAGTCTGTACCGGGTGGGCATACCGTAGTGCGTCTAATAAACGCGTCTCTCTCGTCATCTTGGGATGGATCATCTCTGGGGAAGGTCTCTATAATGAAATTTTTCGCCGTCTCCTCCAGAGTGGTCGCCTGGGCATCGCCGCTCTTCATTGCAGCAATCACCTGTTGTGGACTCATCTTAGCCAGGGCCACTCTGTAAGGGATACCCCAGGGGTTCTTGGATGACTCCTCAACGATAAACTCGTCCCAAGACTTCCGCTTTAGTGACCGCACTTCGTTTCGGTATGTCCTGGCCTTAGACTTGTACTCGTCACGAAGTGTAGTGCGCCTCTCGTCACAACTACACCTCTGGTACGACCGCCGTGCCTTGTAGAGTTCTCTCTTCATAATAGTGAGGGCCGGCGTCCACCATGGGACTGGTCGAGCTCTTGCCTTCCGGTGCTGGAGGGTTTCCTCTGCAGCATCACAGATGATATCTGTTATCCTGGAGACTCTGTAATCTAGGTCATCAGTCAGATCCGTCTCCGCCGCATCCCATTCATTGTCAACGAGTTTTCCCTCTAACGTGGACCGGAAGGCACTCCAGTTTCCTCTTTTTGTAATATAGCCTTTAGTTATGCCGTGGGAACTTGTAAGTGTCGCATTTTCTACGACACTAAACACTATTGAGTGATGGTCGGAACTCGTATCAGATCCGAGGGCCCAATCGGTGATGCGGTTAGCCAGCTGCGGTGATGCCAGAGTCACATCAATCCAACTCTGTCCCCTAGCACTAGAGAATGTAGGGATGGCAGAAGGATCGTTAATTACTACTAGCTGACTCCTAGATATGAAATCACCGAGCTTAGTACCCCTTCTATTTGTTCGATTGGACCCCCAAACCGTGTTCCAGGAGTTGGTATCTGAGCATATGATCACGTTTCGAGAACAAGCTGTGATCATCTCCATGGCGGATATGTCTTCGTTAATATCATTTCCATCAGGTAGGTAAGCCGATACAAGCGTAAAAGTAACGTTACTCCACCTGATGAAGCAAGCGACATTATCCGGCGTGGTGTACTGCCTCAGATCCATCACATCGAGGTTTGGGTTATTGACCACTATGGCAGCCCTGGGCCTCCTCTCTCCACTGCTCAGGGCGATAACCCTCGATGCGAGGCCGAACCCCGTGACCATGTTCCCACGGCAGCATGGTTCTTGGACCGCCATGACGTCGAATCGCTGGGAGAGAGCTCGAAGTTCATCTGCCACGATGCGTCGGCGGCCCATATTCAGTTGGAGGATGGTGATTCTATTCATAAAAAGTCTTTTTTGCCACCTCCTTGGCCCACTTTAAGTGCACAGGGCATTCACGACTGCCTGCCTTATGCTTCCGTTGGCTAGATGGGACATTGGCCCGCTCGCAGTTTATACAGGTCGGACCAGTCAACTCTTTTTTTTGGGGGCAGTCCTTAAGCATGTGGCCAATAGTTGCACACCAGATACAGACTACGCCATCTACTGGGCAAGTTGCTTTAGTATGACCGTAGCCCTGACACTTAGTGCACCGTGGAGCGTCGATGTAGTCTTTAAAGGACATCGACCACCATCCTCCATCTAAGCTGGCTGTCTCTAAGAGTATAAATCTAACCATTGGATGAACTTCGATCACCCAATTCTTAGTAAAACCATTCCTTGCTATTGAAGAGAAAAGAGGCCGAATGTCATCAGGAACAAGTGTTGTGGCGCCCGATTTTTCAGATATTCTTCCCCATAGAAATTCCAACAGCTGCATAGATGTCCAGCTTTGAGGCACACCTTTTACTTCCATCTTGGGCTTCTTCTTCATAGCAAGTTTTGCTTGCAGTCCTTTTTCACGCAGCCCCTGCCACCCGATTACTTTGGTGGCTTCGGACCTATCATCCATGCGAACCAAGACAGAGCCTGCCTTTGTCGCTCGGACTATGGACGCCTTCACACCTATTTCATCCGGCGATGGCAAGCCATTAATAATGTCTACCGGAGTTTTGCCTACTCCGCTGATAGTGACATATGTAGGTCTTGGCGTTTGAGTCGGTTTAGCTGGCAATGATTTAACTATTTCCGCTATTGATTTTGGTTTTGTACCTTGTTTGTCGATTGGATTTTCCTTTGCATCAGGCTCTTTTTTGCTGGTAGCGTTGTTTCTCTTCTTTTTCCTTTTACTTACCACCACCGTGAAGGATTCAGAGGCAGCTGAGGATCCAGCCTGATTAATGTTTTTTTCGGCTTGTGTCTGAGGTTCCTTCGAACGTTTAGGTTCTTGGTGAGGTGCTCCAATTGACGTGGTGAGTGTATCGGTATATTTTTGCGGAGATTTATCTACTAAAATTTGTTTCAATACATCATGCACCTTCTGTGACGAAAGCGTGTCCAAAATAGCCTTTTGAACTATGGCCGTGACTCCAACTTGTTCTTTTTCCTTTTCCTGATTTTCAATAATATCAACAAGGCATTGTACCTTGATATTAATCTGGTCTCGGACACTAGAGCTTAATTTTTTTCCATTATTTTCAATGGCCATTGAGATGCTCTCCTGTATATCTTTAGCCTGGCAAAGTTTGCTTTTAGTACTAGTCTCTTCCAAATCCTCTGGTAAATGAGAAGAGCCCCTCCTTGGTCGTTTTGCCACTGCTCTTGAGAGATTTCCTTCCTTTTGTACCCCCTCCATCTCGATATTGACCATAGGGTTTATTATAACTGAGATAACGTTATCTGCAATTTATAACCTTCCACTTTTAAACTATAACTAATAAAGAACTAAATGAAGAACTATATTCACCTGAAATTGTTTTCATTTACCTTAAGGGTCTCTTAATACACTTTTAAATGTCTTATTAGAATGGGCTTGCCCAAACAGCAGGAATCACTAGTGGTAAAAGTAAAAGTCTAGTACTCTATATACTTACTAAATTTGTTCCTACGCAAGCAAGTAAATAAACTATCTTCACTAGGGCTTCCTATGGTGCTTTCCACCCACTGTAGAATAGTTCACAAGAATCTACTCTGTATGAAAGTTAATGAAATGTCCCACTCCTAACCTCGCTATTTATAATATTTACAATAAACTAAGCCATAACAACAAAACACATACAAAAAATAACACAAACTAACTAGAAAATTAATGAACGATAATAAACACGAAATAAACAAGAAAATAAGCACAGAAAACTAGATATTAGATAATCAGATTAGTACAAATGTGATATCACTATTTGACCTCGCATAACCTCAATTTTTATGGAACCATAGCAACCCGTATGAAAATTTCATGAAAATCAGAAAAACTGTAGTTTAGACAGTTACGTCTATTGGCAGACAGACACAAGCTCCCGCACGAATACAAAGCTTCCATACCACCGTTAGTGATAGAGCAAAACCAAAAACGTATTTTTGTTAATAAAAGTTACGGAAAGACAGTCAACAAGACAATTTTAAAGTATTGTTAAATTAATTTATTAGTTTGGATGGACGTTGCTACGTCTATGTAATAATAAGCTCGAAATGTACTAAATCTTTTGCGTTGTATTAAAATTTAAAACTGATGTATTAGTAGTAGAATAGAATTAATTAGAGTAGAATTAAATTGTAGTAGGATAATAGTAATTAGAAGTCTGCAATACCAAGTAGCAGACAAAGACTAGGTGTGTTGAAGCAAGAATAAGGAACAAGATTGGCTAATACTCGTCTTGATCTTGCATTTGGAAGAAAAATATTAATGTTTGTGGTTTAAATGTATATCAGAAGGCGCCGGCAAAGGAGCTGGATGAGAGATCTTTCAATTTTTAAAGAAGTGAACAAAGACCAGAGACTGCTGGGTACTATACTTCCTCATGCCTACCAGCAACAATAAATTTGAAGGTTGTCACTTTCATGATAGGTGCGGTTGAAGGTTTAAGCAGGGATAAAAAAAATAAGTGTATAGATCTTGCGTATTTATCTCTATTTTCCCAGTCCGCCGGTGTTCCTCAAGGTAACATCTCAGGTTCCATCATCTACACTGTTTATAAATCTAATAAATATATTTATGATGATGATTAAACTGATGACAAATGTGTGTTATCTTTCAATAATTAACCAGTTGTTGGGTTCCAACCCCTGCAGTCACACATTTCAGACGTTGAAGAATTCTGTCGAAGTTGATTAGCAAACTAAATCCAAACAAATCCCATCAAATCAGACTTATTCATAGTAAAAGCATATAGCACATAGCAACGACATGTCCTTACAGGATTAGGAATATTATTGATACATATCTTACTCGGAATCCGCATAATATACTGAAGTGACAAGAAATTGCTTGTAGATTCCAACCCTTACAACACTTAATTGACAAACGCTCTAAACTTCCAATATTATACAAAAACCTCATGTACACTACCATCATCCGGCCCATTTGGACAGATTGGACGACAAGAAACTGCTCGACGTTTCTGCTTACTCCAACACTTACTAGACAAACGCTCAAAACTTCCAATTAATTACAAACGACTCATATACATGACAATAATAAGACCTATTTGGACTTATGGAGTTGAGCTTTGGGCCTCCACAATGTCATCGAATTCTTCCAGTACCAAATCCGTACAATCCAAAATCCTCCGTAAAATTCTCAATACCCGTTACTATGTCACAAATAATATTATCCTCAATACCTCAATATTTCCTTTATTGCAGAATTTATCCAAATCAGATATCCTTCTTTTAATTAATTAATTACTTATATGAATACGGATTTTTATGTGATTTCTTAAGTCCTTTTATTATAATTACACGAATAATAATACTTTAAGAGATATTTTTTTAATTTTTTTTCCATAAAACATGGTTATATTTTACCATTTTGGGGAGAAGCTTTAGCAAAGCCCCCTCCCCGTAGATCCGCCCGTGCTCCGATGCGCTTAAATAGAAGATGGCCAATGCCTCCTAAATTAATTTAATCATTGAAATTACTATCAAGGGATAGATTTTTCACATGTTTCCCTCATGTTATGTATTCTTGTAACAAAGTATATATTACTTGTTGTGTTAATTAGTTAGTATTGGTATAACTAAGAGATACTTTAGAAAAGTTCCCGTATGGCAATTTAATCGATTGAAGCGTTTGACAAAAATATTTATGAATTCTTATGGCATAAAAACTTCAGTTAGTACGAGATGAGCAGCAGGAATCCTACTATCGTCAAGTTAAAAAATCATACAACTAGTAGAGCGACAGAATCACATGAATAGGTAGGAGGGAGGGGGTAAGTAATCTAGCATTTAGGAGGTGAATTAGTTATGTGGCCGAGCCAGCGGTTGACAAATGGTCTCGGGCTTGATCGATTGGCTCTACGTCTTCGGCCCTTCAGATAAATCCTCTGCTGGCCTCTTCTGTATAAATAGTTAGCCTCAGGGCAGTCCCGAAGTGGATTGGGGCTCAGGAGGTGAAGGATCGTTCTGGAATACAGATGCCAGCGGTCGGAAATATATTATTCAAATATTAAAAACTTACGCTATTTTTTTAAATATATAGTTATTGATAAATAATACATTATTTCACAATCAAGAGAACGAAGTATGTGTGTGACACATTCATATCATATATACAACAAGAAAAGAAAAATTACAGAACTTTGAAATATAATACTATAAAATTAAATGAAATATAAAAATCATAAAATACATTAAGAGAACTACAATATTTGCAGTCAGCTTACGGAGCTCCAGATCTGGATCTACCCAGGTGTGGGGGGACAAGACAACACTCTGAGATATACCAGCGCTTTTCTCCCAACCGCGTCATCGGTACAGGTGCCCAGGAAAATCGAGAGAAGGCATGAGATTCACGTGGCTTGAGTGGAGAAGCTAGCCATGACATATTTACAAAAGATACTGGGTCCACTGCCATTTCAATCTTCGAGGAGGATTGTGGGAATGACTGGAGATGGGTAAGGATTGTGCTAAGGTATAAGGTTCTGATGAAAGTTAGAGAATGTTCATGGAATAACGTCAAAAACTTATAGGTCATAGTGTAAAGTTTTGTTTGTAAAGTAGTATGGAACATTGAATTAAGTACGAAAGACTTTATACAAAAAGAATTAGATGGGTTTGATGTTCTAAAAGTTACCTGCCTTGCGCAATTAAAGGGTCTTTGGTTCAAATGGGTTTGTGTATGGCCCAAAGTATCGCTTTATGTATTAATAATCTTAGTTTTCAATTTCTAAGTAAATCTGTAAAGATTAGAGCTTCAGTTTAGTAGCCTAAATATCTGGGTAAATCATTAGATACGTTATAGTGCTTTAAATATGGTATGTGGGCTCCAAAAACATGTTTTTTATGGCCACAAATTGTTAAACTCTTTCTCTCTCTCTCTCTCTCTTTGGCATCGGCATCGAACCTCTTTATTTTCCTGGTCATACTTATTATCAATATATTTCATTTTATATTCACCCTTCATGGAGGTAAAAAACGTTTTTGGCATAGGGGCTACATTTATGGTTGTTTTCTCCTATCTGCAGCACACAACATTATGTTCAAGAACGTAGAGCAATGGGTTCTAGAGTGCCCGAAACGTTGTGGATTAGATTACCATCTGAGTCGGTTTTGTTTGTTTCTCTGTGTCTACGGGAAATGAATCTTGACACTCCCATTTTGGAAAGTACGCGGCAGTAACCACTATGGTTTTGCAAAAAGGACCACACCAGATCGTGATTGCAGAGCTTGTAAAAGCATAAACTTTAAAGTTCCGTTTAGAAATTTCACAACTATGAGACAAACAGATATATACATGGTTATTTCACTATGCTAGTCTTTTTGTTTATTTTTTTTGAAATTTTCATCTGCTATCGGTATCAAAAGAAATGAAATAAAAAGTTTAATTTATGAAAAGGAAGTTTAATTATATGGGAATAATCTTAGATGATAAATGCCCGTAAAATCTACAATTTGCTAATGACCAGGTCATTATTGCAAATGATAAAGTAGATGCTTCCTTTATGATTAGGAAGCTGTTGAAAGCCTATGCAGCAGCAGGTTTAGAAATCAGTAAAAAAAGAAATGAGTATATTGCAGTTAACAACAGTCGAAACTGCTCACTAAATGTTGGGGAATGGGATTTGGCCCCGATATAGCACTTTCAATACTCGGTAAGCGGATCAAAAGCAAAAAGGACATTGATGAAAAGGGCATCAGAGGCAGAAAAGTCATACAGACCCTAAATTCTGTTCTATATAGTAAGTAAACAAACTATAAGAGATTATAGCACTCATTTGTTGTAAGCACTGTACCATATGCATTAGATATCTGGACGGTTTCAACCAATGTAGCAAGAAAACTGTTATCAATGGAGGTGGATTTTCGGAGACGAGGTTCTAGAATATCAAGGTTACAACACGTTCCAAGTAACGAAATTAGGGAATATGTGAAAGAACCCCGCAACATCCTGTGCTCCATTGAGACAAAAAAAGATGAGTTGGTTTGGAGAAATAAAGAGAACCAAGTAGGACCGATAGATTAAAAACGGTGCTTCAGCCTGTACCATTTGAAAGGAAGCAAATGAATCGACCAGAAAAGCAATGGATCAAAGGTATCCATGAGGCAAAACCAGCAAGAAGATTCCTGGAGGAAGATTCTCGTGATAAAAAGAAATGGTGGAAGGGATTATCAGGTTACGGCATATGACCTTAAAGTTGTAATAAAGTCGTAAAGTTAAAGGTGTAATAATATAAATGTCCAAACGCACCTTATATCATTAAAGAGGTTCTCATCTGAATGGATGGTTTGAGATTTAATTCGTTTAAACGTTATCTTCTACCAACCCCTCCCGCCAAAAAAGAACAAATAATTCGATTGGTATAATTGTTGAATTATTAATACTTTTATTAATTAATTATTAACAAATAATTAATTATTGTAGAATCATTAATCTAAGTTTACCAATTATTCTACTAATACAACTAAGTTATTTACTTAAATTAAATAAAAATAACTTAATTAGGAGAGTTAATAATTTCTTTCTCACACCCACTCCTCCAAAAATAAAAATACCATATTAATTAAATCAATTAAATAACTAACTCTTAAACACTTCACTTATAAAATACAAAAATATTTTATCTTATCTTTTCTGAATGAACTTTTAATGGAAACAAGGAAAATTTTAATACTTTAAAAGGCTAATGGTATGTAAAAGTTGTTGTTTTAAAGTATCTTCTTTTTTCATGTTTAAATGGATGTAGAGCATTTTTTTTTCTAAAGTTTGCGCCATGAATACTCGATCTCTAAGAGGGAAATGATTTTCATAAAAAAGCATAGTACATGAATTAAAATAATTGATTATTCTTGTTATTAGTGTGTTTTTAATTTGTTATACATTTTAATTGAAAACGAACCAAGATGTGACATAATTCGATTATTGACTATATAATACCATTAAAGGATTCATTTTTTTAGATCGATTGGGTAAGATTAGAAAAAAAAAATTGTTTTAATTTATAGCCCGAAAAACTTCGATGGTTATCATTTCCCATTTTCTTTGACATTCTGTCAACTTTATACAACTTTTAAATATTGTTATGAAGTCGCGTCTCATTTAAAACTTGATATCTTTGTTCAGGTAACTTCAGTTGGGGCCTTGGCGAGGAATCTAGGAATGATTAAGTTGGCCATTTTTATGCTTTAGCTAGGACAGTACTAGATTATGTGTTTTACTGTTAAGGTTTTTACCAACCTAATTTTTATCTTGAGTTTAGATAAAATAATTATTATTTCTTTCACACTAATGACCCTTTAATACTGAAATCCAATTTGATGATTGCATTATGTAGAGTTAATGCATGTTATATGGCAGCACTGCACAACTGTTGTAAACAAAATAGGTTGGCTTGTGTGAGGCTACCCAGATAGTAATAGTCCTCAGTTCCTGATTAAGTCATGTTTCTGTAGAGAAATAAAAGTGTTTTGTGTATTTATGGTGTAAAGTTTTTAACAAAGCCTCATTTGTTTCCTGAAGTGATTTCCTGACATCGCATTGTGGCATCCTTTGTGGGAAAATTAAGGATAATGAGTGCTTAACAGTTGAAAACTACCAAATTAGAAAGAGCTCAGTGGTGAAATTTATTTAAAACTTTAGCTACTTCAGTAGAAAAGAAAATAGCTGAATATGATAACGACTTAAAAAAAAATTATAAAACTAGAAACAAGACCTAAACATCTATTAGAGTTTGTGAAAAAAGTTAGAGCTTTGATATTAGTTGATGAAAAAGAACTGGAGGATGAATTTGATACATCTATAAGTTATCAGGACAAGTGGATAGAAATAGAATCTAAGCTTTCACTCTAGCGCAAGTGTCTCACCATTCAGGGCAAGCTGGAATATCTTCGGCACATTACAATAGCTTACAAAGGAATCGTCTAGATGCTGGGACTACCGAGAAACCGGATCAGTACCAATTAAGACGATAATTTCACACTTCATATAACCCCTTAGAGTTAAACCATCTGTCACACCTGCAGCTTGAAACAGGCTTTCCAGGAACATCACAAGAAATAGTATTAGATCAGTTGTCAGCCAAAGGTCCCCTTGTGAACCAGATCTTAGACAGAAAAGTACAAGGAGATGAGTTCAAATAACAACTGGTAATGCGAATAATTCTTCATTGTCTGAAGAAGTTTTTCAAAACTGGAAGAGAAAAAAAAAAAAACCATCTAAGAGTTGTGTATCTCGGAAAGTTATTAAACAGTGATCATAGCAAGACAAAAAACATTTAGTTAATTAATAAAGTAGTTTATTAAGTCTTATTAAATTAATGATTTAACCTGTAATTTTATGTATTGAATATTTTAAATTTTGTTTTGTTATTTTAAACCACTTTACTATTTAAAGCATACATTAAAAGGTGTGAGTGTGCAGAGTTAATGCAAGTTATATGGCAACACTGCTCAGCTGTTGTAAGCAAAACAGGTTGGCTTGGGTGAGGTTACTCAGATAGTAGTATTTTTTTTCTGAAGAGGAATAAAAGTGTTTTGTGTATTTGTTGTGTAATGTTTTTTAACAAAGCCTCATTTGTTTCCTAAAGTGATTTCCTGACATCATAGCATTAATCTCGATTGACTTTATTTTATTGCAGCTGATATTCATTATATGATACTGGTAGAGTTTATCTTACATTCTAACAAATAAAAAAATTCACCTAAAAATAATAAATATTCAATAAATATCATAAGTTAATTATGATTTGTATTATTCTGATCTGTGAGGTACAAACATAAGAGTAAATAGACATTATAATATAAAGGTCAAACATTTTAAATACTGTGGTATTTCATAATACTTAACACAGATCGTCATTAGATATCATATTATAAGAATTTATTTTATTACAACTTTAATTTATTTAATTTGATATCCATCATCTGTGGATTGCGTTTTCACTAATTTGGAAAAACTCCTCAATATATTTGTTTCAATCTATAGTTTTGGGTATAGATTACTAATATTATTATTGATTATTGGTGTACTACGGTAAGATGGGGTAAGTTTGGGACAGCGGATAAAATTTAGTTTGTAGTAATTCCGTGGTGGATACACTCTGTTGCTTCAGTCTCCAAAAAAGTGCTTTGTGTAGGCATGTACTGCGCTACTACCTAGCACCCAGTCCCAAAGTTACCCCATTTTACGGTATAAAATTATCTTTATTTAGCTAAAAAATATTTCTCCTGAGGCCGAACGGGAGGAAGATGAAGTCAGCAAGAGGCAATGCTGAATATAAAGACAAGAAAATCTCAAGAGAGCACATATTCTTCCACATAGTAACAAGCTAAGACAAAATTTAGTTTTTAAGAAATTTAAGGATTTATTTTATTTGTATATATCATAAATATATATTTATTTGATTTGATTTTACCATTAGCGATTTCACTTATGTTTTATTTTTTTCTGTTGACTCTAAATTCCTACAGTCCAACAACTAGTACCAACTAGTCATTTAAAATCGGATCACAGTTAGATCATTGCAGAAATTGTACAAAACTGCAGCTAAGAGTCTTTCGTTTTTACGGCGAAGGGAAAATCAATTTGTTGGGATTTGTATGGACTAATTTTAATTCTCCAATTCGAACACCATTTTTCAATGGCTGAAATGTGTGACTGCAGGGTTTGTGATGGAATAGTTGGTTCATTATTGACAGAAAACACACACGGGTCATCATCATAGGTGGTGAGGACGGTTTAAGTCTTGAAATTTAAAAGTTAAAATTTTGTGGTGTTTAAAATTATCTAATTTTTCAGTCGATTACAAGGTTTGATTAAGGGAAAGTAGTAAATAAAATAAACCAGTAATTGAATTAACTTAATCAGTTTTATTTACAAGTAAATAAACGAAAGTTCTGCAATACGACGAATACTTATCATATCAGGACTGCTTATTGCTCGAACAACAACCCTTTTAGACGGGCTATTTTCCTCAGTAAAGAAAAGAAAGAAACTGAAAGGAGAGGCCATTAGAAGATAAGTAGTACTGGAATAGAGAGGCCCGAGATGACAAATGACTGTATTAAAACCGGCTCTCCTCCACTTGAGAGTTAAAACCAGAAATATTTGTTTGCCAACAATATCCACGCTACATTGGATTCAGAGCAGTTGTATTCATAGGCTCTTTACTCTGCTGAAATAGGACTCCACTTCTCCCAACTCGAGCCGCTCTCCAAAGCCTGCCCACGAGGAGGGGGGTTAGGGTGGGGTCATTATTCCTAAAGGGAGTGGATATTGTCGAGTGGACCTCTGAAATTATCGCTAATGGATTTATTGAATTACGCAAGAAAGCAAATATTATTATTATTTTTTTTTTTACCAAAACGTTCTGTTTTGAATCTTCAGAAAAATTATAATTTTTTTACATTTAATAATACATCAATTACTCACAGCCACTTACTACATTCCTAGAGCATTAGAGCAAAAACAAACCCAACCGGCGTGTTTCTGGATGTTACCCAGACATTTGATAAAGTCTCAAATCATCGCATCAGATACTTCTGTTTAAACTCATAACATATACAATGTTATGATAATAGGTTTTCCTCTGTCGTCATGTCTTAAAAATTTCTTCAATTCGACCATTCTTGGCAGGAATACCTGAAGGATCGATACTGGCTTTATTACTCTACATTCTATATATCCGTGACATACCTAGCGGCTCCGAATCATTAGTTAACGAATCGGAGGCAGTGATGACTTTATAAGTAATAGTTTTATTCATAATATCTGTTACAATTGGCATCTTAAAATATAGAATAATGTTATGAATATATGGGTTGACTACAAGAGTTTACTCCAGGTCTCCTTCAAGAGTGTGACTTCAAGAATGTAAATGCAAGAGTGATTTGTTCCGAGGAGCATGGGGTTTATACACCCAAAAGAATAGCAAGGGGGCGAAGGGAAGTCGGAAGAGAACTTCAAAGGAAGTTATCGATGGTTAATATTCTTAAGATGAGGTCTGTGAAAAAGTGCCCTTTTGCTGAAATCTGTTAGTGTTCCATAAGTCTTGATAAAGGGGTCTTCTGTCCAGTCGGTACATTCTAGACAACTATTTCTAAGCTATAAGAGTTAGCTTGACCTGGCCATTTAGGGATAGCTTTGTCCTTTTATCCCTTGAGTCATGAGAACCGTCAATACAATACATGATTCACCAATTGGCACATTAACCAAATTCAATTATTAAAAAATGTTAAATTAATACTATTATTATTATTTGCTACGGATTAAGTCCATTTCTTAACTATTGACTAATACTTACGATAAAAACACAACAATTTTAACAAAATACCATTACCCCAGTCTATCCTCACAAAACTTATAAAATAATTTTCTAAATTTACAAAATGACAACATACTTTCGAAAATTAGATAAAATCATGAAAAATAACCACATATAAAATTTACTCTTCGTTGAGACAAGTGGCACTAGTTTACTTTGACGAAAACCAAATTTCTCAAAGGCAAACTGTACGTTATGTTGCACTAATATTTGACAGAAGATTGACCTATGATCCACACCCATAAATGGATAAAAATACCTTTAAAAAGCGAATGAATGAACTCCGTTTTTTTTTTTCTAATCAAAATTGAAAATCAGACAAAAAATAAATACATACTCGTACTCGAACACATACCTATACGTTTCACAGCCTTACATATCCATCATTACATACTAACATAGCTTAGGGAATATGTCTGCAATCTTTTCTGATAAGAATATTAAAACTAATAACAGCAGCTTCAGTTCCGTAAACAACAAAAGCTTACTTACTAGCTTACGACATCCAACTATCGACCACAACATACAAATTACTTTCGATTTCGTATAACGGACCAAATAATAGTCTTATAAGCGATATTACGACAATTGACAAGCCCATAAGGCTGACTTGTCTTAGTCCTGTATTTGGGGAAAACTGATGCCCATGGTTTACACGCCTCACAGAGAAAACGAATTTTAAGATATCAGGGTATATATATATATATATATATATATATTATATCCGAAAATTCGTTTTCTATGTGAGGCGTGTCAACCATGACCATCTGTTTTAACAAAATACAAGAACAAGACAAGTCAGCCTTATGGGCTTGTCAATTGTGGTAATGTCGCTTGTAAGACTATTATTTGTTCCATATATATATATATATATATATATATATATATATATATATATATATATATATAACGTGTAATTAGAAAACCTAAATTCTTATTAATCTAATGTCTAAAATATGAAGTCGTAGATAATGATAACAATTATGAGTAGTAATTTATTTAAACTAATATTATTTAACGGAAACCAAATGCTTTCAATGAAACTAAATTCAATTTTTTTATTAATCGTGTTTATCATCTACAAACCAAAAATATGTATTTCATCGAATCGTCATTTTACAACTGTTTAAAAATTCTTTTATCAAACTTTTGCTGTTGATAAAACACATGTTAACAATAAACAAAATTGTATAACTATTTTAGTGGAGTTACTGGATGCAATTTGAATTTAGTTGGATAAACAATGCTGTGCAACAAATTGCTTTTCAGTCTGATGTGAAGATTAGATTTTATGAATAAATTACAACTAGGTAGGTACACAGTATGGACAGAAAAAATAGAATTTATTTACCTTAAAAGTCAATTCCAAACGAAATATCCCAGCCACATTTTTACACGAGGGACCGAAGAACAAATTATCGGGCTAGACCGTCCATTCCTAAATCCAAGCAGTTTGTTAGGTTTCGGTCGCGTTGTTTTTATCTGGGTCTGAATCCCTTTGAACGGGAGCTGTTTGTTTGAAAAACAACCTTCAAACACGGCAGACAAAACCAATGCAATTAGCAGTTTCCTTTTCCAGTCCGAACCCTCTTACCCCCATTTATTTGTCCTGCTTCGCTTTGTGGGCGTATGACCCAGATGGTAACTTGATCTGGTTATTGGGGGAAAAAAAGAATAAAAGGGCAAACCAATATCGAAAGACTATTAGTTGTAGTTTCCTACAATTAGTTCGTGTTCAATCTAATTGTCATTCAATTTTAATTTTTTAGAGCATGTTAACTAAGAAATGTAACTATCTGTCTCAATTGAGGACAAAAGTGCTATAATAGTGCTTGGTGAGCACATTCACACTCTATGTGCAATGAATAAAAATAAATTAAACAGTAAAAAATATTAATTTATAAAAAAAACAACAGAAAACTAAAACAACTAAACTAAACAATACTATACAAAATTCATTCATTCAGAGAATCTCCAAGCCAAGCCTTTTCCACACTTCATAGATGAAAGGAAAGACAGGGCTCTAGAAGATCCAAGGACCTCTCACTCAGCCACAGCCTAGGTTATTAAGTTATTGGTGGAAAACAAAATAGTAAAGATGCAAATAAATATCAAAAGACTCTTAGCTATCGTTTTCGACATTTGAAAAAATGTTACTAAAGTTAGTTTTTCGGCAAGTCAATAAATGTCATGATAATAATTCACTTTTACTTACTCTGTTTTTAGTTAATAATAATAATAATAATAGGACTTAGCGAACACCAAGGTCCAATGCCGATACCACCAATGGCTGTCTACATTTTTCCGTCCACCGGGTACTGTACAAAACCATTCCCACCAGATCAGCCTTAACACTGAGAGGGTTACACCTACGCTTCGGTCCACCTCCTAGCCTGCACAGCGCATATTTTTAGGAATTAATTTAATACCAAGTCCGGTAATTTTACATGGCTATTTTATTCGCCCCGAAGTAATCTCCTCATCCTTCTTCGGTTCGAATATACTCAATACTTTATTTTTTAAAACTTAAGACGTTGTTCATCCCTTGATGCGAGCGATTACCTTTCGCATCCATAAAGAACCGGAAGAAGAATAATGGTTCTGTATATTCATATATTTAAGTTTCTGGACAAAGGGCGCAAGCTGAGTGGTTCCACTACTGAAAAGTAGAAATAATTTTCTGCCTTTTATCTAGCATTATTCGCTTCCACTTTAATATCTAATCTTCTCAAACGTATTTCTTTTAATATCTATTACACCAAAACTGTCGCCATTTTCGCGTATAACCATATATTTTGTCTTGTTCGTATTTATTTCAAGTCCCAGGTGATACATTATCCATATACAGGAACAATATCTGTGCTTGGGTATGCTGATGATTTGGTACTGTTGAGAGAAGACCCGGATAAAATAATACTCAATAAAATGGTTTAGTTAGTTAATCTGTCAATTTCAATAAATAAATATTTAAAAGAAGTTGAAATGTTTGGATTAGAATGGTTTGTAAATTAAACGAATGCATAAAACTGTTTTAAACTAAATTTATATAGGCAGAGAGTTGTTTTTAAATTCCGATTCGATTGAATTGCTGGAAATAAAACTCTATTTCATCTGCTGGCTCGACAGCTTTACAAGAATATTTGCCGATGCAATGCCGTGAAGTGTTTTATACTGGACCCTAAACCCCTTAAGATGGCCCAGATAAATATTTTTACAGCGGAAATCGAGGACTGAATAAATTTGCCGTCGATAAGCCCCTAAGAGGATGATGACTCTGGGATAGAGTATAAAAAAGAAACGGGTTAACGATTCTACTCATCTTCACGATGGCCGACTTGAGTTCAAACCGTAAAAATAAAACCATAAAAAGGCTGTAAACGGTTTTGGCTCGGCTCATTGGAATAGTTAAATCCAGTTTAATATCGATTGCCAACGGCTCCCAGGGCAAAAACATCCGACGCTAATCCGGGAGAAGGACTCGCTAACGACCGAAAGGGAATCATTAGAGGTTTGCTTCGGTGCAGTTCCCCAAAGTTCCGAATATCGGGGATTATTTCTTCACCACCCGTGTAAGGCAAATTGTAAACCGGGAATTTAATTAAATGTTCTCTAAGAAAAGGAGTATAGATGTATGGGACATTCATTTATTTTCGAATGATTACATAGTTAGAAATTACACACACACACACACACACACACACACACACACACACACACACACACACACACTAAAAAAAAAAAAAAAGGATTGGCTAAAAATCCCTTGATAGAGATCAATCGAAGTGGTGGCGCCTTACCATGATATAATTGAAACCATCAAGGAGAAGGAAGTTGATTAAATACAAATAAAATCAAGAGAAAAATCTAGGACATTCTTAAATTCAACCCGATCAGTTTCGTTCTAAATCACAGATTAAGAGGGGATCTTTCAGTCAAGCTAAGATGAAAAAGTTTTGAAACCAAATATAAAAAGTTTAAAACTGATAAAATGCTACTATTTTCTTTGATTTAAAAACAATTTTTTTTGTAAACATATAGTGTGAATGTGATCATTGAACACTATTATAAATGTCCTTTGAGGAAGATTGTTAACATTTAATAAACAAGTTAATTTTTTTTTTAAATTATGGTACCCGCCCTACAGAGATGTTTAAGCAATATCGAGCTGCGGCACAGTGAGGCGTAACGCCCTAACACCCTGCATAAATTAAATAATTAAATGTTTTCTTTTGAAGAATTATTATTGATATTTGAACACAGCAGGAGTTGGCGTTCACTCCAGGTCTCCTACAAGAGTAGTACTTCAAGAATGTAACTGAAAGTGCAAGTAATCCAGAGGACCATGGGGGCGGGGATCTGGATGATAAGGGAAGAACTCTGGTAAGCTGGTGTTATTAACATTTGAAAGGTTATTAGAAATTGATATTGTTATCATTTAGTATTGATAAGAGAGAAAGGGACCTTTTGCTGTTATTGTTTAATATTACAATCTGTTATTGTTCCTTAAGTCTTGATAATGGGTCTTGTGTCCAGTCGGTACATTCTAGATAACTACTTCTAAGCTATCATAGATAGCTTGACCTTGCTATCTATGTAAAGAATCGTCCTTTATCATTTGAGTTATGAGAAGTGTCATTACAATACATGATTCACCAATAGGCATATTTAACAAACTCAATTATTAAAATAAATGTTAAATTAATATTATTATTTGTTTCGTATTAATTTTATTCCGTAACTTATGGTATCTCACAATGCCTGTGTTACGTTAAGAATACTATCTTAATACTATCTCCATTTGAGCTTCACCGCATGCTCGAGCCACTTCTGGAATTCACGGTCCCTCATTATTAGGTCCCTTATTTTTCATTCAGTTAATAATATTTTTTTTCAATCTTTATGTTTAACCATTATAATTCATTATTTAAAGTGTCAAATAATTAATTATTTATAAAATTCAAATTATACACTGTCGAAGAACATTAGTGAAGATAAAACCTAAATTTTATTGAAAAAACAATTATTTGTTGTATTGTGTACTAATATACTGAGTTTAATAAAAGTAATTGAAATCTAGTCTGGGAAAATCGAAAAAAATGTGTAAAATCGATGATATGAAGTGGCACATCCGGTAAACCGATTTTCGAGACAATCTTGCTGTAGCATCCCAAGCTTACACTCATCTTAAACAAGTAACGACTTTTTGTTTTTCAGTTAAGTAGATCATTCATACACAGCAACACAGACTATTTTACGGGACTTGCTCATTGAACCCGAGGGATCTCAAAACGTGTATTTCCATTGAAAAGTGATATTCGAAAATGTTTACGATCGCAATACCTTCCCTTACTATTCCGTATAAAGATAAGTAAAAGTAAATATTATAAATAATTCGAAAAATCATCAAGTAACAATGAAATTCACCTTGGTTAAAATTAATCGATTGCAACATATTCTTCAATAACATTCGTTGTATTTCCTAAATTTGCGTTGAGTTGTTTTTGTTGAGAATTATTTAGTCGAGATAGATTTATTTTAATGTCAACAATCATTAAAGAGATCCAACAAATTTATTTCATTTAGATATCATGTAACCATTCGTTTTATTTTATTTTATTTATTATCCTACGGATTAACCAGTATGCTGTGTGTATAGCGAACCAATATAATTGGGCAGCAAGCTTTTATATTTTATATGAAAATAAAATGTTTCTCTCTACATTGAATAATACAAGAATGAAACGGAGTGTACCGTCCAGTATTGATCTACCCAGTGATTAAAACCGTCTTTTGGATGGTCTTTATATGATTTAATAATATAACATAACAGCCCCATATTTGTTCATTGTTATGCCGAAAAAATCACAGATAAAAAAAATTGTGCTTCACCATTGAAATATCCAAATCATATTTGGAATTTAACTGTTTTTAATGTTTTAGAAAAGAAAAAAATCTTCAGATACAGACATCAATTACAAAAAAATATCTCCAGAAGAAGAGTGTAAGAACATAAATCACAAACAATCTAGGAACTTAATTATTTCCACTAATGCGTTTATCTCGTAGAGATCTAGAACTACATTAGGACTCCATTACCAGTTCATCAAACTCATAATGAAGCAGCCATTTCCATTTACTGTTTATTTCCGAGTGTTCTGAATTTTAATTACTGTTTCGGATTAACATTAGTAATTAATATTTCGTATCATCATAAACATTATTATTCTGTGAAATGTTTAAATTTCAGACCTATGATTGTATGCTGGAATTTATGGAACTAATGAAAAGCATTGGCATTTTTATCGCTAAAAGTTATGAAACCAATAATTGTTAACTCAATTATGAATTTTAATATGCCTGATTTTTAATAAGTCCATATCCACTGAGATTCGTAGAACCATTAACATATACGAATTAATATAATAAGCATTAAATTATTATTGTTATTTGATTTAATAACCATATAGGAAATAATTTACTATTCTTAAATGATGATCTTAAACATTTTTTTTTTCAAAAAAGTTTAATAAAGTAAATTAATTTTACGTTTTTTTTTTTTACAAAGTGTGAGCTTATGATCATTCATCAAAGTACGGTTATTATTTGTCCACAATTACTGGCATTGTTCATGAGAAAATAGATATCCGCGACAATGAACCATGGAATATAATTATTTCCAAGTGCATATAAATCTACCTATATATACCTACTTTCGACGTCACTCAATAAATTTATTTTTTTTAAATATTTTTTAAAATTCAATTATCTCTTATATTTTTTCTTATATACAAATAAACGGCGACACGTATATTCCATAACTGATGATAATGCTCTTTTTATGATGTATTTACATTTTATCCAGCATTTACATAATTAGGTTTATATTGACAGATGCAACTTTAATTTTTCTAAGTAAAAACAGAGCTTTTTTATGAGAAGAACTTATTATATTTTGTATCTTTTTCTTCCTTCATTTCTTTATGATCTACATTTATATATAGTTTTAAAAGTTTTTTTTTTATAGTTATTAGTGTTTTGTTCGTAGTTTTAAGTGTTTTGTATGGAGTTTTATCCGTTTTGTATATAGCTTCTTCACTTAAGGTTTTCTTTACTTGTTTTTTAACTTTATTTATTATTTCAATTTTTTAGGACAGAAGTAATCTTTTCGTTTTATATGATTTTGTTATTCTAAATAGACTTATTAAGTTTTGTTTTTATCTATCTATCTATCTATAATGATTATCTTGAATCCTTTATCTGAAGTTAATGTCTCTTAGTGAAAAAATAAATTAGCACATATCATATGAAGTATTCATAAATGGTAGAGGTACCGTGAAGCAGATATTCTCCTTAAGAATCATTCTAGAGAGAACTAAGGAGTACAATATAGATAAGCATCATCCCTTGTAGACCATATGATAACATTATTATAGACCAGCTCTTTACGATATGCTCAAGGTCAGAATCCCGCTAAAATTAATCCATGACATAATAATGTCAATGAGAGATGTGCAATGCTTAGTCTGAGTACGAGGATATGTGTCATACTAATTTAAAATGCACCAATGATTTTACTTAAGGATTAAGGACTGGTAAGACTGCTTGGTTCCACTTGGGAATGAAGTGAGCTATAACGAAATGTAGATTTAGAGGAATCATTCTCAACCAATCAGCCCAAATCATGCTGAAGATATTTATATCTTTGGAAGAGGATACACATCCATCAGGAATACATTAACCAATCTACAGAGGACGGAGGAGCGGCTCGAGCTGATTGTGCAACAAACCAATTTAAATCAATATGTATACCAAAATTTATTCATGAAGCGGACACAACAACAGAAGCACAACTAAAAATTGAGTACTATATATTTGAAATGATTCTGAATACATAAATATTGGGAGTACCAGATAAAAGCATCCAGTGATGTCGGAGTAGAAATCCATAGACCTGGGCTGGGGATTAATGCCAGAATTAAAAGACCCTCCGACACCGTGGCGCTAACTTTTAATTATTTTATAATATTAGTATCAGTTTATCTGGATTCCGGGCAACGACGGTACTGTGCAAATGCCTCTTAGCATTCACTTGATCCGTATGACCGATATCTAAATATGTATCAGTAAAAATAAATCTTTTAAAATAGCCAAATAGCCATCGCACCTACTTGTATCCCATTTTAGTATATACATATACATATATATATATATATATATATATATATATATATATATTATATATATATATATATATTATATATATATATATATATATATATATATATATATATATATATATATATATTTATTTATTATATTATTTGATTATATTATTTGATTATATATATTTATTATATTATTTAATTATATTATTTGTTCTATTATAAATATATTACATCGTGTCATAATGATAAACTGCATGTTTGTGGTTGCAGTAACCTTATACATGACATACTAGTGGTATGAATGCTGTATAGAAAATTGAAATCCATTTTTTACAGTACGAAAAACCTCATAAAAAACCTACTAATCTAACCAACCTCATAAGATATAAATGAAAAACTAGATTACATCATTAAAAGTACACGAAAAACAAAATATAATTTATATACAAAAGAAAACTATATATATATATATATATATATATATATATATATATATATTATATATATATATATATATATATATATATATATATATATATATATATATACACATATATGGGGAATGGGGCAGCACTTGCTATAGGTAATCAAAGTTAAGCAACGTCGAGCGTGGTTAATACTTGGATGGGTGACCGCCCGATTTGGGTGACCGTCCACCAGGGAAAAAAACCATGCTGCCCGAGTCTCTCCCCCCTTCCTCGGGTATGTGACACCCGTCAGCCTACTGGAGGAAATTAACACTGACCGGGCGTAGGACTGATGACCCTACCCCGTGTACTTAATCGGGAATCGGAATATGGTCTACCAGGATGTTAATAGCCCCTGAGGTTCGGTCCATGGACAGTGTTTCGGGGAAAGAAATATAGATCCTCGTGCGGCTGCTTACTCCCAGCAGTCAAACTCGATGGATCTAGATCGATTTGTCACTGTCCTTGAACCGGAGTGAGTCGGTGGGAAGGACACTGCCAGATTGGCCCCAAAGGGATCGGCTATGGAGCTACGGGTGGCCTGCCGCTGCAATATGGTAACCATGGTTCGTAGCAACGTGAGGTTATATAATTTAGCAATTGGGGTGATAGAGTTTATTGTAACTTGTTTGTTTATAGAGAAGAATCCGTTAAATTTTCGTAAATAAAGAGATTGATTTAGACGTTTAGTAGTGTGCGTTTAGTCCGACTATGTGTATACCGTTTCAAAGATGTCTTGTCATAGTTTCCTATTGTTCGGAGCATAGAGTTTTGAGACGTTGGTGTTAGCTCAAAAATCTCTGAATTTTAATATAAATATATTGTTTTGTAGTGGGAAGCTGTAACTCTGATAGCATAATAGATATTATGGTATAACGTGGGTAATTGTTTATTATTCTCATACACAAATTTTGAATCACTTCGAGTTTTTGTAATTAGTTTCGCATGTTTAACTCCATACTGGGGTAGAATAATTGATTAAAGGGCGGATGACTGTTCTATATAAAATCAGTTCATTTTTTGTATTCAATTGTGAACATCTATTAAAATATGGTGACATTTTGCTGGTTATGTTTTTTGCTTAATTCCACTTGTTATTGATATGTTGAGTGAAATTAAGGGACCTATCAAGTTTTTAGTATATTGATGTTTACTTTAACACAGTACACATAAATTTCAATTTAAATCTATCAGTTGATCCTCATGATGGCTATAGTAATAATAGTCATTACCTTATCGGGGACGCATGAGAGCCATAGGCTATGCCTGAGCCTCATTGGCGACAGATAAGATCGCAATTTTGCCCTGAAGCTTGCCTGGCTGACCGTTCGGTCCATTCTGATTTTGTGTAGTGATAAAGTCCTAAATTGTGGAGAGTGCACTCACATTTACTCCGGCCGTGTTAAACACTAGCTGATAGGACTTCTGATTGTTCCGATAAAAGATCAAAAGCTACTCTCGCTATTCCATAGAGTGGGCTAATCATAATTCAACTCGACTTTTTCTTGGATGTATGTTTAATTAATTGTAAAATGTAATTGGAAGGTGGAGAAACTTAGAGGATATTTATATTAAAATTGATTGCAGCTTAACTTGATGGTGATAAGAGCTATTTGTAAAAGATCAGATTTGGCAAAAAGTATGAGCAAAAATTATTATTGTAAAGTACAGTATTCGAAATACTGTATCATAATCGTACTCTTCTTCTGTGAATTTCTTTTCATAAGGATCATACCTGTCAAGAAAATAAAATGAGATAGGTCATATTCCTCAAATTATTAAGAAAAAGTTTTGAACCTTACTTGAAAGTCTTCAAATTTGGATTAGCTATCATGGCAGCCTGAAGATGAAATCTTCCATAACCAAGGTAAACTAAGGCATCAACTTCTCTTATAGTTGGTGCAGTACAACCTAATACTTCACCAGGTGAAAGGGGTCGACTCTGCGGTATCTTTACCCCCCTTATCATAACCCAATTTACGCAGTTCACCTGCAGCTGCATGAAGAGTTGTGATAAATTGTATAGTACTAACAAAAGCTAATTTAGTTTCCATTTTAAAATTAAGTTTTATTGTTTCTATAAAGTGTATAGGATCAATCTTAATATCAACAAATATATACAATACTTTGATATCAGACATTTGGTCCACAGGGATAAGACAACTGTGACCATAATGAATAAGCAGATCTACTCTCAGGGCTTTGGCTGTGAAATCATCTACACAACAAGCACCATAGGTCGCCTTTCCCATAATCACTGTATCTGCAGTGGTAAATTGTTCTACAATATCACAGATCATTGTAGAAAACAGAATGAGCCCTTCTGGCATCTGCAAGGCAACTCTTTTCGCTTCTGTGTGTCTTATCCTCCATATACGATTATGGTACAGTATTTTGTTTTTTAAAATATAGCGTGTGTTTATTAAAAACTATTTAAAATGTTTCCAGAAAAAGTATTTAAAATATAACATATATCAGAAGTATCTTGCATTTTCATTACAAAAAATAATTACATTGCATGAAGTCGTGCTTTACAATTTATTCCTTAAAACATAGGTACATTTTAGCGAAAATAGTAGTTATGAGATAAGATGACTGTGGCTATACTTTGTAAAATTATTTTATTCAATTAATATTATTTTTAGTAAATTTATAAGAAATAACGACTTTTGTAAAATTATTTCACTTTCAATTCCTCTAAGGTATCATTAATTGAGTCTTTCCTTTTTCTTAAAGGAAGGAGATGGTCGGGAGTTGCGGTCATAAAACGACAAAGTATTGGTGAAACTAATTAGGATATTTATAATTTATAATTTCATAGATATAGTATTTTCCCTTGTATCCATCTATCCATATCTTCAAATTTTAGATACTGTAATTTTCCAGGTTTTTTTTTTTTTCTCATTACCCAAACAGGAAATTAGGAAATTTCCCCAATACCTACCCTTACCTGATTTTCCAGTTCTAAGTGAAACTCCTATCTGAACACACACTCAAGTCTCTATTTTCATTCTTCTAATTTTATATACTTATTTATTTATTATTGGCTCTATTTTTTGTCGCCATATTCATTTATATCTATTATTTCATATTACATTCTTTTTCGTTTTCTTTCACTCTCTCCTGTAGATCTGCAGAAGTATATTTACATTTACGTACATTATATATTACACTACAACAATTGTTACCATTTATTTACTTCAGTTTAGGATCTTGTTACTTATCTTACTCTGTTCACATTGTTTATAATTTTTTGTCTTAATATTATGTAACTTCCACAATGCTCTATAACTTTTTGTATCTTGTCCGTTCTAGCCCTGAAGAAGACCTGCAAAGTCGGGTGAAAACTTTGGCTTTTAATAAAATAGTTTTGCCACTATTTAGCCTTTTTATGACCGCAACCCCGGACCATCTCTTTCCTTTATAATGCAACAGTGAATTATTAAATATTCAATATTTCCCGTTTCTTAGCTAAAAAGTATATGAAAATATTATTAAAGAAAATAAAAATATATGTTTTTCTCCAGGTGAACATCTATCGCTCTACCTATAATTGTTTATTTATCAAAATATTCTCTTTTACTGTTTGTTATGAAAAGACTGTTAAGGAGTCAAAGCTAATATGGGATTTCATTGGCTAATACGCTCACTGAACATTGTGAACGAAATAAATATTTTTAATATTACAACATTGTCTTCAAACTTATACGCCTGAAGTGGAAATTGAAAAATAAAAATAAAGAAAATAAATTCTCAACTCTTAATCACTTCAATTTCCTTTGACAACTTCAAACTACCTTAATAAAACATTGTAAAATACTGGTGACTCGCAGAAACTTTTTAACTTATAAAAAAATATATGGTAAACACTGCAAAAAAAATCAGAGGTTTTAATCTTCCTCTTAGGTCGAGACTTACTTTTTATGCTTTTCTATTTACACTCGGGTGTGGAAAAAATACTCATATTATTTATTTACGAGCTTTTTAATAGTAACCTCATGGTTGAGATGAATTTAGTAACTATTAAAAAAAAGAAGTTACATAACAGCTTAGATCTGCCGAAGCCGATGGTCACAATTTTAGTATGAAAATTTAAAAGAAATTACAGCATACACAATAACACACATGACACACACAATTACTGATGCGAGTTCGATGATGGACCTATGCTTAATAAATAAGTAGATTATTATTTCAAATATGGACCATTGAAAAATAGATTTTCATTATGTCTAAACTTTCCTGTTTTACAATATATTGTATTCTTTGTATAAATTAAAAAAAAAAAAAACCTCTGGTGCCTACTTTGAGTATAATTAGATACTTTCATTTATAGGTAGTAGTATGTAAAAGAATTAGGGATCTAATATATAAAAATACGGTGCGCGCATCACACAATTCTCACTTATAACCCTCATATTAGCAAAAATAAGTATTTTCAGACAAATGAAAGTAAGAATTACAGACGGTTCAAAACATGATTTAAAACTATTAATTACTATATGTTTTTCATAGCCGTTTAATGTATTATATTTATTTTGTATGACACCAGACCCGCATGGCTTGTCTATAATATATTATACAAGATATTCTCTAAGTCGAGGGAAAGTTTTATAGTAGTGATAGCAGACATCACGTCCAGTTCAGATAAACAATAGGCCAATTTTCAGCAGAAAAATGAGAAATTCAAGTTTTGTGGGTTTTTTGTTGTCATGTTTTTGTTGAATAGGAAGCGATAACTATAGAAATAATTAATTTGCATAATAAACAATTACTTAAAGATAAACAACACTATAAACAAGATAAAATTTCCTTTAAACGGAAATATAGTTTGTGATTGTTAAAATCATTTAAAGAAAACTTTTAATCGGCTGAACTTAGCCAAGTTCTGTTTTGAACAAAACCTTAAATTATTCGTGATTTTTTTTGTTATCATCAAAATATACTACAGGTAGTCCTCTTTTAGAAAAGTATTCTCGTTCATATTGAAAAAAAAAAAACATAGATAACTGAGATCTGTGAGAAAAACACTGTTTTCTTAACCAATTTATATTAAAAATCATATTTTTTTTATAAATAAAAAGTGTATTTAGGTAATTATATTTATGATAATACATCCAAGGTAATGGAAAAGCGAGAAATAATAGCTTTTCAATAGTTGATTGTAGTTTTCTGCAATTGTAGTCAATTCGTCCACCCTTTTACCGTCAGTACTTCCTAACTACCTTTCTGTACCAGGTCATTAAAACTCATCGAACCTCCTATATTTTTTACAGCTTACAATTTAAGTAATTCATCCAATCTCGTCCCCCTAGATGTCGTACTTTCGACCTCTATCCTCCTCCTTACCCAACTGATGCGTTTGACAAATTCTTTGCAGTTCAAGCCGTCTCCCACTGGAATTCCATTCCTCCTAATATTCGACACACACTATCAGTTTCCTCTTTCTAATCTCTCCTCTTTTCCTTTCTCAATCAGTCTGATTACGAAATATACCTAGAGAACCATTTAGTTACCCTCCGTGCCTATTTCTGTTTATTTCTGTTATTATAGTTTCTTTTGTTTGTTTATATATATGTACGCTTTTCTTTTTCTCTCTCTTTCTTTTGTATTTTTACTTTGAATTAACTATTATTGTAAATATTTAAATTATTTATGACCACACAGACATGCATTCTGTGCTTATAATTTGTTCTAAAGGTACAACAGTCCCAGAATAATAAAATTTTCATTTCATTTAACTTTTGGTAAAAACTCGGGTACTTTTAGGTGACAACCTCAACATATTTCATATGTGCTTAAAGCTTATAAATCCGGGAAATTTATATCTTCATTATTTTAAATAACCGAAATTAATGACAATTTACATGTATAATTTTAATTTAGAATGGCAACTAATTTAATTATTAATTAATTTAATTATTAGTTAATTTAATTGCTGATTAATTTAGTTATTGATTAATAACTAGACTTAATAAAAAACTTTCCTCGTTTAAAATATCCAATTATTTAAGACAGTACTGAGTTTTATAATCAATAAAAGCCGATTCGTTACGAATAATTAAGTACTAAAGAATAGATTAGCTTCTAAAAAGATTCCAAGTTGAATCACCTCCTAATAAGAAAAAATTCAAATAACAAGTTTCTGATCAAACTTTTGCAATAAAGCCCGAGAAGAAACTGGGAGATGTAGGAGATAATTAAAGCTTATCTGATTAAGGATGCGGTTGCCGACACAACTAACAAGGTGGTAAAAACTTCAGCACTAACGATGTTGAGATAGCAAAGAAAAACCGAGGATAATTAAAACTCTGCTCTAATCTGGAGCTCATTTCCCAGCTCGAGCACCCAACGGTTTGGCGGCCCTCCAATATTGGAGCCAAATCATTCAAGGATTGGGAAGGAAATCTGCTTCGTGAAGATTAAGAGGGCAAATTAGTGTAGATGGTCCAAGAAGATATCTAGCAGGGTGGGATTACTGGGTATCCGCCCGTTTCAGGATAAAAACAGCTGAGAGCTAAGCCTAAGCTCAGTTTAATATATCTTAGACAAAAACGTTAATTAAAATTAACCTGTTTCTGATGTAAATTAACGTTTTTATATCACGTTAACATGTTTGTCAGCAGCTATAAAATTTATTATGACATTGATAAGAGAAATTACGGGATACCAGAAATTTACACTTAACGGTTGATGCATAGTCAGAACGCAGTTTTTATATTACAAACGTTTCAACTCAAGCTTGGAATCTTTCATCAAAGTTACAAAAAAAGTATAACACCAGAGATACAATTATAATATAAGAGATATTAGTTAATGCCAATACATTGATAGAAGTAGATTTGTAATAACAGTAAAATAATAATTAATGAAGCGAATACATTAATACTCACGATAAGCTATATAAACTGTAATATAATATACATAATAGATTTAAAAACTTTCAGGTATCGAAGTCGGTTAGAGAGTCGGGGGAGGATTTACCAGATGTGGTTTTTAAAATAGCAGATTAGGAAACAGATTCAGGGATTCGGTAAGATTATTCCTTATGTATACAAAACATTGAATACAGAATGTAGGTTGGCCGAATGGGCTAACGTGTGTGCACCACGTATTGCCCGACAACCAGATAATCAAGTTTTGAGATTGAAAAAAAGTACGAGTTCGCGTCCCGGTGCCAGAGGGGATTGTAAATTCTCCACTCCCACCCTCCGGTCCGGCAAAATCCCGTAAAGCCTATAAGGCGAAGTATGGAAGAACAGAAAAACAAGAAAGAAAAAAAAGCCTCTGAATACGAGGTTCGCCTGCACATCGAGGGTTATCGCCCTGAGCAGTGGAGTGAGGACACCCAGGGCTGGCATAATGATTTATAACTCAAGCCTCGATGTGGTGGATCTGAGGCAGTACACCACGGCGGATAATGTCGCTTGCTTCATCAGATGGAGAAACGTTACTTTGACGTCGGCATCATCTTACCTTCCTGGTGGCAATGATATTAACGAAGACATATCCGCTATGTATATGATCACAGCTTGTTCTCGAAACATGATCATATGCTCCGATACCAACACTGTGAACAGGGCTTGGGGGTCAAATTGAGCAAATAGAAGGGGTACTAAGCTAGGTAATTACATATCTAGGAGCCAGCTAGTAATAATTAATGATCCCTCTGCTAGCCCTACATTCCATCCACGGCATCACCAAAGGCTATATTACAAAAAGAGAAAATTGGAGTGCCTTCCGGTCTTCGTCGGAGGGAAAACTCGTTGGCAATGAACGGGATGCGGCGGAGACGGTTCTGACTGATGACCTGGATTACAGAGTCTCGAGGATAACTGATGTCATCTGTGATGCTGCTGATGAAAGGCTCCAGCACCGAAAGGCGAGAGCTCGACCAGTCCTCTGGTGGACGGCTTCACTATTATGAAGACAAAACTCTACATGGCACGGCGGTCGTATCAGAGGTGTAGTGACGAGAGGCGCACTACACTTTGTGACGAGTACAATTCTAAGGCTAGGACATACCGAAACGGAGTGCGGTCACAAAAGCGGAAGTCTTGAGACGAGTTTATCATCGAGGAGTCATCCAAGAACCCCTGGGGTATCCATTACAGAGTAGCTCTGGCTAAGATGAGCCCACAGCAGGCGGTTGCTGCAATGAAGAGCGGCGATGCCCAGGCGACCACTCTGGAGGAGGCAGCGCCAAATTTCATTATAGAGACCTCTCCAGAGATCACCCCTCCCAAGATGACGAGGACGACACATTTATTAGACGCACTACGATATGCCCACCCGATACAGACTTGTGCACACTCTGGCACAAATGGGATCTTCGCACTGTCGTATAGGCAAAGGTTGTATGCAATAGTTAATTGTACTCATCTTTGCTGAAAACACGATTACATTTAGGTGACTGGATAGAAAACCACATCATTTCATTACACAACTTGAAGTGAAACTCAATATTTTTCTTGATAAACCCATCGTAAGTAATATAAACTTAAAGCTTATTAAACAAGGAAGTTTTTGTAAAATTTTTAATTGTTGTTTCATTGTATTATTATTATTTTTTACTGATATTTTCACTCTAACTTGGGTTTAATGTTTAGCGCATTTTGAATAAACCATTTGGTAATAAAGAAAAAGATTTGGAGGAAGGTTTTATTTCTCTCTTATTAATCCCATTGTCACCAAAATGTTATAATACACACACACACACACACATAATTTATTAATTTGGTTGATAAGAAATAACACTTGATATGAAATAATCATTGATTCAACAAAATGATCCCTCTTTAAATCTACCTTAGAAAAACTAAAATGTACTCTGTTTTAGTTTTATTGCCTGGTACATTGATATGTGTGCAGTTTCATTTTGCTCTAACTGGCTTACAAATTACACGCATGTGGAATGAACTTAAACAAAGACTGAGTGAGTGAACTTTACAGAACATTACCAAAGGGCCGCTCCTTTTCCCTGTATAGGATCTGAGATAAACAAAGTCTCTGAAGCCTAAATGAAAAGTCAAAAAAAGCGGAAAAGCTATAAGAGAGGAAAGAAGAACAAACAGGGAACGCACTTAGCAGTTGTTGTTTTACGAGTATGTACTCAGCTTCTTCCTATCTTCGGTTAAATAAGCTTTCTTACAGCAGCATAAAACGTCTTCCGACCCCTTCCCCACAGACAAACTCACCTTCCTCCTCCCCGCCTGTATAAAACTCGACCCAGCGAATTTTCATTCCCCTTTTATCGATTATCTGTCTAGCTTTTTCAACCCTCTCCTCTCCCACACAGCTGTTCTACTGATAAGACCGTGTATGTTTTACAAATCAAACGTCACGATACCCCAATACCTCTTTCATCCGATAATAGTAACTAAAAAATGTCAACTAATTCAACAGATTCAGTTTTGAATCTAATTTCTAATGAATTGTTCAATAAACTCTGGATAATAAAAGGAAACAAAAGTTTTATTTATTTACTCCATTGCTAATGATATTAAATAAATAAATACTTTTTAGTAGAATAATAATAATAATACAATCTGCCACAATCAAGATCAGACCTACGATTATTCTTTTCTCTTCTTTCATAATTCGCAAGAACAAGACCGATTTTGGGACACACTAATTGTGATTCAATTGCTCACCTGCTTTCATTTATACATCTTTAAGCTATTTATATAGATGGATAGAAAAAAAAAATCTGGGACAAAGTCCCTTTAGAATAACAAAAAGAAAATACTACTACTGGCCTAAAAGTTTGAAAAAATAAATAAAATAAAAAAAAAAACACTAAAAAGTAAAGAAAACCTGAAGTGAAAAAGCTATTTACAAAACAGATAAAACTATACACAAAACACTTAAAACTATGAACAAAACACTTAAAACTATTAACAAAACTATATATAATTGTAGAACAGCATAAACAAATACTTTAAGAAATAAAGAACGAAAAAGAGACATAATAGAATATTTTCATAAAAAATATAGACCATTTCATAAAAAAATTGTACTTGTATATATATTATATATATATATATATATATATATATATATATATATATATATATATATATATATACAAGCACTTGTTTACCGGGAGGAATTTCCAGAAGTTGACAGAGCGCGCTACAAAGAAGTTTTGGAATAAGGCAGATCTATGAGAATGTTATGTATAGGTCAGAAGGTCGAGATCTTGTGGTGAGGGAATGGATTGAGGATTTGAATTGTAGAAGGTTATAGGCATAAGAAGGACGATGATTGTTAATGATTTGATAATGGAATGTGCCTAGGAAATATTGTCTTCTTAAGGAGGGAAAGAGCTACCCTAACTCAGTGTAGTGGTGGGAGACATGGGAGCGTCTCGGGGTTCCAATTACGAAGCCATTCTTAAGTCTTTTCAGTAGAGTTATATTACTTATATATTATAAATTATAAATTATATACCTGTTTTGTTACTTAGGTTTAAATTATTATTTTATGTATTAAATCTTTTGGCGAGATTTAATGCTACTTTACATGTACAATACCGTTATTCTTAAGGGATGTTATAACGTTTATTATTATATAATAATATTATATAACATTAAAGCATGCTTAAAATAAATTGACGGTCACCAATTGAGGTATTAAAATAGTGATATATGTAATTTTTTTATTTATTTCGAATAAGTGTAATTCTGTCCATATTTTAGTTTTCACCGAATTCAAAAGAGAATGTCCCCTCTGGAGAGAAACTGGAGAAGCGGTAACTTTGGAAAACCAACCAGGACCTATAACTGATCGCCATAACTCCAATTAGTGTGAACACTTAAAGTTCTTTATTCTTTTCTGACGGTTTAACTCTAGAATGGAAGGTCACATCACATTATCCAAGAAAAATTAGGCGAATCTCTACGCAGCACATACATAACACCATAGAAATAGCCTAAGAAAAAATTTAATTATTAGTTCATATAGGCAACATATGTTTAAGGAGTTCATTCGTTTCAATATAATATATCAAATATTGATATTAATTTAATTTCAGTAATAACAGTGATTTAGCTACCAATTGGTCGAGCTTAATCACTTAAAATTAAAATGACAGTTGGATCGAACAATTTTATCCATTTTCTTATTATTATCATTATAAACTTTTTGTAATATAATTAGACTTGTTCTTTTTAACAACACAGCTGAATGAAATCATGAAATCAAATTGATGTGAAATCATGGTTTTAATTTTGAGTAATAAATTCATCATTTGGCTAATTCCAAAGCGGTCAACTCTCCTCTCAAGGTCTGGCTTAGTCCACATTGGCTTTCAATGCCAGTGACGGTTGAGAATGAAGTCCTAAATTATCTTCCTATTCCTCTTATCTTCAGAGTAGTGCATATCAGAGTTCACCAACCACATTAGAAAGTATATATGTATATATACACTTAATATGCAAGTGTTTGAGTTGTAATTATCAAGCCTTGAAAAAAAATATTTAAAAGCCTATTTAAATAATTAAAAATCTACTCAAATAGCGCTACATTAAAATCAATAACTGCAGATATACTGGTGAAGGGTAATTGTTAATTCTTTTATTTGTCCGCAAACACTGCTTCAATTATTTTTAAGCATTTACTTCAAATTCTATTTTGAATTTCGAAATTTTATGGGGTAATTTTAAAAAAAGTTAGATTACATAGTTTTTATGTCAATTCAAACTGAAGTGTATGCCTCACCGGTCAGTTTATTAAACATTAAAATTAACTTAATAACTGATACTTATTTACTGTACGTTTCAGAGATTCTGTGTCCCCCTCAACAATATTTTACTATCCCAAAAAACATATACTATCCCAAACTGTGTAAGCCAATATGATATAACAAGCTTGGTTCAATGTCTGATTTGCAAATATTTTATCCTCCCAAAAAAAAAAAAAAAAAAAAAAAAAAAAAATGATGTCTATTTTTTTGGAAGAATAAAATGTTGCTAGGTGGAAGACACAGATTTCCGAAAACGTACAATAAATAATTATCATACATAAATTTGGATTTTTATCATACTGACCTATGAGGCATCTACTTAAGTGTGAATAGACATTTGGCGAATTTCAAATTAATCGAAACTATTTTATTTAGTTTGGAAATTTCATTTTGCTTTCAGGGAAAGATTGGGTCAATGCTTAATGGTTTTAGTATTTAAAAATTACATAGGACTCCATCTGGACAAACCTCTAACTTGGAATCCTCATACCAGACTGAAACGACAAGAAACAGCTAGACGTTTCCGACTACTTCAACACTTACTAGACAAATGCTCTAACCTTCCAATCAATTATGAAAGACTCATTTACATGACTATAATAAGGCCTATTTGGACTTACGGAGTTGAGCTATGGGGCTCCACCAAACCTTCAAATTCCTCTCTCATACAATCTTTACAATCCAAAATCCTTCGTAAAATCCTCAATGCTCCTAACAAATAAAATTATCCATAATGATCTCAATGTTCCTTATGTATCAGATTTGGCCCAATCCAGATATCTGTCCTTCCATAATAAACTTCATAACCATCCCAACCCTCTGGTCTCTAACCTTGCTTCCTATTCGATTCCTGATAACCCTCCGAGGTGTCTGAAAAGAAAATGGCCACGTAATCTCCTAATATAGACATATTACTAGAGTGCTACCAATGGGTAGTTTCTCAACATGTGTTCCATATCATTATATCCATGTGCGAATTTACCAGATGTTCTTTTTGTATACAGTTGTAAATATCATATAAATAAATAAATTTAAAAAAAATATATTATTTATAATATTTTCGTCACTACTCTCACCAACTAATTATTTGTTTGATATTAATTTTAATTTCACACTTTTCACATGTGTTTCCTGAAATGTCGTATTAATTTTTTTTGTCTACTTTAATAAGAACAATAGTGGCTAGGTTTTATAAAATTAATAAAAATTAGAATGCAAACGAGAGTAATAAACAGATTGCGGCGATAACACGCTAAGTGATAGCTGGAGTACATTATTCTGGTAAACGACAGGGAGCAAACTGAATATGAAACACCTGAATATTGAAGAGTAAATTCTTCTCACGTAGTAGCTGTTAAATTACCTTTTAGGTAGTCGTTACAAATAGCAGGTTCCACTCTAGAACAGTATTCTCTTAATAGTTCTCCTCCAGATTAACCATCCTTGATAGAGTAACCTTTTTAAGGAAGAAGTAACGATAAAGAGTTTATAGTACACTTAGTTATCGAAGCCATTACAGCTCCTGTCACGAATAACATGGAAACTGTAAGAACATAAAAGCATGAGAACCAGATGAAATATACCTGGACAGTAACTTTTGAATTGTTTTAGAAACCCAACTCTTCTCAAGGTAAAATTGAAATAGGCCTAAGTATTATACAAAATAAGTGTAGTGAGATATGAACGAATTCACACCATATAAACAGAAAACATAAACAAAAACAAAAGTAAAATAATCAAAAACTATATACAATAAAAAATAAAATAAACTAAAAGCATAAATACGCAGTCATAACATAAATGAGGCAGGGAACCCCAAGCCAGGCTTGTCCCTCCAACTATAAAGAGAAAAGCAGGATTCCATGAGATCCCTGCTCTACTCTCTCAACCGCGTCACGGTACTAAAGCCAGTGGAGATTGAGTGAGAGCGCTTTAGCCACATACACCCATGTCTTGAATTGAGAATCTGGCCATTGCCAGAACAGTATTGAAATTAAACGTAGGTAACTGATTTATATCGGTTCTATACCAATGGACTTAATCGAAGCGTTTTCATTGTTTTCAACTTAACCGAGAAGGAGTTATCGATGGGACTTAGTAATTCAAACCAAGCGACGATGAGGAAACCAAATTTATGGGTCAGTTACAGAGCGGATCCATTACGGGAGATAAAGTTCTCATACATTAGGGGTAATGGAAGTTCAACAAGGCATATAATATATGTATCCGGGTTAAAAGAGGGTGAACCCATCATCACTAAACGGCCTCGAGAATATCTTACAGCTCTTAAAGGATCTGTCAACAGTTGTAAAATAATAGTTATGACTTAATTATTTGTATATAAAAGGAGTTCAATAAACAGTTAAACAAAAAGTTTAACAAGCACTGGAGTTAATTCGGATTAGTTAGATTTATTAAAGTTTATGTTGGTATTAAAAGTTGAAAATGACAACCACTTGGTTGTATTTGATTATATCGCATAAAATTGTCCATATTAGGATAATTCGATAGAAACACTTGAATCTAAAGCCCTATTTGTTTACCTATGTGAACATATCTGAATTATATCTACTTAAAGAAGCCTTATTTTTTTTCTGTTCTATCGTTGAGTCTTCACAATTGGAATCTACAACCAGCTGCTCAAATTTAACTGCATCGAACATCCTGAGATAATGGAGTTGAACGGGATGATGTTGAATTGAGACTGATATCTTAGTGATTTAAACAAAAAAATGTATGAAAAATCTGAAAACTAATCAAAGGTAAATTACAATTAAAATGTCAATTTTTATTTTATTCTCATTTCTTTAAACTTGAATGGCATGATAGACATCTGTCTTATCTAGTATTAATATCCCGTACCCAATGACCAAAACATTAACGCCGATTAGATCATATAGCAAATATCAAATTAAATTAACGTTTGATAATACGTATTAAAAAAAAAATACACGCTTTGAAATCAAAATGCATTAGATTACCTGTTTCATATTTTCTTCCGATGACCGATTTACACTCCCTTGCGCCATCACTTCCTTCCACATTCAGTCAAAATGAGGAAGTCAAATCATATGGAATTATTCAAAACTGATAAAGAAGTATTCTTCAAGAATTAGTTTCACTACACGAGGCAATGTTGTAGATTGAAGTCCTTTATTTTCAATGAATAATGAACATTACAAATCTGTGTACAAAAAAATATTTCCAAAGGTTTATTTATTTTGTCCTGTCTATCGTATTTAATATTCATCCATAAAAAAATATTTATATGGAATAGATAGAATATTTTATTGTATTATTTGTTGTTTATTATTATTTATGTACTTCTTCTTCCTTCTTGTGTGACTTTCAGCGTGGAGGAGCCTCCAGCCACTTTGACCATGCACCCCAGTCTCTAGCTTATTCCTTCATGTTTACCTTATTCCGTAGTGTTTTACCTCTTTCCTGACCTAGTCGCTGGATATGTTCCAGATACGTTCTTCTAGGCATGTCTTGTGGTTTTCTGCCAGGTGATTTTATTCAACTAAAACTAGCATCGATCGTGAGGGAGAGGAGTGCCCAGCGATATATCTTATAAGCGAGAAGATCTCTCATCCAGTTTCTTTTAAACCTCCTAAGCGAGTTTTTCAACATGGTAATTGTAGCTATATCTTATATGGGTGTGTTGGTATGTTGATGTAAGTGTTTAACTTATTAAACCAATCCCTTCGACGGCTGTCAGAGATATTGACTTTATAATCATGCTGTAGGGCACTGATTCTATTTGACTGCTGTGGACTGCAAGTAAGGGTATTTCATCATGCTATGAGATTAAACGGATTTCCATATTAAACAATTGGTTGACTAGTAAAATAAGATTGCTGTATTTTGTATCTTTTGTATTAAAATGCAAATTATTGAGACTGAATCTATTACAATCAGAGTTAGTATGTTAATCAATTTGGTCTGCATATTGTAAACTATTTTAACTGAAGTGGATTAGGTGGGCGGTAGCTGAAAATTAATTTCTTTGGTACTTACTGCATTCTGTACTCATTTTACTCTCTCCGGTCACCTGGCCCCATGCTATGCCTCTGGAGTATCAACTCCATCTCTCTTGTGAAAACAGTGTACAGATGTAATTTTCTTGCTGGCCAGCTATACTCCCGTCTTAAGTGGAGATGAATCTAGCTGGTCTATCCAACATGTCTAATATAACAGGTATGTCTTCTTGTAAGACTCTGTCTTCTTTACTCCTCTTGCCTTATTCATTAAATTCAAATTTAAATAAAATTGGAACTTTGCTGTATTCCCTTAACACATCCCATAATACATAATCTTGAAATCTTTCGTGGTGTTTCCGAAAGTGTACGTTAACTGTTGGTATATTAAGGTCGTCATGTAAAGTAATGTTTATTAGGTACCATGAAGCTTTAGTTACGTAATGTTATGTGGCATGGTTTATCATCTATTTTACCATATACAACGTAATGAATTAAGACAAACTTTTAAATGTCATTTGAACTCGTGACTTTAGCAGAACATAATTATAAAAAAACAAACTTAAATGAACAAAAATAAAATAATTTAACAAGATACACAAAAAAACTTTTAGACGATTCTACAAAAAGTAAAAGCACTGTCCGTAATTAGGATAAGTTGGAAGAAACATTCGGATCCAAAGTCCTATTTGTTTGCCCAAGTGAACTTTCCTGCTTTGTGTCTACTTCAAAGGCCATATTTTTTTTCCGTTCTATCTCAAGTCTCCAAAATTTGTTTATTTAAACCAATTAGGTGCCCAACAGTGAATGGCTCCCAAGAGACCCCATGTTATTCCAGTTTGTAGTTTCATCCGGGATTTAATTTGGTAGAGTGCGGTAAAAATATTAAATTCGAAAAACACACACAATGTGGCCAGTAAACCACTCTAGATGTTGTTACCTCACAGCCAAAGGTGGGATGGCTATGAATTCCTGCGGGAGGTTAAACTAGTGATGAAGAATTGAGCTTCAACTACTTAATGCTTTCTTTGAATACTTTAATAAATGAAATAAATAATAAATTCCGACTATTTTATCCCCATTGTAGTCAGTTTAAATTAATAAAATTAGTTTTTGATTGCAACTTATTGAACGTTTCGAGGAGGATCTTTGTCCTCTTCTTCAGGAATCTAAAATAATGCAATTAATATATTTTTTAGGCCCAGTCGTGAATCACTCGCTATCAACTAAAAATACATATAATTTAAAAATAATATTCTATAAATAAATATATATATAAATAATATTTTTAATATAATTAACATGTGATGGATGATAAATATTCAGGAAGCAGTCTTTAAAAAAAAAAAAAAAACATTAATTTTTTATCTATGGCCACGTTTCAATCCAAACATGTGGGTCATCTTCAGGAGTGGAATTTTTTAAAAATAGAATCAGAGATGTAATATTATACGATCGATAATGGTAAATAATAAACTATAGTGATTGATGGTACATGAATCTTAACTAATATTGCAATACATAAAAATGAAATATGCAAATAGTTATACAAACTAAAAATCAAAAACTAATGTATATAATCCATTTATTGCATATTGTGTATTGCAATATTAGTTAAGATTCATTTACCATCAATCTCGGATTGTATTTTTAAAAGATCCCTGACATATAAGTTCTTTATGCCTTAAAGTAACGCCAAAAAATATTCGTTATGAATTTTGTGCAGCACTTCTTTCCCAAAGCCGAAATAAGCCTCGGCCGCACTCACCTTTTCTCTACTGGCTACTAATTTTTTTAGACATCTAGATATCCGTTAGGCAATGCATCTTTAGTTTGTTAATAAATAAATAGGTATTTTATGTATATATACGTTTATATATATACACACACACACACACACATATATATATATATATATATATATATATATATATATATATATATATATATATATATATATATATATATATATATATATATATATATATATATATATATATATATATATTTACTTATACTTAGGTGCTGCCCGCCCGCGTGTTGTTTGAGTGAATAAATAAGAAAAATCAGAACTGCACCAGAGGTAGGTGACGCCATGATTAATGTTTGTCGGCGGGACCACAGAAATTGTTCCACCCTGTCCCAACAATTATTGCCACCAGGGAATGGAATCAATCCCACTTCAACTCAACCTCACAGTTTGTGCTATAGCCATACAGTTATTGTCTTTTTAGGACGGAACACATATTTCCTATGTGGCTATGTTGAAATAGCGCCTATAGTAATATATTATTCAAAATGATCCATATGTGCTTGTTTTAGGTGAAAATTTTCTAATATTATAAAATAGGGTTCTGTTTATTTCTTCACCTTATTTCAATTTACATAGCTACGTTTAGACCGGTAAGCTATCTTCATTTAATTTGGACTACATGCAAAAAGCATGGTTGGATAAAATGGCTTGAAGATCGCTTACCGGCCGAAACGTAGCTATTTAAATTAAAATAAATATGGTGAAGAAATAAACACAGCCTTATTTTATATTATTCAAAATGAGTAATATTATATAATTTTGTGACTTTTAAAAGGAAACGATAATGAATTCGTCTAATAATTATAAGATTCATTGATAATGTTGTTTAAGGATTTTGCAAATCATTTGCGGCTGTATTGCATACCTTTAGGATTAAGAATCATTCTAAACATTGTATAAAAAAAAATATTATGATATCTCGATGTTGGTATATATTTGTATACTAATTTTCGTCATCATGAAAAATTAGAATAACTTTTAAATTGTATTTACTGTCTTCACTACAACTTTATTTAAATTATTTAATAAAATAAATTTTAACAAAATTAATGTAATCTATACTGTAGCAATTTTGCTATTAATATAAACTGTAGATGTAATTAGACATGCCTAAGCAGACTATATAGAATTTTTTAAATTATTATCTTGAAAAAACAAATTGTCTAAAAATTAATAATAAAATAGTAAATTTACAGTGAGATCTATTTCAGTATTATAGAGTAACCAACGTTTTGAAGTCTATTTGTATATTTTAAATAATCCGTATATATCCGTACATATATTATTACAGTAAGGCTCGAAATCGGTTTTGTACCAAATATAAGCTCCTGACATGCTCAAATACCATGAATGGGGTATCGTTGGATTCAGAATTTCACGGGGGTTTAGCGAATCGTATTCTCCACTTTTGTTTTTCTTTCTAAAATAAATAAAGTCGATACAAACATTTTGCTAGGCTTCAATACCTGAAGAGTGGTAGGTCTGTAGATCGATACGGGACAAATTGGATCTACAAGATTTTGATGGTACAGCAAGACCCGGATAGTTCCTCCGGAACAATCGGATCCTGCGTTTTAGGCCCAAAAACGTACTATTTTCGAGATAACGCTAGGCATAGGGTTCGCATCCACACGACCTTACATTAATTGTAGTACTGTCATTGAATACATGTCTCATTTCGTCGACTTGAGGTCTCTATGATCGAGACAGGAGGAATTTATATTATTTATCGATTGTGTTTTTGATCGGCAAGCCATATCATCGTAAATTTTTCACCAAATCTCAAGATTGAGCCAACAATATCGATGCGGACAAAATAGTCCAATCACCCCGAAAATTCAGGCAAACAAGTTATAAAAGAGAACAAACTTTATTTGCGAATAACTAAAAAATTACACACTTTTCCCTCTACGGTTATGCCCGTGATTATATAAAAGATTACTAAATTCCCTACAAAAGGAAAAAAAAATCATTGAAATCGGACAATTTTTAGTAAAGATACTGCTTACTGAAATTTGTAAACATGTTGGTTCCAAATAAAAATCAAAATTTAAATTAATTTTTGTTTTCTTTGTCGATTATATTTATCGATAGAGTAACATTTGATTTCTTTATCTTTTGATACGTTGCATTATTTTATTTTCTTATTAATCTGGCATTTGATAACAATATGCTGTGCGAACGGGCCTACTAGTGTGTATAATTTAATAAGATGTAAATTGTATGTTCAATATATATGTTCAATATATATATATATATATATATATATATATATATATAATCATAATTTATAAAGAACAACGTTCAATATTTATGATTAATATACTATTTTATTTATAAATTGCATTTTCAATAATATCTTGATTAGAAACAAAAATAACTGCCAAAAATGATAGAATCTGACGAAATTGAAAGCAGAAACAAAAAATTGCATAATAGCTTTCTCACTAATTCTATTCTTGCCCATCAAACCTTATGGTTTATCATTTAAGAATAAAAGCTACTGGAGAAACTCATTTGAAATCTATTTTTGTCAACAGCTACGAGAAAAAAGTTGACGAAATTCGATATAATGGATAATGGTCCATCTTGTTATTAATCCTCGCAGTTACTATTTTTTTTTAAATCTTACTAATGGTTAAAAATTATAAAATACAGTTTATAAACCGATTTATGTAAATGTTGTTTAACTTGGTTCTAAATTCATGAATTTACAGATTTAGAAATTGATTCCATAAGTTTTCAGATTATTCATATCGTGTTATAAGATTTATCGGACCCTGCGGAATTAAGAAAACCAACCAGGTATGATGTTTAATCTTGTACGAATGCTTAGAAAATAAATACCATTTTCTGAAGCTTCATAGAGGTTCTGTAAGTTTACAAATAATTTTTTTGTTATTTTTATTTTATTATTATTTTTTTTAATGCTCTGTAAGTCCTTAGCTTTTCAACGATGCATTGGCTTTACAAACGATGCATTGTAGAACGTATTACTATTTTTTAATCTTTATAATATAAATTTCTTTCATGATTTATATTTATTCATTTTTCATTACAATAAAAATGAGAAACAGTTAATTTTTACTTTCAAATACCAACATATGTAAAATATAGCAAGGGAAATTATTGAGATCGTGAGCATTTTCGAACCTGGCTTTTCGATGGAAATACACGTTTTTAGGCCCCCTGAGTCCAAATAAACAAGTCCCACAAAATGATCTGTGTGAGCGTATGTTAACATTCTAGCTCAAAAGTTTTCATTTTTGTCGTAAGTCTCAAAATTTAACTTAGTTAATTTTTTAAAAATTAATTTTATAATTTTTTGACTTGATTTAACTCAAAAAGGTATTTGCCCGGGATGTTACAGCAAATTTTCTCTTAAAATCGATTAGTCGGTAGTGTCTTTATATCATTGATTTTATACATTTTTACAATTATCTTTGAAACGGCTCTAACGATTTTCATTAAACTCGGTTTATCAATATATATCTCTGAAGGAAATATCTCACCCAGATCCTTTTTAATCTCTTCCCGATGGGCATGTTAGTGGTGGCCATGCCGTTTATAAGTCTGTTTTGTGTTTCCGTGTAGTTTGAGATGAAAACGAGAGTAGAGAGTACGTATATGTTGGTCTATAGTTGGTTGTCGTAAGTCATTACGTAAAGTTTTGTTGTTGACGTACAAGGGAGCTCTTGTTTTAAAATTTCGGATTGAAATGACGGTAGTTTTTGTAAGTGCGTCTTTTTTGCCAAATCGTAAATCCAGAGGCGTATGTCCAGTTGGGTTTGAGTATGTAAGTGTATGTATTTAGTTTAGCTGTTAAAGCTATTATCGAGAAAATGGTAAAAGAAAAAAAAAATGTGTGTAAAAGTATGAAATTGTTTTAAGTAGCATTTCCAGTGAATCAATTTTTACTAAAAAGACGGTGTACATTTTCAAGTATGTACCTACATTATATAAGTAATTTCAGTTCTTGTTATATATAATAATATGTAAATATATATTAATTGTTTTCAATATAGCTAAGTGGAAGTTAAAACATTAAGGAGTTCTATCAGGAAAATATTAGGAACCTCAACAGATTGACTTTCCTGGTTGGTCCTGATTGATCCAAGAACTCGTTTTCCTAATGAAGTACTTCAATTTTCATTTTTCGATCTTAATTTCAATTATTTTAAGAACCTTTTAAAAGTATTAGAAAACATCTTTTCTGATGTGTTCCCAATATTATCAATTTAATATTTTTCTTAGTATTTTTTGTTTGCCGGCATAATTCAATAGAGCGTTTTTTAAAATTAATTATTTATGTATTACACATAACAGATAATTTTAACATTTGTTTCATCCTTGACTTAGAAATATTTTTTTTAACTCACTCCATTAAGCCATTTATATAGTTTAGAAGAGCCGTTTTATCTTTACCTTATGGCTTACAATTATATCTATATATTCCTATAAGGAGGACATAAATTGTTAGTTAAAATATTTTTAAACGAATAATTATTTAACAATGGGTAGTTATAAATATTTTACAGTTTGGATAAGAACCAGGAGGAGTACTATTTCTCTGTGATCTCTGGATATCAAAAAAATACAATTACTTTCAGATCGCCCTAAACTTTTTTTTATCATCTTATTATTATTTTTTTAACTTTAATATATACATATATATATATATATATATATATATATATATATATATATATATATATTTCATAGCTGTCATAGTGAGAATGACAACTAGGGAATGAGATGATCGATTCAAAAACATAATGGCATGTAAGGCATGAAGGGCAGCAGTACCCAGCGGCACCTCCACTCGGCGTGATATCTACATTAGGCGAGGAGGTCCCTCATCCAGCTCCTCTTCAGCCTCCTACAGACGTTATCTGGTATTTGCGTAGTGGCCATGTCATTTATGAGTGTGTAAGAATTTCCTAATTTTAAGTTCACTGACGTAATTTTTTTCTCTCTCCGAATGCTACAGAATTGTACCAAGTTTAAGTGAATTAACAGCATTTAAATTTTATGTTTTTCTTACCTACTTGTAAGCTGAATAAGTTTGCATTAAAAGGAATTAAAATTACTAGTGAAGCGGGATCTTTCGCTAAAAGTGACGGAACTATCGGCTTCGAACGGTTCACCAATTGAAGTTGACAACGATATTGTAAATGAACAAGAAGCTATGCCCTGTGAAGTTGTCTCTGGAAGAAAACGACATGTAGCTTCTGACAGAGTTCCACGTAACAAACACATTAAGGTTAGTGATACTATTAGTACTTACAATATATTTGAAGCTTTGTCAAATACCTAAGAAGCTAGCAAATAATCATCCCATTATTGTTAGACCCTCACCTATTCACATTAACAACGTTAAAGGCTGCATAGTCTTAATAACATATCTTCACAATGAAGGTGTCACTAACAGTTTCAGGCTGAAAATATCTACAAAAGGAGTCAGTGAGTATCCTGAAAATGTAGAAGTATATTGTAGGTTAGTGGCTAGAGTTGGAGCTGATTTTCACATGTATCAACTCCCGGAAGATAAGAACCATCGAATCGTTATTAAAAATTTTCACCTCCAGCCAGAGGTGCCTATCTCCTCCCCTCCCCTCCCCAAGGTCGCCTAAGAACTTCCCTCCTCACGGTATTGCTTGACGAGCCTTGTGAAGCTACGAAAAAACTGTCTCTGATGAACGGCATAATGGATTGGGACATGTACAAGAATCAATGGAACTCTCTTCTTTCTGTTCCTCTATCCATTAAATACGAAGAAGAACTTGAGGATGCCATTGAAGACTTCACACACAATATTCTAAAAGTAGCATGGTCTTCATCTGTAGCAAAACCTCAAAAACATGAGTTGCTACTAATGCATCCTAAATTTACAAGGGATTTGATCAAAGCGAAGAAGAGAGCTCTCAAAGTATGAAATACTGACAGACTCACATCGGATAAACGAACTTACAACACTTAATTATGAACTAAAGCTACAGATTAGAAAATTCAAACGAACAACCTATGGCAGCTACATTAAATATTTCTGAAGCGACAATGGAAGCTTGTGGAGACATATCAAAAACCTTAATAAGCATCGTGACGTTTCAGCCAGCACCCCTCCGAAGAGAACATGATTCCAGAATCAAGACAAAATCGGAATTCTTTGCTGAATACATTTCTTCTGTTTTTATAGCACACAAAGACTTCACAAATACTGATCACGATAACAATGTTCTAAACACTTTAGACGTACCCCTACAAATAACTTTATCTTCTATTTTCTCCATACCTTTCCAGATTGCTGAACAAATCAAAAATTTGCCTAAAAGAAAACCTGAACATGACTTGATTAACACTGTGCTCCAACAAATACCTAGGAAAGCTCTAGTATTTTAAACAACTATTTATATTACAATACTGAGGACAACTAAATTTCCACTACAATGGAAATGCTCACACATAAAAATAATTCACAAGCCTAACAAGGACAAAAACGACACACCAATTTTAGAAAGACCCAAAAGTCCAACATATGCCTGAAAAACTCTACAACAATATTAAACAAGATTACATAACTGGTTCAAACTTTGGAAAATCCGACTAAATCAAGACAAATCAGTACATCCCATTTACCCTTCGACATGAAACATGCCCTCCAGTTTTTCTTCCTGACAATACACAGATATGTCAGACACCGTTCACTACCTCGGTCTGACATTTGACCAAAAAATGACTTGAAGCCCACATATAACAAATAAGAAAAGAATGCTAAACCAAAGAAGAATTCAGAATTCACTTATATTGAAGCATTCAAAACTAAAAATTAGACGGAAATTGAAAACATACAATTACTTACTATAACCTATTTGGACTTTAAACCCATCACAGACCTTTGGAATAGCAATACACACTTACATAAACAAACTCCAAGTCTTTCAAGCAAAAACATTCAGGACAATCGCAAAATCACATTGGTGCCTTAGCAACATAACCTTACATACTGACCTCCATATGCCGACTGCTAACGAACACATACGAACTCATTACAAATGATTCCACGACAACTTACCAGGTAACGTCTGTAGGAGACTGAAGAGGAGCTGGATGAGGGACCTCCTCGCCTAATGTTGACATCATGCCATGTGTATGCTGCTGGGTACTACTATTCCCCTCATGCCTTACATGTCATTATATTTTTGAATCGATCATCTCGTTTGCATGTTGTCATTCTCAATATGACAGGTGTGAATAAAAAAAAATAAAGTTAAAAAAATATAAAGAAAGTTCACTAAATTCTTTCTCAAATAAAATTAATATTAATATTAATATTTTTATTGAATTTTCTATGTATTAAGAGAGTTTAAATTTAATTTGTTATGTGAAATATTATTATTTATAAGTAAAGCAAAAATAACCGAAAGCTAAATAAGAACCGCTCGCTCACTATTTACGAAGATGTAATAAAACGTAACGTTGTTGAATCAAGTTAGTTCCGCCAATGCAAAAGTCATTTTTCCTTTGACGAATATTGGTTAAAAGGCCTCAAAATCGATATTATGGCAGGGTGAAAGTTTGACAGTAATTGATATCAACGTCACATCGCATGCCAGAGGAACAACTGGAGAATTTTTTTTTCTATTTGTAATAGACAAGAGTTAAGTGGCCGTAACGATCTAATACTTGACATGAGAATCATTTCGATTCTAGGAATACTTCTTTTTTTTTTTTTTTTTTTTATTTATTTTAAATGATATTTACAACTGTATACAAAAAAATACATCTAGTAAATTTGCACATTGGTGTTGCACATTTAACACATGTTGAGAAACTACCCATTGGTAGCACTCTAATAATATGTCTATATTAGAAGATCACGTGGCCATCTTCTTTTCAGACGCCTCGGAGGGTTATCAGGAATCGAATAGGAAGCAAGGTTAGAGACAAGAGGGTTGGGATGGTTATGAAGTTTATTATGGAAGGACAGATATCTGGATTGGGCCAAATCTGATACATAAGGAACATTTAGGTCATTATGGATAATTTTATTTGTAACAAAGTAAGGAGCATTGAGGATTTTACGAAGGATTTTGGATTGCAAGGACTGTATGCGAGAGGAATTTGAAGGCTTGGTGGAGCCCCATAGCTCAACCAGGAATACTTCTAAAATATTTTTAACGAAGACGTCATTATTAAAATATTATAAAATCTTGTACTTTCATATAAAGCAGAATAATTTTTTTCTTCTATGAACGCCATGGGAATGTTAAATGGCAAATAGTCTTGAAAGGTGGCGGAGTTATGAGAGATATCACATGTCTAAAACACGCTATGTTCGCGTCTTGGTACTGCGAGGGCGTTTAGCTCTGAATTAATCCTCCGCCCTCTCCCCTGCCCTGGAAAATCCCGTACAGCTGAAAAGGCGAGGAAGGAGAAGACAAAAAAATTAAGGAAGACAAATTGCTTAAAAGCATGTTTAATTATGTACCATTACAAAGGAAGACGAGAGATCGACTGGAAAAGAGAGGAGAGGGATGGACAATATACATGAGCCAATGACAGTAATATTACCCTGATATGAAGATTGCTACGACAAAAAGAATTGACGGCATGACTTGTTAGGCAACGGCATTGACCTCGTTTGTATATTTGAGTTTATGCTGATTATCCATGTGATATATTTAATGGTATGGTCAACATATTGTTAGAATGAATCTATCTTTTTTTATATTCAATCTATAGAGACTATACATGTTCCAAACCCTCGGGGGCAATATAATTAAGCTTCCATGGAAAAGAGTTCGCTACCTGAAGTAGATCCCTCCATTATTCACGACTCATCACGATAACATACACCTCTTCCAATTAAAAAACACAGGGGCCTGAGGATCTAAAGAAGATATATGAAGGGAAATATGAAGCTCACGTGTAGGAGTCCTGTTAGCAGAAGAAGATTTATAAGAAGGCCTGGCCACTATAATGGCTCCTCCCTTTTTCAATTTATAACCCCCTCCACCTCCGTCCCAACCAGCTTGAATTATTTTATTGTTACCGGCCGTCTCTATATTCAGGCCCCCTTTATTAAATCCAAAAGTGGGGGCATTTCTCTTTTCGCACAATAACCTCTTTATTTTGTCATCTATTAAAGTTTAAAAAATGTATATCCCGTTTTGTCTGAGCTCTCAGAGGTCGTTTACCGTTTATTAAATGTCAGACCTTGGCATAAAAAATATCTCAGTTTTATAACTGAATGGGCGAGAGGAGAGAGTCAAAATGACGACTGTCCTTTTTACAATCTAAATTAATGTCGGAAGAATCATAACAGCTGAATTATAAATAACGATCCGCTCACTTGATTCCTTTCTGAACTTTATAAAGTTTGAAGAAAAAGATATTCCAGGAACTGATGAAAGGAACGAGGAAGAGAAAACACAAAATGTAAATATAATTTCTTTTAGATTAATGTTAAAAGATGCAAGAGTCTTGATTTTTACAACTTAAAGTTGATTAAGACTATGAATATGGTAATTCAGACATAAACTAAATTGTGAAACATTTATTTGTTTGATGCAATAAAATCTCAACGTATCTGTTTTTTTTTTAAATATATTTTTTAAATTCCTTATTGTAATTATTTTTTTTTCAATTGTAATAAATAAGCACACATAATGTACACTCTACAAAACCCTGAACAGACTATTATGAAAGACGATTGTAAATGTCGGGTGCTAAAAAATGTAGATGAAGATGCAGTGCGGCTGGTGTACCATGGCCAGAGAAACATGAGTATGGATCTTCTGAAAGTATGGACCCCAACTGGGCTGTACAATACACGTATGTATGTACATATTCTGACCTTTAGAACCTTTTCCATAGATCTGCTTCATTTCAACATTCTTTTACTGTCCGCTCCTCCACCTTTTGGAATTCCATCCCACTTAAAATCCGCCAAGCACCATCCTTATCCGCAGTCAAAATCCTCTTATTCCAATTCCTCTTCACAATCCAATCAGACGTTGATTACTAATGTACCATGTATTAAGGACAATTTTTTTTTTCTTTTCATGCACCATTATTTTATTTTATTTTTTGCTTATTATTTGTGAATTGGAAAAATTCAGTATCGCTTTTGGCATAGCACTGTGAGGTGATGCATCAAAAATAAAATATTATTTGTTGTTTTTATCCGTATTTTTTTTTTTTTTACATCAACAAAATTGTATATATTTTAAACGTATATCATTTCTTACATTCCTCAATTTGTATACATATATATCTTTTTCTATCTCAATCTCCGTGTTTTTTTGTAGTTTACAATACCATTGCGTATCGTATAATATATAAAAATAATTTATTTCCTTTAAGTCATTTTTTTTTTAAATTAATTTAATGCTCCTTCCTAATTGTATTTATTTATTTATTCTTATTTTATATCTTTTATGCCGAGATAATGCAATATTGTGATCCCGTTGCTCATCTTATGTCATTAATATATCTTTAATATACGTATATATTTTTTATGCTTTAGCTATTTGGGTTTTGACGTAAGCCAATTTTTTTTTTAATTTACGTAATGTTGATATTTTTCTTTTCTGGAGGTTTTGCTTTTTCTTTCTATACATGTAATTATTTTTGTCATTTTTTCCAGTGAAATTGTAAGTATAGTTGAGAAGATTTTATTTTTTAGCAATTTACATATTGTTATTTATGTTGCTGTATATATTGTTTGAATCTTTATTAAGTTAGTTTTTGCCAGATATGTATTTTTCTTTTGTAACTGTTTATAATTATTATTTATTGAATAATATTAAAATATTTTGGATTTTTTCAGATCTTCATAATTTAAGTAATGAGGACTTCAATAAAATTGATCACATGACAATAAGTATTATATGAAACCCAATCGAAAGTAAATATAGATAATATATTCGAAGCCATAGCAGCTTTAATAAAACTTTATTATGTAGCGTACTGTAACGATATGGGAAAATCTAGAGGCAATAATCTTCTCTAGGCGATGCAGTTCTCAAGTCGAAGGATTATCAAGACGATAAACCGTTGGAAGGATAATAAGAGCCGCTACACGGAAGCAGCAAGTCCTGAGGCATAGTTTAATAAGCTATCTCGAGAGGCCAAAGGAATGCCAACCTCATCACTTCTAAGCACTGGATTCCAAAAATTGTCGAGGAGATTACATTTTTCAATTAATGTGTGCAATGGAATCGATATTGATTCCACGCCTCCTTCGCTAATAAACCCCGCTTCGAAGATTCTTAGATATCGGGATTTGTTGTTGGAATTCACTCGTTATATTGGAGAGGGGTGGATAAGGCCTTGGGAACAGCCTCATCGTTTAAATATCGACGCTTTATTAATATGTTTCGTTTATTTTCTTTTTCACATTTTTTAAATATTGAGATACCTGCCTACGCGTTACATATTCTGATCATACCTTTAAACTTTTTTTTTCCTGTTTATTAACATTTGGGAGGAGAATCAAACTTCCATCTCAACACAGAATATCACAATAAGCCCAATGAACTTACTAATTTGATTAAGCATGGATCGAAGGACGGGAAAGTTGAATAAAATCAGCGCTGAACTTATCCATGAATTGGATATCCATAGTACTGTTCCTAAATTCATTGATAAAAATATGCGTGTTTCTTTATTCATTGATAGAATCATTGTTAGCTGAATGGTTCCATCAGCTGTCTACCACGACTGGTTTAAATCGATTCATAGATTCAATTGATGGAATTAGTGCTGAATTGAGGAACTTACATACACTGTAATCCCATTAGTATACAATTTACGTTTATACTTTACAATTCAATTTATTTTAAAAATGGGGAAATAAATTTTAGTTAATTATTAAAATCCAATTTGTTTATTTTATAAAGAAAATAGTTATTTCGTTTTATGTGATTGACATTTGACTCAGATAATTCAAAACTCAATATTAATCAAGACAATATTTAGGTAATGCAAAGTTGATTTTAATCTTAAATTTGCCGAACATATTAAATTGATCAAAGGTAAGACAGAAATAGTACAAGTTAAGTCATCAAGATAAATATTTACGGAAATGAGAGACTGGAAGACCACCTCCCTCTGTCAACAATCGTACATCCTATTATAAGATTTCTTTTTCTGTATTTATTTATTGAATAATAATTTCTACCACAACCGAGAGCAATAAGTATTATAGCTAAAGATAAGAAGCCATTCAAACAAAGAAAAAAAATTATGTATAATTAAGAACTAATTAAAAAAAAAAGATTTAACAAAAAAAAAAGACTAAAAATGGACAAGAAAATATATAAAATAATAATAATAAGTAGCAGGAGTAAAGAAAGAATAATGATAAATTTAATATATATATATATATATATATATATATATATATATATATGAACTTCACAAATAAAGGTCAGTAATATCAGTAGATTACAAAAGTAAATTAATGTGGAATAGAAAAAATGTTTTTCTATTCTAAACTGTAGATCGTCGTAAACCTATGACTTCCTGTCTTACAGTATCCTTTATCAATACCCCATTTATCCCTGTTGAACAACACAGATACCTAGGACTCCATCTGGACAGACGACTCACTTGGAACCCCCATACCAGACTGAAATGACTAGAAACTGCTCGACATTTTCGATTACTGCATCACTAAACGCACTAAGCCTACAACTATTTACAAAATACTCATATATATATTAATACAATAAGACCTATTTGGACTTACGTGATTGAGCTCAAATAAACCATTAAATTTCTCTCGTATCAATTCCCTACAATCCAAAATCCTTAGTAAAATTCTCAATGCTTCCCACTTTGTCGCAAATAAAATCAGACATAACGAACGACCTTAATGTACTATATGTTTCCGATTTAGCTCACTCCAGATACTTATCCTTCCATAATAAACTTCTGAACCATCCAAACCCTCTTTTTCCCACCTTGCTTCCTCTTCTATTCCTGATAACCCTCCGATGGGTCTGAAAAGAAGATGGTCTCGGGACCTTCTAATATAGAAATATAATAGGTGTTCTACCAATTGGTAGTTTCTCTTCATGTTGTACATGTCATATTACTTGTTTCATATTTACTTGTTGTATTTATCATTTAATACAGTTGTAAATTTCAATAATAATAAATAAAAAAAAAACTATAGATAGGTAAAACGTTAAAACTTTCATAAGGTTTTCATTTATTATCAATGCTTTAGTTTTAAAAATGATGGATATTGTTTTAATGTAGTGCAATCCCGTTACAGTTGTCATTGAAATAAATACTATTTTTAATCTATATTATGAAAATGTAACAGAAAACCATCAAGCTGGATTCAGAAGAAGAAAGGCCACGCTAGACCAGATCTTTATCCTGTAATAAATACTCGAAAAAAATGGGAAGTAGCTTAGGATATCCAGGCCTTATTTGTCGATTTCAAAGCAGCCTATGACTCCGTGGAAATCGTTACTGAACTGGGAGTGCTCGAGAAGTTGGTGAGATTGACGAAGGCATGTACATTATGTGAAGCCTTCAAAGCTAGAAAAAAATATTTACTACATTTTAACATATAGTTTAGCACAATTACATTTTTTATTCTATTTTTACATCTCTATTGCTTTTAGATTAGTTTTAAAAGCAAATTTCCTAGCTCCATTATGCATCATTTTGGCCAGTAACGGCATAAAATTTTCCTCATTAACAAGGTTAGAGATAATTTTGTGAAAACGTTCACGCTACAGCTTCAAAATATAATATTTGTACATTTCCCGAACAAAGACCAATTATCCATCAACCCCCGCTAATAATAAATTTAAAATCTCATTGTTCATCTGAAGTAGTCCATTGTATGAAAGAAATCAAAACAATTTTTTTTTCACAAATATCTAGGAATTTAAAAGCCTCCCTATTTCATTTTTTGCGGGGCAGTAATGCTATCTAATATGACAAACAATACAAGCAAACGACTTTTGTTTTTTTACGGAATTTAAGCAGTTTTAAGATATCCGTTAAGAGAAATTTCCTACCAAATTTCTTCAGAAATGTAAAGCAGAGAGACTTAATGATGCAACCAATTCATCAAGTATACCAAAATTCGCGAATCGATACCAAATCAAAATTGTTGATTCCTGGAAATACCTCACTACTAAAAGCCTTATAATTCTGCTGATATTTGGGAAATAGTGAAACAGGACGCTTGCACTAACCAACGCTAGAAATAAAAATGTCCTTAAAGTAGGAGAACAAATTTTCAAATAGCTTATAATCCTGTTGTGGCAATTAAGTTTATGAAGTATGCCTTTTATTTAACTTAAAAATAACTCACTCCACAGTAGAAATCTTCCAAAACCCAATGTGTAAGTTACTTAGATAGTAACCTCAATGGCTTTCAATATGTATCAGCGCGGTTTTGATGGATGCATACAATTAAATAGGTAAGTGAATTTCCTCTTTTTAATTGTATAATGTTGATTGTAATAATTGTAAAATGTTGATGTTGATTCGAAATGTTGATAAAATGTTGATAATTAGACATTCGAATTCTTACTCATAGATTTTAATAATATTAAATATATATAAACATTTATAGTTTATTATTCAATAGTTTTATATATTACATTAAATTATATTTTTGTGATTAATTTATTTATTTAATTTCAGGACTACCGCCAAGGGTCCCTGGTACGTCAGTAACATTACTTTACACCAAGACCTTCAGATGCCAACAGTTTATGAACACATACGAAAATATTACAATAGATTTCACTAGTACTTACATGAACATTCCAACTCATTGATTCGAGGCATGGCCATAACTAACATGCCCGATAGCAACCGAAGGAGGCATAAAAGAAGATGGATGAGGGATCTCATCCACTAACTATAATCATTAAAATCAAGACAAGAAGAACGCCGCTGGGTACTCCTCTTCCTCACAAGACCTATTCCAATGTTCTATACCTAGATATCACACTCGTTGGTTGTCGAAACTTCTGACAGGTGTGAGTGATAAATTAAGTTAATAAAAAAAGAAAGAAATTTATTTATCACTTTATATCCTGCACATATTGAGAGATTTTCTTTAAATATATAGCTGATCAAAGGAAACAATTCTGAAGCTCTAAACACGAGTCTACAATTTTAATTGGCTGTAAGGTTAAGAGTTTAAAACAGGGAATCAATAAAACTTTTTTCCATAATAGAGCAAAACGTTCCTTACAGGAAACCAATATTTATTAAATGAATAGGAGAAAATTGAAATATTCTGCTATTAAGCTATTTATGTAGCCCTCGGTATACAGTAAAAGCAAAAAAGAAATATTCATCACAACGATAGATGAAATAAAAAAATTTCAATTGTTGAAAAACAGAAAAACTCTTGGTACGAAAATTGGCTCAGTACAAAAAATATAAACATTTTACACTATAATAAAGAGGAGATTAATGGTCAAAACGGAAAAGTATAAATGAATTCTGAGACACATATTGCTAATATACCGATATGGTATTTATTATAGGTTTAAAAATTAGCGGAAGTCTTGAAATGCCTAAGGGATATTAAGAGATCTATTATAGAAAATATCAGGATTAATCAAGGAAAAGAGGGCTGATTATTATAGTGTCTGAATTGTCAGCTAAAAGGTATGTAATCATTTTCTATGAGAACAGCTGGTTGTTCTTTCACGCAATTACAGATCAAAACACTGACAATTCATTGCATGAAACGTATTTTATAGTTCGGGTATATCGATTATATGTATATAAAGGTAGGTAATGAACTATTGAGCCAACGACTCGACCTATGTTAAGTTAAATGGCTCAAATAACTACGTGAGATCCTTCAAGCCCTTTCTTACATAATCAAATGGTTATAGAGGAATAGTTTACAAAATATATTTTTTTCATAACAAAAATATAGCAAACTACAAAGTAGAAATCTTCCAACATCTATAAGATCGACAATAGAATAATCATTATGGTTACGAATATTTAGCCGTTAAAATTTGGATAACAGTCCACCAGATAGAGCCACGCTGCACAAGACTACACACAACCGGGTATGTGAGGCCCGTCAGTCTACTGGAGGTAACTCACACCGACAGGACGTAGGACTGATGGCCCTACTTGTGTACTTAAGTCGGGAATCGGGATGTAGTTCCGCAGGGTGTCAGTAGCCCTCCTGTTGTTTGGTCCATGGAGGTCTGTTTCCGGGAAGATAAATTGTCCTCGTGCTCTTACTCGTAGTCTGAGCAGCCATAATCTATGCCTGAAATGCATCTAGAACAATTTGTCACTGTCCTTAAACCCAAGCAAGTCAGTGGGAAGGCTACTCCCAGGTTCGGGCTCAAAGGGATCGGCCATTGAGCCCTGCCGATGGACAATGGAGACTGCGGTTCGTAACAACGTGAGATTGGGTGACCCCATTCAGGCTATCTGTGCAAGCAATATACGTCTATAGGAAAACCACATCTTGTGGCTAAAGATCTTCATGATTCTGTAGCACCAACCGAAAAGAAAAAGATTTAAATGTAGAGATAAGCTCGTTTAAAGGAAACATAAAATAAAAAGTGTGTCGAATGATTCTTGTCGACTAGCCCTTGAAATTCATACTCGCTGACTTTAATAAAACTAAATACATATATTAAAACATATATCGTTAATATATTAACAGAAATCTATACAATATGCAGTTATATTTTTTGTAATTCCTCTATTTATATACTGCACATATTCAGAGGGTAGATTTTTTTTTACATACATCATTCACCAAGAGAAACAATGTTGACTCAGTGTGAGTCTACATATTAAGCTGAGTATAGCATAGAGTGTCGAGTCTATAATAAGATTCGACAACATTCATTTTTGATTATAGAATAAAACATTTGTTGAAGAAAAACGATAAACATGTCTTAAATAAATAATAAAAAATAAAAACAAAACATCGAATTCCTATCGATTCCTATCGTATCCAATCCTTACAGTCAAAAATCCTTTTTGCTCCATCCTTTGTCACAAATAAAATCATTCATAAAGACCTTAATATACCATATGTCGCTAATTTAGGCGGAGCCAGATATCTATCCTTTCATGATAAACTCTAGTCCCATCCGAATCCAATTGTTTTTACCCTTTAACCTCGATTCCTGATAATCATCCAAGGTAACTGAAAAGGAGATGGGCTCGTGATCTTCTTACCTAGAATTATTTAGAGAATGCCATTGGGTAATATCTCTTCAAGCCTGTTCATGTCATTATCTATAATTACATTTACTATACTACTATATACTATTATCTACTATTATACTACTATATTGAGGGTTTAATAACTTTTTTTAATTCATTTTTATTTCTAGCCATTTTTAGATTTTGAAATCGCATATGAATCCCTTGATATAATAACAAAGAAAATCGAAGTACTCATCACAATTTATAGGTGAAACGACGAGATTTCAATTATGAAATTATGAAAGTTGGCTCAGTAAACCAGATACAAACATTTTGAATCAGCCTAAAGAGGTAAAGTTAAAGGTAAATACATGATTGAATTCCAGAACTAATATTGTCAATAAATTGTCAACGTATTGCACTGCTCGAAAACAAAGGTAACGTGGAAATGCTTAAAGAATATTACGAGGCAAATAACAGGAATAAATGCTTATTATTTCCGGAAAATTGGAATAATTGTTTCTCTAAGTTGTTGAAAGAGGATAGAACTGATTTTAAAGTTAAACAGAAAATAAAATAAAAGTACGCTCAGTACTATAAAAGAAATTAAAAGTTATTCAACCGATACAGGAATTTAAAGGGAATGATTAAAATTCACGGCCAGTAAGCTGCTGTTGCATGCTCGATTGCACTGGGCGATCTCTAACGGATTCACATTTCGTACAAAATGACATAGAGGTCAGAGTCAAAGGTTGGTTAGCAATTTTATTAAGAAAGAGTAGAAGAAGCAATCAAGTCATGGCATTAGATTAAGACGAATAGACGAGGAAGAGTGCCCACAATTTTTTTTATATAATTAGCATGACTGCCATGAAGGATTCGGTAATATTTTTTTTTTTAATTTACGATATTTACAAGGAAATTAAAATTAAAATACATCTAGTAATTTTGAACAAACAATCTTCTTTTCATATGCCTCTAAATATTGTCACGGATATAAGAGAAAGCAAGGTTAGAAACGAGATGGTTCTGAAGTTTGCCAAGGAAAAATAGGGATCTGGCTTTGGCCAAATCGAAGCAAATGGAACATTAAGATCGTTATGGATGATTTTATTGGTCACAAAGTAATGGCCATTGATGATATTATTAAGGATTTCGGATTGTAAGTAATGGATATGAGGGAAATTCGATGGTTTAGTGGAAACATAAAGCTCAACTCCATTGGTCCAAATAATCCTTATAGCTATGTATATAAGTATTTTGTAATTCATTGGAAGCTTAGAGTGTTTGTCTAGTATGTGCTGAAGTAGATGGAAGATTACGGTTTCTTGTCGTTTAAGTATCGTTTGATGATTTCTCCTAGAGGGATAAGTGGGTTTATTTTAAAAGGATACTGTATGACATGTAGTCATAGCTTTACGTTGTTATGTTAAGTTCATGTTACCGCACAGTATATTTAGTTATGTTTTTGTACACGTTTTCACAGTACATTTTGTATAAATGTTTTCTTACTTTCTGCATTCTAAAAGAAAGAAAGGGGAAAAGAAAAAATAAACTGGGAGTTTAATGGCGGACCCAATATTCGATTCAATATTTCATTTCTTTTCCTCCCCGCCCTGTTATGATTTCCTTCCCGCTCATAATGAAATCTTTCGGCCTGGGATCCCGAGGCTCATAATTGAAGATTGATTTATGAACCTCAAGCACCTGATGTTTCGATTTCCTGTAAAAGCCCTCAATTTCACGGTGAAAATTATAATGGAGATTTCGTGATTTATTCAGAGAGTAATCATCTCATCGTTTAGGATTCATCATCGAGTATGCCTCATCGGTGGAACTTAATAAAAGGGTTACATTATTCATATATTTATTAAAATACAAATAATTATCGTAAATATAATATTATTACCACTTGCTGTTTTAAAACACAAACATGAATATAAATATATAGATATATTTTATAATGTATATGCACGTTATAATATATAAGTAGTTTATAATACATAAGTAAATATTAACGAAATTTATAAATGATTTTTCTCATAGCCCGATTACTTTATGTATCCCTGAAAAAAAATTCTTTTTTTTTCATCATTACATTTTTTAGCTGTATGTAGTATGTAGTAACTGTATTCTGACTTTTCTTTTTACTATGATTCAAATCATTTATAGTTTGATTTATAAAAGTTTCTGAAAAATTGTTAAGATAATTCTATTTCTTTTTATTATAAATTAAATAATTTCTAGTTTGATTTATAAAATGTTTCTGATAAATAGTTCTCATAGTCCCATTTCTTAAAAAAATAATTTAAATCATTTCTAGTTTGATTTATAAATGCTTCTGATAAATAATTCCATATTGGGGCTCACCATTTTTTGTATTAAATCTATGCACTAATATATTTTCAGACTTGTAATATTCAGACAGTACAGGGCATCGAAATCGTAATTAAGTTTTTATTTTATTTTTTTAATCTTTAAAGATGCAATGTTAAAGATACTTTTCTATATTATACGTTTCATACGTAAATGGTAGTAAGGGTTTTGTAGTACTACGAGTATCTTCACAACTATACTTATATATTAATCGTCATTTAGTGTAGTGCCGTAAAGTTTATATCTTAGAATTCGATTCCACTCGGCGATTTTCGTTTAACTTTTTGTAACATGTTTTTAACATGCATTACTAAAATATTTACCTATTCATTATAATTGCATTTTATTATATAGTTATTTTAGTGAATAACTGTAATTTTTTCGATTCATTTCCTATCACAAATTTAAATTTTTTCAACTGCTCCTCGAATCAAAAGGGATGGCATTAGAAAAAAATTAATAGACTATTTCATAAAACATTTCCAGTTTTCTTCTGATGTTGATGTCATCAGATAAGTCTATCGCAGCTGAGATAGCTGTCTAAGATAAAGTAAGTTGTTGCTCTGCTTTTGAAGAAGGTTTAATAATATTAAAGAAAATTACTGACGAACTTTTACAAAAAGTCAAAATTATTTCTATATTAGCTTCCTACAGTTAACTATATGTGGATGATGTTTTTGTAATTGATTCAAAACTGGTATTTCACCGTATTTGCTTAAAATATTCTTTTGCTATTTTTGAAGTGTCCAAAATACAATAAAATTTGTATTCTATTCTATTGTATTCTATATTATATATATATATATATATATATATATATATAAGTGAATTTTAACGATGTTAAAATATATCCCTACTGTTATGTATTTTTAAGATCAAATTTAAAATATTTAATATAAATAAAAAACTAGAAACAATAATAATAATATTTATTTACTTAGGTATCTGGCAGGTAAGGTCTTTGAGGTACCGCGGGCTGGGTGAAACACAGGTGGCTAATGGATGTCATAAAGATAAGGACTGGACTACAAAAGTTAGGACAAGACTCTTGAGGAGTGGGTCAAGAGAGGTGCAGGCAGCTTTCAGTCATGAAGAGAAGGGAGAAGTCTGATATAGGCCGTCGAGATGAGATAACAGATAATTGAGGCAGCCAGCTTAGAATATGAGACATGAGAAGACATTAGCCTAGAAAGGGTTTCTTGGAGATGACATGATGGTCCAAAGGAGAGAGCTCGGGTACTCCGGTAACACCCCGCACCATGATGAAACAACAGCTAAGTCATAACATTCGTTTAGTATTACCCATGTAAACTTGTGTTGGCAGTCAATAACAATAATAGAATCAAAAGATCTGTTTTGTGCAAAGCTATTGTACCCAATCGCGTTGAGGCGAGTGGTGGGGGACAGACCACATAAGATCTGAAACATAAATTTTAATCCGTGCTAGCTACGGATAGCACCGGAAGCACCAGTAGCTATCGGTTGTCTAAACAAGATCATTAGTAAATTGAATCAGCTCTTTTGAAAATGTTATTTTTCTCTTATATGATTCTATCACCGATGTTGTTCAACATAGCTCTGGAGAAGGTAATAAGAGTAACATCACAGGAAAAAGGAGCGGTCCACGTCGGAATTAATTATAAAATTCTTGAATACGCAGCTGATATAGCTTGGAAGTAATCAAGAAGACATTGAGAATCTCGTTACAACACTGATAAGAGACAAAGAGGAGATCGGCCTACAAGTAAATGAAGACAAAAGAAAATTTCGGATAGTAGGCCGAAAATTCCACCCCAATAATAGAAACTGAGTAGAAGGAAAATCATTCCCGAGAATAGAAAAATTCAAATACCACGGCTCCTCAATAAGATCAATGAATGACCAACGGGCAAAAATATACCAGCGTATAACTTGCTTAAACAGAGCTTTCTTATCCCTTTTAAAGGTATTTAAATCCCGAAAAAAATCAAGATATCTCAAACTAAGCGTGTACAATGCTATGATAAAGCCAGTTCTAATATATGGCTGTTAGACCTTGACACTTACCGGCACCCTAGAAAAGAGTGCTCAAAGATTTGAGATGAAAAACCTTCGCACGATGACGGGAGCGATCTGGGATCAAATTACTAAAACATGGAGAAGGAAGACCAAAGAAGAAGAAGAAGAAGACAAAAGAACTGCTTAAAGCAACTAGCCAATCAATATCCCATTATTAAATCTACGGAGGTTAAGATTGGCGGAGCATGCAGCCGAAAAAGACCACATGGAAGGCCAAAAAAGAGATGAGAGAGATCCCATTAATCTGTATTAAAACTGTTAGTAATCAGTGGATGTGGTATTTGACTCTTTATAGCTTTTATTCTATGAGTTTTTCTTTAAGAGAACTCAATTACAATGGATAGATAGAATCAACAAAGATTCGTGGAAATAAATGGAAAGGCTTGTTATGGTGCCTTAAGATCCACATGGTTTGTAATGTCAATAGAAAACAAAATCTTTCGTTGCTCGACATCGGTAATGAATATACATTGCTGGAAATTGTTAATGAAAATATCTGTAATTTAAAATATTTCAACAGGTGTCTATTCTACTGATTTATTCTTGTTAAGAGTCTAGTATTTCCAGTATACGTTTCTTTTCCAGCTCTTATCAACGATGAATTAATAGAAAAAAAGTGTAAGAAAAAATCCGAATTTCATGAAAAAAATAACCTCCCGATTCGAGAGATTCCATTAATCTGTATTAAAACTGTTAGTAATCAGTGTATGTGGAATTTGACTCTTTATAGCTTTTATTCTAGGAGTTTTTCTTTAAGAAAACTCAATTAAATGCTTCAGAGCCATTAACAGTAAATTTTCTCAGTTTTTGAAGGATTTAGTAAAAATAAGCGTTCGTTAGCCGTGGTTGTCGACCAAATTATTAAGTTTATGTACTCGTTCGACACACAATTTAACGTTATTTAATTGTTTAAGTGATGTATTTTTCGCTTCAATGCAGTGTTTAGGAGTTAAGGTGGAAAACAAAAAAATATCGAAAAAAATTGGCATTTTTGACTGTAAAATATTTTACCTTGGTGGTCCGCGTTCACAGTTTTTTTTTTTTTTTTTTTTTACATATATCAACCAACATAAACAAGTTAAAAGAACAAAAACTTTTCTCACATTTTTCGCATGGATTTCTCGTTTTGATCCTTAAGTTACTGGTAAAATATTCATTAAATCAGCCACCATTTTTGCAGGTAGAGAAATTCCGTAAATCTAAATGTAATAAATATTTTTAAAAATACGTTTAGAATTTTAATCAAATGATGTCGTTTTTTCCTCACGTACTTTCTCGGACTACGATATTTCTTATTGGAATTAGAATACCGGAGTGTTTTTTTTTATTATTATTATTTTTTTTTTTTTTGTGAGAATCTCACTCCTGAAATTTTGGCTGTTCCTCCCGACTCACACTCTATAGGCTTAATACATCTAAATATAATATAAATTATTATACCACTTATTAAATATGTTTTTAAATTTAATTCAGGCAGATTGTGATACTTAAAATACAAAACAAAAGAGAAGTTAAAATTTGGAAAGTATATTAATCAAATTATTGTTAATCACAAGACCCTAACAATTCTCAAAGGCCGATGAATATTTAATAACGATAATGGACTCCGGATCATTTGCATACCTGCTGGAATAAAAACCTTTCAGGAAACACTTACTTAAATTACATTACTCCGGGTTATTTCAGAAATATCATTGCTCAATGTATTTTTTGGAAAATAATTTTTATAATTTTATAATGGATGATAAAGAATTGGATCCTATAAAATCACTTAGATATTTAAAATTACATTTCATTAAACAATCTGATTGTAAAACTAATAAAGTTATAAATTATTTAATCAAAATGTTATATCGTACTCAGCAGTACCTCTTCCCTAAGTTGTTCCAATTACTTAGATTGTCTAAGGAATGAGATCCCTCATTCAACGTATTTTTTTGTCTCCTCCTCATGTTCTGAGGTATGTCATCTGTGGCCATGTCTCTTATAAGCCTGTTATTATGTCCATTTAAATTTGTGTAAAATCGTTGATAAAGGGACGTTATATGTTGGTCAACTGTTGGAAAGTGGAGGTCAGTATGTAGAGTTTTGTTAGTCACGTACCAAGGTGCTTTTGTTATGAGCCACAATAATTTTGATTGGAACGTTTGAAGTTTTTGTAGGTGTGGGTCTTTTTAGCGATACCGTATATTTGTGATGAATACGTCCATATGGGTTTAAGTAAGTATGCATATGTATTCAGTTTCTGTTTTAGTTTAAGTTTTGAAGATTTAGAAAAAAGAGAGTAAAGTAGTTTGAGTCGTTTGTTAAGTGTCTTACGTTTCATTTTAACATGAGGACCCTATGTCATCCTTCTAAATTAAATTTAAAAAATGAATCAAATTTATTTTACTTGTTGTAGAAATCAGACTTATCAAGACTTTTTCAGATACCTGCTATTTCATGATGATTCTATAAATTTATGGAGTAAGAAAATTAGTTGAGGGTTGCTTTCACAGAGAAAAGCACAAATTTTTTTTTAAAAGAACGAAAAAAATATTTTCCTCAGTGAAAGCAGCCTCCAAATTACTCTCTAAAGATTATCTATAGTCATATTTTTCTCTACCATTAAAATCTTCAGTTTCAATAATTTAGTAATCTAAATAATTGTCCAAAGTGCACTATATGTTCCATAAATAATATTGATAAACATAATAATTATAGTACTTTTGAATTAAAACTGTGTCCTTTTATTATTTATTTAAAATGAAATAAAGAATTGATATGAAGTATGAAATGATATGAACGTCTTTTTGTATTTGTTAGTTTTTTCCTATTCTCTTACACAACATCTGCGATATTGTCTTCCAGTCCAATATTATCACTTTCAGCTTCATATGCAGTGGGTTCAATCAAGAAGTACTATATTCCCGAATATACTTCTCTAGAGAAATATCGAAATGGTTTCCCTCCCGTCAGCAAATATTAAATATTCGGCTGAATTTCATTCATGTCCTATTCTGTGACATGTCAATGTTACCAAATTCCTTCTTGCTAACTGAAGGTACACTTGGACAGGCAATTTAGAAGATTCTACTAGTCTTCACTTTCTGGGTTCGAGATAAAATAACACATTACTCAAGTGTATAGGAATATTTTAAACTTTATTACAATCCTCTTAAGTGTTATAAATAGCTTGATAAGTGCTTATTTTCTGGTTTCTAAAATAAACCTTTGAAATTAGGTGCTTGCATTAGATAATCAAAATTAACAAAGTTACAGACCAATGTTACCTAATAATAATTCTAGTTTATAATGAGAATAATTGTTTCTGAATTTATAAAAAATGTTAATATAAAAGTTAATACATAATATTTTCATAGGCTTCACCAGATTAGGAATTTAGTTTAGATTCTAAGAAGATACGAGATCCAATTTTGGCATCCCTCTTGTTATAATAATAATAACGTTTGTTTTAAAGTGTAATTTTTTTCAAAAGAATCTGCAACCTACTATTACTTCTGGTTCAAGGAAAAGAAGCTCCTTAACGGAGGAAAAGTAGCGGCATAATAAACAAAAACTTTCGGTTTATCATTTTTTTTTTTTTTTTTTTTTTCGCAAGACCGAGATAACGATTCAAAAAGTGCGTTAGCGCCGGAAATGAAAATCGATAACGATGAATCTAAAAATAAGTATAGTCAAAGTTAAATAAGGTAAATAAATATTTGTCGAAACAGGTGGACTGGGATCACTATATATGTATATATATATATATATATATATATATATATATATATATAATATATATATATATATATATATATATATATATATATATTATATATATATATATATATATATATATATACATGTATAAATATCTGATCTGATGAATATATGATATCTGATCTGATTTTTTTTTCATCTTACCTTTCTCATCTTTTAGGTTATAAGTCCAGCGAAGAGGGCCTCTGTTAAAAGTCTCTCCAGCACCAGAAATTTAAATTCTTTTAAATTGTACAGGCGTTAGTTCCGGTTGGAACCTCCGTCTCCTTATATCCGATCCGACTCCTCCGATAAATCAGTCTTGTATATCACAGTGGGAATTCGGTGGTTTCTAGCCATTCCTTTCCCATATTAAATGTATAATATGTATATTTATAAACAAGTTGGTTGTACAAATACAAATATTAAGTACATTAAATAAACATGAAAGCAGTTTCTGAAACGCCCCATTCAACTTCGAAAAGCGGATAAAGAGAAATATTGCCTGGACCTACAGGCTTGAACTGTGTGGGACAACTAAATTTTCGTACATCAAAGGCATCCAATTCTTCCAGTCTAAAGTCCTCCGTATAATAGCCAATACTCCTTATTATGTTACTTACATCATGACCTTGACATCCCTTCTGTCCTTGACGTTTTTCCATCCCGATTTAAAATTTTATCAGAACCTAATCCATCATCCTAATCTCTTAGGATAATTCTCAAAGGTTGAAACGGCAGTGGCATCGAGATCTTTTGTAAATACGTCACTGGAGTCCTGGCAATGACTAGTTTCTCCACTCAAGTCATAAGCGTATGTGGCTTAATGCTCTCTCTTAGTCTCCACTGGATCCCCATCCTAGCGATGCGGCTGAGGGAGAAGTGCTGGGATCTCTTGGAGTCTTGCCTTATCCTCCACACGTGGGGAAAAGGGCCCGACTCGGAGCTCCCTCGGCTGACTAAATATTGTAAATAAGTATGATTGTGTTTTTATTTGTTTTATTTAATGTTATCTTATGTTTGATTTATTCTGTTATACCAAGTTTTCTTTTCTTTTCTTTTGTTATAATCTTGTTTTTATTTTATTTTATATATGGCATGTTTGTGTTTCATATATCCTAAATACTCAACCCCCTTAATTAAGGCAAAATTTTTTTTTTCTCAATAACATTATTAGTACTATTAAGAAATATTGCCCTTATTAGAAATATAATATAATTATAGAAATACTTATTAGAAATATTGAATTAGTACTATAAAGACTTTGGCCCGAAACACCTCTTCCCCCATGAAATTTAGAGTTCCGGAAAGTAAAAGTGACCACTTACATCAAGTTTCGCCGGAAATTGATGAATAAGTACAATATTGAGCAAAAAAAAAAATATTGCAAAAGATAGAATATGGAAGCCGTCACTAATCCATTTGGATTTCCTATGCCTTAAGTTTCCAAGCGAAGAGGAGGGGATATTGCTTAATGTATTCCGGAGGCCGAGCGACAGAAAGCTTCGCTAATGCCCCGCGTGCAGCATAAACCGCAAGAGAAGAGAAGACACTGCCTCATTAATAAACATTTAATCTGCAACAATTTCCTCCCCTTCCCCGGCTCCCTTGATCGCCTCATTAGTACGCCACATTTCACCGCCTTCTTAATGAATACTTACTCCTACTTCGTTATGTTCTTCTTCAACCAATTGGGGTCAAGAGAACGATATGTTCCATCTGAGCTGTTATTAAATGATGAGGAATAATAATGATAATGAACGATATAATTGCTATCAATCGGGCGTTAAATGTATATATAATTCAATTGCTGAGTGATATAACCTCAAAATTGGAATAAAGGTAAAAAAAAATAAAATTATAATTTAATAATGGGCAATAAATATATTTAGGACGCAGTCATTATAAAATTTTTATTAGTGCCGACGTTTCAACCCAAACATGTGGGTCATCATCAGGGCTGAAAATTTTTAAATACAATCAGAGTACGACTGATAATGGTTAATAATAATCTATAGTGATTGATGATACATGAACCTTAACTAGTTTTTTACGATACAAAATATTATAAACAAAATATTTAATGTTTTACAAATCAAAAATAATATATATAATTCATTTATAAAACTTGTAATATTTTCTTTTAATAACCGTATTTCGAGCACTGACGGTATTCAAATACTGACATATTTGGTAGGTAAGAGAAAGGATCCTGAGAGGATTTTCCTGTTATCGTTTTTCGGATAGCAAAAGGTAGGTAAACATGGTCGGAGGGGGGAGGGGATGGAGGTAACATTCCTGTTTTTAGAATGAAAATAATTTGCTGACTAAATATTCAAGATGTGTAAAAGATTTGCGTTATTTCTTATGGTTACAGAATTGTGACTATTGGCTCGTAATGAAATGAACATAACCAATCAATATAAATATAATATAGTTCGATGGAAGGTATACAACGGTTAGCCAAATAATATTTGTAATAAAGAAAATTCTAATAGATTGAAATGATATGTAGGACAATATAATATATAATATTTTAAGAATAACAATATTAATCATAATAGAAATATGTATTAAGGATTACCTAGTTTTAATAGTATAAGGATCAACCTATCTGTGCCTGTTAATAGCCCATGACATTTTAATATATGATGTCCATTATGGACGTAGGGATATTATAATAAACGTAGGGGTAGTTAGTTAACTATGTATTTTGGCGGGGAAGTGGGAAAAATGAAAAACAAACTTTTAATGATTACAGACTATTGTTTTCGGAGGGGGAAAATATTCGAATATGAATAATTATCACCAATGATATGTAGAAAAGTTGACTAACTTCCTTCAATAGTTAAATGACTATCAGTAGTAATATTCAGTGATTCCTTTAAACATCTTTTACAATGCGAGCTACGTTTTTTTTTTGGAATTTTTAAACCACTTTCATAAGCAAAACTCCATCTTTATCTGTTTTATACAACAAACATTATTGTTACTCATTGATATCGACGCCCAATACATGAAAGAATTAACTTTTCTTATTTAACTGTTGTCAATCTCATTTTAGTGTTATTTCACAGTTAACTCTATATTATCTGCCTTGCATATCATTATAAAGTTGTAAGCATACTGATATTTATTTAGTGCTACCAGTAGATAGTTTCTCAATAATTATTTTCATGTTATTATATATATGTATTCACATTTACTGATTGTATTTTTATTTCTAATACAGTTGTGAATATAACAAAGTTCTGTGAGATAAGAATATATATATACCATTATTGATTCAATATATCACTTGAACAAGTTATTATTTCCGATAACATTAAAAAGAAAGTACTGGCGCCATAATAGATTATGTGATATATGTTCGAGGGCCTAAATTCAATAAACATCGATTATCAATTTCACCGTAGTTTAATCGAGATAAATTACATATATTCATACAATGAATGCCCTAAATCAATTTATTACAAAAATCAATTGAAAAAAGCTATAATATGAAAAAAATGAGAGTGTCTTGCCCTCAATTTTCAGGTATATTACGAGGTAATGCGCTCGTTCACAGGGCCTGATAGAAAATGATGGTGCCAATCTATTACGTTACTTCAACAATAGTGGAAGGAACGTTGGGGAGGTGAGAATTATTACAGGTAAATTAAAATTTTAAATTAAATTATCGATATCAAATATTATAGATAATTTTTAATAATATTACCGTTAAAATAGGACTGTTTTAAGTTGAAAATAATTGAAAGATGTTTACAGTAAACCCTTATTCATGTACTTAAATTAGTTCCTTCCCTTCACCAACCTACTTCTTAATATTATTTATTTATTGTTACTCAAAGGCAGATGTAAACCGAAATGTTGTCGGTAACAGCTTTACTAACAACATGTCAATAAATTGTTTGCTATTAACATAAATGAACATCTAATGTTAATTCTTTGAAGTATAAATATGTATAAAATCAAAGTTTGTTTTAACATTAACAAGCAATACGGAAATTAACAACGTATTGACAAGGAATGATTTCAAGAGAATGTCCTTTTCGTTTGTTAGATCTATTCTAAAAGACTAAGAATTTAATTCTCTATTGTTTAAGACGTTTTTATGAACAGATACTACTAAAGGTTGATAGTTAATACGTGAAAAAAAGACAAATCTTGAACATTATTCCATAAGATATAATACACACACATATATATATATATATATATATATATATATATATATATTATATATATATATATATATATATATATATATATATATATATACGAGATATAATAAATCCGAAAAATAATAATAAAAATAAAAGGCTTAGCGAACCCGGTTCGATAGGTTCGAGGCCGAAACCACCAATTGCTTCTTTAATGCAATCTTCCCACCTTCGCTTCGGTCTACATCTCGGACGTTTACCATTCTGTACAGCAAATATCAACCTTTTCGGAATTTTTTCGTCACTAAGCCCAACTATTTTACAAGCCCATTTGATTCTCCGCGATGTGATCACCTCAATTATATTAACTGGATACAGTTTACGCAATTCGGCGTTGTGAGCTCACCGGTTAACTCATTCTTCCTCGGTCCGAATAATCTACGATATACTTTATTTTCAAAAGCTTTAAAACATTGCTCATCTCTTAATGAAAGCGGCCACCTTTCGCACCCATAAAGAAGTGTAGGTAGGATAATGGTTATATCGGTTCTAGTCTATAAATTCCGGGACAAGATGCGCGAGCTAATTAGTATTGTCACAGAAAAATTACAAGCATTTTCCGCCTTCAGCCTAATCGTAATCTCCTCTTCAATTTCGTTTTTTCTAGTTAACGTTGATCCTAAATACTCAAACTTCTCTACCAGTTGAAACATTTTACTTTCTATATCAATATCACCAGCGATATTGCCATTTTTGCAGCTAACCATATATTTTGTCTTATCCGTGTTTATTTCGAGCCTTTGTTCTTTACTGTCTTTCATTAACGTTGACGTATTTAGTTTTATAATTTCCGTATCTTCACTTAATAGGACCAGCTCATTCGTATAGCCAAGCACGAATCTTCCGAATACATGTAAAAATAAAATTTCGTATTTAAGAGCTGTCGCCTTCATTTGACCGTTATCTTACAGTTACTTATATATTATCAACATTCTTAATCAGAACGAATATATTAATACATTGAAATATATTTTTATATAGAAATTAATGTGTTCACTTGTTATTTTAATTTCAAGGTTAGATTATTATGTTTTGTTAATTAATTATTTTTTTATTTTCTTTCTTCTTCTCATTATTATAGAAAATATCAATGGCTATTTTAGTTGTTTTCGTCCTCTTCATGTTTTTACTCTTGAGTTTCAAATCAAATCAGAATATCATATTAAATATAATAAATATTATTATTTAATATTAATATAATAAATATTATTGGTTAATATTAATATAATAAATATTATAATATAAGCCTTTAATATACTAAAATTAAAATGCTAAAGATGAAATTGACAAATTTCAGTTTTATTGTGGTTCGATGAATTATGAAAACTTAAAATTTGGAAGGATGTTAAAGAACAGCTGAGGGATAAAATTGATTTGAATATGAAATGTAATCGCTGAGCCAACGTAAAAACTGGACCCTACCTTCCCTTTTAAGGGGGACAGATTCGTTTTCACTGCGACACAATTCACAACTCTTTTCAAAATTCAAAAGAAAATTGCCGTAATATTCCACCAGCCATTTGTATGGATGCGCATTTGTATGGACTGGATTTTTTTTTTTTCAGAGAGGGTTACCAGGGACCATTGTTTTATTCATAAACGTGAACATCAGCCGACCGATCCTTGTGCTTTCCGGGTTTCTGATCCTATTTTCCCAAGTTGTTTCATTATGAGTTAGCTGGAAGGTGGCCTTTCCAAAGAAAATCTCTTACTCATTTTTATCAAGAAGATAAATTTATAGATATAAATTATAAATTAAAAAAAAAAGTATTGAGAAGCAGAGCTCGTAAAAGTCACAACATTTATAACAATTTAAATAAAACTTGGCTAGTCTTCTCCTTGAAGCTCTTTTAATTTATGGATATGACATATACTGGGAACACTAGTTTCGAAAAATGTTCAATAACTTCTCATTTTATGAAAATAATTTATCGGATCCAGTCAGGAATGATAAAGATTAATTTCATAAAGAGGACGTCGAACTGACTTAACTCAGAATGAGACAAACGAGACTGACTCATTGCTACATCACAAAGAACGAGCAACCCTCATGTAAATGTTGTTAATATCTGCATTACGATAAGTATTTTTCATTTATATTTAAGTTCAAGTTATAATATTTAAGTTCAAACGAAAAGGCTCAGCAGGTTTTCCGGAGAATATCCGGGTGAGGATTGCAGAAGACCCAAGAAAATGGAAAAGGATTATTCGAGAGGATACCACAGACGAATGGAATCGGCGGTGGGTAACTATCTCAAAAGGAGCAACTTTAAGAAAATATTCTTCCCCCGACAGAAGTCGCTTGGATGCGAAGTAGGTTCTTCCGGATTCCTTACAGTGCATGAGGATTTCCGCAGCGAGTTGCATGGTTTTGGAAATGATATAGACCACCTATGCGCCACATGCGGAATACCAAAGACTGCTGAGCATGTCATAGTCAACTGCACCGCCTCTGCTGGACAGAGGGCCGGAATGATGAGAAAAATTGGAGTATATGGCCTCACGGAGGATGAATTTCCCCAGTTAGTGGCGAAGCAGAACTACCCGTATAACAAAGATTTTGTGTAGAAAGTTGCTCTGGGGTCCCCACGATTTAATCTGGGAAGAAGAGGACCTGCTAATGGAAGGCCGCCAAACTGATATTGTGAAAAGAAAATGTTAGAGAAAGAAGAGCTTTGAAAAAACAAAACGAAAGCGTTAAAGTACTTGTTGTTTAATAGCAAGAATGACAGGCACTTTGTGATATGCCATCCCTGCAAAATCCTGTGTAGTCGAAAGGCAAAGAAGGGAGGAATAAATAAATAATTTATATTTATGTTTTCCCAGAATGTTCAATTTGTATTGTACAGCTCCATTGCTTTGGATTCAAACCTGAACTGAATTATCAACAATTTGCCGAGATTAGATAAAAGAATTGAATTTTACATATTAAATAACATAATATCAGAAATATGAAACACAACCTACAAAAGATTACGATCATGGAAAAAATAGGAGATAAATTGTGTATAACTATGTGAGGGTGTATTGTTTATGTGTTAATATTGAAATATATATATGAGAAAATAAACTGAATAGAAAATATGTCCACTGAATTTTTATACCACTAAACAACAACAAATGAATGAACTGACCAATATACTAATGTAATTGAATTATTCGAACTGGCAAACTAGTAATTATGACAGTTGAAGAAACCCGTGTGAGCAGTGCTTCTCTATTTTTTAAAATAAAAACTAGTTCTGCATTCTATATGATATAATTCTATATGATGTATAATATATCATATAATTTCCATGAGACATTATAGGCTAACTTAATAATGGTCAGAAAAAAACAAAACAACATTTACTGTATTAATTTATTCAATATAGGGAATGTAAAAGTCCCTCCTTCTTGAAGAAGAACTGAGGAAACCTAAGACTAAGTTGATCACACATCAGCTCCTCCACACCATTAGAGGACCAGGAATCAGAAGACCATCCGGATTACCCGGCGGCCATTTGTCTTGTTCGCCTGAGAGACAGTAATTCATGGCCCGGCTTTGACAATCCGATTGAACCTGTTGTGATTGGGGAAGTAATGTAGTGACGCCACTCCTATCTGTAACCAGCTAACTCCCTTTGATTTATGTCCGCGTCTGGAGGAACTGCTTCGGCCAATAGAGGATGTATCTACAGCCAGTCGATGGATATATATATAGATGCATCTATTTGTATAATTTATTCGAATAAATACATAATAGCTCTATAGGAGCTATTGGCTCGAAATTAAAAAATACAATACAAATTTTGAAATTTGATATTATAATGCTCCTTCAACATTTATGTGACAACCGCTATAAGTTTTCAATTAATTACAAAAGGCGAACTTAGATTACTATAATACGGCCTATATAGACATGTGAAATTGAGCTTTCAAGCTCATCCCAAACCATATAATTCTTACAATACAAAACCTTATGTAAAATTCATAATTCTTCATATTTTTCGCAAATAAAATAGTTCAGGAAGTCCTTATTTGCCGCGAATTTCGTCCTATCCTTTCATAATAAACTCTAAATGCATACGAACCCACTTGTTTCAAGTCTTCTTCCTCCTCGATTCCTGATAATTCTCCTAGGCCTCTGAAAAAAAGCTGGTCTTGGTATCTTCATACTTAGAACTACTTTGCGAGTGCTACCATTGGGTTGTTTTTCGAGGTATGTTCATATCTTTGTTCATGACTATTAACAGCTACTGCTTGTATTTTTTAAATACAGTTATAAATAACTCTTTTTACACACCTCCCTCCATCGGTCCCGTGCAAACCCAATTCCACCAGACCAGACTTGATGGAATCCTCCCACCATCGCTTTAGTTTACCAGTCGGCACAGCAAATATTAATGTTTAAAGGATCCCTTCTTTACCAAGCGCAACAATTTTACTGTCCCATTCTACACGTTGTTTGGCCGTCTAAATTCTAAAGATGATTAATCCTTCTTTGGGCTTAATATTCTACGTAATACTTTATTTTCAAAAACCTTAAGATATTGCACGCCCGTAAATGTAAGCGAATACGTTCCGCATCCATAAAGAACCGAAGGTAGAATAATAGGAGGCTCGAGAGAAGTATATTTGTCACAAAAAAAAATACAATAATTTCCCAACTTCAACCATACCTCAATTTCCTATTCACATCCTTTTTTTTTTTTTTTTTTTTTTTTTTTTTTTTTTAGTTATTGTTGGTCCTAGATACCTAAACTTCTCTACACGTTCAAACATACTCCTTTTTATATCGATACCACCGAAGTTCACACCGATTTTTCCTATTTGTGGTATTTGGTGAACTAAAGTTATTTGAATAGGTCATTCAATCCTTCTTAAGACGCTATTCTGGGAGCCACTCTCATTGTTGGCCAACAAGTTCATCGGATAAAGCCGGGAGGTACTTCCAAAGAAATTTTCACCGACCATCCGTGGGACGCTTTTCAATGGATTCAGAGACTTCCCACCCGAGTGAAAGAAGATGCTTCAAGTGCAAGACCAACCTTTGAATAAGCTTTTAACTAAACCAAATTAAATAAGTTGGATTCATTTTAGAAAAAGTTTATTATTAGCCTTGATGGTGAGATGGGTCAGCCAAAATATAATTACGCAACTGGAAGGCCTGAGAAGTTTTCTAAGAAGGCCTATTAACTCTTTATCGATAGCCATTCGAGGAAGAGCTGGAAGGATGGATGACCTCTGCATTTATTTATGGGACTAAAAGCTACTTAAAATAACGAATCAAAAATGCCATGATATCATCAAGGAATATGTACAAAGTAAATTTAATCTTCAGGACTCTACTAAATGTCTGAGTGAAGTTATAAATGTCCAAGATAAGGGCAAACATTGCCGGTAGAATAGAATAGAATATATATTTATTTGTATTGGGGATTGGCCATATACAAATAAAATGCAGTGGGTATACTTGTGGTTGTGAGAATATAATATAAGTAAATTAATTTCTAGTACAAGAATCGAAGTATTAATTTTATAATATTTTTGTTTAACTAAACAAAACAAATTAATGAGCAAGAAATATTACCCCTTAAATAATATAATATACCATTACACAATATAAAACAATATAATATGATATAACATAGCATAAAACAACATGATAATATACTATAGCATAATATTATAAATACAATTATTAGAATATAATATTACTAAATTAATTTCTAGTACACGAATCAAAGTATTCATTTTATAATTTTTGTTTAACTACACAGAACAAATTAATCAGCAAGGAATATTGCCAATTAAATAATATAATATAACATAACACAATATAAAACAATATAATATAATATAACATAACATAAAATAACATGATACTATAATACAACATAATATTATAAATACAATACAATACCAAACTACATGCAACGGAACATTAATTATTATGCCAACCATGTCATTACTGCCACTACAGCTTACCAATATTACAGAGTATCACTACTACAACGCCAATCGAAATAGTTTACAAACAAATAATATATAAAAGAAAAGTTATTGATAAATTAAAACGAAAAGTATGTAAACATATATTATAAATGCTCTTAAATTGATTCTATAAACAGTGTAATAATATAAACTGCAGATCTGCACTCTAGTAATTGTTTTTATAAATAATGTAAACATGGCAGAGGTTATTGAATTTAATGTGGGTAATAATTCTAGCCCATAGGAATTATAAATGGGACAGGTTATGAAAAAATGGTATACATCTTTCATTGAAATTACACAATCAACATAAATTTACTCTTTTGAGTGTTGTGGTGAGTTTTTCATGACTCACCTTAATAAATTTTATGTTTGAATTTCTTATTAGCGTTATAAGTTTTATAAATATGAATGAGGCTGGGGATATAAGGACGGCCTGAGTTTCTAAATCTTGATCAAATATTATTCTGTAGGTTGGGCAGTAGGTAGAGAACCCTTTTACTTCAGGATGTCTAACTTTTCTTCTATATCATAATGCGATTTTGAAAAGATTTTTCTGTCATCAGCATACAAGAACAGTAAAACATCAGTACATTCATTTATTCTAATTCTCCCATACCTCTGGATGCGACAATTTCTTTCAATATTCGAAATAAGTAAATAAAATATGTATGGACTAAGCGTTTCACCCTGCAGAACGCCTTCAATTTCCCTAGCCATGCTATGATTAATAAATAGTGCTACCTGATCATAAATTGCTTTAAGGACTCAGAAGAACTTTTCACTGATTTTAATGTAACGTTGTCACGTTAACTGTTCACCTATATGCTCGATATTTATGGCTTTGTAGTGTGGATTTCTTCATAAAAACAAAAAGTCTCAAGAGATATTAAATCAAGAAGAGACACTCTCAACCAACACCAGCCTAAAGACGACCTCCAGAGAAGGAAGAGATGATGCAGAGAGCAGAGAGTCTGTAACAGATTACGTTATCAGGAGGCGTGACCCGGCATAGCCTAGGCAATTAGGTTTCTAACATGTCTCATATCGCTCCCCCTGGTACTAACCTAATTAATCAACTGCCACTTCCTCTCTCTAAGTCTTGTAAACAATAGTCACGATTATCATAAGTTTTATATCTAACTATAAAACGAACATATATGTTATAAACTATAAATATAATTGTCTCAAATGATTCGACAGATAAGTGACAAAAGCGAAACACGATTCTTGGTAACACAATATAATATTACTTATCCTTAAATAGAGCGCATATATGTGACTGAAAAAAAAACCTTGAAGCCTAATACTAGACCTCTTGGAATTTTTTTATATTCTATCTGCTTGAAATAGCTTCAACAATTTTTGGTTTTCATTTTTCTTTTATGTTTTCAAGGTATTCAAGGAAATACCCACCGTCGAAAAACACAAAACTTTTTTAACCACTACAACTGAAATGTAATGATAAAGATTTTTAACTTTGGATTTTTGTTCAGTATACCTCAAAACATAAGAAAAAAAACATTTCTCTTAAAGAGAGGTATCACAAAATCGAAAAAAAATGTGGCCTACAAAAATATTGAGCTATTTGGCGTGAGCTCTACCCCCAAAGCGGTCAAATAATGGAAACATTCAATATTTATGTAAGCTACTTTTTTTTTTTCTTTTTCGATTTTGTGATCATTTTATCTTGTTATTCATGTGGAAAGAAAATGGATATTCAAGAGTTTTTATAACCTAATGAAATAGACAATGTTTGCCGATCTCCAGATTGAAAACGCCCCGATTCCGAGAATATTCGTAAAGAAAATATTTGTATGTTACGATGAGATAAAGCTATTCACGAAGCTCAAGGTGCATGTTAATAATTTGATAAAAAAGGGTCTTTGCCACGGACTTAAATACTACTTATTAGGAGTATATAATTTATACAGAATATATATTAAAGTGTTAAAAATTTCAAAAAGTTTCTTTCTATACTGCTTTAAAATGAATAGGGACATTGATAGTTTTTATTTATGTATTTTTCCGAGAATCTCATTTTTTTTAAAACTATAAAATATAATGAAAAGTAATACTAATAAAATTTTATTTTACATCGGGAATATTTATAAAATGCTGTTATGAAAAAATAATAAAATTAAAACTGTGATCTTATTTTTATGATAACGAATTTTAAACATTTTGTAAAATTTAATAATTTCTATAATATTCTCAGTCACGCACTAACTTTCTACACCTATTGAGCATATTTTAGGAAAATTCAACGAAACAAATCCCTTTTTAATAAACTTAAATCTTTGGGATCTCCTCAATACTGGCAAATTTGTTTGAATATTAAATTGTAAGTTTAATTTTTAGTTTTTAAGTTCAATACACACGAAGAAAAAAATCGACCCCTTATCACTTAATCATTTTAAATATATCAAAGGATATTACCATAAGTAATAATATAGATATAAACCTCCTTGAAATGCAAGTATGCAGAACAGGGAGAATTACAAATCCTTGAACCATGTCAAAAAAGGTTTGGCAAGTAAGGTCAGTCAAAGGGACACCGTTTGCATTAGCCACTAGCGGATCCAGGATTTAATTTTGGGGGGGGGGAGCTTTAGCCTGAAAGCTTTTTTTTTTCATAAAAGTAACGATAATTACCTTGGAAAATAAGAAAGAAACTAAGTACCTATATGAACTAGCGTTTAAGTGATTCCTAAAGCCCTTTTAAATGTAATTACACGAATAATTATATTTTAAGAGATAGTTTTTTAATATTTTTTTCGATAAACCATGGTTATATTTCACCATTTTTGGGGGAGTGCTTCAGCCCGAAAGCCCTCCCCCCGTAAATCCGCCCGTGGCATTAGCTAAAAAGTATCTATATTACAAGGTCTAAAATTTTTCGCGTGAGAATAAAATCTTTGGAAAAAGCCGTTTTCGGAAATTCAGTAATCCCTCAACATATAAGGGTTTTGTATATACACGAGTTTTGTTCATCAGCGAATACTAAAATGCGAAAAAGATCCGCATAAGTAGATTGCATATTTGCTAATTTGGGATTAAAAAAAATGCAGTGCTTACTGCTTGCTTTAAATAGCATTAAAAGTTGAAAATTTTTACATACGACCTTTGGCACTAACAGTAGTAATATGTATTTAATCGGCATGCTTTCATTACAAAAATGGATAGTACAAAACATCCATAAGAAAAACTAAACTTTTACTTCTTTTCAGAATTAACGAGACCAATACTTCTTTTCAGTCAGAACAAAACTATTTAAGCAAGAATTTAAAAATATGTATAATTTTTTTTTTTAGGAGAGGAGATATAATTTGATAAAATTCTACTTTGTAGATAATACTTGATTATATGCGTACCAATCCCTAACTTCCCTCCAAATTTGAGCCAAATCGAACTTGCGGTTTTAGAGATATAGGCGTCAAGAAGAATACGTTTGCGTATATATAAGAGAAAGCAATGGACAGAGTTCAATCAAATTGACTCAACATTTTTTTTTTTACAAATACCTACCTTTTATCCGACTTTGAGCCAAATCAAACGATTCGTTTTTGAAATATTGGCATATCTACAAAAATGCGTTTGCGCGTGCGTAAGCTGAAGTGCTGGTTAGAATTTAATAAAATTGATACGGGACCATTTAGAAACCAACATGCAGAATCCTTGAAAATTTCAGGAAAACCAACAGACAGACAGACACCGAACCGAATTTGATCTTTGATGTCAGAAACGTGAAACGCGAGAGGAAATTTTTTGTTATGAGCACAAATTTTTTTTTAACCAAATTTTTTTTTCGGTAGTGAGGAAGCAAAAAAAAAAAAACAGCTTGAGATATAAGCATATTTTTATACCAATTTTTTAATATTTAGATTCAATTTGAAAATAAAAAAATTGTATCATCGGATTCATTAGGTTTTCTTACATGTGAATAGAAACTTATTCCAATATCCATAAAAATAGATCTAACAAATTTAAATTTGGAAACTTGCGACTATATAACAGTGAAATTTACCGAGGTTAAATATTAATCGACGAAGATGGTTTTATTTCAAACCATGAAGAACTTCACCTCTTCACATTGGGTGGAGGCAGTAATACTTAGTTTTTATGCCTTTACATCGAATGATTTCTTCTTAGGGTTAAGATTTTTTTAAAGTTACCATTTCATTCTTTTGAAAAAAAATAAGTACAGATATTTATTGGTACTAAAAAAAGCAATGAGAATAACAGATAAATTTCAGCGTGAAGAAAAAGATATATATAAAAACAAAATAAGCTAAATGTTTAAGCAGGGTAATAGGAGATGTAATGAAAAGTTACAGTTGTTAAAATTACGTCAAGTGAAAATTTCCAATTTGAGCTAATGCCAGTTGACGGATGAGAGCGCTCCACTGGTAGGAACGCCTAATCAGTAAACCGCAAGACGAATAAGACGCCTCAACCAATTCCCTCCTCTTCTTCCTCTGTTACTCCGAATTACACGGTAAATACTTGTCACATAATGTTAGCTTCCTTCCTATGCTAATCGACTGTAGTTTAATTAAATTTCTGTCTTCGTGGCCCCAACAACATGAGGTTTCATTCTGTGGGTCACCGATTTCAAATAATTTTTTTTTGTGATATTACATCGATAAATATCAGACAATCGAAAAAAAAATTCAAATAAAATGAATGTTATTTATTTTTTTCTTTTACTTTTATGTTATTTATATTTGCCTTTACTGTTATCAATCGATTTTATTTTTTGTGCAAATTAACGAACTCGTACAACAGTGAAGACTTTGAAATATACTTTTATTGTGAAATATAAAGTTATATTTACATAATTTTAGTGAACTTCTTACAAACTAGCCTTGTGAGGCCTAAACTAATGTTACATAAGTTACATCTAGTGATATTTACAGATGGAATGATGGAATTGAATGGAATGAATTTCTCTAAGATTAAGGGCGGTAATATAGCCCAACTCTGGGGTGGGGATAGGATTGGCCGGAGTAGGAGAGGGGGTGATAGGCGTTATCTTGGTTTCTAGGAACCAACTAGGGGTAGGTGCCGGTAGGGATACTGGACAAAGGATATTCAGAATTAAAGTAATAAAATTTCTCTAAGGGCGGAAGCCTTGACAGTTCAAAAGGAATCCGATGGACAATTGCCTGATATTCGGGGTTGTGACATTGACAGCTTTTAGACTTAGGGCGGATGCACGTCATATAAATATACCAAATGGTCAAGATGCCCAACTAGTCCCACGGACAAGGGTCACAGGATACTATAACTCAGTGGTCAAAGCGAGCGTGCTTAATTGGAAAAAGATGTGCCTCGAACCAAGGATATAGCAATATTCAAAGAATTGTATTTACAATGGCTATTGTCTTTTATCTTGCAGAATACGAAAACAATATTGACAGTGGTATTAAGTTACTCATTATTTCCCATAAATTACATAAAGCATAAAGCAAAAGGCACTTCCGCTAAAATAGGCTAATTAATTTTTTGTTATGTAACAGCAAGTATCTAAAGAAAGAACGTTGGCCGATTTCCGGTTTAATGATAATATGTTTAAAGCAGATGAGAACTTTACTTATCTTGGAGTAATTTTTTTTTTTATTTCTTAATGATATTTACAACTGTATTAAAGAAATACATTTAGTAAATTTGAACATATGGATATAATGACGTGAAAACTCCAGTTGAGAAACTACCCAATGTTAGCACCCTAATGATACGTCTACGTTAGAAGATCAAGGGGCCATGTTCTTTTCAGACACCTCGGAGGGTTATCAGGAATTGAAGTGGAAGTAGGGTTAGAAATGGGAGGGTTGAGATGATTCTGAAGTTTATTTTGGAAGTATAGGTATCTGATTGGGCCAGATCTGAAACATAAGAAACATTAAGGTCATTATGGATGTTTTGTTTTTTTGTAACAAAGTAGAGAGCATTAAGGATTTTACGAAGGATTTTGGATTGTAAGGATTGGATACGAGAGGAATTCCATGGTGTAATGGAGCCCCATAGCTCAAATCCGTAAGGCCAAATAGCCCTTGTTATAGTCATGTATATGAGTATTTTGTAATAAATTGGAAGTTTAGAGAGTTTGTCTCGTAAGCCCTGAAGTAATCGGAAACGTCGAGCTGTTTTTTGTCGTTTCAGTCTGGTATGGATATTTAGTAAATATGAATAAAAAAAAAATAAATAAAAAAAAATAAAAAACGAATGAAGAGATCTGGAAACGGATCGTGGTAGGAAATAGAAAGTATTATGGTACTCAAACCCAAAATTCTCTCTAAAGCTACCAGGATGAAGCTTTGAAATCGCCTGTCGGACCTGTTATCTTCTATGGGCCAGAAACTTTTGGTACAGCGTGTGCACTTTAGAAATGACAAGGAACTGGAAGATTTAATCATGCATGGGAATATATAAAGCTTCATAAATTCACGAAAAATTAGCTGGATCGGTCATGAGCAGAGAATGGAAGATGTTAGGATGACTAAGAAAATAATAGGAAAGAACTTTTCCGGAAAAAGAAAAACTGGCCGCGCTATGAGATGATGGCTGGATGACCTGGAGGAGGATTTGATAATGATCAGAATAAAGTAATGGAGAAAACTAGTGCTGGATCGGAATTTACGAAAGGCCAAAGTCCACCTTGGACTATAGTGTAAGAAAAGTAAGTAAAAACAAATTAGATTAGTTTTCATCGTTTTTTAAAATTGATATTTAAGTAGTTTTAAAGGACAATACTTTTTTTTTTTTATATCCAACTATCTCTCACAATACTCCGGTATCCATCGAGTATTCTCTGAACTTCTCAAAGTGAAGAGGACCTTTGACATGTTCCCATCATGGGTATGAAACAGGTACATACGTAGAATCAATTTGTATCCACTAATGGAAGATTGATTGTATAGTGGACGTTAATAACTAAAGTGGAATATAACAATGTATTTTCAATCATTTTAGATCGAAGGGTAGTTGCAAATTCGGCTATCATCATTGGTTTTCGATGAAAGGCCACTTTAGTGTGATGTCATCGGCTTTCCAACTCCCGTCTATCCAGTTTGATCTCCTAAACTTATTATAGATTAAACATGATAACACAAACACTCTAGAATGGAGTAAGCCAAAGAAAATTATATTAACAAGAGGTCTACATTGGAAATTATTTGGGGTAATTGATTATTGATACCAGCTAAAACGCGCTTTCTTTGTTGGAGCGGTTTCATCACAAAGAATTGAAAATATATCAGTATACATTTTGGAAACCCCAACTTTTTCTTGATAATCCCTACCACAACCAATGCTCGATATTCACTAGAATTCTGGTTAATATCAGCCATTAAAGGTTTGTGAATTCACGATTTTCATGACCAGCAGACAGCAATTTTTTGTCAAAACAGTTTCAATCAATATTTGAACTGGATTTGTACATTGGAAATGTATCCATTCAGTTATTTTCTTTTTGTCAACCAAATACCATCACTAATAATCATGCTTTAAATATTTCGAAACATTTATAAAAACAGGAATACATAGTCCATTTTCTTTTAATTTGTAGAGAATTTCATCACATTAAAAGAATATATAATTCACTACTAGATATATACTTTTTAGTTGATTAAAATAATTTTCGAAATAATTCGAAATAATTTTTAAAATAATTCGAAAATAATTTTCATTTCGACATAACTTGTTTCTTTTTTTACGGATAAACTACATAAGAAATTTAAATGGGTTTAGGTAAAAGAGTTTAGAAAAATTTCATCCTATCTTTTTAACCGTTTATAAGCTCCAGTCATGAAAAATACTTTCTTCGGCTATTAAGATGCGGTTATAGCTCACACCGTACTTAATTAGGTAATCGAGCATTGGAACACTCATAAAAAAATGTAAACAGCAATAGTATACAGTAGAATAATAAAATGTACATTTTTTATATTGATATTATTTTATTAGCTAATTAAAACAGGCATTAAATATATTGATGTTTGTTATTTCATTTATCTTGTATATTACTTTATCTATATTTTTCTATTTTGATTTTTTATATTTATTTTCCTTTCTTATGTACATGTTGTGTGAATGAATACTTAAGTTCTAGTACCAAACCGCAGTTCTGCGCATGCGTTAGCCTAAGTTAAACATACGTCAGGTCGCCTCTTACAAAATTCTTCATTAATAGAGGCAGTGTTCAACTTCAAAGAATAAGGTGAGTAATCACTTATTTACAGCTCAATAGTGAACAGTGTAAATAGACCTCAGGTTAGTTACTGATAACGGCCGGCCATAACATCGCTAATATCACCAGTGGGCTCTGGCTCTCCGTCCGAGGAGGTTCTGTGCCGACCAGTCCTCTCTAAGCACGCGTTTATATTTCCGTGTTTAAAAAAAAAAAATTGTTATCGCTTCTCATTTAACAATTTTTACTATCATTTATAATATGAAATGCGATATTATCATATGCTAATGTCGAGCAAGGGTAAAAATACTAGGCCCAGGAGTCTCGATACTATAATGAGTTCTCCTATTAAAAAAAAGAACAAGGCGTTCGAAAAGAAATACTCCACCAGCCACACCAGGGAGCTCTGTTGAAGAAGTGGATCCCCAACCTGGTACCTCACAACAGCAAAACAATCATGAGACAACTCAGACTGGTGAAGAATCGCCATTTTTCTCCCATCTCAAGTACTATCAAATACACAAAACGAAGAAATGGATGCAGCACTCACCCCCAGGCAACCCGAACCCCCACCAATATTCCTTAGAAATATTAAAAACTTTCAGTTAATGTGTCACCAATTGAATAACCTAGTGGGCTCAGGAAAATATTTATGCCAAAGCCGCACCAATGACACTAAATTAATGCCCGACACTCCAGAAACATATAGAAAAATTATAAAATATTTATCTGACACCAAGGCTGATTACCACACGTATCAACTGCGTCAAGAGAGGGCGCTCAGGGTCGTTATCAGAAGACTGCACCCATCTACGCCAACAGATGCTATAAAAGAATCAGCTGGATCATGTGTGAACATTGATAAAAGTGAGGTTAATTTTTCTTTGAAAATCTTTTTGACAAAATCTTAGAGTAAATTAACAGTGATAACTTTTCTTTTTGTTGCATTCCGTTGTTGAAACCAATTAGCTCCAAGAAATAGGAACTCCACACCTCGATATCTGCCAGTTCTACAGAAAATGTGGACGCTTTAAACTCAAACCAAACTACTGAAAATAATTGGGAACTCGTTACAGGAAGAAAACGCTCAATGGACAATAACAGAGACCCAAGAAAAGCTAAAAAGGTAAGCGAAGTTACAACAGTAACCACAAATAGTTTTGAAGTATTAACTAACATTAGTGACGAGTCTGATTCTACCACTAAGCAACCAGTTTCTGTAAAACCGCCCCCTATCCACCTGAATGATGTACAGAACTACACCGAACTGGTCACATTTCTCCAAAATGTAGGAGGTTTGAACAACTTTAACCTAAAATCCACATCAAGAGGAGTAACCGTATATCCTGAAAACTCTGACACATATAGACGTATAGTAACTAACTTAAGACAGGTAGGTGCCGATTTCCATACCTATCAGTTAATAGAAGACAGAAATCCAAGAATCGTATTAAAAAACTTACACCATGCTACTCCAATTGAAACCATAAAATACGAATTAAAATGTCTAGGCTACGATGCCACAAGTATTGTGAACGTTATTTCCAGATACAAAAATCCACTTCCCATGTTCTTTATTGATATCTCTAAAGCCACATTTAATGAAAAAATTTTTGATATCAAATTTTTATACTATACTAGAGTGAAAATCGATGAGCCAAGAAAGAAAAGAATGATTCCACAGTGCACCCGTTGTCAGCAGTATGGCCACACAAAGGCTTACTACAATCACTCCCCGAAGTGCGTGAGATGTGGCCAAGGACATGATAGCACCGTCTGCACAATGACAAGAGAGACCGCAGCAACATGCGCGAATTGTAGCGGATCCCATCCAGCAAATTATAGAGGTTGTGCAACTCTAAAACAACTGAGGGAAGTATGCAATCTCCGTAAAAATATACAAAGTCCCCAAAAAGCACAAACTAGCGCACCCCCAGGTATAGACAAGTTTCCTTCTCTTCCGCAAAGTCAGCATACCGCAAATTCAGGTTCTTCAAAATCCGATTCCCAATATCTAGGACAAAAACTGCGAACTTCTCCTACAGAAGTCCCAGAAAATCACCTTCACCAGCCAAAGCATCCAGAAATGAAAAAGGGCATTACTCAACAGCCACTACCGACTTACAATCACCCGGCTTTAGCTCAGCTCTTCAACTTGGTAAGTGGATTGAATAACCACATCCAGCCTCTTTTCAGCCTTCTCCAAGAACTGTCTCCCGTTGCACAAGCCTTATCCTCCAGTTATGGCTACTAATCGGCCGACAGTGGGCTCCATATCCGTTCTTCTCTGGAACGCAAATGGTATAAACCAACACACGACTGAACTTGACATGTACATACATTAAAAACGGACTGACATTGCTCTCATCACTGAAACACACTTGACTCTACATTCTAAATTTTACATTCCAGGCTACAAAATATATAGAGCTGACCACCCTGATAAGACGGCACATGGCGTCATGTTCAAAGGAGACACTATAAACACTCAATCTCATGCCCTGCCACAAGAACCTCAACCTCGAGAATTCACACATCAACCTCAAGGCCCATATCCCTCCATCCCTGAACCTAGGTTCAATACCCAGACATATATTCCTCCTCCTTCCAATTCCACTGACCTCACAAGCCTATTAACTTCTTTCCTTTCTGAATTTAGATCCCTTATCACCCATCTTATTTCATTACTTACCAATGTTATATCCAACCTCATTCCACCGTCGAGAAATCCATAAATGTCCTCAACCAAATCCCTCTCCATTCTCCTATGGAATGCAAATGGTATTCGAAATCACATCAACGAACTAACAATCTTATGACATGACAAAAACATCGACATAGCACTAATAACTGAAACCCGACTAACCAACAAACGATAAATCAACGTTCCTGGCTAAAAAATTTATAGAACCAATCATCCTGATGGAACAGCACATGCTGGCACTGCTATAATTATCCACCGATCTCTCTCCCATCATTTATTTCTCTTACCAACCCATAATTTCCTACAATCCACTGCCGTAATAATCCAAACTTCCCTTTACCCAATAACATTAGTTGCGGCATATTCCCCGCCTAAAATACCCATTTCCGAATCCCAAATAATTTCCATCCTGAATTCCTTAGGACACCATTTCATCCTAGGTGCAGATTTAAATGCAAAACACCAACAATGGGGAGCCAGATCCACGAATTCCCGAGGGCGAACACTGCTACCTGCACTTAATTCCCATCGCAGCAACATCCTTTCACCTAATACCCCCACATACTGGCCAACAGATCACAACCGCAATTCCGACCTTCTAGACTTTTTCCTACACAAAGGTCTAGGATCATTACACTGTTCCATTTCAAGGCTTGATGATCTTTCCTCAGACCACAGTCCTATAGTCCTAACTGTTTCCACATTACCCATTCCTAAATCATCCCCTCCTTCATTTATCAGGGGACCAGTAAACTGGAACCTTTTCCATCAAATATTGGATTATAATATAGACCTCAGAGTTTCCTTAAAAACACCTGAAGACCTTAACGATGCAGTGGACCCTTCACTACCCTCATCCAGCAAGCAGTTTGGACTGCATCTTCACCTGATCGTCCCAAAAAACACCTCAGTATAAATCCTCTACCCCAAGACCTATCGGACCTTATCCATAGCAAACGATGCTCTGGCAAAGAACCAGGCATCCTGATGACCGGAAATCGTATAATTATTATTCCAAACAGGTAAAAAAGAAACTGGATATCTTTAGAACCCAATCCTACAATTCCTACCTTTCCTCATTATCATCTATAACTCCCTCTGGACTGTAACTAAAAAAATCCTTGAATTCCAATCCATTTTCCACCCCCTCCGCCATGATGATGGTTCCTGGGCTTCGTCAGATGCGAATAGAGCACAAGAGTTTGCTGAACATCTATCCTACACATTCACTCCCCATCCTGAACTCCATCCCACCCACACTGCTGAAGTTAAAGAATTCCTCTCTTCACCAATTCCTCTCTCTCTCTCTCTACCTCCAAAATCTGTTAACCCCTCTGAGGTCAAATTCCTCATAAACAAATTAAAACCCCGAAAATCCGCTGGATATGATTTCCTCACTTCACAAATCCTTAGACAACTTCCCAAAAAATCAATTATATTTCTGACCTATCTAAATAATTACATCCTTCGTACTACCAACTTTCCCTTGATGTGGAAACACTCCATAATCGTGCTGTTTCCAAAACCAGGCAAACCCGTTAATAATACATCATCCTACAGACCGATAAGTTTACTCCCTATCCTCTCAAAAATCTTTGAGAAAATCCTCCTCAAACGCATCCTACCCATACTCGAATCTCACAACATCCCTTCTCATCAATTTGGATTCCGTCTCAAGACATTCCACTGTCCAACAAGGACTTCGTGTTGTGGACCATATATCCTCTGCACTTGAAAACAAGCAATATTGCACTGGTGCCTTTCTGGATGTAGCGCAAGCTTTCGACCAGGTGTGGCACGATGGCTTGCTTTTTAAGCTCAAAACCCATTTACCCTAATACCTAGTCCTCAAATCCTATCTCTCAAATCGTTCCTTCCAAGTCCGTTGCTGCACCGAATTCTCCACTTACTATCCAGTTGAGGCTGGTGTTCCACAAGGCAACCAACGATATGGCCAGCTATATACACTACTAAGCAGGACATCTCATCTTTCGATTGAAAATAAACTTTTAATCTACAAGACAATACTGAAACCTATCTGGACTTGAACTGTGGGGAACTGCTAAACATTCAAATATCAAACGCATCCAATCCGTCCAGTCCAAAGTACTTAGAACAATAGCCAATGCCCCATATTATGTCACAAATAAGACCCTACACCATGAACTTAACATCCCATTTGTCCTCGACATCATCCTATCCAGATTCTCAAACTTTCACCAGAACCTTATCCATCATTCAAATCCTGTAGCTCAATCCCTATCCAGCTCCCACCATCCCTACAATCCCCCTCGAAGGTTAAAACAGCAGTGGCCGCGAGATCTATTGTAAATATGCTTCTGGAGTCCCGGCAATGGCCAGCTTCTCCACTCAAGTCCTGAGCATCTGTGGCTCTAGTGCCCTCCTTCAGCCTCCACTGGCTTTTATTACTAGTGATGCGGCTGGAAAAGTGGCACTGGGATCTCTGGAGTCCTGCTTTGCTTTCCACATGTGGGGAGAAAAGCCTGGCTCGGAGATTCCTGGGCGAATGTATATATTGTATATAGGCATGAATGTGTTTAGAAGTTTTTATTTTATTTTGTTTGTTTATTTTTTTTTTATTTTTGTATTTTATTTATTTTTTTTCCTATTGATTTACATTTTTTTATAAGTATTATTTATTTACTTTTTATATTTATAATTACTTCTGTATTACTTGTATATACTGTATGAATGAGAACTTATAGCCTTAATACTTATAGCCCTCCAACAGTGGCTGATTGTATTATTATTCAATAAAAATATATATATATATATATATATATATATATATATATATATATATATATATATATATATATATATATATATATATATATATATATATATATACGAAATTAATAATTTGATAAAAACAAAGTACCAAACCATAAAATAAAATCTGGTGCACGCAACACACAACTTTCACTTACCGATCAACTTTGAATCTAAATTATTTTCTCGCCATGTTGGGCTATTATAAAATTTTTGAATTGCATTTTTAACCGTGCTGATGATAAAACCTTACAGATAACAAATCATAAATACTATTGAAATAACAAAAGTTCTATTTATTATATCACCGGTTGATTATGGATTGTACGACTATTATTTATTAAACTGCTACTTTCCATTGCAATGTTTAATAAAACGGAATTGAGAGATTTGCAATGTCTGTTATAGACAGGTCAAAAGTTGTCACACTAACTGTAATTGGGTACAGTTGGAGTATCACAAAAGGAAATTTCATCAAACTATTCTCAAATTCAATTTTCTAAAAGGTTACATGATGATTTCGGAATAAACTCACGATAGACCTAAATATTTAAATATAATATCAGATCTAGAGTTATTAAACTCCAGTAAATATATTTAAGGTTACAAACGTATCTATGAAATATTTGTATATTTCACTTCTTCTTTCACACAAGTACTATGAAATAGTAGGGGGTACTGTTGGAATATCACAAAGGGAAGATTCATCAAATTATTCACTAATTTAATTTTCTAAAAAGTTACATGATAATATATAGGAATAAACGGACGTTGATACATAATTATTTAAATATAATATCAGATTTATGAAAATGCAAAGCGTATGAAAAAAAATAATTTTAGCAATTTAATACAGCTAATTTATATTGTAGTCTGCGCAAAACGCTTTATACATTCTATATTTACATAGTCACCTTCCATTGAGCAAATCATTAAGTTTTTTCGGTAATGATACAATCTCTATAAACTTCACTGTAACCTATAGTTTTTTACATCACAATTTGCTACTTTTAAGTTACAGGTTTTTACAAAAATGGAGAAGAAATGAAACACAGCAGATTTCATTTTGTGGGTTTAGAATTTGCGCCAGGTCAACATTGACCAGAAAATCTCATTTTCCATAGAAATTGTCTCTACAAGCTTTTGCACGGTACCTATCGATAAACTGTTAATAACAGTATATACTGTTGCGTGTGGGCAATATTGCTAGTTCGATTAGTTGAAGAACATGGATAAAATATAATATATATGCTTTGGGGTAAAAAATATGAGAAATATTACAACTTATACTGATAGATAATCCATTAATTAATAACAGTATTTTATATTGCGTGTTTGGTGTAAACACTAATGATATCCTGACTTTTTGATCCCGATATTATTGATTGCAGACTGCCATTCACTACTTGCTGATTTATTTAAAGTATAATGGTTTCTTTCTAGGTCTTTGATTATTCAAGCGTCGCAAAAGTTCTATTACTAATGTCTTCTTTTCATTTAGGTAATAACCTGTTTAATAACAAATTACTTCCGTCCTATAAACTGAACCAAAGATGGACTATATATAGTTATTTTTGATAGTTACTTTTTAAAAAGAGTTTTCAATCGTCTAAATGTAGCCTATAAATTTAAAGCAAAGTATGACTTATCCGAATCCATTCAGGATATAAAATCAATAGAAAGACGATTTCAGTCCAAGTTCCTTTCAACAAACTGCCATTAAACCATATCTAGTGCGCCATAAACTGACTTGATGTTGTCAAATCTAGGCTAAAGATCATAACATTTATGACTGAAACAGTAAACAGGTTTTTTTTTATGGATTCGTGGATAGTTCTATTCTAATACCAATACTTTGATTTATTTTCTTTATACCATTTTACTGAGAAAAAGGTGGCCTAAAGAAGAAAAAATAATAACATTTTTTATTTATTTAAAATGTCCAGATTTTTTTTATTATTAAAGGAAGGAGATGATCCGGGGTTTCAGTCATAGATAGGCTAAATAGTTATTATTTAGTATATTATTATTTAGATTATTATATACTTGTTTATGTATATATTATTATGTAGATGATTATTTAGTAATTATTATTAGTAATAAATATTATTTAGTTATTATTTTACTTTTGTTAATTTTATATTTTCTGTATATATGATGTGAATGTTTTCATATATCACTATAATTATTGTCCACGAGACATATGTATATGTCTAAGTAAATAAATAAAAAAATAAAATAAAATGTACAATTATATTATATAAATGCCTTATACTTATATCCAAATAAATTTGATTTCAGTAACCATTTTCAAAAACAGTAATATATATATATATATATATATATATATATATATATATATATATATATATATATATATAAACACAAAATTATTTATAATGTACGAATAATGGTGTCTGAACATACATACAATCTTAAAAAGGCTTTTTATTTTATTTTGAAACCTCTTATTACTTATGCACGAATCATGTTTAAGTTATTACTTTTTATTAATATAATTTTATCAAATAAAGTATGTTCTGTCTTTCTTAGTTAAATTTTGATTATCAACTTCCAAATTTTTTCACCATGTTTTTTTTATTTCTTCAAACACAATGAATAATATATTTACAATTATTTTAGCCTGCAACATTTTTTTTTCACTTAGACCTTTTTAAAAACTTTTCAGAATTTCATCTGGAAAAAAATATATGAATGAAATTAAAACAAAAGACTTATAAAGACATAATATCGAGTTGATGATAAAGAATAAACTTTTAACATTCTTTAAAGTTTCCTACTGCAATGGATGTCCGTGATACTATACTATAGACGTTATATGCAAGTATTTTAATTAATGCTTAATTTATTGTTATATATATATATATATATATATATATATATATATATATATATATATATATATATATATATATGTATATATATATATATTCTGTTTATTAAATACTCTTCTTTTTTTAATTAAGTTTTCTAAATGTATTATTTTTTTTTTGGCTGTTGCATATTTGATTTTATTTCGGTATCATTCACATTTCAGCCTGCATTATGTTCTTTTGGAGTATTTTTATTAAATATATCCATTATTATTATAACAAGTTTTTTTATAGATTTCATAGTATGAATAAGTATAGGTTATAAATGAAATAATTTTTTTTAACGTCCCTAACAATTTTAGAATTTATTTTTATTTCGGATTGGCATCTAGGTAGGTTTAAAAAATATACTATACTTATTTCTTTCATAAATAATGCTACGAAAGTGGAATTGTTTTTTACATCCTTGGGTATTATTTAGATAATCCTTATTTCTATCAGGTTATTTTCTTTACATGTAAGAGGTGACGGTATAGCTAAAATTAATATAGCTAATAGTATAGTATAGCTAATACGCCTATGCTGTGGAGTGCGGGTACTGGCTGGTACCTAGAGGTCGTACCTAACTCGGTTCTTAGCCAAACCTTAGCTATCCTCACCCCGAATAGGTCTTAAGATATAAGCACACCACCGGTGCTCGCGAACACCACTAGATCTACTAGTATAGATTTCTACCGCTCTGGAATAGACTGTAACCAGCTGAATGACCGAAACTCAGTAACTACCAGCTGAACACTGGTGTCGGACAGCGAGCAGTCGGATTTTTAGGATTTGTTTTGGTGATATTCCAGAGGGAATTGTCCTGAGCGGGGAGGGAGGCAGGGAAGGAATCAAAGGATTGGGTTTTGAAGTTGGATAATTCTTGCTTTAGTAGTTTACAGAGATAGTTATAGGAGCGGCGGTCGGTGGGATGTCTGGTACGTTGCCATAACAATCTGGCACGGCGTTTGGTATGGATTAGGTCGAGGATGTGATGAGGTAATTTTTTTTCTTTGTAATTCTTGGAGAATGATTAGGGGAGGAAGCAGTCCAGACTGCTTGTTGAATAGTGGTGGTTAAGGAATGTACAGCATTGTCAAGGTCATCTGGGGTTTTCAAGGTTATTCTGAGGTCAATTTGATCGGCGAGGAAGAGTAAAAAAGAAATTATCATCTGTCACACTTTTAGTTGAAACAGACGATGGTATTACATGCAAAAGCCATGTCGACAAATAGTCAGACTTCTCCATGAGAAAATAAATAAGAGAAGATGCTATTTATGTAAATCAACAAGAAAGCAACCAAAGAATCGGTCTTGGAAGTGGGAGCATCCCTTGAGACCTGCAGAATACTCAGTAGTTTATGTTAGTTTAATGTTAGTTAATTTATGTCGTTAGTTTAATTAATGTTAAGTATACATATAGAAAATATTGTTATATTAATGAAGAAAGCAACTAACGGATTCATTAAAGTTCTGTGTGATGTAATCAGAATAAAAGTATGTCGATCTTAAATATTTCATTGGATAGCACAACTGAGGCTATAGAATATTATAAAACAGTAATTAATTAATTTTAATTTTGTCAATTAATAGTTGCTTGAGAAGCATAAGTTCATTCACAAATTTTGATTCGAAAAATGGTAAATATCCCTTACAGATCCTAAAAGATCGTTATTTATATACAAGAATTATACGTATTTTTGATTTTTTTTTTCATGTTTTTAATATGTTGTTATTTTTTTAACTATGATACACTTTCTTTAATAAGGGGGAAATTGTCATGTATCGATATCAATAAGTACATTAAGTCGTAGTGACTTACAGTGTTATCTTTTATGATGAATAAAAGAGTTGTGATTACTAATATTGTAGATTTGTGTTTTAATATTTAAAATACCTAACAATCTCTGATAAAAATAAGTGGTAAATGATGCAACACACTTTGAAAGTCGTTTATTATATACGAATAAAGGGACAAATATTCCCAAGTGTATAATGTTTCCTCCAAAAAAAAAAAAAAAAAAAAAACTCGTTAACTTTTACACTCCGGCTATTAAATATTTTCATAAAAACTAAGTTTATTTTTTCTTTTGATTGAGGCATCCAGGATAATGAAAAAAAAATTATGAAAAACCGACTGAATATTTTCTTCTTTCCTGTTGGGATAAAAGTTAACTGGAAAAAAATCATTTGGGATTGTTAAGCAGGTGCTCTTCCTTTTTTCCTCTAATATAATGGCAACTAAATCTCCAAGTAATAGGCTGGTGATAATTCCACCTAAAGGTGTACTAGAAATTACACTGACCCTAATTACAAACTTTTTTAATTTCTTTTATTTTCTGCTTAATTAAAGCTACTTTAATTATTATTATCTTTCTACTCCCTCTTCCTTTTCCCCAGCTTACCGGTGGATCGTGGACCATTTCCGTCCCTTCATTTGAGTAATGCATAAGTTAATTACAAGAAAATTTCGGCCGGTGGTGGTTACAAAGTAAAAGCTGTGGTAGAGGTGAATATAGATTAATTAACAAGGTCTGTGAAACCAACAGAATCCAACAATCTGGTTTAAACAAAGTTTTGATAAAAATTTAAGATTTGCTATAACTCTCTCTAAAACGTCTTTAAAAATAGCTTGACAATTTTAAAGAATACTGTAGATTTATAAAACTTTTTAAAAGGAGGAGCCCATGAACCGGACCTAAGTAAACCTTCTTTGAACCACTTTACTTTCGTGCATCTAATTCATGTCCCGCTTTTTAGAGGCTTCCTTGACTTTTTCCATCTACACGTTTCTTGGTAACTTCTTTTGAGGCGGGTAGACACATAAGGTTTCGAAAAATAATGTTTAAATAGCAAAATGACTCAATGAGTGAGTAAGAGTCTTGAAAAGGAAGACCTTAAATTCTTAGGTGGATGAGGATCCAAATTTCTATCGGTCTACGGGCTAAGAGATGGGCCTTGAAACATCGCAGGATGCTCATCTCAAAAGGAGAGATGAATCTTCAGACGTTACGGGAGGAAGAAATACCAACGAAGGAATGAGCCTACGGCTAAAACCGGACGGATGAGCTTCAAGACCATGTATGGTCAGAGAAAGATGAGGAAAAAGTTAAAGGAACATGATTTAAAGAAATAGTCAGATTGGTATTGTATAAAAAGTAAGGGAAGGCCAAAGCTTCGATGGAATTATAGTGTGGTATACGACGCCATCAGGGACTGGTGACTGTCAGAAACAGAAATGATTGAAGAAGGCTGGTTGAGAATAATATTATTGTATTCGCAAATTTTAATTTGTTTCACATCATATCATGTTTAGGACCTTAATGATATGAGTTGAGTATAAATAGTCAATACTTGAAAAACTAAAACAAAATTTTATCTTCACATATTTATCTACAACTATTGACGAATTGTATGAAAAAAAAAAGAAATGAAAAAATAATTTTATTCTGGGACTACTGTCCCCTAAGAATAATAACAGATTTACAAATTTATGTATCTTAGTCTGACATAATAAAAATAAAAACTAATTTATTGTTAATTCTTATTCCAATTGTGCAATGGATTGAAATTAAACATTGTATAGATGCAAGTAATTTTACATGTTAGGGGAAGTTTGAATGTGGAGTAGGTGTTGGAACAGGAGTTGTTTGAAGGAATTTGTGGATGAGGGTTGACGCATGGGGGTAGGAAGTGAGTGTAATTGTAAGTAATAATAAATTGTATGAGTAGAACATCTTTCCTGACTTGATTCAATTACCATGATTATGACCTTTTTAGGCTCTTTCTAGCACTAATGGGCTTGCCAGTTGAAACCATGTCTTTTATTAATATGTTAGTATGTTCGAGTAAAGTATTGTGAAAGTGTTGATAAAGTGTAGCTATGACTCGTTATATTTTTGATTGAAAAGTTAAAAGTTTATTGGGTGAAGTTTTGAAGCAGATATTTGTAGGTTATATATCTGTGAGGAATGAATATAGGTTTCTGTGTCAGTTTTATTTTTGCCGATTTGGAAAAAAGTAAGTAAAACAGCTTGAGTCGTCTAATATGAGAGTTCTGTTGTATTTTAACGTATGGCTCATGACATTCTTCTAACACAGTTAAATCGGTGACTTTCTGAAGAATTTGGATTCTTTCAATATAAATTAGAGTGAAGGTATTTCTTTGAAGGGCAAATTTAATGTGTGTCGATTTATCGTAGTTTTGTCGAATTTTTCATAATTTGTTAATATATAGATATGAAAAACAAACATCCTAAGGGAATTGACTTGCATATCTACTTAAACATCTTATTATTAGATTATTAGGAAAATTGACATTTACGAATATTTAAACTTGATAACAACATATTACAGCTACTGACAAGTAGAAATCCTTCCATGCATCAGTCCATGTCAATATTTGTGAGTGTCTTGAGTTTCGTTTAGAGTTTTGGTGGCAAAGATATATATATATATATATATATATATATATATATATATATATATATATATATATATATATATATATATATATATATATATATATATATATATATATAGTAAATCTGCTATAGGAATATATAATATGAAAGTACTTGTGAAGAAGCTACACATTGAGAACACTTTAAAGTTAAATTAATTTAGGAGGTCCCTTGGCTATCTTCTTTTCAGACACCTCAGAGGGTTGTCAGGAATTTTATTGGATGAAAGGTTACGAATTAGAGGATTGGGGCGACTAACGAGTTTGGAATCAGAAGAGGAATATCTAGTTTGGGCCAAGTCTTGCACAAGAGGAATGTTGAGATCTTTATGGATAATTTTATCTGTTACATAATAAGGAACATTTGGGATTTAACGGAGGATATTGGATTGTAAGATTTGGATACGAGAAGAATTCGATGCTTTTGTAGAGCCCCAAAACACAATACCATATGTCGAAATGGGCCTATGATGGTAGTGTAAATGAGTTTTTTGTAGAATATTGGAATTTAGAGCGTTGGTCAAGTAAATGTTGTAGTAATCGGAATCTGTTGGCAGTTTCTTGTCTTTTAAATTTAATATGAGAATTACAGGTAAGGAGTTTGTCAAGAAGGAGTCCTAGGTTTCGGATCTGTGCGACAGGGATCAGTCGAATATTGTTAAAATATATGGTAGGACAGGATGTTGCAGGATTACAGAGATTGGTAAAAGTAATTTGTTTGGATTAATTTTAACTCTAAAATTTTCATACATTTCTTCAACGGCTGTATTGTGTGACTGCAGGGTATATGATGCAATAGTTGGTTTGTTATTGACAGATGGCACACATGTGTCATCAGCACAGGTAGTGAGGACGGTTGAAGGATGGGTTAGGGTATTAGCTGTATATACTGTGCAAAGGATGGATCCTAAGTTACTCTTGAGGAACTCCAGCGGGATGGGAAAAGAGAGATGCATAAACAGAGTTACAATTTACTTTGAAAGTTCTTTCTGCGAGATAAGAACGGATTAATAGGAAATAAGTCGATGGGCAGGAATTGACGGAATTCGTACAGCAAACATGAAGACTCGATCAAATAACTGACAATTAAACCAATTTTAAATCTCCATAGACACCAATTTCCCTAACAACATACTAAGTTGCTTAAGTGCGTGTAGGGAATCAATCTCTTAGGATCGCTATGATTTTTCGGTTAGTGAATCTTGTTTTTTTTTTTTTTAATTTAACTTAATTTTTTCTCCATAGATTCTAGGGGCTTACTGATTAATAATAATATTAACACTACTTGACGCGTAAATTTATCATTATGCAAGTATCATTATACCGGAGCGTACTTACACAAGACCCTGAGAGTGACATCCCTGAAGGCCGACCTGCCGACACCGTTGTTGGCCTGGCACTGGTACACCCCGGCCTGGTGCCGGTTCACGGCTCCCATTGTTATAGTCGATCCATTCATCGGCTTCAATCCGGGCATCGTCGTGTTCACCTGCAATAATAATTTTAAACCAAATTATTATATTAATAATTAATTTTAGTCAATCATAATCACAGATTAGTTTAGTGATATTACATGGAAATAAAACTACACGTACTATAGGCAAGTTAAAAATTAGTAGCAATGATTAATCTCAGGGAGGATAATAAAAAACAAAATTAAAAGAAGCTACTTCGAAATCTATGTTTATTTACTGTTGCACTATTTCAATAACCATAAAAAATTGGATGTGTTTAACAGTGCTCATGACCTCTCATTGGCTTCATTATACCTATAATTCGGTTGGCGCCTTTCGCTATATCACACACACACACATACACACACACACACACACACACACACACACACACACACACACACACACACACACACACACACACACACACACACACACACATATAAAAGGGGCTGGGCTAGCCTTGCGGGCTAAGGCGCTTGCAAAAGGTAACAGAGTTAAGCAACGACTAGTGTGATAAGCAGTTGTATGGGTGACCGCTCAATTTGGATGACCGTCCACCAGAGAAAGCCATGCTTCCCGAGACCTCCCCCCTTCAATCTCCCGGGTTCGTGAGGCCCGTCATTCTAGTCTAAAAGACTAGACTCGCGTTCAAATATCTACAAAGTCTGTTGTAGAGAAAAAAAAAAAAAAAAAAAAAAAAAAAAAAAAAAAAATATATATATATATATATATATATATATATATATATATATATATATATATATATATATATATATATATATATATATATATATATATATATATCATACACACACACTATGTACAAAATCTAATTAGGTACTAAATATTTACGGGAGAATTCTAGGCCGTTGAATATGAAACATCGTCTCTACTATTCTTTACTCTGCTAAGACAGGGAGATATCAAAAGTATATTATTTTTTTATTTTTTTACTTTCTTTCCTATACTAGGTAAGGAAAGTATTGCAATCGGCCCAAATTTCCGATACGCGGTTTTCGACGGATCTATACGTTTCAGAGCCTTCTGAGTCCGAAAAACAAATTTTTAGCCATTGGTCTGTCTGTCTGTGCAAAGATTTTCTAGGGAACTACAGAACCGATTTTGTTGCTTCTTTTTTTATTTTGTAGGGTTTTAATCACTGATGTCTGTGACAGAAATTCGGTGTTCCATGCGCAATAGCTTGCGCGCAATAAATGAAAAACATGTTTTCTATAGACTGTAGCGCGATTTTGATGAAACTTTTTTATAATGTTTCAACTCCTGTCCTTTCAATTTTCGTATATAGACTAAATTCCCGAAAAAATTCAGGAAGAAAAAGTTATGAAGAAAAGAAAAATTTTATGGGGCCTAACTCCTTAAGTCTATATTATATATGAATTTATTACCTTTTGAAAGGTAATAAAATTACCAAAAAAAAAAACATCAGAATCGAACCAGTATTAGCGATGATACAGCTTATTCTATTTTCTACACATGTTTTAACTTATTACTTTCCTACCTATACTAGGTAAGGAAAGTATTGCAATCGGATCAATTTCCGGATTACGGTGGATCTATTCTTTACGGATTCAGAGCCCCAAGCGTCCCTGTCGTTTGAAAGGTAATGAAATTCCCTACAAAGACATATAAAAATAGTTCATTTTGGACTACTATTAACGAAGTTACAGCTACTCAATTTCCAATGTAAGATTACGGGTTCATATCCTGGTGTCAGAAAGGGGTCAATGAGAGAATTTATTCTTATATGATTAAAGAAGTCATTTTTAGATGACTAAGTGAAAGTAAGAAAATCTGTTGCCCGCATCACACAATCTTCACTATTTCTTCTAATTTTAACAGAAATTATTGTTTGACAATACTAACCTATGGCAAAAAGTTTTTGATCAGCAATATTAGAGGGTATTGAAATTTTTACACTGATCTACCTTAAGCGGGTTTATATTGCTTTGTTTCTTCAAATAAGTCGTACTCAAATCTTTTGTTTGATCAATTTTCAGGAAAATAAAGCTAGTTCAATACGTTTTCATTTTCTCATGAGCATATGTAAAGATATAAAATCTTTTAAATAGGTAGGAAAGTCGTGTGAGTGGACAAACCAGATATTTTTTATTTTTACAAAGACAAAGAGGGAAGTGACTCAATTGACGAATTGAGGTGACAATTGTGCCAATGGTTATTTTGTATTGTGGTCCGGCGGGAAAAAAAAAATCCTTTTTTCCTCCTGTAATTCATTCACACAAAAGAAAATTCATTCACAATTCATATTTATCGATTTTTTATTTCAACTAACAATATTAACAATATATAACAGTATTTAAAATAAATGAAATAAAAATCATTCTGTTTTGACTATTTTACGAGATTTTTGGTTTCGAGAATCTTAAATGGATATTTTGAGAATTTTCTCCTGAAAAAGAAGTTTTAAATGTTTTCACAATCGCAATATTTCTCCATACTATTAGCAATATTTTATACTACGCTTGCTGAGATAAAAGAAACACTATGAACGCATCATCAATGCCATTAAAATTGAAATGATAATTCGTCAAAATGTGGTTTTCATCTAACTTGGAATAAAGTTTGTAAGGAAATTTTACGTGACTAGTTTGGACTATTTGGCTAATAGAGCGGCACTAGTCTTTGATGGACTAATTCGCCTTGGTGCACACTTAGGGATCTCATATACCCAGCAACAATGAAGCGATACTATGTATTCTGATGCACTTTTCTTCTGTTTGGTTACAGAATACCTCACTGCCATTGCCCGGTATCCTGATCAAGATAAATTGATAAAAAATAGTCACGAGTTCGCGTCCCTCTGCAATCCCCACCTCTTGGCAAGAAAAAATACCGTATATCCTAAAGGCGATGAAGGGGAGGAACTCCGCCGGAACTCCCTTCCCTCCCCCCCCCCCAAAAAAAAGAACATCTCACATCGGTAGAGGTATAAGCTGATGTCGATTCAGCTGTTGTCAGTCAATAAGTTGTACAGAAGTTTTTCTTAAAATGAGGGGAGCATATCGATCATATCAGACATAGGAAGAATCCATATTTGAAATGCGGTTTATGGTTTTATAATGATTTTAAAGAGTATTAATACAGTCTGCAGCACCGAAGGACGTTGGTACTAGAGGTATAGTATTCATTCGCACAACATGTACATAAGAAAGGAAAATAAATATAAATAACTAAAGCAATATATATATATATATATATATATAAAGGATAAATAAAATAACAGATTAAAGCCGAATGATGATAAAATAAATAAAAGACATTCACACCTACGTACAATATTTAAATTGGCACAGGGGACCCTGAGTCATGCTTTGCTTCCCAAATGTGGAAGCCATAGCAGGACTCCAGAAGATCCCAATGCTTCTCTCCCAGCACCGTCAGTGGTGAAAATGGAGTTTAAGATGGGTAGCTGAATAACCGGAAAACAATTTCTGAAGAGCCGAGAAAATATATGGTAATCATGTGATTCTTTGTACTATCTGAGAGTACTCATGCAGAACGAGTTCCCTCAACTAGTGATGCGAAAGAACTGCACACATTTTGTGTACGAGTGAAAAGCTGAAAAAGCCCATCACACTTCAATCGGAGTAGAAGCGGACCTTCTCCTGGAAGTCTTCCAGACAAAGCTAAAGTAAAAAATACTTCTCTAAGACCTATGTTTTACCTCCAAGTTCTGAACCATAGTTGTTTGTTAGATGAATGTTTGTTAAATGAGTTGGACATTTTCCATATTTAATGACAGAAATGGCATACACAAGTTTGCAATATTCCACTACTGCAAAACCCTTGTAACCGATAGACATGGTAGTTTTAAATAAACAAATATAGGTCAGTAGAAGAAAAGGTCATGATGATGCTCCTAATTCACTGCTATGAAACGGATGAAATATAATCCTCTATCCTAACGGATAGATATTATTCCTGTACGAAGGAGGTATTACCAGCTTGTGTTAATCAACTGAATTAAGTTCATTATTACAATTTTTATAATAAAATAAGTTATAATAAAACTTGATAAATATTAAATAATATAAATAAACGAGTCATTATTTATACTGTTAATTGATGTCAATAAAACCTAATGATATTGACAAAATAGAAAAGAAAACAATAATAATAAATATTAAACATTTTAAAGTATTAAAAAGCTAAATTATAGCAGTAATATGATTTTTTTCCCTTAATTTTCTTTCTTTTTTTAAAAATTAAATCTTACAATTCAAAGGAAAATAAATACATTTGGGACAGATAAATTATCTTAAAAAGAAACGAAATTATCTTGAATCAAACAAATAAAAACTTGTTTACCAAAGTATAATAATATACTCATATATATATTATTTCTTCCTTTATAAATGAACCACATGATTTAAAAAAATCCATGAGATGCGGAACACAATTTGAATAACCAATGGGGAATTTTATTTTCAGACAAAACAACTCAAGACAAATGAAAACAAAACGACTCCTTTAGGCCCTTCCACGATATTGTGAATGTTTTGATTCCTTTTGTTTAAGGAGAGGGGGAATAGATATTGGTTGTCAAACGATAAAATGATGTTGGATGTATTTGTTGCAAGTTCCTTAATTTAGTGCTTATTCCATTGAAAGAATCCATCATTCGATTGAATCCAGCACCGCTGGATAGCGATCGAAGTTGTGTTTAGAACATAACTGGATTGATTTGGAAGATTATCTCTCGTTATACGTAACAAAACACATAAAGAAAATAATGTTTATAAAAAAATATTTAAATATTGAATTTTTAAATTTCAAAATAGAATTAAATATAGAAAGAATCTAACTAAATAAATATGCATAGTAATTTGAGAAATAACAACAGTGAGGTTATAATCATATTAAGTTCAGAAACTGTAAGCCATCAGTAATTGTAAAGGAAATTGGTGAATTCCATTTAGGGATCCATCGTTGAGTTCAGGAACATAATAATATCATCAATCATATAATCAAATAATAACTGTTATTTTGTTAGATTTAAGAGAAAAGAAAAATGTTGTAATATTTTATTATTAAAACAGCATTGTTAAATTTTAAAGCTTAAAACAGTCTTAAACGTTTAGCACGAATACGAATGGTATTACATTGAAAATTTGTAATATAGTTCTTCAATCTCAGATCATAAAGCCAGATTAATATTGGAAGATTGAAACAGAGGAACGAGAGAATTCTCTAGATAAAAGATGAAAAAGGCTCATCACAAAACCTAATATGTCAGATGAAATTTGTTTCCTCCAAGTATCCACCAGAATGGATCAACGCCGTAGGTTATAACAGTCCATTAGAGCCATTTATGAGAGTTGACGTGCTGCATCTTGCATTCTCCTTCCAGGCGCTAGCCGGCCTCAGTAAAATATTTATGGGGACAATAAAGTCTTCTAGGTCAATATCTTGCTTGAACCTCCAAAACGGATTGAGAAGACATCATTCATAGCTCATTGTTCAGATAAGGCTTCTAAGTATAACTTAATTTTTCATACTTATACTTAAATATTAACCATTGTGGATGAAATAGTTTATTAATATCTAATATCGTATTTCATGTTTAGACATAAGAATTGGGCAAGCATTTATAAATGTATCAATTTAAGATAAGAATGAAAGTCAACGAAAGTAGAAGGCTTCAAGGATGCAATTTAAATTTGAATAATTGCAAGAAAAGATGATGATGATTTAACATATTTTTTGGTTAAAATTATAACTAATATATTAGCATAATCCATATTTGTTATTAATTTGACGAAGAAAATTTCATAATTAAGTTTTTAAAAAATATTTGGGAACAATTATGTTATATCTATGTAATAATAATTAATTAAAAATAATAATTCATTGGTGGATATAATATAATTACTATTGTTCTAATTAATCTCTTTCTTTGTTAGTGAAAAAAAAAATAAATGAAACTGTTGGTAACACTTATTTTATAGCTAGTTATAGCCCACATAGATTCTTCTTAATTTTCAATTTAATTTCAAAATGTGTTAATTTTATTTAAGAAGGTTAATTACATTCATTGCTCTTGGTGCTTTCGCCATTTTCTGTAGAAATATATTTCATTAGTTTTAGAAATATCAAAGATGTTTATTACTAATGTATATATATTTTTCTATTGATACCTTTTTTATTTTATTTTTAAATATATAAAGGATGACCTACATGAAATTTACTATGAATAAAAGTAAGACATAACCAATAAATGTGCCCGCAGCTGAAAAAAGGTTGAAACTCCTGAGCTAGACTGATCACATACAAACACACACACAAACCTATTTTGTTGGAGATGGTTATATGGACTCTGGGCACCTCAAATATTACATTTACGTTGAAAACATAGATTCGAAAATTTTCACAATCGTAGTAATTTCCCTTACTATACATTGCATATATAGGTAAGTGGAAGTAATAATTTGATATATTTAATAAGTAAATCATTTGTTTAAAATAGATAAATAAAATGTGACTAACAAGATGCATAATATACTACAAGTTGTACTTTCAGTGAAACCGCTTGCTAGAAATAACTGTTCGAGGTTATTCGATAAAAAAAGTTCTAGTGATTCGGCGTTGTGTGACTGTGTAAATTTTCCGGTTGTCTAATCCTTATACGCTACGAATGTCATATGCAATATTTTATTTTCAAAAACCTCATGACGTAGCGCATCCTTTGATGTAGACACTATCGTTGCCGTTTTTTTCACGTAACAAAATAATTTGTCTTCTCCTCGAGCCCCAGTTATTTACTGCCATTCAGCAACATTTGTATTTAGCTTTATAATTTCCGTGTTCCAAATCATCAGCAAACCCAATTAGGGATATTTTTTATCCTGATTCAAACCATTTACGGTATATATCATCTCTCCAATGGTCGTTGAAATCCCAAATTATGTGTGGAAGTACGCAATGTATTGACTCCTTAACTTGTGGCAACCTAAAAATTTTAGGTTTTATAAGTGAACTTCTCATCTCTTCTTGAACTATGTGTTACATACAAATAATTCATTATTCCATAATTACGTTTCACTTTAATATATGTGAGCTCATAAAATAACACAACGTAATAGAACAAAAATTTAATCATAAAATAATCCCAATTAATTCAATTTCTTAATAAACTATCTAAAATATCACGTATTAAAGTTAATCCTCTGACCGAAACTGTTCCTCCTCGCTGATGCTACTGAGAAGTTGACAAACGAAGAACTAAGGATGTGTGAATTTATTATAAAATCAAGCAAACAATAAAAAAAATCTTTTTTGTTTTTTATAATAGCGTCTATTATGATGGGTGTTGGGTATAAGAGGATACAGAAGGATGTTCCAGGTACAGGTTTAACATTGATGAAAACTTAAGACTTCCGGATGGTCTAGCTATTCTTACACTGACAAAACAAAAAGCTATTATTCATTGTTTCCTAATGAGAACTCTCATTATAAAAAAAGAGTTTATTCCCCCCCCCCTCAGATCTCATTGCTTAATATTTAATACGTCTTCATCGCACACCATTTTTTTTTTTAGTTTTAAAATAATCTTCCTTTGCCGAACACTTGTTGAACAAAAAAAGTAAAATAATAGGCAATATAAAAAAACAGATATATATATATATATATATATATATATATATATATATATATATATATATATATATATATATATATATATGTTATTATAATTATTATTAATGAAAATAGAAAATAGTCTGAAATGAGAATATGAATTAGAAGATTTCATTAAATATGTAAATCGTTAAAACATTTCATACGCAATTATTTAAAAAAAAATAAAAAAGTGTATAAAATACAGCAAATTGTTTTTTCATAGTTAGTACCAACGTAATAACGTTTCTTTTCCTTAAAAGTTTTTTAAATATTTAATCATAATTATGATTTTATTTTTTATCGCCATTATCTTGAAAATAAAACAGTTAATGCTGACAGATAACGGCCACATACGGATATACAAAAAAATCACAACATACATGGACATACAAACGCACTGAAACAGGACCCTCGATGTCCTCGATTAAATGCCCGAAATACGCTTCGGAGGCTCAAACGAAGCTGGATGAGGGATTTCCTCACCTAAAAATATACGTACTCAAGTCAAGAAGAGATGCCGCGGGGAACTCATTTCCCTCAAGCAGATCTAGCCACTATTTGTATTTTCTCGAGAGAAGACTTGCTAAATGTTAGCACTTCTGACAGGTGTGGATAAAAAAAAATAAAGTTAAAAAAATACGATATTATATTCTGTATAAGTGGCCAAACCATCGGTAATGCTTTTGTCACTGAATAACTTAACATCACGGGTAACTTCAAATCAACAATATCAGTACCTTAAAAAATAAAATGTGGTTGCAGATTCTAAATATGAATTATTAGGTATTGTAAAACAGATGCTAAATAGATAAATAGATAGATTTTACCATTCATTGATGTAATTACACATATTATATTATACTTTCTACTAGAAGGCCCATAATTAATGTGAGAATATCATAATAACCATAAATCTTTTTTCTTCAATTATGATTGATAACATATAAAACGTTTTATAAACTAATCAAATATATATATATATATATATATATATATATATATATATATATTATATATATATATATATATATATATATATATATATATATATATATATATTGCTTAATTACAGTGAAACAAAAAACACGTCCTGGCTACATGGCTAAGACAAGTTTCCATTAATGCCGCAGTTAATTGCAACAGATCGAGGTAAAGGAATACTGTAGACTAATTGGATTTCAAATAGTCTTAGATTACGGAAAGTGAGGCGAAGATTTTTTTCTTCGTCTTCCTTTCCCATCTAGACCACATAAATTACAGTTATTTTCCTATAATTCCGTTTAATAAATGGGAAATAATTATAAGGAATACTAGGAACAAAAGTTGGAACGATGAAATTTAATTAATTTCAATACAGTTTCAAACTCGTGAGCAAATTTCCACACTATCATTTATTACTTTAGAATTGTACAAAGGCTGCCAAATTTACAAGAATCTCAAAACCAGACACCAGAAAAACCGGATTCAAGATGAAGCACTAAGAACAAGAAGAGAGAGAGAGCCTTCCAGAATTGTAAACAATGATGTATTATTCTCCCAACTACTTAGAGGTAAGACTTTAACCGATAAATGTCAAGCCCTGCCACAACAACCTCAAACCCAACCTCAAAAACCTCTTCATCCTAATATACCTAACCACCAACAACAAATTCCTCATATTCCTCCTCCTTCAAATGCAACAGATCTCACAAGTTTGTTAGCATCTTTCCTCACCGATTTCAAATCCCTTGTTACTCCACTCATATCACTCCTCACGAATCTCGTATCTCACCTCATCCCTCCTCTGAAAAATCCTTAAATGACTCACATCCCTAAACCCATATCCATTCTCCTTTGGAATGCGAATGGTGTTAGAAATCATACAGACGAACTATCTACTTTACTACTTGACAAGAACATTGATGTGGCACTAATTACTGAAACTCGACTAACCACTAAACAGCACTTCAATATACCACAATACCTGACATATCGTACTGACCACCCTGACGGAAAAGCACATGCCGGTACTGCTGTAATTGTACACCAATCCCTCTCCCATCACGTACTCCCATTACCAATACATGATTTCCTACAGTCCACCGCTATCGTGATAAAAACCTTCTCCTTTCCGGTCACTCTTGCATCAGCGTATTGCCCTCCTAACCGATCCATATCCAATGCCCAATTCAGTTCTCTCCTCGACTCCTTAGGACATCACTTCATCTTGGGTGCAGACCTAAATGCCAAGCACCAAAAATGGGGTTCCAGAACCACGAATTCTCGTGGCCGAACCCTGCTGTCTGCACTCAATTCCCAACGTTTTTACCTCCTTTCCCCCAACTCTCCTACCTACTGGCCCACAGATCCCAACCGTAATCCTGATCTTCTTGATTTCTTTATCCACAGCGGCTTGAGTCCCCTCAATTGTTCCATTACACGTCTAAATGAACTTTCCTCTGACCATAGTCCTCTAATCCTTAATGTTTCACTTGAACCTGTTCCCAAACCTTCTCCACCGTCATTCATTAGGGGCCCAGTAAACTGGGACCTTTTCCGCCAAATAATCTCCGATAATATTGATCTCAACATATCCCTCAAAACTCCCGATGACCTTGATAGTGCCGTAAATTCCTTTACTACCACAATCCAACAAGCCGCCTGGACTGCCTCCTTCCCAAAAGACTCCTCCAGAATTCCTATAAAGACCATTCTACCCCAACACCTCCTTAACCTAATCCGCACCAAACGCCGTGCCAGATTATTATGGCAACGTACCCGACATCCTACCGACCGCTGCTCCTATAATTACTACTGCAAACAATTAAAACTGGAATTAGCCACCTTCAGATCACAATCCTTCAACTCCTACCTATCCTCCCTCTCTTCTCGCGACAATTCCCTTTGGAAAACCACAACAAAAATCCTAAATCCTCACCGCATTTCCCATCCTCTCCGACGAGGTGATGGCTCCTGGGCAGCATCTGACGAAGATAAAGCTGAGGAGTTCGCCATTCACCTATCCAATACATTTATTTCACATCCGGAATCCCATCCTGCCCACACCGTAACAGTAGAAGAACTCCTTACATCACCAATCCCACTTTCCTTGGCCCCAAAAGCTATTCATCCTTCCGAAGTAAAATTTCAATTAAAAAAATTAATCCCCCGTAAAGCTCCTGGACATGATCTCCTTACACCTTAAATCCTTCGACAACTTCCATCCAAAGCAGTCATATTCCTTACATATATCTACAATTGTATCCTGCGCACCACCCACTTCCCTCTGTTATGGAAACACTCCACTATTATCCTTTTCCCAAAACCAGGAAAACCTCTCAATAGCTCAACATCCTATAGACCAATCAGCCTACTCCCAATCCTTTCAAAACTTTTTGAAAAGATCCTTTTGAAACGAATCCTACCCATTATAGAATCCCAAAATATCCCTTCCCATCAGTTTGGTTTTCGCTCTCAACATTCTACTGTTCAACAAGGACTCCGAGTTGTTGATCATATTTCCTCAGCCCTAGAAAACAAGGAATACTGTTCGGGTGCCTTTCTGGACATTGCACAGGCATTTGACCGGGTATGGCACTCCGGACTGCTCTCCAAGCTTAAAATCCATTTACCTCAGTCCTTGTACCTAGTCCTCCGATCCTACCTCTCTGACCGCTCCTTTCGAGTTCGCTGTGGAACAGAATTTTCCAATATCTACTCCGTTAAAGCCGGTGTTCCCCAAGGCAGCGTCTTGGGTCCCGTGCTTTACATCCTCTTTACTGCTGACATCCCTGTTCATCCCGATACTTTTCTTGCAACATTCGCTGACGACACCGCAATCTTATCATCCAACTCTGATCCCGAAATAGCATCCTTAAATCTCCAAAGTCACCTCACCTTGATTGAGCACTGGTGTAATAAGTGGCGCATTAAAGTTAATGAATCTAAATGCCAACATATTACCTTTACACTCCGACGCAATTCCTGTCCACCAGTACTCTTTAATTCCATCCAGCTTCCTTATTCAGACACAGTCCGGTATTTTGGATTTCATTTAGACCGAAGACTAACTTGGAACCCGCATACTAGACTCAAAAGACAAGAACTCAACCGACGATACGGCCAACTATACAGACTACTAAGCAGAAAATCTAAACTTTCCATTGAAAACAAGCTACTGATCTACAAGACAATACTGAAACCTATTTGGACTTACGGACTAGAACTGTGGGGATCAGCAAAATTTTCTAACATCAAGCGCATCCAATCCTTCCAGTCTAAAGTCCTTCGAACAATAGTCGATGCTCCTTTCTATGTATCCAACAAAACCCTACATCATGACCTTAACATCCCATTTGTCCTAGACCTTATCCCAGAAAAATTCTCCAAATTTCACCAGAACCTTACTTACCACCCAAATCCTCTTGCACAATCCCTATCAAGCATCTCCCATCCCTATAATCCTCCAAGAAGGTTGAAACGGCAGTGGCCTCGCGACCTTTTGTAGATTATATAAATTGGAGTTCTGGCAATGGCCAGATTCTTCACTCAAGACATGTGTGTATGTGGCTAAAGTGCTCTCGACCAATCTCCGCTGGCTTTAGTACCAGTGACGCGGTTGGGAGAGTAGCGCAGGGTTCTCCTGGAGTTCCCTCGCCTGATTGTATATAGGTATGCATGTGTTTTTTTTTTTTTTTTTTTTTTTTTTCCTTAGTTTTAATTTTCTTATTTTTTAGGTTATTTTATTTTATTGTTATTGTATATACTTTTGATTATTATTTTGTTCTATTTATTTTATTTTTTTGTACATATGGTGTGAATGTCATCCTACCTCACTATAACCAATGTCCAACAGACAGATTGTTATAATACTCAATAAAGAAATTTAAAAAAAAAAAAAAAAAAAGAATTGTACACTTTCTTGACTTTTGCCAGGAATATTCACCTAAGCCAAGGATTAGGCTCAAAATTTAAAAGATGTTTAGAAACTTTCGGATGACATTCGCTCTGCTGAGGAGAATTGCCTTCTTAACATAGCGGATGCTATCGTCTGGGAGCTCGTAAATTTGGCGAAGCTCATGGCAAAAATTTCGATATTTTTAAGCTATGGTTTTGAAGATTATCTTCGTATAAGTTTTTCTTAAACAGAAAAATGACCTCTATATCAATGACAGCCACTTTTCGTCTTTCGGTCAATTGATACTGTGCCTAGTTTTATTATTTATAAACTCGTGATCTGTAGTTATAGAATGATTCTAATATAATGTTCTATTTTTACCAGACAGTACCGGTTTGGACCCATATCGATAATAAGAACCTGGTCAGTTATCACGATTACATCTGATTGGCCCCTTAAGGTATTCTGTAGTTGCCAATAATAGATATACCGATGTGATATGCTGGATTGACTCGATTAAATTTTTAGGTTTCATTGGGCACTTATTTCTTCTCTGCATGTACATTTCCTACAAATATTGGTGGATAATACCTGATTTTGAATTTCAAAAATATACCCTTCAGTTTCGGGAAGTAGATATCTTTTTTCAAGTCAATCAATAGAGACCTTCCAGTTAAAATAAAATTAATATTTTTTTTTAATAATCAAGTTAAAAATATTATTATAAATCCGTAAAATGCTCACCAAAAGACAGAAATTCAATGATACGTTATAACTTGAAAAATTCCAACCTAAAAGCATTATGTTAATAAAATTCAGGTGATGAATAATAAAAAAAAATCGGTCATTTCCCGTTTGTTTTCTTTTCTGTCCTGATTATGCCCAATTAGCAAAACGTCAACGGGCTTTTTTTTATGTACCTGTATTTTACAGACATAAGGCAGTGCGGTTGGAATTTCAATAGTTATAACCACACACTTATAAATATTTACATGGCAGTTCAATTATTTTACAACTAACTCTACCAACAAGCTTACCCTATTAATCGTGCAGTTGACCACTTTAAATTACCAAAGGCAATAAATAGCAACGTAACTAGAGAAAATAAAATAACAGAAAAAAACTCAGTCAATAACAAACGGGTACCGTTCAGTTTTCTTCTTGATCCAAATGAGTGGAACCGGACTGCGAAATTGGTTAAATGTGTCAGAACGATTGTCATTGTAAGGTCACTACAAAAATGATGAACTACAACAATACATTATTTCATTACCTTATGTTTTTTGTAAGTACAAACATTCCTTAATACTCCATCAAATGTAATATTTTAAGCTATGGTTTTAATGATTATCTTCGTATAAGTTTTTCTTAAACAGAAAAATATAATTAGATTAGGGTAAATTTTAGTCAAAATATCTGTAGGTCCTAATTTTTTTAAAACGATTTTCCAAGTTTTCTGTGAATTACATACTTCTACAGACAGTAAAACTTTTAATGTAAATAGTATCAGAGTTGAAGGAGCGCATGCCTTTATGAAATATTAAATTTTTCCTTCATCTCCACTACTTTATTCCAAGGATTTTTTGTCTCCTGTTTATTAACGATTTCCTACTTTAGAGCTCTCCCAAATCGATTTAGAGGGTTAAAAAAATATATGTAAATACTGTTGTAAGAAAAGTGCATTTTTAAAGTTCGATAAAGGCAATTGAAAAATCTTTTAGAATCAGGACACGAGATAGGCAGTTCCATTGGTATGAATATTTTCTTTAATTTCTCTGAAGTAGACATTTATAAAACAATTAAAACACTTTTTACCTCTTTTCCATAGATATGGGATAAAAAGACTATCTTACAATTCTTCAACTTCTTCTGGTGAATAGACCTTTCCGTCAATCGATCACCAGCCAGTCAATCCTGCAAACCAGGCCATCTGGCTGTGCCCAAAATGTTGGGAAGAAGTAACAAATGGTCAACAATAATTTTTAGTTCTTCTGTCCTACTTACTACTCTCGTACTTATTGCTCAAGTGCTGAGAAGGCATAAGTCGACGAAGGCAACCTTGAGTGACAAAACGGCGCTATCCATTGTGGTCAAAGCTAAGTGCTTTTACTTTGTTTCTTGTTTCGGCCATCTCCTAGCTTCGTCAAGGTAGTTAGGCTTCGAGTTCATCTGGGTCATCTGCATTTCCAAGTATTCTGACCATTCGATAAATGTTCTGACCTTAATTTAGAATGAAAAGAAATATCTTGATAAAATCAAATAACTTTTTTAAAAAGTTTTTTATTGAGAAATATTACAATCTGTCACAATTATGGGCACTCATAATAGTGGCCATATAACGAATTAACATTATTTTTACAATAAATAATACTAAAAGTAGATGTAGATAAACAAAAGTGCAAAACTAATCAAAACAACAACTTAAACACAAGCATACATTTATATAATATTTATAGAATCCATTCACTCAGGAAAACTCTAAAAGCCAAGTCTTTCTCCACATCCGTGGAAGTAAAAGCAGCACTTTAGGAGATCCCAGCGTCTCTCACTCAACAGCATTACTGGTATTAAAGACCAATAGATTTTGAGCAAAGGCACTAATCTCACCTGCATGGCTTGAGTGGAAAATCTGGCCATTGATAATACTTCAATATATGCTTATTTACAAAAGATCTCTGGGCCACTGCCGCTTCAAACTTTGAGAAGGATTGTAGTGATCGTGTGTACGTTAGTGTTGCCCAAAATCGCTCTTGATCTTGCTAGACTAAGATCAAGACCAACATTGGTTAAAACAAAAATCGTTTTTGGGAGTAAATAATATGGCTCAATAGTGATTAATACTTGATAATTTTATTTACTATATGTAAAGAATTGGTATAACTATTATACTTTTGCATTTAACTCTTCCCATTTTTCTTTCGGGCTTAGTTAGGCTTACCCTATCAGAAAAATTACAGTAATATTTCTATAGTAATAGGCTAATAGGTAACTGCAAGTCTGTTGCGATACTCATGAGCATGATCAAGACTAAGTGCGCAAGACCAATTCTTGGTCTCGAATTCGGGCATTACTAGTGAAGCTAGATATGAATTGTGTAAGGTTCTGCTGAAATTTTGTGAATTTTTCTAGGATGAAATCAAAGATAAATGGAATATTAAAATTATAGTGTAGGGTTTTGTTGGTTACATAGAATGGAGCATCACCTATTTTTCAAAGGACTTTAGATTGAAAGGATTGAATGTGTTTGATGTTAGAAAATTATGTAATCCCCCAGTTCAAGTCCGTATTTCCATATAAGTTTCAGTATTGTCATGTAGATAATTAACTTGTTTTCAATAGAAAGTTTAGATTTTATGTTCAGTTGGCCGTGTCGTCGGTTAAGTTCTTGTCTTTTGAGTCTAGTATGCGAGTTTTATATTAATCTTCGGTCAAAAAGAAAGACAAGAAACCGGACTGTTTTTGAAAGGATGGAATTAAAGTGTACTAGTGGCAGTGGTCTTTAACTTTTACATTATTTTCTGTATATACGTTTTGGCACATTTAGAAGGTGTTAGTTTCAGTCCAATTTTGCTCTTCTTTTGATAAGATCAGCATCGGTTTGTTCATCATATAAATTTCTTGAATTTTGTTTGATATGTTTGTAATACACTCCATAAAGTGAGAAGCAGCATTTGATCCTCTATAAACGCACTGTTTGGTTATGGAAATGTCTACTCCTTCAATACCTTTAACAGGTTACAAAACGATATAGGATCATGCCTCTGATATTCGATTATATTTAATGACGACTGGTTTAATTGAACTAATATGGATTCAAAGTCAGCATAGATAACAAACGGTACTTTACTTTGTCGCCCCACATTTGAGAATCTGATAAAGTGATCTTTCGTCGGTAGCTCTATTCTTACTGATTTATTTCCAGAGCAATATACATTATGTTCTTCAAGTTTGTCATGTGCTTTTCTCCCACAACATTGGTTGACATTTGTAAAACAGCGCTTACGAATTGTTATTTTATGTTCATATTGTCTAATTTAATTTACGACTAGTCTTCAAAATTCTTTATGTAAATATAATGGGAAGTTTACTAATCAGACACAAGTAAAAGATCCCGATGATCTTTCAATTCCGTTTTACAGACTTTCAGAGGGTATATTTTTTCTTCTTCATCCACACCATAAACATTGATAGAAATGCCATTTGTCTTTTAGAATTTTGTTTAGAGAAGAAGGAAATGAAACTCAACTAAAGTCATACAAATGTTCTGAAGTGTTTTTACTGAAACAATAGTAATACGTTGAGTATCCTTTCCTACAAATTTTACTAAAATAGAATACTGAAAACAGTTCATGTCATTATTAATTATAACAAGCTTTCTTCGGTTCTATTGATTCTGGGAGAGGAAGATATGTAAATATTTACTGATTCTCAATCTGATCCCGTCAATTCCACTTAGCTCACACTTTTTTTGAAATTGAGACTCCTCTGCTTTGGTTATAATCTTGATAAAATTTATCTCAAAAATTTGCCAAGATCACTACTTTGGAGAACACATTTATGTTGTCTTTTGAATGTTCTTTCAGTCTCATCATTGATAAAATTCGTAAAAATATATAAGAGGGAATTTCTTTTTAATGCGCAATGTTGATGTAGCAAATATCTAATTTTATAAGCAAAGAGGTTTTTAGTACTTTCCATAAACATGTTAATATCCATATAATTGGTCAAGCTAATAAAGCATGACGCCAATCGGTTTTGTGAAGCAGTTTCATACATATTAAGTCCCTGCCCTGCTGGAACGAGTGTTAACACTTCATTTTTTTGTGGCTTATATAATTTCAATCTTTTTAGAAACATTTCCTGGGTGCAGTCATTTTCATGTTCCTTACCGCTACAACTATTTGAAAAAAGTCCTCTACATCTAATCGAAGTATACGATGAATTACCGTGATGAGAATTTTGGTGTCTACGAAGATTCTTCAAATACTTAAAAGAATTCCCACGAAGATTATATTTAAACTGATATATTAAAAAATATATATTAATTTGAATGTTTTTTTATTTTATTTTATACATTCAATCTAATATATAAAACTAATAACCTTCACGCACAATATAAACACTATAACCTACGAAAACTAACATAAAATAAGCTATAAAACAGTGCAATTTTTGTAATATGTCAGATTTGATTTATATTGATGATATGTCTTAAATGTCATCAATACGATGTTCACACTATGAAAGCAGAAACCTTACTGAGAACTTGCAAACCTGACACCTCTTATATGCCAGTGCTACCAATATAACCTAAATAGTAATAAATGCTACCAATACAAATAATTTAGGCCACTACCTCCTGAGTCACAAATATACAATCATCTATACTTCAAGATATTATTCTCTTTGATTTTTATGATTACTATAATTATTCGAGTTAAATTTCTACGTTCCTAGACGATTTTTCATATTATTTTTTAATAATTTCCTAAATTCACATATGTTTATTTTTTTTATATTTACTTCATTTCCAATAATTTCCAATTAAATTTACCATTTCTATCTATTATTTTCTTCTAAATTTAACATATATTCACTCTTTACATTACATTTGTAAGTATTTTAAACGGATTTGCATCAGTTACTTAGACAATTTTTATATCATATTTATCTTATATTTGAACTCATTTTTGTATTTTCCTCATTTTCAGCAATTTTTAATAACATTTACCAGTTTTACCAATTATTTGGTCTAAATTAAACATATATTCAGTATTTATGCAGCATTTTTAAGGAATTCAAACTCATTTCATTTCATAAACTGGAAAACGTTGATCCAAAAGAAATTGTCCATGAAAATGGACAATTTTATTTTTGTTCAAAAGAGATTTATTTTTGTTCATTTATCTCTATTTGATTCTTAATGTTTTATTACTTATTAATAATTTTCAGGTATTTTTAAAAAATGATATTTTGTATTCTTATTTTTGTTGCATTTTATTTATCCATTTTTTTCGCTTAATACTTCAAGTAAATTTAGATTTTTTTAAAGCAATTTATTTAATGAAAAATAAATCATATCATATATATCAGTGTATCAGCATATCATATCATATCATATATATATATATATAACTTACGAACTTCCGGATGATAAATAATAAAAAGAAACAATAGATGCGAAATGATGCATTTGTCTGCTTACAAAGTTCACTTTATTATCTAATAACTGTTGTTATTAAATAGGTATGCCTGCGTCTAAGATGTTTATTTTCATTACCTTTTTTTTTTAAGATAATTTTAATTCTATTTTATTCATTTATTTTTATTCTATTATTACTATTACTTATATTTTCTTCCTTCACTATGATATTTTATTTTGTTCTTATTTAGCTTTATATTATTTTAAAATTAACTTATTTATTTATATATTTTTTTTAATTTGTAAATATGGTGTGAATGTGCTATCAGAACTCCATTATAAAAATCCTTTATTGAGACAGATTGTAATATTTATCAATAAACAAATAAAAAATAAAATAAAAAGGATTGAACACAATTTAGGTTAACAACTAAGCATAACTTATGTATATATATATATATATATATATATATATATATATATATATATATATTATATATATATATATATATTATATATATATATATATATATATATACCTGAGAAGCTTTTTTATGCTTTTTAAATAAACTTCTCAGATTTCAGATTACTTAGTAATAGAAAAATATATACATAACACATATCTGAATAATATTATCGATAAATAAATAAGAATATCACATGGCGAAATAGTGAGTTGCTAATGAGGGACTACACGACCATTTGTAGGGAACTAATAAGTTAAAAGCATTCACTAGCTGTTTGTCGAGGGAATTTCGTGAGGGAAGTTTATGGATCTGGTATCTTCCAACATTGTTTACAAACATTTCATACTGGTCAATTTGAATTTGTGAGCAGCCTCTTGTATTAAATCAGATTCAAACTCCTACAATTCTACGCAAAACAGAACAAACATAAGCATAAACATTTCTATTAAATATGCGATTAGCAAAACAAAAATACAAATATATAGGAAAGATGTTGTACTTTTTGATAAACATGAAAACAAAAATGAAAAGAAATATCAACTTTGGACCTCCTAAAATATATCCAAAGGTTTCCGGATTTTTTATTATTTTAACAATATATCCATTGTACTAATTATTTAACTAAAACAGTACAACATAATCTAAATTTCTGCACCTAATCTTATTCAAGATCTGGTTATAAGAAATTATTATATTTGACATATAGGACACCTTTCTAATGTTTTTCGATACCTTTTAACTAAAAAAATAATATCATTATGTTACTTGTATAATTATTGAAATCGATAGTCTCGTGTCTGCAACCTCCCATTATAAGACATGAACTAAATAAGTACTCAAAAACATTCATACACATACATACATACATAAGGACGTATCACACGCAGATATACGCTATAGCTCAAACTCTCTCCTTCAAAATCCTACAAAAGGAACCACGGAATATTTTTCATGAGTCCTGACACACCATAACTAAGGATATATATACCTCATATATTGATCATACATCAAAAATGATTTTGATTACTTATATTATCTTAATTTCATATGTTTATATTATATATATCTGTATATGTTTACTGTTTTGTTTTAATATTCTTCCAATATTTAAATTTTAATGAGAATTGTAAATATCTAATTTAATTTTATGGCCACACAGGCATTATCTCTGTATCTATAATTCGTCCTAAAGGGACAACAGTCCCAGTACAGTAAAAATCTATTTTCATTTCATCAATTGAAATCAGTTACATAGATAGATAGCCAATGTTTCGTGTTTGTCTATTTGTCATTAAAATTTCAATTCATAGGAACATTGTAATTGTTTCATTTTTGAGCAATAAAGATTTTTTTTACTACAGAATGCAGTTACCATATTTATTTATTAATCCTTTTTTTGGGGAGGGAATTCGAAATTATAATCAAAATCCTATTTTGCTCGCAGCTACCATAATTGTTCACTCATAACAAAAGTACTTAACATAGTCTAACATACTGACTTTGATCTACCAACACTTCACTAAGGTATTATTAGAAGCCTTTAATAACGAATTCGTACTGATTTACATGATCAAAGGCTAATAAATTTTTACCACTTCCATGGCTATGAATACAGGAAGGAGCCTAAAAACGCGCTGGATGGTACATCTTAATTAACTTACCATGGAAACCGAAATCGAGAAGAGGTACTGCTGGGAATTATGGATCTTAGAACCAATGGTAATTTATTAGTCTTTTTAGCGTTATTCAGTCTAATATTCTCCATCAATAGTAACCAATATCGGAATCAAAGAGAAAAATACTTAATACAAATTTGATTTAGGTTCCAAGTTAATTTGAGATAAAAAAAAAGATATTAGTTTTAACTCTTTCTCTCTCTCTCTCTCTCTCTCTCTCTATATATATATATATATATATATATATATATATATATATATATATATATATTATATATATATATATATATATATATATATATATATATATAGTAACGAGTACTGATAATTAGCACTTAATTTACTTTATTTTTTTTAAATGCCGATATTGTGGAACTAGATTTCGAAATGAGATTGAATGGGTAGAAAATAAGAAAAGTTTCAAATAAATTTAAAAAAAAATTAAAACCCTCCAGAGGTTGCTGCGCATTAGTTTTACTACAAAAGTTTTCTCACCTCAAAATGAGACAAAACTTGTAGCCTGGAATTGAACAGAATTCTCTTTAAGAAACTAAAATACTTCGTTAATTAGATATGTAATTTAATAATTGTTTTTAAATGAAATAATTATTTCTTATCTGCAGTAGCTTTGGGGACTTAATTAAAGCTCAAATAGATTACAATTGTGAATGAAACACTGTAACTTCTTATTCAACATTTCAAACGTATTTTCTCTTCAGAAATATCAAGAAACAACTATACAAAATATTTTAGTGGAACGTTATTAAATGTTACATGAGTGGTACTACAATTTCCATTTAATCCCGATTTTCAATCTTTTTTTTTTTTTTTGGTAATGTAACTCTGCAAAATGGTCTGCCCAACGCAATCTTGTGAGACAAATTTAAAAATATCAAAAATAATATTGTTATGCCAGTTATGTATTCTCAAATTTGTATTTGTTCGATATTAAGTTATATGTCTTAATCCTAATCAGATGTGTTGAATATAAATTTCCAAAAATTAAAGAAAATAAAAAGGTTTAAGTAATAAAATATTTAAATTAAAAAAAAAAAAACCGAAAAGAGAAATCGGGAAATCCAGCCTAAAGGATTGTGCTTCCATATCTACATCCATACTTTTCCGTTTACCGATGCATGGTAACATCCAAAATCCTGAGTTTCGTTCTACCAAGATGGTAGATATGGAAGTACATTGCCTTAAGGTGGAAAGGATTTCACTTTTTCTGTGGCTAATATCTTTTTTTTTAATTAAAAGATTTTTAATTAATATTATTATTTTTTACACGCTTAGTTTTAGCAACGTTATTCGTTAATTTATTGTTTGGATTAATAAATTATTAATCATTATCTAATTAATGGGTAACTTATATTTTATTTAATTGTAATATTAAAAAGAATATTTTTATAGTATATGCAGTCAATTCTTACTTCAATTTTGATACTACAAACACATTTGATACTACAACAAAGTATGAATCTATTTATTTATATTGGTTCTTATCCAGCTGGATTGTTCCCACCCGGCTGGATTACCCCCACTGATCGACGGTTTATCTACGTCTACATAATCTTTTGACACGGATTTAATAATGAAACGCCAAATTATTAAGAGATTAGTCTTGATTAAGTTCATAGATAATACAAAAAAAGTGAAATTGATCATATAAGTTCAAAATATAAATTCAACATGAATATTTATTTTTTGTTATGTTATGAATAAATAATTTAAATAAATTTGAATAAACATAATTAAAACACGTTTTTGAATTTTAATTATTTACATAAAAATACATAACAAAATAATTACAGGATAGAAATAGTAAGAGAAAAATCAGCATAAATAACTCGAAGGCAGCTTAATAATAAAATGCATTAAAGCCAAGATCTTCAAATTGAGTCAGTGAAATTTTACATAATGTTTAAAATTTGTATATATATATGTGTGTGTGGTTATTTAGGTAACCAAGTTCACGGTTGGTTGGCATTGATGGTATTTATAAATTATTTCTTGAATTAATAAATAATTTACTTTTGTCCTAACAGGGTGTCCACAGACATCAGATTGGAGCAATGTAGCAAGTCTCACACAGATTTTAGTATGAAAGGCTTTTTTTATTCCTTTTTCCTTCTGATTCCGTAACTAGATATATTCCTATTGCTGGGCAGAAAAGTTATAAAACGCAAATATATTAACTTTGCAATTTTTTTCATATTTTTATTATTATTATTTATTTTTATGAATCCTCCCCTTCCTCGCCGTTAAGGCTATACGGGGTTTACCCGGGACAGGGAGTGTAGGCGGGGATTTAAAATACTCTCTCGGCACCGGGACGCGAACTCATGACTACTTTTTTATCATTTGATTGATATATCAGATTGCCGGGCAACGTCGGTTCTGTGCACACGCGTTAGGCCCATTCGGTCACCCCGCCCACATTAACTTTGCAGTTATATATTTCATTAGACTTGGGATATAAATTGGAATAAGTTCATATTGGCATTAATACTGCATACTTCGTTGATTTTTTTCAAACTAAAACACACACACACGCGCGCGCGTATGTATATAAATGAAATGAAAATGAAATGAAAATATTTTTTTTTATTATCCTGGGACTGTTATCCCTTTAGGACAAATTACAGATACAGAATAAATGCCTGTGTGGCCATACATAAAATTAATTATTTACATTTATTATTAAGATTAAGATTTTGAAAAAATAATAAAACAAAAAATATAATTATTACACTAAAAACATTCTGATATGTATAATACAAACTATATAATAAAATAAAATAGCATTAGTAAAGAAAATCATTTCTGGGGGAACTTTAAAAGTTTTGTTATCTACATTTCCTGATCAATCGGATTGGAAAATGAGTAGGTGGTTAAAAAGGAGAGATTTAAATGAGGAAACTGATTGTACATGTCGGATATCGGGAGGGATGGTATTCCAGAAGGAGACGGATTGAATTATAAAGGATTTGTCAAACGCTGCAGTTCGGTGGGGAGGTGGATAGAGGTCGGAGGTACGAGATCTAATGAGACGGGATTGAATGGAATATTTGAATTGTAGGTTGTGAAATATATAGGAAGGCCGCTGAGTTCTGATGACTTGGTAAAGAAAAGTGGCAAGGAAGTAAAAACAGCGGTTGGATGGATAGAGCCACTTCAACTTGGTGAAATACTGGGTTATATGCTTATCTCTTGAGATTCCGAAAACAAAACGTATTGCGCAGTTCATTAGGCGTTTAAGTTTGGCCTTGAATTCTCCCGAGTGTCCGCCGTACTCCAGACAGCCATAGTCGAAGTGGGGGAACACAAGGGAGGAAACCAGGAGTTGACGGGATTTATATGGAAGGAGATAGCGGCGGTTAAACTGTTTCAGGGTAGAGACAGTACGACGGGAAATTTGGGAGATGTGTGGTTTCCAGGAGAGGGTTTGATCGAACGTAACACCAAGGTTTTTTACGGAAGTATGGAATGAGATAGGTGAGTTGTTCAGGAAAAGATTGGGGAGTATCTGTATGGATTTGAGGAGTGAGGGAGATCCTATCAGAATGGCTTTCGTCTTATTGGCGTATAGAGTAATCCTATTGTGATTTGCCCAGGCACATATTGCATTTATATCTTCCTGTAATTTTTGGATGGCACCAGAGGATTCGGTTGGATTGAAGGAGAGGTAAATCTGGACGTCGTCGGCGTATAGATGGTATTGACTGTGAAGGATAGAGGATGAAAGGTCATTGATGTAGATGGAAAAAAGAGTGGGAGATAAAGAGGAGCCTTGTGGGACACCCCTAGACAAAAGCAAAGGTTCTGATGGGGGGTTATTGGGGACTACAACATACTGGGAGCGGTCGGAAAGGAGGGATTGGAACCAATTAAGGGTACTAGTTGAGAAGGAAATATTTTTAAGCTTGGTTTGGAGAATTTTGTGGTCTTCTGAGTCAAAGGGTTTGGAGAAGTCAAGGAGAATAAGGATGGTGAATTTCTGCTGGTCCATGGCTGTATGAAGGTCTTGGGAAAGTTTGATGAGGGCAGACTGAATGGAGTAGCCAGGCCGGAAACCGGACTGGTTGGGATTTAGGAGGTTATTCTGTTCTAAAAAATCTGATACCTGGGTTTGAACTAGTCGCTCTAAAGGTTTAGAAATATTTGAGAGGAGAGAAATTGGACGGAAATTATTGAGAGTTGATGGGTTGGAAGTCTTTTTCATAGGGCAAACTAGTGCGGTTTTCCAGGATGTAGGAAAGGTAGCGTTTTGTAGTGAGTAATTGTAGATATGGTAGAGGATTGGAAGGATGGATGGTAGTGAGGCTTTGATCAGTCTGACTAGGATGTTATCAGGTCCATAATCATTGGTTTGCGACTTATGAATGGAGTTGAGGAGGTCATCAGGTGTAATATGGGAAAAAAAGAAATGATCAGGATTAAAATTTATAGGGAAGCAGACAGGAGTCGGCATAGCCGAGGATGAGAAGGGACAGGAGACAAAGTGAGCGTTAAGGTCGTCAGCAGAAAAGGAGATGAGATGGGTTTGAGGTGTGTTGCAATTGGTCAGTTTTTTTAGGATAGCCCACTTGGCCTTGGAGTTTGGGGTGTTGGATAAGGAATGATGGAAATAACGGGATTTGGCTCGGCGTATAGCAGACCGAGTGCTGTTTCGTAGTAGCTTGAAGGCGATATATGCAATGGTTGAGTCAAGAGTAACAGAAAAATAATTAATTTTACATTTTTTTCCTCCCGGTTTTATAGGCTATACGTGTTTTCCCCAGCCAAGGGTTGAGGACAGGATTAATGACTAAGGTAAAAGTCCGTCTGGTGCTGGGAGACGTGAATTCTTAATTATGTTACCAAATTATCTTCCACCAGATTGGCAGGTAACGCAGTGCTGTTCACACTCATTAGTCTGCTCGGCCACCCCGGCCTGTCTTATTTCCTTTTGTATCATTAAATTTCATACAATTCACAGAACGCCATGTCACACAGAGAATATGCAAATACGGTTTTACCAATGGGAGTATGAACCCCGTAAATTATTATTTAGTTTCCCCAGAAATGGCAGAAAGGGAGGAGAGGAGGTGGTGAACGGCACTCCTCTGCAGCAGCTGTAGCACTCCCTTTGCAAAATTCACAGTATGCAGATTTACATTTGATACTGGGTCACAGAATTGAAAATTTTGTATTTCTTTGAAGTCCGAATATGAACTACTGCAATTTAAAACGTGAAAGCCGTTAATATGATTAATTATACTTACCTGTGAAAAATTGTAATATTTCTGAATAAAGTGTTTAATAATAATAAAAAAAAAATTATACTTATATGTTACTAAATGGCACACAGCAAAGAGAAAAAATCAGAATAAATGAAAGTAAGACTGTATCGGATGATTTCAGAAGATAATAAATTCAAACAGCCAATATTATATAGTTGTTTTTATCAATCTTTTAATATATATGTGTGTGTGTGTGTGTGTGTGTGTGTACGTATATATGTATATTAATTTAATTTTTAAACTTATTAATTGCGAAATATCACAATCAATTTCAATATAAACATTATGTTCGAATTTCTTCCAACCAATAGGTGAGTGAAAATGTTTCTTATATTCACTGCGAAAGTCAAAAATACAACTACAATGAGAAACTTTGTATTATAGCTAATTTATTTTATAGTTCCGTTCGCTATGGCTCTCAATCTTTTGAACTCAATTGCATCAAGCACATTTCTTGTTTTTTCTGAATTTGTTGAGGGCACGTTTTTTAGCTTTCATTCCTCCATAGTACTCTTGTGTGAGATAATCTATTCACTGTAAGAGGAATTGTTCCATGAGCTGCTTCTGTTATTATATCGCTGATGACGGTGGCGCTGTGATCGATATTGTTTAGATCTGCAGGAACCAACTCAATTTTTTTTTCTAATTTTTTCACGATACGCTGTCCAATCTGCTTTCTGGTATTGCCAGTGACGATTCCTCATTTGCGTTGGAGTCTCGTGCTCATCTTCATGGTGATTGGGAAATGGTAGCTTCCATATAGATCCAATTTCGTTTCCCATCTAATTTTTGGGGCCTGTCGATCATCGTTGAGGCTAAGGTCGATTGATGAAAAATTGTTGATTTTGGAGCAAAAATGATTATTTTTTCCCGTGTTTAGAAATGTGGTTGGAGGGCTGTTTTCTAAAAGTTTTTTTAAATTTTCTACCTCTGTGCCCATTGTCAGCTAGTGTTGAACCCCAAGCTATATCATTGGCATTAAAGTCACCTGATAACAGGTAGGGGTAGCTGATTAACAATTTTCTGAATATCATGTGTAGTAAACGGTTCTGATGGTGGCATGTAAATGTTACAGGCAGTAAGTGGCTCATTTTGGTAAATTTTAACAGCTATTGCTTCGAAGTTTGAGTTAAGAGGGAGCACTTCAGCAAATATGTCATTTCTAATAAAAGTTGCGACTGTTTGAGTTTCTTTTAAGTGTGTTTCTTGGAGACAAACTAGTATAGGGTTCTCTTCGCTTATTAACATTTTTAGGTGCTCTAAATGTCGGAAAAATCTGTTATAATTCCATTGAACGATTGTTTTCATTTTGATTTGCAAAGTGTTTCTTATTTCCCAGATTACTGTTATCACCATGTGTTATTTTTAAATGCTCGGTAGTGTCCAATGATTGCTCATTCAAAATCTGTATTAGTTTTGAGGTTCTGATTTTTAGCTCTCTATGTGATACTGTGTCTCTGATATCTGAGAGCATTGTTTTCAGACCGTTTACATTGTTTGTAAACTGAGACATGATATCAGTAGCGTTTGATTCATTTTCTCCCTGAGTCATGTCGAGTAATAGGCATATTTTTTTCGTAAGTGAGAGAGTAAGTGCTTTTGTTGTTTAAGATCATGGTTCGCACGGGTCCATGTATGGTTTCAGTGGGATTTCTGCTCTTCTTTGTTTTAATATTTGAGCCAGCTTTGCAATTTTTCCCAGGTAATGATACTGTATCTCTAGTTTGTGAACGTTGTTGGTTTTTGTTGATCCCTTGATTCTGTGATAAGTATGGTTTGGCTTTGCATAGGGTTGTTATAGTGATGTTATTTAGTTTTTGTTCCTGGTCATCATCCTGCATATATTTCTCAGTGTCAGATGTACCTATCAATGTTTCCTTGTCAGTGCATTTATTAGTAGGTGTTTTCTCGTCAGTATTTTTGTCAATAGGTGTTTTCTCGTCAGTATATGTATTAATAAATGGATTTTCATCAATGGTTACCTGCCTATTACTATATTCCAAGTCGCCTGGTGTATTAGACTCAATGACTACAGCATCAATCTTTGCCGCTTTCTTCAAACTACCCTCTAAATAAACTGTGCTTGAGCATGGCTCGATATCAGTTGATTGGAGCGTGTGCTCAATATTTACCGGATTATACCCTTCCGGTAGTTCTTTTTCTAAACATTTCGCTGCAAAATGTCCCGGTTTCCTGCAGATCTAACAGACTATAACATCTTCAGCGAGAAAAAAACCGGTAATTGATTCTCTGATAAGAAAAGGTAACCGTGCTACTTAACTTAGTTATATCATCCGCCGCTATAAATATCTGTCGTCGGAACGTTAGTACATGGCTCAAATTTTTTCCCTTATACCCGAGGCGTAAGAAAGTTATTGGTGATAATAGCCTAATCCCTAGCTTCTGAATCTCTTCTTCCAAAATTGTTTGAGGTATACCGGGGCAAGCATCGGAAGTAATGATCCGCTATCCTGGATCAACCAGTCGTTTAATTGGCAGATCATGATCTCCTATCGTCATAAAGGAGTGCTTCATTAGAAGCATATCAACTTGATGCTTCCTACTCAAATGAAAGCAAAATCTATTTCCAGAAATTCGAGAGGCATGCCTAATGTGACTGGGTTCCATTATCTCAGCGAATGCTTCGATATACTGTTTCTGCTTCACACCGTTAACAGTAGGAACAATAATACCATACTCACAGTCAGAGCTCTGTTGGTATGACGCCATTTTGGCGTAGGTAGGGCCAGGTTGTTTAACTTCCCAGTTTACAGCCTTATTGGAGACATCCATTTTTCCTGCCTGAGTATTCTGGAGTAGTCCACACAACTCCGAATTCCTTACAGCGCCTGGACCATCTTGAGATCCCTCCATTACCGAACCTTGCACTTGAAGTGCCTGTCCTGACAGATTCTTTCCTGCAAACACTTTCCTGTTAATGATCAGGAGTGTTACGATCGGCAGCAACTGGAGATGACTTTCCTTAGTCGTTGGAAACCGCCGTCTGATTGTTTTACAATTTTCTTAAAATTATTCTGGTTTTTATTCAACAAGGTCCAGGCTGTTTTCGAATATTTTTTAAAATATTTTTTTTTGCGTGAAATACTTACATTTCTTGAAATAATTATTTTGCACGAAAAACTTATTATCGAACATAAACCTATTTCGTTTATTTAAACAAAATAGTGTATAAACAAAATTTTTGTTAACACTATTGCTTAAACTTATCAATTACTATTTTTATGAAGTATTGTGTATTAAATAACAAGTGCAAAATAATTATTTCAAGAAATGTAAGTAGATCGGTAAAAACAACAATACTATATTGGCTGTTTGAATTTGTTACCTCCGATACAATTTTACTTTCATTTATGCTGAATTTTTCTCTTTTTTGTGTGCTAATTGCTGTAATGTAATGGCCAGATGTAATCTTTTAATTTTGTTCTATTTTCTTATTCTCAAGGGACTGTGTCCCAGAATAAAGTTATTTTCTATTTATCTATCTAATGTGTTGTCTGTTTTTTAAAATTCAAATACTTTATTATTTTAACCTTTTTGGTATTTTTAATTATTGAAAATTTATATTCTAAACATGTGATCAAGATCTTGCATAATCTTCTATTGTCTCACTTCAGGGCATTAATTATGCGATAAATAAGTTAAAAATTACTGGACATGAAGGGGAAGCGATATTAGTATGCCATTAATGCAGCTTAACTTCCAAATTGTATCTTTCTTTTTTTATGCCTCCAACCTGTGTGTGCCGGTTCGAATTCGGCCCGGGAGGGATTGACATTTATTACGTGGCGGACTGATGGAATGAAACTAGAACCTCCCACTCTGGTTAGAATATGTTTAGTTGTACCTCTAGAACAACCCTCTTCCGTATGCCAGAAATTGTGGTTAGGGAGTTATACAACAAAAAAAAAAATTGATATTTTCTCCAAGTCCCAAGTTAACTACCACAAACTCCATAAATAAATGATAGCCAACTGAATGGAGTTACACAAGCAAAAAATACAAATGACTAAAGTTTCCGTAAACTTGGTTGTGGTGAACGTCTAAAGATCATTATAGGTCCAAAGTATAAAAGTTTATAAGTGGTTCGCGGAGGGACAGATTATTATTGTGGTGCTCTGACCTGTTGCAGCTCATTTTGGGTCTACCTTGGAACTGTTATTCAATTTAACTAAAGCCAGAGGAGGATCTATAACTTTCCGTTCCGAATTAACTTTCAGCTCTGAGGAGGGCGGTGCCAAGGCTAATCTATTGCGATGGAGGAAAAAAAAAAGTTAATCATCTTTTTTAACCCTCTTACTCCAACACCCAGCGTCGATTAAAAAGTTTTAATGTTCTACTTATACTCGTATTATGGAATTTCTAATTTTCTATCTTCGAGATATTTTCCGGCAGGATGCCTCCTCAATTTAGAAAAGTACAAAGTTCGATCGATTCATAAATTTTAATTTAGAAAATTAAAGTATTGCGTAACTTATATACAACGTTCATTGGTATTCATGAACGACATTGGATTGGAAATATAATAGGGTGTCCCGTAAGGAGAGGGAAATAATCAGAGGAATGATTACAGACGTTAAGAACCACAAAAACAGTCGAAACAAGAAATTGGCCGATTTCCCGCAGAAAAGTAGGCAATTGTGTTTTTTAAGTAAGTCGTATTTTTTGTTGAATAGGAAGCGAAATCTAAATAAATATCTGACTTAAGTAATTCACTAGAAATTAGATCCACCGTAAACTAGAAATTTACTTTAAAAGAAAGTAGAGTTTGCCACTGTTGAAACCATTCAAAGAGAACCATTGACCACCGAAGTTTCGTTGAAAAAAAAAAAACATAAATTATTTTCATGTGTGATAAATATTCAGGAAGCAGTCATTATAAAATTATTATTAGTGCCGACGTTTCAACCCAAACGTGTGGGTCATCATCAGGGATGTTTGGGTTGAAACATCGGCACTAATAATAACTTTATAATGACTAATTATCACCCATGATACATAGATCAGTCGACTAACTTCCTCCAATAATTCAATCAATTATTGGCGATTTTTTTATCAACCTCCAACTAAGCTACAGATAATTCACTTTTAGACAAACATCCTCGTTTAATAAGGTTTAAGTTTAAATCAAAATTAATTAATTTGACGTTTATTAAGGAAAAAAAAATGTGATTGACCTCAAGTTGTGTAAAAAAAAAAAAAATGTAATTTGATATCCAGTCACCTAAAAGTAACCATGTTTTCAGCAAAAATAATTACAATAAATTATTGTAAAGGTTTAATTTATTTTTTTCACATGGCCTGGGATGTATTATAATAAATATAAATGCATAATTATACTCTTTGAAAATAAATTTAAAATGATGGATTTTCGACGCAATCGTTTTTTATTTTTCACCAAGACCTCTATGATAGATATTGATCCATATTTAGCCCAAGTAAATGTTTCTAATCCTAATATTTACGTTTCGTGAAAAGAATTGAAGCAATCAGTAGGTTATTAAACAATTGGAAACAGGATATGATAAATTAGTAATGAAGCTCTGTTTTTTTTTTCAAAGATTTGTATTACAATTGTTGATCCATATTTATGAGACCATATTTAAATGCTTCAAATCTAATAATTACCTCACAGGAAAAAAAAACCTGCTGATTGCTTTGATTATTTTCACAAAAACGTGAATATTCGGATAAGGAAAATTTAGTTGGAAAATCATAAATATGGATCAACATCTATTATGGAGATCTTGGTATAAAACAAGGTTTAATTATCACATTAGATGGTAAATATTTTAAAAACTTTTATTTTTAAAATTTTATTTTATGAAAAAAATGTGTAATTGTTTATTTAAATTTATTTTGAAAAACCCCAGGTCATTTAACAAAGCAATTAAAACTTTTCAGTAATTTATTATAGTTAATTTTGCTGAAAACGTGGTTACTTTTAGATGACAGGATATCAAATATTATTACAATATTAATATAATATATAATATAATATTATTTATAATATAATAATAATAATTATTATTATATTAAATTTTACTTTCTTACCTATACTAGATAAAGAAAACATTGGGATCGCATCAAATTTTCGATGTGAGGTTTTCGATAGATTCCTTTCAGAGCCCCCTGAGTCCAAAAAACACTATATATATATATATATATATATATAAAAGTTTAAGTTTTACCATAAAGCTAGAACTTTACTGTAAAAAAGTTCCATATATCTTTTATCTATTTTTTCAAAAACCGTTTCACAAAAACTGTTAAGCTGACTAGAACGTTTCAACATTTGAAACCATTACATCTAGGACTAATACACTACATTTCATTCTTGTATACGAAATCACTTCAATCCTCTCGTTCATACAAATCTCTAGCAGACTCCTCGACACAGATTACAAAGGAAATGGCACCGAGGTCTGCTTCTTAACTAGTAATTAAATTCAATAATTATTGACTATATTCGCAGAAAATAATCAGTTAAATCAAATTTTCTAGATGCGCAACTGCGGAGTTGCAAATAGAGTAAAAGAATAAATTCACCAATTGATCAGAAACTAAGGAAATGAATGAAGAGGAGCTACTGCTTCGCGGTGATAGTTTCACAACTCAGCGTCTATAAGCAGTAATAAAGACCATATTGAGTAATAGAAAAACTATTTTTTTTTAAATATAAAAAAACAAATAATATGGCGGTGCAAGGAAGGTGATGAATGAGCCTGCTATATATAATTAGAGAAAAAAGGCAGAGTTAATTAGTATTTGCTCGGGTACTGATTCGACGCTGGAAGCTGCCCCACACACGGCCTAATCAAAACCCCCCGGCAGTCCAACAGTCCAAACAGGTGACACCAGAGAATAAAGGATAAAAAAGACAGAAGAGGACTCTAATTGCGCTTTCCCTGTTTGCTTTCCCAGTCGTTATCCAGGACCTCTTTGCCGACCTCAACTTCATTAACTCGATAAACAATGAATCCTTTTAATTCTGCGTTCCACTCCTCTTTTTCAGATTTTATTTAATCTGAGGGCGGGTTGTAATGGAAGTTTACAATCGTCTGCTCAAAGAGGTTCCTTATCTTCTCCTTTACAATCGGGCTCCTTTCTATTCCTTAATAAAATTTCAGCACGGTTTTCCCAAGGAAATGGATTGGGCCCTGTTCGACCCTTTAGTAGATCCAGAGATGCAGTAAAACTCACCTGGGAATTTCGTTTAAATACATTTTCAAATACGAATATTCAGTAAGTTGTAACGAAAAACGCCTTTTTTGGCGAACAGCTTTCTCATAATGTTCAAAAGCTGCTATATAAAAAAAAAACTTTTTATATCAAACAAAACGCTATTAAATGTTTTTATTCTAAATTTACTTCATGACGTATCGCAAGAGGACTAAAAATATAGTTCCTGTACAAAAAGTATAAATTTCACTTCACTTACTCAATAAATAATATTCGACAAAAGGATGACCTGGGACCCACAGGTCAAAATGAAACGAAAGAGTGTACGAACGACTTGAAATACTATACTCTCTTTTTTCCATACCAAAAATTAATATCCGACAAAAAATAAATACATACATTTACCTACTCTAATCCATACGCCGTACAACAAACTTACGGTTTTCGAAAAAATACTCACTCACAAAAACTACAATCATTTCAATCCAAAGACTAATAACTGCAACTCCTGGTATGTAAACCACAAAATTTTACATACCGGCTTACGATAACCATACATGTAAACATACGTACTCTCTGCTTTCGATTTCATCTTAAACTATACCGATAAAACAACGCACATATCAATGACAAGACCATAGCTGGCATGGTTAGGAGACGACTGAAGAGGAGATGAATGAGTGATCTCCTTTCCTGAATTAAGAAAGTATAGCCAAGAACAGGAAGAGGTACTGTTCTTTCTCATGCCTAAAATGCCAATTTTCTTTAACAATAAGAACACATCTCAAAATATGAAGAAGAAAAAAATATGCAAAATTTCCCTGTCTTAAGTTTATTAAATCAGTTCAGGAAGCTTTTAATGTTTCCCACCATATTCATTTAAAAAAACAACAACACAAAAAACATACAATAAGACATAATACATTTATAATTGTCACCTGGACTCAGATCAGTAAACATACCAATGTTAATGTAATTTTTATATAATTGTTTATAGTGATAATCAACTCTTTATATTAATAAACAGTTCTGATTGTATATTAACATAACGTTATATTTTATATATTATTATACATTTTCATACATTAAATATATTATATTAATTTATATTTGTAGTAGATACTACACATATACTATCCAATGATGAAGGATCGAGGAACTTTTCCGTCCATACCGGGTCACAGTGACTTTAAGCGTCTATTATTATTCAACCCTCACACCAACCTCGACCCATTAAGGTGATTTAATGAACTTGAGACTGATCCGAAGGGTAATTTTCTATTATAAAAGAATAAAATATTCAGTCTACCTATTATACAATTTTCTTTGCTTTAATTTTACATATTTTAATGATTTATTATCAATATACCGTTATTTAAAATAATAACAATAATATGAATTTTGAGCGCTCTAAACCTACACCTTGATTTTTTGAAAATAAAAAAAAAATAAATGGGATTTTACTAAAAAATCGAAATATCAATTTTAGGTTGCATTATTACTATATTTATTTAAGTTTCTGTAAATATAGTGTGAATGTGCTCTCTGAACTCTATTATAAATAGATAGATTAATTGAAACTGCAATATTTCTCGATATAGAAGTTTTAAAAAATGATAGAAAAATAACAGAATTAATGATTTAATTTGTAACCAGTCATTAAAACGAATTAAGGATCATAAATAATTTTTAAATTAAATTAGTTTTTAGAAGTAGAATTAGTAATTAATTATTGTTAATGCTTCTTTATTTTAAGCAGTATTGCATTTATTTTCAGTATTGGATGTTAAAACTCGAATGTAAAATTGTAATATATTAATTGAAATTTTAATTAGCTTTTGAATTTTTAGTTAAAGAGTTTATTTACTTAATTTCTGTGAAAAATATAGGTGTGAATTTATATAAACGAAACTTCATATTGTTTCATAGAAGGGTCTATTAATATTTATTAAAAAACAAGATTCGATAAAACAAAATGTAACTAACTCTTTTTTTTTTAAACAAAAACCTTATTTTCAAATCTCTTGTTGAAGCTTAAGATATAATTATAGAACAACAAATATTTTATATAGTTTTTTTAACCTAAAAATGCAACATTTGAACGCTATCAGAAAGTTGTTTTTTCAGTAAGTCTACATAAAAAATTATTTTTCGTTCCACTTTTTTATTCAGGAAGTAAAATTTATGGTCCGGTTTTTACTTTTTATGGAGTCTGTTTAGTTCTAGAGTGCTAACTGTAGCCATAAATACCTCTAAGAATTTAAGTGTAGAAAATAAAATGTTTTATTATAACTAAAATTCAGTTTTATGTAACTGAAACTTTTTATAGTAATGACTTATACACTTTCACTCGACGTATTTACTGATTTTTGTTGGAAATTATTTGAGCTTTTGTTGATGTATACATTTTATGAACCCTAAAGTAACCTGACTGGAGTAAGCTATACGGCATTTCTTAAAACAAGCATTATATAAAGAAAATTTGATTATGTTAATAGAAATTTTTTAATGAAAAACTGATTAGGAAGTAATTGATATATCTCCTAAGGTTAGTACTTTTCCTTTAACACAAGACGTTTGTATAGCTTGTCATGTAAAGTTCTTTAGAACGCTGTATCGTACTTCAAACCATTCAAAGTAAGCGGGAGGAGGGGGAAATCTGCTAAGGCATAGCTAGACGGATAGGAAGAACTGTGAATAACTTCTAACCCTTTAAAATAACTGCCACGAACTTAAATTTGGCGTGTAGTGGTTTAACATGTAATTCCTAATATATCATAATATACTCTAATATACCATATATAGCTGAGAATACTTTGAAAAATCAATAAGTTAATTATGTTAATGCTACAAGTTGAAGGATTCATAAACATTAATCGGCTAAAGTCTATGTAACGTTATTGATATCATTAATTTACGGACTCCTAAGTCTTCAATCAATTTTTTTTTTTTGTTTACAGATAACCTATGTTAGTAACACTGGAACCCGAAATATAGATTTGTCTTCCGTCTTTGTCTGAGGAGGAGTGATGAATTTCGACAAAGAGCTATCGAAAGAAAGAGATTTTTAAGGTATAATCTGCAAACATTAATTTATTATTATTATTTATTTATGATATTTACATCTGTATAAATAAATAAAAATACAGTTAGTAAATTTTATAACAGAAAACAATAACATGAAATCACTTGTTGAGAAACTACCCACTGGTAAACATTAATTTTAACTTTTAATTTAATACTTGGAGATAAATAAAATTAAATGTTAAGATATGCGATTTCAAACAATTTGATTGGGCTAAAGTGACGGATACAGACGTTGCGATGAATCCAGAATTTGTGAATAATTCGAAAAGTAAAAAATTGTTGGTTCATTACATCTTAAATTGCTGACCAATATTAGCAAATACTTTTTATTAACCATGTTTTGCCGTTATGTATGGAAAGTAGTGCGATATGTAGTTACATTTAAATGGTATTGTAAAATATTTAGAACAGTGTATGATCCAATAGATGTAATGTTTAAAAAAAATCATGATTTTTCCTTACATCTTATAATGGGAGTATAAAAAACACACGCCTATTAAAATGGAACATTAGACCTTAATTAAAATATATGGAATATATAATTGACACTAAATTATAACATTACGTGTCATTATAACATAAATAGATGTCGCTAATAAACTACTGACAAAGATGACAAGTATTTTGATTCGTGGACAGATAAGTAGCCTTATAACAACGATGGGCATCAGTTCTTGTTTTTTAATTTATTGTGTATGTTCCAGGTAAGTTTTTTGTCCAAGCATAGTCCGAGATACCGTGCATGAGTTTTTGATGTAACTGCCTTGATGTTTATTGTCACAGCAGGACACGAGATCTTCCTCACGGAGAAGCTAACATGAGTTGACTGGCTGTCATTTATTTTAATTTTCCATTTGTGGAACCATTTTTCAAGGTCGTGGATGTGATTTTGAAGGACTATTGAAGCGATAGTAGAATTTTCGTTAGAAGAAAGAATGCCGTATCGTCAGCAAAGCTATAAAGAATGGTGCTAGATTGCACAGGGATATCAGATGGGTAGAGAGAAAAGAGAAAACGGCTTACGACACTACCTTGTTGTACGCACGCAGGTTGAGGAAAGAAGGGAGAAGTAGAGGAACCAATTGAAATACAGAAGAACCTGTCAAGAAAAAAATATTAAAATATCAGAAAGAATATTGAAGGAAGGTGTGGTTTTATTTTCCACAGTAAAACTTTGTGCCAGACGCTATCAAACGCTTTCTCGATATCCAGGAATATCGCTGAGCAGTATTCATTCTTATAGAAGGCGACTGATATAAGGCCTACTATACGATGATATTGTTGTAGTGAAGTGGTAAGAACAAATGCCAATTTGATGTTTCGAAATAACTTCCCTACTTTCTAGGATTGGCTTTATAATAAGAAGAAATAATTTCTCAAATATTTCTCCGAAATATTATAGGTCAGAGTGCAATCGGACGATAAGAAGAAGGGTTACTGGTAGGTTTAGAAGGCTTAGGTATCATTTTTATTGTAGAAAGTTTCCAAAGGAGAGGGAAATAAGTTGTGCGTAAGATAGCATTATAGATGTGAGTAAGAAAGATAATGAATTTTCGGAGAAGGTGGCAAAGGATAAAGAGAGTGATAAGATCATAGCCAGAAGCTTTTCTGTTTGAAAGTATATTGAGTTCCTTGTAAATGTCTTTTGGGTGAAATGCTGGAGGAAGTGGTGATAAGGGTATTGGGGTTGTCAAATCGTCTTCAATCTCGGTATTGTGCGTGTTGTCCTGAATATTATTCGCCCAAAAACCTGAGCAAGATGGTTTGTGGATTCGTTAGCTTTTTCTTCGAATGTTATGGCTCTATTATTGTCTGTACGTCGGAAAGGATATTGAACATCTTTTGTCTCCAGAATGCATCATCCTTATTTTTGAATGCTTATAGTTCTTGCTGTAGTTAATCTGTTAAGAGCTGTTCTGTGTGATGGGTATCTGGTTCTTTGCCACAGAGCTCTAGTTCTGTGTTTTTCTATTATGAAATTTCGTATAGCCTGAGGCAGGTAAGTATCAGTATTGGTTAGTGATCTCGTCGGTGTAGTTGAATGCTAAATCGAATTGGATACGCATTTTGTAAAGTCGTTAACTGGATTTGTCAAGTTCGTCGGCTGTAGTAATGAATGTATTTAGTATAATTTTATTATTTAAGGAATTTTGAGAATTGTCTCAGTTTATGAAGCCATTAATTAGTGTCGAAGGTTTGGATTTTACCAAAGGGTGTTTTGACAATTCTAGTGAAATTGGACTATGATCAGATGATAAATCGAAAGGAGAGGAAATATTGGAGTGTGGGAGTGGTAAGGAGCATATGACAAAGAAGTCGAGATAAAAATATGATTTTAAAAGTTAGTCATATTAACTTTTGAAAGTACAGATGAGAGTTTTTGAAGTTAATTTCCATTATTAAAGCAAACATGATTGTAATTGTCCATTTACAGTCCCTTTAATGTTTATCGTTCAGTTTATAACTAACTCATATATAAATTATGAATGCAGCCTTAACTCATTTACTGTCATGCATTTCTAAAACGTAACAGAAATTAAATATGCAAATGTCAAATACAAAATTTAAAGATATCATGAATCGGATATTTTTCTGATGCCAAATGAAATCTGCTATGGACTTTATGCAATTAATAAAATACAATTTTAGCTTGCAAATTGTATAAATGCTTTGGAAAAAAATCTATTCTATCCATACTAAAATAATGTGAAATGTCAATAATTGAAAATGTGAAATGGTCAAGCTAAATGTGAAATGGTCAATAATTACATATAAATAAAATTAACGGTACTTTAGAGAAAGTTAATAATGAATATTAGCCATTTAAGAACTGTTACAGAACATAGAAACATACACACGCATAGAGGCGCGCGCAAGCACACACGACTATTTTGTGGGACTTGGTTATTTGGACTCTGGGGACCTTCAAAAGTTTATTTCCGTTGAAAACCCAGATACGAAAATGTTTACGATCTCAATACTTATATATATAAGACTTTGCTATATAAGATTTCCATATTCCATTCTATAAGGGGAGAAGCAATGACAGCAATTTTTTTTTATATAGGGCAAGAACATTTTTTTTTTCAAACTATACGTCCTCAGAACTTCCAAATAGCATTTCACACCCAGATTAGAAGAAAATAGATATGTTTTTGAACGAATAAATGTGGATAAACTAATTTTGAATCGTATTTTACGTATATATTTTAATTAGTACCTCACATTTGTAAATTATCTATCTTATTCGAGTGTACTAGCGAATATGGGACCTGCTGGCATCGCTAGCCTCTGAATTACCAGTAACGAGGCTCGTCTGCAATGCCAAACAGGTTATTTGTGTAAAGACCATTGTCAATGATCCAATGATATTGATTGCGATGCGGAACATAACAGCTCATCTGCAATACATAGATTTACCTATTTGTTTATACGAATAAATAAAAAATAAAAAGAAATTGCGGTGCGGTTTTTATTTTATTTTTTTAATTAAATATATCCCGTTATTGTATTATTCATACATGTTTACTGCAATGTACCTTGGCGGTGCGACATTTTTAAAGTAGGAATGCATACCACTTTTAACATTTTTTCTTAGATATATTCTTTTTTCCAGTATGCTATTCATCAAATTGCATATATATATATATATAAGTTAAGAAAAGGGAATAAATCTGTTAGATGGTTATATATTGAAGAGAAAGGAGAAGAATGAGAAGGAGTATTAATAATACAGTCTTCCGTGTTATTTCAGCTCCCTCTCTGTTTTTTTTTATTATTTGCAATGTACGAATACTTTTTATTATTACTAGTGTTTGCCAAGTGGTCGAAATTCGACCATAATCATTATTGAACCTATAAGGAAAACATAAATAAATTTGCATGTCTCAAACATTTAGTTTCTACTTTTATATATCCGTACATTCACTTTTATGTTGCTATGTTCCTTGCCTCGCGTTTCTACGTTTATTTGTATTAAAATGTATTTATATCGGTCCCAGAAGGGAACCGATCAACTTAAAATATATTAATGATGTATTTAAATGTTAGATACCACAGACCCCCTACTGTAGTATCCTAGATTGAACCATATACTCTTTATTGGATTTCCTTTCTAAAGGTATCATGTTTATAAATTTACTATTTGTTTCTATTACTAATTGGTGGCATGCAAGGTAGAATGTAAAAGTACTACGTTGGTTTACTAACTATTATATTTACAAGCTTAAATAAAACCAACCTCGCGCGGGCTCATTACCGCGTATGGGGAGCGTCCCACGGGTGGTGGATGTGGGGATGGTCGGTGGAAATTCCTTGGAAGTTCCTCCCGGCTAAGTCCGATGGACTCGCTGACCAACAATGAGAGGGGCCCTCCAGACTTGCTGGAGGGAGGGGATCTCCAGACTTGCTGGAGGTAGGGACCCACCAGACTTGCTGGAGGGTGTGACATAGGATTGAACGCCCTACTCACATATCTTTAGTTCACCAAACACCACAAAAAGTCATGGATCTTCTTAAGGTAAAACGCTCATTATCCGGAGGTAAACTAGTCCCCCGTTCGGGTCTCCGGGTGGGGACTGCTTTAGGGGATTCATGGCGCAAGTTGAAATATAGGGATTTAAATATTGGTACGTGGAACGTAAGGAGTTTAAACACAGCAGGGGGGCTAAAATCGGTCGCGAATGAGGTAAATGGGTACATATTGGATGTCGTGGCTCTGCAAGAGGTTCGCTGGCCAGGGGAGGGCTCGATGAGGGAAGGGAAGTACACTATTTGGTACGGAGGAAGCGGGAATCATTGTTTAGGTACCGGGTTTCTAATTAGGCGTAGATTACTATCCGCTTTGAGGGACGTACAATTCTTTAGTGATAGAATTTCGGTAGCTACATTTCAGGGACGTTGGTTTAAAATCGCATTAATAAACATACATTGTCCGACCGAAGACAGTGACGATGAAGTCAAAAGTGAATTTTACGATAAACTCGAATGGGTTTATGATAAACTACCACGAAACTACATGAAAATAATTGTAGGTGACGCGAACGCAAAGGTAGGAAGGGAAGAAGTTTATATTCCGACGATTGGTAAAGAAAGTTTGCACGAATATAGTAATGATAATGGGATCCGTCTGATAAACTTTGCCATCTCGAAAAACCTGATAATTAAAAGTACGACGTTTAAACATAAGGATATTCATAAATATACTTGGACATCACCGGATTCGCAAACACGAAATCAAATCGATCATGTCTTGATACAACATAGCTGGCAAAGCAGTATAATTAATGTACGGTCTTATCGCGGAGCAGAATGTGGGTCGGATCATGAATTAGTAATCGCGAAACTTCGACAAAAACTTAATATAAAAAAGAGAAAAGAAAACCGTTTCGATTTTGAGAATTTTAATTTGGAAAAATTAAAAAATCCATCAATTAGAAACCAATTCGAGCTAGATGTTAAGAATAGGTTTGAAGCTTTAGAGCTTCCTGACGAGGACCACGAGGATATTGACAAGTTATGGATAGAGATCAGAGATAATATTAAAGCGGTCGGTAACTCGTGTCTAGGAAAAAAGGAAAATAAGAATAACAAACCGTGGTTTGATGAAGATTGCTTAAACATGTGTGAAAAAAGAAAAGCCGCTAAATTAAAAGCTCTAAATAATCCTAGCGAAGACAATCTGGAATACTTCCGAATCTCAAAGAACGAAACGACAAAATTGCTCAAAAATAAAAAAAGGGAGTATCTTAAAAATAAAATAATTGAAATAGAAACTAATAGAATTGAAAATAACGTAAGAGAAATGTACAAAGGTATAAACAGATCACGTAAATATGTAGGGCCCGTAATGTCTGGAATTAGGGATGATAATAACAATATTCTGACCGATCCGCTTGACATATTGAATAAGTTTAATTACCACTTTGACAATATTTTAAATACGGTAAATTATGATCTGTGTCCTCCTTCTGAGTACCAGAGTGCTGAACCATTAATAGAAGGACCAAGTAAAGAGGAAGTTGAAGTAGCTATCGGAAAATTAAAATCATATAAAGCAGCTGGAATCGATAATATTCCTACTGAACTAATTAAGGCATGCGGAGAAGCTGGAGTTTCTAAAATACATCGGTTGGTTAAAAAGATCTGGGTGAACGAAAAATTACCTGAAGAATGGAAAGAATCTATTCTTATTCCGATTCACAAAAAGGGTCCGAGGACGGATTGTAATAACTATCGAGGAATTTCACTGCTTCCGGTATGTTATAAAATATTCACTTTAATCTTAACCAGTCGATTCACGGAATACGCCGAGGAAATTATCGGAGACTACCAATGCGGATTTAGACGGAATCATTCGACTATTGATCAAATATTTTCTTTACGGCAAATATTAGAGAAAAAATTGGAGTATAACGGTATTGTTCACCAGCTGTATATAGATTTTAAAAAGGCTTACGATTCTATTGACCGCCAGAAACTGTATAATATTCTAATCGAGCAGGGGATTCCAAAAAAACTAGTAAATCTAGTCAGGATGTGCTTGACGGAGACACTCAATAAAGTTAGAATCGGTAATAATTTTCCGAAAAATTTGAGGTTCGTTCGGGCTTAAAACAGGGGGATTCTCTTTCGCCTGTCCTGTTCAATTTGGCATTAGAACATGCTATTAGGGAAGTAATGCGAACCGAGAAAGGGTTGGATCTGGGCGGAACAACATACGTGCTGGGCTATGCTGATGATCTGGTACTGTTAAGCGAAGACGTTGAAACTATAAAACTAAATACGACAACGCTAATGAAAGCCGGTAAAGAACTAGGACTCGAAATAAACGTGGATAAAACAAAATATATGGTTAGCTGCAAAAATGGCGATACTACTGGTGATATCGATATAGATGGTAATATGTTTGAACAGGTTGATAAATTTAGGTATCTAGGTTCTAGGATAACTAGAAAAAACGAAATTGAAGAAGAGATTAAGGTTAGACTGAAGCGGGGAATGCTTGTTATTTTTCTGTGACAAAACTACTTAGTTCGCGCCTCTTGTCCCGAAACTTAAAAATTAGAATCTATAAAACAATTATCTTGCCTACAGTTCTTTATGGATGCGAAACTTGGCCGCTTACATTAAGGGATGAGCAGCGTCTTAAGGTTTTTGAAAATAAAGTATTGCGTAGAATATTCGGACCGAAGAAGGATGAGTTAACCGGAGAGTTCAGACGGTTACACAACGCCGAATTGCGTGAGATGTATCCGGGTAATATAATTGAGGTAATTTCATCGCGGCGAATCAAATGGGCTTGTAAAGTTGTTGGGCTTAGTAACGAGAGAATTCCTAAAAGGTTAATGTTTGCTGTGCCGAATGGTAAGCGTCCGAGGGGAAGACCGAAGCGAAGGTGGGAAGATTGCATTAAAGCCGATCTGAAGGGACTGTGTTTGGACGGCGAACGGTGGAGAGAGGTGTGTAACAAGCGATTGGTGGTGTCGGCATCGAACCTTCGTGTTCGCTAAGCCTTATTATTATTATTATTATTAAATAAAACCAAAAACATCTATATACAAAATAATAACTAAACCTATATAAATAATGAATAGTTAAGAATCATACTAGAGGAGAATGCTTGATATTTGATTAAAGTTACGTGTTATACTGATTATATTAATTAATGATGTATGGTTGCCAACACAAATTTACATTAGTATAACTAAATGCTTGTTACCACTTAGCTGGTCCTTCATAGTGTTTCTTGGTGTTTCTAGCCGTCATATCTGGATTCCCTGTCTCTGCTCTCCTTCAGCGTCTAGTCCGTCCATCTGCTCTCTCCGGCTGTCTTCGTCTTCCTCCCTCGACTCCCCCGCTTGAAGTCCCAAGAGCAAGTCTCCTCCTCTCCGAGTCCCAAGAACAAGTCTCCTCCTCTCCGAGTCCCAAGAAGAAGAAGTCCTCAGTCCCAATTCTCTATTTCCCACCTTTTTTTCATCCCCCTCTCTTTTGGTCGTCTTTCTCCTGATTGGCTGAATATTCTCAGCCTAAGGGATGACCACGCCCTCTCCCCCAGGCCAAGGTAAAGCAGCAGGTACAGATTTCCATATTTCTGGTGGAAGGTGTGAAAAGGTCTTTCGGGATCCTGTTTAAACACTTAGTTGTCGGTCTTTGTCGGTGGTTATTAAAGGTTTTTATTACCACTTACAAAAGGTTGGGCTTGTGGGTCGTTACCTTCGGTCAGGTACAGCCAGATGTGAACACTTATGATGTTTATTTATACATTTAAAATAATTATTCCACCGGCGGTCTTTACAATACATAGCAATGTGTTATTATTTTTAATTTTCGCTAGAGAATTCAAAAGCCTCTTTATTCGGCGGTTCCATTGACAGTAATAACGGAAAATCTACAAAACTCTTGCTTCTAACTTCTTCCGAAAGATCTTCGTTAATGGAGAATTCGCTACAATGCATATTTCCCCTAATTAGTCCAGTCTTTCCTAATTCTATAGTTTCTTTTTCCCATTTTATTTTCTTAAAATGGTGAAGACGTTTTCCCAATCGCCTCTTCTGTCTATGTGATTCGGCATTACTCCTGGTATCGCGCTGAACCTTGGCTTGACTTTAGACAAGTTTAATCAAAATCGTTACAGCCGTTTTGGATCTACAGCCTAAAACGAAGCGTTTTTCAGCCGCCATTTCGAAATGAAAGGCCAAATGATGATGAAATGTATGTAAAAAAAAACTATTGAATTCGATTGCTAACGTTGTATCGAAATTTAAAAGGAATCCGTGAAGAACTACCGGAAATTAGCTATTTTGAACAACCTAACAATTATATTCTTATTTATATCAAAAATTTCTTATGTTTATCCATTGATAACTCTAAAGATCTCTAATAGATACTAAAAAAAATCAGTTGAGAAACGGAGGAGAAAAGGGGCTGAACCGTTTTTCTTTGTCAATTTATATAATGCATAGTATTCTTTAAGATAACATCGCGGTGAATCAAATGTGCATGTGAAATTGTTGGGATTAGTAACGAAAGAATTCCTAAAAGGTCAATATTTGCTGTACCGAATGGTTAACGTCCGAGGGGTAGACAGAAGCGAAGGTGGGAAGATTGGGTTGATTCCGATTTGAAGGGATTAGGTTTGGACGGCGAACGGTAGATGGAGGTGTGTAAAAAGCGATTGGTGGCGTCGGCATCAACATTTGGGTTCCCTAAACATTTTATTATTATTATTAATATTATTATTATTTACTATTAATAGCTTGAAGATTTCATCAGATGAAAAAATCTTTATTCGGACTTTTGAAAAGCTTCTTACATTAAAGGTAAAAAAGTAGATATATAATTAATAGATATTCAAGCATTTTGAAATATATGAATGTTTGTTTACACTTCCGACTAAGTTGGCATCAGCTTCGTTTTAGACCACGGTTCTCCAAATTTATATGTCGAGTCTTGAGTGGTGGGCATCGTGTTTTTGTTCGTTGTAAATTGCAGGTAGGTTACTGTTTATAAATTTAAAAATACAATGTAAATGCTATCAATAAAATATATGCATACGTATATTAGCAGACATATTTATCATTTCTAAATCTAATGAAATATACTTCTACAAAAAATCACCAAGTAAAATTATTGTATTAATTTTATCAGGTTTTCTTTATACATTAAAATTGAAAATTAATTAAAAGCGACTTGGGCTATAACTAGTTATGAAATCACTTAAATGAAATGTTATCAACACTTTCCTTCATTTTTTTTTCTATCATAGAAAGAGATTAATCAAGAAAATAGTAATATTATTATACGGATAAATAAATTATTATTTTTATATAATAATTATTATTATATATACTACTGATAATTATTATTGAATTTTATATCTGTAAAATGTAATTAGATTTTCAAATATCCGTATATTTAATAAAGGAATTGTAAAACATTTGAATTGAAACCTCGTATATCTGCAGCAAGCGACGTGAAAAAAATGATGATTTAAAAAAATAAATTATAACTTTCAAAGTGAGCTTTCAAATTTTCAATTAATTATTAGATATTTATTCAAATAAATATTCAGCATTTCATGGAAAACTTGTCGATATGTAGCAGATAACAGTAAAACTGTAGTCAAAGCGATGGCAGCCAAAGGTTATGTTAAGTTGGGTTATGTTAGATGGGCCATTCATGAGCACATGTGAAGTCACATGGGCAAGGTGGTGCCCGCAAGCTCTGGGTTGAGAACCCCTGTTCTAGACAGTATTCAGCGGAATATCCAGACAATCCTTAGCTCTCAAAGATCAATCAATTAACTACAACGTAAATAAAAGGGAAAAAGCTCGCAATCGGAATTAGACAGATGAGAATTCAGAAAAGTTGCCAAAAGATTGGAGTAGATAATGCACTGAATAGACATCCAGGATTTAACGACTCTTGTTAATTAGGGCAAAGAGCCAAACGACTGCTGGATTAAGAGGGCTTATAGTCAGCTAATGAGCGGAAATAGTCTCATCCACTCTCATACCTCTGGGGACTTAACGAACCTCAAACCGCATAAAAAAAAGGAAATAATAAAAAGGGGTTTCAGAATATATTCATTTATAGGGATTCTATGGGTCCAAACTATGGTTACGAGTCTAAGTGAAGATCTGAAGACTCTAAGTGTATACAGCTGGAGATTTGCTACGATCAGAGCCGATGGAAGACAAGATTCTATATGGGCTATAGTTCCAATTTGTGAGTAAGTGATAGTATGACGATCGATTGTGGATTCCAGAGGAGGAGAAAGAATAGGCATTTAGGAAACAATAGAAATTAACAGGTTGAAACATCAACGATTTTCTCTGTTTGATAAAAATATATTTAAAAAAAAGTTAGTCTCGAAGGAGAGGTCAATAAATTTGATACAGAATAAACAAAGGAAATTATATGAATTAGCTGATCTCTGAAACCATGTTGGCTAATATCGAAAGTTTGATCAAGTTCGACTAACACTTCAGTTAAGGAGTAAAAACTAAAAGCAAGTGCCACAGCGCCTTTCAAATACTCCCAATTCAATACTGCATCAAAACGCTACCTCAAAATATCTTTAAAATGAAACATCGTTTCGGAAAAAAAAGCTAAAGCTCCTACGTATTATGTTTCATAAGATTATCCAAATTGGGGATTTAGAGAGAAAAAATAAACATGAAGTAATATTTATAATATTTGTAAATTTGTAATATCACTGTCACACCAACTCAAAGCGCGATAATCCACAGAAATTTAGACAAAGAGATCGCAGATGATCAGAACAGATCCCATTATTTGTGCTAGAGTATTAAAGGATATAATTTGGAAAGCAATGTTTTTAATTCTAATGTTATACCATCCGTAGAAGAGGAGTATACTATGTATGTAAGTATATGTATTTAGTTCTACTACATTTCTGAATAACCGGTTTTCTATGTCGAGTGAGAGGTACCAGAAACAGCATTTAATTTTATTTATTAAAGGTTAACTACATATATTTCTATTTTATTAGTTCTAGGAGAGAAATTATCTACTTAAAAATATGCTAATTATATAATTATTATCAAAGAGGAAGTCTAGATACTAAAGATCCCTCTAGATAGTTCCTATCAGATATACTTCCCAAAGGGATCATGTTACAAATTTACTTATTAAATCTAAACAGTAGACTGTAGGAAAAAGGCTGAAAACAAATTCTAATAAAGAAACAATCGTCGCGAATTAAACATCACAAGTATAACATATTGAGAATACTGGTTTGAGGATACATTTGTGTGTATTATATATATATATATATATATAAACCAGTTAGAACATATAATTATAATTAACTTAAACGTAAAATTGAGTATAATAAGAAGGATGGATAATATACGAAATTATGATATAATCCTTCAGATCTCAAGGAACGATTGAAAGGAAAAGAGAAAATAATAAATAATGGACATTTAGTGTGGGAGTGTAAAGAAAACGAGAAAAAAAATAAAATAAAATAGAGACATACTGTATTCAATGTGGAGTTGGGTGTATCCATGTGGATGTATAATATAATCCGGTTAACCATAAGGTGGATAAAAAGTGCATTTCTTAACATATAGACATATTTTAAATCTAATGAGTCAAAAATAGCTTCTTTATTATATCTTCTATTATTCTTGTTTATTTTATTTTTACCTATTTTCAATTTTGTATTGATTAATTTAATTAATCGTTTTCTATTTTTTTAATTATTTCCTCGTTGTATAATTTCTCATTTTATTTTTATATTTACATTCTGCATCTATGTACGATGATCCGTTTTAATTTTGTATTTATTGTGCTTTTGTATCTATAATTTCCCAATTTTATCTAGTATTGAAATGTAATTTTCTTACAATACATTGTTTATGTTTTGTTTTACTACTTACCTGGAAAGCACTGCTTACCTCCACAAATCCCCAACCAGGTCAATTATTTTTTTCCCATGTGGTTTCCCCCTCCACTGATGTTTTCCAGTTTTAATCGAAAATTCATACTGCATACTCCCGTAAGTCTCAATTTTTATTTATTTTTTCTCATGCTCTCTTCATGTCCTATATTTCTTATTTTTCATCTTTCTTTCAATTTTTTTTGTGATCTGTAGGTTTATATTAAAAATTCCGTATATTATCTATTACCCTTATTACATTAATTTTTTCTCCAAGGATCTTGTTACTTAGTTAAACCTCGTTTATTCTGTTTATATAGTAATATTTCTATGTACTTCCTATTCACACTGTTTATAATTTCAATAAGTTTATTTACATTGTTTTTTATCTAAAAATTATGTAACTTTCACATTTTCCAATAATCTTTTGTTTCTTGTCCGTTCTAGCCTTGAAGAAGACCTGCAAAGTCGGGCCGAAACGTTGACTTGAAATAAAATATTTTGTTCACCATGTCTTTTTATGATTGCCACACTAGACCACCTCCTTCCTTCTAAAATTTACTACGGTCAACCGTGAAGTCTCAAATAGAGTTTTCCTATACTTCCATCTGGAGCTGAGTATAAATGTACACCTACACTAGCTAGGACAATGAGGCGGGAGGTGAACCTGAGCATTGGGTATTCCAAGAAGAGCGAGGGGTATGATTGGAGAGCAGCCACTGTGATTTGAATACAAAAGGAGTTAATTAAGCGAGCTCTAGTGGTGGCATAGGCCAATTCTAATTACTCCGATCTTCAGCCTAAAGAGGAAATATAGCTTTTCCTCATCCCTTTTTTTTTTTTTTTTTTTTTTTTGGAGAACATTCTACGTTTTATACTAATTTTTACAGTTTCGTAACAACAAAAAAAATGTTATGAAATAATACGATTTTGTCCTGGAATGGATATATTTAAATATTTATAAGCCTAATTAAAAAAAAACATATACAACAACATAAGAAATCCCCTATATCTCCTATTGTACAACAATTTAGTTTATTCCACCTCTTATTGTAACATATTTTATGCTGTGGGGATAACAAAAATTATCTTTAAATAATATTCTCTAACATTATTTATTTTCCTTACCTATAAAGACAAAAACAATAATCACCCTTTATTTTGTAAATATATAATTGAAAGTATGGTAAACTGTCAGGTTTTATTTATTTTAAATTAATATGTTCTAAAAGAGCTTGAATCCTAGGATATTAATATCGCTTTCTTATTTCATTTCATTTAAAATTTAGCATTACTACCCTTAACCAATTAGCTTCAAAATTATATGAATATGCCGTACCACTTAACCACTGCTTTGACTAATCTATAGATTAATTTATAAAATCATTCGTTATATACAAGTTAAAAAAATGTAAGAATAGTATCTATTCGTTTAGTTGTAGTGTAAAATGTAGTGTCGCCCAAAATCGTTCTTGGTCTTGCACTTTGCAAGATCAAGACCAAGGCCGCCTAACTATTGCAAGACCAAGACCAGGACTGATAAAAAAATTGATTTTTTGAATAAAAATTAAGCCAAAATAGTTACTAATACATGAAAATCTTAGTTACTATATGCAAATCATTGATATAACCAATATAGTTTTGCATTTAAGTTCTCTAATTTTTCATTCGGGCTTAGTTAGGTTTTGTCTATCTAAAAAATAACTGTAATAGATATATAGTAATAAACTAAGAAGTAACTACAAGTCTGTTGTGAGACTCTTGCGCAAGTCCAAGACTGAGTTTGCAATGTTTTGTCTTTAATTACTTATGTATTTTTAAATTCTTATTTTACTTATGACCTTATATTAACACTTCCATTACTTTAAAGAGTATTATTTTCTTTATTTTTGTTAAATCACAACGATCATCACAACACTCCCTCCCTTATTCTTCTCACACCAAGATTCATACCTTACCAATCGTTTCTTTTGTTAATCTATCCAGCAACCATTAGTAATAGTATACTATTTATATTTGTTGGTTTTTATTTCAATTCTTATGATTCCGTCTGTCACACTCATTTCAAAATTCATCTCAGCTTTTCTTGGTTGTTTATTTCAAACTTCTTATTTATTCATTTTTACTAATAATTTAGTTAATTTATTTTTAATTTTGGTATATTAGCTTATATTTCTTTGCTTAAAATTTGTATTTTCTTGGCGTATTATTATGATTATATTACCGTTACCTCATCCATATATATATATATATATATATATAATTTTTATTCGATAATAATAATTCCATGTATATATAATTTTTCTTATGTACTTTTTAGCTCTAATGATAAACTACGTGCTTGAGTCGAACCGTCGGCAAGCCTAATAGATATTAGAAATATACTGCCTAGGACTCCACCAGGACAAACGACTAACTTGGAGTCCTCATACTAGACTGAAACGACAAGAAACCGCTCGACGTTTCCGATTACTTCAGCAATTACTAGACAAACGTTCAGAACTTCCAATTAATTACAAAAGACTCATTTATATGACTATAATAAGGCCTATTTAGACATACGGAGTTGAGCTATGGGGCTCCACTAAAACATCGAATTCCTCTCTTATCCAATCCTTACAATTCAAAATCCTTTTTAAAATCCTCAATGCTCCCTATTTTGTTACAAATAAACAATCCATAATGACCTTAATGTTTATTTTGTTTCAGATCTGGCCCAATCCAGATACCTATCCTTCCTTAATAAACTTCAGAATCATCCCAACCCTCTCGTTTCTAACCTAGCTTCCTCTTCAATTATTCTGATAAACCTCCGAGGCGTCTGAAAAGAAGATGGCCCCGTGATCTCCTAATACTGACATATCATTAGAGTGCTACGATTGGGTAGTTACTCAGCTAGTGTTTTCATGTCATTATATCCATATGTTCAAATTTACTACATGTATTTATTGAATACAGTTGGAAATATCATTAAGAAATAATATATATATATACATACTGCATATCCTGATTATTTGTTATCCTCAGGATTATAACAGTCATCATATAATCTCTTGTCATGCTCAAGTAATAAGAATCTTTTACGAAATTTATACTTGTAACCTGGCCGATACACTGTGCAAATTATTCGCACAGGTCAACTAGCTAATATAATTATTATATTACGATAATTTTAATTTATAATAATTTATGTATAATTAATTAATTAATAATTTTTAATACTTCCTTTCAATGCTTGGTTTTATACAATTTTCTAAATTATTTCTTCTTATTTGCAAAATTAGGACTTGATCTCTAAAATTTTAAATAAAACCGTGTTAAATAAATTTATCAGCAGACTAACAATCACAATTTATATTTGACACTCTTAATACTCCGAAGGTAACCTCTTACATAGTCTTCCCTGTCAGAGAACCCAATAATGTGATTACATCCTACAGAAATTAGACTGAGAGCTCAGTTTTTCATTGAGGAAATGGATAACAAGACGTGAGCTTAGTTCTACTCCAAAATAATAAGGACTAGAGGACGTTGAGAAAATATTTTCATTAGCGTATAGCCTTACCAAATAAGAGCGACCATCCTTTTCAAGAGCTTGTTATATCGAACATAGGGGAAACGGCCGGCAGTTAGGGTTGATTGGCCGTATGTTCCCTTTAGTGCTTAGCTCTCCCCAACTTAGTTTAATTCCGGCTCTATTCTATTTATATTCCCATAATGGCCTTTAACTCACTCTTAAGTCTTTAATGGCTATAATAAAGGAGTTACAATTGGAGTTGTGGAAGGGAGTACTTTTGCACTCATAAATCATATAAGGATTATTTATGTAGTAATATAATTCCGTAAAATAGATAGATAGATAGATAGATAGAAAAAAAAACTTTATTCTGGGACTAAGTCCCTTCAGAATAACAATAATGTACAAAATAATAGAATATTACTGGCCTGAACGTTGAAACAATAAATAACATTGATAAAATAAAATAAAAAGTAAAGAAAACCTAAGGTGCACAAGCTATATACAATACAGATACAACTATGTACAGAGCATTTAAAATTATGAATAAAACAATTAAAACTATGAACGAATCATTTGAACTATGAACAAAATTATATTTAAGGGTTGAACAACATAAACATACACTTTGAGAAATGAAGAACGAAAAAGAGATACAATGAGTTCATTTCATAAAAAAAAAAAAAACTTTACTTGAATATATATATGAAAATAAACAGTTAATTATAATTGAATAAAAAAAAAAAAAATACAAAAAAATGTATGTATTGAAATTCCTACGTCGATAGTAGGAAATGCATGTACTATCTCTTACCAAGTGTTATGATTGCTACACAATACATATATAATATTAATCGTTAACTGGTATCTGACTGTTTTTGGAACAGGAATTGGAATAGGAGGTTTTTGAATGTGTACAGGGAAGGGGCATGTCGAATTTTGATCGGGAGGGAATTCCAAAAGTTGACAGAGCGGGCTATAAAGGAATTTTGGAATGAGGCAGATCTATGAGAAGGGATGTATAGGTCAGAGGGTCGGGATCTTGTAGTGAGTGAATGGATTGAGGACTTAAATTGGAGAAGGTTGTAGGCATAAGAAGGACGATGATCGGTAATGATTTGATAAAGGAAAGTGCCAAGGAAATATTGTCTTCTTAAGGAGGGGAAGAGCCACCCTAACTCAGTGTAGTGGTGGGAGACACGGGAGCGTCTCGGGGTTCCGATTACAAATCTTACGAAGCAATTCATAAGTCTTTTGAGTCTATCACGCAGTTCCACCGAGAGGCCATCGTACACCACACAGCTGTAGTCAAAGTGGGGAAAGATGAGAGAGGAAACTAGGAGTCTACGGGTATTTTGGGGTAGAAGATGGCGGAAGTGATGGAATAGTTTGAGGGTAGAAATTGCACGGCGGGATATATGAGAGATATGGTGATTCCAGGAAAGGGTTTGATCTATGAGAAAGCCTAAATTTTTAACAAAGGGATAGAAGGTGATGGGGTGGTTGTTTAGATAGAGTGAGGGAAAGTTGGTGTGGGATCTAAGAAGGGGCTTGGAACCAATGAGAATGGCCTGAGTTTTGGCAGCATTTAGCCTTAATCCATTTAAGTTGGCCCAGGTATTAATTCGATCTAAATCTTCTTGAATTTTGGCAAATGCCACCAATAACTCAGCGGGAGAAAAGGATAAATAGATTTGAGAATCGTCGGCATAAAGGTGGTGGGAACAATGGATAATTGTATCATTTAGGTCATTAATATAAGAACTGAAAAGAAGAGGAGACATGCTTGAACCCTGTGCAACTCCTGAGGATAAAGGAAGGTAGGCAGATAGAGGTTGATTAGGTATGGAAACTGCTTGGGTTCGTTGTGAGAGGAAAGACTGGAACCAAGAGATGGAACTCTTGGAGAAGGATAATGATTTTAGTTTGTTGAAAAGGATGGAATGGATAATGGAATCGAAAGCTTTAGAGAAATCCAGAAGTATAAGAATGGTTAGTTTTTTGTCATCTATTGCAGTCTGGATATCACTAGTAATTTTAATCAGAGCAGATTGTGTAGAGTAGCCAGGACGGAAGCCAGATTGGAGAGGATCGAGTTGGTTGGATTGTTCAAGGTAGTTGGAAACTTGGGATTGCACTAACTTTTCTAGGGGTTTAGAAAGATTGGAAAGGATTGATATTGGGCGGAAATCTTCGGGAGAGGATGGATTAGGCTTTTTGTTTAAAGGAAGGACAATGGCTTTTTTCCAAGAGGTCGGGAATATTGAATTCTGCAGGGAGAAATTGTAGATGAAAAGGAGTGCTGGGAGGATTTCAGGGAGGCATAATTTTATTAGTTTGATAGGAATGCCATCTGGGCCTACGGAATTGGAACGGGATTTCATTATAACGGTAATAAGGTCTGTGGGAGAAATGTCGGAAAAATAAAAATTATTGTCGTTAAAAGGTACCTCTGGAGAAAAGCCGGAAGGGGATGGTAACGAAGAGGTGGAAACCGATATAAAGTGGGAGTTTAGGTCATCAGGTGATATTGGGAAAACTGAGGAAGGGGATCTAGAAGGTTCACAGAGGGAAAGCTTACGAAGTAGAAGCCATTTTGATTTGATATCAGGAGCTGAGGAAAGGGCTTCGTGAAAGTAGTTCGCTTTCGCTTGTCGGATCCTTGTCTGTGTCGTGTTGCGAAGCATTCTGAATATTTGATAATCATCTGCAAGCCTAATATATCATTTCTGTTTGATATCAGTAATTTGGTGAGAGACCCATTTTACCTATAGATCTTATAAGTGTATTTTGAGTTGCTTTCGAATGTGGAGTAGACCATATATGAGTTGGATTGTCATTGAAATTAAACGTTTGTGAAACAAAAAAAAACTTATAATAATCATAAAGAATACAAGAAAAATTATAATTTGTGCACTTTAATCTATTTTCAAAATAAACTAAATTATGAATAAAAAAAATATAAAAATATAATTTTGGTGTTATAGACTGCGTACTTGATAAGTTTTCTTTATTGCTTCCGGCGGAAATCAGAGTGTGGATTTTATTGAAATTTTGTTGACTCACATGCTGTTGGGGATACTTATGCTGTTTCTGGTCTCTCTTCGCTTCCTCCTCCAAGTTGTTCAACTTGGTCTTTAGAACATCGTGGCTGGTTCAATGTTTATGGTAAAATATAAGCCGACACACATTTTCTTTCGCTTCTCTGTCTAGGAATGAATGATTTGGAAGCAAAAAAACAGGTGAGTCTCCTCTTCAGAGGAATTGATAAAAAAAAAAACTTTTAAAAGTAGGAATCATAGCCCTAGAAATAAATACTTCTTCAAACTTCCCTCAACTGGTGAGGTCCGGAATCGAGAATATAAACTCGAGAGGTTTTTTGAGATCCTCCAGATCACCGTAAAGCTTCATCTCCAAGTCAGTGGGGTTTGCCCAAATTAGCTTTCTGATGTCCTGTCAGGAGGATATGCTCTGTATTCTGTAAGCATGTTCTTCAGCAACAGAGAGGGTTTATGCAATTTTAAATTTTTTATACAGACGTGTCATCACCCTGTTCGTCCTGTTCTAAGTGTAAAGAGCAAAACTTACTCTTTTGTACTTAACCTGTCACAATCGTCTTGAGGATTGTAAAGTCGATGGGAATTATTCCACCTTTGCCGTATAGTAGCCCTATTTATAGTAGCCATGGTCATAAATTGGAGTACTACTCTTTTTTACTGCAGTTGCTGTTTTTCTATTTTTTCTGCTTGATAGAAAAACATTTATTTAACAAAACTTGTCATCAACCCCGCACCACTCAACTTCCTCCCAACTTAAAAGTCACACATCATTATAAAAACCAAGTGAAACAATTACAATAAAATTTGTCCAAAATTCGTAATCCACAAACAGAAAACACTGCCCGAAAAGTATAAAAATCATTTCAAAATTTATACAGTTGCATCTAAAGATTAAAAGAATGTTGTAGTCGGGATATATGAAGCCCAATATAACCAGAATACATCCATAAACCTCCCCACGAAATTTACCATGTGTTGTGCTTAATTATACGCTGTCTCTGAAGCTTTCTTTCAAAATAGCTAACAGAAAATACAATAATGATAATACTATTAGATTCCACTCCTGTATGCAATTCCCTCAAAAACAAACATCGACAACATATTTCTTCTTACATAATGAATAACATAATAGAAGAGGTTCATCGTTCTACAAATAATAAGTTTATGGTTCGATGGGTTCCAATTCAATGGGTCATGTTGGTTTGTAGGGAATGAACGAACTGATATGTTAAAAACGGTCTTACGGAAGAGAGAAAATAAGAAACTACCTTTACAGGAAATTCGTAAATGGGTTAAAAAAGAGTTCATTAGTGAATGGAAAGATAGATATGCCTGGGAGCAAGGTTTAAAAGGCAAAGATCATTAAACTATACATCCTTACCTCACTCTACCTCTATGGTTCTCCATCGCTTGTGTCACTTTAAATGGAAAAGAAATAGTCTTACTCACAAGATTAAGTATTATTCATGGTCGTACCAATCGCGGCTTAACACTAAATAAAGCAAATATGATAAAAAACCGGAATTAATGTCGGCTCATCAAAAACAACAGCGTTTTCTTCCAAGGGGTAGCGGATCTAGATGGAGTTATCATATAGTCCCTGTGGAAATTTATAGGAGAATCTAAAATAGACTTTAAACAAATAATGATAATAATAATTTATGACCTTAATTATTTATTTTATAACATAACAATAGGGGCATATATGACTTCAATACAATTCTTGGCCCGGCAAATAAAAACAAAACAAAACTAATTTGTCTGTGTAAAGAGTTCACTGTTGAAAAAAAAATATTGAATTAGTGATTATATATATATATATATATATATATATATATATATATATATATATATATATATATATATATATATATAATATATATATATATATATATATATATATATTTAATTTTATTTTCATGTTTGTACTTTTTAAACATTTTTCTTTTCATATGACCCTGATCGGATATATTTTCGTTTTCAATTAATTTTTTTATTTAATGGTTTATAGATAGGGACATAGGATCTTAAATGGTAGTCAAAGAGATAAAATAACACAAGTAAATAAATATTATAACTAATGTAAATAAATCGTGATCTAATAATTGCATGTTATAAAATAGTTTAATATAATATAAAAGAATAAAATAATGTGCCATTATAAGATCACACAAAAATAATAACCAACTTACATCACAAATCGAAGTAAATTATTTTTTTCATTTATGGATATGATCTTGAAAATATAGTATACACTCAAACATAAAATTGAAGTATACATATATACAACAGAGCTCATATTGCTTCTCATGTATAAATAAAATTCCGATTGGAATATAAAAGTGACAGCCAAAGCAATTTTCTGCTTGAGGTAGTGTCGAACGAACAAAGGCAAACACTAAGTTTGATTGTAGTGAGCCGTTCGGCACAAAACGCTTTTTGTTCGATACTTTCCCGAAATTCTCATATCGTTGATACTGTTTTTGGCGATTAAAATATGTTGGTGGTAAAAATTTACCACACATTTTTAGTCTCTTCTTGTCAAGTCAACTGATTAGAAGCAGAATACAATTGTTTCTCTTTGTGTTTCCAATACTTTTCCGATTACAAGCTGGTTATCGATGCTATTATATATGACACACAAACTGTGAAAGGTGAAGTAATGGGGAAACTTTCCTTTTTTAATGAAATTAAGTGTTCCAAAAAACATACCATAATGTGATGAAACTTTGGGATTGGTTGGGTAACTTTGGGATAGCGGGTAAAATTTAGTTCGTTGTACTTCAGTTTGAGAATCCTAGTTCACTACATACGATTTGCAGTTAGGTTTAAAAGTTATTTTCATCGCTTTTTTTCTAAATTCTTGTTTTCATGACATTTTCACTTATGCCTCAAGAGTAATGTGCCGCAAGGTAGTAACGCTGTACATGTGCTGTCCATGCTGACTTAACCATCGTGTATCCACCACGGAATCACCACAAACTAAATTTTACCCGCTGTCCCATAGTTACCCATCTTACGGTATTTGAAAGTTTTTGACAGAAACGACCTTCTTAATAAGATTAAACTTTTAAAAACCAAATTCATATTCAAAATAAATTGTAAAGCATTCAATTTTTCAGATGAAATGCAGGTATGAGTACAAGCAGTTCAATTGTTAGTTTAAATTATTTTAGTACAATATGTATCTATAAACACTATTTATATATTATATCGGCCTATAATTACTATAGCTTAATATATATATATATGAACATAGAAAGAAAATAAAACTACACTCGTTAGACTATCTTTCTGATCTTAGAATTATATGTGATACAAAGCTTAGTTTAGCAGCGGAGACAGCAAATATTTTTTTCGGCTTTACTATAGCTGCATTAAAAAATTATAAACGTCTGTCCACTTTGATGGTTAGAAGGTTAAATAATATCTAAGTAACGGTTCAAGAGAAATGCAAGGCAATTCAATAAAAATCCAATGATAGCCAAGAAAAATCAAAGAATATCCAAGAAAATTATAGATGAATACAAAAACAGAAATAAAGTAAATTAATAAGAACAACTGTTTCTCTTCAGATATTTATTCGCCCCTACCATCATTTTTTTTATATATGAATGATTAGCATTATGTGCAAGAGGAAGAAAAGCACATAACAGCACCTCTTTCTGGTCATTGTATACTTCCTTGATTCAGGAAAGGATATCTCTTATCCCTTTCAATTGCCTCCAGATATGCGTGTGGGCTTTATCTGTTTAAATGTTATGTGGTTACACATGAAATATTACATTGACGATGGTATGTTACTAGTGTTGCCCAAATGCGAGACCGAGACGAGTCTTGGTCTTGCAAACTCAGTCTTGGCCTTGGTCTTGGTCTTGCGCAAGAGTCTCACAACAGCCTTGCAGTTACTTATTAGCTTATTACTGTGATATTTTAGATAGAAGAACCTTAACTAACCCCGAATGAAAAATTAGAGGTGATAAATGCAAATGTATATTGGTTATAACAATTATTAAAATATAATAACTAAAATTGTCGAGTATTAGTAACTATTTTGCCTTAATTTTTTATTTTTTTATTTATTTTTTTTTACCAATCCTGGTCTTGGTCTTGCAACAGTTAGGCGGCTTTGGTATCGGTCTTGCATAGTGCATGACCAAGACCGATTTTGTTTTGGGCAACACTATATGTTACACACTATTGTATCACTACAATCTTCTAGTATAATAATTATAAATTAAATAAAAGAATTCATATATTTCAAACTTTCAAATTCACTTTTAGAAAACAAAGTTTTCGTTTCCAGTAAATTGGAATCAAACTACAAAATTTTAATATGTCTGCTATTATTAATAATTAACCAGATAGATCTGTAGGAACTAGAAAAGTTCAATCTGTCTGATGATATACTTATTCAGTTTTTTTCTATGGCAATCAAAATTAAAATATTGGATTTATTAAAAAGTTGGCAATATGTTAAAACGTGATAAATAGTTGTGTTGTGATTTTAGTTTATTTATAACAAACATTTTATGAACAAAATGTTTTTTAAGATTACTGCTCTGCTATTTATACCAGGTGTTTTTTATTAAATACTAACTGTTATGTACTAAATAATTATTGCATGCGATATAAGTATTTTACGTTAAATAAATAATGTAAAAATATTAACAGTAGTGCTTGAAGTCCATGTCTTGTAGTTGGTATTATAAACATTATATTGTGTAATTTATTATAAATTTTAAAGGACATTTTATATTAATATATATGAAATATAAAATTTCATGTATGTAAATATAAAATTTTTTTTATTTTTTTAAAATTAGCTATTAAACTCGTGATATGTTCATAATTTGTCATAATCATAATAATCAGTAAAGACAATTAGATGCAGTTTAGTAAAAAACTGGGTCAATAGTAACTGGAATAAGCTAGTAAAAACAAAATTAAGTAAATAATATGTTAGTCAATCTAAATCCAACGTTTCTGCGTGCTATATCCTTAATAACATCTGGTGTGGTAGGTTGGGGCAAGGTCTGAAAACTGTTTTTAGAAGTTCAAACCTTTGTAAACAACATAGTTTTTTTAGTTTTTTGGGTGATTGCGGGCGATTTGTGAAATAGAATTTAATTTATTCCAATTGTTTGAGTCGTTGGTATATTTTCATATATTTTAAAAACCAATGATTCAATTGTCATAGGATTCAATAGATGTATCCGATTCAGCCCAGAAAATACCGCTAGATTTTGTCAAGATTCACCGGCAAATCAGCTTTAAATATAAAATAGATGGTTTTCATTACCTGACATCAGAGCATTGTTAGAGTGATAACTAAATTTAAAATTGCTGGCGGTTTTGCGGCTGAACAACATAATGGTGGTGTGCTGTTTTCTGCTGATGCGCAGGAAGTTCCTGCTGGGGCAGCTTATGCTTCTGCACTTGATGGATACTCCAAGCAGGTTGTGGAAGCACTGGGGCAGACTTCGAGAGGACGAGAGGGACGATTCCTCCAACGAAAATGTGGGTGAGGCGAGAATATAGTTTCGTACTCTCCACAAATCCGTGGTTAAAAAAAATTAAAATCAAACAAATAATCCACATGAATGAATAAAATTTGCAAACTAAAATAGATTATAAAAATATACCTAGCGGGCTAGGTTAGGCTAGAGTAGTTGGTATGTAACTGTTTCATTGATACCTGAATGCTACTTTTGTTTAAATTGTCATTTATATTCAAAATGAATAATGTATATCAACATATCCTAGTATTTTATGATTTAATCACCCATCATTTTCACCTGATATTTTTATTACATTTTCTGTAGCAAACTAGTCAGACTGTAAAGAATGTCGTATTTTTATATGACGTACACACAATGAAGTTAAAGATATTTTCACTTTTTCACATTATTCATTTTTAGCTGTAAAAGTTCTAGAAATGTATCAGTGTTATGAAGGCTGTTTGTAATTTTAAATAATTAATGTTATATATGTTTGTTGCACAATAATTATGTTAAATGTTTAAATACCACCATTTTTTTCTTCCCCACATTCTTTTTTTTTGTTTATTTAATGAAATTTACAATTGTATATAAATAAAACTAGTAAATATGCTCAAATTATAAATAATGGCATGTACAGGCTTGAAGAGATACTAACCAGTGGTAACACTCTCTAAATAATTTTAAGTAAGAAGATAACGAGGCCATCTCCTTTTCAGACGCCTAGGAGTATTATCAGAGATCGAGGAAGAAGCAAGAGTGGAAACAACCGGATTTGGATTGGACTGAAGTGCCCCACATTCAAAATCGAATGTCTACGCCGATTTGTGGAAGGTCCGGGAAATCTTAGAGGTTCGGTGGTGAAGGTGAACCAGATTCATCGTATTACTGTGTGATCTAAATCCTGAAAAGTTTGGCACCCACGATAGAAGGCTGGATATTCACTTTGACAATTGGAGCAGTTCGCCAGAGTCTCGCGTTTTTTATGACCGTGGAGCTTTCGTGGCCTTTTCTACATCAGACGTATCATGGTGAGTAGTTGCAGTACAATCTTGTGTGACTGTAGTATTGGCACCTAACGCATTGCTGAATATTTTTTTTTCTTAGTTTCAATATCTTAATCTTCATGTTACATATTTTATCATTTTTCAAAAATTGTTTTCATATAAATATATATATAAAGAGGGATGAATATAAATAAACAAAAACGGTAGCACTAACAACCCATGAAAAGTCTTGGATTCAGTACAATGTGAGGAAATACAAGGCCAAAGGTTGTGCAGGGAGGTGAGAGGCCAATATCACGCACAAGCATCAGGTTTTCTCTCTCAGTAAATCATTTAATTACTCATTTAAGTACTCACCTTATAGAGGATGAGTTTCCCCCAGGAGGGTTTTCCTGACCTATGTCTGACGAACGTAGGTTAATATGGACTCGACAATAGCCGTGAAGATACGCCGCTTGTTCGCGTTTGAAATAGTGTCGTTCCAGAGAACAGGATGCAGTATACTAGTAGCTTATCTTGCCATCTCTACCTTGTTTCGGACATCCACTTCGGACGTTCCAACATCGTCCAGATAGGACCCGAGGTATTTAAATGCCTTTAATCAGCTGCATGCCTGTTCACTTACCATCTCCAGGAAAACTTTCTTCCGGGCCATCACTACATGATCGTGTGCGAAGAACAAGGTAAGGAGCTCGTCTTAATCAAAGTAAACTCCGTAGTCTCGACTTCGTCTCATCTATTGCTTCACTACCTCATCCAAGTACATCTTGAAAATGCTTCCACCAATCCGGTGATCCGGTGAAATGATCAAAATAATATATTATATATTATTATTATTAAATTATATATATATATATATATATATATATATATATATATATATATATATATATATATATATATATATATAAAATAAAAATAAACGAATTATTTTGGATAGAATGAGGAAAGTCTATTATTCTCTAGTCATTTTATAAGTGTTTGATGCCATTTTATTATCTAATATTTAATTTATTTTGGCCCTAGGTCGCTAAAGCAATACGTTTTTTGATGAAAGTAGATGGAAAGCTTAATAAAATCAGACATAAGGCCTTCCACCAATCAGGTACATATTTATGATCAAAATAATATACTATTTATATAGATAAATGTATCATTATAAGTTATATATAATTTTAGTAATAGTTATGAAACTACCTGGAATGTCGGAAAATATATCGAAAATGACGATAGTTAATTAAATATATTTAAAATAGAATAACCTTTTTTTTTTCTATAAAAATGTATTTGCGCCTGTCAACTTATAGAATAATCTAAGATTAATAATATTATATAAAACATTTTATAAATTATATAGAAATAAAATAAAGTATATACAGAAACATAAAAGTTCATTGTGTTAAAATAAAAATATTTTATATGTCTATGGCGAATTATTAATTCTACAGATAATACTTAAAAAGGGATTATCAATTTGAAACTTAGGCAATAAAAATAATATAACATAAACATATATTTTTGGTAAATCATGGATAAAAATCTACTATTCCTTCTGTATTAAATAATGAGGAAAAGCAATTTAAAGAAAAAAAAATGAGGGAGGGCTATGTAAGTATTTGGAAGCCGAAATGAATAGGAAAAGGAGCTGGCTTCAATGCTCTAAAAGGACGGTGTTCACCGTGATGAGGTTCCTAATGAGAAACAAGTCAAACAGCGACTCCTATTTCAGGGTATACACTAACACAGCATCGTCTTCCGCCGGTTCTGTCGCCATCCACCCTCCTCGGTAAACATCTCTCTCAATATTGTACGCAGATCGTGGTCAACATGCTATGCCGTACAAATGACAGAACTTTAGATCGGCATACTAAGTGCTAAAAAAACATCATTTTAAATTGTTAAAGAAAAATTGAAAAAAAAAAGTTTATAATGAATTATAGAATAGTATCCAAAAGAACAAAATATCAAAGAAGCTAATTATCATAAAATATACCAACTTATGCACAATCAATATTAAATCTTTTTTTGTCTATAAAATATGTATTTGCGCCTGTCAACTTATTGTTGACAATCAGCAAATGTGATGGCGATACATGATATAATGACATGAGTACCTCTTCCCTAACTTTTTCCAATTATTTAGGTTGTCTAAGGAAGCAGATCTCTCATCCAACCGCTTTTTAGTCTCCTCCTCATGTTCTGAGGTATGCCAGCTGTGGCCATGTCTCTTATAAGTCTGTTATTATGTCCATTTAAATTTGTGTATTAAAAACGTATGACACTTAGCAAACAACTCAAACGAGATATCGAAACAAAATCAGCTGTCCTTCTCTTGAGAAAGGCATGTAGCAGTAGTGTTAATAAATAGAGAACAGTAACGAAAGGGGATAAGTGAAATTTAAAAGATGGATGTGAGAGTTGGATGGTTGGAGGAAAAGTTGCTAAGTAAGAATCCGTTTTCAGCGGATGCTATACATCTTGGAGAGTTGAGTACTTACCGATTAGAAGTAAACTAACTAAATACAAAAAAAAAAAAGGCTCACGTGTGTGCACCGCCGTTGCCAGGCAACCTGATCTATGTGACAATGGATTTAAAATAGTCACGAGTTCGCTATAGCCTTAAAGGCGAGGAAGGGAAGGAACCTAAAAAAAAAAAAATACTAACAACAAACTAATCTTAACAGTTTTGCCTAAAAAAAATTGCCCCTCACAAATTTTTCATACGCAATTGTTTCTATTTTGATATTTAGTCCTTTTGACCTACATTATATCTTTATTATGGCCTTCCTATCCGCTTCTCAGGTCGTGTTTGATATAAATTTGAGCAAATCGATTCTTTTTAGGTACTTCTATATCAATAATATTTTAAAGTCGGGTTCCTTTTTCTTCTTATATTTTTATTTTTAATTAGATATTATTTCGTGAAAATTTAATTTAATGTATGGCCACCCAGGCATTTTTTATGTATTTATACTTTGTTCTAAAGAGAAAAGATTCCCAGGATAGTAAAAATATTTTCATTTCATTTCACCAAATCTAGTAAAACTAAAGTCATTTGCAAATATTTACTATAACACCATCAGCCAACAATTGCATATATATATATATATATATATATATATATATATATATATATATATATATATTATATATATATATATATATATATATATATATATATATATATATATATAGTATGCAAATGAAAACAATGAAAAATAATTACATAAGCATTAAATTAAACAATGTAATTTTTTTAGTATTTTTAAAAATTGTGACAATATATTTATGTTTGATTTAAGGAGGTTTTCTAAAGAAAGCTTGATAAGAATAAAATAGTATGATTAATGTTCTAGCTATCCAATAAGGAATGTAAAATATATAATTATTATTATTGCAGTCAATGACTAATGACTAAATAAAAATTATCTTTAAGAAGTTTTATTCTGTAGACCGGAAAAGTAAAAATAATCGTATAAAAAAGTTTTTTTTTGGGTCTACACGAGGGAGTCTTTAAAAAAACCAATGCAATAGCTGCATTTTGGAAGATAAAAAGAATTATGCACTATATATATACCCAGTGAACATTAGACCTAGAATTCAGAATGGAAGTATGGTTTGGTGGACAGTGCTAGTCATGTGAGAACAGTTGTATACAAAGAATGGCATGTATGAACACCACAGGACCGTTTTGAATCATACCTATAAACACAGGCGATCTACGGGGGGGGGGAGGGCTTTCGGGCTGAAGCCCCCTCCCCAAAATGGTAAAATATAATCATGCATTACAGAAAAAAATATTAAAAACTATCTCTTAAAGTATTCTTGTTCGGTTAATTACATTTAATAGGACTTCAAGAACCACTTAAACACCATTTTTTATAGGTAGTTAATTTCTTTCTTTTTTTCAAATTAATTATCGCTATATGTATATGAAAAAAAATCTTTCGGGCTGAAGCCCCCCCCCCAAAAAAATTAAATCCTGAATCCGCTAGTGCCTATAAACAATTTTTACTGTCCCTTATCCCTTTTCAGTTATGGATTATGGGAAAAGTTACGTTATTTACTTATGATCGGGGAATAATATATACCATAAGGTTGGTGAAGCCACCGGATATATGTTAATATCCCGAATAATCGTGAAAGAATTACCAATTATACACTATCGCCGCTCGCCAACACTTGATAAAAGTTCAACATTAGATGCTAAAATTAGTTACCTATTTCCAAACGCAATCTGTTGGACTCAAGGTCTATTTGAATTTTCAGTAAACTACCTACGTCTTTCACCGACTGCTCAAGGAAAAACAACCGGTTTGACGGGGATGGGATTATACATAGAGGATTTAGACATAAAATAAAGCATACCACTTGGCAAACAGTTTTCGGCTTCCAGGGCAAAATATATGCTGAAGAGTTTCCTTAGCCATCTTTGCTGTAGCCAAACGCCAAGAAGTAATTGGCTGTGACTATGTCGGCATCGTTATCTATTGTGATAGTGTGAATACTCAAAGCTTTAGAATCTCCCAAGACGACCTGCACTCTCGTATGGGAGTTCAAACAAGCTATGCAGACCCTCCATGGTCAGCAGAAATGGAGTGCATCTGGCAAGGTTTCGCACGGGGATTTCCGGAAATGAGGAAGCTGCTGATAACCTAGCTAGAAACAGAGTGGAGATCCCTCTTCATGAGCTAGGACCCAGGAGATACAAAGAAGTCCATGATTGGGTTAAGGGAGTAAGCTGGGAGGGACGAAGAAATTGCGCGGGACTAAGCCAAGCTAAGTAATCTATTAAAAAATATTCATTCTCCAGAACTAAGTGGCTAGTAGGTCTAAGCAAAAGTGTACTTATTTGATCTGATAGGCCATTTTAGGCTCAAAAGACATTTAGAGATCTGCGGGGCTGTGCTGCCATTTGGGCGGAACTATACTGCCCTACACTACATAACACAATTTGAACGTTTTACACCGCTTAGGCGTAGCATTGCAGGTTGTAATAAAATCTTAGAACAGAATTTTCATCCATAGAATGGCTGCCCCTTTTGAATTTCATTTGGAAAACCTTAAGGTTTGCGACGGAAGATAAACAGACTGCAATGGAGTACCTTATTTGTGGTTGGCAAAAAGGACTAGCTGGATTTGTTCCCTCTCCCCTTCATCTTAGCAGTGCCAGTGCCAAGTAAAATAGTTTCACCCACAATTACTTAATAATATGATAAAGAGTGATGATAGGACAAACAATTTATTATGAAACAATGCTAGGAGATAAAATCGAATAGTATTCTGTTGTCAATGACTTTTTGCAGTTATCTACTACAAACAACAGCAATTTCATGTTTTGTAGGAATTTTCACTTAGTGTAAAATATCATCGTAAACATGCTTTTATAAAAAAAAAGTACAACATGAAAAAAAAAAAAACAATATTTGCGATAAATCTCATAGTTTGTGAGATATTCTATAGAAACCAAAAACATGTCAGTTTTCTGTATTTCGCCTCTTCAAACCCACCCTCATCTCGCAAAACCCGATGCGAGAAATTTCATGACCTTTTATGAATTATTTTGGGGAGTGTAATAAAAAAATTCTGGCAAGTTTCAGCTTTTTTTGTACGTTTTGGTCTCTTGATAATTTTACTGCATTACTAACTGACTTATGAAAAACGGGGGATAAAGGCAACACTCCTGCAAGACATAAATGTTGTGCGGGTTTAGTGTAGAAGTATCTTGGCAAACCGCAGGCGCTAAGCACTCTCTAGTGGGCGCTCGGTAGTGTCGGGAAGCTTAAACATAAAACAGGTTTATCGTTGGAGTGGCTGGAAACAGATTTTTTTGAAACTTAAATAAAATATTAAGAATCAGTTCTCATACTTTAATTGCATAATAATCTCAGTTAAAGTATGGCAACAAATTATTTTTTTTAAACATTAGAGTAAAAACTATTGATAAATACAGGCCAATGTAGTTTTGTGACGAATTTGAACAACTCGGTAGGCAGTAACTGTAATCTCATATTGGCAGCCTTCCGAATTTAAATGAGTTTTTTTCAATTTTAGTAAACTCAGTTGTAGAAGCTTTAAAAAAAATTGATTAAAATGACGTGTAAAAGTTTATCAAAGAATATTTTACTTGTAACATAAAAATAACTATACATTTTTTTTTTTAGGAAGATATTTTTTTAAATGACAAACATAAATTTTTTTTTTTATGCTTTTGAGTGAACTTGTGTGTATTTACCAGATCAATGATAATCATCAATTCTTCTTTGCCTTTAAATCCGAAATAAACAACGGCAGAAACTATAAAATATATATTTATATTTTTAAAGATGTAAGGATTTTTATTAGTTTGATATATGTCCTTTGAGATAGATTGTAATATTTTTCAATAAAAAGATTTAAAAAAATAATATGTTTCATATATTAAAAACAATTTAATAATTATTGTAGCATACTATACAATAATGATATTATTATATTTAAATACCAGATTTATATACAAGAATTTATTAAAATAACGCAAAGTTATCGCGCCATTTTTTCCATTTATACTAAAACAAGTATAATCGATAAATAATCTGCAGTTAATCGAAAACTATTTCAAGAACCTATTGATTCTGGCGGCAAAGCACCGAGGAAAGGTTGAACTGGGTTACAAAACCTACCACGAGACGATCTAAAATACTACTAATAAAAAGCCAAATTCTACCTATACCTAAAAAAGAATAAGTTGAGATCATGTAGAGAAGTCGTAGAATCCATTTGCAGTCTCTGCCTACAGAATGAAGAAGAAACCAAACTATTTTCTTTTTTAGTATAAAACTTGTATTATGTCAAAAAATACTTTTTTTTGCTCCTATCCATTTCGAGAATAAAGTAATTAACCCACAAAACACCATAACCCCGGACAAGCCTTAATAAATTTACAAAAACATTTACTGACTTTACAAAATTGGCACTCATTTTGGAAAATAAAATTAAACCATGAAAAGTCACAGCATATAACATTTACACTTCGACGAGAAAAACGTGCCCACCAGTTTATATAAGAGAGAACCAAATTCCTCAGACAAACACAGTACGTTACCTGGGACTAATATTCGACAGAAATATGACCTGAGGCCCACACGTCAAAATGAAACGACATACCTTAAAAAAGCGACTGAAAATACTGTATTCACTCTTTTGGCAACATATATGCAGCCATTGCAGGTTGGCAAAAAAGAACATGTCGCCTACTTTCCAGACTTATTATCCCACCATTATTAGTACCAGTACCAGTGCCAGCATATTATATTTTAATTTATATAAATTAGTTTTGTGTATTGTGTAAAATGCTAATATATTGGATATGCTAATATTGGATAAAATTCCTAATTTAAATCTAAACTTATTGTTTAGATTTTTTTGTTTACTTTAACTAGCCTACTCCACCTGTTTGTGTAGCAGACTACTAGCTTGTAATTAATTTACTTGTCTGTTCTGCATTCAATTTAGTAGTTTTGGTGTTTCAACCCATCTAAAATTATAAATGTGTGTGACTTGGTTTGATCAAGTGTTTCATGTTTTATATTGCTGTAAATAAAGAAAACAAGCTTTGGACTTTAATGGAATGGAATGATACCGCCAAAGGAAGAGCAATGGTAGCGTATAAGCAGATCTGTAACTAATACTTAGCTAATTATAATCATTAGTATAAGTGGAATGGGATCATAGAGCTGCTGGGGCAACAGGATTAGTCGTGTAAACACCAAATGATCTAATCCGCTTCCAAGTCAACGGTACGGGCGGTTTGCGAATGGTCTGGATTGTGAGGAATTAGGCTATTAATCAACATAAGCAACTATAATTAGGCGTAGATTTCAAGACGTTAAAGTTAATTGGAATAAATATCAAAATAACATAGTGTTTTATAACATCTTTCTGTCATTTATTAGGAATATTAAATCCTTGTCCGAGGATACTTACTGATACATATAAGATACTGAAAAAAATATGGATTTTAATGTAATTCCGCACCAATCGAATTGATTTTTGTAAAAAATAAAAAAGAAATTTAGCTAATTGTAACTAATGAGTTCAAATAGACAAGACAATTATTTTTTTTTTTTGGTATTTTGTGCAAACAGAACGCATAATGCCCGTGAAAATTTAGCGATATAGTTGTATTACTTTATATTTGACTAGCACCGTTACAAAGTTGCCATTGTCCATAAAACAATGAGTTCAGTAAAGTTAATTTCAATTTTATTTAATTCGTCTAAAACAATTTTAGTGTCTTCATGTTATCGTAACTTAAAACTTTTTATCAAGGAAAATTCTCAGAAAAAAGAAATTCTCATAGATGCTCTTTACAATTCATGTGGAAAGATGAAAAGAATTGAATGGAGTATCTCTACCTTAAAAAATTCCCCATTTCATAGAATTTCGTAAACAAAAAAAAGTTGTAGGTTACGATAACATGAAACCATTGACGAAGTTTTAGACGGATGTTGATAATCTGATGAAAAAGGGATGTAAATGTACAGTGGCATAATACCACCTTCATTCATATCTTTCTATCTAGAGTCTATTCCTCTTGCAAAATATGTCCTATCATAGACTCCTCTGTATGGTCGTTTCTCATTTTTTATTGGCCTATCTCGTCTTCTTGTTTCATAAATTTCACACGTACAAAATTATTTCAAAAGTAGTGCTACTTTTTTCTTGGAAATTTTAAAAGTTGAAAATTAATATCGCCTGGCCTGGGTAATGTCTTCTGGGTCTGATGTTAAATTTATTTTTCCAACTTAAATTCTATTTCCTTTTTGTTGCTAATTAATTGTTACTTCTAACTCTACCTATTACCAATTATTATCTATTATTACCCCTGAATAGTTTTCATTTTTTCATTAAAGTTTTTAAGCAGTTTTTATAGTACTTTTCCATTTATGTAAAAATTTGACCTAACTCGTCATGCTTGGATGAACGGAGTCCAAGCAGCTGCGCTGGTCGTTTATTTATACCCTAATGGGCTATATCTGCTCTGAGTTTGTCTAGTGTTTTATTTTTAGCTAACTTTATTTATTTTAACACTGTTTTTTTAGAAGTACTAACGATAATCTCATTTAAAGAATTAGATCAGGTAATAAAGTTGCCGCCAGCTCAGGAACATGCGGTGCAAAATAAACCTATTCCAGGGCCTCTACTTTATTATAGGCCACTTCAGCAGTTTTATACCGATAGGGCTTAGGAGGGCGGACACCACCGTAAAGTTTACGATGAAATTTAAGGAACGGCGGTAACAGAACTTCTTGAGGCTGAGGAATCGAAGAAAGGGATAGTGTCCTAGAAAGCCGGTACTCAAGAATTTTAATCCGACCAACGTCATGCATTTTAAATTCTAACCTAAAAAAAAAATCGACATCAGATTGTTATTAGTTTTTAAGAGGGACAGAAAGTGTACAAAAATCATTAAATACAGACAATATTTAGTTTATTAATTTATCTCATGAATATTTATATTTATCTTATGAATATAATATAGAATGCTTTGAAAACATCAGTGATACGTTTGTGAAAAATTCTTAACAGCTTTAAAATGGCATCTTAAAGTACTACTTAAAATTTCAATGGCCTTGAAGTTGAGAAAGGATTTTTTTTTTATGCAGTAACTGAAATATCCTGACATTTTATATTATCAGATTCATCTTTCGTCTGTTAGCAGAAAAACAGAGCTTATTTTAAATAAGAACTCAATGTATTTTTAATTTTTATTTTTTCTCAAAAGTGCATAATTATAATTTGTCCTACTGTACATTACACACTTAAAACTGTCCTGTCATAGTTTTAAGTGTTTTGTATATAGATTTTTTTTTTATTTTATATAGCTTGTTTAACTAATATTTTCTCTACTTTTTCTTTTTTAGCATTGTTCAATTTAGGCCAGATGTAGTCTTTTAGTTCTGTACTATTTTGTTATTCTAAAGGGACTTTGTCCAAGAATAAAGTTATTCTCTATTCTATTCAAACTGAATAAAAAAAAAATTCAGTCATAAGTATTTTTAGCCTTTTTTTTTTTACACATAACCATATATAAATATCTATACTTTCCTCCAAAACTATTAATTTTATTCATTTATTTTCCAAATTATTATATATTTATAATAATTATAACTCTAAATGGCTTTAAATATTAAATGTCTTTATAATAAGCCATTTAATATTACAACTAACCATTAGTAGTGGTTAATTGTTTTTTAAAAAAATAAATAATGGTACTTTAGAGAAAGCTATTTTGAAAATTTGACTTTTACGCCTGGTCAAATTATTTTATATTTAGGTACGATCTACTTGATATTAAAAAAAAAAAAATGATTGTACGAGCTAACATATTTATAAGATAGGACAAAATCGTTTGACCTTTTTCTAAGAAAATGATAAAATAAATTTTATAAAATTTATCGTTTAACGTACTACTTCTGGTAAGTCAATTTTAGAGAAAAAATTTTAATATCAATACTTGGGAGTAGGATTTTTTAATAATTTTCTTCTTATTTTGCAACAAAAATGTAATAACAGTGTTACTATGTATTTGGTAAACTAACAAAAAAAAACAAAATATTTTTTATTTTACTTTTTACAATGAACATATGCCTGAATTATTTATGGTTAATAAAGTTAACAGATATATATATATATATATATATATATATATATATATATATATATATATATATATATATATATATATATATATATGTGTGTGTTTAAGCACAAAAAGACGCAATTACAATTACTATCATTTTTTCAATATTTTTTTTATTACCTTAATTTTTCAACTCACACCTGTAAGAAGTTCCGACAATCAGTGAGTGTGATGTCAAGATGTAGAAGAATTATAGGTCTTGGAATAGGCGTGAGGGATAGGAGTGCCCAGCGGCGTCCTTCCTATCTTGAATGTATTATTTATAGTTAGTGGAGGAGATCCCTCATCCACCTCCTTTTAAGCCTCCTTCCGTTGCTATCAGGCATGTTAGTTGCTCATTTCAATATACAAATTTAAAACCGATAAAAACAGCTTCTAGGTATCACAACTATAAAACTTTACATTTCGACTTACGGTAAAAATTATCGATCAAATCAAACTCATCATTTACTCAAAATTTCATATTAAACAACATGTAAACAGCAATTGACAAATAAATATCTAGAGGTGACTAAAAAGAGGCTGGGAGAAAGATATTTACTGAATTAAGGAATTACAGAAAAACATGGCAGAAAAGCTTGCTACTATTCTTTCTCCTGCCTAATTTCTCATGCCATTTTATGAATTCGATAATAACACAGAACACACCTATTATCGCATTCTAGACAGATGCTATTAAAGATTTGAAAATAGGATAACAAGTATAGTTTATTATCAATGAGGAAATCATTGAACAGTTGCAATACACAGGCGATAACGACGACCATACCAGCAAGACCAACAAGTTGTGCGGGTAAATAAGCGAGAGTATCGTTGGTAACGCATGCGCCTAGTAGTCTCAAGTGGCCTCTTGGTTTGGTCATGGAACGTTAACACAGAACAGGTTAATTGCAGAGTCTGTAGTAGGGTAGGGCTGGCGGGGGGGTAGTTTTGCGTTTGATGCTATTGCCCCTGTATTAATTAACTTAACAGCCTAATCTAATGGTACAACTGAATTCATGATCGCTGAGGTCAGTAACAACGGGAAAGTACACTCATTTGGTTGATTTGAATACCGTAATAAGTCAACGACCTATTATGAATTAAATTTAACTGTTCTTTGTACTTCTTTTTCTTTTTGAAATTAAATATAATATAGTTAAGAAGTTTTCATTTCCTACCATCGATAAGTCAAAACTTGTCACACTAACGTAAGTGGCTAATGTTTTAATTTCACAGTAGGAAATTCATCCAATTATTATCTTTTTTAATTTCTTATAATTATACATACTGATTTTATGGAATAAACCGAATATATTTACTTAATTATCTAAATATTACATTGAATCTGTCGTTATTTAACTACAGCAAATGTATTCAAGGTTACAAACAAATGTTTTACTCATCCATGAAATATTTTTATATAGCACATTTTCTTTCACACAAGTGTTATGAATTTTTTTTTTTTTTTTTGACAATGCCATTGGCAATAATTTTTAAAATTTACATTCGGTTAAGAAATTTCATGTAATATGAATACCTTTTTAGAAATTATTATTTATAGTAATTCGTTTGTTAGCAGAAACACAGAGCTTATTTTAAAGAAGAACTCAATGAACTTTTTATTTTTATTTTTTCTCAAAAGTGTATAATTATAATTTGTCCTACTGTAAATTGCACACTTAAAACTGTCCTGTCATAGTTTTAAGTGTTTTGTATGTAGATTCATTTTTATTTTTTTTTTTTTTTATATACAGCTTGCTTAACTAATATTTTCTCTACTTTTTCTTTTTTTATCATTGTTAAATTTAGGCCAGATGCAATCTTTTAATTCTGTACTATTTTGTTAAGTACTATTCTAAAGGGGCTTTGTCTCAGGATAAAGTTATTCTCCATTCTATCCTAACTAAATAATAAAATAAAATAGTCATAAGTATTTTTAGCATTTTTTTTTTTACACACAACCATATATAAATATCTATACTTTCCTCCAAAAATATTTATTTTAACCTATAAAAATGATTCTAGTTTTTCTCCTTTTATTATTTTACAAATTATTTTATAGTTAATAATAAGCCATTTAATATTACAACTAATCATTAGTAATGGTTATGAAATTTTTTTTTTGACAATGCCATTGGCAATAATTTTTAAAGTTTACATTCGGTTAAGAAATTTCATGTAATATGAATACCTTTTCAGAAATTATTATTTATAGTAATTTGGTCACACTCCGTAACCTTCTACAACTTTATATGTTAGCTGAGATCTTTGCTTAAATCCTCAGCTATCCAACAATATATTCGAAATAGGTTTATATTAATATATTATGATTTCCGTAAATTCATTTTCAATCTGAAAACAATTGTGTTTTTCTCCAGTAAATTATCAAATGCTTTCATAGTTTATATTTAACAGTTTTTGAGAATCAGACATAGTTAATTATATATAAGAAACAAAAATTCAGATGCTTTAAAAATATGTGTATCAAATAGTTTTCCTTTTTTATTATTCTTTTAATGTATATGTTTGTTTTTATCTATTTTTTTATTTTAATTTAATTTTTCTATTTTAGCTTTTATACATATATTATGAATGAACACATATATCTATAATATCTAACCATCTATATCTATAACCATCTATATCTATAAATATCTAACACTAACCATTAAAGCCCTATAAAGCGACATCAACGAGAATAAGACACCTTATATTCGATTCTACGGCTCTAATGTTTTCTGCAAACTTATACAAATGTGTAAAATTGATAATATAATTTCTGTTTAGTCAATTTTCAGGAAAAAAGTTTCTGTAAATACCCGGGCATAGGCCTACCTTAAATTCCTAATATAAAATACTTTTTGTATGAATTTTCATTTTTGAGCTAGTATCTACACATACATATACACGGATAAATGTTTAGAACTTCGTTATTTATACTTAGAGGACATCGACAACTTTATTTCCGTTGGAAATCATATCGAAAACTTTTTACGATAGCAATGATTTTATTATTATTTATAAAATGTCAATGAAAGTAAAAAAAAATATTGAAAAATTTTACCATTTTTTTGTTAACTTTCATCCACACCTGTCACGAAAGAGAAATGACAATCAGCATATTTGGTTTTTTGATAATCATACAGGAAAGAATATCAGGTAATTTTTTTTTTGTCTTTAATTCTTCATCCGCACCTGTCATGGTAGTGACAATTAGCAGATTTGCTGTTAAGTTGAAAATGGCATGATAGGCATGACGAAGAATGGAGCTCAGCAGCACCTTTTCCCTGGCCTGTTTACATCCTAAAATCAGGAAAGGAGATCTCTCATCCAGCTCCTTTTCAGTTGCCTCCTGATGAGCATTTCAGCCGTGGCCATGTCGTTGATAAGTCCATTGTGATGTCCGTGTAGTTTTAGATAAAATCGGGAGTAAAGAGTACGTATGTGCTGGTCAATGGTTGGTTGTCTTAGGTCGGTATGTGAAGTCTTGTTGTTGACGTACCAGGGAGCTGCAGTTATTAATCTAAAAATTTTAGATTGAAAAATTGTAGTTTTTGTAAGAGATTATTTTTGCTGAACCGTAAATCTGTGATGCGTATGTCCAAATGGGTTTGAGCAGGTATGTGTATGTATTTAGTTTTTGTATAATTTTCAATTTTCATTTAGAAAACAGTGAGTATAGTATTTTCAGTCGCTTGTTCAATGTATTTCTTTTCATTTTGACATGTGGGCCCCAGGTTATCCTTCTGTCAAATATTAGTCCGAGGTAGCGTATACTGTCCGTCTGAGGAATTGTTGCTGATACAAACTGGTGGGCATGTTTCTCGTCGAAGCGTAAATATTATGTGGTGTGATTTGTTATGATTCAATCTAATTTTCCAGAGTGAATACCAATTTTGTAAATTTAGTAAGTGATTGTGTAAATTTAATGAGGCTAGTCTGGGGTCATGGTGTATTGTTAAAATTGTTGAATCGTCAGCGTAAGTAGCAGTCAATGTTTCAGAGGATGTAGGCATGTCATTAGTATAGACAATGTAGAGTAAAGGTGCCAATATTGATCCTAGGTAAAATTTAAAATCTATTATAACATCAGAACGAATTAATAAAAATCATAATTGAACAAAAAACCCTTTCAGAAAGCTTTTAAATGGAAATAATACTCTTCTCTCACAAGAGTAATGGAAAATGAATCTCTACAGAAATTCAATCTCTTTACTTTCATAATTGACATGAAAAAATATATAATACGGGATGTTAACAATAGGCGACAACAGATGAAAACCTTCGTAAAAGCATGTTGTCGCAAGCTGCTATGCAAACTAGGCTGGGAAAGTTGTGAATTAATTTTTCTCGGGGTTTCCAAAATAACATTTACAGTTGGCTCAGTTATATGTACAGCGTGGCTTATACAGCACAACTCGGGAGAAACTTTTGCTCACGTCCAATCACGGCATATTCTCCTGTTTCTAATCTTCCTTCTCTCTCATTGTATTCTTTCTCTAAAAATAACAGCTAATTTTGTAAACAAACGTCAAAAGAATAATATTATTTCAATTATTCAACCGATTTCTACCATAGAACTGATCAGGTAATTGTTTTAAACACAATCGACAGTTTAAGTGATGTTTTCAAACATAATTAATCAAGTCAATAGTTTGTTTGTTAAGGTTTTAGTTGTACAATATTCCATCATTATTGTTATAGTATAACATATTCAAATTTATTAGTTACATTTAAAAAAAAAATATATCCATCTGCATCTGTCGACGACTGTATTAGTTATTAGCCGTAAGATTTTTGACTGAAATTATTGTAGTTTTGGGGTGAGTCCTTTTTGTATAACCGTATGTCAGTGAGTCGTATATCCAAACGGGCTTAAGTAAGTATGCGTATGTATTTAGGTTTTGTCTGATTAGTAATTTTGATTTAGAAAAAAGAGCTTATCGTTTTTTCAATCTCATGCTTAAAGTCTTTCTTTTATTTTGACGTTGGCCTCCCGGTCATTCTTCTGTCGAATATTAGTCTGAGATAGCGCACTGTGTTCGTCTGAGGAATTTCACTGTGTCCGATATAAACTGAGTGTATGTGTTATATGTAGGGATTTGTCATGATTTAATCTTATTTATATAACTAAGTGCCAGTTTAGTTAATTTAATGAGTGATTTTGTAAATTCATTGAGGCTTGTCCAAGGTTATGGAATTTTATTAAAATATCTATGCCTTGAGCGTATGTAGCAGTTAGTGTTGCGAGTTTTGGTCTTGGCACACTCAGTCTTGTTCTTGGTCTTGGTCTTGCGCAAGAGTCTTACAACAGTCTTTCAGTTACATATCAGCTTATTGCTATAGAGATATTACTGATTTTTTTTAGATGGGAGAATCTTTACTAAGCCCGAAAAAACGGAGTTAAATGCAAAAGTATATTGGTTATAACAATTCTTGAAATATAGTAACTAAAGTTGACAAGTATTAGTAACTATTTTAACCATTCTTGGTCTTAGTATTGCAGCAGTTAGACGATCTTGGCCTTGGTCTTGCAAAGTGCAAGACCAAGACTGATTTCGGGCAACACTAGTAGTTGTTACTTTTTGTAACTTTGTACGTTTGGAAGTTGTTAGATATGTCATGCGTATATATAATGTACAGTAATGGAACCAGCATTGATCTTTGAGGTACAGAGACAAATCTGTCGGAAAGAAAAGGTTGGAGAATGAGATAGCATGTGTGTGGTAATGCAGTTTTCAGTTTAAAGAGAAATCCCTGATGTCAAACATAGAAAAAATTAAAGGAAAAATAATAATAAAAAAGGAGTGTGATACCAATGCTTATATCCTCTGTAAGGCTTTTCAGGACATTTTATTTCTCTGTATTACATTTAATAGATGTAAATTTATTTGAATACAAACTTTAATTTCATGAATAATAAAATAAAAAATAAATACAACCCAAAACAATATAAAAAAATGGAAATTAAATAACAATAATTCAATTTTTACAAGTGAAACGTGGGCGATTCTCAAGGCATTTGAATACGTAATCGACACCAATATTGAGAAATCAGTAATTGTGACCGATTCCTTATCTGTAATCAAGGGACTGCAAAACGCACGGACATGTGACACATTGCACAAAAAAATTCAGCTAATGAACTTGAAACTAAATAAAAATAGTCAAAAAATAATATTGTTTTGGGTACCCTCACACATTGGCATAATTTTCAATGAACGAGCCGATGAGGGAGCAAAGGAAGCCGCCAGAAGCACAGATTCACCTGTTTTAGGATCGATGTTTCTCAACGAATTGAGAAGAGAAATTTCAAAGAAAGTGAACGACAGTCTGACCAAAGACGACAATCGAGCTTGGTATCCTCCAAAACACCTAACATCAAAAGAGTGTTCTATAATAAGCAGGCTCAGTATTGTACATACCAAACTGACCCATCTCCACCTACTTCTTGGCTTACATCGACCAACATGTGATGTATGTGAAAATGCTAATCTGACAGTTGAACACATATTCCAGTGCAAAAAGTTCCGGAAATAGCAAATCGAACTCCAAATTGAAGACAAGGCACCGTACAAGGAAAACACTGGTATTGAAAAAACGCTGAAGTACATTCGAAAAATAAATTTGATGAGTTATATTTAAGAAGAACGATCTCACTAATGACCTTGGCAGTCGATGCGACGTTAAATAACAGCAAATAAAAAAAAATAAAATAAAACCTACAAAAATTGGTATTATTCTATTCATGACTCTGACTATTCACATTTCCTAGAGTATATATATTTGATTCTTCTTCCTAAAATCGTATTTTAATCATTAGTATTGACATTGAAGGGAGAAATTATAATAATCCATTTATTATTTCATATGAGAGAGTTTTTAGTAAATTAATGTGTTTTTTTTTTAATAAACTTATAATAATCTATTTAAACAAATTTATACTCACATCCAATCAAAATTTAATTTAATAATGGAAAATATTTAATTACAAACAAAATTAAAATTAAATAATACTTTTATTAATGATGTGAACAATTCTTTGGTATTATTGCACAAACAACAGAGAATTTCCTGTTATTTGTCAATAAATGACATTTGATATTATATCCATTGCATGAATTGCAGTACTCTTTTTTTCATATTAATAAGCATGCAAATAATGAACATTTTAAATTGAAACGAATTCAAGTAAAATGAAACAATTTTGGGAGTGGAGCAAGAAACCAAATTGGATCTAAACTGTCGACACGGGACAAACTCAGTTGGGCTAAAGTTTGACAGTTTTCAAAGCATTTAGTTGTCCTCACCAACACCTACCCAATGCGCTAAAACGGGATCTCTTTTGTTAATAATGATTAGTTTCTGCCTTTAATTGTTTTTATTGCACAATATTATACTAGTTTAATATACATACTTACTTAAGCCCATATGGACATACTCATCAGAAATATACGGCATCGCTAAAAAGACCCACCTACAAAAACTTCAAACGTTCCAATCGAAATTATTGCGACTCATAACAAATGCACCTTGGTACGTGACTAACAAAACTCTACATACTGACCTCCACTTTCCAACAGTTGACAACATATAACGATCCTATATCAACGATTTTACACAAATTTAAACGGACATAATAACAGACTTATAAGAGACATGGCCACAGCTGACATACCTCAGAACATGAGCAGGAGACTAAAAAGGCGTTGGATGAGGGATCTCCTTCCTTAGACAACCTAAGTAATTGGAACAAGTTAGGGAAGAGGTATTGCTGAGTACTTTTCTTCCCCATGCCTGTCATGTCATTTTATCATTATCGCCATCGCATTTGCTTATTGTCAACTTATTGTTGACAGGCGCAAATACATATTTAATAGACAAAAAAAAAAGTTTAATAGTAACAAAAAACAATGTTCGTTCATTATTAACTAGAACGAGGAAATATTCAATTTGTGATATGATACGAAGAAAACTGGTGAAACAGACCATCTAGTACGTAAAGTACTACCTTTTAACACTTTATTTTTTTAACTTATATGTTCACTTACATTTGTCCAAAATTCTATCTAACAGTGGAATAACAAGATCGTGAGAGAGAGAGAAGTTTCCTCTGACATTCCTTCCTGTTTGAATTTAGTATTCATAGTGAAACCTCATAATGCCGGACAGTCACGGTGACGTATTTTTTGTCCTTTAACGAAGAGATTTAAAATATATATATATATATATATATATATATATATATATATATATATATATATATATATATATATATATATACAATCACACTTAGATAGAATCTAATATGATATATATGTAAAATAAATGTATAAGATTTATTACAAGTTTTATTATACTAGAGTTATATTAAAATGGTTTTATTTCAAACAGAGGATAATATCAATACAGGGCTATGCGTGAAACAAAAAAATATATAATAAAAATAATTATAATAATATTTTAGACTGCTGGCCGTGGCATCCAGGTTGCATAACATTGCCCAACTCATTTTTTTTCGTTAGAGAACTGTTTCTAAATTCGATATATAACACCGTTATATATATCCTTCATACTAATAATGATATATTTGTATATATTAGGATAGATAAAACATTTAGAAAAAAATGTTTTTTATTTTAAGAAATAAAAAAACATTTTTTATTTCTTAATGAGTGTTTATAAACCATTTATTTAAACTTTATTTTTCCTCTCCCACTCATCTAAAGTACCGACAACCAGCGAGTGTGTGATATAGAGAAGTAAAAATTTTAATTAATAAATCGATTCAGAATTTAGAACAAACAAAACTAGACAATGTTAATTATTTCAAATATTTTAATTCTAAATTATTTTTTTTTGTCTATAAAAATGTATTTACGCCTGTAAACTTATTGTTGACAATCTGTAAATGTGATGGCAATACAGGAAATAATGACATGACAGGAAGGGGGAAGGAAAGTAGTATGCAGTACCTCTTCTCTAACTTGTTCCAATTACTTAAGTTGTTTAAGGAAGGAGATCTCACATCCAACGTCTTTTTAGTCTCCTTCTCATGTTCTGGGGTATGTCAGCTTATCAGTCTGTTATTATGTCCATTTAAATTTGTATAAAATCGTTGATAAAGGGTCGTTATATGTTGGCCAACTGTTGGAAAGTAGAGGTCAGTATATAGAGTTTTGTTAGTCACGTACCAAGGTGCTTTTGTTAGGAGTCGCAATAATTTTGATTGGATCGTTTGAATTTTTTGTAGGTAGGTCTTTTTAGCGTAAATATTTGTGATGAGTACGTCCATATGGGTTTAAGCAAGTATGTATATGTATTCAGTTTCTGTTTTGAAGATTTAGAAAAGAGTATAGTAATTTGAATCATTTGCTAAGTGTTTTACGTTTCATTTTAACGTACGGTCCTCATGTCATCCTTCTGCCTAAGGTAAGTCCAAGGTACAGTACCGTGTCAGTTTGAAGAATTTGATTGTTGATAATATAAACTGGAGGGCAGGTATTTTTTCGAAGAGTAAATGTTGTATGTTTGGATTTTTCATGATTAAGTCGAATTTCCCATAGTGTGAACCAATCTTGTAATTTAAGTAAGTGATGTTGTAGAGTTTGTGAGGCCTGTGTAGAGTCTTGATGTTTTGTGAGTAGCTGTCAAGATCTTATCGTTAATAGGTATATCGTAAGTGTATCTAACGTTAACTAGAGGGACTAATATTAAACATTGAGGAATTCCTACCAAGACTGGACGGACTAAAGACATTTACGAGCACTGCCGAGTTGAAAATATATGTCGAAGAGGAAAGATTGGATAATAAGTGTTAAAAGAGAACACCCTGGTGCCAGACGCCATCAAACGCTTGAGCAACATCCAAAAATACTACTATAATTGGTGGATATTTGAGTGTAAATAAATATTTTAATACCATGTAAACCAAATAGTTCCGACATTCATACATATAAAGTAGAGTTGACTTACTTTAAAATGCAGCCTATTGATTGAAAGCATTTAAATCTTCTAACAAAGTTTATAATAAAAACTAATATTTCTTGACATTAGTCAATAATTAAAACATTTTTTACATTATCGTTCGGGTGTGATAGCATTTTGCACAACGTAATTATACAAGATTTCTTTGGAAGGTTAACGGATAATGAATCTCCATAGGGAGTATTGAGAACAAAGCTTAAGCTCCGTGCAATGTCCGTAAAATATATATTATTTCTAAATATTTAGGTCCTAATTGACAGAATTTCTAAATTTATTTTTTTCCGAATTTCCAAAATTTACTAAAAAAAAAAAAAAAATGATTTGACATGATTTTCTGAAAAAAATAGATCTGAACTTTAATTAAGGTCACAATTACTTTTGCATACATGGCAACAATCTATTTATAATTGATAAAAGCAGTTTTAGTGATTAAATGTCAAACAGCAGGTTCAAGCGAACTGTGTCGATTAATTTCTATAACAATCTTTTCCAAACTGACGTTTCAGAAAATAAAGTGCTTACTTAATCCTAACTTAAAGTCTTTTTTATCTCCCCCTCGGTGGATTTGTAATGAAAACTATCACGGCCTGGCAAGCCTGGACGTATGCTATATAAAATAAACATGAACATAAATCATTTCCAACAACATACAGTTTAGATTTTTTCCCCATTAGATTTGATTTTTGGTTGTATGTGTGGAATCGAAAAATGAATTTCTACAATTCCATTTTCCGTTCTTCCCTACCTCGGCTTCACGAGATATACAAGGTTTTTCCAGAACAGGGATAAGGGCGGGGGATTAATGACAGAGTTAAAATCCCACTGGGACGCGAACTCGTACTTGTTTTATTCCGTATAACTTCGGTTATAAGGGTGCCGGACAATACGTGGTGTTGTGCACACGCGTTTTCTCGCTCAGCCACCCCGTCCCTAATAATTTCACTCTGTATAATATCTGGAAGCAACTTCTGAGTAGGCGTCAGGTGCTTACAAAAATGAGCACATAATCCACTAACCGGGTTAGTTCTCCTACCATTACAAGAAAATAATACCCAAATGTATTGCACAGGCGGTTGGGGTGGTAGATATATAGCCGCACTAGACTATCCCATTCCTCTCTGGTCGACTTGATGCCGGCTAATTCTAGGTCAGGGCAACCCATTACTGTAGGTCGTTAGGTACTTCCTAAGTAGCAACAGCACAATGGCCCGTGTCTAGGGGCTGAGGGCTGAGGGCTTGTACTTCTCAACACTGACCGCTTTAGGGGTCTATGACCCTGTTTCGAATTGTAACTCGAGTATGGCATTATATGGCAATTTCATTATTGTGATGCAATTATTTAAAAAAAAATAATAAAAAATAAAGTTTACCTGTTTAAAAAGAACATTAATTTTTAAAACTACGTCGGTTATTGTTTTGGTAAATAATAGGCAAAAAGCAATAAATGTAAAATTTTAAGCCTCTATGATTAAATGTGAAATAGCTAAAATACTGAATTTTAGCGGCAGTGGCGTGGTAAAGAGAATAGCGCAGAGAAATCATGGAGTCCTGCTTTTCCTTTCACAGCTGAAGGAACAAACCTTCCTCGGGATCTTAGCTAATCGTAAATAATTTATACAGGTATTCTGTGTTATTTTTATTTATTTCATATACATAGTATTGTTATTTTAAATAACGAACCATTTTAATCGTCCGAAGAAATCAAAATTTAACCCCCACAAAATTTGAGATTTATCGTTTCAGGATAAGAAAAACTCGAAAAACCAATTAAAACAATTTTTTCCGTCCGCCGTCTGCCGTCCGCGCATTTTCTCTGAGAGTGTGTTATATATTTTTTTCAAATTTGGAATCAATGTCGAAGGTCACCCGAGAATGATCCTCATACCTCGATATTACTATCCGCCTTTGCCTTTCAAGGTGGCAGCTGAAAAACCTGTGTTGTAGACGTTTTATTTATATTTTCCTTGTGATACACGAAAATTAATGTTACTTCTGATATATATAATTATTTGGAAATAATAAACTATTGTGTATTGATTCGCAGTGTTTTTTATTCTTGCTTTGCTTTTATTTTATTTATTTGAAAACACAGCTTAATTTTCTCACTATAAACATTGTTAATGATAAACAACATTCTTTAGATTATTCATATCCTAATAGATTTTTTAATTATTGTTATATTTAATCTATGTACGATAATTTTTTATAAAACCCTTTTTTAATCTTCCAGTCCTTACTTACAATTTAAAAAAAATATTATAATATTTACTAAATAATTATTTTTTAATATTTGTGCTCCAAGAGCCATTTTCAAAAATCCTTTTTCTTAAAAAAAAGATTAGTCAATATTAAAATAACATTATTACTAATTTTTCTCCTTAAAATATATCGGTATATAAAATACTACTCCATGGTAGTGCCTGTTTTATTAATTATAATAAGCTTGGTTTTGGTTTTTCTTTTTATTCCAAAAATCTATAAATTTTCTATTTTTTTTTTTCATTTTATCAAAACATGTCCCTTAATTTCTTCTAATTTCTTTAACTACAATGAGCTGTATTCTAGACTAATATTATTATTACTATTATAAGATAATATTATATTATATTACTCCATATAATAGTTCAAAAACTACTAAGGAAATATTTTATATATCTAAGTTTTCAAACATGTTCCTGCAAATTTCAGCAATTTTATGAAGAAGAAAGCACTGTAAACTGTAAGTGCAAACTATAAAACTGAAAAAAAATAATAAAATGTTACTTGAGGAGGTTTTGCACGATATAAGCATAAAAATAGTTCAAAGTATATATTTCATCCCTTTCCCTAGTAGAATGAAAAAACACTTGACAGAAAACTGATTATATTGAAAATCGACCAACATATTTTTAAATGGAAAAAAATCGATTAAAGGCTATAGGCTAAAAAATGTAATTGTACAGGTGTAACGGGAGAGGGTTGAGACTTTTTTTTTTGTTATGAAACAAGCTTTGCCATTATTGTTCCCTACAATTATTATTTGTTACCTTGTAATTTTGTATAAATCGTTTACATGCAACAAAATCTCGACTGGAAATTGCTCCATTGAAATAATATATAATAAAGTACTATTTGATTCATGGTTATTAGTCTTAATTTTAAAATTTATCGGCTTATGGTAAGAGAACAAAAGATAATTGCGTAACAAAAATCATATTTAAAATTTTAGACTACCCAGAACTTCCTAAATACATTTACATAAATCCTTTATATTTGATAATTACAGACTGCATACGTTTAGATATGATTGGTACGATTAGATATAATAGATATCTGAAGTACTGTGTTTACATACGAATTGATATAAATTGTTTTTTCAATGATCACTTGATAAAAAATTGAATAAAACATTTCAAAGAAATTGTATTTTTGTTGTTGTTTTCATGATATATGATAACCTTTAAATTTCTTACTGTCAACTCTATTTAAAATGTTTAAAGTACTCAATAAGAAAAAAAAACTGTTAAAAAGTTAGGCAATGATTCTTATAATTTTTTTACCAGTTATTCCATATTTATTTGAGAGTTCAAAAGCATATTTTAAAGTTTGTAAAAATTAAAAATTAAAAATTTTAAGGCTCACAGTATGAAATGACCTAATAACCTCTCGGCGGCCATCCTGAATTTGATATTCGAATGAAAATATGTTATGGAAAAATACCAGTAAATCTGGTAATGTTGTAGATATCAAACCAAAATTAAGACTAAAAAAAAAACAACTAAAACTAAAATTTTTGGCTATAAATTTTCGTCCATACAATACACCTCATAAGTATTGAGCAAACTCGTTAAAAAATTGACAACTACAAAATGAAAATAAACCTAAAACAAGACGTTTAGCGCTGCAGTTCTGTGATAATAGAATGAGTCTCAACTGTAATTTTTTTTCGTACGTAGTCATATCAAAGTACTACTCTGAGGAAATTTTAATCTTGAAAACCTTACCTTTTTTCACATATGAATTTGATAATTTCACAAATGATAAATTCGCCAAATGTCGGCAAGGTTTGGATTCGGAATATATCAAAAGGGATAAAGTGGAAAATGATGATACTTGTTCATTTTATAACACTTTATAATGAGAACGTATGGTACAAATTTGTTGACCGAGATTCAATCGGCTCCAGAGTTATATTGTACCAAATATGCCTGGGCAGTGCCTTTTATAAACAATAAATCAGCATCCTGCTACATAAAATTGTGGCACTAAATTGAATTTTAGTTTATCATTACACCATTTCTATGGTAAATATATACTTTTTCGTTGCGGTGACAGCTACTATCACATTAACTGATATATTTAAGCGCCTCCGGGTTGATATGTAACCAAGAAATTATTACTGTCATCAATTTAAACCGTGATTTCATTGTTTTTGAAAGTTGACTAAGTCCATTCACAGCCACCAAAAACATTTTTCTTTTTTTTTTTTTCTTACCCTCCAAAATGTTTATTGAAACAAATTACATATATAGTATACAATATACAATATATACATGTGATAAATTCCTTCCACTGCCCGAGGGCATAACCAAAAAAACATAATTGCTTTCTTAATACCGAAGGTAGGGAAGCATTGAATTGATGCGAGAGGTTAAAAAAAAATTTTGTGTTCAGAATCGAAAATTTTCAATCACGTTTCAGACGTCAAGGATCAAAGTTGGTTCGGTTTATGTCTATCTGTCTCCCTGTCCGTCTGTCTGTCGATGAAACGGTCATATCACCTACTATCGCTCATCCAATTTTCATGAATTTTTTAGGAATCGTGCGGGTGATCTCATATCAGCTTTATTAGTTTCTAACCTGCACTTATGCGTATGCGCTTCCGGATGCGTAGATATGGCAATATTTCAGAAGTGGATCGTTCGATTAGGCTCAAAATTAGATAAAAGGTAGATATTTGTGAAAAAAAAAATAATGTAGGGTCAGTTTTATTCAATTCCGTCTACTGCTTTCCCTTAGATATGTGCATACGTATTTTCTTGATACGTCTATATCTCTAAAACCGCAAGTTCGATTTGGCTCAAATTTTCAGAGAATTTAGGGATTGGAATACGTAAAATTAAATAGGCATCGATTTTATCAAATTCTATCTACTACTAAAAAAAAAAAAAAAAAAAAATACTTCCACTTTCAGATCAGGAAATGCGTTATTTGATATGCGTATATTTTGAAAACGGCGCATTCGATTTGACCCAAACTTAGAGGAAATTTGGAGAACAGTGTAGAAATTAATTTGTATCAATTGCGTCAAATTTCATTTAATATTTTTTTTTTTTGCTTTAATTTTTTTTATTCACACCTGTCATAGTGGTAATGACAACCAGTGAATGTGAGGTCGTTGGAAAAAATAATGTCATGAAAGGCATTACGGTGATCAGTGCCCAGCGGCACCTCACTTGGCATGATATCTCCATTAGGTGAGGAGGTCCCTCATCCAACTCAGTCTCCTACAGACGTTACCTGGTATATTCGTAGTGTCCATGTCATTTATAAGTGTATTAGGATGTCCCTGTAAGTTGTCATGGAATCGTTTGTAATGAGTTCGTATGTGTTCGTTAACAGTCAGCATATGGAGGTCAGTATGTAAGGTTATGTTGCTAACGTACCAAGGTGCTTTTGTTATTGTTCTGAATGTTATTGCTTGAAAGATTTGAAGTCTGTTTAAGTGAGTCTTATTAGCAGTTCCAAATATTTGTGATGTGTAAGTCCAAATAGGTTTTAGTAAGTAATTGTATGTGTTCAATTTCTGTCTAAGTTTTAGTTTTGGATTTTTCGAAAGAACTGAACTCAGAATTCTTAACCGTTGATCTAGCGTTTTTCGTTTCTTGATTATATGTGGACCCCACATCATTTTTTTGTCAAATGTCAGACCAAGGTAGTGAACGGTGTCTGTCTGTGGAATCTGTGCATTGTGAAGGAAAACTGGAGGGCATGTTTCACGTCGAAGCGTAAATGTGATGTGCTGTGATTTGTCTTGATTTAGTCGGATTTTCCAAATTTTGAACCAGTCATGTAATCTTGTTAAATACTGTTTTAGGGTCTGTGAGGCATATGTTGGATTTTTGTGTATTGCTAAAATTGCTGTGTCGTCTGCATATGTCGCTGTTAAAATGTTGGGACTGCAAGATATGTCATGAGTGTATGTGATATATAGTAGTGGACCGAGTACTGAACCTTGAGGTACTCCTGCTGAGATAGACCTGATGGAAGATAGTTCTGAGCCGTGTCGGACCGAGAAAAATCTATTGGAAAGGAAGGATTGTAGAATTAGATAATATGTAGGTGGGAGTATTGTCTTGAATTTAAAGAGAAGACCCTGGTGCCAAACTCTGTCAAACGCTTGAGCAACATCCAGAAATACGCCAGTTGCATATACTTTCTGCTCTAGTGCTGTAGATAAGTAGTCCGTTACTCTATGTAGTTGTGTACAGTTGAGTGATGTGCCCTAAATCCAAATTGATGGTCAGGTATTATTTGAGTGTTTGTTAGTATATCAACAAGTATTTTGTTCAGTAAGCTTTCAAAAATTTTGGAACAGATAGGTAGTAAGCTGATTGTTTGGTATGAGGAAGGTGAGTTTTTGTCCTTGTTAGGCTTGTGAATCATTATTATATGTGAGTATTTCCACTGTAGTGGAAATTTAGTTGTTCTCAGTATTGCATTATAAATAGTTGTAAAAAGCACTAAAGCTTTTCTATTCATTTGTTGGAGCACTTCAGCGTTAATCAAGTCATGTCCAGGAGCTTTTCTCTTAGTTTTTTGAGTTGTTCAGCAATCTGGGATTGTAATCGCCTCCTGCAACAAAGCATCTACCAAGAGGTTTAAAGAAGTTACTAAACATCGTGGGTGTCAGGACATACCTCGGAGGGCAATAAGCCGCAGCAAGAGTAATGTTTTGTTGTTGTAATGTTGGTAAGATGTGAATGAAATAGGAGGTGAAGTTAGTTGTAAGGGCACGTCTAGTACATTGTTATCGTGCACTGTGTTAGTGAAGTCTGTGTGTGGTACAAAAACAGAAGAAAGATATTCGGCAAAGAGTTCTGATTTTTCTCACGCCCAGGTATCATCTTCTCTTCGAAGGGGTGCTGACACTTCACGATGCTTAATAAGGTTTTTGGTATGTCTCCACAAGCTTCCATCGTCGGTTGAGAGATTTCTGATGTAGCTGTCATAGGTCGTTCGTTTGAATTTCCCAATCTGTCGCTTGAGTTCATTATTAAGTATGTTGTAAGTTCGTTTATCTGATGGGAGTCTGTCAGTCTGCCATATTTTTCGAGCTCTCCTCTTCGCTCGATCAAGTCCCCTATGTATTGTGGATACATTGGTAGCAAATCATATTTTTGAGGTTTTGCTACTGATGAAGACCATCCTGCTTCTTGAATATTTCGTGTGAAGTATTCAACGGCATCCTCAAGTTCTTCTTCGTTTTTAATGGATAGTGGAACAGAGAGAGCAGTGCCCAATTGGTTTTGTACCTGTCCCAATCCGTTATGCCATTGATCAGGGGCAGTTTTTTTGTAGCTTCACAAGGCTCTTCAAATAATAGCAAATGTAAAAGGGAATGATCAGAGCAAAGATCTGAACTCGTTGTTATAGTGTGAGGTGTTGTTCGGAGTCCTTTAGTTATTAAAAAATCGAGTAAGTCGGGTGTTTTCCGTCTAGAAGTTGGCCAGTAAGTTGGTGAATTAGGTGATATTGTGTCTAATGAAAGCTCATAAAGAACATACCTAAGATTCCTTCCTCTTGGAGTAGATAGTCTGGATGCCCAGAACTGATCTTTGGGATTGTAATCGCCTCCTGCAACAAAGCATCTACCAAGAGGTTTAAAGAAGTTACTAAACATCGTGGGTGTCAGGACATACCTCGGAGGGCAATAAGCCGCAGCAAGAGTAATGTTTTGTTGTTGTAATGTTTTAATTTAGTAATTAAAATAAATGTACATAATTTTTAACAATATAATGATTGCGAACTGTTGAAGGCACTGATCATACCGAGTGGGATTTAGGTTATTTCAATATTGTTATGTGGTTATAAAATTTTAGGTTTTGTTAAAAAAAAATAATAGATTCTGTATTGTTTGGTCGATTCCAAACATTACTCCCATCACACTTACTGCCGTTAATGTAATTTATACTCTTAGTTTGTAAAAAAAACATGTTATTTGAGATTGTGTTTATTTTCATTGTAGTTCAACCAGCTCGTATTGGTCTCAATTTCCTCCTTAAATATAGAAGTTATGTGTATTTCACCCATATTTTTATATTTTCTAGCTTAAAGTGTTTTGTTTAGACTGAAGGAAAGTATTGGTCTCGTTGACTCCGAACAAACAATAAGTTGAAATTTTCCTATAGATTTTCTAGTTCCGTTCATTTTACGAGTGAAAACATACCTATTAAGTATATATCACTACTGTTAGTGTAAAAGGTCATATGTAAAAATTTTCAACTGCTATTCTATTTGCACTAAAGGTGAAATTTTGTAGTCTGCAACTGATATAAGTAGTCTACTTCTATGGAAAATAGCATATGGCAATAAAATATAAAATTATACTAATAAAGTATAAAGAAATAATGAGTTTTAATGCACTCTTGCAAAACCACCAATTTTCACATACCTTTTGCACTAACAGTAGTGAAATGCATGTTCATGATGCATTTTTTTCTGTTTTTTTAATTAAGGATGATAAAATATGGAATCTTCAAATACGGCACTCTTTCGCATTTTAATATTAGCTGATAAACGAAATTCTTGGATATCAAATTGGCGAATGTTGAGAGGTAACTGTATTTCTCCCAGAGATTTTATTCTCATACGAAAAATTGTATATCTAGTAATATTTTAGCTAATAAATACGGTGAGAATATTATACTCACCTTACTTGGATGATGTTTTTCTTCTATAATGTTGATTATGTTAATTGAAGTGATGAATTTGAAACCTTTAGAGACTTTTAAATACACTATTCTACTACGTTACCTATTACCAACAATTTAAAATTTAATCTAACACAGTTCTTTGGCTTCAGTGCTCACATTCAGTTTCCACTGGCTTCTAATAACAGTGACGCTGCTGGAAGTGAAGCACTGCGAACTTTTTTGTCATGCTTTGTTTTTCACATGTGGAGGACAAAGCTTGGTTCGGAGTTCTCTGGGAGAATGTAGATATTGTATATATTAGCTATGAATGTGTATTAGACGATTTTTTTATTTTTTTTTTATTTGTTATGTATATTTTAAATTTTTTTTTGTATATAATGTATAAATGAACTCTTGTAACACTAATATTTGTTGCCGTTCAAGAGGCAGATTGTATTATCATTCAATAAAAGAAAACAAAATTCCAACAAAGACTCTTTAATATCTCAATTCATGAATAAACCTAGGCAACTTTCAAACTAAGCGACTCTCATATTTTCCAATATCACTAGAATATATCTTAGGCCAGTCTTAACTACGTAGCCTATAAACTTCGTTGACAATCACACTGACCTTGCCATCTTAATAATAGCGAGTGAGATTAAAAGAGCAGGGTCGAAAAGCTGCTAAAATAAACGGACTAGAAGAGAACAGTAAAAGAGGAGATTAGGAGAGTGACACCTGGCCTCCGCTGATAACGTTGAAAGAAACCAACCTCAATATCCACACTCCCCTTCTAGCTCCCCTTTCTAGACCCTACCCCCCCCCCTCCCCTAAGCTTAGTTTGGATTTATCAATCTCACCGTCTCTGCCCAATTTATTTCTTACTCCTGCTCGGACGGTCCAAATATATTTTCGATTAACTTTTTTTTTTTTAATTTTATTATATTAAACCTTACCGGACCTTATGGGTTTCATGATTTTGCAAACATCTATACATCGTAAACTATTTTATGATAGAATATGAACTAACTTTTATTGTTATATACACCTAAAAATTTTTTATTTACTATATCGACGAGAAACATGCCCACCAGTTTATATCAGCAACAATCCAATTCCTCAAACGGACACTATAAGCTACCATGGACCAATATTTGACAGAAGGATCACCTGGGGCCCACATGCCAAAATGAAAAAGTGACTTAGAAGACTTTGAACAAGCGACTGAAAATACTATACTCACTGTTTTCTAAATGAAAATTGAAAATTAGACGAAAACTAAATACATACCCTTACCTGCTCAAACCCATTTGGACATACGCATCACAGTTTTACGGTTCAGCAAAAAAGTCTAACTTACAATAAGTACAATCTTTTCAATCTAAAATTTTAAGACTAATAACTGCACCTCCCTGGTATGTCAACAACAAGACATACCGACCTAAGACAACCAACCATTGACCAGCACATACGTACTCTCTACTCCCGATTTCATCTTAAACTACACGGACATCACAATGGACATATCAACGAAATGGCCACGGGTGAAATGCTCATCAGGAAGCGACTGAAAAGGAGCTGGATGAGATGAGAGATCTCCTTTCCTCATTTTAGGATGTAAAAAGACCAGAGAAGAGGTGCTACTCCATTCTTCGTCAAGCCAATCATGCCATTTTCTACCTAAGAACAAATCTGCTAATTGTCACTACCATGACAGGTGCGGATGAAGAATTGAAGGCAAAAAAAAGAAGCTATATTTATCTTATAAACTACGAAAATAATGGGTAATAGTAATTGTTTAGACAGCTTATGTTTTCAAAAGTACACCACTAACTCTCAGGAAGCAAGGTTAGAACAATTGTGTTACGATGGGGCTGGAAAATCGAGACAAATCATCGACAAATGAAACATTTTATTTGTGACAAAATATGGAGAATTAATGATTTTGGATAGTATTGGTTAGAAAAGGAATTCGATTTATTGGAGCCCTTAATTCTAACTCCGTATGTCCAAATAGGTCTTATTATAGGTATGTAAATGAGCCTTTTGTAATTAATCGAAAGCTTAGACCGTTTGTCTAGTTAGTTTTGAAGCAGCCGGATACATCAAACATATTCTAATCGTTTAAGTGCTGTATGTGAACTATAAGTAAGGTGTTTGTCAAAATGCAATCTTAGGTATCAGATTGATTTAACAGGCTAAGGATCAGATAAGTAAAATATTATTGAAAGATACTCTAGTACAAAATCATAGATTTATGAGAAGCTTAAAGGTGATTTTATGGGACTTATTCTCTATTTTGACACCAGTTTTCAAGATTTGTGATATTAGATTGGGGAAACTTTGTAGCGTGATATTTGATTAGGACAGATTGTTGCGTCAGCTGTATAAACTGTGTAGAGAATACCATACCTTCAGACTTAGCAACTGGGGACGAACAAACATTATTTCGTTCCACTTTGACTAATATGCGAGTCTAGATCAAAAGCCAGTTAGCGTTAGGAAATACTCCCATGAAGTATATTCTGCATTCTAATAAATAGTAGACAACATCCAACATTCCAAAAATTGTTGGATAAAAGAGTCCAAACTGATGGTCTAGAATTACCATTCCAGCAACGATTATTTTCAATGCGCAAGAATAGTATGTGGTTTGGACTACAGTATTACACATGCACTTGAATAATGTGATAAATATATCCAGAATATATTTAGAACAGACAATAAAAATACAATTTGTAAAACACACTTATCAGTTGTAAATTGACTTAACCCTCGGGAGCTTCAATAATCCACTCTTTTTTGATTTCAAGTATCAATTCCAACTCATCTGGATCGATTCTCTAAGCTTATACCTCTATATAAATAAAAAATGTTTGATAAGCGATTATTAGTAAAAATAAAATCTGATAACATACAGTATCATGTTACATCTGCCATTTTTTCTTCGGAAATTCGATGAAAAGTAATGAAATATTATTTGAACCATTTTTTTTTTGGCTAAAACAAAGAATAAAAAATCACTAGTAGCAGATGTAGTCCATTAGTCCATCCACGCTAGTAAAACTTTTCTCTCAAGCCCTTGAAGAGACCAAAAGTGGGATTTTTTTCAATCCCACATATTACAAAGCGTTGATAAAATGTTGCGAGTAGCTGAAATTAACACACTGCATTTACTAGAAGCTAGTAAAATGTTCAAAAAATCTTCTGCCAGTTTGTCATCCTATAGAATACCATCATTACATATCGAATCGTTAGTTCTAAGAAAAAACGGTGAATCATAATCCTATTAAATAAACTTAAAATATTATATATGAAAAATTCATTCATATAAGAAGATCAATCTGTTTATTGTGAGTCTTTACAAGCGTGGCCACAGAAACGGGACGAAACAAATAGATAAAAATAAAGTGTTCTTCTAGGGGAGGTAATGAATTCACAAATACATTGAATGATAAATTTTTATTTTTACATACTTATATAAGTAATACATAGTAAGGGAAAGTATTGCGATTTTGAAAATTTTTTAATCTGAGTTTTCAACGGAAATATACATTTTGTGGACCTCTGTGTCTAAATATCTAAGTCCCACAAAATGGTCTGTTGTGAACAGTCTAGCTCAAAAAAAAAAGTCATAAGAAACTGAAATTACATATTTAAGTTAAATATATGCCTGGGATGTTAGAGCAGTATGTTCCTTAAAATCGGCTAATCGAGAGTGTCATTTTATCAATTTTTAAGATTTTCTCGAAAATGGCTATTATGATTTTGATTAAACTCGGAATATTGATGTATAATTAAGTGGCCTTTAATATAATTTAGATCGTACACCAGATGATTTCGCTTAACATCACGTAAATGCACAATTTACAAAATTTCTTCGTCTAAACATTGTTTAAAAAATCTATTTCTTAGCACTTGTGTGATAAAAGAAATGAAATATAAAAATATGTGTAAAATATCTGTTTATAACCTTCAATACATTTATTGTAGTTTAATAACTATAGATCCAATATTATATTTATATGATTAGGCTTCTAACGTCCGATTACTCCGATAAAATGTCATGTAACTTTTCAGAAAATTAAATGAGTAAATAATTTGATTAATTTTCCTTTAGTGAAATCCCAACGTAATCAAATTACAATTAGTGTGAGTATTTTCGACCTATCTATGGCATTAATTTTAGTAAATTTTCTAGTTTTTTTTTGTCTACCGTCTATATAATAAAAAGGTTTTTTTTAATGGTATTAGTGGTTTGTTAGCTGTAAGATTCAAGCTTCAGCTACGTTAAAAATGCACTTAACATTTTACGTAATATTTTCTATTCAAAATACAACGGTAAGTGAAAAGTTGTGTAATGCGCGTTCCAGATTGGTTATTAATGTTATGATGTCTATTATTATTAGAAAAACTCAGTTCATGAATGATAGTACTGAAAACCGGATATACTTTATAATATTAATATATATATATATATATATATATATATATATATATATATATATATATATATATATATATATATATATATATATATATATATATAAAATATTATTTAAAAATATTAAAATATAATATATGCTTAATAATCCAAACAAAAATACTAGGTTTAACGTTTAAACAAACAAGAATATTCTGTAGACAGCTTTAGTATCGTAATTTCAAACACCGAGAGGAAACTTCTTGATGACAAAAGTGTATTCATAAAGGAGATTCTTGAAATTCTAAACAGTACTCGTTTAGAAGCAGCAACTTTTTATGACGCAACGCTTTACCTTTTTAGCTGAATAATATGAATAAATAGACTAACTTACGTCAAAATTACTTTGTAAGAAAAATAATATATATAATATTCATATTAAATGAATAAACAATGAGTAACAAATAAAATTAACTAAATAAGTAAAATTGGTTAGTTTTTTTTAAATAATATTTTATAGTAATCAATAATTTCATTAACAAATAATAGAATCAAATATACGAATTTATTTTTATATTGTGCCTCACAATGCATCGTTTCGATTTTTTTCACCAAAAATATACAAAAAAATTTCATTTATGTTATTACAATTATATTAATACTACCGATCATATGGTGAGCATTTTGATAACAAGGTTAACTTATTTTCTCTGTAAATTTACTTTATTAATTCTTTGGATAAAATACTAGTGAAAATTTCGTTTTCCTCTTATTCTGATCTTCGAACAGTAAGCTCAAGCAAATTGGAACCCAAAAACACGGTGAAGCGGTTTTTATTTAATTCACGTTAGGCAGGGACGCCGCGGGGCACTCCTTTTACTCAAGCCTACAAAGGTCTTCCTCTTTGTCCTTTTTCTCCACAGCACATTCGCTTGTTGATATTAACAACATGTTAGAGTTGAAAAAATAAAGTTATGATATATATATTATTACCACCATAATGTCTTTAATTAAATGAATAGTCTTCTTTAAAGGACTTAAATTAATTTAAAAAGCTAAATTAATTAACATTAAAAAGCTGACCAAACGACTAAATAAATTTGATTATGTTCATTCCACTCACATATTTCAATAGCTCATGAGGTGTTACTTATTATTTTGCCGCCATATTATTATCGATTTCTTCGTACATAGTAAATGTATCGGTTATAAAAATTTAACCAATATTTTAATTACAAATTCCAATGAAAATAAACGGATGATAGCATCAGACTCCAAAAGCTTCATGGCAGCAATAAGTAACCCATGGCCAAGCAACTCCCTAATAAGGGGTATATTGAATCTTTGGGAGGCATTGAAAAAAAGAACGGTGTAGTAATTGTCTTGGTTCCATCTCATAGTGATATCTCAGGCAATGAAAGAGCATACCAAGCAGCTAACTTAGCAAGGAAGGGCGAGGTACCAACCATAATTTCAATAAACTGTACGGCAGTAGAAGAGTGGGTACACGAAACAAAAAAGAAGTCTTTGGAAGATTGGGAAAACAAATGGAAAACCAAACAGTCTGAACTATTGGAAATAAATGGTGCTACAAGCACAAGAAAATTTAGAAGATAGGAAACCATATTGTGCAGAATACGAATTGGTCACTGGCTGTTTACTCACGGGAACCCTCTCAGAGGACTAGAAGTACTCACGTGCCAAAAGTGTGACAATAAACCGCAGAGAGTAAAACATCTATTAGTAGAGTTCCCCGAATCAAACAACATTTGACAAAAACTGAAACTACCAATAGCAATGAAGGAGATATTAAGATAAAACGAAGATGAAGTCACCACTTTATTCTGTTATTTAATAAAAATCTAGTAATACAATAGATTAATAAAAACTAATCACCAATCGCCCTCTAGGCTGGACGCGATTATAAATAAAAATATAAAAATTCAAAACTGGTAATAAGACTGGTTTTAGTGAAATAACTTAAGCATATCAGGCTGGTAAATAAGATAGCCCCTATTTAATACACATTTTAAATGTCATGTTACGGGGAGTTATTATTTTTTCCTTAAATGAAACAGTTCCCATTTCGTCCCTTATTTCTATCACACCACATTAAAGCTTTATTCGTAGATTTTTTATTAGTTTGAATATATTCTCTTTTTTTTCAAGATCTTCTAGAGCGTTGAAGTGTCATTATATTCCGCTCAACAGACCCCATTTAATCAAATTATTAACACTCGCCGAAAAAATCGTTAAAAGATTTATATTATCGTAACCTACAACTACTTAATCTAAGAATATTATTGGAAATTGACCGTTTTAGATCTGGAGATCGGTAAATATGTCAACTAAATAAGGCACTGAAAATTCATAAATACCCACTTTCTTTTCACTGAAATCATAAGATCATTTGTTAAATTTTTTTTGCCGTACAAAAACATTAGGCTGCTTGCGTGACCTCCACTCTAAACATGTGGAGTTGACGATGCTATATATATATTGGCCTGTTGTATATTATGTATGTTATATGTTGGCCACTGGTATCTGTTGGTCAATCGTCCTAATATTTATTTATACCTCTTGTTTTCCTCTGTATTCATAAAATTATCTTAGGAATAAAGAGGAAAAAAAATGAGTATTCATGAGTCCTTAGTGTAGTTCATGAGTACATTAGATTGACATGTTTACCAATCTTCAGATTAAATACACCTAATTTCCAAAAATGTTCGTAAATGAAAAATTATTCGGTTGAGATAAAATGAGTCCATTTACGAAGTTTTAAACGAGTGTTAATTATTTTATAAGAAGCAACGATTTACGTGAGCAAATTATATTCTTGGCAATTAAAAATCTTATGTTTAATAGACGTTTTTCTTACTACAATATTAAAAATCATTAAGAAACAAAAAAAAAAGGTGCAAATTATTTCACAATGCTTTATTATTTAAGGAAAATTAATAAAAGGTGATTCCAATTATTAACTAAAGAAAATGACGTTATCGAAGTTCCATTGAAATCGGTACATTCGTTTAGAAGCTACAGTCTATAGCAACACAGGTTTTTCGGCCGCCATTTTGAAAATAAAAGGCGGATGGTAATGTCGATGAAGAAGGATCATCCTCGGGTGACTTCTGATTTTATATCCAAATTTGAAAAAAATCGGTCCAGTAATTTCGGAGAAAATGCGCGGACGGCGGACGGCAGACGGACAAAAAATTGTATTCGTTTTTCGAATTCTACGCATCCTGAAACGTAAAACCTCAAATTTTGAGATGGGGTTAAGTTTTTGAACTTTTTAGTCGATCACAATGGTTGATTGTTAAAAAAAATAAACCAATATATCTTAAACACTAATCCTAAAACTTATCTCTAGTTTCATTTATTGAAGCAGTTTCCCATATTAGCAGTTCCCAAATGATCGAACTGATCTTACATCTGTTTTCAAGTAAGATATAATATTTTTAATCTACCGCTGCTTGCAACCAGCGCTGTTCCGGAGATCTACTGAACAGTTTCCTATTCATCTAGGGAATAAGGAAGAAGAAATATAAATGGATTGGACATACAATGAGGAAAGCAGGTAATATCATTGAAAAATTAGTTCCGAAATGTAATCCTCAAAGAAGAAGTAAAAGAATGGTGAGAATGGAAGAAGTTTTCCATTGGCTCTAATCTCCTCTGCACTTACGGTGAAGGAGAACAGAAAGCAAATACTGCAAACCTGCAGATTATATTCTTAGCAAAGGGGACTGAAGGACTTCTCCAACCCAGTCGAAAAGAAAGCTTTGGTATTACTAAATCTTAAGAGTACTGCAGAATTCTTTTAGTACTACTGAATTTTAGTTACTGAATTGGCTATCCAATGGAAGGCCGTAGAAGAAGGAGAAGACAAAGAGAATGACCTAGAAAGACATGGCGGAGATCTGTACATAATGACCGGAGTCGGTCTCCATTTCCGCAAAAAGAGCGGAATGGAAATCATTAGTAGATGTCCAATGCTCCATAAGGTGTCAATGGCGATAATAATAAACTGTAATATTACCATAAACTATATGATTGACATAGAGAAGTATTTACAACTACATTTCTAGCCTTAGATATAGCTTTGAGGCATGTATCTATTGTACAACAGATTTTGATTGTGTCGTTGTCTCCTTAAATACCGTATTCCCAAAAGGACAGATTTCAGAAGAAGCTGCAAAGTCTCACGGAAAGAACACAATAAGTGCTATGAAAAATCATATTTTTCGATCTTCATTATTATTGTGATGAAAGGCAGTAAGGTCTACAAAAATCTGAGCCAACCTACGCGTCTGTGAGTATGTGTATGTGTATGCGTGCCCCTGTATTAGTGTGTGTTATGGGTGTGTGGCTAAAAATCCAAATGCAAATATAACTAGCCTGATGTGTGACTATAGTGCTTGAGCTCAGCCTTTTCTAATGCTGCTGAGTGAGAGGCACTGCAATCTCCTAGAATCCTGCCTTTCCTTCCACGAGTGGGGAGAAGTTCAATTTCTTTTTGTTTAGTTGATATACATTTACTTTTAGTAATATTGTTTTTCTGTATTAATTGTTTTTATTAATTGTAAATATAGTGTGAATGTGCTCTTTAAATACTTTTATAAATATCCTTCATTGTGTCAGATTTTAATGTCTCTCAATAAATATATTTTAAAATAGAAAAAAAAAGAACTAGACTGAACGAATATTAAAAGTATCGGTTGGTTTAGTGAATAAAAAGGTTTCTCTGAAACAGATCCAATAAAAAGTTTGTTGGATGAGTGAACTTAAACTTTTTGAACTTTTCTGACAGCGAATCTAATCTAAGCCGAACAATATCTAAAAATCCTCAAGGAAAAAATTCTGCTTGAACAAGTGGAAATATCCGTAAAAATTGTATACGTTGTGCACGTTCACATGAAGGGCATTAAAAAAAATGTATTTATTGAGAAAGAAGTACTTCTTCTTTTAATTAAATACAATAAAAATGTTTATAAAAGAGGTGACTCGTACTATATGTTTGGAAAATATAGAAGTTAAATAATAGAAAATTTACAAAGCAAGAAATACAAACTTCGAAATCAATATTAAAAATAAGTATTTACTAGATGGCTTGGGCGAAAACTGCACATAGTATCAGACAAGTGAATAAATAACAATATAATAAGGAAATAAGTGAAATAAATTTATAATGAGAGAATTTAATCTCAATCTATAATAGAAATTACGATGAGCTATATCTTTTTTTATGAATGGCGTGCTTACGATGAAAACGTATGCTATAACGCCGCCTAAAGCTTGCACCCGCTCTCATTCTCTTCAGCTATAATGAAAAGATAGTTTGTTTGCAACAAACTAGGTTTCGATTTGACTTTACGTTTCTTGATCAATTTATGTAAATGTCAAATCTTATTTATTAAATATCATTAATTACATGTATAAAGTATTTCTTTAATTATGAGAAAATTAATTTTTAAAAATTATTAAGGGATTTTGAACTTCACTTTCTCCATGCATTTTGCTTACATATTCTTGTTCTTTTGTGCCATTCGGTTGTGTCTGTCAGCATTAGGGAACCTGTAGTCATGATTGCCTCTCTTCTCAGTTTCTGGCCAGGTTCCTGGCTGGACAGAGGTCTTTCAATTTTTTAGCACAAACGATCAACATATTATAGGTATAACAGACATCCTTGATCGGCTTTGAGGTCTTCTACCAAGGAATCAATGGAACTCTCCATATTTATCAGTTAATTTCTTTGTTCTTCTATTCTGACGACATTGGCCTTACTAGTTCAGTTGACAAGCCTCTAAGTTTTGGTCAGTCCAAATGTGGTTTATTCTAGTTCTCCTCGCAATTCTTAGGAAGGGCCTCATTTATACACCTGTCAGCCTGTTCTCCTTTTCATCTGAAAGTATCACGTTCAGATCAATAAAGAAGTGGGGGCAGGTAACTGACTCGAAGAAGCTTTGTTTCACGTTGTTTTGCTTATTTTGGTTTGATTTCTTTTGCTGAGTGTTGCTTTTACCAGTATTAGTAGACACGGACTAATCTAATTGTAAGCTCAATATTAGTGGGAAATAATGGTCATCCGAGTCAATGAGTTCACTACAATATACTCTTTCATCACACAGAAGTATACTTTACACTTAATCCTATAAGTACATAGGCTTATATAGAGTACCAGCCTCAGAGCCGCCTTTCCTGGGAAGACCAAAGGTTTGGGAGTAATCTATCAGATTAAACACCAGTTGTTCCAAGAATACAGGGCCTATCTTGCTAGGACAATCACTCATCTGCCCTCCAGGTAAATTTCCAGCTGTATTATGTTAAGAGATTAGTGGGGTAGCTCAGTGGTAGGGTAATGAGCACCCAATGCTAAAGGTCCCAGTTTCGAATCCCATGTCAGAAAATTTATTTATCTCTTTCATTGGCCGTTGGACAACCATGGGTCGGGAGACTCTCCTGGGACACACCCATCCCCTACAAAGTAGGTACCCTTAATTAAATAATTGATTAAGCAGGAAAACCAGGCGGTTGAGCGTTATATCGGTCAAATCACCTCCTTGCACAACCGTTGACCTAGAAACACTGCTTTCCCTAAATAGTACTGAACCCAAGACCCTTCATGGGTGTTTGTGGTACAGGAGGTTTTTTATTTTATTTTGTGTGTTTAGAGAGAAAAAGCTGATTTTTCGATATGTTGTTTTGAAGATTTTTAGAAGTTATATTAGGTGTTAATAGTTATGTCAGTCAAGAAAAAACAAATAATATTAGTGATCCATCTATTCTCATATTATACTCAGACATATCATCATCATATTCAATTATCGAATCATCAACATATTGAGTTGTCCTCCAAGGTATTTTATCCTTTGCTATATCAATTCTCATAACAAAGGGTTATCCAAGCTTCGAATTGGGGCTAGAAGATAGCCCTTTAGGTGTACAGCCTATCGTCCTTATACATTATTCCACCTTGGTGACCTATTCCACATGGAATAATCTTGGGATAAGAGGATATCTCAGAATAGAGGTAGATATTCCCCGAAATTTCTATCTCAAGTCTCTAGAATGTCTAGAACTTGAAGATGTCTAAAGCTGTCATGCACTTACACCACTAACAATTTAATTAATAAATAATAATTTTATAATTTTTAGTAGAAGTATTTTAGTTCTTAATATTTACTCAAAGATAAGAAACATAGCCGATAAGATAAACAACTCCATAATTTTTTTATTAATATTTTTTTTTAGTTAAATGCTTAGATAAAAGAAGACGGAGAAATAAGAAGTAATTATTGAGTAAATAATTATTTATAATAGTAACTTTTGGACCAACAATACTTGAGTTATGTCAACTACATTCCGGCTATGCATTGGATTGCAGATAAAGATTTTGGCTGTTTAGCCGGGTCTAAATAAAAGAGGCCTGGAAGCGGGCACGATTGGTTATAGCCTCATATCTAAGAATAATAATTGGGTAAAAACTTATTTCTAATGTTTTACATAACAAATTAATAATTTTGTGATAAAATAAATTTGTCTGAATTATTTATTATATTTAACTTGACCAAATATTCACTAAACAATAATATCGCTCGTTTCTTTGAAGTCCATTTGAATTGATTAGCCTTATTAGTCTCACTTCAATAAACTTTTTTTTCTCTTTTAGGCTACACGAGATTTTTCCCGGTCAGTGGAAGGAGCGAGGAAATCATACCGAGTTAAAATTTACACCGGGTATCTTTTTTTTTTTTTTTTTTTTTGTTCTTCCCTACCTCGCCTTTTAGGCTATACGGGATTTTCCCGGGCCGGGGGGTGAGGGCGGGGAAATTTATAATCCCCTCCGGCACCGGGACGCGAACTCGTACTTTTTATAGCATCTCAAATCTCTGTTATCCGGTTGCCAGGCAACTAGCGGTGCTGTTACACACGCTTTAGACTATTCGGCCACCCCGCCCCCATTACACCGGGTATCGGGATTCAAACTCCTAATATTTTTCTATCTAGCTGAGATTATCAGGCTGCTAAGCAACGCGCGGTGCTGTGCACACGCATTAGCCCACTCGGCTCCCCCCCCCCCGCCGCACAGTGGGACGAGTAAGTAAAAACTCACGTGATCGGCGAAATCAATTTATTTTTTATTGATCTATTCAATAAAAACGGTGGAAAATGTATATTGTGCCAACTGAAAATATGCTCGGAAACTCCACGGACAACATAAGGTATCAATAAAACAGTTTATCTAGTTTTTGGAGATGTAAAAAAATAAATAGATTTAGACAGATTCAAATAGATGTCGCGAATTTTCCTTACTCGTAACACTCTGTGCCGCCCCAATAGAAACATATAATTTTATGAAAATATATATGTTTGTGTGTGTGAGTTAGTATTTTTTTTGGGGGGGGGGTCTTTTCAGTGAACACTGAAAACAGATTACACTTTAGAATAATTTATTTCTATCACAATATCCGACATAAAAATGTAGCTTAATAGGAATCATGGCAGCTAGCAGGAGATTTATCCAAGAGAAGAAGAGGCGATATATTGAGGACGAGGTGAGGGAGGGACCTATGGTGCAATTTTAGATAAAATCGTTCTCGAAATGGACTATGAATAATAAAGACGAGGAAGGGAATGCCGCGGAGGCCTCCTTGATCTCCAAGTACATATTCATGGAGGGGATGTATATTCATCGGCCCTCGGTCCGACGGCTTCCCTCCTCAGCAGGTTCCTTCAAGTGGTGTAATGTTCCAGGTCGGGATCTCTTTACACTGAGGATAGCGAGGGTACACCGTCTTGGCTTCAGCACTTTGTCCATCTTAAAAAGGTTTTTATAAACAGTAATACCTTTTGGAACCACATCGAATACGATATAATAAGTAGAAAATATTTTTTTTTATTGATGATATTTACAACTGTATTACTAATAAAAATACAATAAGTAAATGTGAACAAAATAATATAATAACATGGAACCACTTGTTGAAAAAATACCCACTGGTAGCACACTAAAAATATATTTACAAAAGGAGATCTCGATACCATCTTATTTTCAGACGGCTCAGTCAGGGATCGAAGATTAAGCAAGGTTAGAAACGAGAGGGTTTAGATGGTTCTTAAGTTTATTATGGAAGGAGAGATATCTGGATTGGGCCAGGTCAGAAACATAAGGAACAGTAAGGTCGTTATGGATGATTTTATTTGTGATTAAGTAAGGAACAGTGAGGATTTTATGAAGGATTTTGGATTGTAAGCATTGGATACGAGAGGAATCGATGGCTTAGTAGAGCCCCAGAGCTCAACCCCGTAAGTCTAAATAGGTCGTATTGTAGTCATGTATATGAGCCTTTTGTAATTGACTGGGAACTTAGAGCGTTTGTGTAGTAAGTGTTGGAGTAGTCGGAAACGTCGAGCGGTTTTTTGTCGTTTCAGCCTGGTATGAGGATTCCAAGTTAGACGTTTGTCTAATTTGAGTCCAAGGTATCGGATTCGTTCAACAGGGATAAGTGGGGTATTATTAAATGATACTGTAGGACAGGAGGACATAGGTTTACGTCGAAGGGTAAAGGTGATTGGATGGGATTTATTGGAATTTATTTTAATCTTCCAGTTTGGACAACATTCTTCGAGGTTGTGATGTGTGATTGAAGAGTTTGGATGCAATTGTTGGGTCGTTATTAACTGATAGGACACATGTATCATCGGCATACGGGGTAATGACAGTGTGAGGATGGGCTGGGATATCAATAGTATAGACAGTGTAAAGGATAGGATCTAGGAGACTGCCTTGAGGAACACCTGTGGACTGGGAAAAAAAGGATGAATAGACATTATTATGATTTACTTTGAAGGATCTATCAGTTAGATATGAACGAATAATGAGGAAGAATGTAGAGTGTAGGAATTTCTGGAGTTTGTAAAGCAGTCCTGGGTGCCAGACTCGGTCAAAAGCCTGTTCTACATCGAGAAAGTCTCACGTGCAGTACATTCCGTGCTCCAATGCACAGGACGCCGGATAGTTCCGTACTCCAAACTATTATTCCTTTTAGGAAACTCGCTGGTTGTTTTGAAATTCTTGACAGATGTGAGTTGTCCCCCTTATGGCAAAAATGGGTAGGGGGCTATACAAAAAACAAAAAAAAAAAAAAAAAACAAGAAATGAGTTGAAAAATAAAGTAAATAAAAAAACCCTTTTCGAAAATAATCATTGTTATTGTTTTAAAAAATAGTAACATCCATTTAAATGAAAAATCTGAAAACATTAAAAATTATAATCAAGAGTTTTGTATTTTAAATCTACTCTTCAAGATTAGGTATATATATATACAAATATATATATATATATATATATATATATATATATATACATATATATGCCGACTTCAAAATTGATCCCCAATTATCACTAATGGGTCATTCTATACCTGTAGGATCCCTTTACGACATTAAACCGTGTAGGTCGTAATTGAAATTTTACCTGGTAATACACGCCACCAAATAATATTATTATTGCATAAATATTTATAGGATAAATTTTACCAAAATGTGATACAATCATATTGTTTACTTTGTCTCAAACCACTGTACTGTTTGAGTTAAAGCAAAAATATATTATAATAAATTGGTTTCCCAACCTCAAGGACTCCAGGTTTAAATAAAATAACAGAAAATTGGCTTATGTCATTTTGTTGAAGTTTAACTAAATCTAAGACAATATTTAATCCTCCAAGAAATACCTATATCTAGATAAATACCTTAATATTTATAAAAATATGCAGATATACATATATAAAAGGTTATTGATGGAATCTAAAATTAAAAAAAAAATCGTCTAAAGATTTAAGATTAAATTTAAATTAATACATTGTACTAAAAGGAACATACAGTTAATGATAAATGGTTTCCTGATTTACGTACAATAATTACAATTTAATTGAAATAACCGAGTTTAAAAAAATAATTGTTATTCACGGTTCAACTGATCCTAGAATTTATTAAGTGTTACTTGGTTAATTGTTAACTCATATTTGAAATAATAATGACTATTAATACTAAAAAATATATCTCTTTACTTGTATTTTTAGTGTTTTTGGTTAACCATAAAATAATAAATAAGGCGTAGATGGGTAACGTACTAAGCTCAACAAAGTAATGAAAATTATAAATAATTTATCTGCTTATTTTAGTTCTTTTAACTACTTGATAAGTTCATCTAATCTACACCCTGCAAATCAACACAAAAACATAACGCGTAAATATAAATATAATTATAAACTACCAATTAAAATAAATAGGGTTCTTGTACGGTATTTTCTTTTGGTCTTCCTTCTCCCGAAGATATCTTTACCCCGATGTTAGGTTTCATGTCAACGAAAAAGAAGACAGATAGACCCCTGAGGGATAAAAAAAGCCGGCAAATCGTAAAAAGTATAACGCATTACTTATCATTAGTTGGCAAGCTTTTCAAGGCACTGGTAGAATCTAAAAATATTATATAATAAAATTTTGAATATCATTTTTTACTCAATGCCAGAAAGGAGTTAGCAAATTATCCTGAATATATCAATAAAACGATAAAAGCAAAAATAATGTATCGGAAAAGAGTTAAAGAACATGACTTAGTGCGTAATTTAACAATGCCGGTAAAGAGATTTAATAACAAGATTTATTATGTACATGTAAAGATTTACTTAATATATCATGGCCTTGGTTTGAAAATGTGTTTACTAAAGTATTTAATTTTAGAAACAGGTATAATTTACTGTTAAATGAATACTTCGTTACTTATGTTAGACTAACGATTTCGTTTGCATAATACCTTGAAGCTGTGAACTTATTTTTTGTTCGTCAATGACTTAATTCTACCACTTACTAATATAATTTTGGACATTGAAACATTTTGCAGTTTGAACTTTATCATTCCAGGATATATTTTTGTGGTGAGACAAGATTATAAGTACAGTAAGCAACAATCAATTTAAGGTTCTATGTTTCATGGAGGGAACGAAGAATCAAAGAGGTAAATTAAATGGATATATTTTGTTCTTTCTTTTTTTTTCCATCAACTTATTTATTAAATTATTTTATCCTTTATAAGTTCAATAAAAAGTGGTTATTTACTTCGGAAGCAATTCACTACGTTTAAACCGTTTCCCATATTGTTCTCACTTAATAAAAAAATACAGAAATATGTCTTTTTACAGAAAAAATACCAGAGAAAATTATAATCATTAAGATTATAATATGATAATTATCTAATGATATAACATTGCTAAAACCAATTTAGATAATGTAAAATTGGTTTATTTACACTACATATCACTTTTAGATTTTTTATGTTCTAGAATATTATTATAATATCATTTTTTCTATAATTATGAGAATATGACATATATCGTTTCTGAAATCACCGATTCAAATATATTATACAAAAATAACAGAGTTTTACTAATAATATAAATGATATAATTTCAAGTTTAACGCTCATTCAAATAATTATGAATAAAGTACCATGTAGCGTATTTCAGTTAGAACCTTCACAAACCAATAACTTTTAAAAGTTGTCACAACTGTTAGTTTCTTTATTTTTCAGCTAATTGCACTAAAATTCATTTGGAACATAAACTTTGCTGGGAGTGATTTTTGAGTGAAAACTTAATTTGCCCAATTACGTTAGTTAGAACGTTTTCAAATCACGTGTAGTTAAAGAATTTATAATAAATCTCTTTTATAACTAATATAAGTAATTTTCGAAATTTGAATGAAACTATATTTAACAGGTTCTCACAATTGCTTTTTTTAATATATGTGTGATGCCATATCTTTCAGAGTACGAAAAATATTATTTATTTAAAATCATGTTTTGCCCGTAAGGCAATAATCTCTCTAGCTGGGATTCCCCCACCCCCTTTTTTTTTTGCATGTGTTTTACAATCTTAAATATAATCGACCAAAAAAAAAATCTATAAAAATCTGTCATAAAATCTATTTTTCGTATTTGTAATGAACAAATCATAGGATAAGATGTTATTTCTACGTTGATTTTATGATAAATCTATATGGTTTATATCGATCACTTATGTCAAGAAACATTTGAAAGGGCTTCTGTCCGCTGATTTCCATACAAGGGTCAATTCTATGCGATATGAAAATATAATGAGAGTGGGGATAATAAATCTCGGGAAAAAATAAGATATTCAAGTTGAAACTGGGAAAAAAAATCTACCCAACTCATGAATTATTAAGAGGAAACTTGATAACCATCCGAGATGCCAAAGTAAACCAAAACGTTTCCACCTCGAAAAAGTTAAAAACTTCTTAACCGTTTTAGGCTACTCTTGTTTGATTTTTTTCGTGATACTTAGTTAGTTGTTCTTATCTTCATTCTATAATATTGAACTAAACGAATTTTATGATGAATTTTTCAGAAGGAAAATTAACGCTTACATTTATATAAAAAAACGAATTTTAGCGAAAAACAAAACTTAAATTACTATTACCTATGCAAGGTGTATTGATTATGGCATTAGGAACATCTTTTTATCCGCGTATAGTACTTATTCAATTAATGATAAGAAACAATTTTATAAAATGTATATATATCATTTTATTTATAAAATCAATATATTTTTTACTCTTATTATTAAATTATCTTTATTATTTTTAATATTTGTTTCATCCATATAATTGATCAGTCGACTATTATTGCTTTATTATATTTATTTATATTTTAACTAGTATTGCCCAAAACAATCTTGGTCTTGCACTTCGACCAATGGGACTCTGAGTCATGTTTTATCTTCCCATGTGAAAGACAGGCCTCCAGGAGATCTCAGTGCTTCTCTCTCAGCCGCGTCACTGTTATTTCAAACCAGTGTAAACTGATGGAGGGCACTACAGCAACAGGCGCTCATGTCTTGAGTGGGGAATCTGACCATTGCCAGATACCAAATATATAAACATTTACAGAAGGTCGCGTGGGCACTGCCGTTTTAACCGTCGGGGACGATTGTAGGGATGGCTGGAGCTAGATAGGGATTATGCAACAGTATTTGGATGATGAGCGAAGTTCTGGTGAAAAATTTGAAAAATTGGAAAATTTGACTTGATAATTTTAGTTGTTATGTGTAAATGATTGGTATAACCTATATGCTTTTTGCATTTCCAATTTTTTCCTTCAGGATTAGTTAGGTTCCTCCAACTGAAAAACTACTGTAATGCCTCTATAGCAATAGGCTAGTAGGTGACTGCAAGACTGTTGCGAGACTCTTGTGCAAGACTAATATTGAGTGCGTTTGGGCATCACTAATTTTAACTTGTTCTTAATTTCTTTTATTTATGTTTCTTGTATGTATATATTATATAATGGATCTATAATATCTATGGATTCGGATACCTTTAGCTCTAATACTTATTGCCCTTGGGTGTTACAGATTGTGTTATTATTCAATTCAATAAATAAGTAAAAAAATAAATAATTAACTTTTATGAAATATTATAAGCGATTTTACATAACCGCTTGCGCTCGTCAGGAAGTGAAAAACTTCGATTAGCTTCAAAGACTAATTGGGCCCTGAAAATGTTGAGGGCCGTCAAATATAACGAGCTGCTGCCGCCCTGCCATCCTAGGGCTCAAGTGTAAACGGAAGGGCCAACACCTGCTTCTATTTTGTTGCGTCAGCCAACTAACGATTTTTCACTTTTACAATTGTTAAAAGTTTACTATTCAGAGAAAAAAGTTATAATTTTACTTCAAAATACCTGACAATAACCAATATTCAAATAATTACTCGTAAAATTAATTTACTTGAAGATAATTGGATGCTGAATTGAAAATAAACAATTGTTAACGCTACTAATTCGTGATAGTACATTTAAAACTATAAATAACTACAAATAAATGAATAAATAAATAAAAATATTTAAAAAAATAGATAACTCATTTTAAATAAATAAAACCACAATAAAGAAAATATTTATCAATCAGGATTAATAAAAACATTAAATAAATGAAAGAATGAACCATCATCAAAATTATAGATAAATCTTATTTGGTTTTATTAATTTGTAAAACTAAAATGAGGAAATAAAAAGAAAAGTTACGAATTATAATAATAAATTTATAATAAAATTGATAAATAATATAGTTGTGAATAAAATGTTAGTATTTATATTATAAAATTCAAACTATTTTAACTATACATTATAGAAATAATTTAGGAGTGTATATTTTAGAAAAATATGTTTGTCATGATTAATGTATAATGATTAATAAATGTTTTAATAAACATAACCTTTTAAAGAGAATTTTCACTGCTAGACAAATGTTCGTAGCAATGGCATATTATTCCAAATTACTTTATTTTTGTACTGAAGCGAGTTATGTAAGATGTAAAATGGATAATAATAATAATCAATTAGTAAATCTTAGTTTATTTGAAAATAACCTAAGCTCTGAAACAATTGTAAAGCAAAAATAAAGTAAAACTATGGGTTTATTGTTGTGTTTTTAATTTTTAAAAATAAAACTACGAAAATAATTCTGCTTTGTAGACTAAACTATCATAGATTGATCTGATATATTATTTCTTTAATTTTATTTAATAGTAGTCAAGAAAAAAAAGAGAGACATTTTGAAATACAGCTTTTTTTTCGAACTGTAAAGATAGTTCTTTTCTAATATTAAAAAAAATACTATGAGCGAAAGTGCTAGCCAATACATGATCTTTATATGCTAATATGGTTAAATATGTGGTATACTTTTGTCATTTAATAGCTATCTTCGTGAACTACGAAATTTTTTAATAATAAATTAAATTGAGTACAAAAACATTAATAAGGGCAAGAAGTACTCTGATTATGAGTTAGAAGTGCAGGGTATGTAGTATTTTTCCTAAGCACTGTTGAATGCAGAGTACATTGTGTTTGTTGATGTTTGTCGGATAAAAAAGTTGCTGGCTTAAAACACAATAGATTTGAAAAACTATGTATTTGAATTCATAGGAAATCTTTTACATAGATGATTAATCACTATATTGTCGGTGGAGCAATTTTAAAGATATTGATTTTATGAAGATACGATCCCGTTTCGAATTATTCGAATTTTTCGGATTGATTCCGTATCGTAGATATTATTCTGAGGAAACGATTTTTTAAACTTTTTAGATTTCGTATTTGCGTGATTAGTATGGACGTGCCGGACATTATTATCCCCCCTTGGATCCATACCTCGCCAGTTATAGAGAACTCGATGGCTGGCTCTCGAAAAGATACGCTACTTCCTATCGAAGCACAAACCCTATTTCTGGAAATAATGGAGAAGCATAAAAAATGTAATATCATTTATACCGATGCTTCAAAAGTAAACGACGAAATAGGATGTGCTATTGTCAACTCTCAAATAGAGAAGTACTTCAAACTTCTGGAGATCTGCTCTGTATTTAGTGGAGAGATAATCGCTATTAGAGAAGCTTTGACTTACATTGATTCAACGGAGAGTAACAAATGGGTCGTGGTAACCGATTCAAAGAGCGCAATCCTGGCCATTGAAAAGAGAACACCAACAACTACATTGGCAAGATCTATTAAAAATATCTGGTGGAAACTGACAGAAAAGGGAAAGGAAATAGTATTCATGTGGGTTCCTTCACACTGCGGAATTGTCGGAAATGAACAGGCAGACAAAGCAGCAAATATGGCGAGAAGGTTAGATAGAAATCCAACAGTTATAATCAAAGAAATCCCAATAGAAGATTTCATACATCATACAAAAAAAAAATTGCGGGTAATGTGGCAGAACGTATGGCAACAAATAGAAACCAAATTAAAAGGAATAAAAAGCCACTGTTCCAAATGGAAAACTAGCAACCGACTCTCTAGAAAAGAAGAGACAGTCCTCTGCCGCTTACGAATTGGGCATTGTGAATTTTCACATGCCTACTTACTAAGAGGACTAGACCCACCGACCTGCGAGAGCTGTAAGGTGCAAAGAACTGTCCAACACGTCATTCAAGACTGCCCAGTATTTGAGAATGTAAGGAAAAATCTCAATATGGCTCAGATCCTAAAAGAAAACCTCAGCGACAACGAAAACGCCGTGGAAAAAACCTTACAGTTTTTAAAAAAAATAAAATTCTACAATAGAATATAAATAGGAAGTGTTGCCAATGACCCTGCAGGGTAGAGGCAACAATAAAAAACAAATAAATAAATAAATAAATAAATTGAGTAAACTTAATATTGACAATTTTTTGGGAAATTACGCCTCACATTGTTTAATAATTCAGTTAATTATTGAATAAATTTAAAATGTTTCAATAAATCAATAATTTTATCATTATCAAAATATTTCGCCTCCATTAACATGATAATTGACTTCTTCATTGAAAAAATACAAAACTTTAAAACACTGTTATTGATTGTTGTGGTTTATTTCGGAGTAAAACATCGAGGTCATCAACATCTGAGTTTACTTTTGTTTTTTGCTGAACTATACTAAAATTTTAACTTTTAATATTTTAATATCGATTCATTAATTCAACTAGTTTGATACCAATATATGATTTTATTTATTATTTATTATACATTACATATTTTCCATTTAGTAAAAGCTAATAATAACATAGTACAACGAGGGTTCGTCAAATAATTCAAGATAAAAAAAGTTTTAAAGCTACGAATTTAATATGAAATAAAGTAAATAAGGGGAATTAAAACTTTATAAAAATATAATATCTAAGAATTATTTTTTAAGGCGTATTATTATTATCAATAATCTTATGATGTAATATGGAAATAATTTTACATACTCTTCTGGTCCATTGGAAAAAAGGTGGTGGATTCCCCGTTGCTCTGCATTCGATCGTTACAGGCGTACCTTTTCTTGCTTCCACCAAACCCCCTCCAGATACTTCCAAGATCCTGGGAGGAACTGAAAAAAACAAAACAGTTGAAAATGGTTTTGTTTATGTATATTTAGAGAGAGAAATAAAGAGAAAGATTAATTATTTAATTGATCTTTATTGACTTAGGGCGTAAGACACTTCCTTACAGAAAAAAATTCAATCACATTATAAATTTAAGAGAGAGAGTGAGAGAATGTAGTGTAATCACAGTTATAAATCTGATACAATAATAATTACTAAAACAATAAGACAATAATTACTGGTTGGCTTGTTTGAATAGTTTATTGGCCAGAGATCGACTGAAAATATAATATAGAAATAAGTTGATACAATGTATTATGATGTAGATAAAACAAAAACCGAAACATGGGCGATTACTACAGATAAGGGGGTTCCCAACCTTTTTTCACCAACGGGCACATTAATAGGTTATGTGTTAGTTGGTGAGACCCGTGTTATTCAATGTGAATTGCCCATAGGTTACTGTTTAAAATATTTCAAAAAATAATCTGAAGTTTGATAGTAAAAATAATTACTTAAAACAATTGTAAAAATAATATTGATTCATTAATATTTTAGAAGGGACAGATATCGTTCTACAGTGGATACCAGGACACTATGGTTTGACAGTTAATGAAAACGCTGACCGATTAGCAAAATAAGGTTCCGGAAAAGATCAGCCAGATATACCAATCCCTTTCTTGACGGCAAAGAAGGTAATCAAAACAGTAATCATTAAAGAATTGGAACAGAAACGGCAGTTGGATTTAATGGGGAAGTAGGGGCTTCGTTAATAGAAGAAAATGGAAGAGTACCAGATGATCTCCCTAGAAATGAGGCCGTTGCACAGTTTAGGATGAAAACCGGATATGACCTCCAAACCCATTTATACCGTATTGGAGATGTAGAATCAGCAACATGTCCACTGTGTCGACAAGGATTCATGACTGATTTGCATCTATTGACTGTAGGACATTAGAAATTAGCCATTAGATAGAAGGTGGAATTTACTAGGCTGCTAGACATCGCATGGCCGAATGAGCACAAGCCGATCTAGGCATAAAATAAATAAATAAAAAAAAAATTAATAAAAAGAAATATATATGAGCAATAACGAACTTCTTTATTATTTCCAAAACTAATAAAACGTATTTCTACACAAAGGGCGAAAAACTCCAATTTTAGTGAATTTGGTTAAGTTTGGAAAGGGTTTTTATAATATAACATTTTGAATTTCTATTAAAAATTAGTTAGACACATGGCCATTCCATGCCAAATCATCCAGAAAAAGTTCAATTTGTAACCTACCTCCCTCAGATCTGAATGAAAATATGTGAATATTAAGTAAATATATATGTAAGCAAAAATACTAAATTATACCCAATTACGACCAGTTTTAAGGGAACTCTACACGGTCAATCGGAATTGCACTATTGACGTTCCGAATTGTCGTGTAAGGTAGTGAATGAAGTACTGGTGGTAGTGCGCTGCGGATTTCCGAACATCCGGAAATCAAAGGTTCATTCACGAGAAGTGGATGGGAGACTGAGGTAAAAGTAGTGGGGAGACTAACCATACTACTGGATAGGTTAGGTTACCTTGTTCTCACAACCATTATAAATTTCTGATTTTCATTATATGTAAATAGTTAAATAAGTTTTCATATCCCTTGTTTATAATTTTAAACCATCTTCATCTATTTATTTTAAATAGTCAAGTAGGCAACAAATTAACAAAAAATAATGAGGAAACTTCACAATTTACTTTTGGAAAATAAAAAACTTTAACTTGTGTATATTTATCAGTTCTTTTCCCATTTTCCTCAACAAATTTATTATTTTCGCAATACTTTTCCTCAATTTTTGTAAGTAGTAGACTTATATTTTACTAACTTTTGTCAAAACGATTTTATATGATACTAACCTAACTACTAGATAGATTAGTTTACCTAGGTCTCGTTATTAAGTAAATAATTTCATAAAAGTAAATAGTTGTTTATATCCCTAGTGTATATTATTATTAACCATTTTCAATTATTTTTTCTTTAAATAGCCAAGTAGGCAATAAATTGGAGAGAAAAAAAAGTGGAAACTAAACAATTTACTTATAGAAAAAAAATCTTTTAACTGGAGTGATTATTTGCCATTAATTTTAATTAACAAATTGATTATTTTCACAATACTTTTCATAGATTTTTGTATGTAGTTGACTTATATTTTGGACTAACTTTGGTCTAAACGATTTTCAGGCACTAAGAAGTAATTATTATATCTCCGTTTTTCTCTTGATGCCCAATATTATAAATGACAATGTCCAAATAAGTATATCTATGCTGTTTCTTTGTTTACAACTGCGCTAAATTGGTCAGCAACGATCTAACCTAAATCAGCAACGATAAGTAATGATCAGTAATGATTGAACGTGTAATGGTCTTCATGATCAAAGCGATAGCGGGCAATCTTGGAACTTCTTGTGATGTTCATTCATGAATTACCGTGTAGGGTCTGCTTTAGAATTATGAGCATTTAAATTTTTAAAATATTTTAAGTTGGGAAAACTTTTTGAACTAAAAACCAGCATGGTGGTTTTTACCCCAAACAATGTCCTTCGTAAAACAAATATTTATAGACCATTGTCATAAATTTAATACTGAATCTTCTGATACCATAAGTTTTAGAATTATAAATTTTAAAAATATAGAAAACTACCTGTAGCTAAGATCTCTCTCCAAGTACACCTATACAACCATATATAAATGAAAGCATCATAAAATTATCTGCCAAATACAAAAATAATATCAGTGGGATCTTAAGTTTGAAGAGTTTTATTACTACTTACACCCAATACAGTAAATTTAAATTGACCAGGTATAAATACAAGTCAAAATTGCTTAAATCTCTCTCCAAAAATCCTAATATGACCGTATATCATTGAAAAGGGCATGAAATTTGCTATCAGATTATATAATAATATTTATGAATTTTGAGATATTTATATTGAGATATTTATAATAAGATATTTATTAAAATGCAAAACAAATAAAAAAAATATACTCAATCATTACCAATTGGAAGTTATTATTGCCAAACAACTAAAATAAATAGACAAGTTTCCAGAAAAAAAGAAAACAAATAAGTTTTTGCGTGATGCGTAAATGGTGTGCTAATCAATATCAAAAATTTTAATTGTAGCTAAAATATCTCTCCGAATACCATAATAGAACTATAAATAAATGAAAAGAGTATGAAATCCTCTATCAAATGAAAAAATAATATTAGTGGGATTTTGAGTTTGAAGTGTTACAATATAGATCTATACAACAATATAAACTTAATGCTTTTATTAACATATAATTTATCTGTTATATACACTAGTGAAAATTGCTGTAATCTCCGAATACAACCATACATTACTTGGAGCAGCATATATGATCGTCCAAATGATAAAATAACATTGGTATTGAATTGATTGAGATTTATTTGTTTTTTGTCTATAAAATATGCATTTGCGCCTGTCAATAATAAGTTGACAATCAGCAAATGTGATGGCGATAATGATATAATGACATGACAGGCATGGGGAAGGAAAGTACTCAGCAGTACCTCTTCCCTAACTTGTTCCAATTACTTAGGTTGTCTAAGGAAGCAGATCCCTCATCCAACGCCTTTTTAGTCTCCTGCTCATGTTCTGAGCCATGTCAGCTGTGGCCATGTCTCTTATAAGTCTGTTATTATGTTCATGTAAATTTGTGTAAAATCGTTGATATAGGGTCGTTATATGTTGGTCAACTGTTGGAAAGTGGAGGTGAGTATGTAGAGTTTTGTTAGTCACGTACCGAGGTGCTTTTGTTATGAGTCGCAATAATTTTGATTGGAACGTTTTTGTAGGTGGGTCTTTTTAGCGATGACGTATATTTGTGATGAGTATGTCCATATGGGCTTAAGTAAGTATGTATATGTATTCAGTTTCTGTTTTAGTTTTAGTTTTGAAGATTTGGTAAAAAGAGAGTAAAGTAGTTTGAGTTGTTTGTTAAGTGTCATACGTTTCATTTTAACATGTGGGCCCCATGTCATCCTTCTGTCGAAGGTGAGTCCAAGGTAAAGTACCGTGTCCGTTTGAGGAATTTGATTGTTGTCAATATAAACCGGAAGACAGGTGTTTTTTGGAAGAGTAAATGTTATATGTTTGGATTTGTCATGATTAAGTCGAATTTTCCATAGTGTAAACCAATCTTGTAGTTTAAGCAAATGATGTTGTTGAGTTAGTGAGGCCTGTGTAGGGTCTTGATGTTTTGTGAGGATTGTTTACGATTTATTATGATATAAATTAAAAAAATAATATTGTTTTAGTGTGATTATAGAGTACCTTTAGTGTATACGCGAACAGTTTATTATTTTATCATAACCTTAAAAGGTATGGAGTGTAGAAGTGAATATTAGACGATATTATATTATATAAGACATTATATTATATCCATGTAATGAAGAAAATGATTTCCTTCTAAAATAAACTTGTTCTTCTCATTCAACAAACCTGGTAAAAAAAAAATTGTGTGTGATGGGATTGTGGGATCAGTGATAAGAATTTTTATGAAGACAAATCTTCAAAAGACAAAGCAAAATGAACTGATCGTGAATGTACAACAAATGAACGGTTATACTAATGATGGTATAATACCAATGATATTTTTTTAGTTTTATAGGGAATTCAGTAATCTTTCAAAGAATTGTTTGTCAAACCGAAAAATAAATGAATACTTTTTGTATTATTCGCAAATAAAGTTAATTTTCCTTCATAAATTTTTTTTCTGAAATTTTAGTGGGGAAGAGGGGTGTTATTACTGTTCTTCATGAAATTTTCTCGCGTTAGATAACCCATTCATTTTGCCGCTTCTGAAATTCTGTCATTATGAGTTAGCCCTGGAAGTAAATAAAATCGATAGAAGAAAAAATGTAGTGCTAAAACATTCATCACAACAAAAAATAAAATAAAATTGAAAACAAAATTTAACAGTAATGTATTTCTAAAAAGCACTGTTTTAAGTGTCAGTAACACAAAGGGGCAGCCAGTCAATGGTATATTGTTCCCACAAACAATGGACATATTACTGTTGTTACATCGGCAATCAATCGATACTCATTGCAAAGTTAGGTCAACCGACATAGAACACCTAGAACGGCAATGTAATGAGGTGATTGATTGAGAACAAGTTTAATTTTCTACGATAGGCGATTGCGTTATGTGTAAATTATGATATTTTGTAAAATGTCAGATTCACATGATGTCGTGTAAGGAGCTTTCGGGCCGAATCCGCCCCAAAACAAGTAAATTTCATTTTTTTTTTTCATTAGTCCGTTTGCTTCTATGAGTGCCAAGCAGATGAATAATTACAATATCATCTATTTGTATATTACAACGCTTGTGCTTCGTACGTTTAGTAACTAAATGTTAGCGGTACCAGATAAAAATGTTATCCATAGAAGCATCTATATTTTTCTAGTCACTGTCAATTAAAATAAAAGAAAATTTCCAATTTCTAAAGTTATTCCAATTCCTAATTCTACTATTATTGTTACTATTATTAGTGGTAAGATATATTATTTTGTATACTATGTAAAAAAAAAAAAAAAAAAAAAATACTGTGATACTCATTGTCTTATGACTAAATCCTTTAGGCAGTGTTATCCACTATTTTTTTTTATTATTTATTAAAATAAAATTTAAATTCTGACCACCAAGCTACAGAGCACTGCTTCATGTGGTGCCCGATACCACGCCCTAATAAAGACGTACAAAGTGGGTCAAAACGTCGGCGTAATAATTAAAATACCATTTTGAAAATTTATTATTTAATTTATTACACCCCCCCTTCCTCCCGACCAATTCTTTCTCATAAAGACTCGAGCTCTTAAATACCGATGAACGAATAACCTCGACACTTTCCAAACTTATGGATGAGCAGGAGGAAGTGAAAAAAAGATAAAAATTCAATATTGGATAAAATAAAATTTAATATAACATATTTTATACTACAGAACAAATAACTAAAATGTTGGTCCAACTATCAGTAGATTTAACTTGAATTTTCTGGTTTTAATATCATAAATGTTCTGAGTTATTATCAAAAGAAGAGAAAAACAAATTGTAACTTTGTGTCAAATTATCGCTTGTATACAAATTTTAGCAGTATATTTCCTCTACTTGTTTCAATTACCAAGGTTTGTTAAGTGATGTACTCTCCCATCCAACGCCTTTTTAGTATTTCCCTCGTACCCAGATGGCACTGGCACTAGCGGACCCGCGCTAGCCTCCCTCCCCCTCCCCTTCGAAGCTGGAAAATAATTCGAAAAATCAGTTGTTTAAAGAAAAGAGATGCATAGGGAAAAATTGTCCTCATATACGAATTTCCTAATGCAATATAAAAAAAAAACTATTATCGTGACCCGAAATAGCGAATTCTGCCATAGGGCTCGTAAGTAGAAAGAAATATTTAAAGAAGTTATAGCAGACCTCAATGTTTATATTAACAATAGTTCAATTTTCAGCACGAAATTAGGAAAATAAAAAAAAAGGGAGAGTTTGGATCGAGCCGATGAGAGAGAAAAGATTTTTTTCCGTCATCGTCTATGATTGGACATTTTTCTTCCAATAGAGCTGACATTTTGCACCTATAGGAAGCTGTATGCCAAAGACCTGCTTATAGAATCGTATGAAAATTGAGCGATGTTATTGACATGATCAGAAGGTAAGGAAGTTGATGTACTAGTAGAACCGGGGTTTTTATCGCTGTGCAGCCTTGGTCTTGCACATAAACACCATTTCTCAGCAGCCTCCTCTAGCAAGGTCCCTGTCTCAAATAATTAAAAATCAAATAAACATGAAAATGATTAAATGAACTAAAACAATTCAATAGATATATAGAATTTCATTGTAAATATTACGTTTTATAATTGAAAAACGAGGTAGAGGCAGGATATAATAACAAGCAAGCAACTTATCTTTATTTCGAGAACAATATTATTGTAGCAAGCTCAACAATGACGATATATTCCTGTGTCATTAAATCAACATTTTCCAATTAAATGAAAAGTCAACAATGGTCAAAAGTCAATTTAACTCCCCATATACAAATTGAATTAACTGTTACAGTAATGATCTCCAAGTTAAATATAACAATAAAACCTGCATAACATTAAATGATATATAATTTTGCATTGATATAATGAATATAATCAAAGTCGTTTGGGCAGAAACAGTATTAACAGCAGTAAGCGACATCAATGAGGATAAAACCTAACTGATATTAAATATATCACCGCTTTGTCGATTTAACGAAAAATTTGCTGTAATATCGCAGAAATATTTCTATGATATATACGAAATTTCAGTTTCTCAAGATTCTTGGCTTTTGAGCTAGGATGTTTACGAACACACGGACCATTTTGCGAAACTTGGTTAATTAAGTTTTTCACAATCATAATACTTTCTCTTGGTGAATAATCCGTCCAGAGGGAAGCGAAAGTAAAAATACCATGACTCAATAGTTAAAGTTAGGAAAGAACGACAGAAGATTTCCGTAATGGTCACCGAAATAAAATTACCAATACTTGACTGTTAAGATTACGTTGTGGATTGTAAATAGGAATATTTTTGATTTGGATACCAACCCAAATTTGGCGACGCGATTCGTCACACAAATTAATGCTGGTTCTCGATTGGATGCTCAAATTATTATACTAGATTCAACATTTTCTACTTCCTTCATACAGTTAAAAAAGTTTAACGCCTAAGATAAAAGTCAATCAATTTCGAACTATTTTAATTTTAATGAAACATTTTACAGCATATTAGAGACAAAGGCATGAATTTCTGTACTAAAATAATGAAAGAGTTTATAGCCAGTAAGTACCAATCATTTAAACATTTCATATTTAATTTACCATTTAGAAGTACAGCTAGATGCTATCCTTCCCAATGTCTGACTTGTCAGTTTGTTACTTTAATAAGACCATCTGCTGATTGTTAACAGTCTTCGACAGGTGCAGATTAATATTTAACGATAAAAAAAAGAATGAAAATATCATATTTGACTCCTACCCAGTTGAAGCCGGTGTTCCTCAAGGTAGCGTCTTGGGCCCCGTCCTTTATATCCTTTTTACCGCCGATATCCCTGTCCATTCCAATACCTTCCTTGCAACATTTGCTGATGACACCACCATCCTATCATCCAACTCAGATCCAGAAATAGCATCTTTAAATCTTCAAAGGCACCTAATATTAACTCTCCATGATTGAGCACTGGTGTAATAAATGGCGCATCAAAGTAAACGAATCCAAATGCAAACACATTACCTTTACACTCCGCCGCAGATCCTGTCCATCAGTCCACTTTAATTCCATCCAGCTTCCTTTTTCATACACAGTCCGGTATATTGGCTTTATCTTAGACCGAAGACTAACGTGGAACCCACATACTAGACTTAAAAGACAAGAACAACCGACGATACGGCCAATTGTACAGACTACTGACCAGAAAATCTCAACTTTCAATTGACAACAAATTACTGATCTTCAAGTCAATCCTGAAACCCATTTGGACCTACGGACTTGAACTTTGGGGGACAGCAAAGTTCTCTAACATCAAACGCATCCAATCCTTTCAATCCAAAGTCCTCCGAACAATAGTCGATGCTCCGTTCTATGTAACCAACAAAACCCTACATCATGACCTTTATATCCCATTTGTCCTTGACCTTATCCCTGAAAAATTTTCAAAATTCCATCAGAACCTTATCAATCATCCAAATAACCTAGCCCAATCCCTATCTAGTTCCACTCATTCCTACAACCCTCCTCGAAGATTGAAGCGGCAGTGGCTCAGAGATCTTTTATAGTATTTATTTTGGAGTTCTGGCAATGGCCAGATTCTCCACTCAAGACATGAGTGCATTTGGCTAAAGCGCTCTCGCTCAAACTCCACCGGCTTTAGCACCGGTGAGGAGGTTGAGAGACTAGCGCAGGGATTTGGGTTCCCCGCCTGATTGTATATAGGTATGATTGTATTTTTATGATTTTGATTTACTTATATTTAGGTTTTTTTATTGTATATATTTTTTATTTATTATTATTTAGTTATTGTTTTACTTTGTTAATTTTATTTTTTTTTTTGTATATACGGTGTGAATGTGCTCATTTATCAATATAATTATTGTCCCTGTGACAGAATATTGTATGTCTAAATAAACAAATAAAATAAAATAAAAAAAAAATCATATTTTTACTGTCTCATTCGCAGTGGATCAGCTGATGAGAAGGTTGTCTCCTCAACTCCTCTCTCAGTTTTTACCAATTTTATAGCGGAATCTCTCTGATTATTCACGTGATACAGTTAAAGTGTATATCAGAGCAGTTGATATTTGCTGTTGGCATCTTTTTTTTTGTTATTTTAAGAAAAAAAAAAAAATTTTTTTTTTTTTCTTTTATTTATTTGTTTATTTTTCTCTTATGATATGCGGTATGATCAGCAAGTGATGGCCAGTAAGGTGCCCAAGAGGTCTCGGTCAGACGGAGTTAGCTCACCAGCCAAACAAAGGACTCGTCGCTGCCTACGAGAAATACCTCCAGTGACCAAAATGAACACTTCAGAGCCAGAACCTCAGCCCCAACCAGGTACGTCTGCACAAGAAACGATTGAAGAATCACCTTTCTTTACTCCAAACCCCTACCAAGTGCTTCAAAATGACAGAGAAGTAATGGAGTCTGCAGCAATACCCAGAGAACCAAAGCTTCCTCCGATATTTGTGAAAAATATAAAAAAATTCCAGATGTTCTGCACCCAAATAAATAAAATCTGCTCTGGCAGTTATTCATGCCTTAACAGGACCAATGACACCAAAATAACACCTGATTCTGCAGAAGCCTACCGAAAAATAGTGAAGTACTTATCAGAAACAAATGCGAATTTTCACACTAACCAGCTGAGGCAGGAAAGAGCTTTACGAGTAGTGATAAGAAATTTACATTCCTCAACCCCCACTGAAGTTATTAAAGAAGAACTAACGACGCTTGGTTTCAGTGTACGCCAGGTAACAAACGTTTTGAAGGAGGACAGGGAGCAGCCAGGATTACGAAATAGGATCCCACTACCATTGTTTTTCGTGGACTTGGAGCCATCACCAGGTATCGAAAAAATATATGATATCACAAGAATATACTACAAAATGGTGAAAGTTGAGAAGCCATATCCCAAGAGAGACATCGTGCAGTGCCATAATTGTCAGACATATGGCCACACGAAGACATATTGCCACCATCTGCCGCGTTGCGTGAAGTGCGGTGAACAGCACAAATCTGTAGAGTGCACCAAACCTATACAAGATCCAGCAGTATGTGCCCTATGCTTGGAGGGACACCCGGCCAACTACAAAGGCTGCCAAATTTACAAGAATCTCAAAACCAGACACCAGAAAAACCGGATTCAAGATGAAGCACTAAGAACAAGAAGAGAGAGAGAGCCTTCCAGAATTGTAAACAATGATGTATCATTCTCCCAACTACTTAGAGGTAAGACTTTAACCGATAAATGTCAAGCCCTGCCACAACAACAACCTCAAACCCAACCTCAAAATCCTCTTCATCCTAATATACCTAACCACCAACAACAAATTCCTCATATTCCTCCTCCTTCAAATGCAACAGATCTCACAAGTTTGTTAGCATCTTTCCTCACCGATTTCAAATCCCTTGTTACTCCACTCATATCACTCCTCACGAATCTCGTATCTCACCTCATCCCTCCTTTGAAAAATCCTTAAATGACTCACATCCCTAAACCCATATCCATTCTCCTTTGGAATGCGAATGGTGTTAGAAATCATACAGACGAACTATCTACTTTACTGCTTGACAAGAACATTGATGTGGCACTAATTACTGAAACTCGACTAACCACTAAACAGCACTTCAATATACCACAATACCTGACATATCGTACTGACCACCCTGACGGAAAAGCACATGCCGGTACTGCTGCAATTGTACACCAATCCCTCTCCCATCACGTACTCCCATTACCAATACATGATTTCCTACAGTCCACCGCTATCGTGATAAAAACCTTCTCCTTTCCGGTCACTCTTGCATCAGCGTATTGCCCTCCTAACCGATCCATATCCAATGCCCAATTCAGTTCTCTCCTCGACTCCTTAGGACATCACTTCATCTTGGGTGCAGACCTAAATGCCAAGCACCAACAATGGGGTTCCAGAACCACGAATTCTCGTGGCCGAACCCTACTGTCTGCACTCAATTCCCAACGTTTTCACCTCCTTTCCCCCAACTCTCCTACCTACTGGCCCACAGATCCCAACCGTAATCCTGATCTTCTTGATTTCTTTATCCACAGCGGCTTAAGTCCCCTCAATTGTTCCATTACACGTCTAAATGAACTTTCCTCTGACCATAGTCCTCTAATCCTTAATGTTTCACTTGAACCTGTTCCCAAACCTTCTCCACCGTCATTCATTAGGGGCCCAGTAAACTGGGACCTTTTCCGCCAAATAATCTCCGATAATATTGATCTCAACATATCCCTCAAAACTCCCGATGACCTTGATAGTGCCGTAAATTCCTTTACTACCACAATCCAACAAGCTGCCTGGACTGCCTCCTTTCCAAAAGACTCCTCCAGAATTCCTATAAAGACCATTCTACCCCAACACCTCCTTAACCTAATCCGCACCAAACGCCGTGCCAGATTATTATGGCAACGAACCCGACATCCTACCGACCGCTGCTCCTATAATTACTACTGCAAACAATTAAAACTGGAATTAGCCACCTTCAGATCACAATCCTTCAACTCCTACCTATCCTCCCTCTCTTCTCGCGACAATTCCCTTTGGAAAACCACAACAAAAATCCTAAATCCTCACCGCATTTCCCATCCTCTCCGACGAGGTGATGGCTCCTGGGCAGCATCTGACGAAGATAAAGCTGAGGAGTTCGCCATTCACCTATCCAATACATTTATTTCACATCCGGAATCCCATCCTGCCCACACCGTAACAGTAGAAGAACTCCTTACATCACCAATCCCACTTTCCTTGCCCCCAAAAGCTATTCATCCTTCCGAAGTAAAATTTCAATTAAAAAAACTAATCCTCCGTAAAGCTCCTGGACATGATCTCCTTACACCTCAAATCCTTCGACAACTTCCATCCAAAGCAGTCATATTCCTTACATATATCTACAATTGTATCCTACGCACCACCCACTTCCCTCTGTTATGGAAACACTCCACTATTATCCTTTTCCCAAAACCAGGAAAACCTCTCAATAGCTCAACATCCTATAGACCAATCAGCCTACTCCCAATCCTTTCAAAAATTTTTGAAAAGATCCTTTTGAAAAGAATCCTACCCATAATAGACTGCCGTAAAATCCCTACCCATCAATTCAGATTCCGTTCCCAACATTCTACCGTCCAACAAGGACTCCGAGTTGTTGATCATATTTCCTCAGCCCTACAAAACAAGGAATACTGTTCGGGTGCCTTTCTGGACATTGCACAGGCATTTGACCGGGTATGGCACTCCGGACTGCTCTCCAAGCTTAAAATCCATTTACCTCAGTCCTTGTACCTAGTCCTCCGATCCTACCTCTCTGACCGCTCCTTTCGAGTTCGCTGTGGAACAGAATTTTCCAATATCTACTCCGTTAAAGCCGGTGTTCCCCAAGGCAGCGTCTTGGGTCCCGTGCTTTACATCCTCTTTACTGCTGACATCCCTGTTCATCCCGATACTTTTCTTGCAACATTCGCTGACGACACCGCAATCTTATCATCCAACTCTGATCCCGAAATAGCATCCTTAAATCTCCAAAGTCATCTCACCTTGATTGAGCACTGGTGTAATAACTGGCGCATTAAAGTTAATGAATCTAAATGCCAACATATTACTTTTATACTCCGACGCAATTCCTGTCCACCAGTACTCTTTAATTCCATCCAGCTTCCTTATTCAGACACAGTCCGGTATCTTGGCTTTCATTTAGACCGAAGACTAACTTGGAACCCGCATACTAGACTCAAAAGACAAGAACTCAACCGACGATACGGCCAACTATACCGACTACTAAGCAGAAAATCTAAACTTCCCATTGAAAACAAGCTACTGATCTACAAGACAATACTGAAACCTGTTTGGACTTACGGACTAGAACTGTGGGGATCAGCAAAATTTTCTAACATCAAGCGCATCCAATCCTTCCAGTCTAAAGTCCTTCGAACAATAGTCGATGCTCCTTTCTATGTATCCAACAAAACCCTACATCATGACCTTAACATCCCATTTGTCCTAGACCTTATCCCAGAAAAGTTCTCCAAATTTCACCAGAACCTTACTTACCACCCAAATCCTCTTGCACAATCCCTATCAAGCATCTCCCATCCCTATAATCCTCCAAGAAGGTTGAAACGGCAGTGGCCTTGCGACCTTTTGTAAATTATATAAATTGGAGTTCTGGCAATGGCCAGATTCTTCACTCAAGACATGTGTGTATGTGGCTAAAGTGCTCTCGACCAATCTCCGCTGGCTTTAGTACCAGTGACGCGGTTGGAAGAGTAGCGCAGGGTTCTCCTGGAGTTCCCTCGCCTGATTGTATATAGGTATGCATGTTATTTTTTTTTTTTTTCCTTAGTTTTAATTTTCTTATTTTTTAGGTTATTTTATTTTATTGTCTATTGTATATACTTTTGATTATTATTTTGTTCTATTTATTTTATTTTTTTGTACACATGGTGTGAATGTCATCCTACCTCACTATAACCAATGTCGAACAGACAGATTGTTATAATACTCAATAAAGAAATATAAAAAAAAAAAAAAAAAAAAATTTTTACTGTCTAGTTAAAACAACAAAATACGCTTCATGCCATTAACGGCGAATACATATAATCCCGAAGTTTGATACTGTTGTTGCTAAATTTACAGCTTTGTGTATCGTGTAATATAAAGCTTACAAAGAACAACGCGAAGCAGGAAAATGTCTACATGTTTCAAATCCTAACAAAGGTAAACATTATTACAATCTTGCGCTTCCTCCAAAAACACGTATCTGGTACAATTCAGTGTGTTTACTCACATACCCCGCTTCATGTAGGATTGAACCTGACAAGCTTTGAAATATTCGCATTGTTGAGGCAGATTTAAGCGGATGAGAGGATATTGATGCCAGCCCCAGCAGATGTGATATGAATTTATTCACTCAACAAAGAAGAGATTGTTAAAGCTGTAAATTATTTGCTGGATGTTTTTTATAGTAAATTTGTATATATAATATGTATATAAGTTTTTAAATAGTAATGATTAAAAAAAATCCAAAACATTCCTGTAATATATTATTTAAGCACTTATTTATGTTTATAAAATATGTATTTTTAATTTATTTTCTTTTGTAATATTATACGAATATAAACAACTGCCAAATGTTAACATTATTACAAATAAAATAATGGCAATCTTAATGATCTACTCCCCATAGAAAAAAATAAAAAGTTGTATAATTTTTTATTTTTATTTTTTTTTGGTTTATTGATAAATATTACAATCTGTCTCAATAAAGGACATTTATAATAGAGTTCTGAGAGCACATTCACACCATATTTACAAATTAAAAAAAAATAAATAAATTAAAAAAAATAAGCTAATTTCAAATAATATAAAGCTACAAAAGAACAAAATAAAATATCATAGTGAGAAAAAAAAAGTAATGAAAATAAACATCTTAGACGCAGGCATTCCTATTTACACTATTTACAGTCGGCCATAGGAACTCCGAACCATACTTATCCCCCCACACGTGGATGGAAAGCAAGGCTTCAGGAGATCTCTGCGCTTCGTCCTCAACCATTTCACTGGCATTGAAAGCCAGCGGAGATTGAGAAAGGGCACTACGACCACGGACACTCATGACTTGAGTGGAGAATCTGGCCATTGCCAGAACTCCAGTATATACATGTTACAAAAGGTCACGGGGCCACTGCAGTTTCAGCCTGCGAGGAGGATTGTAGGGATGAGTGGTGCTATATAGTGATTGTGCTACGGGATTAGGGTGATGGGTAACGTTCTGATGAAATTTGGAGAATTTGTCTGGGATAAGATCAAGAATAAATGGAATATTAAGGTCATTGTGCAGGGTTTTATTAGAGATATAGAAGGGAGTATCGACTATTGTACGGAGGACTTTGGACTTGAAGGATTGAATGCGTTTGATATTAGAAAATTTGGTTGTCCCCCACAGTTCTAGTCCGTAGGTCCACATGGGTTTTAATATTGTCTTGTAGATCAGTAGTTTGTTTTCAATGGAAAGTTTAGATTTTCTATTAAGTAGTCTATATAGCTGGCCATAACGACGGTTAAGTTCCTGTCTTTTCAGTCTAGTATGCGGATTCCACGTTAGTCGTCTGTCTAGGAGAAAACCAAGGTACCGGACTGTGTCGCAGAAGGGAAGCTGGATGGTATTAAAGTAAACTGGTGGACAGGAATTTCGACGAAGGGTGAAGGTTATATGTTTACATTTGGATTCATTGACTTTGATGCGCCATTTCTTGCACCAGTGTTCAATCAAGGATAGGTGCCGTTGCAGGTTTCTGGACGCTGTTTCAGGATCTGAGTTAGAAGATAGGATCGCAGTGTCATCAGCGAAAGTTGCCAGGAGTGTATCGGGATGGACGGGAATGTCAGCGGTATAGATGATGTAAAGGATGGGACCAAAGACGCTGCCTTGAGGAACTCCAGCCTCAATTGAATAACAGTCGGAAAATTCTGTACCACAGCGAACTCGAAAGGAGCGGTCGGAGAGGTAGGATTGGAGTATTAGATATAAGGACTGTGTTAGATGGGATTTGAGCTTGAAGAGCTGTCCGGCGTGCCACACCCGGTCAAAAGCTTGCGCTATGTCCAGAAATGCACTCGAGCAAAACTGCTTGTTTTCTAGGGCTGAGGATATGTGGTCAACAACTCGGAGTCCTTGTTGGACGGTAGAATGTTGGGAACGGAATCTGAATTGATGGGTAGGGATTTTACGGCAGTCTATTATGGGTAGGATTCTTTTCAGGAGGATCTTTTCAAAAATTTTTGAAAGAATTGGGAGTAGGCTAATTGGTCTATCGGATGATGTATTATTGGGAGGTTTGCCTGGTTTCAGGAAAATGATGATGGTGGAATGTTTCCATAGGAGAGGGAAGTGGGTAGTTCGGAGGATACAATTGTATACATAGGTTAGAATATGATGGCTTTGGATGGTAGTTGTCGTAGGATCTGCGGGGTGTATAATTTTATAATATGAAGAAATAAAGTGTATATTCATAGATAAATAAGTGAATGTTGGAATCTCATCAATGTAGATTAGTAAACTCACCTAAAGTCCATGTAAAATTGTAAACCCACCGAGAAAAATAAATTCAATGGTAGATTGTAATTAGAAAATTACGAGCTCATAGCAATGAGTGCCTAAAATGCAGAAGAATAGATTTAAAGAAAAAAATAACCGTCAAAATTTTGCCAATTCAGGCATCATTCAGGAGAAATAAGAAAACATATCCAAGGTGATATTATTCCATAACATCCAATCACGGACTGGGAGAAATGTGTGGAGACACAGAGCTATGAGATGTGTTCTTTTATATTGAATTTAAGCTGAATTTTAGTGAGGTTGTGTGGTTGAATTTTTCTAATTTTAAATCATTTGAAATTTTGTTATATAAAAATTAATAGATTATAAAATAAAAATGATAATGAACTAAATTTCAACTTCAATACACATCGAGACCCAACCCAAACTAGTCTCAAACAATCCTCTAACACTATTTCATTAATTACAACAAAATATAACAAACAAAACCAAAATTCAGAAAATAGCAATATCCACAAGTAATAACAATAATAAATTGAAATCAATAACATACATTGAAATACTGACATATAATATCATAAAAAAATAGATATAAACGATTTCAAATTCGCTCTTAAACCCACGCACCCTATACGAAATTTACTGACAAAGGCAAAAGACCTAACATATGCAGAACCATATAAATTTAGTTCAGAACATACCCTGTAAAAATTATGAAATCAACCAATATAAAAACTCGAGTATATAATCACAAAAGTAACTTAAAACCCAATTCAAATACCCCGCGAAAATTCATAAATAATCATGAAATAGATTTTGATCATATTAAAATACTCCACAGATCTCACATATCTCGATCAAAACTCAAAAATTTAGAATCTATATATACATCGCATAAGCCAAAATAAAGTGCTAAATTTAAATCAGGAAGCGGCTCATATACCACAATATTACTCCCAAATAATAGGCAACCATAAAAATATTTTTTAAGAAATAGGGGGAAAAAGTAAAAACTTGGGTAATTTTTAGTTAGTAGATAGGTGTGAAATATGGATAGTGGTGGCAGTAATGGTTCAGCATTCAGTAAAATGATGTCGGACAATGAGGAGCCCTCTTCTCTAAATAAGTCGGTAAATAAAATTTATTTTATTTCAATTTACGTAATTAACAACTAAATTTGATTCAAACAATTTTTAGATAAAATATAAGACGAAAAACTATGACAAATAATTTCTACCTGATGAACTATCAGCTAATTCCAGGTTTTAAACGTTTTATTTTTTTTTAAATAAGTGTTTTTCACCTAATATTAACTCACTCTCCGACTAATAAAAAATTTAAACCACACTCATCATAATACAATAAATGTATTAAATAAAATGTAACAAAAAAGAAATTAAAGTAGAACCAAATATATATAAAAATAGAAGATGTAAATAAATCCAACATGTGTGAAGAACATCCTTATTAACAAGACACGTTACACTTCATTTATTTTCCCACTAATTGGAGTAGGTACGTAACTATTTTTGACTTCCTGAAAACTTCCTTAGGCGATTTTTTTGTAGAGAATGAATTAGATTGATCGGTCCGATTTCACTCGGTATTTACGCTCGGGTATAGTCGGCTTGAGTCGACTAATTAAAATGTAGAAGAAGTAAATACGATTTTTTTTTTCCTTGAGGCCGTCTTATACGAGTTGAACTTAAATATGAGCAATTTATTTTCGTAACATATGATCACATGATATCAATTAATAATCAGCGTACTATAATAGAATTTATTTTCAGAATTTTGTGCTCAAATTGTTTTAAAAAATTCACGGATTCCCACTGAGTAATTACGGCCGTCAGAGTTAAAAACCGTGTCAAGCCTTCTGCTCAAAACATCGTTACGTATCTTTTTAGCGAATTGATTCAACACACTTTAAACAGTAATTTTCGAAATTTAAGCCCAAATACGTTCAAAACACACACGGCATGGCACCGAATAATTTAATATATCAAACTTTAACATCGCTCAAAAATATTTATACGCCTTTTAACAAATTGATTAAACACACATTATGCAATTGTGGGTTAGCATTCTGAGTTCAATTTGTTTTTTTTCTTCAATACACTCCCGGGATCTTAATGGATATTTTGAGCTATAAACATAGCTTAAAAGTAGCTTAAAAATTGAACCATCCGTTCGCTCAAAAATCGTTACACCGCTTTTAGCAAACATAAAACATAACACACGTCGCTTTCACAAAACACTCAGTGGATCTCAGTGAACAATTTAAGATAACAAACTTAAATCTATCTATCCGTTTGCTCGAAAAATCGTTACATATCTTTTAAAGATGTGTGAAGAATTTAGGAAATCTATTAAACGTGTTTTATTTCATCACCGTATTTTTAGCTCAAATTGTTTGAAAACATTCAGGAGACCTTACCGAATAATTTGAATCATCAAACTTAAACATCGATCCAACCGTTCGCTACAAAAGCGTTAGCTTTTAGCGTACGTCCTCAACATATAATCCTCGTTTTGCTTCGCTTGGTCAGGTAAAAAATAGAAATCTATCGTATTCAATGAAAATATTTATCAGCATCTATGCAATTTATTTATTTTTTCTCTATAGATTATTGTTTTTGCTGATGCGATCATTGTTACGGGGAAGCCCAGCGGTAAATATTGGAGCAAATATTTGTCATATGCGTGGTGTTATCTCAGGGTAGAGAAGGTTATTTGATATAAGGAGTTAATTTTTAATCAGAAAAACCTAGAAACATTACATTTTTTTTAAATTTTATAAATATAATTTGTACATTTATAGATTATTTCCTTCTTTGTAATTATCTAATACAAAACAATTTCATTCAATTTTAAAAATATCAAGTTATAAAAATGCAATTGGAACTCAAGATAATTAATCATAAAAATATTTAGATATATTCTTGAAGAATTTAAACGCCATGTTGAGCAGTTTGTGATACATCGTACTGCTTAATTGATAAACATTAAAAGTTACAATTTATCTTCTAAAAATGCTTTTTTATCACTAAAATAATTAACTAAAACAGCGTTGTGTCTTATAATTGTCACCCACTTCCATTACTAATAAAGTAAATAAATAAAATATAATAAATTATATTAATTTTTTATTTTAAAATTTATTAATCATATCTGTTCATGTAATTTCAACAAGAATATTGTTAAAAAAAAAAATGTTATCCGTAAGTAGGAAAAAAACTGTATCTCTAGAGACGCAATCGTTTAGGAAAAAAAATTACTCATGTATTTAGATTAATCTATTCGGAAATATGTTATTCTAACATATCCCTAATTTTCAATGTGTGTTCCCTTTCGTAATTTAAATTGCTTAAGATGTCCAATAACAATTGGAGGTGAATATAATATATGAGGAATCCAACCATGTACCAATGCACTAATATACAATAAATCAGTTGGCACCTACTTGGTTACAACGAGGTAGTAAATTACAGTCAAAATCCACTTATATAACGATAATAAATTACATTCAAAGCAAGATGCCAATTCGTGGTAAACCAACAGACAAGACAAGCAAAATTCAGAAATTTTCCTGTAACATGTAAAAAAAAAATATTCAATAAAGTTATTATGAGTCCACATTCTTTTAAAAGGCAAGAAAGAAACTTTGTTTTTCTAATTGTTTCAAATATACAGATCACAACTTTAAAGTTTACTTAATTTTTTTTTAAGGTCGTGACGTTACGACTTACGTATGCGACGACGCACAGTGGGATAAATAAGGGAAACGACATCAGCTTTTTTTTTTCTGTTGATAACTAAAAAAAAATACATAAACTGTTATATCGATACCTTCTAGAATTCGTGAGAATGTTTTCATTTGGCAGAATGTACATTTTCACTTTTTCCAAAGGATATTTCAATTGAAAATGTAGTAATTTTGTGAAAGATCTCGTAATTTGTAGGTTTTATAAAATTGTTTGATTCGGCCACGAGTTCATAATTTCTTTTTTTACTTTGACTCTCTCCCTTTTTTTTTGTAAACATAAACAATTGTTTTTTAATCAATTGTTTTTCCAAAAACAGCGATTAAAAAAAAGCTTCGGTATCCTCCGGAAAATTGATTTATTTTTATTTTCTAGAAATCATTATTAAAGAGAAATTCCTATTAATTTAGCAATCATGATCCTCCTAAAGGTAGTTAAAAAATTTAAAATTATTTTAGCATGTATAAATGGCCGAAAACTTTCTATATATGTACTAATATGTTCTATAAGTAGACAGAAAAGAAATAAACATAGATATTATTTTTTTAACTGTATATAACCATCGATTATTTTTGCTTTTAGCTGAATAAATAAACATACATAACATCGTTAAATGAACTAAAGTTTAAATAAAAGGTGGGGACAATGGGTACACGTATAAAACGGCTATAAGGAAAAAACACTTTTATTTACTTGTTCTACTAATATTATTGTATATTAGTCATGGATTATAATATTTGCAATCTCTAACTCTTTTTCTTTTTAAATGTCAATATTATTACTTATGGGTAAATTGAATCTTAGGTTTTTGATTGAAACTTTATGAATTCATCTGTATCAGTTATTCTTAATTAAATCTTTAAAATTAATGAAAAAAAAATTGTTTTTTCTTTGAAGAATATGAAGGAGTATCGATGGTGTTCAAAATTTGTTGGTAATAAAAATAAAATAAAACGTTTATTATTTCATAAGAACGATATTCATAGTAGAGAGAGAATATGTATAATTGATAAACGATATGTTTCTATGCATAAACGATATGTTATTATGTATAAACATATTATAATTACATTCTGTGTTTTATTGTCTTTTAAAAAAAAAATATTATATGCAGTAATACAATAGCAATATAGCATTAATTATTAGTAGGTATCTAATATTATGCGTTTCAAAAGATCATTATTATGTTCGAGTTGTTTAAATACCGATTATTGCTTTGAACGGTGCTCCGTTTTCAATTTTGAATTTAATTTATTCTTGTTTATCTGTTTGTCGGAGTGTTAAGTCGTAATAATTGTAAAACATCAGGGTCACCAACGATTTAATTTTTTCGTTTTGATATTTTTTTTACATCGAAAAAGGTGATGCACAGTATAATGTTCATTTTCACATATTTAATATGTTGGTGTCTAGGTCTGTGCAATCCTAGAAGCACATGCATATGGGTTAGTCTAGTTTGTCCGATTCTCACTCTGCTAATTATAGATAATCATTCCTTTGTGAAGCGCAGTTTTACGGAAGTACCTATAATGTTCTCATTGTAGAGACGGAGGTGATTGAATGACATCACAAATGACTTTCCAAATTTTATTCACCTTGCTTACAATTTCTTGTATCCAATAATTTCAATTTTAATTTTCATAATTGTGCAACTAAAAGAACCTAAGTGATTCTTTCACTAAATGCATATTTAAATTAAATATTTGACCCTCTAGGTTAGAGGCGATTACAAATAAAAAAATTAAATATTTCATTATATAAATTATTAATTTATGAATAATGAAATAAAATGAGTAAATGTTATAAAATAATTTAAAGGTTAAAAAATATTACTGGTACAGTGAAAGCCCGAATAACACAAATCTACAATATATTAAAAACAAATCGGAAATGGTTTTCAATATTGAACTAAACATATCGAGAAGATCGGTGAGATTTACATTTTTGAAGAGATTAAAATTATTTTTTTTTTTTCTAAATTTGGATTTGATCATTTTTTTTTTATAGGTTGGAAATATTTCATTCAGTGACACAGCATTCTTTTACAAGAATCTAGTACAAAAAGAGCTCATTCAGACCAAATTTGAAAGTTAATAAAATATTATAATGATCTAATTCTGAGAAAATTTTATTTCTAATAAAACAACTGTTAAGCATTTTTGATAAATGGATAAGCGAAGGCTACCTAAAAAACATACAAGTTTCGTGGTCTGGTAGAAAGAGGTGGTATAAGATGAAAAGGTTAAGACATTGTAATATTTCCTGGCCACTGTGAACGGATTTAAGAATTGAGTTTTTTATGAGAACTTCTTCAATATATTACTTCATACCATAAGTTTTTTCCAATAGCCTTTTTCATTTTAAAAGAGATGAAATCAACATGCTTTTTATTCTCCAACACTTGTCATCTTATCCTGTTTTGACATATAACGGCTTTTAGGGAGAAAGGTAAATAAAATCTACTGAGTTCAACAATATCAAAGATAGGCTAACATATTACAATTCATTCCAACAATAAAAGATGGATCCTCATCATAAATTTTGGAGGGTCAGTCAAAAGTCATATTTATTTTGTAAACATTAAATGATTTCACATTGATAAACATATTCATACATGAATAATTGCTATTGTTGTGAATAAAAGTCTGAAAGTCTTAAATACTACAATATCTTTGTAAAGTTTTTGTTGAAATAAAATGGAGTTTATTTCAAATACATAGTACTCAAATTTTTTTATTACTTAAGAATAAAATATAACGGTTAGTTATATATGGGCCCTAATCCGAACATAAGTGGCGATTGCGACAGGAGCTGTAGTCTATTTTATATAGAGTACTCCATTTTATATTTTATTGTCTGAGTTCAAAATGCAAAGTAAGAAGATGCAGAGAAGGATTTGTAGCACTTTCTTTACAAGGTACGCTAATGATTTAGAACATTTGCTCAGTAGTGATATTCTTAATTTGGTGGTAATATCTGCTTGCTATAAATATCAGATTTTCAAAAAGAAGTTCGAGGTTTTAGAATTCATTGAGGAGTAAATACCTGATCTTTCAGCAGAAAATGATGTGTCCGAAGAAGAAATGATGTCAGATGAGGAAGAGATGGTAAAGTACGTTCTTCGAAATAGGTACAATAAGATCATTAAGGCTGATAAAATTTCTATTGGAAATATAACGATGAATTGTATTAAGTCGGTTTTCGACAAAATAAGAAGAAGTTTGTTCGACACTCCTCTGAAAGCCTATGAAAATAAAAAGAAATCACCGATCCGTGGAGAGATGTTTGATGCCGGAGCATTTGAAAATGGAGATGAAAACATATATGCTTAAGATAATGCTAATAAAGATATCATTACAACTTTGAGGATGAAGATGACGACATGTACGGTAAAGATGATGCTAAGGAAGATAGAATTAGAACATCTAAGGATGGAGATGAAGACACGCATACTAAGGAAGATAGTAATAGAGCATTTGACGATGATGATGAAGACAGATCTGCTAAAGGTGATACTCATGAAGATATCATTAGAACATTTGAGGGTAAAGATGAAGGGATATATGCTAAAAATGATGTATCCAAAAATTAATTTTCTTTTAAAACCAGTACTAGTTTGAAGGAGGCTAGAAGGAAAGGAAGACAAAAAGGACAAGAGATGTTTGCAGTGACTGAAAATTACAATGGAATTGAAGGCCTTATACCAGCTAAAATGCAAATTACGGGGGAAAATATATCCATCTCCTTTGATCCAAATGTTAATCAAAGACAATTACGATTTGGCCCTGAAGTTGTTGAAAATGTCCAGGCAGTGAGAGGAAAACATATAGTTAATTTCTTCTGAGAGGGCGATCATTCTAGAAGAAGAGTTGTCAGAACATCAAAAGAAAGGCGAAACTGATCTCGATGAACAAACACCGACTGAAGAATACCAAAGTTCTAATGAAGGTTTTAGAAAAATCATTGGTGGCCTGATAAACAAGTAAGATGTGAAATATTTCTCAGCATAAGAAAGATAGAAGCTAACGATGTTCTCAAAAATAATCAACCTAAGAAAATGTTGGTACGACCATTACTAGCAAATACTGTGCTCAAGACATTATTTTTATTATGTCGCAATAAAGCTTCGTTCATTCAACGCTATCCCCTGATTAGCAAAACATTGAGTTCCAATTGAACTTCAAATATTCAATCAAAGAATGGAGTTACATTATTTATTCTTAAACATTTCATGGTCCAATAGAACTTTCATCATTTCCATGCAATACGCTGCCAATCGAGACATAGCCTTAATCAAAACCTTTTAGAATAAATAAGAACATTTATTGACATCTAAACATCATTCTTAGTCATTAAATTAAATGTTTGATAATAGATAAAAGTATTATTAGACTTAAACTATTTAAGTCTATTCAGAATTATATGTATTTTAATTTTTTTAATTGCCATAAGAATGTCTCTTTGAGATTCAGGATGATCACGTGAATTAGATTCACTTTAATGACATTAGTTATAGATGGTAAATGTATGTATAAAATCTCATTTTCATAATTCCTTGAGTTTTCAGGTACCAACTCCTGAAAGTTTGTTCTACATCTTATTCGATATTGACATTCCAAACAAACAAAAAAAATAATAATAATAATTTTACTCGGTAGGTATATTTTTCCCGTTAAACAATCAGCATAAGTTTGGAACAGCAGCAAAGCTAATACCAAAATCTTCTTCAACAAGCTTGTATATCCCGATCTTTTTGTATAGCGACGCTCGATGTTCTCCTATATCTGCGTAGGTCAGAATGGCCTGTTCCGTTGTGTCGTGAACCCTACGTGTAATAAATTAATAACTAGCTTATTCGATTTAGTTTAAGTCCCCGCGCTCCATGTAAATTTGAGAGAAGCAGTAGTCAGGTTGGACTCACTTTGCCTCCAGTCTTGAATAGACAGTGGGAAGTAACTTCCAGGGCGTGGATCCCTGTTCGCTTGTTGTCCACCTCCTGTTTCCCCTGGTGAGTCCTGTCTTAACGTAATCCACCATTTTCTTGGGTTCTCATCAGCCCTCTGTCGATGCTCTTTTGGGAATGGTCCGAGCCAATGTAACTTGACTTAATTTATTGCAATGTTCCAATATTTCAATAATTTTGTTTGTTGTTGTTCTTCTACTCCCAATTTCGAAACATTCATTTCCTCCAAGAAACTAAATAGAATCAGTTCTACCAGTACATAAAAAAAATATTAGTTTCCGTCAAATGCTTCAAATTTTAGGTTTAATTTATGTTAAAATAATTAATAAAGCAGTCACTTAATGATTCTTAAATTATCAATGCTAAACATTTCTGCTGTAAATCACACTAAACATTCTAAATTTAGTTTCTCTTGTATGCACGTTTCCAATCACTAATTATACCTTATTTTAATATACCCTCTATAAGAATTTAGTTGATTAAAGCAGTATCAAAGAGTTTCTTCAATTCAAGTTCAATTTCCCATAAAAATGTCCATACCTGAATAAAAACTTAAGATTTTTAGAAAGAACGGTCACTAACGACTGGACTAATGAAACGCAATCTACACACGAAGCAAATATAAATAGATTGATAATAGGTTTCACATTGAATAATGGATGTAATTAAATAATAAAATCGTCTCATCCGTATTTTATAAGCAATTAAGTGATCACGGCTGAATAGTCTCGGAAAATGTTTACTACTACCCCAGTGGCAATAAGATACTGAAATAGAAGATAGCTTCTAAGTCCATAATTAGATATTCATTAATTAAATTAAAAAATAATGTAGAAATAATTTATTCATAAGGACGTATTTTTTAAACCCTTTTATTAGTATACGTATTTTATCGAGTATTAGTGTTAGTGCAAAAAGTACTTAAAGGTTACAATAAGTGTTCTACACAGTTATTTTCTTGGACTTTGTCTTTTACTTTTAGCTATGATTTGATATATATATATATATATATATATATATATATATATATATATATATATATATTGTTCGATCTGTCCTCCTAAAAGAAAAATAAATAAACAATTTAGGTGGATCAGAAATAAATGTACTATTATTGATATGAGTATAACAAAAGTAGTTACAAAGTAAACAGATGTTTCAAGACATGAGTCTGTGGACATATTCACATAAAATTTATATAAAAGTGACATTAGAATATTCATAGTATAAAAAATTAAAAATAGTCGTCATATTTTGTCATAATAATATAAAAATTATTACATTTTTTTTTCTGTTAGCATTACAGACCATATAGGTCTGTCCTCTTACTCTGCTGCATCTCTACCTGTCTAAGGCTATATCATTCCATTAATCTGCACGCATCTCCGTTGTATCTTTGTTGATTTTATCTATCCATCAGCTGTTTAGCCTTCCACATGGTCTCTTGCCTTATATTGAGGTATTCATTGTAACGTAGAGGTTCCAGATGGATTGACATGCCCCACCCATCTTAACCTCCGTGCCTTTATATCACGGGATATTGATTGACCAGTTTCCTTGATTTTATTTCTTCTTCATATGTTAGTACTCTGATCCTAGATCGCTCCGGTTATAGTACGGAAGATTTTTCTCTCGATTCTTTCAACACTTTCTTCTAAAGTGCTGGTTAGTATCCAGGCCTCATAGCCATATATCAAAACTTTCTTTATCATAGCCAGAGATTTTTCAGTATTTTAATACCTTTGAAAAAGAGAAGAAAGTTATGTTTGCGCTAGATAAACGCTTGTCTATTTCTGACCATTGGCCATTCATAGAGGTTATTGTGGATCCAGGTATTTGAATTTTTCTACTTTCAGTAATGATTTTCCTTTTACGCAGATTCTGATATTGGAGTGGAATTTTCGGCTTAATGGCGGAGCCAGATATATAGCTTATTTTGTTGTATATTTAATTTATTCTGTCCTTCTGGATTTTAAGATGTTTGGCATCAGCCTTATTAGAGAACACTAATAAGCCCATAAGGATAATGCCTAACTTAAATTAAAAACCATTGGCTAAAATATTGGCCTATTATGTTTAATCATACTCGTTAGAGCCGTTTTTATTAAAATTGTAAAATAGAAGTGACACTTCCGCTTAGCCGATTTTGACAACAAAATCGCTTATAACATTCCAGGCATACGCAAACACCAAATACGTGATTTCAGTTTCATAGAACTTTTGAACTTCGTTTTGAGCGGGACTGTTCACATACACCCACACTCACACAGACCAGTTTGTGAGACATGGGTATTTGGATTAGAGAGACTTCAAAACGTTTATTTCCGTTGAAAACTCGGGTTAAAATTTTTTCACGATTGTAATATTTACCACACGACTGTATGTTCTATCAGATTGATCCTTCAATTATTTTAATATTTAACTGAAAAGTGGATGTCGAAAACTGTTGTTTTATCACATATTGAATAACAGTCACAATTACATCTTGAATAAAGCATTTGTTTTTATTCTGGAAGGAAAATCTTTGAACAACTGATCCAAAAAAGAAAACTGACACTCATGCCGACGAACCGCGTGGCTCTCCAGCAATATCCACCCAAGACAATACTGGACTATAGATTGCGCACACATCCATCTTTGTCGATACTCGGCGCTACTTCTTTTCAATTCCCCTTACAGCCCGGTCAATCAGAGGGGCTGAGGAATCTCAATTTCCTGTTGTTGATTAGCAGCAAAGAGCGAACTGTGCGCTTCAGTCCATCAAGTTCTGGAGTGTCCTCTGTGTCCGAAGGCGATTGCCAATCTTAGTGCCTTTCCTAATTGCGTTTCAGGCAATACGCCCTTCTGTAATGTAATGTAGGGTTTGAGTTGTGAAAAATGTATTAACCCTTTATATGACCTAATCTCACTGATTTTTTTCCCACCAGGATATACCTTTTGGAGTATATATAGAATTTACATTAATGAAACGTATTAGGTCCTTAGTCCTATAGTATTTTCTTTCCTTCTTTCTTTAGACACAACTTATCAACCTTTAAGTGCATTTTGAAGGGAAGAAACTTTTTAAAAACAATTATCAAATAAATTGTATGGAATCATTTTAAAAAGTTCTATTTGAATAGTTTTTGTTAAAAGTTTTAAGGTACTGTTTTGTAATCTTCTACGTTTATGGTGAAAGTTCAACTTATATTTATTTTAGTTAAAATAAATTAAGTTATATGATAAATAAACAGCAATTGGACGTGGATTACAGATGTAATTTATTTTAAATGAATTAAATGATTCTATCTTGTCGTTTTTTTTGTGTAAATAAGAATTATTTATATCGAAATTTTGGTGGAATCAACAGAACTTTTAAATATCTTATTAAAAGAATATGTTTAAAAGTTCTGTTGATTCCGCCAAAATTTAGATATAAATTATTCTTATTTACACACACACAAAAAAAGAAAATTAAAAAAAAAAAAGTCCTTCAAAAGCTTTACTTTAATAATTTCAAGAGAAAAAGTTTTAGTTTCAGAATATCAAAAAAAAAAAAAAAAAAAAATATTGGAAATAAAGATTTCAGTCATACCGAACCTGGTTAAAAATTAAAGTTGAATTTTCATTTCAAGCCCCTATTTTCATACTATACTATCGGTTCACATGCCTAACTTTATAAAAATCAAATAATGTTTATTTATTTATTAAGAAATACAACAATCTGTCACGTGGACAATAGTTATAGTGATATATGAATACATTCACACCGTAAATTTATAAAATAAAAATTAAATAACTTGTGCCTTTATGCCCTCGTCACCTTCTTAATGTTATGTTGAATTAACTCACTTAATATTGTGAGTTTAAACAATTTAATCATTTAAAAAATACTATTAACATTATAAGTTTTGTCTATCTGTACTATAACATAGTATAATATAGTAAGGAAAGGTTATATATTATATAACATTTCCATACCTTTTCGGCTTTCAAGAGTAATTAATTTTATTGAATAAGGATTCAAAAGAAATGAAATTTAGCGAAGAAGGGACGAATCCCAATTTCGATACCTTAAATCCTTCAAAGACTTTAATAAAAATCATTGAAAAAAATGGGAGAGCTTAAAACTCACATTACTTTAAAGTCAACGATTCGAGAGGGGATACTCTGGATTTTTAAAAATTAAATTTAATTTAATTCTTATAACCAGAATTTAATAACATAAACTGTATTGATTAATTCAATTAAATCATATAGAAACGAATAAACTAATAAATTTAAAAGTAAAAGTATTCACGTATCAATTTTCCAGTATAATTGAATATGGATGTTGGATGTACATTTTATTAATTTATTTATTTTTATTTATTGGTAATACCAGTGATACGGCTGAGTGAAAGACGCTGGGATCTCCTAGAGTCCTGCCTTTCCTTCCACGAGTGGGGAAAAGGCTTTGCACGGAGGACTTAAATGAATGAATATTGTATAAAAGCATGTGTGTATTTAAGTAGTTATTTTAATCAGTCTAGTTAATTTCTGTTTAGTTTAGTATATTTTAATTTTTATACATTTATTTTTAGTATTATCATATTGCTGTTTATTTATTGTGCATGTTATGAATGAGCTACTCTTCATCACAATTAATATTTTCCTTAAATATGATAGATTGCTCAGTAAAGAAATTTCCTCAAAAAAATTTATTTTTTTAAATTTAATTAATACTTTTTGTTGTATTATATGGTGGGTATGCATATTTTTTACTTTCACTTACGTTTATATGTAATATATAGTAAGGGTAAGTATTGCGATCGAGAAAATTTTTGAATCTGAGTTTTCAACGGAAATAGACGTTTTGAGGTACCCTGAGTCGAAATGACCAAGTCCCAAATGGTATGTGTGTCTGTATGTTAGCAGTCTAGCTCAAAGACGAAAAGTCCTTTGAAACTGATATCACGTATTTAAGATAGATATATGCCTTAGTTGTGACAGCAACTTTTTCCTTAAAATCGGCTCACCGGAAGTGCCACTTTATTTCAACGCTGAAACACATTTTCACAAAAACGGCTCTAACGATTTTGATTAAACTCGGTGTATCTTTGTATAATTAAGTGGTCTTTAATATCAATCAGGTCTTATCCCCATTGATATCACTTTACGGGGCTTAAATGCCCAATGTTCATATACGTCTTCCTCTAAACTACTTTTAACATGGTTTATTTTAAAAAGGTAATCATTTCACATTATTCAAAGTAATGGAAAAATGCTAAATATAACTTTTGAAAGAATTTTATAAGTTAATAAAGAAGAAAAAAAATAAAAATGCAGAAAAACCTGCGTGGCTAAAGACTGTAGCGCCTAAACGAATGTAGCGATTTCAATGAAACTTCACTAAAGTCATTTTCTCGACACCCTTTAAATTTATCTGTATAACATACTTCAACGAAAAGAAGCTGGAAAAAAAGTTACGAGGGATGGTAAAATTAAATTTCGAATAACTAAAAAAGTATACACTTTCTTGAGGATATTGTAATGGTTTTTTAAAAGTTTATGGAATTTCCTAAAAAAACAAAAAAAAAAAACGTTAAAATCGGGCAACTTTGAGGAATGATATGGTCTCTAGTTTTTTTCCCTGAAGAGGCGAAAATTTGGATAAATTTAAAAAATCCTTTTTTAATTGTTGAGACCAAAAAAACCTTTTTTCTACCGATATTTAATAAAGTATCTTTCCTAAGAACATCTTTCATAAGAAATAAGTACCTAAATTTATACCTTAATTCTCAGTTCTCTATTTCAACACTGCAATCACCACCTCTGGAATCAACTTACTCATTGTCTGAATAGATAACTTTGTCAACTAGAAATATCACTAACATGACATCACTTAAAAATATTGAAATTAGAGTTAGTCATTCTGAAGTTTATAAAAGCAAAGAAAGTTGTGTGGTTTATAAAAGCAGATGGAGTGACTACATTTTTATTACCTGTTGTCGATATATTAAATAGACATTTTGTAATTATAATGGTCTTAATGAATTGTTATCTGCAAGTTTTAAGCTTTAGCTTCGTTTAAAACGCACATAAAAAAAATTATAATAGCCCAGCATTGCCATTAAATAAATTCTATTCATAGTGGATCGGTAAGTGAAAGTTGTGTGTTGCGCGCACCAGATTTTTTTCTTTTATCCCATCTAATCAGCTGTTCGATACAACCCCAGATTTTTATATGCAAACTTTTATTTCCATCATAATGTATTTGGATGGCTTAGTCAGATGTTCCTGGTGATTTATTTCTTTTTCTGCATACATGAATAAACGTGTTTAACAAAGCCTATCAAAATTAGGTATATGTTTTCGAATTGAATTATATGTGTTGTATATAATTATCATGTGAATGTATAACCGAATGCAATAAATAAATGTAGTGATTTTCAAATACGCTTTTCAATGGCTACGTTAGAGACTAAATAAACCCAAAAATCTTGCCCTGGACTTACTTCTGGTTATAAAAGGTTCCCTTATAACGACACCAGTGATATTAAAAGCCAAAAGAGATTGAGTAAGGGCCAATAATGCGGCAGCCGCTGGCTCTCAGCTGAGGGGTAGATAATCTGGCCTCCTTTGGGATCCTCCCAATATTTATTTATTATATAAACGATTTATATTACTGCATTCTTTTGACGGAAAGTGACAAGTCGTTAAAAAAAAGTCTCATATTTTTTACTCTCCTCGCCACCCTTTCAAACTACATCGACTGTCACTTAGTGGAAAATCCTTGTGAATAGCGGGAAAAAATCTTTATTTTTTACTTTTTATTTCAAGTAACCATCAAGATTCGCCACGAAATTCTCAATACGAAATCGAAATTATATGTTTAAAAAAATATATAAATAAACGGTTTCCTCAGATCTCTACTTCGCTGAATTCTACACTGAAATAAAATGAAATTGTGAAAAAAAATTGTAGTCTTCTTGATGATTTATGTATTTAAGTTTCTTTGAAATGTTGCATCTTCTTTCGATGCTCATGCTTATTCTCTTTCTTTCAGATATTTGTAGCATCTAAAATTATATGTCATAATGTTCTATATCATAACATGGCGGAAGAAACTATTTTATGCATGTTTTAAAAACTAATATTTCGGTCAATTTGAAAAAAAAAAATACGACGCTTTACCGCTGAGAAGTTATTAATTTGACTTGCTCATACATGAAAAAAAAAAGAATATATATATCCGCATTAAAAAAACAAATCACCTTGGGCGATATTTTTTTTTAAACGGTAAATTAATTAACTTATTTGAGTATTAAAACTAAATATTAAAACTAAGATAGAAAATGCTTTGTTTTTACACTATGCCGCTCAAAACCTGCCTCTAGGAATAAAATTATAAATACCTAAATAAAAAAATAAAATCACTCAACAGCACATTACTTCAAAACTTTAAAATAATTAGTGCCATTATTTTTAATTGATATATTAATAATTCTTAACTCCACTTATCTAGTAGCCTGTAAATGGAATATTTAATAAAAAGAAGAGTTGTGGTGAAAAAGTTTATTCTTGTTTTAAACCAAAATGTTTACAAATTACAATAATCAGTAGACAGATAGATAGGAAGAAAGCTTTATTTTATATAAACTTTACATATTCTTTTTTTGATTGGCAATAGTATAGAACTGTCTGCTTGAGTTGTCCTAAACATACATACAATGAAAATAATTAATAATAATAAAATAAATAAAAACAATTACCTCTGAATACATTAAACGGCGTTTTTTTATTTAAAAATATACAAAACAACCTGACGAATATAATCTAAATAAACCTCAAATCGTCAAAAAAGAAGAAATAAATAATTTTTGTTGCATAACCTTAATCTTATTTTTGCCTTTGCTTTTGTTTACATGTAACTTAAGAATGTTAGGTGTTGTGTTACTGAAATAAAAAAATCCTACATTTATAAACATATACACTGACAGGCGAAAAATTCCACCCACTTGATTTTTTCATGTTTTCATCTAAAAATATTTTACCCATTTGTAAAAATAGCTGTATTTGTATATAATACATGGTATTTGTAGATAATACTTAGTATTTATGGAATTTGATAATTTTTTTAACCTTTAATAATCAAAATGTGATTGAGTAAGAAAGATTAGAGAGAAAAAAATTGAAAAACGAACCATTATTATCCTAAAAGAAATTAATTACAACATCGTTTAGTAGCGCGTGTTTCTTGCCTTCACTACTTCTTGAAGTCGCCTCGGCATACTTTCCACCAGTTGGGAAATGTCCCTTTGCTGGAGGATAGCCTATTCCTCCCAAAGGGCTCTTTAAAGGTCTTGCAATGTATCAAGAAGTGTTGCACGCGCTCTTATTCTTCTTCCGAGGTTATCCCATAAATGCTCAATGGGGTTAAAATCTGGAGAACGTGCTGGCCAGGCTAAAACCTCAATATTGTTCTGTTGAAGGAACGTCTGCTCTATGTGGGCGTCACGTGGGAGTGTATTATCGTGTATTAGAATAGAACGATCGCCGATTTCGTTGAGGATAGGCAACAAATGAGGTTCCAAAATCTCATCTACATAGCGAATGGCCGTCAAAGACCCTCCACGAACAACAACCAATTCTGTGCGGCGCTTCATTGAAATCCTAGCCCACACCATTAAGGAACCACGTTGGAAAGGTTGGCTCAGGGAAAAATTACAGGCTGCGTATCTTTCGTTTCTTCTTCTCCACACCCTTTCACTCCCGTCTGGAGATCGAAGAGAGAATCTTGACTCATCTGTAAAAAGTACAGCACTCCATTCGTCCATAGTCCAATGGCTGTGTTTTCGAGCAAAAGCCAGCCCTGTTACTCTGTGAGTTCTGGCCAACTCTGGTCCTCTTACTGGACGAAAAGCCATTAATCCATACTCATTTAATCTTCTCCTAGCGGTACGTTTAGAAATTTGCACACCTCTTCTTCGAGCTGATGAATCGCTTGAACAACGGTAAGGTGCTGGTTTCGTAAAATACTCAAAGACAAAAACCAGTCTTTCCGTGGTTCTGTTACCCTAGGCCGTCCATAACCGGCCTTCTATTGTAAGAACTAGTTTCCCGAAAACGCTTGACAGCGTCTCGTAAAGTTTCATATGGAACTCCGATGGCATTAGCTACATATCTAATGTACGTCCGTAATGAACGTCCATTATCAATAAGTACCACACCACGCGCAACATCCTCAGCACTAAGAGGCATTTTTAATCTTAACATTGACAAAATTAAAAGCCGGAGACTAAGAGATGTGCTGCAAGAAACGGCACTGAACTAATGATACTGAATAAACATTTTGATTCCATAGAAAGTAAACATTGGAATCTAGAATCATTTCATTGAATTAACGATTAAGGGTTATTATCCTCTATATTAATATTCCTAATTGAAAACAAACAAAAAGATTACCTATTTATTCATTAAAAACAATAGACCAATCTAAAGCAGAAATATTTCTAGATGAAAACATGAAAAAATCAAGTGGGTGGAATTTTTTTCCTGCCAATGTATATGATACATATATAAACTGCTCCGATCTTTGCCATTGAGTATGTCTATAAGTTCATTGAGGTCTATGATTTTTTTCTCAAAATATTTGATTCTATATTACCGTAAAATCGTGAAAAAACAATAAGGTGTATCATTCCTAATAATGGTCCAATTTCCATGATTTCTTTTTCTTGTATAGTTTTATAGGTCATGGGTGATAAATATCAAGGACGCAGTTATTATAAAGTGTTTATTGGTGCCGACGTTTCAACCCAAACATGTGGGTCATCATCAGGGCGTGGTTGGAGCACTGAAGGTATTCAAGTACTGGAATACCTCCAGTGCTCCAACAACCCCCTTCAACATGTTTGAGTTGAAACGTCGGCACCAATAAACACTTTATAATAACTGCGTCCTGAATATTTATCACCCATGATATGTAGAACAGTCGACTAAATTTCTGTTATTTTTCATGTAGACAGGTGGAGTCATTTTTAAGTTAAAGTCACTTTATTTATGAAAAATAATCCTAGGCTGGAGCGTTGTGAATTCGAAGCGAAAATTTTTCAATTCCTATTAAAATTCGTATTCGAGGTTTTTTTCGAATTGCGAAATGCAAAAACTAAATCTGTCATTCCTTAAAAATATATTTGAATCCAGTTTGCTCCATTTATCAATACAAATTGTTTTAAATGTCCAAATATTTAATCAATATCGATGATTTTTTTTTAATGTAGAATTTATTAATCATTTAAACTACGGGTACATACCTTTGTGCCTATGGGAGAGAGGGGGCAGTTTAATTTCCTTCATATTTTTTGATCCTGGAATTTTCGAAGAATTTGACTATTTTTCCCACACCATGTAGAAGAAAACGTTCAGAATAACTGCTCAATCATATAATTCGATGAAAAATTGCCGACAAAAGAATTCTTTGAGTTCTTAGTCAAAGATAGTTAGGTTATCTGCCCACTTACAGTATTTAAAAATGATAAAGATATTTATCCCAGACAACCTAAGGTGTTCGCCCTCTTCGACGGTCTAGACATGGATAGAGCTGAACTGTAGTTGAGAAAGTGGCGACTGGAAGGCGACAAAGAGGCTTCAGACATTGTGAGACTGTTAACTTCCCCACCAAGAGAATTCATTAAAACTTCCCCATTCATACACAATGAAGGACTCTTGAGCCACAAGTTCAGGCCATATGACACACCAACAACTATTCAATTACTTTCCATCCCTACCGGTTCCTAATACCGTCTATTCTTTAATCCTTATTAGTAATATATTGTTACATTACTGCAAAACGCCCATATGTCTCGTACTAAATAAATTATTATGAACAAAAAAATAATCATTAAGTTAATGAGAATTGATAAAAGGACCGCAATGTAACAAGGAACGAATTATTATAAACTTAAACACAATCAACTATTTAGTTTATATTTTTCAAATTATAAAAGTTCTTCCCTCTAATGAAAATACCATAAATAATTTTAAACTAAGTACGAATCTAAATCAGGGGTAGAAACTTGAACGGAACTTATTAAAAAGTTCCATTTTAATAGTTTCTATAAATTTTCAGGAAAACAATTTGTTAAAATAACAGTTCTAAGAAACGTTTTTATAAACAAAGTTGTAGGTTTCTGATTTAAAAAGTTAAAAAACACCGGTACCTATATAACCTATCAAAGCATTGAGGCCAATAGTTTTGTGTAGGGAGGTGAATTGCCAATGTGACCATACGCAACTTAAGTATTATAAAATAATAGTTAATGATACAGCTAGAAAGATAGAGACAGAGAAGAAGAAAACAACAACAAAAATTTCATATATATATATATATATATATACATAAAATAAACATTGGAAACTAGAATAATATGAGTAAACAGGAATAATCTATATGGGTACTTAAAGAGTTCTCTTAGGTTCATTTCATGATTAGTCTGATTGGGAAAGTAGTAGGTGTTTAAAAGGAGAGATTTGAAACAGGAAACTGATTGTACGTGTCTAATATCAGGAAGGATAAAAGAGATTCGTGAGGGTGACAGCTTGGATTACAAAGGATTTGTTAAACGCAGCAGATCGGTGAGGAAAAGGATAGAGATCGGACGGAAGTAGTATGATGTTTCGATTGTTATAGCAACTAAAAATAAAAGTAAATTTAACATTGATTTTTGAATGAAATGAATAGAACTTTTAAATAAATGTTCTGTAAAACTTTTACTGGAAAATCTGCAGATGAAAAAAGTTCTAGTTCTGAAAAAATTGTTAAAAAACTAAAGTTTATTTCTTTAATTTTCTTTGTTGCCTCTACCTTGCAGTGTCATTAAAAAACCTTCAAATTATACTTTATTACAGAACTGCATCGCTTTTCAGAAAGCTATTGTTTCTTTAGCTGTTTTTTCTCTGTCTTGTAAATTTTATTTCATAGTCGGTGCCATACCCAAATTTGGCATAAGATTTTTCATTTAAATTTTCTTAACAGTTAAATTTCGATTACAAAGCTTTGATTTAAATATTTTTTTCAAAATTGTAGTAGTGCTTAAACGATTTTTTTTTGTTATAGTTTACTCTGTATGGAATATTGCTTATAGTTTCATATCGGATTTTAAATCTCCTTTCCTATGAGTTCCTTTAACCTAACCTTGATTCGGTCTAAGAGGGTATTGCATTTTCCTGCAATTCCATTGACCCTATCGTATCCACCCTTACTTTAAATTTACAATCTATATAAGACATTCATTCTCCTCTCTCAGAAAACCAGAGCCTTACAGTTCACTGCTCCTTGGCTGACTCCTGAAATTAAGGGAATGAGAAATAGAAGAAATGGAGCAAGACGCAAATACCGTCAAACATGTTTGCTTGTTGACTATGCATCTTTCAAATAACTTCGCAATGGAACTCAATCCACAATCCGACTTGCTATATCCAACTAATTCTATAATGCCCTTTCCAATGCACCCGATTTCAAATCTAAATGTAAAATACTTCATAATCTATCACAACCAGAATCCAATAACCTCATTTCCCTCCCTGTGACTCAAGATGATCTTAATGACCATTTGTTATCCTTAGCTTCTAATGCTTATCCAACTTGTGATATTGATTCGCAATGGAAATCAATCCATAATCCAACTAGCTAAATCCAACTACTTCCATAATATCCTTTCCGATGCTCCCGATTCCAAATCAAAATGGAAAATACCTCTTACTCTATCCCAAACTGAATCAAATAACCTCAGTTTCATCACTATGACTCCAGATTAAACCACAATTTCAATCCTGAAGATTTGTTTTCTTCACATGATTCTCATGACGAACTACTTTTCACTATCCTATGATCCCACACTAATAATTATGGTCCTGACGAAATTCCAGTAAAACTAATAAAATCTAGCCTCCTTGTCCTTATTCCCGTACTTTACCATATCTACAACTTTTCGTTGCAAAATATCATTTTCTCCTCATGCTGAAAAACCTTTGAATAAAACTTTTAACCCTTCCTCACTGCATGATTTACGTCCTACTTCTTCCCTTTCCAACCTTTCAAAACCGTTGAAGCACCTTGCCCTAAATCAAATTTCCTACATCATAGAGGAATGTTCCCTCATCAACCTACTTCAATCTGGCTTTCAAGCTGTTTACTCCCCTCAATCCGCTCTTCTTTAAATAACCTATGACCTCAAAAACTCCATTGAACACCAAAATGTTACTATCCGAATCCTTCTAGATATTTCTAATGAGTCTGATACAGTTGACCATAATATCCTTCTTACTAAATTGCAAAATATTCCTCTATCCAATAATGCCCTGCTTTGGTTTACATTCTTTCTTCTCAGTTCGATGATCATTATTCGATCTCAGTATATAGTTGCCCCAGGTCAACCTCATTATAATACATTTCCAACCTTCTGTGGTGTCCCTCAAGGTTCCTCTCCTGATGTTATCTCCCTCCCCCCTAAATGTTCTATGTTCACCTACCTTTTTTTTATCGGAAAAAGGACAACTGGAAAATCCTCTCCTGATCCCTCACACTAACCTACCAAATGTGTTAGTACTTGAATATCTTCAGTGCTCGAACCATGATTAGTAAGAGAAAATATTACATTTTTTATAAATAAATTATATACATTATTTTTAGTTTGTATAACTTTCAACATATTTCATTTTTAATATTTGTGTTGTAATATTAGTAAAGATTCATATACCATCAGACACTATATTTTTTCATTATTAACCATATTATTCGTATAATATTATACCTCTGTTTGTATTTAAACCCGTGATCTCCTAATGTAGTCATATCATTAGAGTGCTACCATTGGGTAAGTACTCAGTAAGTGTATTCATGTCACTAATTTACAATCTATTATGTATTTATTTACTAGATGTATTTATTTAATACAGTTGTAAATGTCATAAAAAAAATATGTTATTTAAAAATGTTCAGTCCTGAGGACTCACATGTTTGTGTCCTGAATATTTATCACTTATGATATGTAGAACTTCCTTCAACTATATTACTATCACTATTATGTACCTCTTGACCGTTAATTATTATAAGAATATTCATATAAGAATATCTCTTAAAAATAAAATTAGTACGAGTTGTCTGCGAAGGTTTGGAACAAGTCACAGAGAGGATTACACTGTTTATGAATGTGGAAGAAGAAGTACTTGGGTCAACTCACAAATAGGAGAAACTGAGAGAAACACGGATAATGACGAGACAAGAAGAGAGTCACGTAGGAAGGTTTATCATCTTCTGCTCGATGTGGTGCTTACACATTTCACAATAATCTACCAACCAATCACAAAACAAGTTATACAATAGTGTTTGTTAGAAATAAGGAGCTATTGTATAAGAAATTATGTCTTTAATCTTGTACATTTTGAACCAGAAAATTTCACAATACATATAGTTCATTTTTTCCTTCTAATCATTTTTACCCCCAATGTCACCTAATTAATATATATATATATATATATATATATATATATATATATATATATATATATATATATATATATATATATAACTATATGTATATGTATACATATATAACTATATGTATATGTATATAACTATATATATATATATATATATATATATATATATATATATATATATATATATATATATATATATATATTATATATATATATATATATATATATATATATATATATATATATATATATAGTTATATACATATACATATAGTTATATATATATAATGATGTAGAGATGGTTGACCGTTGATATGATATGAGAAGGAGTTAGTTGAGGGTGCGGTCAAATAAATAAAAAAATTAAAAAATATAAATAATTTTAATTTTTGCCGACGTTTCGACCCACTTTGCAGGTCGTCTTCAGGGCTACAAAAGATACAAACATGTTGAAAAAATAAAAATAAAATAAAAAATAAATATAAGTATATATAAATTACGAAGAAGTTGTCAGATACAGAAATAAAAGATAAAGAAAATAAATACATGATAAGAAAATAGATAAAAGAAAATAAATACATGAATGTTAACGAATAAATGAATGTTAACGAATAAATAGATTGAAAATTGAATAACTATTGTTACAGTAAAGTTAAAATATGGATAAGATAACATAATACTAAGATATCAGTGGATAACAAGCAAGTGGAGGTTACCTTTAATTGTAAATAAACAGATAACGGGTCTAAAGGTTAAGAAGTGAAGAAATTGAAAGATTAATAGGGTAACATTAGTGTAATATTGTTGGGATGGATTATTAAGTATAAATAACTCTATAAGAAAACAATAATTTTAAAAGAATACTTTAAAATGTAAGAATAAATGTAAAAACAAGGTTATGATGATAAAGAAACAAAAAACAGGTTGTACTATATATAGATGACAATTGACATTTAGTTTTTTGAAAGAGGTAATGGAATGGTAGGCTGAATGAAGATAATAATAGGGTGTATAGTTGAAAGATAGGTGTGTTAAGAAAAGAATCACAATAAAAGTAAAAACATACCGTAATTTGTGGTACTGCGGGAGGCAGTTGAAACACTGGCAGTGTCAAGAAACTCTAGTTAGCAGTGTCAAAAAAAAATTTCGAGTAAAAATAAACGCATATATATATATATATATATATACATATATATATAATATATATATATATATATATTATATATAAAAAAAAAAAAAAAAAAAATATATATATATATATAAGTTAAGCGTCGTCGGACTTAGAAAACAAAAAAAAAGAAGGAAAAGGGAAAAGATGTAACATACACGACTTCTGAAATAACACTGCTTTATTCGTTCCATAAGCCTCCTTATATACACTTAGCCTGTTTATTTACATTACCAGATAGTATTAAGGCTGATACCGCCAGTCTCCGGTCTTTATCTCCCCCCACCAGTTTACGAACAGGATTTTCGGAAACTTAAATATTGCTAGATCGGAGCCCACGGTGACCAGCCTTAACACTTTACAATTGGTTTTACAGTATATCCTTAAAAGAAAATAAAATAGTTCCACTCAACTGGAAAAATATTAAATACAGAAGAAATAATTAAAAACACTGAAACTAAACACAGCACTTTAGAACTCCTACCACTTGAGAACTCCTAACAACAACAAAAAAAAACACAATTTCCTCTATACATGAAATAATACAACAAAAAAAACAAAAAAAAATCTTTTACAACTTGTTTTGTTTTGACAGCCACAAAAAAAACATATTTCTCTGTTTTATATACAGCGGTGAGGGTACTACGAATCCGTAGGTCTATGTCCCGACTCTATCATTGGGAGCTTTAATTGTTCGATATGAACGGTTCTCCTCTTTCTGGGCTCATTCACGCTCTCAATAGTTACCAGGTTATGCTCCCTAATAACAACCACTCTGAATGGACCCTCGTACCGTAGCAATTGTTTCCCTCTGTTGGTTCCCAATTTCCGGTAAACTATTGTTCCTATTTTTAGTTCCCCCATTTGGTCGCGAACTTGTACATTCTGCCTTTCCACCCGCTTCTGCTTTTCCCGCTTAATTCTCGCCGTTATCTTTCCCCATGTTTTCTCTACCTCTACCCTATTGCTGAGAATTTGATCCACTAACGGTTCGGTAAGCGTAGTTTCCCCATAATCCCGCCTTGGCCTGCGCATCCCGAATAGAACTTCCATGGGTGAAAACCCCGTTACGGAGTGGATCGAGTGGTTATAGGCTGTTACCGCTTTCCTCATTGCCACATCCGGCTCCAACCCTTTTTCACCCTGATATACACGGACGTGGTCGCTTAACGTACTGTGCAGCCGTTCAATACCGCCTCTACCTTTAGGATGTCCTGGGGTGTTATAATGCCACGCAATTTCCAATCGCTTCACCTCCTCCCTAATCGCGGCATTGTCGAACTCCCTACCACCGTCCGAAGTAATCCTCTCGGGGACCCCATAGAACTGCACCCAGGTTTGTAGGGCTTCCGCAACTGCATTGGCTGACTTCTCCATCACTTGGTATGCCATCGCCACCTTGCTGAATATGTCGATTACCGTGACCCACTTAAACCCTTTCCAGGTAAACGTGTCAATCTGAAGGTCCTGTAGCGGCATATTCCCTGTAGGTGTCTCCTCCTGAACTCCTCTGGGGGGGTGTCGATCGTATTTTGTGCGCATGCATATCTCGCATTTCCCAATGACTTCCTGGATGGACCTCTTCATGCCCCACCAGAAATACTTCCGACGCAATGCCTGCAGCGTCTCATTAACGCCTCGGTGATTGGTTTTCCCCTGGTGATATGCTACTGTGATTGCTTGCTGCTGCTCTTCGTCCTGTACCGTCTCCACAGCATACTTACACCGGATGAATGTCCTGTCCACGCCTATTCGCTCGGACCTCCACATTCGCTTGATCTTATCCCATACCGTATTGTTTCCTACGTATAGGTAGTGCGTTTTACCCGCTTCCGAGGCATCCCTCAGTGCCGTACAGATTTGTTCTTCGCTGACCCCGGGCTGCGACCAAATGACGCGGATCCTACTTCTCCCGTACCTTCTGAAATCGATCTTCATGATTCCGGTTGTTCGTGTCTTCCAAATCACCTGACGGTGTTTGTCGTTCACGATCTCCTCTATTTCTTCCATCTCCGCTGCCCTTTCCTCCGCTGAGCTCTCCTCTTCTGGGGAATCTCCCCTGTCCTCAATCCCTGCGGTGTCATTTGCCCCTTCGCCATCGGGAGTCCATTCCCTCAAGAATTGGCGCACGTCCTGCGATGGTCCTCCCCTGTCCTCTTCAACCGCGTTGATCATGATGGCCCTCGAGAGCCAGTCTGCCACCACGTTTTCCTTTCCCGGCTTATACACCACCTCTATGTTGTATTGGCTTAGGATCTCCTTCCATCTTGTGACCCTAGCTGAGGTTTCCTTGAGTTTTCCTACCCACTGGAGGGGTTTGTGGTCGGTATGGACTCGAAATTTTCTCCCGAATACGTATGGCCTGAAATGGTCGATAGCCCATACTATCGCGAGTAGCTCCCTCTCCAAAGCGCTGTACCTTGATTCCGCACCCGTAAGCCGACGGCTCGCGTATGCTATCGGTCGTTCACCCTCACTCCCCCCCTGGGACAAAACGGCCCCTAGCGCGTATTCACTCGCATCAGTGGTTATATTAAAAAGCTTCTCGAAATCCGGAAACGCTAACACCGGCTCCGTCAGCAACCTATTCATACATTTTCGAATGTTATTCTCCATCTCTGGTGTCACCACAATCTTCGCGCCTTTCTTCAACAAATTGTTAATGGGTACCAAATACTCTGCCATCTCGGGTACGAATCTCCGGTAATAATTCAGCGTCCCGAGAAGCCTACGAATCCCCTTGACGTCCCGTGGTACCGCCATCCGCGTGATTGCTTCCACCTTTGCCGCATCCGGTCTGACCCCCTCGCTAGAGATAGTGTGGCCTAAAAAATTGATCCGCGTTTGTCCCAGCAGAGACTTCTCGCTTGACAATTTCAGCCCGAATTGCCGGAGCCTTTCGAATACTGCCCTCAGATGCTCCACGTGCTCGGTTTCCGTTCTGCTAAAAATCAGCAGGTCATCCATGTATACCTGGCATACCGAGTCATCGATGCCCCTCAAAAATTCGTCCATCAGACGCTGAAACGTTATGGGCGCATTCTTCAGACCAAACGGCATCCTGGTGAATTCATAATGCCCCCTTTCAAATGTGAACGCTGTTTTGTGTTGGTCTTCCGGGTGCATCCGTATTTGGTGGTATCCCGCCTTGAGGTCCAGCGTGCTAAAGACCACGGCCCCACTCAACCTATCGAGTATATCCTCGAATCTCGGGATCGGGTACTTCTCGTCTACCGTGTTATCGTTCAATTTACGATAGTCTACTACCACCCTGTATTTTTCCTTATTATCCCCCGGCGCTGCCTTCTTTTTCACCGCCCACAGGGGACTATTGAATGGTGAGGTGCTATCAACTATGATTCCCTGTTCTTTTAGACTATCTAGCTCCTCCCGAATATGCTGTCTCAACGCCTGCGGGTATCTTCTCTCTTTCACGTAAGTTACCCTCTCCTGTTTCAGTGGGATTTCGTGCACCGTCCTCCCTGTTACTCCTAATACCTCACCTTCCCTGAAGAAGATATCCCTAAACTCCTCTTGTAGCAACTTCCTCCAGTCCTCCACTCTGTCCACCGCTCCTATCCGCACCCTTCTTTCTCTCGCGACCCCTATACATCCGAACTTCCTCTTTCCTAACCTAACGCTCCAGACTCCTCTACGGTTTCTAATGCTCGCCCCTACCTGACCTAACAAATCGCACCCTACTATGACTTGGTATTCCCGAGTCATGTTCTCTACCACATGCACCGTTAGCTCACCCTCTTTCCCTGTCCACCGATCAAGCCCAATTGTCGCCTCACCCTCTACACTACAGGGACCACCCAGAGTGATCAGCTGGCAGTCACATTTCTGTATCCGGAGTACCCTCTCGCTCCCGCACCCTTTTCCTAACGCCCTTCGAGTCATAATAGTGCTCGAGCTACCCGTGTCCACAAGACACTTTACTCCCCCGTCTACTTCGATAATTGGCAACCAGCATGGCTTACCTCGGATGTTGTTGCATATTGCTGTGCGGTCGCCTCTCTGCCGACACACTCCTCAGATGTCGTCCCGCTTCCTCCTTTCTGCCGCCGCTCGTCGCTGCTCACTCCGTTGGCTGCGCCTACCTCCTTCACCTCCGCTGCTGCCTGGTTCGTCCGTCTCCGTTCCCGACGCTCCTGACTCCTCGGTTGCCTCCTCCGAAGATCCGTCCCGCTGATGTACCCTGGCTCGTCTTTTCATCCTCTGCACATTCACCTCCATGGGTTCGTCCTGAGGTCTCTCCCTCCTGTGAAATATGTATGGGCACTGCCTTGCTATGTGCCCTTCCGTCCCGCACTCGAAGCATCTGGTGCGCGGACATTGCGCTACTAAATGTCCCGGCTTCCCACACCCGTGACATTTTCTCTCTTCCCTCCGGGGCCCATTCCTCGGCCTCGACGACTGTCCCGATCTTCTTTCCCTCGTCGGGGCTTTTTCTCCACTCGGCTGCCTGGTGTCCCTCTTCTTCCAACCTGTCGGGGCTGTCCATGGTCGTCTATCCGTCACTCGGGTCCAACCCGGTTCTTCCACATCCATCCGTGTCTCCTCCTCTCTGGCACTTAGGTCGATCATCTCCTGGGCGCATTCGAGGAACGATCGCTCTCTGGGCAGTCCGTCCCTCTTCCCCGTTTCTTTAGCCAGCTGGACTTTCAATATTGTCGACAGAAACTCCATCCTGGCTTCGACCTCTCCCACGCTCATTGTTTCCCGCATCTTCTCGGTTATGCGATTGTACTTCGCCACGAGTACTCCCGCATATTGCCCCCTTGACTGTCGTTGGGCCCGCCGCTCCCTAAACATTTGGAATATGTCCTCTTCCGGTGTCCACCTACCTCCTCCAAAAGCCTTCTTCAGCCGCTCCTTAATCACCGGCCACGGAGTCTCCTCGTCCGCTTGGATCTGGTTCAGGACGTTCCTCCTTACTCGGCACACAAGAGCTGCTTTTAGTTCTTCAGCGTCCCCTAGGTTCACCAGGTCCTCCGCCACCTTCACCTCGATTCTTGACATAAGACGATCTCCGCCTTTCAAGAAATGGTTGAGCTCGCCTACCTCGCCTCCGAATCGTTCCAGGTCCGCAATGGCCCTCCGTAAGTCCTGCGTGGTTGTTGCTCTTATTTTCATCCATTCCAAGGCATTGGCGTGTGCTTCTGCCAACGTGTCCCTTGGTAATGGAGGGATCTCCTGGATCTGAGGGATCTGTGCTACCTGAGGGACTTGAGGTATCTGAGGTACCTGAGGCGCGATCTGGGGTACCTGATTGATCTGTGGAATATCCTGAGGTTGAGGAATTTCCGGTACGCTTAGTACTCCCGGTCTAATCAATCCTTCTGTCGGCATTTCACCTTTTCCTTAAACACCAAAAAAAAAAATATCTACTTAAAAAAAAATTACTTCCCTGACGTTGTCCCGGGTTTCGGCACCAGTTAAGCGTCGTCGGACTTAGAAAACAAAAAAAAAGAAGGAAAAGGGAAAAGATGTAACATACACGACTTCTGAAATAACACTGCTTTATTCGTTCCATAAGCCTCCTTATATACACTTAGCCTGTTTATTTACATTACCAGATAGTATTAAGGCTGATACCGCCAGTCTCCGGTCTTTATCTTATATATATATATATATATATATATAAATATATATATATATATATATATATATATAATATATATATATATATATATATATATATAAATAAATAAATTAATAAAAAGAATAAATAAATTTATTTATTTATTTATTCTTTTTATTAATTTATTTATATATATATATATATATATATATATATATATTTTTTTTTTTTTTTTTTTTTTTTTTTTTTTATATATAAATATATATATATATATATTATATATATATGTATATATATATATATATATATATGCGTTTATTTTTACTCGAAATTTTTTTTTGACACTGCTAACTAGAGTTTCTTGACACTGCCAGTGTTTCAACTGCCTCCCGCAGTACCACAAATTACGGTATGTTTTTACTTTTATTGTGATTCTTTTCTTAACACACCTATCCTTCAACTATACACCCTATTATTATCTTCATTCAGCCTACCATTCCATTACCTCTTTCAAAAAACTAAATGTCAATTGTCATCTATATATAGTACAACCTGTTTTTTGTTTCTTTATCATCATAACCTTGTTTTTACATTTATTCTTACATTTTAAAGTATTCTTTTAAAATTATTGTTTTCTTATAGAGTTATTTATACTTAATAATCCATCCCAACAATATTACACTAATGTTACCCTATTAATCTTTCAATTTCTTCACTTCTTAACCTTTAGACCCGTTATCTGTTTATTTACAATTAAAGGTAACCTCCACTTGCTTGTTATCCACTGATATCTTAGTATTATGTTATCTTATCCATATTTTAACTTTACTGTAACAATAGTTATTCAATTTTCAATCTATTTATTCGTTAACATTCATTTATTCGTTAACATTCATGTATTTATTTTCTTTTATCTATTTTCTTATCATGTATTTATTTTCTTTATCTTTTATTTCTGTATCTGACAACTTCTTCGTAATTTATATATACTTATATTTATTTTTTATTTTATTTTTATTTTTTCAACATGTTTGTATCTTTTGTAGCCCTGAAGACGACCTGCAAAGTGGGTCGAAACGTCGGCAAAAATTAAAATTATTTATATTTTTTAATTTTTTTATTTATTTGACCGCACCCTCAACTAACTCCTTCTCAAGTTATATATATAGTTATATACTTAGCAAAATGACCCCACGCAGCACCTTTGCAGAAGAAGACCTATTTAAGAAATGTAATATTTCAAGTAAAATAAATAAATACGAATGTTAATTATGATTCGTAGCCTTTTAAATATTTCCCTCCTCTAATGGAACACTAAGTGTATACATATACATCTACGAATAAACGGTTTATACAATATAATAATAATACTTTATTAATAGTGTTCATTATTAATAGTGTGTCCATTGAACACACTTGATTGGTGAAATTTTATACTCTACTACGATTCTTAAACCAATGTTTAAATAAATAAGTGATTAGCTTGTTTCACTAAAAATTTCTCTTCAGTTAAAAATTTGGCAATAAGACTCAGCTATATACAATAAGACATTATTAATACTGAATCATTACGAATTTGCTTAGGGCAGTTGAGCTTGGTTTGAGTTTCTCCCATTTATTAAAATAATATAAGTCTATTGATTGCTGCGAATTTAGAAGCTATATTCCTGTATATTTTTTATTAATAAAAAAATATCATATTATTTATTTCTATATTATGTTTAGTACCAGTAACGCGGTTGAGAGAGTACCTCAGGGTTCTCCTGGATTTCCCTCGCCTGATTGTATATAGTATGCATGTTAGTTTTAATTTTCTTATTTTTTTAGGTTATTTTATTTTATTATCTATTGTATATACTTTTGATTATTATTTTGTTTCTATTTATTTATTTTTTTTGTACATATAGTGTGAATGTCATCCTACCTCACTATAACCAATGTCCAAGAGACAGATTGTTGTAATACTCAATAAAGAAATTAAAAAAAAAAAAATTAAATTTGCTAAAAATATATTTGGTTATTTTATAATCGAAGAGATGGATGGTTGTGGTGACCAGTAAAATTGAAATGGTAAAAATAAATAATTTTATTTGTTTAAATCAATGAATAAAATTATTTATTACTTTATTATTAACTTAAATGATTGATAATCCATTAAATTATTAATTTATAAATTAAATTATTTATTTTTACCATTTAAATTTTACTGATCACGCAAACCGTTCTTCTCTTTAATTATTCACTACAGTCAACTATAAACCCAAAATCACTGTTATTTTATCATTTTTCCACCCTTTTCGAAAACGAATTAAAGGTTTGCCACAATCAGTCAGTATAGGTACAATTAATAATTTGAGAATCATATTAACTATACCATGATATTAACAAAATTAATATATTTGTTTCAAGTTTCTGTAATTCTATGAAGCAGTTTTGGAAAGAGAAAAATTATTCCTGGATAGAAGAAGCCTTAAGTGGCTTATGAGATCCGAAGCGGTGACACTTTGTGAGTGGCTTGCTAACTTAATATCTCAACTGAATTTGTGGATGATACGGCCAATTTCGAGCGGAACTTCTTCCCCAACTTGAGCGGCCAGAAATGTCTTACTATCAACTCATACTACTGTCAGCTCTGAGAGGTTTCGCAATTTTAGACAAAAACATGCGATTCTCTCATCTTTTCTGCCAATTCCTCGGGAATATCAATTGGACTTACATAAGCATTGCGTATTATGAATATTTATATAAATTACTAGCATTAAAAATAATTTTGGATAAGCGGAAAAGACATTTGTCTTTTAATAACTGTAATATTTTCAATTTTTAAACAATATATTTCTCATGATTCAGAAATGTTCTTAAAACTACTGTTTTAAATTCAAGCTCGGAATTCAAGAATTGGACTCAAAGAGTGCAATTCTGGCCATCGAAAAGAGAACACCGACAACCACACTGGCGAGATCAATTAAGAATATCTGGTTGAAACTAACAGAAAAGGGAAAGGAAATAATATTCATGTGGGTTCCTTTACACTGCGGAATTGTCGGAAATGAACAGGCAGACAAATCAGCAAATATGGCGAGAAGGCTAGATAGAAATCCAACCGCTATAATTAACGAAATCACGATAGAAGATTTTATACATCATATAAAAAAAAATTGCGGGTAATGTGGCAGAATGTTTGCAACAAAAAGAAATCAAATTAAAAGAAATAAAAAGCCACTGTTCCAAATGGAAAACTAGCAACCGACTCTCCAGAAAAGAAGAGACAGTCCTCTGCCGCTTAAGAATTGGGCATTGTGAATCTTCACATGCCTACTTACTAAGAGAACTATAACCACCGACTTGCGAGAGCTGTAAGGTGCAAAGAACTGCTCAACACATCATCCAAGACTTCCCAGTATTTAAGAATGTAAGAAAAAATCTCGATATTGCTCAGAGCCTAAAAGAAAACCTCAGTGACAACGAAAACGCCGTGGAAAAAAACTTACAATTTTTAAAAATAATAAAGTTCTACAATAGAGTATAAATAGGAAGTGTTGCCAATGACCGTGCAGGGTAGAGGCAACAATAAAAAATAAATAAATAAATTCAAGCTCACGTTTAAATGAAATATATTTCTCTGAAATTGATAGTTCAATCTATAAATTCTATTCGGCTTTCCGGAAATTAATGCAAGCTTATTGTGATTTATGATATAATTTTACTGTTAACTATATTTCCATCTCAAAAATACCGTTTCTTACCGTTAAATACAGTTAAAATATGCTCTACTTCTGCCCCATTACCTCTAAATACAAAGTTGATTCGTCAGTATTTAAAAAAATCTGAAGATAAACTGGTATGCACGGACCATCCGCCAGCAAAAGTTCAAAATCAAATTACCCAATAACTGGAACGTAAAGCTGTCACTGCGATGATGTCGATTGGCTGGTCAAAGGCTTTTGATTCCGCTTCACATTTCATTCTAAATCAAAAGTTGTAATGTTTACAGTGTTCAGAACAGTTGTACTCTATTTAACAATTGTTTCTCAATATCTTACTGTACATGTTGGTTATAGCTACTAAGAAAGGCCGAACTTTTGACATATGGAGTACCTCAAGGTGCTGTCCTTTTACCAACTGTATTCAATGTTTACACTGCTGAAATAATTGGCAAAAATTATACAAAGGTGTCTGTAATGGCTTGTACAGATGAAATCGCTTTATACAGAAGCAGTATGAACACTACGAAAGCATTAAAACATGACAAACATACGTGTAAAGCCATACAAAATGAAATCAAGTTGTTGAATAAAGAAGCAAATTCTGCTGAAACCGACTGTATAATCATTTCGTTCTGAAAAAAAATACCGAAATAATTAAATGTTGGCGATTCAACAACAAAATATCAACTAATTCTGGCTATATCGGAATTAAATTTAACAGACCTCTAAAATTTAACTCCCATGGCACTTCAAAATTATAAAATTTAAGACAAAAATCCGACAAATTTATTCGCAACCCCAAACCTCAGCCTCAGATTAAAAGCATTCTTTGTTCTTCTCATCTATATTATCGTGGTTCCCTACTATTCCACATTACAATTCAAAACCGGAATTTCAAAAAGAATAGTTAGAAACTCGTTTTTTAAATAAAGAAAAATCTAATAAACTTCATGACTTATTTAGTTTTTTTTTGTTATCGTCTAATGCTCGAAAAGTTTGAATTTTAAGCTTATTAATGTTTTTAAGTGCGCTGAGATGGCCAGTGATGGTCGATAAGTGGGATTTCCCTAGAGATAAGTTAACGAATAATTGTTTTGCGATTTTCTTTACCATGGAAACATCTTCATCAAGGGGAAAAGACCTTCCAAGGACGTCTTTGTCTTCAAGGCTGAAATCTCCCTCTCGAATTTTTTTAACAATCGTTGACCAGTGCACATACTCACACAGAAACCACCCCACACTTCATCAATGTTTCACTAATTTTCGACCAATTTAAACTCATAAAACAAAATTATTTGAAATTCGCGCTTTATTTTCCTCTCTGTACTGTTTTCAAGTTATTACGGGAGTGTGTAACTTTTTACATTGTAATAAATTGTTGTGCACGCAGCCTGCTATGAATCTTTTCTCTTCCTAATTTCTTCTTCCTCCTTACTTTTCTCTTCGTCCTGTTCGGCGGCCTTCCAGATACTGTTTTTTCACGCCTACCCAAGGAGAAGTGGGTTGGGCCCACAGCTTCTTTTCAACCATACACAATGATTTAAAAGCGCGCTTTCTGTTGAGTCTGTCCCCTTCATTAATTTGGCAGTCAGTGCCTCATAGTTGGTGCGGGCATTAAACATGTTCTCAGCGGTTTCTGGTACTCCACAAGGGGAACATTAGGGATCAATGTTTTCCATATTTAAAAAGTTTCGCTTTGAAACCCTCTTACCCCGTGAGGATCTGTGGGACCCAGTTATCCGAGAGTAACTATAGAACATAGATATTCTATTCGTTCCTAATCTTTTGAATTTACGCTTTGACATCTTAGTAAGGATAGAGAAATTTCCATCTAGTGAAGTGATACAGAAGATAAAAAAAACATTTCTATTCCGAAAAGGATGAACCCTTTAACGATGGTGGACTCATGTATGAGTCGGAAACCTGTTGGGCTAATATAATAACATATTTAAGTTTTTTTGTTTTTTTAAGATAGACCATGACAGGAACATAAAATAGTATTGTTTTTAGTTTCATACTTTATGAAAATAAAAGGTCAATTTGTAAAAATATATCATTTTAATTGTTTACAATTGAGATAAAAAAATTAGAATAATAATGATTTATAAAGAATCCCTAAATATAAAGGCTAAAGTAGTGAGAAGAGATAGCCAAAATATTTACTCGTAATAATAATTTTTAGTCGTAAGGGCACCGAAAGCTGTCAGGAAATAATGGTCTACCTTCTCTTCTCGCTCATCCTCGCTAGAGGTTAATAAGTGTGGACTTCCTTACAGCGGAGGGGCGGAGCCAGTTGACTGACGCGTGTGCACAGCATTTTATTTATTTATTTATTTATTTATTTAAATCTCTGCCCTGCCAGTTTGGCAATACGAGTGTTTGCAGTATTGGATAGCTAGACGTGTGTGCATAACTAGCCAATACTGCAATCGATACAATAAGATTTTCTGTTTAGCTTGGCTCTTCCATCCTCTGTGGTGGAGCTTCTTCTCTTCTACCCAAATAGAAGTGGGCTGGGCCAATGATGTCTTTCCACCCGTACACAAAGGCCTTGTAGTGCGGGTAGTTCTCTCTGGTCACTAGCTGAGGTAGATCGCGCTCTGATAAGACATAGAGCCCAGTCTCCCTCAGCAACTTAGCCCTCAATGCCTCATAGGCGGTACAGGCTAATAAGACGTGCTCGGCGGTCTCCGGTACCCTACAACTTGGGCATAGGGGATCAATGTTCTTACCATGTTGAACAAGCTTTGCTCGGAATCCCCCATGCCCCGTGAGGAATTGCGAGACCCAATAGTCCGGGAGGAGCCATGTAGTTTCCATTCTTGAACCGACGGTGGGGAAGTATTTCCTTAGGGTTGATCCTTTTGGCGTTGTCACCCAACGCCGGTTCCATTCTTCTAATGTGCATTCCCGGAGAATCCTCTTCCATCTGCTTGGGTCTTCACTGATCCTCACTCGGAGATTAGCCGGTAGATCCACCAAGCCATCTCTCTTCATTTCGTGCCGAAAGTAGTCTTCACGAAGTTGAAGATCAATTGGAATACTTCCGGCTAAGACTTGTACCGCCTCATGAGATACTGACCGGTACGCCCTAGTGACACGCAGCAGAGCCATACGCTGGATCGTCGCCAACCTTTTCTTCTGTTGGTGCGAGAGAGTCTGACTCCACGCAGGGGACGCATATCTCAGGATACCCAAGATAACTCCGTTATAAATAGCCAAAGTGGCTGGGTATCTGAGACCCCAAAAGGCGCCCCCGATGCGACTCAGTCCATTAAGAGCCAGGGCCACTCTACTTCTCAGATAGTCCAAGTGAGGGGTGAAGTTAAACTTTCTTCCAGTCCTTATCCCAAGATAGGTGACCGCCTCACTTGGACGTATCGTTTCTCTCTGTATATTCAGAGTGATAGGGTGGGCCCTGTCAGTCTTACCCCTCAAAAGAACGGACTGAGTCTTTGAAGCCGCCATCTTCATCTTCTTTCTCTCGCACCATTCTCCTACAAGGTTGGCGCACCGTTCAGCCTCTTCCTTTAATCTGGCTCTGCTGTTCGATGCCACCACGACTGCGAGATCGTCTACGTAAGCAGTGGCGGGGAACCGCTGCTCTTCCAGTACTCCCAGCAGCTCGTCAAATACCAGTTTCCACAAGGCTGGACCTAGTACAGATCCTTGTGGGCATCCTCTTTCTACAGAATCCTCTACAGCAAAGAAGTTACCTTTTATCATTAATTTGCGGTCTTCTAGATAGCTTCTTAAGAGGTCGTACAGGTTGCTGGGAGCTTCATACTTTTGCAACTGCTGGAGTACACTCGGCCACCAAACGCTATCGAAGGCGGAGGATATATCAAACAGGAGAAGCATTACATACTTCTCCGCCTTCTCTTCAACGTCACGGCGCACCCTGAGCAGAGCATCTGCGGTTCCCCTACCTTTAGTACATCCGTACTGTCGTGGATGGCTAGCCCTTAAGAAGACTGGTCGTAGACTCCTCATCAGCAAGGTCTCCAACAATTTACTCATTATAGGAAGGAGACATATAGGCCTATATGACTTCGCTAACTGCTTGTCCTTATCTCCTCCCTTATAAAGGAGTCTAACATCAGCAATCTTCCATATTTTAGGGAAGTAACCCCTGTCTAGGCAATCATTGAACAATGCTAACAGCCTTTGTTCAATGTAGGGGATACTATTCCTTAGTATTGCTGTGTCTATCGAATCCAAGCCAGGAGCTCGACCAGTCCTTTGCCTATCCACGGCGGCACGGAGATCCCATATGTCCCATGGTGGGCATAGGTCCGTACCTGGTGGGCATACCGTAGTGCGTCTAATGTATCTCTCCTCTTCATTATCTTGGGACGGATCATCCCTGGGGTAGGTTTCCGCAATGAACGTTTTTGCCGTCTCCTCCAGAGTGGTTGCCTGAGTAGCTCCGCGTTTCAATGCGGCTATTACCTGTTGTGGATTTAACTTACCCAAGGCAACTCTGTAAGGGATACCCCAGGGGTTCTTGGACGATTCTTCAATAATGAACTCGTCCCAAGACTTCCTTTTTCGAGAGCGCACTTCGTTTCGGTATGCTCTGGACTTGGACCTATACTCGTCGCGAAGTGTGGCGCGCCTCTCCTCACTACCACACTTTTGATAGGACCGCCGGGCCTTGTAGAGCTCTCTCTTCATAGCAGTTAAGGCCGGCGTCCACCATGGGATAGGTCGAGCTCTCACCTTCCGTTGCTGGAGGGATTCCTCAGCGGCGTCACGGATGACATCTGTGATCCTAGAGACCCTATAATCTAGACTATCTGTCTGGTCCGTCTCCGCTTCATCCCATTCTTCATCTACTAATTTTTCCTCCAGCGTTGACCGGAAGGCTTTCCAATTTGCCCTTCGGGTTAAATAACCCATAGCGATGCCGTGGGAACTTTCCATATTTTCCACCAGCTTAAAAGCTATCGCTTGGTGGTCGGAACTCGTTTCAGATCGGAGGATCCAATCGTTGATGCGACTCGCTAGCACCGGTGATGCCAGTGTTACATCAATCCAGCTCTGCCCTCGAGCGCTAGAAAACGTTGGCAAGGCAGAGGGATCATTCATTACCACTAGCTGGCTTCGGCCAATGAATTCTCCGAGTTTAACGCCTCTTCTATTCGTTTGATTGGATCCCCAGACCGTGTTCCAGGAGTTGGTATCTGAGCAGATGATGATGTTTCTATAGCAAGCCGTGATCATCTCCATGGCGGATATGTCGTTGTCTATATCACCTCCGTCAGGAAGATATGATGAAACCAACGTAAAGGTAATATTACCCCATTTGATATAACATGCGACACAATCCGCCGTGGTAAACTGCCTCAGATCCATCACATCGAGGTTTGGGTTATTTACCACTATAGCTGCCCTGGGCCTCCTCTCTCCACTGCTCAGAGCTATAACCCTCGATGTGAGGCCAAACCCCGTGACCATGTTCCCACGGCAGCTCGGTTCTTGAATCGCCATAACATCATAACGTCCAACAAGAGCCCTTAACTCATCCGCTACGATGCGACGACGGCCCATGTTGAGCTGGAGAATGGTGATATTATTCATAGTAGGTCCTCTTAGCCACCTCATTTGACCATCTTAAGTGTACAGGGCACTCTCGGCTGCCCGCTTTATGCTTCGTTTGGCTTTGCGGTGCACTCGCCCGCACACAGTTAATACAAGTCGGGCCAGTTTGTTCCTTCTTCCTTGGACAGTCCTTGAGTATGTGTCCATTGGCTGCACACCATATGCATACAACGGTATCCACCGTACACGTAGCCTTCGTGTGTCCATAGCCTTGGCACTTTGTGCAACGAGGGGCGTCGAGGTAATCCTTAAACGTCATGGACCACCATCCTCCATCTAAAGCTGCCATTTCCAACAGCTGGAACCTCACCATTGGGTGAACTTCGATTACCCAGTTCCTACTTAGTCCATTTCTAGATACTGAGGATAATAATGGCCGTATATCATCATTAATGAGTGTAGTAGGGACTGACTTCTCGTTTATTCTTCCCCACAAAAATCTCGTTAATTCAGCTGAGCCCCATGAGTGAGGGACACCCCTCACCTCAATCTTAGGTTTCTTTCTTTGTGCTAGTTTTGCCTGAAAACCTTTCTCCCGTAACCCCTGCCAACCAATTATTTTAGTGGCATGGGTACTGTCTTCTAATCGGACTAAAACGGAACCACCTTTGGTTGCTCGAACAATTTCAGCCTTAACACCTATTTCTGTGGGGGAAGGCAGGGCATTGATAATGTCCACCGGACTCTTACCGGTACCGCTAATAGTAATAAACGCCGGCTTGAGGGACTGAGTAGGTTTTAAAGGCAATTTTCTTACTATTTCGGCCAATGACTTCGGCTGATTTGGACCGGACCCAGTCAAAGATTCCGCCTCTGTCTTATGCGTTTCATTTTCAGTTTGTAGGCTTTCGGGACCGGTAGACTTTTTAGTCTTTTTCCTGTTTCTTTTGCTCTTAACGACTGTAAAAGGAACTGCGGCTGGTAAAGGCTCAGGTGGGGTCACGTTAGTCGCGGATGACTTTTCGTTGCTTTTTCCAGGGATGGCGAGGGGACCATTAGATTTCATAGTGGTTCCTGAGAGAGATTCTATAACCTTCGGCACTGTTTTCTCTATTACGATGCTGGTTATCATCGAATGTACTGAAGGCGAGGTAAGTGTTTCCTGAACCGCTTTATGGACAAGTAAAGATAAACCCTCACTCTTATCTTTGTACTGCTTTGTCCTTTCCTCCAACGATTCAATAGCGTCAATGAACCACTGTATTTTGCCATTAATGTGGTTTTGGTCTTTATTTTTAATACTTTTGTCAGCTTTAGTTAGGTCCGGGGAGTTATTTTACTGATGCGATTTTATTAAATTTTTTTTTTTTTTTTATATTTGGGTTTTGCACAACTTAAGGAGTCATATCCCCAACACCCAAAAGCCAGATTTTATTAAATATAGTATAGATTTTATTAAATTAGATTTTATTAAATACTGATAAATATTATAAATAATCCTAATCAAATGGCTTTCTAAAATAAAAAGTGGTAGCAGAGAATAAATAGAGTGGTTGATTAAATAATAAGTGGTTTTGTCTCTACTCGAAAGTTGCGCAACATAAACAGAAGTGGGAGACATATTTTAGTTAATGTTTATATTAGGTGTTATTTAAAAAAGGTTTTTCAGATTTTTTCTTAATATATATATATATATATATATATATATATATATATATATATATATATATATATTATATATATATATATATATATATATATATATATATATATTGTATATTAACTACTTTATTTAACTTTAAGATCATATATCGTAACTTAGTCTCTGTAGAAATTTCTTTTTATCGTAACAGTCTTCATCTATGAGATCCCTTACTTCGAAAGCCTCATCTAAACCTTTCGACCATCTTTTTTCCGGGCTACCTCTCTTCCTCCTTTTATATGGTAAACGCTGAAGTATTCTTCTTTTGCAGAGTTCCTCAGTATTCTTTTAGACCATTGGTCGTCCGCCATTCTCATTACATGCCCAAATCAGCTCACCTTTTTTTGTCTGAATGGAATATGGGATGTTGAGGGGTTCGTTTACTTTATGCCTATTGGCATTACTTGGAACATGTTGTAATCTCAATATTCTACAGCTACGTGTTCAATAATCCATCTCCATTGATAACAAAATTTTTACTGATTCGGTTAAAATCGTCTAGGTATCAGAAGCATACAATGTAGTGCATATAATAAAGGAGTGGTATAGTGTCTTTTTCGTTTGGAGCATGGCTTCTTTATCTCATAATACAGAATTTTAAGAGTGTATAATCTTTCTATCTTTGATGATTTTTTCACCAATATATTTCTTGCTGTTGCTCCTTTTCACAAGTCACCTAAATATTTAGATTGTTCAGTTGGAACCAAATACCATTCGTCAACTTTTAATGAGGAGTTTCCACTATTATGTAATACCATGTATATACCTTTTCTTTTGCTGATTTCCAGGCCTTCTTCCGTGGAAGCTTCCAACAGCTTCCTCATCATAAAGGAAGCATCTTACAATTGTAAATTGTACAGGTATTCATTATCTATGATTATACCCATACCATTACACCTTCTTTTTCATAGCCTAATATTACTTTCAACGTATATGTTAAACATTTGAGGGGGCAGTAAGCAGCCTTGCTTGAGGCCTTTGATAATTGGAAATTCCTTTATTAGGCCATGTTTAAGATTTACCCGTCGCTGTTGCATATGAATACAATCCTTATAGCTCGGATCATATACTAGCTTACGCCTGTGCTTTTTTTCGCTTCATAATTTATTTTAAAAAAATTTAGAATGATTAATATCAAACTGTAGAATACTTTAAAAAAATAATTAGAAACAAAACCCGAGTAAAGAGTTCCCCTTAAAATGGATAGGATTTCCCGATGTTTGCAGTTTTTCGTTTTTGAATATATTTTTATTTATTTATATTAGTTTTTTAACTTATATGTAACATATGAACATGAAATATAGTAAAATATTTAATTCATTATTTTAAGCTCCAATTGTTTCAGATTATTCAGAAAACCTCACTGAGTAATTTGAATTATGTAACTTTTAACATATGTAAAACCCTCTCTCAGTAAGAATACATACCTTTTAGAAGGCATATTAAACTATGATTTGTTCGTACTTCGAGTCTAATTTATTTTAAAACATAATTTATTGTAAAATAGGGTCGGAATGAAAAAATATCACAATCAGATTAAAATGAACCTTTTAAAAATAATAATGATAATTGTCCGAGCACGTAAAATAACATAATATTAAGTATAAGTAAAAGATACATCCAAGTATACAGCAAACAAGAGAGGATTTAGAAATAAACAATCTTAGCCTATAAAAACTTGATATGTAACTGCATCAGTATGTTTGAATAACATATCTAAAGTCTGTGAGATCTATAAACTAAGAGAGATTCAAAAATATATATATTTACTTCTGAATAAGTAAGGATCGTACTACATATTAAAATGTTTATTAGATATTATTTTTTTTCTAAAATTCTTCGCTTTTCAACGATATATTATACGTAAACCTTCTGACTATTATTTCCGGAGATTCATTTTCTACCTAAATAAACATTTTCCCTTTTTTCTCCATTTCTTAATACTCAAATTCTTTCATACTTAACATTTAGTTATTTTTATAGTAACTGCCCATAAGAGATAGTTATTCTATAAAAATAAATCAAATTAAAAGTACTTTAGAGAAAGACGTACGAGTATTTGAGTATGGGACATTTAAGCCCTGTAAAGAGACATAAATGTGGATATTACCTGGCTGATATTAAAGCAAACTTATTAGTATACTGGTACACCAAGTTTAATTAAAATCGTTAGAGGCGTATTCGAGAAAATCGTAAAAATGTGATCCATCGATTTTATAAAGTGCCATTTCCGGCTTGCCGATTTTGACGAAAACTTGCATATAAAAAACTTCAAGACGTAATATTAGTTTTTATGTTACGTACTTTTACTTTTTGTGCTACGCTGTACACACACACAATATATATAAATCATAAATACGCAATTTCAGTTGCACTTGAGTGTTCAAACACACCATTTTGAGAGACTTAGTTATTTGGACTCAAAGGACCTCAAAACGTGTATTTCCATTGAAAACTCAGATTGGAAAATTTTCACGATCGTAACAGTTCCCCTTACTATACACTACATATTTATGCAAGTGAAAGTAAAAACCAGAACCAGTGGAGTTCTACAATCATACTTCTTTGATAATCTTATATCGACAGCCGAAAATCATGTTGTGTTTCCATCGTCTCGAGCTTCAGCGATTCATCACAGCTCCGAAAGGTCTTCGGTCATTGTGTACCTCCCTACACAATCACCTGCCATCACTCATCGACATACACGGTGTGTACTCGTAGTAATTGCCATGTTATAACCTCATCAAGCTAATGTTAGATGCACATTAAATAATGAACAGTTACATATTGTAGATATTAATTAATTATTACATCAATTGCAACTTGAGATCAATTATTTTCTTTCTACTTTCACTTACCTATATATGTAATACATAGTATGGAAAAGTATTGCGATCGCGTAAATTTTGGAATCAGTTTTCAACGAAAATGCTCGTTTGAGATCTCCTGACTCCAAATGACCAAGTTTCGCAAAATGGTTAGTGTATATATATTCATTTTTACTCACAATCATTTGTACTGTTTGCTAATATACACAAACGTTTAAAAAAATGCAAAGAGATGCAAATGTATAAATGTAACAGATTCGATGGTTGGGAAAAACCTAATAATCAATTTTTTTAAATGAACTTATACCGTCGTTTTCACTTGAACTTTTCTATATATGAAAATACTTATACTGTTGGTAGGTGAAAGTTGTGTGATACGCACACTGCACCAGATTTCTTATAGAGTAATTATGTATTTATTAATTTATTTTTTCGTGTTACCCCAACCCTACAGAATCATTGGCAACACTTTCAAACTAAACTTTATTATAAAGTTTCATCACTTTTAGGAATGCCGGAGTTGTTTTCACTGTCTTTTAAATTTTCATTTAGTGTTGGGTTCCATATAAAAATTTTCCTGATAGTTTAGTGTAGGGCAGTCTTGTAAAATGTGTTTTACTTTTATTTGAACATTGCATTCACTATAATCACATTGCATTAACTATAACTACAAATTAGCAATAGGCAGTTCACTTAATTTACTTTTTTTTAATATCTGTTTAACACTTGAAAATAAAACAAAATAATAAATAAACGCTGTGAGCGTTAACGATAATCACGAAACAATTTAATCATTTTTCATATTATTTTGTTTTACTATCAAACGAAGTTTTCCTATTTTTATAACATATGGGAGTAGGGTAGAAGTTTTAGGGTGATGAATTTCGAGGTTATTACCCTCGTTATATGATATGATTTATGAGTGTAAAATTTCTTCAATTTATTATAACTTACTTTTCTATTTCTATTTTATTTTATTATTTCATATTCTATTCTATCTCTACTAGGTAAGGAAAGTATTGCGATTGGATCAAATTTCCGATGTGCGGTTTTGGACCGGTCTTAACATTTCATAGCCCACTGAGTCCGAAAAACACCTTTTTAGCCATTAGTCTGTCTTAGTTTGCCAAGATTATCTCGGGAAATAGTAGTCTGTTTTTTTTTAATGTAATGCAATTCCATACACAACTATACCATTATGTAGAGAATCTACATAACAATCATTCATTTCGGACAACTATTAACGAATTTTACAGCTATTTTAATTTCGTATGTAAGATTACGTGTTTGAATCCTGGTCTTAGAAAGGGGTGAAAGAAAGACCAAAAAGAAAAATAAGTGAAAGTAAAAAAAATCTGGTTACCTTATCATATTTGTCGATTCCCTTCTACTTTTAACAGAAATTATTTTTTTACATAATTTAGTTTTTTTTGTTTACACTTCTTCTACAAGCCAGTTTACATTGCGTTAGCTTATAAACAAAGCGTACGAGAATTTTTTTTAATCAATTTTAAGGACATTTTAAAAACTATTCTATACAATAATCTGGCGTTAAGCGATATCCATTAAAAGATTGAGCTCCACGCGCCGATAATAAAAAAATGAGATACGAACAACAAGGAGAAAGTTTAATAAGCAAAACTTGTAAATAAATTGGAATATGGACAATTAATACAAATTGTATTGTAGTAAAGCTGCGCTATCTTTACTTGTGCCAAACGAATTATGCATAAGTTTCTTAAGGATAACAAAAGGATAAACGAGGGGGGCAATAAATAGGGAAGGAAAAAGATTTAGCGGTAATATGGAAGGAGGAACGTGCCAACTGGACCTCGTCCTCTTCTTACATATAAAGCGCTCCAATAAAACACGCTACCTTTCCTTGCCCAATATTAAGGGTCCTCTTTATTGTTATTAACCCCATAAATTACAGAATCTTTGGTCAGCACCTTGGGGAGTCATTCGTTTTGAGGTACACGCTTTGGTACTGTCCCTATAAGAACTGTTTCATAGCATTGCATACAACGAGCAGGGACAACAAGATGATGTGGCAATCAGTAAGGGGAATAGAGGCTGTTTTATTCTTACAATTTGACATAGTGGTCTTATTGGATAATTACAGCCTCTATAATTTATGTTGGTACATACACTCGCATATAGCAAGCAGGAACAACAAGAGGACTTGGCAATCAGTAAGGGGAATAAAGGGTGTTTTATTCTTACAATTTTACATAGTAATCTTATTTGATTATTACATCCTCCATAATTTATGTTGAAACTAACACGTAAAATGTTTGGAGGGCGGGGTGGCCGAAGGGGCTAAAGCGTGTGCACAGCACCGCTAGTTGCCTGGCAACCTGATAACTTAGATTTGAGATGATTTAAAAAGTACGAGTTCGCTTCCCGGTGCCGGAGGAGATTTTAAATTCCCCGCTCTCATTCCCCGGCCCGAGGAAATCGTGTATGGCCTATAAGGTGAGGTAGGGAAGAACAAATAAAAAAAAAAAAAAACAACGTAAAATGTTTGAAAATTTTATATCTACTTCCTTTGGAAATAGTAGAATTTTGCATTGTATCGAAAGTCGTCATTGGAGAATTGAGCTGCATTTTATATCCTTTGTAGAACTATTTTATAGATTATACAATTTTTTTTTATATATGATTATATTGGATCTTTAAATAGCGATGTCAGATATATATATTTTTCTCATTTCATTTTGACATCGCCTGCAATGATTAATTTTAGTATGTATTTTTCACGTTTCCCACCTGTATTTTGAAGTACTGGGCATCTCAATGACTCATCATAATAAAGAATGTGAAAATTTTGTATTTAATTCTACTTTGTGCTGGCAAAGTGCTTTCGGAGTATCTCTTTAAATCTTTAAACAAAATAGCGGTGAAAACCCCATTTTTCTATAGACTCCATCACTAAAACTTCGTTTTCGATTTAAATAAAACTTCTCCCAAGTCCTCACTTTGAATTCATATAAATATATGTATGTAACATACTGCCTCAAGAAAGGGATAAAAAAAAGGTTAGCATTTTTAACATTCACTTACTTGTATATGTAATATATAGTCATAGATGTATTGCGATCGTGAAAACTTTCGAATCTGAGTTTTCAACGAAAATACATGTTTTGAGGTGCTTTAGTTCCAAATAACCAAGTCCCGCAAAATGGTGCTTGGTTCTAACTCTAGTGCAACTGAAATTGCGTATTTAAGATTTGTATATCTTCGATTTTATAAATTTTTAGTTTGTTAGTTAATGACAATTTTGAATGTCTGTAAAGTAATCTGGATAAAAGACTGTATGGTCTGTTTCATTCTATTCGTTTTTGTCTGATGTGAGTCCTCCAAGTAAGTCTTTTGTCCAGGTAAAAACCTAAATACCTAATTACGTCTGATGTTGGAATTTTAATGTTATTAAAATATATTTCAGGTGAAAGTTTATAAAGTTTTACTTAAACCTACTTGGACTTACGACATAGAACTGTGGAGTTCTACTAAAATTTTTAACATTAAAAAAGTTCAGTCCTTTCAGTCAAAAGTGTTGCGAAGGATACTTGACGCACCGTTTTATGTCGGAAATGATACACTACATAAAGACTTAAACGTACCTAAAATTTTAGTACTGCAAAAGAGAAATACAATAACTTTCGCCAAAGACTGACGTACAACATGAATTCCCTGACAGAAATTCTTCAACGTAGAAGAAACCCGTACAGCCCACTACGACGATTACGTAGGAGTTGGCCAAGAGACCTGCTGATCTGATACATATCACAGACGTCATGGGAAGCTGTGAAGCTGCCAAAAAAATTTGCTCATTGCAAAGAAATTTGCAGATTGTAAATTTATCAAATGTTCTACATTTTGTTTCGTTAATAAATAAATATATATACATTTTTACAGTTTCCTCGAAAAAGGCTTTAATGAGTTTGATTAAACGTAATAGGTCAGTGTATTATTTAATGTGTTTTTTTTAATTACAAAAAACATTGATACAGTCTGAGAGACCTTAATTAACGATTTTTCGAAATTTCTTTCTCTGACGTACCTTTTATTTTTTTATGTGAAATAATTAACCATATCAAGTTATCAAGAGATATAAAAAGTGGCTAAATATAATGAATGAAGAAAATTAATTGGTACCAAAAGAGAAATAAGGGTTGGAAAGAGCGAAGAGCGCCCGACCTTTGTCGATCTTCTCCCTTAACAGATACCTGATACCACTCTACCAAGGGCTTTCATATTGTTATTTAAACTTTTATATATAACTCAATAATTTGTTTAAAAGGTTTTCAAGCGAAATGTTGAAGATCAAATATAAATCTAATAATATAGAATATTTACTAACGTTTAGTTATGTTTTTGATGAGTTACATGATAAAAGCTTCCGGTAAAACTGAGAATTTTCCCCACATCCATTTTTACACACAATCAATAATATTATTTGATAACATAAACAAAAAAAGAAAAAAGAAAAGAAATGGAAAGTGAATGAAACGTACAAATTTAATAGATTCCATGACTGGGCAAAACTTGATAATCAATTGTTTTAAATGAAGTTATACCGTCGTTTTCACTTGGTCTTCTATATATATGAAAATACCTATACTCTACTGTTGGTAAGTGAGAGCTCTGTGATGCGCGTACCGCACCAAATGTTTTGTAGAGTAATTATGTATTTTTTTTTTCTTGTTGCCTCAATTAGCAGAAGTTTCAGATCAAAAGTTATTATAAAGTTCCACCGTTTTTAGGAATGCTAGGGTTTTTATCACTGTCTTTTGAATTTTCTTTTAGTGTTAGTGCCATATAGCCAGATAGATAGAAAATAACTTTATTCTTGGACACTTTTCCGTGAGAATAACAAAATAGAACGAAAATGAAAATATTTCATCTGGCGTAAATAAAATCATTAGAAAAAAAGAAATAATGTAAAGAAAATATAAGGCAAACATTCTATATACAAAACAATTAACACTATGACAAGACGTTTAAAGCTATTAGCACTGATAGACCAGTATATACTTATAAGGAAGCCATAAAGAAAAAAACAAGAAAAATATATTAAATTCTTTATTAAAATTAGCTTTGTGTTTTCTGTCGAGAAAACAGAAAGCTGAGCTTGACAATATAAAGTGCCTAATTAATATATGAATAGATCATCATCATTTCTTAACGTAACAATAGGCAATAATTTAATGGTGTATGAAACATAATAGTTATAAACTACGAATAGATGCGTTCAGTGACATCAGGAGTAGGAAAATCTTTACCCTATAAGAAAATTAAGATCCCTAGAAAAGAATAGCATTGATATTTGACAATGAATGGCATCAAACAAATCTATGTTGTCAAATGGTTAGCAACTTGACAGTATAGATAGATAGATAGATAGAAAAAAAAAAATTTATTCTGGGACTAAGTCCCTTCAGAATAACAATAATGTACAAAATAGTAGAATATTACTGGCCTAAACGTTTGAAACAATAAATAAAATAAAATAAAAAGTAAAGATAACCTTAGGTGTATAAGCTATATACAATACAGATAAAACTATGTACAAAGCATTTAAAATTATGAACAAAACAATTAAAACTATGAACGCATCACTTGAACTATCAACAAAACTATATATAAGGGTTGAACAACAAAAACATACACTTTGAGAAATGAAGAACGAAAAAGAGATAGAATGAGTTCATTTCATAAAAAAAACAAAAAACTTTACTTGTATATATATATATATATATATATATATATATATATATATATATATATATAAAAAAATAAACAGTTAATTATAATTGAATAAAAAAAAATGTATGTATTGAAATTCCTACGTCGATATTAGGAAATGCATGTACTATCTCTTACCAAGTATTATGATTATATGATTGCTGCACAATACATATATAATATTAATAGTTAGCTGGTATCTGACCGTGTTCATATTTTTCCTGATAGTTTTCAGTGTATGTAAGTCTTGTGAAATGTGTTTTACTTTTATTTAAACATTGCATTCACTATAATACCCTAAATAATAATCGAGCGTATAAGCTATAAGTACAAATTACCAATAGTTGGTTGATTTAATTTTCTTCTTTTTTCATATTTAAATTTTAACACTTAATGAAAATAAAAAATAAGTAAATAAATCAACGCTGTGAGCGTTAACAGTAATAATGAAACAATTAAATTATTGTTCATATTATTTCTTTAATTAAACAGTTAAATACGACCTCAGTAATAGAACTCTGCTGTGCAGTTTTTTATTTTATTTTTTCGAAATAAAAAACATTTTGCAAAACATTCTTCACTTTCTATTCAAAGTTAGATGAAAGGATCATTTTAATTACCGAATAGAATCAGAAATGAATTTTATTACAAACCGGTACCTTCCAATAAAATCAGACCGAGACCAAAACATTCCTGGAAGCCTGGAGGCAGTGGAGAAAAAGAACAGGGAATTCTATTACTTCATGAAGCCGTTCCTCTCGGGTAGGCCCGAAAGGATGCAGTAATTTAGTACCCGCGGGAAATCTCGGGTAATGAAACGAGCATTAGCAATAGGTCGCTGCGGGGATTGTGAGTAATGAATTACCTTTGTCCTCACAAACAATAGCGAGGGTTAATAATGCCGATGGGTCTTCGGACCTAGAGGAGTACTACTAGCCGACATCTTATTAGTTATCGGCTAACAATCCGACAATGATATCCAACAGCAGCTGTCAACTTCAAGGGGTAATATCAGCAATTACGATGTCTCCTCTAAGGGTGCTTTATTGTAGTTGTGCTACATAGTTTCCAGTCTTTGATCAATTCGTACCGGCTATCCATTCAACGATTTAATATCACGTTTAATGAATATTTCTGAAAGCACGACGAATACACATAATATATAAATATATATATATATATATATATATATATATATATATATATATATATATATATATATATATATATAATTGTTTATTGCCGTTTAATTTTTCTTAAATTAAAAAAAAATAGGATGTCACTAACTAAACGAGTCGTTTATTTCCAAAGTGTAGCCTAATCATTATTAATTCTTTTTCAGTAAATTGAAAAACTATTTTTTATATTCCAATTGTAGTATCAAAATCAATATTAAAAAAATACCTGTTTAGAAAAATTTTATTTTTAGAACATGTTCCGAAAATCGTTGATTATATATAAATATATTACATAAAACTTATTTATTGAATAATAATAAAATCAGCCACTTTTGGAGGTCTATAATTATTAAGGCTAAACGTTCACATTCATACAATATATACAAATAATATAGATAAAAAAGTGAATATATAATACTGATAAAAAAAGTAAATAAATGAGAAAAAATAAACAAATGAAATAAAATAAGCGATTAAAAAATATCCATACCTATAAACATATATCAATATTTTTTTTAAAATCTTTTTATTGAATAATAATACAATCAGCCACTGCTAGAGGGCTATAAGCATTAGGGCTAAATGTTCTCATTCATACAATATATACAAATAATAAAGAAATAAATATAAATATAAGAAGTAAATAAATAATACTGATGAAGAAGGTAAAGAAAAAGAAAACAAAATATAAACAAATAAAATAAAATGATAACTTCTTAACACAATCATAGCTATATACATTCGCCCAAGAATCTTCGAGCCAGGCTTTTTCCCCCACACGTCTAAGGAAAAGCAAGACTCCAGGAGATCCCAGTGCCATTTTTCCAGCCGCTCATTAGTATTAGAATATATCAATATTAGATAAAAAGCATTGGAACTTAAATTTCTAACTTTGGGAAGAGTGCAGTGGGGAAGTTGAAAGGGATTAAAATTCAGAGTTAAAAAAAAGTAATATTTTTCGAGCGAGGAACGTTTTAAAAATTATACTATAAAAAATAACATTTTTTCCCAATAATGGTGCAAAAACATTAATTTGTTTCAAATTTTTATTTGAATGAAACGGTTAAAAAAGCGAGTCATAATATTTTTAAAAGCTAGCATTTATTGAAAGGAATGATGTGAACCTTTTAGTAATATTCAGGTTCGCTTTTAAAAAAATAAAATAAAAAATAATTGAACCAGAGGACTCTCATTTAGTCATTTTACATGGGTTCAGGTTTTTATCTATTATGTGGTAACAATAATTATTTAGTAGAATCTTCCTTAGGAGTATACTAATTAATTAAGCCTCCTTCCGAACCAGTTTACTTACTTTTAAAAAGTTGCAAACTTGATATTAAACTTTTTTGACTCATGCTGGGCGACAAAACGAAATGAACAGAACATAAACTACTTTCGGCTGAGGACCACCCTTACTTCAAAATTCTTTTTATTTTTAGTTTTCCTCTAACATATATGAACCTTTCAGTTGACAGAATGACTAACTCCAATACCAAAATTTTTTATTAATAATTTTGGTAATATTTTTTTTTATTTGTTCATTTAAAATTATTACATTCTGTCACAATCAAGGACATTTATAATAGTGTTCAGAGAGCACACTCACAATATATTTACAATAAATGAAAATAAATAATACAGAAACTAATAAAAATAAAAATAAATGTATATAAACAAAAGAACTAACCTAATAAAAATAAAAAATAAAACAAAAGGTAATATTCATATTGAGAAAATTTATTCTTTTATTCAAACTTCTATATTTTACTGTGATCGCCTTCTCTGGAATCAACTTAGCCACTGTTTGTTTAGGTATTGTATATTTGTAAACTAGAAATATTACGAAAATGACTTTGCTCAAAAATGTTGAAATAGTGAAATTTCGGATGCATCGCTTGCAAATATAGGATTTGACTGTGTATGAACGATATTTAATTACATCATGATTGTTTGTCAGAAAGATCGTTTGTTTTTGAAATTCTTTTAAATATCAATAGTAATTATATCTGTTCCTAAATCACTGAGCAATAAAAAGTATTAAACAATATAAATATTCACAAATATTTCGATAGTGGACAGTACATGAGGTAAATTAAAAGATATACGGTTGTAAAATAATTAATTACTATATTTTAATGTTAAAATATTTTAACCGATTATTTCAATTAATAATAACTTATTAATAAAAAAAAAAAAAATCATTCTTTAGAGTGGAAAGTGTTGCGAAGGAAAGTTGACATGCCGTTTTATTTCGAAAATAAATTACTACATAAATACTTAAAAATCCCAACAAATTCAAACACTAAAATAAATTTCATAAATGTGTGACTTTAAACATGAATCATTTGATATAAATCCTTAAATACACAAAACAGAACTCCAATCAAGGTTACGTAGATACTGCTTAGCTGATTTATATCCAGTGAAGCAGCTAATAAAATTTGTTCATTGCAAGGCAATTTTTAATTCGCAAATTTAATTTGATATTCGGATTTTATGTTTGGTTATTAATAAAAAAATAATAATAAGAATTTGAAATGATGATACATATTATTGATTGTGTACCACCAAGATTTATGATCAGCGTATTAATTTAATTAAGATGAATCATGACATGTTTCATATAATGTTGGTTGTTGTATATATTTCAAAGGTTGGTGTATATATTTCAATGCTGCTTCATATTCTTCTTCGTCATCTAATCCGATTCCCCTTGATGGGTGGTGTTAACGCATATATCTTTATTTTTTGCATTATTATTTTTTCTCTTTTTTAATGTTGATTTATAAATGTTTATTTATCTTTTTTTCTTTGTAAATTTTTGGCAAACATTTGTCCCAGAAGTCTATATAGTTTAAATATTGGGTGTTATTAGCGATGTTTATCGCTTATTTATTTGCACCAGCCCGGCAGTAATACCCAGTCTTCATTATTAAGACATCAAAATAATGATCCTGATTATAACGATCCTTTGTTGACATTAAATCCATGTAGTGGACGTCTACCCTCACCAGGCCAGACTCACCTCATCTCACCTGGCAATAGCCACGCGCCATTTTCAAAGAACAGCTGTTGGGCACATCGGCAGTCGTCGATCGAGATCGATAGGCTATTGATTCTATATTTCCTCACCAACGACTGTGTAACATCGAAAAGGTAACCTCGTTGGAAGCAGAACCTCCAACATGGCAAGTTTTTATTTTATTCTCACCGTTACCACAGACATTTATAATTTTGATAAATATTTTTTCTGCGCTAATTTATTTTTATTGGATGATTTTCTCTAATTTTAGAAGTTTTTTTTTGTTTATGTTTTTGATGGACAATTTTTTTATTTTTCACTGCATATTGTATTTTACATTTCATTTTATTTTAGTGCATTTTGATAATCTTTTTCCATTGTTTATTTGTTTTTAACTATTGTATATATATATATATATATATATTTTTTTTTTTTTTTTTTTTTTTACCTCAGTAATAAATGTTGTGAACAATTCAAAAGGTTTTTTTTTTTCCATTATCGATATATTGGATATTTCTATTTTTTAATATTTTCTTGTGCATACATTTTTTTCTTCTTTTACCGGTCTCATATTCACTAGTTTTTCGCCCTACTTTCCCATCATTTAATTTTACTCATATTTTCCCAACCATTGAGGAAACTCACCGGGGAAAGGTTTGTATTTTCAATTTTGAAGTACCCCTGGCCCCAACAGGCGGTGTAGACAATCTACTCAGCCATCTTTAATTTTCTTGGTCGATAAAAAATAACCCCCTGCTGGATAGCTTATCTTCAACTTGTCTACGATCTGTCAAGACCTTTTCTCTCTATGGGATTCTCTTCTTCTGTTTCCCTTGCATGCCCGGAAATTGCAGCAGTGTCCTTTGCCTTTATCTACTAAAAGAAACTTACAAATTTCTTATTTGCCATAAACATACAGTTATTTTATAAAGGGATAGCAATAGGATGAGAAAGCAGCGAAATAGCTTCTTGGTCCAAACCAACACATCTATCGCAGGAGCTGTAGCTCACCCTTTTTCAGATTTATAATTACACTGCCTCCCGCAGCTCCGGACAATCGCAGGAGCCTTATGGGATTGTGATTTACGTTCAGAAACTCTCTTCATCAATCACTGCCCTGTCGGTTTCAAATACCTGTTATCTCAACAATCAATCAGCCGTATTGTTCCAACCTCCAATCCTTCACTTACTTAAAAATACTTATAAAAATGATAAATAGTATAAAAATTCGTACAATTTTTTAGCGAATAAATAATCAATAGTGAATGGATTTCCATGTTCTGTAAGTGAAAACCTCAAACTCGAATAACTATTTGGTTCACGATCTAAATAATGAAGCATTGAAATTGGATATAATATGTCACTTTTTAGCTTGAATTTCAAGTTTTTAACATGATTAGATGGAATTGCATGTTTTGCACTTTTAGGCCTAAATTTAGATTAATAGAATAAAATTCAATGTTTGAACCCAATATCATTTATTATATATATATATATATATATATAGAAATTTATTTTGTTTTTGGGAGCTTCTCCATACAAATAGAGCCTAGCTTGGCTATTGTAGAATAATATGGTTTTACAAGTTACTTACATATCATTTAAATATAAATAAATTTTACAATATTTTACGTTTAGAATGGGTTTTACAAAACAATAAAAATTTAAAACATAAAATGATTACTGCATAATAATAGTTATATGAACCTGTTACTATGATAGAAACAATAAAAAATATAAATATTTATATACATAAACAAAATAATACTTTTAAGATAAAATAAAAACAAACACTTAATAGAACATGGGCTATGTTCAACAATTTTGTGTATGCACTTTGTGTACTCCCATCATATAATAGTAAACTTTATTTAACTATCGTTTAACAATCGTTATTCAATATGGTTTCGATGTTGTGGTTTTCAGAAGATTTTGAGATGAAGTTGTGAAGGAATTTTTGTCTATAGCCATTGTATGCTGGGCAGTTAAGGAGAATGTGATTGTAGATGAATTGACTGTATGATATACAAGTTTCTTGATACTCTTAACTGACTAACACATCTCAATTTCTTTATATGGACTTTGAATATAAGGTACGTTTCGGAATCGGAATATATATATATATATAGGTTCGAAAATATATATTTATTTTGTAATTTATTTTTATAATACATGTATTGTTAAGAATTTAAGCTTCCAATCCACTGGCCATACATGAGATGTTATAAGTTATGAAGAACCTGTGATGTGTTATAGATTGTACTAAAACGATCAGAGGCGATTTTTATTTAGTTTTTAATTTCGTTCAACTTGTCAATCTCCAAACATTTCCAAACAATAGCGAGTGCCTCTTCCTGTTTGTTTGTTATTTATCGTGTCAATTGAAATCAAAAGGAAATTAGTTCCGACACGGAAAACGTTTTGTTTCTAAAAAAAAAAAAAATACTGGTCCGTTTACGACTTAAATCAGATAAAATTATAAAATTATTTAAGCCATTGGCTAAGCCTGCTCATAATTCCTAATATTATTTCGAACATCTCAATAACTTGCTTCTTTTTTTTTTTCTATTTTAATCGTGTTATCTTGGAAACCAATAGAAATTACCATTCTGCATTCATCTTATGTATATGGATTTACTCGTTTTAAAAAGAAGTTTTAATTTTAGTTATGTAGGTTTTTATATTAAAACTATTATTAATTTTATTTGTTTTTTTTATTTTATCAAGATTTAGATTAATCGTAGGCCATATTTGAATTAGAACAAGGTTTTTTTTTTTACATTAGTGTACGTTAAAGCAGGCTGTAATTAATTCTAGTACAAGAATAAATAACGTTTTAATATTAATATTTTTTTCTCTTTTACTATTCTTCCGCACTTGTCATGGTATTGACAATCAGCAGATGTGTTGTGATGATGAGGATTGGCATTACAGGCCTGATGAAGGATAGTACCCAGCAGCACCTCTTCCTGGTCATTATTTGCTTCTTTGATTTAGGTGAGAAAATCTCTCATCTAACTCCTTCTTAGTCTCCTCCTGATGGGCATGTCAGTCGTAGCCATGTTGTTTATAAGTCTGTTTGTGTGTCCGTGTAGTTTGAGATGAAAACGAGAGTAGAGAGTACGTATGTGTTGGTCTATAGTTGGTTGTCGTAAGCCTTTATGTAAAGTTTTGTTGTTGAAGTACCAGAGCGCTCCTGTTATAAGTCGTAAAATTTTTTATTGAAATGACTGTAGTTTTTGTAAGTGCGTTTTTTTTGCCGAACCGTAAATCTGAGAGGCGTATGTCCAGATGGGTTTGAGTAGGTAACTGTATGTATTTAGTTTTTGTCGAACTTTCAATTACGATTTTTAAAAAAGTGAGTACTATATTTTCAGTCGCTTGTTTAAGGTCTGTCGTTTCACTTTGACGTGTGGGCCCCAGGTGACCTTCTGTTGAATATTAGTCTTAGTTCAAAATTAAACAAGAATCACTTCTTCATGATTAAGATTCTATGTAAACTATCATACATTTATTTTTTACTCCATTATTTTGCATTTTTCTGAATTTTATACTGGACATTTATCGTTTTTTACTAAACGGAAATCTGGTCTGTAGTAATTAATATTGTTTAGCGTGTATAGCTCGTTGGATTCTTGAAATTGGTTTGAGATGACCATCCATAATGTCGAAATACCGCTCTTTATTTTCCGATATTCAATGGCATCCACTTTGATATTATCGACAGTAGATTTCATCCCTACGATATTTTAATTTAAAAAAAAAAATTAAACTATTGTTTTCGGACTGCTATAAGGATTATGTATGAATCTGATCGTTAGAAAAACAGTTAGACTCATCTTGAATGTAGTGCGTAGTAGAGCTAAAGAGCGGGCGTAGTTAATAAACTCATAAGCGTAGGACCGCCACTAAAATTCTTTCGTTTGGAACATTGATAACTTTGTTGAGAGTTTAAACCTGACCCAAATTTCTTGGATACAACCGGTTCGAACCAATAATTGTCAAAGAAATGTGGGGTGCAAATAAATTATCATTTCGCTGAATCCGATTTATTGGTGAATGGGAGGCATAATTGGTTAGGAGAAAGTGTGGAAAAGAGCTAAAGATGGCGAAGAAGGACTAGAACCAGGAAATTAATATAACAAAAGAGGATAGAAGAGTTGATATTCCCATTAATAAATGTAAAGAGGATAATAACATATGTTTCATTCACCTATGTACTAAAATATCAATATTTATATGGATGTTCATTTTTAAAAATTACTATTTTTTTTATATAATCGATGCTGGATAGTATTGATATTTCAAGTCCGATATTTTAATTGTGACAATATCGATAAAAACAAATTGGCCTTTTGATATTTTTCCATACCGCTCGCTAGACCTGAGGTTCTTTGATTATTACCATATCTCAAAAAATATAAACCGTTAGGAAAAAAAATCTGATGTATTTTGCATCTCACACAACTCACTTACCATCAAACTTTAACAAGAAGTATGTATTTACATATACTGAGAATTAAAATTAAGTGTTAGTTAAATCCATGGCTTTCATTAATCAAATCTTCTCATATACTACCATCTATAAGTAACTAAAATACCGATTTTACTCGTGTGTTTTTGGTGGTTTTCGGAACGGCTTTTCTTAGTCCTTCGTTCCATCGACAGGCAGATCTGCGGGGGAAGGGGCTTCAGCCCGGAATCAGCTCTTCCCTCCTAATATGGTAAAATATAACCATGTTTAATGAAAAAAAATATCTCTTAAAGCATTATGGTTCCTCTAATTACATTTATTGGGACTTAAGGCATCACTTAAACACCATTTCATATAGTTACTTAGTTTCTTTCTTTCATCTAAAGTAGTTATCGTAATATATACATTAAAAAAAATATTTCGGGTTGCGTCTCCCTCCCCCCCCCAAAAAAAGAATTGTTTCGTGGGTACGTTAGGGTTGAAGGTTTTGGAGAAGAAGAAATTGCGAACATTCAGTTAAGCACAGCCAGAATACTTCAGTGAATATAGTACCCGCCAAATATAAAAAGTCACTTGATTTTACATTGACAAAAGAAATTCAATCAATGTTTGAAACGTTTTTGAGAAAATTATAAAATGTGTGTATTTGAATATAGAAAGTTATCTTCGACTATTTCTTTTGCAATAATACTGTTCACACAAACACACAAATTATTTTACGAAGACTAAAATATTTAAGATATAAATATATTTACCTGCAACTTTTTCGTCTCGAGATCTCCAGAGACGCCCTCATATACCGAACACCAATAGCCAAAGTGGGGAAAAATTAAGGAATTACTTGGAGCCTACGGGTTTCAAATGGAAATAGGTGACGAGAATAATTTTAGACGTTTTAAAATGGAAATGGCACGGCGGGAAATATTGGATACATGGTTTTTCTAGCAAAGCGTTTGATCGAAGGTTGTTCCCAGGTTTTTGACGGTGGGGTAAAATTTGATGGCATTATCATGCAGGAACAGAGTTGGAATATTAGGAAAAATTTTAATAGCCAAAATGTATATGTTTTACGTTTGAATAACAGGAATATAAATGATTCGTTACGGTTATCGTGTAAATCAAGAGAAAAAAAATCTTTTAAGCAAAAATAGTTGCCCGTGTACTCATTCTATAGGCGTTATTTTATTTTATTGAATATTTTTTCCTCAATATGAACTTTTGGCACATCTGATATTTTTGACTTTTATTCATGCTTCTTTGACTCTTGTAAACATCAAGAAGACCGGATCAACGGCACAGTTCGCTATAATCCCAAACATTATCAAAGGACTTTTATCCCGAAGTTTTTTCTTTTTTTCTATGCTACTAGTCCTTTTTTAGCTGGCGAGTTAAATGGAGCTTCTCGGTAGTTTAAAGGCTCTTTTCACTCCAGTTTACCTCTGGATTCAATGAAATCTTTTATCGAGCATCGTTTAATCAGAGCTGCTTCATTTTCTTAATTCTGACTCGTCAGAATTACTCTCCTCGCAAGGCTAATATTCTATATATATTAAAAAGACTATTGATGTAATTTTAATTCTTGTTAATGCCATAACCGTTATTTAAAAAAAAAATCATGTACATAAGTTTACACTATACAGTTATTGGTTTTTCTGGCGTCTATGACCACTTATCTAATAATAATTTTTCATTTAATACAAAAAAAAAAAATATTACAGAATATATTATTATTATTTCATCAACATATTTGCTTTTAATATGATAATATATGATAATTGGAATATATACAGAGGGCTCTTAAAATTATCTTCGTTATTTTAGCATTAACTATTCAATTATATATAGAAATATTTCTTTATTGAATAATATTACATTTTGTTCTTACTAAGGATATTAGAAATAGAACAGAAGGATGGTTGGGGTATTCAGTCAAAATAAGAAATTGTAAAAATAAATAATTGTATTTATTTTTATATTTGCCAGTAAAATATAAAAAATTAATTGGCTTTATATATTTGACTAAAAAATAAGGATAACATAAAAATAAATACAATTATTTATTTTTACTAAGGTTTATTTTTTCTGATCACACCATCCACCATTCCCTTCAATTATTCATTACAGTCAACAATTAAGATATTAGTAATAGCTATACATACTGTAAAATAAATAAAAATAAATTAAATAGAACAACAGCTATCTTATACAAATATATATGCATAGATAAATATGCAGCTATTAGTAGATGGCGTTTAGATGAAGAAATCTTGGTAAACAGTAAATATTTAATTTTTTCAGACCATATTATCACGATACTTGTATGTCATCTTGTATACTCAAGATGTAGTGTGATTTCTTTGGCTGATTTTTATAGTTCACTTTTAAACGTTAGTTACGTTAGTCTAGTCAAATAATTGCTAAACTTGAGAAAATAAATTCGAAATTTGAATACTAAACATACATGCTCATTCATATGTCACATACATACTACTTACATACATATTACTAATATCTTAATTATAAGTCCCCGAGGTTATATAAAATACCGGAAAATCTAAAGTACTGTATTTTTTTAATTTTTACAATGATAGGTACAAATAAATCTATATTGTTATTAAAATACATTACATTCAAATATAAATACATTTAATTATTTCTAAAATCTGCCAGCATAACATCCTCAATAACCTAAAGCGTAGGGGAATTTCAAATGTGCACTAGGAAGAGGTACGCTGCATTTAAGTATCTAGGTAAACTTGAAGTGCTTCGGATTTACGATAAGTTTTATTAGAAATAAATAGAAAGTATTTACTTTATCTACATCTAATATATTCGGGCGTCGAGGTGGGGAAAACGGTGAAGGTTGAATGATAAAAAACAATAAACGTACTCCGATGAAAATTACGTTTTGTTAATGAATATTGTAATGGTTGATGTAACTATTTATACTTAAGATTGTAATATGAGGATATGGTTTACATGTATAATCTATTAAAGTCAACCCAACCTATGTGCATAAATAAAAAAATAAATGCACTGAATGGTCCTGAAGGATCTTTGATTTAGTTACAACAATACAGTTACCCGAATTTTAACAGAAACACGGTTCGCTTTTACATAGGGAAAATTCATGAAATAAATTTTAGTGATTTAATTTATTAAAGGTTACTTAATTCATCCTTGTAATAAACCGACTATACCTTCCTAATGACGTTTTTAGTGTACTAACCTTTGATAAAATTTTCAAAATTATTAGATGACATTTAATTTTAATGCAGAGATAAGAAAGGCATACAGACCCTGTTATTTGTAGCTGAGTAATAATAATGCAGGAATATTGGCAACTATATCACGCTATAAATAACCACCATCACTGATTCTAATATTACCTGCCTGTTTAGTGAGCTTTTAATCCAAATAAAGCATAATAGACATGTTATTATAATAATATGTCGAAAATACCTTGAAATATTACCCAAGGAAAATATTGAAAATCACTTTATTACCACAGTAAAGATTTTAACACAGAATTGGGTTAAATTTCTGTTTCAAATTTTTTGATATTCCTATTAATTAAATTTGGTCCATCTGTATACAAATTTAAGCCAACGTTTAAAAGTCGACTCATTTTCTCCAAATATTTGAGCAAACAATTTTAATCGAATTAAACGATTTTTAAGAAAGCTATGAGGAGGATTTTCTTTTTTAATATCTCAAATTATTCAGTGAGATCAAGTGACGATTCAAACTCAAAAGGATTATTATTGACATTTTAAATTATATCCTTATAAAAAAAAAGTATTTTTCAATCCTTATAAAAGGTGTGAAACCATTATTTGAGCGACCGGATGGAACGATTTGTAAGATATATGGCTTGGATTATTCACAGAGGAGATCACAGTTTACATAGAAAAGTATTAGATCCTTGTCCTGGCGTTAGTTAGAACAGTAAATAGTACTCTAGAAAAAAAATTATATAATTTCAAACAAAATTTATTATATTTATATTTGCTTTTTTTCATATGGGTTTTAAGGTTGTCATATACTAACTGATTTCGATTCAAGTAAAATAAGAAAAAAATATTTACTATACCATTAAATGAGTTCTCACCTATCATAAATATTTTAATGTTTGTTTGTTTATTTAAGCTTTAAGCCGTAAAACTCTGGGGTCATCATATGAGTCGGTTATATCTGTAAACACTTTAGAGGATAAATAAAAAAAAAAGGAATTAATAATAGGTAAATAGAATAATAAATTAAAAACTTATAAAAATGAAGTATATTAAAATAAACATTAAAAAAAACATAGCAAAATAAAATAAAAATTATATTTATTTTTATATTTTATTATAGTAGCCTGTGTATTTTAAGAAAATTTATCACTGTTTTTATATTTGATTCTTTGTTGCCTAATACTGCTGATATGTCCGGTTTTAGAAATAATTAATTAAAGCTTGATCTATTATAAGTGCATTCTTGGAAAATATGATTGATTGTGAGAAGGCTATTGCAGTGTTAACAATTTGGTGGTGGCTGCTTAGTGATGGGGCGACCTCCTCTCAACGACTAGGGCGGATTGATGTGGTCCTGGGCTTCACTATTTTTTTTTTTTTTTAAATAAATTTTAATTTGCTAGGTGGGCTTTCGTTCTACATAGATTGCCAACTATCCGATATTTCCTTTTTGAGAGGAAAACTCATTTCTGAAGGGGTCGGGATAGGAGTACCTCGGTCTGGGAGCGCGAGTGCCTGTTTGGCTACCGTATCTGCAAGCTCATTACCAATTATTTTTCTATATTTTCAAGAGTGTGGAGATATTTGTGTAATTTATAACTGAATGGATAACTGGGTGCTTTGAGTGTACATACCATTTAAAACCTTTAAAATATTTGAATGTATTTACGGGTTTTATAAATTTGTTTATATTGATCGTGTTATACCTTTTTATTTAGAATGTATCGTTTTAGAACACTATAATCCTAACATTTTTCAAGTTTATTGGTGAATCCATCTTGAATTTATTGCAATAGTGTAGTTGTCTATAAAATTTCGATTGATATGAACATTGTGTATTTTACATTATATTGGGTATTGCACAAGAACATTTTACTTATCTAAAGGATAGAATTAGGTTATCTCTTTGATATTTTGTTTTCTCTCTTTTTTATAAATTAAATTATATTTTTACATTCAGTTAATAAATTATATCTAAGAAGGATTAGAGTGTCATATTTTTAAAAAAATGTCTATTTTTTTGACATGGAAAAAGAACTGCTGAACAGCTGAACTCGGCATTGAATGAAAAAAAATCTTTGAAGTCATAGAGGATTGCTGATTTTCCGGTTCTATTCCATTTCTGAGGGAAAAGGAGAAAATATTCCTCCTAGCGGTATATTTTCCTGGGATCACACTATTTCACCGGTTACAGTACGGTTGGCAACATTGCTGTCAACCTGTTCCACAAGTTTTATGGTGTTCTAAGAACAAAAGTCTTTTCTTTTTCCTAAGGCATTATGTTCAATATAACATAGTCTTTGTTGTTGCCGTTAGTTAATTAACAGTTGTGCAAGGTGCTACATACCTGGACATCGGGTTTCTACGGCGTGTGGAGGGTTGCAGGAACCACATTTATAATTTTTCTATATTTATTAAATATTTACATTTCTATTTCTATCGGCTTCAGAAGGGAACCGTTCTAGTTAAAAATATATTAATGGTGTATTTAGAGGTTAGATATCTCTGACTCCCCTTATGTAGGATCCTAGATTGAATAATCCAATTTTTATTGGATATCTTTTCAAAAAGTGTGTTGTTTAAAAAATTACTATCTGTATCTACACTTAAACGGTGGCATGCAAGATACGTTGTTCAAATAACATGATTGAATAATAATTAATCTGTTTATAAATTTAAAAAAAACATATTGTTACAACCATTATTGGCTAATTATATTAGGATAATGCTGTTCAGAATATGACTGAATGAAGTTAATAATATTGCTAATGACTCTATTATTGTTATTGTCTACCAACACAAGTTAACATAAGTATAACTAATTGGTTGTTAAAACTTTATATAGAAACGTTAAAAATTTCCGTTACATTACAATTCTGTAGAATAGGAATAGAATCATTTAATATAAAACTTAATATGCAAAATTGAGAGGGTATAAATTAGCTGGAATATATGACAAGAGAAGGTTGGAAGATATTGCCTGGAATTCCAATATTGTGTGGTCGGTTATCCTTCGCTAACGCCGCAGCTTCCTCAATCCCATCATCTCTTATCATAATTGAATCCGTCTTTCTCTGTAGTCCGTCCTTAGAACTTCGCAAAGTATCGTAGCTCCTATATATACTAGGTGTCGATTTAATTTAAATGGCGTTGCTCGTGAATGTATGAACATGCGATTCAATCTATCAATAAACATTCACGAGTGTAGCAGCGCCGCACGTTGAAGCGGCTGTAAACATGTTTCTTGGACATCGGCTCTATCTTACTCGGAAATTGCAGTATATTCCTCAAATTTTGCCGGTTAGTGTTTTTAGGGAATTTGTATTTTAGCCTGTTTGGACTACAAAATTTAATGAAGAAGAAGAAGAAATATTCTTTTCATTTATCAAGATTACATTATATAAATTACAAAACAATAAAAAGTAATATTTTTGGATTTAAAACCGAAAATCAGGTACTTTCGTTCCACTGTGAATCGGTTCAATAATATTGGGATGTCCGGAAAATAATGCAGGATTTTCGTTTATTCATAAATTAAGCAGCATATTTACAGCGGATTTTTATGAAATAGCCTCAGCCCTCGACTGCAGTATGCCAATAACTTCAAACACAATAGTCTTAATAACCGACTCTTTGAGTTCATTAAAATGTTTAAATAACATGTACACAAAACATCCAGTTATCAAAAAAATACACAAATACCTTCATATTCTTGAAAGTTTGTCAAAATTTGTTTGCCTTGTATGGATTCCGAGTCACGTGGGAATAGTTTTAAATAAACTTGCAGATACTCCAACCAAAGAAGTACTTACGCTCCCAGGCCGAGGTAATGCTATCGTTCAGGAAATTATTTATCCTCTCAAAAAGGAAATATCGGATAGTTGGCAATCTATGAGGAACTAAATCCCACCTAGCAAATTAAAAGTAATTAAAAAATCAGTGAAAACTTGGACTACATACTGACCTCACAGAGGATGACGCCATGACTAGGTTAAGAATAGGATATACAAATTTAACTCATTTACATTTCTTTATTAAACAGCCAAAACCTAAATTTCAACACTGCAATAGCTTCTCACTATCAGTAATATTTTCCAGGAATGAACTTATTATACACCAAGTTTAAAAAGATTATCTCTAGGACCTGATATATCAGTTATATTAAACAATAACCAATCAAACATCAAAGCAGTTATAAATTTTCTTAAATTCTATAGACTATTAAATAAAATATAGAAATAATTATACTTTTTATTTTAATGCATTTTTATTTATTTAATTTTCCATATGTTTTTAAATATTTTTCATTTATTCTATTTGTTTATAATTAGTTTTTGATTATTTATTCAATTTTCTCTCTTCTGGAGGTGTTTCTGAACTCAACGGACAAAAAAACTTAACTGACTCGCAGGCGTTGATCCGTAAGGTTTCACGCCTTAAGCTCCAAACAAACGAACAAAACAAAAACGTCCCAAAGTTTACCTTCACTGCACACAGATTCCACAAATAGACACGGTCCACTTTCTTGTCTTACATTTTAACAAAGAATGCCGTTCCATATCCAGAACCAACACAAATTCCTAAAGCAAAGACTAAGATTGATAGGACATATTTCTTTCGACAGAATGAAATTAAAAAAATAGATAGCAGATGAACGCAGATATTTACATTTATTCGAAACTACCCACATAAGTGACAACTGAGTAGACTCCCATTAACAATGTTCAAACTTTTCAGACAAAACAACGATAATAATAATTTATAACAATAACCAAAATATTTAACCGTATATAGTTACAATGCCAAAATCAGAAGCAAATAAGTTGGAATGAAATGATATTTCTCAACATAATCAGTAGCCAACATTTCTAATATTAATTCAGTTCAAGAAAACAGGGCAGAGAATTCGATTCAATTTCAAGATTCGATAATCCGATGGTGGACACAAAATAATACAAAACATAATGCAGCTTTGAAACACAAACTGAATATTGTAGGATAAAATTTTCCTACAGGACATAATAAATATAAATTAATAATTGAAAAAGTAACTAACTGGAAAATCGTTTGTCCTGAATATATTGACGGTTTCCAATAATGGCTCTTTGTAGGTATGAAATAACAAAGGCCTTTTAAAACTAATTTACTTGGTGGACTAATTTACTCCACATAAAAGTATTTCAAATTTATTTTGACACAAAGATTAATGTAAATTGAGAAAATTTTGTTTTAAAGTTCACTTAGACCCAAACAGATAAATTAATTAATATTTCAGTACAAAAGAAGCTAATCCGCGTTGTATTTGCGGCTCAAATAAATGGAAATTCCAATATATAGCCATTATCTTTTTTATAATGTATTCATATGTAAATAAAAAGGCAAAAAACATTATAAAATATGTTTGTTAGCTATGAATTTATATATTCTCCTGATTTATTCATTTTATCTTTTAACGGTCATTGTTTTATTTTTATTTGTTTTTTTCTATATTTTCATTATTCTTAGAGGAAAGTTAAAACATTTAAGATGCCTTCAACTCCAATAACATTTCGTAATTTGTGTGGCTTTATTCTCACATAGTGAAAAGCTTTTTTCAAAAACAAAATAAAACCAATGTAAAAATTTCGCTAAATAAAGGTTGTCTGAAGTATGTACTATGCGTTTGGTCTTCAAGTGGTTAGTTATGAACATGATTGGTTACATGTATGAACATATAATTGTATACTATATAATATATTCAATGAATATATTCATTTTCAGCAGTTTCTGCACTCAAGTCATGAGCATATGAGGTTTTAGTGCTAAACAATAGAAGTTTATGTTTTCATTTATTTTCATGTTGTCTGAAGTTTCACTTCTTATGTTTTATTAAGCTTTAATTTTCTTCTCTTTTGTCATAATTTTTCCTCTTTTTTTTTTGTTATCACATATAAAATATATGAATGGGCCTCAAACAGCTCTAATACTCAATATCCAAAGTGAGGCAATATCTATTATTTTTTAATGAGATAAAATATTAAATTATTCTATACCTACTGGAGTTTTTATTAAATTGTTGAATAGATAATGGTTTCAGTTTTTCACTTACATTTATTTTGAATTCAATTATTGTAATCAGTCCTGTATTATAGAATTCGTTTGGGACATTGTTAGTGTGTTAAATTGAAATTGATGTAATTTAAGATGTAAAAACATCTTAACCTATATTGTTATTCAATTTTTCATATTTTTACTCATATATTTTAATTAATTAAAAACTATAAGGCACTCGAGAAATACATCCGATGCATAGAGGAACTAATTGGTATCAAACCATCAGATGCGAGGGCCGATTGCAGCGGTAATTACAGCAATCTCGACCTCATTCACTGGCGGCGCTGCGTGTCGGGTTCCTTTTGCATGTTGTACAGGATACAATCAGGAGGATGTGATACAATCCAATTGTAGCTTTTATGGCCTGATATGTAGCTTCGTGCCAGCCCTCCTCCACTCTGGATCCCAAGATATCACTGACAGTCTAACACACACGGCCAATATCACTTTAACAAGGTAATGTGTACGACACAATTGAACTACTACATGAGGGTAAAAAAGATTAGGATGTGCTATTTACGATTTGTCACATACTTTTTCATAATAAAATCATAAGTTTTTATATTTAATAAATAAAATGTTTCATATACACTGACAGGCAAAACATTCCACCCACTTGATTTTTTCATGTTTTTCATGTTTTCATCTAAAAGAATTTTATCCATTTGTAAAAATAGCTTTATTTGTATATAATACATGGTATTTGTAAATAATACTTAGTATTTATGGAATTTTATAATCTTTTTTACCTTTAATAATCAAAATGTGATTGGGTAGGAAAGATTAGAGAAAAAAACATTGAAAAACGAACCATTATTATCCTAAAAGAAATTAATTACATCATCGTTTAGTAGCGCGTGTTTCTTTTTCTTGCCTTCACTACTTCTTGAAGACGCCTCGGCATACTTTCCACCAGTCGGGAAATGTCCCTTTGCTGGAGGATAGCCCATTCCACCCGAAGGGCTCTTTAAAGAACCTGCAATGTATCAGGAAGTGTTGCAAGCGCTCTTATTCGTCTTCCGAGGTTATCCCATAAATGCTCAATGGGGTTCAAATCTAGAGAACGTGCTGGCCAGGCTAAAACCTCAAGATTGTTCTGTTGAAGGAACGTCTGCACTATGTGGGCGACACGTGGGAGTGTATTATCGTGCATTAGAATAGAACGATCGCCGATTTCGTTGAGGATAGGCAATCATCAATAAGTGTCACATCCCCGCGCAACATCCTCAGCACTAAGAGGCATTTTTAAACTTAATATTGAAAAAATTAAAAGCCGGAGACTAAGAGATGTACTGCAAGAAACGGCACTGAACTAATGATACTGAATAAACATTTTGATTCCATAGAAAGTAAACATTGGAACCTAGAATCATTTTATTGAATTAAGGATTAAGGGTTATTGTCCTCTATATTATTATTCCTAATTGAAAATAAACAAAAAGATTACCTATTTATTCATTAAAAACAATAGACCAATCCAAAGCAGAAATATTTTTAGATGAAAACATGAAAATATCAAGTGGGTGGAATTTTTTGCCTGTCAGTGTATTTAATTTTTTATAACGATTAATAACAAGATTTATAGTTTTTATTCACTTAAACAATATTTATATAACACTATATAAAAATTAATAATAATTTTGATGGTACAAACAATTGAAATTTACTAAAAAATTAAGTATCATAACAACATACAAAATTTTATATTGCATATATTTTATTTTATAGACCAGATACATATTTAATCAACAGATAGTTATTTTACTTATTTTTTGATACAATAGTATAATCAAATTATAATTAACTAAATAATAACGTATCGTTTAATTTTAATGATTTTATAATATATATATTAACAAACTGACACGATATAAAAAAACGCAAATAACTCTAAGGTGTTCAACTTAGACAACATATTTGTCATCCATTTGCCACCCACCAATTGCTACATTCCTTCATTGTATCCTCCCAAATTATCTTCTTCCATTTGTTGGAACTTTCCACAATCCTCACCAGTACATTTTTGCCGACTTTTTAGTCATTGAAAACAGTGATGTAGCAGAAAATGGTCGAATATATTGTTTTATGGATTAAATATTTAAACCCATTGATAAGTATTTTGATGATTTAGTCGGTAAGATTTTTGTCGTGTAATTTATTTAGCAAAGATGTGGCTGGTGGAAACCTTAATGTCTATTTAAAAATCACTTTGTCGGTATAGCTGAAGGTTATTGTGATAGTGAAATGTAATTTAACTCAACTATATCGCTATATCGCCGACAGAAATATCGCATTGTGTGTAACATCCTTTATCTGTATCCGGCTATATCTGTATTACTCCGGGGTCTTCGTCAACATTAAGATTATTTACTTAGAAAAACTCCAATTTCATGTACTGCCTATTGGCAAACAGACACGATAAATAAAAAAAAAACGCAAATAACTCTAATGTGTTCAACTTAGACAACACATTTGCCACCCACCAATTGCTACATTCTTCAACTGTATCCTACCAGATTATCTTCTTTCATTTGTTGGAACTTTACACAATCTTCACCCGTATATTTTCTGGAACTCCTGCCAAGCCCTCTTTCTTGAACTTATGTTTAGTCACATCTTCCCAAAGTAGGAGGTCGAGAGGACTCTCAGCTGAGCATCAGCGGTTCCACTGCCTCTGGTCCAGCCGTATTGCCGTGGACTACTTGCTCAATCAAGAACTGGCCGGAACCTGGTCACCATGAGGTTCTCCAGGATCTTACTTATCACAGAGATGAGACAAATCGATCTATGTGACTTCAGGAGTTGTTTATCTCTGCCTCTTCCCTTTTAGGGTATTCTCAAATCAGCGATCTTTCATTTCCCTGGGAAGTATCCCCTATCTAAACAATCATTAAATATTCCTAAAAGTCGCTCCTCTAGGGAATACTGTTCATTATGATCGCTGCATTAACTCCTGGAGCGAGGCCATTCTTTAGTCTAATCATGGCAATACGAAGATTATCTTGTGACACATGGTGGGAAAAAGTCCGAGCCTGCCAGGTATATCGTGGTATGTCTCACAAAGTGTTCCTCTTGGGATTCTTGCGATGGGTCGTCCTGGGGGGCTACTACGAAGAAATTAGCGGTCTCTTCTAAGGTGGAAGCGGGGACATATTTATGCCTCAACGCAGCAATAGTCTGCAGCCATTCCAGTCTTTCTTCTTAGGTCATCTCTACTCAAGTGGTTGGCCATAAAAGGTCTGAGAGACTCTGTCGGGTTCCTAATTCTTATCAGACCTGTTTTTGAAATGCACAGCAAGGGGGCGTTCGGGTACAAATTACAAGTACACAAAACACTGCCTCAGTCCTTTACTGGAGGCTGTAGGTAATTATAGGAATGCAAAGAGGGTAAGATGGGCGGGTTTGTATTTCGGAGCAATCCATCTGAGTCTCTACTATACAACGGAGGTCTCAATAATTGTGAAAAGAACAGATGAATAGATCGAATCAACAAATATGGAATGTATCAGCATGGAAACAATTGGTAATAAATATTCCCGAGATAACCAGCGATTAAGAATGTTAGTAAAAGTGGCAAACAATCTATAATATCAACAGAATAAAAGAATTCTGTAGATTCGAATTATTTTATCTTAAGTGTCGATTAATTTATTTTGTTTATCTTGATGACTTGTTGTTATGAGTATAATAAATCCTTATAGTCCGCTTTGTTCAATATATTATACAGTCCATTATTTTTACTATATTATATATATTTTTTTTTGTGTCCGTTCAGCTTTATTGTATCTGTTCACCTTGGGAGATCTTAACGATATGAACTATTAACCAAATAAATGCCAATGGATATGTACATACGTGAACAGATATCAGCCCCATTAAAGGAATGAAAGTGTCGGAGTCCATGGGGAAACTCACTAGACTAAGAAGCATAAAACAGGAGCTGATTATCAAGGCTCGTAAATAAAAACATGAAAAGCGGGGTCAAAGTAGAGCTGTTTGGCCAGGGCCTAAGAGGACTGCCCTCTAATCACTGGAGGACTCCAGTTTGCCTTTTATTATCTCCATCCACAGCTCACCTCTCCGCCGTCCTATCGCTTTATATATGGGACACGCCTTTCATTTCCATCCTTTTACGCCGCCATCTTATACCGGGATCCTTTTAGGACTCAAGAAGTATAAAGGAGAAAGTTATCTCCGAGATGACTCTACATGTAAAGGAGATTTGAGAAGTTGTGATTAAAATATGCGTACAAATAACTTTATGAAAGTTTACGCTATAGGGAACTTAGAAAATGATATGTATTCACTCCAACCTTTGGGCGCAGTGATAAATAGAAATTTAATTAAAAAAATACCCGAATACAGAAATGACCCTACCCATCCTAAGGGATTTTCATTCTTATCTACAAAATCGCTTGGTTGATATTTTGTATAATTGACATCTAAGAATATTAAAACTTTTAGTAGTCCCTCAACAAAACTCATGACCATGGCTTGAAATAAAATGTTAAATTTATTTGTAATTATTTTCGATATGACTGGAATCTTTATTTTTACTAGGGTTTATTTTCAATTAATTCATAACTAGAACTTTTTCCCTTGCAACTTTTTAAGTAAATGTTTTATATAACATAAAATTTTTTCCTTTAAAAATTTGTATTTAATAATTTTGTTATTCCCCCTAAAATGTCGATCCGAAAAATAATTGTGATCCATAATTAAAAAAGACATATTATAATCAAGCATTAATTCAAGGTAAATTAATCAAACATAATTTTTTACAATAAACCTAGAAATTTCTGAGGAATTTTTATTTTAAAATGTTATTTTTATTTTCGTATCACAGAAACTATTGAAATGGATCATTAATGAAACTGAAAGCATAAACGTTTCAACCTCTTCACAAGAATATTTAAGATGTTAACATGTAACTTTTAAAACGAAGTCTACTTGCAGGAATCGTTAATGAATGGCACCTGACTAATACATATTAAAAATATGTTAAAGTAGATGTCATTGTACATTGCAGTTGGATGGATAGTTTTATTTATGTAGTCTGGTTATTTTTGAAATATAACTATATTTTATTTCTTTATATATTCAGCAAAATGCCTAAATATCAACAGCATTAAGAAATTACTCGTGGTGTGATTAAAAACCAAAAAAATATTAAGGATTCTTAAAATATTGTTGAGAAAGATTTATGAGCTCTGACCGAGTAATTTGTACCATATAATTAAAAAAATCGGTCGAGCAATCCGCACAAGAAAATTGTTACATTATTACTTCTAGCGAATCTTCTGTCTTTTACAGATGTGCTGCTGCAGCATGCAATACTTCAACTTCTCTGTCGTATTTTCTAAAAGAAACACCAGTTTGAATTCATTCACCTACACATGAAAATTCACCTAAGGTTTTCAGATGTCAAATATTATGGAGTGGTTCATGAGTTTGAAGCGAGCTTTACGTAGATGATTAAGGAAGCTCCAGCACATAGAGGGACAGTCTGGATGGATAGAATTCCGTAATTCCTTGAATGTTTTTGGTAGGACCTTTAAGCGGTGAAGAATAACCGAATGCTCCTTATACATTCCTCAACATCTAAGAACTACTTTTCCACGGCATTTTGGTAGTGATGCAATCAGCGTCTGTATATTCAAAAACATCTCCTTCAAAACCAATCTGCATCATTAGTAATAAAAAAATCAAGTCAGGTTAGGTCATTATTTTTCACATTTACTAGTACAACTAATTATTTTCTCCAGACCAGAGAAAAGATCCCGTGATTCCATTTCTCAAAATAACTATATGCTTGAGCTATTTTTTTTTTTGGTTTATTCTGTTTAGAGTAACTTTGATTGGTGGAAGTTTAGAAATATACTAGCGGAACAATTTTTTTTTCATTTGATTTCTTCTCGAAGGCATTTCACACTCCTTAGAGTGGTTTTGTTTTACTTTCCGAAGGCAATAGTGGGTTTCTTTGCATCATTTCATTTCCAATCCATGAAACAAAAATAACTTATCAGAGTAGCAAATTTCAGCCTATTTTATGTACAGTTCTATTTTAATTTTTTTTCGGAAAATTAAAAAGTAGAAAAAAAAATTGATGAAGCTTAAAAACTCATAATTCTAAGCCTATATTTTGTAAATCATTACTATGTCATTAAATAAATTTATTATAATTGAAGATTGAGGTTTCTACCTCTTATTCTTCTTTAAAGAGAAATATTATATATCTACTAGTTTGTTTAAAAGATGATGAATGATAAGATCATCCAGATGATCAAAAAATAAATCTTAAAATGAAAAAATATTCATTGAGTTCAAATATTAAACATTGTGCAGACCAGTTTGCAACTATTTATAAGTACTAAATGTACAAGATACAAAATAATACGGAGATATTTAATATTTTAACGGTTTACCCTACTTATCGCATGTTATCTATGATAAATGCTTAATAATAAATATCTGATTTGATAAAAAATGCAATAAAATTCAAAACACCTTTTCCACATTATAAGACCTTCAAATTAGAAGCTTTCTACTCTGTTTAATTTTCGGGAAAAAAAAAATTTTAAATTGAGCTGTACATAAAATAGGCTCAGATCTGCTATTCTTATAAGTTATTTTTGTTCCATGGATTGGAAATGAAATGAGGCAATAATTGTTTTATTTGCTTTATTTCATTAGACAAAAAAACAAAAATTGATGAAGCTTAAAAACTCATACTTCTAAGCCTATATTTTGTACGTCATTACTATATCAATAATTATAATTGAAAATTGAGGTTTCTAATGTTTTTACTTTTGAATGAGAAATGCTTTATTAAATATGCATACATTATAAATTTCCAAAATACAAAGAACATTTATACGGCATGATTACTCGTCTGCCGGAAATTTTAAATGTTTTACATATATAATAAAAATAAAGACCTAATAAAAACTGCATATACATGAATGAATAATAAATAATAAAATAACTAACACAATATAAAATAATAAGTATTTTGAATAATTTATGACTAAGAAATAATAATAAAAGAAAAAATAATAATAACATGAGCAAAACTGACCACAAATAAATTAGACGGATCATTGTTTATGCTGTATATAGCAAATTAAAACAATGTTTCCACGCATGTCGAGCAAAACCGACAATTTTACGGCGTTCCTTCACAGAAGGGGCATTTAGAAGGGAAATTAGAATATCATTTCGGACCGGGCTAGTTCCAAGAAATTCAATTCCAATTTGACCAAGCATTGAACACTCAGCCAAAAAATGGAATAGGTCCTCCTTTACTGGTAGATTATAGAGTGGAGAATCCGTATATTCCCTGCCAAGCTACAGGTTGTAATTTAAATAAAGGAGTTCACATTTGAGCTTGAACAACCAACTCAACTCGCGCCCTGTCAAATCCCAACAGCAGCCATCTACGAATTTCAAAATTTAAGATCGCGACTCAATTCCCTATATAAGAGAAATCGATCACAATTAAATGCAATTAAAATTCTCAAAAAATGGGGCGTTTTCTCATTAAATAAAAGGTTGGTAGCAATGATATAAAGTCATTTACGAAGATGTAGGTGGATGTTAACAATTTGTCAAATAGAGATCTGTACCATGGACTAAATATGATAAATTTCGGACACCTTGTAGATAGCTTTTAGTTATATTTTAGCTGACTTATAGAGAACTGTTTTATATATTTTTAAGACATATTGAAGAAGTTTCTAGTGCAAGTAAGTCTTTTTTTTTATGTCTTAACGATGTCTTTTGGTATATCTTTTAGACTTTTAGACATATCATACCTTGATCAAGACATCTGTTAGCCATCTTTTAGATGAAATTTTGCTGGTTAGGATTTTTTTTTTTTTAATTTGATGAAGATAAAAAAAAGGAGCTCTAATTATCAATGATTAAAGAACTAAGTTGACCCGAAGTCCATTATTAGATTTATACACTTAGTCGTTCAACTTTAGATGTCTCCTTGGAACACTATTAAAGGACCAAGGGCATGGTAACGAGATAAGATGTAAGACGTGTTGAACTAATGTATGTAAATGTCTAATTTGTGTTTTAGGCCTCTGTGAGTAGTTAGACACTGCTGGGAGACATTTAACATTTAACCAGGAATATCTGTATCCCTATTTAATCTAAACTAAACGACAGGGCCTAAAAGCATTTCGAATTAACATTTCCGGTTGTCAGCTGTTTGGTAATGGGGTCACAGTTGATATACAAGCTGTCTGGATTTTAATCAACTTTGTTAGTATAATAGGATCTCTCACATCGAAAACAGAAATGAAATGTATTTATGATTGAATTAAAATAAAGTTTTTTTTTTCAAATATTGTATAATAACATCTCTTAAAATCTTGTTGACAATCAATGATTTTATCTATAAAAGTTGTATAGTTTGAAAGAAGGTTAATAGTAATAAAAATAATGATGAAGATTTATCTAAAGTACTTAGATACAAAAAATGTTTTAATGAAAAATACAATAAAATAAGAACAAAATAAATTAAACACTAATGTGCCGAAGTTAATAGGTATGTTCATTTGTAAAAGTATTATATATAATAGGTTTTCCACTTCCACTTATATTATATTTCTAAACATATCCTCCAAGTGAATATTTTTAAAAAATATTTTTGGTTTTATAGGACTCTTTCATTTTTAGAAAGGCTTTCTCCACTTCAAAGCATCTGGGATCAAGGGGTATTTTACTTATCAGTATTTTATTATTATTTAAATTATTAAACAATAAACGATCATACTAACGGCTTACCTCTGAAGTACGATGTTACCACAAAAACTAATTTAATAGGTGATACAAAAACTATATTGCAATTGAATATATATAAATGTAATTTGCTTTTTTTTTTTCTAACTACCAGACGTTATGATATCAAACATTATAAGTATGAAATTAAATTAGACAGCGTTAGGTACTTTCATGACTTTATGTATAAAGGTAGACTTCCAATGTTTTAGGAGTATACTATGATTACATTAGTCTGCATTGCTCTCTAGTTTATCACAATACCTATTAAATCATATATCATTTTATGTGACGCTTTATACATTTATTTTAAATTTTTCCTAGTGAATTTTCAGTTTGAGTGTAAGATAATATATAGAATCAATATGTGAGTTTCAAATATGAATATGCTATTACATAATTTAAAAAAAATCTGGGTTATTACTTATCAATAATCGGAAACAGTAACAACAATTCCACAGGACTGTCGCTCATGAAGCGGTGGAGGTTTTAGTAGGTGGGATAGCTCTCGACCTCCTTCTGCAAATATGCTAAGATTAAGAAACCGGACTCCACATCAGGACGACTTCCGTCAGTTAGTATAAGTAAGGGTAACTACCTGTATTACGAATCGTTCGCGTAAGGACAGGAGTTGATCACTTATAACTCCAATAATGAAGAAGAACGAAGAACCAGAAAATAAGTGCTTGAATTATGGTGAAAATTTTACCAAAAACCAGTGTTGCCGAGACGCAAGGGATTAGGAAAATTAATAAATCTCAATAATCTCATTTTGTAGTATACAATTAATACATAATATAGTCAACAACATTAACCTGTTACTGTTCGAATTATGATATTATAATTTATATATATATATATTTTTAGACATATAATATTCTGCCACAGTGACAATAATTATATTGGTAAATGAACACATTCACACCGCATATACAAAAAAAAATAAAATAAAATAAACAAAAGTATAATCTAGCTAATAATAATAAATAATAAATAATAACTAAATAATAATAAATAAAAAACTATATACAATAAAAAATAATAAAATAACCTAAATGCAAGTAAATTAAAAACATAAAAGCAGTCACACCTATATACAATATATACAATCAGGCGGGGAACCCAAATCCCCGCGCTACTCTGTAAACCATCTCACCGGTGTTAAAGCCAGTGGAGATTGAGCGAGAGCGCTTTAGCCACATACATTCATGTCTTGAGTGGAGAATCTGGCCATTGCCAGAACTCCAAAATAAGTACTATAAAAGATCTCTAGGACACTGCCGCTTCAACCTTCGAGGACGGTTGTGGGGATGAGTGGAACTAGATAGGGATTGGGCTAGGGGATTTGGATGATTGATAAGGTTCTGATGGAATTTTGAAAATTTTTCAGGGATATGGTCAAGGACAAATGGGATATTAAGGTCATGATGTAGGGTTTTGTTGGTTACATAGAACGGAGCATCGACTATTGTTCGGAGGACTTTGGATTGAAAGGATTGGATGCGTTTGATGTTAGAGAATTTTGCTGTCCCCCAAAGTTCAAGTCCGTAGGTCCAAATAGGTTTCAGGATTGTCTTGTAGATCAGTAATTTGTTGTCAATTGAAAGTTGAGATTTTCTTGTCAGTGGTCTGTATAATTGTCCGTATCGTCGGTTAAGTTCTTGTCTTTTAAGTCTAGTATGTGGGTTCCACGTTAGTCTTCGGTCTAAGATAAAGCCAAGATACCGGACTGTGTCTGAAAAAGGAAGCTGGATGGAATTAAAGTGGACTGATGGACAGGATCTGTGGCGAAGTGTGTAGGTAATGTGTTTGCATTTGGATTCGATTACTTTGATTCGCCATTTATTATACCAGTGCTCAATCATGGAGAGGTGCCTTTGCAGATTTAAAGATGCTATTTCGGGATCTGAGTTGGATGATAGGATGGCGGTGTCATCAGCAAATGTTGCCAGGAAGGTATTGGGATGGACAGGGATATCGGCGGTAAAAAGGATATGAAGGACGGGGCCCAAGACGCTACCTTGAGGAACACCGGCTTCAACTGGGTAGGAGTCTTTTTATAGTTAAATTAATTAAATTGAAATTATTTTAATAATTCAATTATAAAAGAAGAAATACCTATAAATTGTAATTATCATAGCTTATACATGTACGAAATAATTGAAGAGAAGAATAGTTGGGATGATCAGTAAAAAAAAAAAAAAAATGTAAAAATAAATAATTATATTTATTTAAAAAAAGAAAAATATAATTATTTATTTTTTTGACTGATTATTCCAACCATTCTTCACATCAATTATTCACTATAGTCAACCATCAGTCCAAAACTATGTTTGAAATATATAGTAAGGAAAACTATTGTGGTCGAGAAATATTTTTAATTTGTTTTTTCAATGAAGATGCATATTATCAAGTCCCTTTAGTCAAAAGTTTAACAAAATGGTTTGTGTGTGTGAGTGTATTTGAACAAATTAGACTAAAAGGAAAAAAACGTAAGGAAGTAACATAGACATAGACTTGAGATGTTAACGTCAAAATCACCCAAATAACATGTACTTACATATTTTGTAGTAAGACTGAATACAGAATCGAATCAAGAAAAAAAATCTGATGCGGTGTGCGTATCACCCAATTTTCACCTACCATCCTCTTCTTAGGAGAAATAAGTATTTTCAGACAAAGGAGAAGTGAAAGTAAAAATTATAGACGTTATAATAATTTATATTTCATTTTGAGTATGTTATTTGTATAAGTATCCTTATGTATATACAATTTTTAATATTTTAATATTTAATTTATAAAATTAAATATTAAATTATACCAGCAATAGCATTTATGAAAACCGCATATGTATATTTATATGATATTGTCGGAGTCCGTATTATATTAAGCTCATGTTACGTATGGAAGACAATTATAATCTTTCGGGCGAGCTCGGATGCGATCAATTACAACTACTCTCCGTTACGATTTTTTATTTCTTCCTAGGTTAGTTATCAAATTCATTCATATTTTATCTTTTACTATCTTTTATATTAGAGATTAATGTGAAATAGTAAATTGTTCAAATAAATAAAATTAATGGGGAAGTTAATATTGAAAATTAGCGAGTTAATTCATATTAAAGAACATCAATAAGAATTAAAACTACATTGTATTTAAAACTGCTTAATTTTACTGCTTAATTGTTAGAGCCGTTTCAGAGAAAATTGTGAAAATGTGTTTAGTCTATAATATAAAGTGCCACTTCCGGTCAGTCGATTTTGACGAAAAAGTTACTGTAACATCCCTAACATATAAAAACCTTAGATATGCAATTTCACTTTTGTATGACTTTTCATTTTTGAGGTAGATTGTTAACACACACACAGACCATTTTGTGGAACTTGGTTATTTCTACTCAGGGGACCTGAAAAGAGGTATTATCACGATCACAATATTTTCCGTTACTATATATTTCATAAATCGGTAAGTGAAAGTAAAAAAAAAAATACATAAATAAACATATTTTCAAATAACAGAAATAACGGAAAATGAGGAAACATAAAGTATTAAATGGTTCCTGCCAAAAATTAATAGAGAATGCGATATAAACTATTATAAAGGAAAATCGAAAACAAATCAAGATGTAGTGTAGAGTTTTTTCTTATGATAGTCCGTGCTATTGCGATATCTGACAATATAGTCTCTTCTATCTCTATTATTTGTCAGAAAGAACTATATGGTACAATATGTTTCCCCAATAGACATTCCCTATCTGAAACAGGACTCTTCCAACTGGGCGTTAGCTATTTAAATGGAAAATGTGATATTCATATCTAGAATTGTCTATTTTATCTTTAATTTTAAACCTGAAGTTCCTATTCTTCTTTAAAAAGAAATATCGGATATCTTTTGGTTTGTCGAAAAGATAATGACTGATAAGATCATCTGGATAATCAAAAAATAAATCTTAAATATGAAAAAAATATCCATTGAGTTCAAATATTAAACATTGCGCAGATCAGTTTGAAACTATTTATCAGGAGTAAAGGTACAAAATACAACATAATACGGATATATGATAAAAAAAAAAAAAAAAAAAAATACAATAAAATTCAAGACTCCTTTCCCATATTATGAGACTTCGGAAGTAGAGGCTTTTTACTCTGTTTTATTATTTATTTTGGGTAGAGTTATGCAGCACAAAGGCAAGAAAAGGAATAAAATTAGGAAACTTTTTATTTAGGTAACATATCTATAACCTTTATTACTTTTAAGAGTACATAGATAGGCTAAAAAAAAAAGTGATAATAGAAGCAGAATAATCGGCCGAATTGAAGATAAAAGAAAATACTTGTTAGTCAGCTGAAAGAAACGTTCAACAAGATCTACAAAACTCATTATTATTTGTAATTTGTTCCTTTGCAGTTTCTAACATTTTATTTTGTTTGTACACTTTTCTCCAGTTCCTGTGACGGAGAGTAATAAATTAAGCTGGGCCAAAACGAATTTATGAGTAGGGAGGATTTCTATCTTGGCCGATTTTTGAACAACTTGGCTGAACTTTATTTAACAGGAAATTTATCAAACAAAATTTATTTCGGAGTTATTGATTCGATAATAAAATGCCTTTGAAATTAGTAACTGGTTATCAGACATTGACTGTAATAGTTTGGCGGGAGGATGAAAGATTTCTAGCGAGTTTATGGACTTCGGTCCACACTTCAGCTGACGTTGTAGTGGCATTTATGGATTTTTTTTTTCTTCCAATTTTCGGTTTTAAACTGATTGAACGGTTTTCAGCATGTAACCTGTCGTTTTTTATATTCAATAAAATTTTCGACGTCATGAATTTCTGAAACTTGTTATACGCTTTACGACATTCCTTGATGACTTTTTAAAATGAATCAATTAACCACGGAGCAAGTGGTCTTCTTGGAAGACCCAAGGTCATTGGTATCACTACATTAGCTACTTGTATGGTCTTGTTGGTAATAATTTCACACCCTTTGTCAATATTTAGTTCAGAAGGAGAGGTTTGAGGTGGTGAGGCCAGGGAAGCGCAAATACCACCAATCTACTCTATTTAGTACCCTTCTCGGTTTTCCGTGTGTGAGATTAATATTAATGAATTTGATAAGTATAGGGAAATGATTGCTACTGTGTAAGTCGGATCGAACAGTCCAGTCTATAGTGTTGCAGATAGTGGAATTAGTTCCATAACTAGAGAAATGTTTGCTCTCCAGTGTTCAGAAGGTGAAGATTATAGATGTCTAAAAAATTTTCTATTATTTTATCCCGCATGTTAATGTCTTGATATCTCCATAAAGGATTGTGGCCGTTTAGGTCACCAACAAATAAAACAGGATGAGAAATTTGGTTGTAAATAACTAAGAGATGTTGGAAGTCTATTGAAAGATCTTGTGACATGTATATTGCGAATTAAAAAGATCAAACCGTGGTAAGCCTCGACTGAAACTGGTTAAAGATGGGTGTTGATTGGAATTAATTTAGGGTATACAGATTTATGTATATGTATTAGAACTCCGTGGCGAATACATGGCGAAGGTTTGGGTTCGGGCTATCTTTTCTATATATTTCAAAGTTTTAACAATAAAATTGAATTTTACAGTAAGATGAGTATTTTGAAGACCAAAGCAAAAAGGGTCTGTATCAGATAATATTTTTAAATTATTAAAATGTTTTTTTAAACTATGAAAATTCCATAGAACTAACATCATGTTTGGGAATTGTTTTAAATGAATACAAAGACGCAATACATATTATGTTGAACTATTTTTGTTTTTATTGGTTAAACAATATATTTTAACTTTTTGCTTTTTATAAGTAGCTTAGATATAGCAGTCGTCTGTTTTCGGCGAACCGGCCTCAGTGCCCTCGATGCTGCCTTCAAGTTGGCCATTGTCCAAAGGTTTCTGAAATGAAGGCACGGAGGACGGGGATTGGGATATACTTGTAGTGAGGGTGGGGACCGGAGAAGTAGAGAGGATAACGAAGGCGAGGGCGGCAAAGGAGTAAGAGGAGAGGGTAGAGGAAGAGGATTGGAGTGGGGAGGAGGAAGGCTGGACGTGGACCTCGTGTGACCATGGTCCGTCGTACCTTTGGTACTGACGATTTTGATGTGCTAGGCTGAGGGGAGAAATTATTAGAAGCTACCTTAACTTGGATAAGCTTTGAATTTAAACAATGCATCTGTTTGTGTACCTGTTTCCTAAATTTTTAGACTTAATCACTTCTGATTATAACATAATAAAATATTGGGCTTTTCTAGTTTATAAATATTTTTAGTTTCATTGTAAGATACTTTCTTCGTGAACTGGATGGTTTTAATTCCTTTGTTCATCTCGTAAATAAAGCATTTTTTATCCAAACTGTTGTGTTTCTGACCACAGTTGGTTTTTTATGTATTTTTCATAAGCTTGTGTTCTTCATTCATCACGAATAATTTTAGAATTGGGGCACTTTAATGTGTGATGGGAAAACGTAAGACAGCTATAGTATCTATTATACCATATTTGGAGCTTAATGTTTTGATAATATATTTTAAAAGTTTCTGCTGGTAATGGATCGGTAAAGTTACAGTATATGAATTTGTGAATTTTTCGTTTCCATTTATTTTTATTATAATTCTATGAATGTACATAATTTTTTAATTTAACTCCTCTATTATTTTATTTTTTCCTAAGTATTGTTAAGCATCTGATAACTACCTCACTATAATTTAGACTGGCTGGTTTTTTCACAGTTATATTATATTGGTCATCAAATCATTTACTATCTACTAGTTTTTGTGATTATTTGCAATTAGTAAATGACCATCCCTTAATTACTTGTTGTTTTTAACCTTATCGACCAAATAAATAATGAATTTATTTATCAAAAAGGGAATACCCTTTGAAACCCTTGATACCCTTCTCTATTTACTACCAAATAGGTAGGTGAATTTTGCGTATATTATAATAATATGGTAAAATTAAATTCAAATAAATCAAAAATTATAAAAATAAAGAGGAAAACAATAATCTATAGTAAAGAAGAAGATGTGTACAAGTAAACGAAACAAAAAGGAAAGCACTGAAAGTAATTTTATCTGAATAGTAGATAAACTGGATAATTCCTACGAAGCTCTGTAAACAACCTCTCTCTGCGAAGTCTTCCCTTTAACAAGACAATAGTGGTATTTTTAAAAACCTCTTTTTCCACTTCTGGAGCATGGTCTGTTATTTCCGACATACAATGTATATTTTCTAATAAAGGTTTTATTCAGAATCTAGCTCTCTTCATACTCAAAAAAAAAAATCTATCGAATGTAGAAGTAATGGCAAATTTAGAATGGGAAATAATCTGGTTTTGAGGTTTTATACATGTATTTATTTCTTCTTCTACCTCGTCTTTTAGGCTATACGGGATTTTCCCAAGAAGGAGGTCGAGGGCGGGAATTTTAAATTCCCTCTGGTTGCGAACTCCTACTTTTTAATATTTCATAATGGTTATCTGGTTACCGGGCAACTCGTGGTTCTGTGCACGCGCGTTAGCCGATTCGGCCACTTCGCCTTCTAGGTTTTACATATTGAAAATATAACGAATGGGGTTTTAAAGCTCTAGTGGGAAGCTTCTCTTTTTATTCCGTAGGCTAAATCCCCTCTCCCTCTTCCTCCCGAAGAGCTGCTTTTAGTATGAAATAAAAAAAGAAGGAATATTGAAAGATTTTTTATCAGGCCAGATGACTGAAGATTATAGATAAAAAAAAATAAGATAATTTTGTTAAAATATGAAAATATTGATAATTTTCCAATTTTATTCTTAAAAATACTTAAATATATTATTTTATTATTTTATTTTATAAAATAAATTAAAGGCACAAACTCTAGAACTAAAAAATACTATATTTCAGCTACATAATTTGATATCACAAGTTGAGAATAAATGTACTGAGGTGGTGAAAAGGAATTAATAAGTGTACCGGTAAAAGACACTTTAAACGAATTTAACAATATTAATGTGAATCACAACTTAGTACGGTAGATATTTGCAAATGGGTTTAACTGATATTTAGTCGTTTACAGAGTTCCTTTTTTCCATACAGGTGAATTAATTTATTATTCACAAAAAAAGTAAATTCAGACAGCATACCACCATGTTGTACCAGTAATAGACGTGTAGTCTTTGGGGTCAACATATTTTTATTTTATAATTAAAATTAAAAAAATAAATTCTAAACAGTTTTAAACATGACATGGGTGAAAAATATTTAGGACGCAGTCTTTTTTAAAAATTTTTTTTTTATTTTTACCAACGTTTCAACCCAAACATGTGGGTCATCTTCAGGGCGTGGTTTGAGCACTGAAGATGACCCACATGTTTGAGTTGAAACGTTGGCAAAAATAATTTTTTTTTTTTTAAAAGGACTATGTAATGAATATTTATCATCCATGATATGTAGAACAGTCGATGAACTTCCTTCAAGTTTTAAACATGATATCAAACTACATATGAATAAATCGAAAATTCGATCGTAAACCTTTACAAAATTTACAACAAAAAGTTCATTTAATGCCTAGGCCGATTCCGAACGAAAAATAAGATAAGACCAATTCCTTATGGTGGTAACGGTGTTTAATGAATGTTAAGTAATTTCTCAAAAACTACTCAAGATAATTAAATTGTAAGCACATCGTCGAAAAGTAGATAGTTTCTTTGAGAAAATGGTGGTTAAATTTACTTAAGTCAATGATAAAAGGGCCTTTCATAAGACCAAATACGACCGCTGTACTGCTGCGTACGAATATGAGATATGCTACTTATATAAAGATACTATTTCGCTGGCACTGCCAATGGCAGTGACTGCTGGCGGTTGAGCGGTTAGTGGAATAGAAAGAAACCTATTTCGTTGGCGCTGCTCGTCTAGGTATGACGTCATCTCTAGACTGCTAATACCTGAAGCACTGAAGCTGTTGTCGGTTCGAAGGTTATAGGTTATGTTATCATACCGGAGTATTGTTTTGATAACAGTCACCTTGATACGTTTTATTTAAATTTCTTTTTCATCGTCATAAAAAATTAAATTAAATATTGTTTAAAATTTAAACAAAACTATAATAAATCATTTTTTTAAAAGTTGAACAAGATTATTTGTTTATTTATTCCACTAAAAGTATTTTACAGAGAAATTCAGATATATCTAGATCCAAATGACATTAAACAAATTAAATAATAAAAAAAAATGGGTAAAACTTCAGAGAATATTTAAATCCAGACATTGAAAAATCAATTTAAATTTTTTAATTATGGTATTATTGTCGGAATAAAAAAAATCTAGGCACTTATTTATTTAACATAATTAAATAAATAATTGAAATATTCATTTGTAAAATAAAATGATTAGTGACTTAAAACATAAATTTAATGGAGTAGACTAGAAAACTACGTAGTCGTTATTTTTTTTTTTAATAATAAGCTGTACCTATTTTTAGTCAAAGTAGGATGGTAAGTGAAAGTTGCGTCTGATACTTTGACGATCGAAAGCAAAATATTGTATTTATTCAAACGTTATCAATATTTTGAAACGTGATAAACAGTACTTTTCCATTTTGATTTATTTAAAACAAATATTATAGGAACAAAATATTTTTTGACATGATTGCTCTATATTATCAATTTCTATTTATATCAGGTATTTTATGTTAAATAATTAGTATTTCGTACATACATAGTTTTATTAATAATATTTTGTTAAGTATTTCACATAAAATAAATATTGTAAACATATTCCCGGTACTAATACATACTAATAGATTGCTTAAAGTCCATATCTTATAGTTTGTATTGGAAACATTACATTGTTCGAATGTTGTATAATTAATTGTTATACTATTTCATTCAATTATTTCATAGCAACATATTATAATAATGTATAAATATATAATGTTATGTTTATGTAATAATATATATTTTTTAAAACTTAGTTATTAAACTCGTGATATGTTCATGATTTGGTTAGTATAGACAATGAAATGTTGCTTAGTCAAAAACTGGTTCATTAGTAACTAAAATACGCTAGTAAAAAAAAATTAAATAAATAAAAAGTAATATTAGTTACTCTACATTCAACGTTCACGCTTTTTAAAACTTCAGTAACTTCCAAGATGGCAGATTGGGGCTAGGTCTTAAATTTTTTTCTAGAAGGTCAAACATTTTTTAACAATAGAGTTTCTGTAGTTTTTAGATTGATATAGAGCGATTTGCGAAATGGACCAAACTTGCTTGAAATTGTTTGAAAAGTCATAACTATGTTTATTTTTAACAAGCAATGTTTAAACTGTGTTGAGATTCACTAGAAGTACCTAATTCTGTCCATCAGATACCTTTAGGTTAAAAAAAACAAAAAAAAAACGAGTAATCAGCTATAAATATATAAAATCTTGTTTGTACACTCACACTTCTTTCCCACCTATTTCAGAAACGTTTTTATATCTTTACATATGTTCATGAAGAACCCAAGAAAAAAAAAATTGAATAAGATTTATTTTCCTGAAAATTTATCAAAGAAAATATTTGAGTACGTTTTATTTGATAAACTAAAACAAGGAAATTGGCTTAAGATAAATCAGTATAAAAATTGCAATACTCTCTAATATTGCTGATCAAAAACTTTTCGTGATGCCTTAATTTTGTCAAACAATAGCTTGTGTGATGCGGGCAACAGATTTTCTTTCATTTAGTCATCATTTTCCTCTGATTCACCCCTTTCTGACACCAGGATATGAACCCGTAATCTTACATTGGAAATCGAATGGCTGTAACTTCATTAATAGTTATCCGAAATGAACGATTTTTATACAGTTTTGTAGAAAATTTCATAACAGACAGACAGACAGACCAATGGCTAAAAATGTGTTTTTCGGACTCAGGAGGCTCTGAAACGTACAGAACTGTCGAAAACCGCATATCGGAAATTTTACCCGATCGCAAAACTTTCCTTACCAAGTATAGATAGGAAAGTAATAAGTTGGAGGGCAGGGTGGCCGAATGGGCTAACGCGTGTGCACTGCACCGCCGTTGCCTGGCAACCGGATATATGATTCTATGATATGAAAATAGTCATGAGTTCGCGTCCCGGTGCCAGAGGGGATTTTAAATTCCCCGCCCTCAGCCTCAGGTCAGGGAAAATCCCGTATAGCCTAAAAGGTGAGATAGGGAAAAACAGGAAAAAAAAAAAAAGTAATGAGTTAAAACAGGTGTAGAAAATAGAATAAGATGTATCATCCGATGGTCTGATTCCGATGATTTTTTTTTTGTTGGTAATTTAATTACTTTTCAAAAGATGTATTATAAATATTACCGTATGACATATACTTAGCGAGTTAGGCACCATAACAATTTTCTTTTCTTTATAATTTTTTTTGCCTGAATTTTCTCGAAAATTTAGTCTATATACGAAAATTGAAATCAATTATTATTATTATTAGAACATTATAGGAAAATTTCATCAAAACCGTTATAGTGGTTTTCGCGCTACAGTCTATAGAAAATTATTACATTTATTGCACACAAGCTATTGTACATAGAGTACCGAATTTCTGCCACAAGATTCGGTTCAGTAGTTCCCAAAAAAAATCTTAGCACAGACAGACAGGCCAATGGCTAAAAATGTGTTTTTCGGACTCAAGGGTATAGATCCGTCGAAAACCGCATATCGGAAATTTGACCCGATCGCAATACTTTCCTTACCTAGTATTGGTAGGAAAGTAAAAAAATGGTTTTCATTCCTTCTCCTATTATCTCACACCAGAGCATTATTAATGTGATAATTGATTTAAAAATTGCCGGAGTTGATGGGGAAACAATATTAGTTTGTCACTAATACATACAAACATAAACATTTTTTTCTTAATGTGCAACGAACTAACGAATTATTTTAAAATATATCCAGTGTTTAGAATTCAGATCTATAGAATAAGTCTCGATTATTCCACTATAATTAGAAAAGGTTTCGCGGTAGATATAGAAATACTATTCTCGTATTCCAGTGATGGTGAAAGAGGCAGTACTAAAATAACAAACTTTAATAAAACAAAAATGATAATTAAAAATAATATAAAGACGGTAAATTAGATAATTTTTCCTGGTAGTTTATATCAAGATAATATTTCAAAGGAGGGATGATAGCCCGCTGTACTTGATATGGTTCAAAGGAGATGGGGAGGAGGAGAGGAGAAAACATGAACAAGAGCGCTGATAGGACTGTCAGTAATTTGTCGCCCCTCGCAGACATCCTTCAGCCTGAATTCTTCATTACCTCTTCCCTCCTCTTCTCATTACTTCTACTCTCCTTCCCCCACTTATCTCCAGTGGCCTCGTCCTGTTCTGCGGCCGGATGCTTCACTGTACTCCCTAATTATACGCTTGGATGGAGGACATAGTTTTTTCTTTTTAATCAACAATATGAGCATTTTATTAATAACACATTAAAGAATTTTTAACATACATAAATGATTCTATTATTTATGACATTCGTGGACTTCAAAGTATAATTTGACTGAAATTTAAATTGGCTAAATAATTGTTATAAAAATTGATAAATTATTATTAAAAAAAAGGAAACAATCAATAGAAGTAAGTGAAGTTTTTCTTTAAGATATCTGAAAAGAATAATTAAAAAAATATGACCACCGTTATAAAAAATAAAAAAAATAGAAATTTTTAATAATGAAATACCCAAACAATGACTGAATATTTCAGGTTTAATTTACCTTCAATTATTTCTTTTTTTTATAAATCAGCAATTGACCAATTTATGGGTAAAAAATTATTACTCCTTGCCTTGTCTGACAATAATGATATTTATCAAAAAATGACAAAGTCCACACTTCGAAACTGTTGCGTTTGATTTTATTCGTATAGTTATGTTTGTGCTACAGCGTAGGAAATATGTCAAATGATAAGGTAGATTTTCGACATATTTTATTTATTTATTTTTTTAAAGAGGTAACAGATCTTTGGAGGCCCACCGAAAGATATGTAAGGTATAAGGGGACGATGCCTTAACAGAATGTAATACTCAAAAATGTTTTGTCAAGTTTCTTTTTGGAGATACGAGCATCGAATATACACTCCGCAGCGTTCGGTCCAAGATCGAACAAGACGAGAAATTTCGGAGGCTCTGGTAATAAGTTTGGGCGTGTCCTTACCAAATATCAATCTGCAACTCTCTTCTGGGGTAACTGGTTCTGGGGGTTTCAAATTATCTCGTTATCATAGACCCTAAATATCTTTATTTCTCAATAAAACCATTGATTTGTATTATCCTCTATATCCATATCACCGTTTGTAAGCAAACTATATGTTGTTTCTTGTCCGTGCAGCTATAGTTACTGCAAATGAAATTTGTAAAACATGCTAGCCTAATTCTCCAGATTAATTAAGGTATTCAACAGTTCACGGTTTCGTTTCTACGACCCTATGAGTGCTATTGTAAAGTCTATTCTTTTTTAACAATAAACGGACCAATGAACGAAAAAATACTATTTCAAATTGTTCTGTCTTCTGAAATAAGTACATGATTAAATCACTTGAAATTGAATCAGATATTAATCTAAAATAAAATAAAACTTTAACAGTTACTGTGCTTTTTCTATGCCCACTAGTTGAGGAAATAATAAGTTGACCCAAATTATTTCAAATCAAAACAGTTCTTTTCGCCTGTATTTGATCAATAAACCCAATATTGTAAGAGGGAGGAAACAAAATACAATTACCAAATCTTCCCTTTTCACAAAAAATAACTCAAAGGCGACATCAAAGAAGAAAGTACAAGTCCTTAGAATATTTAAAATAAACAATTAATAAGAGAGGGGGGAGATCGGGAGGTTTCCGACCCCCATCTTGTTCAGAGGAAGCCATGAGGCCTGCCTTTACACTCGGGGTTATTGGCTCCTCTCTTAAGAATTCTACTTTATTCGAGTTTTCGGGAACTAGTAACTAACAGTAATTATAAATGACTTTAGTCTTAAAATAAATAGATATCGTGCAAGCACATGTGTATTATTATTTAATCATTGGTATAAGTATGAAATATATTTGCATATATAACCTCAGTAAGGTCATAGTCCATTATGATTAATTATGATGATTACCCAATGAGTGTTCAACCCATCTTTCGTTCGTTCACTCCTACACAAGCCGCACAACAAATAAGACACCTAACAGAAATATCCCAGGTTATGACATAATATCTGCCGTGGTGCTCCAGCTAATTTCCAGAAAAGCCCTACTGTTCCTTACAATGCCTCCTGATGATGCTAAATTCCAATTGCAAATGAAGTATTCACATATCAAAATGATACACAAAAAAATAAAGACAAATTCAATCCATCGTCCTTCCGACCTACTGGCCTCCTTCCGATATTTTCTGAAGTTTTCAAAAAAATAATTTACAAATGATTAGTTGACATACTGACAGACCGAAAAATTATTCCTGATCATCAATTCGGTTTACGCACATTACAACAACACACCAGCTACACAGTGTTACTGACTACATTGCTGAAGCACCAGAGCAAAAAAAAAATACGCAACCGGTGTGTTTCTGGATGTCGCTCAGACATTAGACAAAATTTCACACATAAGTTTTCTATTCGGTAGATTTTTCTCTGTCCGACAGGGCTTAGAAATTGCCTCAATTCGAACAGCGTTAGTAGGATTACCTCAAGGTTCAATACTGGTTCCGTTACTGTACATTATTCATACGCATGTCATACCTAACAACTCCGAAACATTGATTACTGCATACGCTGACGATACAGCAATTTTGACAAAACAACATAACCCTAAACTAGTCTCAGTGAGTTTACAAAATCACTTATTAAATTTACAAAACTGGCACTTACTTAAATATTATTAAATAATGCCACAACACATTACACTTACACATATTCACCAGTTTATATCGGTGACAACTCAATTCGTCACAGACGTATTAGACCTGGGGCACACACGACAAAATGAAACGAAAAACTTTAAACAAGCGAATGAAAATACTATGTTCTCTTATTTTTCAAATCAAAATTGCAAATCAGACAAAAACTAAATATATACACATACCTACAATCTCAAAATCTACCTTTCCTTCCATCTAACCGAGATACCTCAGCCGATCCGAAGGTTACAAGAAGATATCGACAGTATTAATACCTGGCCAGCGAATAATGATTTAAAATTAGATTTTGAGAAGACCTAACAGCTTCCCTTAAATAGTTCCATAGATTCCGTGATTGTATACCCCTTAAAACCTATCAGCTCCTAGTTTACTCTCTCATTTTCCCTCACTTCGATCATGACTGCCTTGTCATATGACTGCCTTGGTAGACTATCTGGTGGGCTTGATATCAGATTAAAGAGGTTAATGAATCGTTTCATTAGATTTATACTTGATGTCTCCAGGTACTCCCACGTCTCCAGTTGCTATACCGAGTTGAAATAGCTCTATCCAGTTTTCCAACGGCAATATTTCCTAGGTGTATTCCTTTTATTCCCTTATAACAAAACAACCTTCTTAACTTCTTGATCTCTTTACTCATTTTTCCTTTGTTGATTCGTTCAACACGAGATCCCAATCCTCAAATTTGTTTATTCCTTCTCATATAACTGCTTCCTTTAAAAAATCCTTCGTCGTACGTGCTACATCGTTTTGGAATTCGGTACTAATCCTCTATACGGAAAACCTCAACCTTCATCTCATTTAAACACAAGTTATTTTCCATCACCTCAGTAATCAATCTTCCGAAAATATGTAAAAATGAAGAGATGTCAGCTTCATTATACCGATATCTTGCAGATATCTATGTATGTGCTATATTGCTTATTTGTACAAATACATGAACTCATCCATACGTATTCTCATCTTTAAATTCATATTGTCAACTTAAGATCATATGACAGGAGCTTATATTTAGTGCAAAACCAATTTCGAGCCTTACTGTAATAATCTATGCCGGGATAGAAAAACACTTTACAGTTTACAGTGATCATAAATCGTTAAAAACCTTAAAAGCCAGACCCGATGAAATCATCAGGGATTCAATTCTCTATTAATCTTATATCAAATCACACGTAATTGGATGTGTAATACAATTATTTCATCCAGATAATGTTTTCCTATATCTATTTACTTTTTATATTTATTATATTTCGTTTTAATAATATTTATATTACGCTGGTACCATTTTATGGATAATGGAAATAAGGGAAATTAATTATTATTACAGATACGTAGTATAAATTTTGTTTAAACAGGGCATTTTATGCTTTTCAGAAGTTTATTTTATGTATTATTCTCTTGAGAAATGAAATATCAATTGAATTCTGTTTAATAAACTCCTTTTTTACTCACTAACTGTACGGAACAAACATATTATTTATCTATAAACATTTAATCAAAAATATCATTTTAATAACGCTTTAGGAGATACATTTCAAATGGATGAAAATTTTTGCTACAATACTTCATTTATTTATAAGTAAAAGGCAGTGGCCTCGATATCTTTTGTAAATACGTCTTTGGAGTCCTGGCAATGGCCAGCTTCTCCACTCAAGTCATGAGCGAATGTGGCTTTAGTGCCAGTTCTTTCTCAGTCTCTACTGGATCCCCATCTCAGTGATGCAGCTGAGAGAGAAGCGCTGGGAACTCTTAGAGTCCTGCCTTATCCTCTACAAGTGGGGGAAAAGGCCCGACTTGGATCTCCCTAGGCTGACTGTAAAATATTTATAATTATGATTTCAAAATTTACAATAATAAAATTGAAAATATTAATTAAAAATGACATCAAAAAAGCCACTACACCGGGAAAACTAATGATGATAATTCATAAGGAAAAGTAGTTTGGTTGTCGAAATAAATTTGAGGAAAGTTGAGATCAAAGGAAAAAGGTTGGTTATAAACTAAACAACTAATTTAAATGCTTGTACTATGTGAAATAATTTTTTGACTAATGAACAAAATTATAAGGATATTTTATTACAACATAGTATTGAAACTGCCACAAATCATATTTTGTTCAAGTTTGATTGAAAGTATTAATACTTTGCAATTGTATAGTATATATAGCTATACTTAGCGTGATTAAGAATGAAAATAAATAATGTGGACACAAAGAACATTATATTCCAGTTATGGTAAATACCTGAAAGGTTCAGATAACAACCCTCTACCAAAGCACTTTTATAATACAATATAATTATGCAACTCAAAATAAATCATAATCGAAATAAAATAAATATAATTGAAATAATTTGTCATAGAGATAAATAAAACACTAGTTAGATTGATAAAATAAATAAATGAAAAATGATCTTCAGGGATTGGGTGAAAGCATGCACAATTGTTTTACTAATATTATAAAATTGTCCTTTTAGACAAAGCATACAGTCTATAGCTGATAGGTTTGAAGTCAATAACTTTTTGAACCATTTTTGTAACACTGTTCCGCCTGACACATGAACAAAGATAACTATATAAATGTTCTTTCCAGTGTAAACGGTCAATCCAAATAGTTTTTCCTAGTTACTCTTGGAGGCACTGGAAATACATCTATGTGAATAAAATAAATTGTCTGTACATTGAACAGAATCAACCCGTTTCATGATATTCTTCCGTTTCAGACATTCAGACACCAAAACCACTTTTAAAAATATTTTTGTCTGTCTGTATGTCCCCATTGTCCAACAAAATTTTATCAGGGCTAATGGTAGTCTTTTGAAATGTTGACATTACGTTTAGGTTTGCTTGGCTTAGAACACAGGCTTTAAATGAAAACAAAATATTGAGTGAAAACAAAGTTATGAATTCTTGAGTAATTTGTTTAGAGATGTGAGGCAGTTACTTACTTCGATTCAAATCCCAACCTACTCGACCGATAGCCACCTTTAAAAGTTTAGCTATTCAACTGATTCAAAATGTTTCACAACTCAACAAGAAAAACCCGAAATCCCGAAGTTCAGTAACGTGTTTTCGCTTAAAACATGGGTAAAGCACACTCATTTTTTAATTTCATTCGATCCAACTTCCAAAATTAACAAATGTTGAAGTACACGTTTTTAGGATTAACCAAGTGGATTAGCCGGACATCGGAAAAAAAAAATCACAAAAATTTTACCCCGCCCGCCACAATATTCAGATCAAGTTCCAATTTCACACGGATGTAGATGACTCAATGTCCAATGTTATATTGCCAGCGGTAAACTCAGCTGAGTTTAAAGAAGTGGAGAAACTACAACTCTCTTTGATTATTTCAATCGACTCCACAATTTCATCGCTTCATAATGAAACTGAAAATTAAAAACTTAAACAATTTTAATGGATCGGTGGTGGTCGGTTTAATTGTGTGGAACCTAAACAAATAACAAGTTTTTATTATGATTGTTGAGAAACCTTTACTTCCATAAGCCCCCATAAAAAATTACCAGCCCCCCTCCCACAAAATTTTATGAAATTAAATAAGAATCCCTCCTCCGTAATAAAAATCCATCTCAAGAAAAGTTTCTCATAATAGAAAGTGGCTGAAATAGTATAAATTCTGCGAGATTCGAAAAAAAAAATTATATATATATATATATATATATATATATATATATATTTTTTTTTTTTTAATTGGTACTTTTAATTCGGTACATACTTTCGTTAGATCTTCATAAATTGACCCTTTTTTATTTTTAATTTTCTTCTTCTTCAGGTGAAAACAAAATCACGCCTCCTTAAAACTTTATGAAAAAAATTTGTGAAGAAAAATAAACTTTTAATGGTGTAGAGATGGTTGGCAGTGAAATAATTGAGGAGGAGTTGGTCGGGGGAAGTGGTTAAATAAATACTAAATTGTGGGCAGAAACGTCGGCGTAACGATTAAAATACTATTTTAACTATGTAGTATTTTTTTTAACGCTCCTCCCGACCAATTTTTTCTAATAAAAATAAACTTGAGAATAATTCAAAAACTATATATCTTATTGTCTGTTGCACTCGTGATTATTTTAAAAATTACTAAATTTCTTACAGTAAAAATGAACAAAATCGGACCGTTATTAGCAAAGAAGGTTATTTTTATTAGTAAATGTTAGTTAAAAACATAAATGAATCTTACAAGTAATTTTATTCTAATCGGACAATAACGATTCTGGAGGAAAAAATAATTGATTCGTCCATTTGTCCATCGATCAAAGTAGCGTCTTTTCCAGCATTCAAACCATTGCCCTAATAATGTTTGGGGCGAAACGTCGACAAATCCATTAAACAAGTTTGGACTGCAAATTCTGATAAGTTTTCATTCTTATAATTTTAAAATTAAACTACATACATACCTATTTAATATTTTATTTCTTTCTTGTTTTGTCCTTTGTTTACTAAATATTATTCTATACGAATTATTCGTAGGGGACAACTACTAATATGTACCCTACACTAATATCTTAAGGGGACTTACCCAGTACTTCTAGAGTGTGAGTGATCTCTTGAGGCTGAAGAGTCGCGATTTGACAGATGTACTCCCCTTCATCATGTGGAGTTACCTTTCGTATTTCAAGATCGTACCCGTGGATGAGGCTGTAGCGATCATCTGGACTCACTTTAACGTTGCCCGCTGTCAGGACGGCGATACCGCGCTTCCACGCTCGAATATGACTACCTGAGAAAAAAATATATACTGTTTAGTTATGTTACTATCATATTTAAATGTTACTATCGTTACCATTTGAAAAAAAAAAAAAAAACTTAAACATGCTTAACTCTAAAGTCTTAAAACTCGGAAATACATATAAAAAATGAAATATATTAAAATAAATATAAAAAAAGAAATAACAATAAAATAAAAATTACATTTATTTTTATATTTTATTTTATTTAATAGCCTATGGATTTTAAGAAATTTCATCATTGGTTTTATGTTTGATTCGTTGTTGCTTAATACTGCTGATATATCCGGTTTTAGAGATAATAGATTTAGGCTTGAAGTATAATAAGTGCATTCTTGGAAAATATGATTGACTGTGAGAAGGCTATGCAGTGCTGACAATTTGGTGGTGGCTGCTTAGTGATGAGATGTACATGGGTTAGGTTCGTGTGTCCTATTCTTAATCTGGTCACGGATACTTCCTCTCTACGGCTAGGGCGGTTTGATGTGATCCAACGCTACGCTGATTTTTTAACAGCTTTTAATTTGCTAGGTGGACTTTCGTTCCACATAGATTGCCAACTATCCAATATTTCCTTTTTGAGCGGAAAACTCATTTATGGAGGTGTCAGGATAGGAGTACCTCGGTGTGGAAGCGCGAGTGCCTGTTTGGCTGCCGTATCCGCAAGCTCATTACCAACTATACCCCGTGACTGGTAACCCATATAAAACAAACCATTTTCCTAAATTTTTCAGAGTTTGAAGATATTTTTGTATTTTAAGGATAACTGGATGTTTTGAGTACATATCATTTAAACCCTTTAATGAACTCAAGGAGTCGGTTATCAAGACTATTGAGGCTGGAATTATCGACATACAGAAGTGGAGGGCTGAGGCTATTGCTTGAAGTTCCGCTGTGTATATGCTGCTTAGTTTATGTAATTTCGAACTGTAAGCACATCACAGAATTTTCACTTACCACTCCTCTTTAAGTACAGATTATTTTCTTTCTAATAATAACAATTGAGTATCAAAAGTTGTCACATTAACAATGTATGGAAATTAATGCCTTAATAAAAGTCAGACACTAAAACCCCTTTGAATATGAGTGGGCTGTACAAATGAATATTAAATTACATTTCAGCTATTACAAAATGGAAAATGATAGAGTCAAAATAAATAATTAATTTTAAGTAGAAATTTTAGTAGCGATTAATTTTTGGTGTTGTAGTCACAGTTGAACAAGGATGATGAAATACATATTGAAGAATGCGGTGACGATAAACATGCGGACCATAGAAAATAAAATAACTAAATGGTAGAACTTACGCAGCCAGAGAAAAATAAAGTGCCAAATAAAGTGGATTTCGGAAACTCTAAATAAACAGTGAGTGAATAATACTGTGACTTCTCTGGTTTTGAGGGATTGTTTTCTAAAATGTTGCAATATAATTATTCAAGTTTATTGTCGGTTCTAAAGTTATGAAATTTGAAAAAAAAAAAAAATACATGAGGAAACTGCCACGAAAATGAAGCTTCGTGAAGGGATGTTGCATAACTTTATACAAACACAAAGAACTTTCTGTTACAGATTACTCTGTATCGAATGTTGGATCGAGCCAAGGAACTGCGAAATAGAAACGGGGATTATCTAACAAGATAAAGTTACATAAGCAGTTTCAGTGTAAAGTTACACTGGTTTCTTAGGGCGATCAACTTCTAGCGAGTTGGTAATGTATAAGTTAGAAGATTTAAATTAAATTTATGTAATTTTAGATTTATGTAATTATTTGAGGTGTCAACACTCAACGTTACTACAGCAAGAACAAAGGAACATTTTCTTGAAGAAAATACTTTTTTACTTTCACTAACCTGTATATGTAATATACCTATATACGTAAGATAATTTGAGTTCGAAATCAATAAAAAATGTGGCCTTCAAAAATATTGAGCCGGTTGTTGACCTACACCCTCAAATGACAAACCTGGTTATTTAATCAGTACCTGATTAAATAGACAAACTTTGCAGATCTCCAGATTGAAAACGGAAGCAAGAGGCAGTAGACATCATTAGAAAAATATATGAAATAATTAGCAGGCATTCCCCCTTCAAAGAAAAACCCGAGGGCGTTTAGAAGTCTATGGTGGTATTTCGGAACATTTATTAAAACAAGACTTCGATAACCAAAATGCTGATACATGTACAGTGGATCAAAAAAAGTATTGTCATCCTTAACACACACTTAAACACAAACATTAAGCACACATAAAAAATATAAATAAAATTCTCTGAAAAGTAACCTTATTTAAGCTTAATTAGAAATTGTATTAAAGTGAATGAGTAACAAACTTTGAAGTCATTTTATGGCATTATATTTCTTCGTTCTCATTTACTATGTGTATTTTTATTTAAATAAAATATCTCATAAATAAGAAAGTAAAATATAATTCAAAGATAAAACCAGAGAACAAAGTATTAATCTAAGAGTTGACGGCAAGGCGGACGGCCCATATCGCCACTAATAAAGTAGTTGTAAAAAAAATGGTTTGTCGCCGAGGTTCCGTCCCTCACATTGCTTATATGAAAGATAAAATTCATTAAAACAAATGGTAGTTTTATAAATCAAGCATGTAAGTCTTGTAATGTTTATTATAATTATTATAACTGCATGTCATTAGGATTCAAATAAAAAGAATAAATTGGTTTTAGTTGTAGCGATATATCTAAGGTTTTCTATACAATAAATCAGTGCAGCTATAAATTTCAATAGACGTCCAATAAGGAATCAATCAAACTAAATTATGCATTACCCAACAACCTCCATCACCGACCGAGATTTATTTACGGGCCAATAGATCTAGATATCGCAGTTGATTATGCCGTCAGTCAAAGGGGAACAAAGGGAAATCGAATGGGATGGATGAAATATTCACTCAAAGTACGTTCGACGGCCCAGCTGTATTCATCCTAAGAAACCCGATCAGTTATAAGGCGAAGAGTCGGAAAGGCTCTCAGAGTAATCGTTAGGAGCTGGAAGCCTTGCAGACTAATGTACGCTGCATCGGCTCTCAAAAGAGTTCCTCACCCCTGGCCATTTGTGTTCCACCTCTCGAGAACCCTAGCCAATACATAAATCCTCTCAGTCCAAATGGATTCTCTTTTATTGTTTACCTCCTGCCTGTCTAACATTTTCTGACTTTAAGTAGTACACTCAGCATGCGTGGACAGATATTGACTTAACAGTTAAGGACAAGAAAGAAGAAACTGAAATATTGAAAAATACGACCAGATCGGCCAATTTATTCAGTTCTTTTCACCAATGTGAGATTCTAAAAGCACGCAAGAATTTAAGAGGAAAACTTTCTCCAGCGAGAGGGGTAGCAAAGACGAGAAGGATGGGAGGAAAAGAGGCCTAAATTTTATTTTCTTATTTACCGCAATTTCAAGTTTTATCCCAAGCCAGAGTAAGTTCAGCACTTAGCTACTATCACTGCTTTCTACAACAATAACCTGCATTCAACAAAAAGTATTTTTAGTATGGTTTTTAACAGCATTCAACATAAAATCTAGGAGCCAACAAAATTTCCTATAACAACCAACAATAATTGTATTAATTTTGGCTTTCCCTTTCTCCTTATGTAATAGATAAAATATAGTTAAAGTACAATTTAAAATTCATAGTTCAGTTTACTTAATTTTTACAGTCGACTAATATCTCAGATATATCAGACAATTATTCCTTAACAGATAACAATATTGAGAAAATATATTCCAAATAACATTTTTTTTAATTCATTATTATACTACCAGATACTTAGTATGATAAATTGGCCATATCAGTGTTATTTTGTTCCCTTAGAATGGGATCTCTAGCAAATTTCTTCAAAAGGACGAAGTTAATTGAGTAGCATTGACCCAGCGAAGGGCTGCGAAATCAGCGGCTATCTCATTCGGTCCACATCATTAACCACATCACCCTTCATTTGATTTAACACTCAGTGCCTAAACCGCAGTTTTCCTTCCTTCACTCCTGTTATATTACTCTCTCAGCGTCCAATTAGAGAATTAGAGAACATAATTCATGTTTAGCAAAGAACCAAAAATCGTAAACATAGAAAAAGCAAAACTCAAGTGAGATCCAACAAATTCCACTGATCAATCAGCTTAAAGTAAAAGGCATTTTCATAAAGATAAGTTAAAGTATAATTGTTCGTTTTTAGAAAATATTCATTTAAAATATAAGTTATAACATTACAATTAGGAAATGAGATAAATTTAGGTTGATATACGTTTTGATTGATCATGTTTGTCAATTGGCATGAAGCTATGATCGTTACATCCTCTCAGTACCCTCTCCCATCTCGTTTTAAACGGTAATAAGAGAATATATATGCTGTTTCGATATATTCTGCAATTGAGTGAAACAAAAAACACTTTTTTCAGCTGACTGCTTTCTAATGACATTCAAACTTTGCCTTCTATGTCGAAAAAAAAAGTCATTTTGTTGTTTTATGTAAGATTTGAAAATACAATAGTATTTACCCCAAGTATTTACCCATTACCCCAAGAAGCTTTGGCAGCTGCCCACTCGAACACGTTGGAGTGGATGAAGATTAGGGTTGCGACTTCCGAGAACCTGAGGATTGCGATTTCACAGGCCTCGAGTGCTTCGAAGGAAAAACGAGTGAGCTAAACTATTTCTTAAATGCGGTTATCAAATTATTGCTAGGATAGACGCAAACATATCAGCAAACTGGATAAATGCTGGAGATGCGGAGGCACTTAAAGCGTCCTTAGTATGTAGAGTTAAAATAAATATATTATGTAATATATAAAGCTATAGCTTCTTAAAGTGACTTATAATAAATTTAACAATTGTATTGAGTTGAACTATGTAAAACTATTTATTCTAACTTTGTTGTCGTGACCGACAATGTTCTAAAATTCTAAAGATTGAATATATTAATTATGACATTACTTTTGTTATTTTTCTTTTGTTATAGTGAATTGGTAAGAGTTCTTGAATAAATTTTATTGTTAATCGTGTTCTAAAATTTCATTAAACTTAAAACATAAGGAACAACAGAAAAGTTGATTACTGATTTTGTTATTTTAAGGGAATATATATATATAGGAATATATATATATATATAGCGATGTAGCTCATTGAGTTAGGCATTGGATCGCCAATCTTTGTTATTATTAGAGACCGTATTTCCATGTTATTGCACTTTTTATTCGCTTGCGTGTAAAAACTCCGGACCCGCACATCTATCCGCTTCAGAACTTCTAGAATAACATATTTAAATTGCACGGTATTGATTTTTGTTGAATCAAATTGCACATTTTTGCAGTTTTGTGCTAAATTAAACGATTTATAAATACAAATGTGTAAGTCAGTGTGTTAATATTTATTTGTCTTTTTATTTTACTATATTGTTCAAATTAAATTCATAATTGAAAATAGAAAAATATGAGGAAGGCTAATGAATTCTGTGAGAAGCAAAAATCATATCCATTACAAAAGGGAGAAGTAAATAGAAATGAGATCTATTCTTGGAACATAACTTGCCTAAAGTATTGGATAATAAAAAGCTGCTTTCCTAGAATTATCTGCTTTGTTTGTAACAAATTTATAGTTATTGTTTCGGCTTGAATCTTCATTCACCGTCCAACCCTTCAGTATCAGCTGAATAACAAAGAAGTTTTAAAATGTATAATATTGGAAACATCAACTCTATTAAATAATAAAGTTTTAATTTTAATTTTTAATAAACGTTTTATATATATATATATATATATATATATATATATATATATATATATATATATATATATATATATATATATATAGTTGGTCTGATCTATGTAATATATACATAGTCACCTTCATTTATTCTTTCAAACCTTCAATGCTCTCTATCATTTGATAATAATCGTTATTATAATTGTTGAGCTTAACCGACGATTTGGTCAGCTATATAGACTACTAAACAGAACATCTCATCTCTCAACAGAAAACAGATTATTAATCTACAAGACCATACTGAAACCTATCTGGAACTACGGACTTGAGCTGTGGGGGACAACTAAATCATCGAATATCAAACACATCCAATCCTTCCGGTCTAAAGTCCTTCGAAAAATAGTCAATGCTCCATATTATGCCACAAACAAGACCCTACACCATGACCTTAACATCCCATATGTCCATGACATCATCCCATCCAGATTCTCCAACTTTCACCAGAACCTCATTCATCATCCCAATCCTTTAGCGCAATCCCTATCCAGCTCCGAGCATCCATACCATCCTCCTCGAAGGTTGAAACGGCAGTGGCCTCGAGATCTTTTGTAATTATGCCTTTGGAGTCCTGGCAATGGCCAGCTTCTCCACTCATGTCCTGAACGTCTGTGGCTCTAGTGCCCTCTTTCAGTCTCCACTGGCTTCTAATACTAGTGATGTGGCTGGAAAAGTGGCGCTGGGATCTTCCGGAGTCTTGCTTTGCCTTCCACGTGTGGGGAAAAAGCCTGGTTCGGAGATTCTTGGGCGAATGTATATATTGTATATGATTGTGTTTAGAAGTTTTTATTTGTTTATTATTATTATTTTTTCTTTTCTTTTTATTTATCTTCTTCATCAGTATTATTTATTTACTTCTTATATGTATATTTCTTTCTTTATTATTTGTATATATTGTATGAATGAGAACTTTTAGCCCTAATGCTTATAGTCCTCCTGCAGTGGCTGATTGTATTATTATTCAATAAATAGATTAAAAAAAAAATTATAATTATTGATTAAAATCTGGAATTTCCTTTGCAATGTTACATTACAATATTTTTTTTCTCGGTTAACTCAAGATCTGATAAGATTTTGATATTTATGTTATAAATTAGACTATATTGATGATTTTACACGTTTTCAGGTGTTAATTATGCAATTTTACCTATTTTAGATTTATACTCCACGATTTTGCACATTTTGAGATTTTTACTGAACATATTTCGAGATTTTTACTGCACGAAAATCTGGCCTCTAGTTATTATGGTTGTAAAAAACAATTACATTATTGTCTTTAAAATGTTTTGAACTAACGATGCAGGTACTATACGAAAATACATAGTGAATTGTGTAGAAAGGTGAGGGGCAGGAGGAGGATTGAAGCAATGACTAGTTCGTGACATCGGATAACAACGCTACTTTCTTTACTTTGTAACAAGGACTGCCATGGCAGGACGCAATAGCCTTTGCTTCAGTGAAACATCGTTATTTCTCTAACGGCGAGCCTTCATTAAATATTTACCTGTTTTCAACTCAACATAATCATTTTTTTTTTTAAATTCAAGCAGCTACAAGCTGTAAGCTCAAAACTAAAAAAAAAAAATAATTATATTTTTCATAAAACTGATTTTTACTTTTTTTAGGTTTTGTTTTCAAAACCTTTTATAATAGTTTCTAAAAACTAAATTTATTTCTTTGTAACTTTGTAATCGACATGTTATTGAAGCAATAGAGCCTTGGGTTTCTAACATGCAGATGAAAAGTTAATCTGATAACGTTTCGCCAATTCAGGTAACATCAGGGCAGGAAAAAACATATTTAAATTACAAAAAAAAAGGAGATAAAGGAATATATATATATTTCACCAACCCATCTAAATAAATATAAAAACGAACGAAAGGAAGTATAAATTCAGTGAAGGAAGTTAATATTAAACAGCTGGTTAGAAAAGGAGAATCACAAAATGTAATAATATGTGCTGTGATTATTAAATTTAATAAAAAATAAATAAATAAGTATGAATGAAAACGCCCCAAGTTATAAGCGTATATCCACTGAGGTTTGTAGAGTAATATACACCTTGGGACATTTTATTTGTATTTATAAATGATTTCTTAAATTTCATTTAACAAATTTTTATATTATTTTAAGTATGTACATTTATAAGTTTTAAGTATATTACACATGAAGTATGTGTAACATAAATGTAAATGTTTCTTCTTTAGAGAGAAATTACTATCCTAAGATAAGCATGTTTTTCCTGGAATTCACAAATTCATCAATTCTTCTGAATGCGCTTTCCAACCAATTAAACGTCAGCTCGAATTACTAGCTTATTTAACATTTTAAAAAAATACACTTCAATTAATTGAGTTAATTTCAAGGATTCGATTCGAAGATCGCGCTACCTTGCTGATAATGTTTTTCCTTAATCTCTATTCCACAGGCGGATCTATGGGGGAGGAGGGCTTTTGGGCTGAAGCCCCCCCAAAATGGTAAAGTATAACCAGGTTTTATAGAAAAAAATACTAAAAACTACCTCTTAAAGTATTCTTATTCGTTTAATTACATTTAATTGGACTTCAAGAACCACTTAAACATCATTTCGTATAGGTAGTTAATTTATTTCTTTTCTTTTTTTTTAATTAATCATTTTTATACTTATATGAAAAAAAAATCTTTCGGGCTGAAGCTCCCCCCCCAAAATTAAATCCTATATCCGCTAGTGCTCTATTCAAATGTAGGAGACTGTTATAATCCGTTACCATAGTTACGGGCTTGTTTATAAACTTCCATTGTCAGTCCATTGTCAGTTCCATATATGTAGTGTATTATTCTTTTGAGTGTGTTAACTTTTCCATTGTAAATACGTTTATAATTCTGTATGTATTACCAATCAAAAAGTATTTATCAGGGTTCAATAGTCTCAATAAATAATTAGATTACTCAAGTTAGATTTTTATTGCATTTAATTTTCACTCACATGAAAAAAAAGCCTTGCTTAATTTTTATGAATTAATCTGAGGCTGAAAGACAACGCAAGGCACAGCTCTTTAACATAAGCGTAGCAATAATAACATAATAACTATAATGTTTATTATGTAAAATGATAAACAAACGCACCATACATTTTTGTCAAACTTTGGTGTTTAGGACACCATTATTTTGTCTATGTGGTACATAATTTATGAAAAACATTATTTTTTTTTTAAACTATTTGATTAACTTTATTTGACTTATTCGGTATAAAAACATTTAAATAAAATTGCTTTTTCTTGATTGACAAACTCAATAGAAGGAATTGTACCATGGCTGATTAAATTGATGTATGGACTACCAAGAGAGTTTTGTAGATACAATCTTAGAAAAAGGTATTTCTTATGAAAATTATTTTTTTTTCTGTCATTTAACCACTACTATATTTAACTATGCTTTGCTTCATATTTTTAAACTGTATATTGTGTGAATGAATCATGTAGCCTTAATATTAATGCCCTTCAATGTGGCAGAATGTATTAATATTCAATAAAGAAAGGTAAGTTCAAAAAAAAAATTTAAACTGTATGTTTTATTTTAAATATTTTTAATGAAACCAATAGTTATACCAGTTTACTAAGTAATGATTCTGTTTTTGTTTTTTTTGCTTTTTTTTACTATTGATCATAGATCAAATACCCGGCTGGAAAAGCTGGTTAATTGGATTCGGTAGAGTTTTGCATTGTTATTGGATAGAGCTGAGGACATAAAGCCAGCGGATTGGTTCCAATATTCGATGCTATTGGTAAATGCAATTACATTTTACAGTCGGAACTGATGACAAAGGTCAATTTGGAAAACATGTACGGATACATACTCTGCTGTGGTTCCTGTTCCAATTACATTTCAGACTAAGAATTCTTGAACAACATAAAGCGAAATTTACTTCAACCTTATCCATTATAATACTAAATATTGGGTACTCTATTGAATATTACTTTATATATTAATGTTACGTGGATGCACGAATCGAATCTTTGTTGAAAAATAAGTTGTTTTTTTTTTTTTTTTTTTTTTGCCAATTTAGATAAGATTTAAAAAAAACAAAATGTCTGCCAAGTAAGGTCAGTATAGCTTCCTTACTGTTTTCATTGCTTAAAAATGTCTATATAACTTGGTCTAATATTTTTTGAATAAGAATAAAACCTCTTGGAAAAGCCGTTTTATAAAATACATTAATCCCTCAACATATTCTGGTTTGATATCCTCGAGTTTTGTACATCAGAAAATACAAATATCCGAAAAATGTCCGCATTAGATGATTGCATATTTGATTATTCGTAATTAATAAAATAAATATTAAATCCTATTCATACTGAATATGCTTATCTTTACTGTTAGTGCAAAAGGTCTTATGTAAAAATCGAGTGTTTATGCAAAGCTATTTGCCTGATCTGTCTCGTTGCGGTGAGTGGTGGGGGCAGATCAGATAAGATCTGAAAGATAAAATTTAATCCTTACTAGCTTCCGGTACCTCTCACCCTATGACATCACAGGTCTAGCCAGAGGCAATAGGTCCATCGAGAGTGCCCTCAGGTAATAAGATGTCTAAACCAGCATAACTCAGTAAGTCGATTTGTACTATTCATATAACATAACAATCAAAATACACTGCACTGCATAAATAATTCGAATGTTGCCAATGAGTTGAATGTTACCCATAAAGAACACATGTAAGTTATTTGCCATAATTAAACATGGAAAGTTGCCTAATTATTTCGGTTCTCCAGATACAATTATACAGTTGCTGTTTTTTTTTGGCCATATTAGCAATGTTTTGCCTTACCTAACATTCATATTTCGCCTATTAATTCGTTTTTTTTTTAAACATATTAAATCGTTTATTGCTTTGTTGAGTATTTGGGGATGCCAGAATAATAAAATTCGGTTGTTTATTTTTGTGAAAATCGTATATTTCCGGGCTACTATTCTTGTTTAGCCTACTGATTTTTTTAAAAATATATCTAATGCTTTCATTACGTATTTGGATTGTTTCTAGATAAATTTCTATGAATTTCCAGGAAAGAACGCATAATAACTTACTGGAATTAAGTGACTACGTTAATACTTCCGTTAATCCTCAAGTTAAATCTCGCTTGCTTTGGCCTCCTTTTCTGAACATTGCATTTAGTTTGAATAAAATTGGGGTTTACCTCCAAAAATTAAAATTTAATTTTTAATTTTTTTTTTCCACAACGTTGAAGATGGCACCGACTAAGAGTACTGAAGGCTATGAATGATAGAAAGAAAATGATTTTATTTAGAATTAAAACCACTTTAAGTAAATTAATGAAGCACTGTAGTAAAAAGAAGATCATTGAGACATACCATCTTTACAAAATTATACGGTTTGAATAATTTTCTGTTGCTAATTCTTCCAACGTTAGAAGCTTTCTGGATATATTTGAAGATAATTATAATGCCTTAAAAAATCTTAAACTCACTGTTTTGTTGCATCTCGGACTGAACGTTGTTGACCCTAATACAAAAAGAATGTTTGATAATAGTCTCAGCGAAGAGACAGTTCCTATTTTTGAAGAATTTCGCAAATTTGAAAGATTTTAGAGTAGCAAAATGTATTCCGAGCCTTCTACATCCAACAATTTAACCAGTAGTAGACGGGATAAGGAGACATTTAAGTCAGAATGCCCATTCTGTAAACCGAGCCATAAAATTATAAATTGCCCCCAGTTTCTAGATGCCGATATTAATGGTCGTTATGACCTGGTAAAGAAGTCTGATTTATGTTTTTCTTGTACAGGACCTCATCGCTTGCCGTTTCTGTTGAAATGTCCCCCCTTTATTGCTCAAGGAGAGTCATTCTACAGCTTTTTCGGGAATAAGGCCATAATTTTCCTAAAGCTACCCAGTGTCATGGCCAGATTTATGCAGACTACTTACTCACTGGTGTTCGCAATATTGACGAGGCTCAGCAACTATATAATAATCTGATGGCCTTTTTTCGAGCCGGTGGGTTTGAGCTCAGAAAGTTTTCCCGCAATTCCGAAAAAGTACTTTCTGTTATTCCTGAGGGTAGAAAAGAAGATCCGTTGTGCCTGGATGCAGATACCTCCAGTCAAGGTTTTGGGTTTGTTTTAGGATACTAAATTCGATCGTTTCAGGTATTCAATACAGGAAAGTGAGCCTGTTTTTACAGGCGAGGTATTCTATCGATAAAATTATTCTACTATCTACAGGGTAAAATTATCGATATGAATGGATATATCAGTCCGGTAATTAATTAGTTAAATGCATATTACGACGTTTGGGGTTGCTTAAAGTTGATTGGGATGATGAGTTTCCCTCCAGTGTGTTTTCATTTTGTAAGGCTTTGTTTGAAGAATTTCCAATTTGCCTGTCTCGTCAGCCTGAATGCATCATCCATGCAACTAATCGCCTTTTCAGACACTTCCAAAAAAGTTTTCGGATGATCTACCTGAGAGTTGGGTGCCCAGTAGAAGCTACCAAAATTCATTTGTTAATGGCATAAAGTAAGGTGGCCCCACTGAAAGTTCAATCAGTGACTCGTTTCGAATTATGCGCTGCTCTTCTTGACTCCAGACTACTTGCATGTATTGGTAAATTTAAAAATCGTTTGCAAATTAAGAAAGTATATCGTTTTTTCGAATTCCCGTAACGTACTCTATTGGTTACAGACACTGCCAAATGAACAGATTTTAGAAGTAACAGTACCCAGTTGTTGGAAATTTATTTCTAAAAAAAACATAATCCAGCTGATTGTTTATCGAGAAGCCTCACACTAAACCAGATACTTTCCCAAGAGCTTTATTGGAACTCTATAACAATGAATTACATTAATTCGTAAGAAATTATATATCGCAGATACAGGAATATGATCACAGGTTTTTGATATTTTGAAATATCTATTGTTCAACAATATTTACATTACATTAAATAGACTCTTTATTGTTAATAAAAACTTTTAAAAGGCATTTTTAACAATTTAAAAAAATTAATAACGTAAAACACTTTTTTAGTTTATACTAGAAACTCATAATTTATTATATAGTGGTATGAACTAATTTATAGAGCATAAGAAGAAAACAATGAAAAAAAAAAAAAAAAAAAAAGTCTGCCAAGTAATGTCGTAGCTTTCTCGCCATTTTCATAGTATATTACAAAGTATACATTTTTTCGTATAAGAATCTCTGGGGGAAGCCGATTCAGAAATAAAGATACCCTTCAACATTAACCAAAAGAGTGCCGTATTTGATGATTCCATATTTGATTATCCTTAGTAATAAAAACAAAAAAAAATGCATACTGAACATGAATTTCATAATGTTAGTGAAAAAGGTCTTATGTACAAATTTATTCTTTTACAAGAATGTCTAAAAACACATCATTTCTTTATGCTTTATTAGTATAATTTCACATTTTATTGTCATCTGCTATTTAGCATAGTAGCAGACTATTTATATCAGTTGGATATTACAAAATGTCACCTTTAATACAAATAGAATAAAATATGAAAATTTTTGCATACGACCTTTTGCACTAATAGTAGTGATATACACTAGCGGATCCAGATTTGATTTTTGGGGAGGGGAGCTCCATCACGAATTTTTTTTTTCAAATATATATAACGAGAATTAAATTGAAAAAAAAAATGCTGCAAATTATTTCACAATGGTTTATTAATTGGTAGGCGGGGTGGCCGAACGGGCTAAGGTGTGTGTACAGCAGTTGACCGGCAACCTGATCTATGAGAAAATAGATTTAAATAGTCAGGAGTTCGCGCCCCGGTGCGGGAGAAGTATTTTAAATACTTCCACTTAAATAATATAACTTAAATAATAATATGACTTAAATAATCCAATTAAATACTTAAACACCTCCAGGTCTGGGGAAAATCCCGTATGCCCCTAAAAGCGAGGAAGGGTAGGAGGCGAAAAAAAAGTGGCACGTTGTAAACCTGATCCAGGAGCATCTAAAAAAAACCAGAGGCCATATCTTTGCTCCTAATTGTACGATTTTTCCGTAAACTTTTAAAAAACCATACATTATTTACAAAAAAGTGTACACTTCTTGAGTTTTTCGGAATTTAATTTTACCATCCCTCGTAAATTTTTTCCAGCTTCTTTCGTTGAAGTATGTTATATAGATAAATTTAAAGGGCGTCGATAAAATTACTTTAGCAAAGTTACATTGAAATCGGTACATTCGTTTAGGCGATACAGTCTATAGCGACGTGCGTATTATATTAGTGCATAAATAAGAGAAAGTAGTGGAAAGAATTCAATATAATTGGCACTAAATTATTTTATAACAATTCATACCTTTTATCCAACTTTCAGCCAATTGAACGAGCCCTTTCTGAAATATTGGCATGTCTAAAAAATACGTTTGCGGGTGCGTAAGCGGAAGTTGTAGATGGAATTTGATAAAATTGATATGGAACCATCTAGGCACAAATTCACAAAATCCCTGAAAATGTCATGAAAATCGGATGAACGGTACTACGTTTTATGCACGACACATCGATTTGACTACAGACAGACAGACACCGAACCAAATTTTATCCTTAAAGTTAAAAGCGAGTGGAAATTTTTGAGTCTGAGCACAATATTTTTTTAACCTCTCGCACGAACACAATGCTTCCCTTCCTTCGGCAGTGAGGAAGCTAAAACATATGATGGCCAATTTTAGAAATTTAATTAATTCTATTTTAACCTTTTATTAATTGTCTTTAGAGTGGACAGAACAGTAGTTTTTCACTTGACTTAATTGAAATGACTAACCATTGTGTAATAATTTATAGCGTTTGTCTTCCTCTAAACTAGATTAGTTTAACTGAAACAGAAATGAATATAAGATAATAATAAACCATCATAGAAAATGAACCGCCTTGTTCCTTCGAAAACACTTAAGGGATTCAATTAAACTTTTCACTGAGGGCCGGCTCGTGTTCAAAGCTACAGAAAAAAAAAAAAAAAAAGGACGAGGGTATGGGAAGTAGAGAATCAAACAGTAGGGCAAAATCATTTCAAATCCCCAACAACTAACTTTACCAATTTAAACGTCATTACGTTCTTCAAAACTGAACCCAAAATGATTTCCCATAAATTCATTTTATGACCAGGAACAACACTAACAAAATAGAATAAATTAACCTCAAATATATCAGAAAAATACTTTAAAACAAATATTCGGCCAACTGATCGGATAGATGAAGTAATAATAATTGGGTTGCAGAACGGAAACAATTAATAATATAAAACAGAACACAAAACTTATATAAATAAAAATTTTATTTACATATTGTATTTTAATCTTTTCCAACACAGCCTCCGCCCATTAAATAATTAAGCTTTAGTTAATTTTTCATGTGTGGATTTTGTATATTACATAAAAGATTATATTAATTAACGTTTCATGTAGCGATTTATCGTTACAACACAATTACAAAGTTCGAGTATTAGCAGCGGTCAAGTTAACATCTGTGGGTAGCAACCGATTAAAATCGGGCCAAGTCCATTATGTCCTTCCAGCTAAGTCTTAGTCGTTTACCTTGTTTTTTTAAGCAGTTATTAAGTTTGCTTTAATATCTATTACTTTCTAGTTCTTTTTTTTTTTTCCACTGAAACATGGTAGTTGCGTCTGTAGAAGGGGATATATTCTTTATTTTAACTAATTAAAAAAGATAAATTTTATTTTTCAATTAATTTCTCGAGTATCTATATTATTTCGTTAACTTTTAATTTTTCATTGCACTATATTTTTTTAAGAAAGACTATCAAAAGTGCAATACAATGAATACACCTCCTGAGTACTGATCTTCTAATCATAAAAAGGTGAAATGAAGTTGGAAAATATTAATGAATCAAATATAAGTGAATTATTTGAACCTAAAAACCAAAACCAATTTTTAATAACAGAAAGAGACGAAGAAAGTGATCTTCAAAAATGCTCACGGTTCTTAATATATAAAGCTATTAAAAAATCAATCCGTTGAGCCCAAAAATGAGAAAAAAATTAAGAAATTGAACTATTTTATTTGAAATAATTAACAGCGAACAATCTGAAAAAAATATACCGAACTTATTAATTTTGGTTGTATAATAAAATCAAAGTAAAACCGTGCGAAAAATTAAATATTAGTAAGGGAGTAATATTTTTCTAGATTTAGACGGAGTAGATAAAATGAAATTTCGGAAGAATTGAAAAAAAAAAAATACCTTAAAAGAATCGTAACGAAAAAGAAAGGTATTGAAAGAAAAACGCATTTGTATGGGCTTACTTTTTTATTACCAACTCTTTTCGGAAATATTCACATGGGATTTCAAAAAATAAACTTCATTCTTCTCTGGATTTAGCCTCAGTAAAGCGGTTGACAGAGTAGTGCAGGGATCTCCTGTAGTGCTACTTGACCCTCCACAAGTCTAGCAATCTTTTCCGGATAGTAAATTATTTAAGTTATTTCATTCTTATTTATTGTATATATGTATAATTTTGCTGTTTAATTTATTTTAGATACGGTGTGATCTCTGAACACTATTATAATATAATATAATGGTTCTTCGGGACAGATAGTAATATTTCTCAATAAACAAGTTCTAAAAAAAAAAAATATATATATATAATTAAATATCTGAATACCCATGTTCTGAGTTTACTGACCATACTCTAACGGTTAATGTAATAATGAAAGGGCCTTTTTTTTTGTCCATACTAAGATCTGAGGCATGATAATTTATTATGTATATATATATATATATATTTATTATTATAACTGAATGATTGTGTGACATGGAAGTAAGTAAATGAAAGTAAATTTTGATGATGAGTAGCTAGTGTTTTTTTTCTTGTTAGTTTTTAAGTGTTTATCATTAAAAATAATGAACAAAAAGATCAATTGGAGGTATCTCAACTTTCGATGTTTCGGTTATACGAGTTTTTTTTATAGGGCCAAGGGGGAAAGCTGAATATAAGCTCCATAGTTGAAACCTCCCTGCACTGGAACTCAAGATCTTCACTTTATCATGTTGCAGTCCATCGTGTTTTTCACACAGGTTAGCCTGCTAGTCTACTCTTCATCCCGAATATAATTTCACTAATGATGATCCGAACTCAGCCTAAGATGGTCCCGAGCCTGATTGAAAAAAAATACGTTGAGGGTGGGGATTCAACCCTTGTCAACAATTTTGCTATGAAACCTAGTAACAGTTACTATGATGTCGGCAAAGTTAAATAGTAAAATACCTGTGGGATAGCCATTCGAAAGCGGAAGAGCACCCAATCAATGCCCGAAATAGTAATTGGTAGAAGGGCGCTGAATAGACGCCGTATAAGACACAATGAGGACAACAATCTGCGTCTAGGAACTTGGTGCGTCCAAGCAGGCGCAAGCAGAGACCTAGAGAAGGAATCGGAGAAATACAATGTAGACATTGTGGCGCTGCAAGAGATCAGGTGGAGAAGTAAGGAGATGGTTCAGAAATACATTCTCATTAATAGTAATAACAGGCAAAATACCTTTATACAAGTTCTATAATAAAAAGGGCCTAAAAAACATACTTATTTATTATCGGGCATAAATAAATAAACGCATCTATCATACGACAGTTCAAGGAATTTTTTTTAATATCTGTGTAATAAGAATAGAACAGTAAGGCCGTCTCCTATGAAAGCGAATCATGGACCTTGGAAATAAAATCTGAATAAGAAAGTTTTGAAAGACTGGAAAAGAAAAGTTCCTCGTCGAATATTCGTCGCGGTGAAAGCGGGAGATGCCAGGCGAATCAAAACAAATCATGAGCTGGGAGAGAGACATCCCTGTTTGGAAAGGGAGACATCGTCTCTTATATGCAGCTGGGCCGATAAGGTGGTGGGACATACAGAGAGAATGGCCTTGATCCTATATGGACAGTAGTGGCAGTTTGCGAGTGAGTGAATAATGGTTCAATTATGATGACTTCATTAACGTTTTGAAACGACTTTAATTGGGGTAAATGCTCTAGTGGCTAACGATTTACCTCAAAGTAGCATTCTAGAAAAATATAATAATAAGATTTCAGATCCTTCTCGATTTGTATTTTAAACATGTTTCCTTTTTTTTTCTTGGATAACTCTCTAATTGAGATTTCTGGTATACGAGGGGAGCGGGGTTGTTATAGAGGTACAATTAAACCTATTCTAACCAGCGTGGGAGGGTCGAGTTTCATTTCGTGGGTCTGCCATGAAATAAAAATCAACACCTTCCAAGCCGGCGTCTCTAGGTACAAAGATGGTCGAACAGGCAACGCTCATATACACTCGGTCAATACGAACTCCATATGTTTACCTTCTGTATTGGCTTTTGCCATATCTGTCTGTTCTGCATTAGTTTGACAAGAAAATCAATTAAAATAGCAGGTAGTGAATCAAGAAAGTCCCTAACAGTCGATGTTTCTTTCCCTCTCCCCACTCCCACCTCACATTTAAATTCGCTTTACTTTATTTTATTTTGATTACATTATTCATTTTATTACATTAGAATATCAGCTATTGGAATCTTAAATTAGGCCTTTTATCAGTTCTTGATAACTCTTTCAGGTAGCAATATAAGGTTTCTTTTAAAACATTATTTTATAACATATTAACGAAACGTAGATTGCCTATTATAACAGCTGATAGATAGTGTCAGATATTTTAACAAAACATGTCAGCTATCAGGACATAAAACGTACAATATCCTCTCGGCGTACAACTAGTGTTGCCCAAATGCGAGACCAAGGCGAATCTTAGTGAATATGAAGGAGTTGTGGTAAGTTTTGAAGGTTTAGGAATTAATATAATTTTAGGGAGTTTACAAAGGGGAGGAAAATGGATAGCGCGTAAAATGGAGTTACAAATGTGTGTAAGAAAAATAGAATTATAATGTTAAAAATAATATTTTTTCAAATATTTATCACCTAAAATGATAATGAAACTTGAAATGAAATCACCATTATAGGAACTGATACGTTCTTACATTATCCATAAGTTATCATCTTTGAAGTTCTACCAATGGATAGTTCATTTACAAGTTTTTATCATGTTTTATTTATTATATTTTACGAAGAATAGTTGACGCACCATTTTATGTCGCAAACGATAGGTTACATAAAGACTTGAACATCCCAACAATTTTAGACACCGCAAAAGAAAATTGCAATAACTTTCAACAAAGGCTAATTTACAACACAAATCCTCTGACAGAAAACCTTAAAAGCACTAGAAACCCGTATAGCCCACCTCGACGATTACGTAGGCGGTGGCCAAGAGACCTGCTGAACTGAACTATTTCCTGGATAGTGATTGGACGCTGTGAAGCTGCCAAAATATTTGCTCATTGCAAAGAAATTCGCAGATCGCAAATCTAATTTAATGTCCAATTTTATGTTATGTATTAATAAATAAATAAATAATATTTTAGCAGATTTACTTACTGGATATAGATCAGATTAATATCAATGATTTATATATATATATATATATATATATATATATATATATATATATATATATATATATATATATATATATATATATATATATATATATATATATATATATATATATATATATATCAATACCAATAGGTATTGAAACGGAGTTGTAAATTTTTCTTCAATGTCACGTATTGTATTTCTGAATGTCGTTGATACTTCCTCTGTTTTTTTTTTTCTAATAGTGTTCTAGATTGCCGAAATAGGTGTTTGATTGACTGCAGTCTTCTGTCACACTTTTGAAACCTCAGTGCTTCTAGAAGGTCTAGACCTCAATGAAGGCATTGTTGTGTAAAACATACTATTACGAATATCTTCCTAGATATCTAGAAGCACCAATGTGTCATGAGTGTGATAGTAGACTGCAGTCAGTCAAACACTTATTAGGGCGATCTAGAACACTATCAGGAAAAAAAATCAGAAAAAAGTATCAACGATATTGAAAATCAAACAGCATTTCATGGTAGGGTTCAAACGGTTCATTATCACTTTCAAAATCATTATTTCACCCATCAAATTAGTTAAATAAAATGATTTTTTAATACATTAAAAAGTTTTTTTCAGCCATTCAACCAGAGTGCGGCGGGCTGTCAAAGGGAAAATGTTGAGAAAAAACACATAATTTTGGGTTTATGCCGATCATGTAGAATCTGTTTAAAGAGGTATTCATAAGAAATTATAATTACCATTCAGTAGTTAGTAAAGTATTATCCATTGACATGACCGTACGAGAGGCAAAAGAATTGATTCGTTGGATAAAGAAATAAATAGAGAAAGAGGCTGAGAAAATGTGTAGTGATGTGTCCATTGAATGGGGACGATTTATCATTTCATAGCGAAGAGCATAAATATCGTCCGCCATCCGACTCCCCTCGTGTGCTACACTGGCCTTTGTTGTGCCCACTGAAATGCGACGTTTAGCTTATTGCTTCTCGCTTCAACGTATCTCCATGCGTGGAGAAATGGCAAACATTACTTGCAGAAAATACTTTTTTAATTGAAAAAATATTTCCCGAAATAATCGAAGAAATTAATCTTAAAAATTAGTCTTGAATTATGCTAAAAAGATAAATTTGTCCGAAAAGAGATGATAATTTGATTTTAAATAATTTTAGATATTATAATGTATCCTACTTTATATCCTAAATACCTCAACCGGCTTGAGATTTTAGATTAAGACCCGTGAGGATTTGTAACCATGGCTGTTTATGTTCTTGACACGAGGGCGTGCTAATACTTGAGCTTGAAAGGCAGATTGTAACAAGGACTGGCTCCCTCACAGAAACAAATTATCTTCAAGCGCCTTTCCAAGATCTTTCAGTACAAGGAGGCATGAGATGAAGAGTGAGGAGAGGGTAGAGAGAGATCCAAGAACATTATTTTTTTCCTGGAAATTTTTTTAATAAAATAAGTAGCTTATTGCTTGGGTAATAAAATAAAATATATAAGTTATTTATTTTTAAATATAAATATTGAAGATATTCTGCCATTCGCTAAATCGACTAATCACATTTTATACAGACAATGGAAAGTATTTATAGCTCAAATTGTTCCAAAACCACCAATCCTCTGTAGATAAACAGAAAGTCTCTATCCTACTCCTTTTCGATTTTTCAAAAGGATTTGATTTCGTCCACGGGTGGATCTACGGGGGGGAGGAGGGCTTTCGTTCTGAAGCCCCACCCCAAATGGAAAAATATAACCATGTTTTATAGGAAAACAAATTTAAAAAATACCTCTTAAAGTATTCTTATTCGTTTAATTACATTTAATTGGACTTCAAGAACCACTTCCCTTCCTCCCCGTAAGGCTATACAGGATTTTCCTGGGCCAGGGGGTGTGAGCGGGGATTTAAAAGACTCCCTCGGCACCGGGACGCAAACTCGTGACTATTTTTATATCTTTTGATTCATATATCTGGTTGCCGGGCAACGGCGGCCAAGACATCTCATTACTTCCCTATCTTACACTCATCTACTGTACATCAATAACCGCCCGACCCATTTTTCCCTAAAGTCGAAAACCTTAAACTTTGACCAGAACACTATCTGGAATAACCATACCTCAAAGATTACCCGCAAACCCATAACTATCCTTAAGAAATTCATAAGATTCCTTGATTTTATTCCTCTAAAAACCAGACAGCTCCTTTTAACCTCCCTTGTTTTCCTGCACTTCAACTATGGTTGTTGGTGTATAGAGAGCTGTCTGCCAGGAGGAAAACGAAACTCAGGAATTGCTTATAAGATATATTTTGGAATTCCTGGGGGTTCTCAAGTTTCCTACTGGTACATAGGGTTGAAGGAACGTTCTCTTACTTTCCGACGGCAGTTAATTCTTGTTGTTTATCAAAACAAAAACCCTCCCTACATCTTATAACTCCTAACTTTAAGTTCCTCTATCCAATCTCTTAAAACCAGATCTCAACTTATAGTTTCATATATCTCCTCCCATAAAACTACTTTCTTCAGCAAATCATTCGTCATTCGTACTGCATCCTTTTGGAACTCTCTACCTATCTCCATACGTCAATCCTTGTCCACAAATTCCTTCAAACAACTCCTATTTAAACACCTTCTTCATACTCAAACTTCCACATACATATAAAATCTACTTGCTTTTGTACACTGCATAATTCAATCAACAGGGACATCACGTAGCCAGCCAGACTGCGGGCTGTGATGTCGCAGAATACATTTTTTTTTTTTTCAAAAAATCCAAGTGATAATTTGAACTCTCACTGAATAATTTGATCCATTAAACTTAAAATAGGAACCAATGGGTCGCTTAAAAATCGTTTGTTTTAACACCTTTTAGCGGAAAACCAAACGCATGACCTTCGCGTTGGTACGCTTAGTCGGATCAAAAATCTGGAAACTGTATATGTAAATAACAATATAAATATTCGTCAGTTTTAAACAGCTAATCCTTGAAAGTTCTTTACTGATTATTTTAAAATTTTGATGCGATTGTAACGAATCTAGGAGTGTCTTTGTATATATTTTGTTAGCATTTGTCCTATCTTATTGAAAAACTTGTGTCTCTGTAGCCTGTAGCGCCAAAAGGGTTATAACAGTTTTTAATTAAACTTGGCAATAATATACTGCTCAAAGCCCTTTTAATTTATGTATATGACATACTTCCTCGAAAATAAGCTGAAAAAGTAAGGATGGATTCAGAATTTCGTTCGTGAATAACTATGTACAAATACGTATGTTCTCATATATAAAATGGACGAATGTATAGCAGCAAAAAAAAAAAAAAATGGAATCAAGCAAGTTAATATATGTTCTTCTAACATTTTGAATAGCGATAATGGCCGAATTTCGACTTTTCGGAGAACACTATTTATCTTTATTTTGTGATTAATTGAGTTTTATACTGTTTCAACAGAGATCTATGTTATTAACTCTTGCAATAGTTGAGCTTTTGTAAAGACGATACAATAACTACCAGGAATTGATATTAACTCGCAGATAAAAGGAATCCAATTATGCCTTGTCGGAGGTTCATATTGCTCACACTGGGTATTGTAGCCCTTAGCTCTCAAATATCTTATGGGTTATACTAAAGCATCATTGAAATCATATTATAGCAGATTCGTCTTTAATTAGTTTATAAACCGAGCTTCTCTAAGCATTGTTATGTTGTTTTATTTTATCAATTTTTTTTATTTTATCAGCAAATCATAGCTGGGTTGAGTACATTAGATAACGCACATTTCGACAAAAAGTGTTTTATAACAGCCAACATTTTGCTATGATATCGTTTGTTCGTGTTAATATTTTATTTTCGAGCAAACCAGCACAAGAATCTTTGAATGATTTTATGAGGATGAAGGAAAGTTGAAATTCTTGTTTTTGAAATGTTAATCTTTATAACAATAGAAAATTTTTAAATTTGTTTTCCAAAATGTTAGCCTATGCTAGAAAATCGTGTAAATATTTCCCACAGAAAGAGTTTAAATTATTTAACAGAAGTTAAAAAATTCTGATGTCTACTCTTTATATCATAATACTATAATATATATCATTTTTCTGGCTCTCAAGAGGGATGGGTTTTCATGAATGATGTATCAAACAAAAGTGAACTCTAGGATAAGTGTCGAATACAAATTTCATATACAATTTTACAACATCTACGATAGAAGGCATTGAAAAAATATAGGAAGGCTTTAAAACTCAGATTGTTGAAATTCCAACGGGGGCTATTGGGACCCGCCCTTAAAAGCCGAAAAATGATTGAGATAATTTGTAATTCTTGTATACACTTATCTTATGTTTGTATTTTAAAAATTAAATATTGCTGTTTATCATTTGAGAAGGAGGAGAACTGAACTCTTGGACACTTCGGAGAGTACATAAAAAACCTTATTGGTATTTTTAATAATTAAGGAAACAGCAAAAAAAATAGTTATGACGGTAGTTATTGTATCGTCTTTACAAAAGCTCAACTATTCCAAGAGTTAATAACATAGATCTCTGTTGAAACAGTATAAAACTCAATTAATCACAAAATAAAGATAAATAGTGTTCTCCGAAAAGTCGAAATTCGGCCATTATCGCTATTCAAAATGTTAGAGGAACATATATTAACTTGCTTGATTCCATTTTTTTTTTTTTTTTTTTGCTGCTATACATTCGTCCAAACAAAAAAAATATGGATTATTAGTATATGTTGAAGTACAGCTGTGCTTAACTATTAAAATTGGAGTATCATCTTCCATTGGGTCAAACTAATCACTTATAAATTAAATTACTACTTTGAATTTTATTTATTGAATAGATTATGTTGATAATATATGTTGAAAAAGTATAGGTCTGTCCCAGAAGTTCTATTTCTCTCTTATTTTATATTTAAAAAGAAAATTAAGATGTTTCATTGATGTTCAATAAATAAAAATAAATTTTAAACAAATACTATCTATATTATAAATCCATGAAGGGTCTTGGGTTCAGTACTATTTAAGGAAAGCACTATTTCTTGGTCTACGGTGGTGCTATTAAGTTATTCGATCGATATCACGGTCAACCACCAGGTTTTTATGCTTAATCAATTATTTTAATTAAGGGTATCCACTTTCTAGAGGCTTTATGTGCTCCAGGAGGGTCTACCTAGCTAGGGTCTGTACGGGTAGATATATTGATTTGGTATATATAAAATAATAATAATAATATGGATCACATTTTCAAAGGAGAAAAATCACAAAATTCAAAACGCCATATCACTACCGTGAAACATTTATCCCAGAAATTCTGCTTCCAAACGTACTTCATTCTTGACATTTGAGTATGAAAGGAAATTATATTTGTTACAAAACCAAGAGCTTTAGTGTAACAATATATATTGTAACCAAGATCAAGAAAGTATTGGAACAAAATAGGACTCTATTTTGTTTTCTGCGCCTGATTACTAATTCATATTTTAGCATGTGCATGTGCTCTTACATCTTATATCTCTTGTATCTTGGCTATCGTTTTTTGATGTTTAGATGTGGCATGCCATACTATTGTATATAGAATAAGTATCTTTTTTTTTGTTATTTTTATTATCTTAAATATCTTCATATTTATCTTTAATTGTATATAGTAATTATGTTTAAATTCTCTCTTTTTCCTTGTATTTTGTTTCTTTTTATTGTACATAGTATTAATTCTGTAAATATTTCTTTCTGTAAGTAGATCTGTTAAAATTTGTTTGCTGCTTTATAAAAATATCCAACCTAACCCCTTCTCACCTGAGCTAGTATGGTAGGATAAATGATTATTCATGGCCAAATAATGGGTAAGTAACTTATATTCTCTATAATTATCTCTTTAGAGATGAAAGTCTAGTTAATCCAGGCCGAAAATCCGACAGAAAATGATATTCGTTAAACATTGTTTTATTATCTTTTTATTTATCCCTTTTTTTCGTCATAATATGTGGAGATAATATTGACATCTTATTACCTATTTAGTCTGTTTTATGCAGTGTATACGCTAACATCTAAAAAGATAAAATCAAATAATGTGAAATATTTGTTTTATACCGGTGTTAATACCAATCCGATGTGGAAAACAAGAGAGCAGGAACAGGATTTTCAGGTATTCATTCGTTGTAATATTACATTCACACTGTCATATTTGTATATAAAAATATTTCCTCTCATACAAGAGATACATGCCAAAGTTTACTGGGCTAACATCGAACGTTTAAAAAAAAAAAAAAATGTTTTTTATTTATGCCTTTATTCTCATCTGTCATGCATGTGTTGGCATTGAATTTGGCTTTTATGGCATGAGGAAGTGTGATTTTTCACACTCAGTGTGATTTTTCCCCAGACTTTGTTTACCAGTTTGATAAAAATATTAAAGATGTTTAAAATTGATAATGTTATTATGTTATTTTAGTAACATGATACTTATCATTTTTGAGCTAGGCTGTTCACACAAAAACCATACACATAGAGGACATTTTTTAAGGTTTGGTTATTTGTACTCAGGGGACCTCAAAACGTTTATTTTTGTTAAAAACTCAGATTCACGAAATTTTTCACGAGCACAATTATTTCTCTTACTATAAATTACGTATATAAGTAAGTGAAAGTAAAAATTAAATTAATGATAAATTAAGTAAAATAACATAAGAAATTAATAAACAAGCATACCTATAATACTAAAATAGCGTTTGACTTAATATGAGATTAATTGCTTAGTAATTGGAAAATTCATTTTACTTGCTATGGCGTCGTCACAATGTGGGTTCAGTGAGTAAATGAATACTGATTCTAGCTCTTTTTTATGAAATTTAAAAATAAATGGGGAGAAAAAACTCTTCAAATATTCATATTTTCCTTTGTTACCGCAATCTTTTCATTTGTAAAAACTATATTAAAAAGTTAATTAAAACAAAAGAAAAAAATAATAGACGTATATATTTAGCAAGCACACCCTGACTAAATTGCGAAGCTCAATATTACCTGTGAAATCCACCGGATGAAAACAGCATAGTAGACTTTTAATTTAGCATAACCATTGTCACAATAAAATAAAAAAAGCATTGTAGCCATGCGTTTGAAAAAAATAAAAATAAAAAATAAAATGGTTGCATATAACGTAGAAATTATATTTTATAATTACCTTTCAAAAAGACATAAATAAACTTTTAAAAGGAAAAAAAAAAAGGCCTGACTATATTAAAGGACTGATATATTTTGCTTTTGAGTGCTAAAATAAAATGCAGTATTCAAATATCTCTCACACTTTAGTGTAGGTATAGTAAACTTTCATTTTTTTTAATCAAATAATTTGTTTCTATTTAATTTATATTTATTTATTGAATAATAATACATTCTGCCACAACCGTGGGAAATTATCAAGGTTTGGGTTTTTATTCAGTGAAAGAAACACAGAATATGCCATATAATATGGAATAAAAAACATGAAAAATGCAGTAACTGGTCTCTAAATATATTAAAATTACTAATTACATTATTACTAATAAGGCTATAACGTATTTAAATATAATGACGGGCCTACAAAAAGTTTTGAACTAAAAAAAAATAGGGGGGGATTGAAAATTACAATAATTTTATTCTTTTTTTTTTTTTTAATCTAAACTAAAGAAAGAAAATAACTAAACATTTACGGCTAATAAGGGTACAATATAAATATATACATTATAATGGCAACGCAAGCGTAACATAAATCACATTTAAAAAAAAATTAAATATGAAAGTATATACAAACGAAAAAAAACAAAAAATTGTCTTAATATACAATTGAATAAGCATAGTAATAAAAGATAACAAATATTGAACAATAAGTAAATAAACGCTTTAAATTTTTGTATGTAAATGGATAAAAATATAACATGAATCATTGTTGAAACAATAAAATAATTAACAAATTGTGGAATAAATAACGTGAAATAGTTAAAATATTTGAATTAGTCTACTTTGTACAAGTGTTCAGCATTAATATTTATTACCAGAAACATTGCTAACTTTGCTTATGTGAAACCTAAACTTAGTTATCAAATATTTTTATAATTAGAAATTGATCTTTCTACATCAACAGGCGAGATAGGGACAAATTTATATCCACTTAAAATCACCGGGTTGATGTCAATATTGCTGGGAACAATTGAATTTTCGCAATTTAAAATTTTATTAATACCAGCCGGAAATGTGAGACCTGAATTTTTTATAGAAACTTTTTCTATTTTTTGCAACTGAAAAATGTACACAAGAGAACTTAGAAATTTATGTACCGATGTTGAAAGAGGGGTAATGGAGAATCAGGAAAAACAGGGAGCTATATGAGGTATATGGACCTTGTGACATTGTCGGCTTCATACTAGCAAGAAGAATTGAATAGTTGGGTCATGTAGCACGAATGTATGAATCAAGAATTCAAAAAACGAATGGTACCAGAAGGATAAGATGACCTCGGAGAAGTTGATTCAAGATTTCAAGGCATCCTCCTGGAGGAGGAGTGCGTTGTGCAGAAAGGAATGGTGCAATGTTGTTACGGAAACCAAGGCCAATCTCGGACTGTAGAGCTACGTAGTAATTAAGTAAGTAATAGTAAAAATTAAATAATAATGATAAATAAAATGAAGAGGAGACTACAATAAAAATCTCAACGCTGCTCAGCTGTGCTGAGTTGCTAACTGACACAACATACTAATCCATCTGGTCGACAATATCTAACAATTCAGCATGATATGTTTTGTGAATAAAAACTTCATTTGTCACAATTAGAAAAACAATAGTTAATAAGAATAATAATATGTAACAATAAAGAAAGAATAATGACAAAAATAGAATAATGTAAGAGCTTCGCAAATAAAAGTCAACAATAACAGGAGATAGCAAAATTAAATTATAGTTGAGTATAAATTAATATATATATGAAATAAAAATTATCTAAAATTCATTCATACTTATTTGTATACAATATGAATTTATAAATATATTCTTGTTCATAATGCTCATAAATATTAATTAAAATATATAATCAGTTTTAAAAAAGACTTTCTATATGTAACGTTTTCACATATTTGACATTCATTATTTTTTATTTTAAATATAAAATGGGAAAAGACCTTTTTTTTTTCAATTTTTCAAATTCTAATTATTCTAAAACGTATCTTAGGAAAGAGAGGGAGGAGAGAGAGTTAACCATTTTTTTCTCGGTCGTGTCCAAGGTGATTCATTCTACAACTATTAAGCTGGATTTGCGATAAATTTTATGATGCATAATGTACACTCAATATAATATTTCGCTATACCTTTACTATGAATATTATTCATTTCTTCCGATCCAGGAATGGCTTGCTAACCTCTGAGGAGTGGTAGTTCATTCTAATTACTCGAGGCGATAAAACTGGAGAGAGAGGGCTCGGCCAATTTGCCAAGAGGCAAGGGTCTCACTTAATCAAGACAAGGGGATGATCCTACACCTATCCTGAAATATCGCTCTGTATAAGTTGCTGCCTCCTGAAATCCAATACAGGCTCCCCGACCAGCACATTTGTTTTCACCTCCCCCCCAAGCCACTCTGGATTTATTGAGACCCTTTTGAACCACAGGGTGTAATCGCTGTGATAATAATGTTGATCTCCAATCAAGTCCTAAAATGTAATTCAAATAACGTTACACACCGTTCCTAATTAGTTCGGTTGAAGAATCCTCTTTTCATGAAAATAAGGAATTATTTATGGAATGTAATTCAGCTGGTGAAACACGGCTTTAAATTGATTTGACAGTTTATCAATATAATTTAATACAGCACCGATACTGGAATATTTTAACATGTTGAAAGCTATTCTAAATTATCAATTCGGTTTCAGAAAACATTTCCAATGCTGTAGAATAAAAAAAAAATATTGTCTTGACATATTACTTGATATCAGTCTGGCTTTTGATAAGGGGTGACATGAAAAATTGCTTTATAAAACATTGTACCTCTCCATTTATTTACTATTTAATATTACTTTCTTAATTAATACTTAAGTCACTTAACAGGAATTTTGCTGCATAAAACGTTTTAGAGCAGCAATTCCCCAGGGTAATGTACTTGGATCAATACTTTACAACATTTTCACAGCAGATTTATCAGAACATGACCAGACAACTCGCAAAACCCCAATTACCGCATTTCATTTTGTACTGTTGATGATATTTCTAATTGAGCTACCAGGTACAAAGTAAAAATAAACGAAACGAAAAGTGTATCCATAGTTTTTATACAACATCAAGGTACATGCTAACAAATTTTCTTTAAATGATGTCCGTAACTCTTCTATAGAAGAAACGAATTGTTTTTAACTTTATATGTAAGAGACGGGCATGAAAATCTCATAATACACTGAAAATAAAATATTTAAACAAACAATTTGGACTGTAATCTAACTGTAAGCTACTTAACAAACGATCCAAAGTAACTAGATTACTTAAGAAACTATCCTTAACTAAGAAACATAGTATTTACAAACAGGTTCCAAAAGCTTTAAGGATTAATTACTGAATACTGTTTTCAAAAATATATTTTAATGAACTATTTCAGTTATAAAAATACACAGACATAATTCACAAAGTATGACATAATATTTGGAATATTTTATATTTTCTCTTTCATAATCTAGTCCATTGTTCATAGATTGCAAAATCTTGTAAGAACAAAAATTAAAAATATTTAAGAGAAGGAAAAACTGCATAATTTTCATTTTACGAGTTTTTCTTAATTTTTTTCCAGACATAAAACAAAGATGAAACGTTCATTTTTGATCGTATTTCTACAAAACAGTCTTTTAGACCCATCTAATAACTTACAGGAATTTACTTCTAGCTTACAGCTTTTTATCTACTTTGAAAAATGGAAGTTAGGTAAAAGTTACCAAATATAATGCAGTAGCATCAATAACTTGTGATAGAAGGAACAAATCAAATTGAGATTACAAAAAGTTGAGAAATGATCATTTTTAAAACGTTTGACTGGAAGACGAGTATTAGATCATACGCGTCACAAAGTTTTGTAGATGAGCTCTATTTTGGAGTTGACGATGAAAATTTTGTTATTAATGAACACAGCTCCAGAGGGATATGGTTTAATTCATGAATTATTGAGAAGTTTTATACAATTTTATGGTATTTAGATCACTTTGTTCAGGAGATTCTTGTGACGTGGAAGATTCGTTAGAATGAGCACATCCACCAACGTTGGAACTAGAGTTCTGCCCTGTCTTATCCCCACAAAAGGGGAAATATACAAATATATATACAAATGTTCAGGGTGAGGCATGGATGGTTTCCATTGGTCCTTAACTTCACTCTATAATTCCACAATAACTGGCATCACTCGGTATAAAGTTACTAATTTTTACTTTAAGCCTTCCCCAGGGGTCCAGGTTCAGGTTGGTCCTTTATCTACCTGCTCCTTCACCTTGACGCCGTTTTTTGATGGCAGAAGTCGGTTTCGTTCAACTCTGTCTTCCACACATAATAATTTTAAAAAGACTATCATAGAACCCACATACAAGACTTAAAAGACAAGAGCTCAACCGACGAATTGGCCAGTTATACAGACTGCTTAACAGAAAATCTAACCTCTCAATTGAGAACAAACTATTAATATACAAGACCATACTCAAACCCATCTGGACCTACGGACTTGAACTGTGGGAACAACTAAATTTTTGAACATCAAACGCATCCAATCCTTCCAGTCTAAAGTCCCCCGTATAATAGCCAATGATCCTTTCTATGTTACGAACAAAACCTTACATCATGACCTTAACACCACTTATGTCCTTGACGTTATTCCATCCCGATTTTCAAATTTTCATCAGGACCTAATCCATCATCCTAATCCCTTAGCACAATCCTTATCCAGTTCCTGTCAGCCCTACAATCCTCCTCGAAGGTTGAAGCAGCAGTGGCCTCGAGATCTTTTGTAAAGACGTCATTGGAGTCCTCGCAATGGCCAGCTTCTCCACACAAGTCATGAGCGTATGTAGCTTTAGTGCCCTCTCTTAGTCTCCACTGGATTCCCATCCCAATGATGCGGCTGAGAGAAAAGCGCTCGGATCTCTTGGCGTCTTGCCTTGTCCTCCACACGTGGGGGAAAAGTCCCGACTCGGAGATCCATCGGCTGACTGTAAATATTGTAAATAAGTATGATTGTGTTTTTATTTATTTTTATTTAATGTTGTATCATGATTGATTTATTCTGTTACTCCAAGTTTTATTTTATTTTGTTATAATCTGGTTTTTCTTTTACTGTATATATAGTATGTTTTTATTTCATTCATCCTAAATACTCAATGCCCTTAATTGAGACAAAATGTATTTTTTCCAATTAAAAAAAAAATAATAAATTTTAAAAACTCATGTAATGTGCAATACATAGCAGTTCTTTTTCCGCATTGTGTTAAATTTCCCAATCACTAAAATTAATTCTTTTCTCCCAATTTCTGGAATTCGGTGGCATGTGGCTTTTCTTTCTGCCAAGCTCATTTATGGTTGCCGAGAGGCTCCAATGGATTTGAAGGCTCCATTCTCTTCTTCTAGTTCAATGATAGGCAGTGCCAGTATTAGCGCAGGTCATTTGGCTTACTGGAATAGGGAGCCTATCCCATAAAAATAATTAACAGAGTTTGAGAATAATAATTTTATCCTTAGAAAAAGCAGCTGAATTAAAGAAATGTCTAAGACGGTCATTGATAGCAAGCTTCTCTTTTTCTCTTCGTGCTCATCTTTATGCTTTAGATTTGTTTTGAAATGCCCTCTTTATTTGTATGTTTTTTCTTTGATGATCTTGAGGCTAATGTTTTCCGATTCTATGTTGACCGTTCTCAAGTGGCTCATCTACCTCGTAAGATATACAAAATAAGAAAAGTAAAATGAATCGACTTTGCTGTGATCTATTATCAAATAATACTAAATCTTAATTTTCTCCAAGTTACTTAATGCAGAAATTAAACAACTTTTTAAGTCAATTATTCGATAAATAATTAATTATAAACAGGAACCCGAAAATATTAAAGTCGATTGTATGTATACTTAATGTATACTTCCTAGAGATTTCTTAAAATGGTTTATGAATTACATTCTACCTCTGTTGATAATAATATGGTTAAATGAAAGTCAACTCAATAATCATTTTTCATACATTAAACTTTACGCTAAAACCTCTATACATTCTATATTCATATGACCGCCTTTCGTTGTGCAGGAAGTTTTTCGATAACGACTCAACAACCTCTCTTATCTTCACTGTAACGTGCAGGTTTTACTTGCAACGAGGTGATGAGATTCTAGCTCAAATATTCCCTTGCATATATAAGCAGTTCGAACCAATGAAAAAATGAGAAATAAAAAAAAATACAAATGGAGAAAAAAGTAATAAAAATGAAACCTAAAGAACGCAACAACACTGTAATAATATGGACAACTAATTTTTAAAATAACCAATCTTACAATTAATTTATATGCACATATAAATTAATTAACTGATCCCATAACTTATAACTAAAGCATAACTAGGTAGTATTATTTCTCAATCTCCTACTTCATAAACTTTTTACTGCTATAGTTTGCCGTTTATCGCTTCTGTTATGAAGTTCTTGCCGATAGACCTCCGACATGTTGGCTGAAGAAAGAGAACAATGTTGGAGATACCCCAAGTTAGTTAGGAGGAGGTTCAAGTTTAGTCGCGGTCTCAGGTGGGATAAGTTTTTACCCAGTAGCTATAAGAAAGACATCACTGTGTACCAGATCTGAGAAACAAGAAGGTGGTTATGTTTCTATCCCACTAATATTGTCACTATCGCTTACAGTTTTTCACTTGTTTCTTACAACAACCCTATGTCAGTCAAGTTTGAAGAATGAATGAGGCTTGAGGTTTAACGAATGGAAGTTTGAAGTGATGTATTGTTTTGAATTGTCTTAAGTAAATTAGATTTATTGAGCAAGAGAATGGGAAAACTTTCAATTAGGTTTTTATTTAATATTTTTATTAAACTAATATTTTTTTATTATAACTTTTTTCCCTATCCAGTTATTACAACTATTTTACAACCTGTAGGCCTCTACATATTAAGAGGGTAATGGTCTAACTTCCCATATAGAAGTAGGGCCTGAATTCAATCCTATGATCTTTACTTTACTATTAATTAATATTAATTAATTTGGTCTTAATAACAATTAGCACACATATACGTGCGCGCACACACATCCAAACACACACACGGAGTTTGGTCTGTTCCATTACAATATTGTGATCTCGGTTTTCTGACCTTTATACTCCTCTCCACTGTTTTGCCGCTTTTCAAAACACTTATTCCCCACTTTGTCACTTTCTGGAATTGACGCATTTCAGGAAATACCGCATGTTCTCTCCTCATTCAAATTTAAACCCTCCAATTCCTATTCACATACCAGGTAGATACCCAATATTCATGTAATATATATTATACCAATGCTTTATTCACGTTCTTGTTTTATTAATATGACCTGGAACATACTTCATATCAATCCACATACAATGTATACTATTGTTGTTCTGTGTTTTGCTATATATATATATATATATATGAAGTAGGAGATTGAGAAATAATACTACCTAGTTATTGCTTTAGTTATAAGTTATGGGATCAGTTAATTAATTTATATGTGCATATAAATTAATTGTAAGATTGGTTATTTTTAACATTATTTGTCCATATTATTACAATGTTGTTGCGTTCTTTAGGTTTCATTTTTATTACTTTTTTCTCCATTTGTATTTTTTTTAATTTCTCATTTTTTCATGGGTTCGAACTGCTTATATATGCAAGGGAATATTTGAGCTAGAATCTCATCACCTCGTTGCAAGTAAAACCTGCACGTTACAGTGAAGATAAGAGAGGTTGTTGCGTCGCTATCGAAAAACTTCCTGCACAACGAAAGGCGGTCATATGAATATAGAATGTATAGAGGGTTTTTCTTACAGTTTAAAGAATGAAAAATGATTATTGGATTGACTTTCATTTAACCATATTATTATCAACAGAGGTTGAATGTAATTCATAAACCATTTTAAGAAATCTCTAGGAAGTATATATTACACGAGTCACAATCGACTTTAATATTTTCGGATTCCTGTTTATAATTAATTATTTATCGAATAATTGACTTAAAAAGTGGTTTAATTTCTGCATTAAGTATCTTGGAGAAAATTAAGATTTAGTATTATTTGATAATAGATCACAACTAAGTCGATTCATTTTACTTTTCTTATTTTGTATGTCTTACGGAGATGTACAATAAAAAACTGAAGCTAAATAAGTTTTCTTTTTCTAGTAACAGGAGTGGTAATAACTGAATTTAAAGATGTAAAAAGAGAATTAAAGAGTGAAAAGGACTGAAAGTAAAGAGGAAGTGAGCCAATTGAGAACGGGAAACATAGAATCGGAAAACATTAGACTCAAAGATCATCAAAGAAAAAGCATACAAATAAAGAGGGTACTCCTAAACAAATCTAAAGCATAAAGATGAGCACGAAGAGAAAAAAATAAGCTTGCTATCAATAGCCGTCTAAGACATTTCTTCAATTCAGCCGCTTTTTATAAGGATAAAATTAATTATTCTCAATTAATTACAGTGATAATTGAAATATTAATTATTAAAAATTAATTATTCTCAACCTCCTCGAAGGTTGAAGCGGCAGTGGCCCAGAGACCTTTTGTAAATAAGCATCTATTGGAGTTTTGGCAATGACCAGATCCTCCACTCAAGCCCGAGTGTGTATGATTAGGTTAGTTCTTTTGTTTATATACATTTATTTTATTTTATTGTATTTATTTTTATTTTATTTTATTGTATTTATTATTATTAAGTTTCTGTCTAATTTTTTTTTTTTTTTTTTTATTGTAAATAGAGTGTGAGTGTGCTTTCTCTGATCACTATTATAAATGTCCTTGATGTGACAGAATGTAATATTTCTAAATAAATAAGTATATAAGGTAAAAAAAAAAAAAAAAAAAATTATTCTCAAGCTGTGTTTATTGTTTTTATGTGGTAGGTTCCCCACTCCAGTACGCCAATACCTAATACCGACGCTGCTTACCATTGAACTAGAAGAAGAGAGTGCAATGTCGGATTTTAATGTTGAACAAGCTTCAAATCCTTTGGATCCTTTTGGCAAACATAAATGAGCTTGACAGAAAGAAAAGCCACATGCTGATGAAATCCAAAAATTAGGAGATAAAGAATTAATTTTAGTGATCGGGAAATTTAACACAATACGGAAAAAGAACTGCTATGTATTGAACATGGCATAAGTTTTTAAAATTATCATGAATTTTTTAAATTATTGTGTGTGGAAGACTAAGTTGAACGAAACCGACTTCTGCCATCAAAAAGGTCAAGGTGAAGGAGTAGGTAAAAAGCACCGACTTGTACCCCTGGGGAAAACTTGGAGTAAAAACTAGTAACTTTATACCGATTAATACTAGTTATTGTGGAGTAATAGAGTGAAGTTAAGGACCAATGGAAACCATCCTTGCCCCACCCTGAATATTTGTATATAATACGCCGAGAAGTAAGAAAAGGGACTTATGTCGATCTCCGTCATGGAGGAAAGGTTTTGGAAAGGTGTTGATGTCCGCCCTGGATGATAGGTCTTATGTGGATTTTCGGCCTGGGGGATGGGTCAGATGTTTTCTTCCGGCTTGGGGACTGAAGCCTTGGTCCTACGTAGACCACACAGATGGGCATCTTGGAGAAATTTTTAAACCTGGCCTTGAAAAGATGACCTCGGATCAGCGGATGGAGCAACGAAATATATCAACCACATCACTTCATGTACAAGAAATAAGTGTTATTCCCAACAATAAATTCACCAATTTAAGAATATTACATGGTAATACAACTCTCAAAACAGTCCATCTGAAATCATGCCTTCACAGTTAATTATAGAATCCATTGAATCACGTATTTTGTTCTTGCAAATATAATTTGTTTATATTCTTTGTTAAACATATAAATAAATTAAGTTTGCTAGTAAAAGTTATTTTAATTCTACCACATATTAATATCATGATGGTCACAGGTAATGTGTGTAATTAGAATGCATGATAAATACAAACCAACCTTTGAGAAAAGAAATCCAATAAATTAATCATGGACCAAATATATTATAAATCCAAATTTACATTACTAATTTTGTATTATTAATTTTTATTAAAAATTTCTGGGTAATTATCATCAATAATTATCCAGTGGCGTCCCGAATAAAATTTCAACACCCCAAAACGTAGCAACTTAAATGTCATCCCTTTTGTGGGGATAAGAGATAGCAGAATTCTAGTTCCAATATTGGTGGATGTTCTCAGTCTAACAAATCTTTGACATCACAAGAACCTCCTGAACGAAGTGACCTAAACACCAGCACATTGAACTTCTCAATAATTCATGAAATAAACCATATCTATCTATGGCTGTTTTCATTGATATCAAAATTTTCGTGGTCTACTCCAAAATGGTGCCCATCCTCAAAACTTTATGAGGTTTATGATCAAATATAAGTCTTTCAGTTAAACGTTTTAAAAATTGTCAGTTCTTAACTTTTTGTAAAGTCAATTTAATTTGTTCCTTCACGAATTGGGTATTATTGACAAATTTATTGATGCTACTGCAATATATTTGGTTTTTACCTAACTTACTTCCATTTTTCAAAGTAGGTAAAATGCTGTAAGCTAGAAGTAAATCCCTGTAAGTTATAAGAATGGGTCTAAAAGACTGTTTTGTAGAAATACATACGATCAAAAATGAACGTTTCATCTTTGTTTTACGTCTGAAAAAAAAATTAAGAAAAAAACCATAAAATGAAAATTATGCAGTTTTTCCTTCTGTTAAATATTTTTAATTTTTGTTCTTACAAGATTTTGCAATTTATGATCAGTTGAACAGATTCTGAAAGAGAAAATAGAAAATATTCCAAATATGATGTCATACTTTGTGAATTATGTCTGTATATTTTTATAACTGAAATAGTTCATTAAAATATATTTTTGAAAACACTATTCAGTAATTAATCCTTAAAGCTTTTTGAATCTGTTTGTAAATACTATGTTTCTTAGTTAAGGATAGTTTGTTAAGTAATCATTTTAGTGTATGATATATGGATGGTTGAACATAAGATATACCAAGTTGTCCAAATCGGAATAGTATAGGGCTGCAAGACCTCTGATGGCGGAATGGGATAAAGAGATGCATATATATATATATCAATAGAAGGCAAAAGATCATGAGGAAGGCCAATCAGATGGATAGATAGAATAAACAAAGATGCAACAGAGCTGCGTGCAAATAAATAGAAAGAAATAGCCCAAGACAGACAGTGATGGGACTGGTTTCTAAAGGCGGCAAAAAATCTACATGGTCTGTAATGACAACAGAAAAAATATATTCATATAAAATATGTTTTGCTATATATCTATATATATATATATACTATGGTTGTTCTGTGTTTTGCTATATATATATATATATATATATATATATATATATATATATATATATATATATATATGTATGAAAGGTTGCATTGCAAATAAACAACAAAATATTAATTTTATTTGAGCCAACATTTCGGTCTTCAAAATGAAAGTCTGTTTCGATAGCCGTTGTTGGCACAAACAAAAAAGTTTTTTTTTTTTTTTTTTATATCACATTAACTGGATTTTCCACCAAATTCTATTAAAAAAATAAAATAAATAAATAAAACTATCATTAGAGTACTGATAAACTACGGTTCTGCCAGAACATCTATTCTGCGAATGCGGGATGTCGCTTTGAACGTGGCAATTAAAATATCCACTGGGGCGTATAGAAATTAACCTGTAAAGTAACCCACAAAGCTTTATATAGAAAGTGCAGCTAAGAAGAGAATATCTTTCTGTGTAGATATATAGCAAGTTAGCCTCATTCTCAAAACACACATTAAATCTAATTAGAAGCGAACCGTTAGAATTTAGCTTCCTTAGGACTAGGCTAGAATTAAGAATTACCTAATTAGTTTCAGCCATTATTGAAAATATAGACCTGCATTGTATTGAAAGCTATCTAAAGAACACCATACCTCCACGGTACCACTACAATACGAATATCAATTTATTGCTCTCTAAGACAAGTAAAGAATAATAAACCCCATAAAAGCTCAAAAACGGGTTTTACTACTTTTAGATCTCAGTAGCATTATGTGTGTAACAGTTGCTCTTCGAAATTACCCCAGGTTAAAGAAAACAACTCAAAACACTAGCTGCAGAAGATCAAGGAGAGAAGAAATAATATTTTGGTGCCTCAGGATGGACCACTGCGAATTTTCCCATGGTTATCTTATCCGCGGTCTGGAAGCCCTAATCGTTGTTAGCTGTGGTGCCCCTTGAACAGTCCCCCATATACTGGTAAAGTACCAACAATACTCAATCATAAGGGGAAAACTAAGCTTGAGTGATTCAATAAGAGAAATACTGAATGACTGAAGGTGTGAAGTGAAAGCCTTAATGGAATACTTGTAACGAATCAAGTTTTACTACCTTGTATACAAATACAAGAAATGTCAATGATTCCACGGGGCACAGGCATAAATAAAAAAAAATTATAAGTAAGTGTTCATAAAAATATTTTTGTCGGAAAACATGTAATGAGTTCGGTTGTTGTGGTAGTCGACTTTTCAGATTAAATCTTATGTTATAGAAAAAGAAAACATCTAATTTCTTTACTTTTCATTCGAATGAGACAGATATCATAATTCGTATATGAAATCTGAGCTGAGGTTTCGAACGTATAATATGATAATATGATTATTTCATACACGTTGTCAAATTTGCATCGTATCGTTGTAGATATCCGATTTTTGAACTTTTTTTGAAGTGAAAACTTCATTAGCGCGTTTTGCACATTTTTGTAGATAATGCATTAGATTGAGCCGTCAGATTTCCGAAGCGTTAATGCTCGGGTAAAGTCTGCTAGATTCGACTGATTGAAATGCTTTTATTTATGGATTAAAATATTTCAGAAACCAAACATCGGGCCTGCATACTGTAAATTGGAAAACTGTTCGGCATTTCATCTTCCAGTAATAGCCTGTAATTCAAAATTGTATGTTAACGCGACGCCGTGTTAACGACCAAGTGAAAACGAGTTTAGTTGAACATATAGATTAAAATATTTCAAATACTAAAAATCAGAACTACGTACTGTAAGCAAGGCTCATTCATTTTTTAAGTAATGGTCTATTATATAAGATATAGATTCTTATATCTTTCAATGACGCCGATTTTTATTTTTCAAATATTTCTCCTACAGACCTCATATCCGCCGTGATGAAATCACACTCTAATTCTATTGGTCCAGATGACATTCCCGTCAAATTAATTAAATTATGCCTCCCTGAAATCCTTCCGGTACTCCTTTTCATCTACAATTTTTCCCTTCAAAATTCAGTATTCCCTTCCTTGTGGAAAAAAGCCACAGTCCGTCCTTTAAATAAAAATTCTAATCCGTCTTCCCCTGAAGATTTCCGGCCAATCTCAATCCTTTCTAACCTTTCCAAACCCCTGGAGAGAATTGTGCATTCCCAAGTTTCCACCTTCTTTGAACAGTCCAATCAACTTGACCTTTACCAATCTGGTTTCCGAACAGGTTATTCCACACAATCCGCCCTAATCAAAATCATTAATGATGTTCAGTCCGCCATTGATGACAAAAAGCTAACTGTCCTTATACTCATTGACTTTTCCAAAGCCTTTGATTCCATCAACCATTCCATTCTCTTTTCCAAATTAAAATCATTATCCTTTTCCCATAGTTCTATCCTATGATTTCAATCATTCCTCTCCCAACGCTCACAAGCTGTCGCTATTCCTAATCAACCCTTGTCTTCCTATCTTACTTTGTCCGCAGGAGTAGCACAGAGCTCTAGCATATCCTCCCTCCTTTTTAGTTCTTATATCAATGACATCCATAATTCAATCCTTCACTGCTCCCATCACCTTTACGCCGATGACTCCAAAATCTACCTTTCCTTCCATCCCTCAGAGTTGCATGAAGCGTTTGCCAAAATTCAAGAAGACTTGAATCGGATCAGTGCCTGGGCAAACTTAAATGGGTTAAGGTTAAACGCTGCAAAAACTCAAGCCATTGTCATTGGTTCCAAACCCATTCTCAGAGCCAATACCAACATACCTATACTGTACCTAAATGACCACCCCATTACCTTCACCTCCTCAGTAAAAAACCTAGGCATTTTCATAGACCAAACCCTATCCTGGAAACACCATATTGCTCTCATTACCCGACAGTCAATTGGTACCTTGAAACTATTCCATCGCTTCCGCCATCTCCTACCCATCTCCACACGTAGACTCCTAGTAACTTCCCTCATCTTCCCCCACCTTGATTAAGGCTGCGGGGTGTACGGTGGCCTCTCGGCAGAACTCGGGGAGAGACTGAAAAGAATTATGAATGCCTTCGTAAGATTTGTCACAGGGGCCCTGAGGTATTCCCGTGTTTCGCACCACTATGCTGAATTAGGATGGCTCTTCCTTTCCTTCCGAAGACAATATTTCCTAGGCACATTCCTTTACCAAATAATCAATAGTCATCGTCCGTCCTACGCATACAATCTCCTACAATTCAAATCATCTATCCACACCCTCTCCACAAGATCTCGTCCTTCTGACCTTTACACTCCTTTCCACAGATCTGCATCATTTAAACATTCCTTCGTTGTCCGTTCCACTGCATTCTGGAATTCCATCCCACTAAAAATCCGCCATGCTTCATCCTTATCCACCTTTAAAACCCTCTTATTCCAATTCCTCTTCACAATCCAATCAGACGCTGGTTAAATACATACTATGTTATAAGGATTTAATTTTCTTTAGACATTTTTCTTTCTCTTATTTTTTATTGTTTTATTCTGTGTTGAACGTGAATTTCCATCACCACTCACTAAGCATTGTGAGTAGATAAAATTTGTTTTCCTTAAGTTCTAACTTGTTATTCATGGAATGTATTTCAGTGAAATGTATTTTATTTCTAATTATCTTCAACATACTTCTCGCTATGTGTATATATATACTTTATTTTATTTTCTCTTCTCCTAATCTTTACGCATAATCACTTAAATATCTTAGGGAACATATGTATATCATTATTTGTTTTTGTATATATTTTTTTGTTTTAGTTTTTACAATTTCTTTCCCTACATATTAACAGTTACTATTACTTTTTTTTTTAATTTTTATATTCCATCACTACAATGCTTTACCTATAAAATAGATTTTACTTTCCTTTCTAATTTCATTCAGTGATTATTATGCAATTATTTTAGCTTCAATATTGTAGTACTGAACCCCTATTACCCAACTGCCCTCGTTAATTTATCCTAAAAGCCTAATTAATACTTAATGTATTACATGTATTTTGTCATTATTCATTGTAATAAGTCTTTTGACCAGATTTGTAGTTAATATATATGAACAATACTGTTATTCTAAAGGGACCTAGTCCCAGAATAAAGATGATTTTTCTATTCTATTCTATTCTATTCTAGATTCAAATATTGTTGATTTTCTTTTCTAAAGCACACTTCTTCGTGTTTTTTTTTTTTTTAGCGAAACTTTTATTTCCTTAGAAAACTCGGATTTGATAATTTTCACGGTTGAATACTTTCCCTTAATAGGAATTTAATATAAACGTAAGTAAAATTGAAAACAATTTTTAAACATTTTAAATGAACCTGCAAATATCAAATAACAACTTAAATGTGCCAATATGGTGTTAATAAAGTTACTAATTGTTCAAAGCCTCAACCAAACAAAGAGCTAAAGTGACGCCTTTACACCTGATATCTGCTAACAAGAGGCAATTAGCTGAACCGGAGGAGATAACCTCGTCCATTATGCATGCAAAGAAGACGAAAGGTCAGGCGAGGAATTAGGACAGAAGACCCTAGCTGATGAGGAGGAGACTGTACCGCTTGGAAGATTTACATGCAATAGCTTCCTCTGTTGTTTCATTAGTCATCCTCGTGCGGAGCTCTCTGACTTCGTCGTCATTTTGGTGTCCGCACTTGCCGAAGATGATTTGTTATCACTGTCATAGATCGAAACATCGCTTATCTTCCACGAACATAAAATTTCATTAACACACTTTGATTGCATCATCAGGTAGATAATATATGAGTTGAGATTAGAGGATCGGTCAAAATCTCGACATTGTACATAACGAAAATAATAACAAAAAAAATCTGGTGCGCGCAACACACAACTTTCACTTACTCTTTGAACTTTGAATACAAATTATTTTCTGGCCATGTTAGGCTATTATGAAATGTTTTAAACTGAGCTAAAGCTAAAAAATCACAAATTCTATTAAAATAACAAAAGTCCTATTTATTATATCATCGGTTGATTTTGGATTGTACGATTCGTTGATTATGGATTGTTCGATCTATTGATTATGGATTGTATGACTATAAGTCATTAAACTGTTATTTTCCATTGCAAAGTTTATTAAAACGGAATTAAGAGATTTGCAGTGTCTGTCATAGACAGGTCAAAAGTTGTCACACTAATTGTAAGTGGATTCTGTTGGAATATCGCAAAAAGAAAAATCATCAAACTATTCACTAATTTAATTTTCTAAAAGGTTACATGATGATTTTTCGGAATAAACGGACGATAGATATCTAAATATTTAAATATATTATGAGATCTAGAGTTATTAAACTACAGTAAATATATTTAGGGTTATAAACGTATATATGAAATATTTTTGTATTTCACTTCTTTTTTCACACAAGTACAATGAAATGGTAGTGTAATATCACAAAGAGAAGAACTATCGAATTATTCACTAATTTAGTTTTCTAAAAAGTTATATGAGAATATTTTGGAATTAACTTTAATACCTAATTATTTATAGAGAAATACTTTATTAAAAGTAATGCTGCCCTACTACATAGGGTTGCTTCGTACACAAAATCCTTATCAATCCATACGGACATTAATTTTATATTATATTTTTCTTCCCCTTCATAACAATACTCTTACAAATTATCAACAATAAACCATATTAAACAATAGACATAGCATAATAAATACTTTCCCAAAATAAAAAAAAATTTCCTTTTTTCTCTTACTCAAACGCCAGGAACGCAATATAACATCGCACACATACATAACACAGCAATTCCTTGAATGTAGCCAAAAAGATAAGACGATTATGGACCAATTTAAAATTTTATAAATAATTACTAAACTACAGTAAATGTATTTAATATTATAAACACATCATTTATACATCCATGAAATGATTTTATATTTTATTTCTTCTTTCACACAAGTACTCTGAAATAGTTTTTTTAGCAATGCCATCAACTTGCTTAGGTGGATTTTAAATACATTATAAAAAAATTAGCATTACCTTATTAACACATTCAAAATTCAAAAAACCGAAACAAAGGATATAACCATTGAAGTAGAACGTATTAAAAAAAACTAGAGACCATATCTTATCTCCTAATTGTCCGATTTTAACGATTTTTTTTTTTTTTTTGTTTTTTAGGCTATTCCATAAACTTTTAGAAAACCATTTTCAGCTTCTTTTCGCTGATGAATGTTATATAGATAAATTTGATGGGTGTCGAGAAAATGACTTTAACGAAGTTTCAATGAAATCGGTACATTCGTTTAGGCGCTACATTCTATAGCTACGTTTTTCTGCATTTTTATTTTTTTTCTCCTTTATTAACTTATCAAATTCTTTCAAAAGTTATATTAAGCATTTTTTCGTAACTCTAAATAATGCGAAATAATTATATTTTTAAAATAAACCATATTAAAAGTACTTTAGAGGAAGACGTATATGAACATTGGACATTTAAGCCCTGTAAAGTGATATCAATGGGGATAAGACCTAATTTATATTAAAGACCACTTAATTATACAATGATACACCGAGTTTAATCAAAATCGTTAGAGCCGTTTTTGAGAAAACTGTGAAAATGTGTTTCAGCGTTGATATAAAGTGGCACTTCTGGTTAACCGTTTTTAAGGAAAAAGTTGCCGTCACAACTAAGGCATATACGTATCTTAAATACGTGATATCAGTTTCATAGGACTTTTCATTTTTGAGCTAGACTGCTAACATACAAACACACAGACCATTTGTCGGGACTTGGTCATTTCGACTCAGGGTACCTCAAAACGTATAAATCCGTCGAAAACTCAGATTCAAAAATTTTCTTGATCGCAATACTTAAACTTACTATATATTACATATATACGTAAGTGAAAGTAAAAACTCATATGTTCTAATCCTATTTTCATTTTTTTTTTTATGTTGAAGGTAAATAAACTACGTGTATAGGTTGTCTCAGTTATTAATGGCCAATCTCAATAGAATGATTCTAGATGAAATTCTCAACAAAAAAAAAATTATTTGATGTATGATGTATTTATTTGATTCCGAACAGAAGAGGAGTTGAGATTAATTTTGTGTTGTATTTTTTTTTTTTTTAAGTTGGTCACGGTTTTCATTTAATAAGAAGAAATCGCTCAACAATTGTTAAAGATAATTAAATTCTAAGCACATAGTCGTAAAGTAGACTCCTTTTTTTTTGTAATTAAATTTACTGAGGTGGATGAAAATAAATGAGAGTCTCATACGGAGCTGCACCGCTGCAGCTACAGCAGAGATGGACAAATATTACCCTCAGAACCGAGTACCAAGTATTTTACTCAAATTGAATCACTATTGGGAATTCAATCACTACTTCAGTTAACCGTTTGACATCAAATGAAGTAGTAATTAAATTATTTGGTTCTAAATAAAGGTCCGTATTTGAGTAAAATACTTAGTATTTAGTTTTTTGATGCAGTTCCTTCTTATTGAATAAAAGACGTGACCAGCTTATTAAAAACACGAAATTGGTTTTTACTCCTTTTCCACTCGGAGTGGACACGTGCATCAAATGAATTTCTTTGTTGAAAATTTTGTCTAGAATCACGCTACAGAGTTTGGAAATAAGAATTGAAGACACCCTGTATAGCCCGCGGTACAGACCCATTTTTATAAACTTGATAACAACCGTCTAAAACTTCACCAACGAAAACTCTCTAAATTGAGAAATTTTTACATTAATTTAATGACGTAATAAAAATTCATGAATATACATTTGTATCGTAACATAATTTTATCACGAAATCAAGAAAAAATGTGACTAACAGAAATATTTGGTCGTTTGGCCAAACGGCCCTGTTAACGCCACAGCGTTAACTGATGTTATTTTTACAGTTAAAAACGCCACAGCGTTAATTCAATTTATTTTACACTTAACTAGTTTGATTAATTGTTTATTTGTTTTATTTTAGCAAAGTGAAATCAATTAATAATGTGTATATTTATGTATAAGATAGGTATATATTAAGTATTATAGGCCCAAAGCTTATATTGTTTATATTAAATAAATCAATAGTTTATACTTGGACTACTTTGTTATGGATTGTAGTAGCACTAGCTATAAACAAGTGCTAGGTTCAAGTCATAAGGCCGTAGAATTGACAAGAGACAGTCTGACTCTGCCCGCCACTGAGCTGAGCACTGCCAACTTCACTGCCCACTGCAGTTCTACTCTGAAGAGACGTACTTCTCTCGTCGTGCTCGCCGCTGCCCATTTGCAGTTCGTTTTTGAGCACGCTCATTGAAGAGTTACAATTGGTTTCTGCAGAGAGATAGAGGTTTACGAACGTCCTGCTTCGTCCACGTAACGTTGTACAATCTAATTATTTGTTATATATATATATATATATATATATATATATATATATATAATATATATATATATATATATATATATATATATATAAATTTCATATTGGGACTTTAGAGAAGTTTTTTTTATTATAATTTGGGCCATAGAAATAGTTTTTATTTATGATCAAGCATGAAAATGTTTCATTAATATTGTCACAATTGTTTGTTCAGCTGGTCTTTATTTTATGCTAGAAGTTTGTTATTTTTTTACCTATCTAACGAGTGTAAAATTGATTCATTTTGTTTTTATGCTTTCAATATTAGGTTTCGTAAATGTACCAAAATAAATGTTTGAAGATACAGTCCACTTTATTTCTTTATTTTTTTTTATTAAATCACAATAAAAAAGTTAGGCTCCATTCGAAGTTTGACATAAGCTAAGAGGGAGCAAACAGGCCCAATATTTTTGTATGCAAACTGTTCGATTTTGTGACCTGATTACACTCGGCAACAAAAAACAAACTTTGGACGTTTCCAGCACTTCACGAGTCAATTCTTACTAATTTTGGGTTGAAGAAAACAAATATGACAACGAAAAAAAATCAACGAATGTCTAAGAAGAGACTTGAGTCCATTTGAGGAAGAGATTCTAAGGCGATAGGGTACAATGGCGATACCTTACGAGAATGGTCCAACCAATTATCCTTCATTACTCTAGTAAATATTCATTATTTTCATGATGTAATTTATTCCTTCATTTGTATGAATACATACATCGTATTTGGATCAGGAATTGTGGTAACAACTCAAGTCAAGGAAGGAGTTCTCCAAATGTTTGGACAAAAAGAGGAGGCAAAGAAGAAATCAAGAAATTTTCATGTTGTTTGGAGAGTGAGATTTAAATTATAAATATAGACAGGTAAAACGGGATGGTCGCTTGACAAGAATGAGCGATGATAGAAGCTACCGACAATGCTTCGTTAGTAGGATTTAGAGAGATGAAAAAACAACACTAATATTGGATAATGCAGAGTCAATTTTATACTTTTAAAATATGTTTACATTTTAAACCTGAAAAAAAATCATTATCAAATTTTATGCATCGCTAATTAGTAGGTTTTTTTATTTATTTTATGACAAATAAAACATATTGAAATGAAATGAAAAAATATTTTATTATTCTGGGACTATTGTCCCTTTAAAAAAAAAATATAAATACAGATTGTATGTCTGTGTGGTTACTGAAAAGAGAAAGAAAAGAAAAAGATTTGAAAGAGTAATCTGATTGAGCGTGTCGAATATCAGCAGGGATGGAATTCCAGAGGGAGGCGGCTTGTATTGCAAAGGAGTTGTCAAACGCAGCAGTTCGGTGAGGAGGAGGATAGAAGTCGGAAGTACGAGATCTAGTGGGACTGGATTGGATAGAGTATTTCAACTTGTAAGCTGTGAAAAATATAGGAGGGTTGATGAGTTCTAATGATTTGGTACAGAAAGGTGACTAGGAAGTACTGACGGTATAAATGTCATAAAAAGCTCGTTTATTCAGTATATTTAATCAATATTTTGTGGGTGCATACATGAAACTGTGATAAACACCATCTGATGAAAAAATTTTTATTATCATTTATTCCAATGAAGGTAACTTAATATTATAACTAGAGACCGAATTTTCATTTTATTGCACATTTTTTTGGCTTAGGTGTAAAAACTTCAAATCCTTCAATCTATCCGTTTCATGATCTGTAAAATAACAGATTAAAATTTACTTTGCACAAAATTGCACGCTTTGATTTTTGAGGTTGATTGCACGTTTTTGGTTTATGTTGTATGATATTGCATATTTTACAATTTGATAACCAAATTTCAATTTTAAAAGTACAAAGTAAAACATTTTAACTAAATTTCCTTTATAACAAGTGGAAAGTTATATATGTAAATATTTATTTATATCTATTATATATTATGTTAGATTTTAGTTGAGAACAGAGGTGACCAACCCATGGATGGTATGAGACTCGAAATAGTTTTAAATTTTTTGTTCTTATTTTTATTATTCAAAATAACAAATTTAAAATTTTTAAGTTATCTTTCTGGGATAAAAAATATTTTAGACCCGTACTGTTTGATATAGATTACAAAATTAATATGCAAGTACACTCCTTTTATTTATATATAATATTATAATTTAGGGTAACATATTTTATAATTTAATACAAGTGAATATCGTCACAAAGCCAGTTATCATCGCAGTTCTATTATCTGGAGTTCCACTTGCATGTATTTATTTTCAGTCTTTCAAACAAACAAGTATGAAAGTATTGTTAACAAACGTTTTATTGCCGCTTGTCTGAATGTTCTTTGACAAAACACCGTCGGTTTATACCAAGAACTGTGGATTCTAATAAGGAATTCGAAATCTGATTTTTAAAAACTAGACCTTAATTCAAAAAAAGCATAATTTTTTTAAAATATATGATTATATATTTTTTATGCTGCTTTTATTTCATAAAGAATTAGGTTAATCGTAATGGTGTAGAGATGATTGACCATGATTATGAAATGAGAAGAAATTAGTTGGGAATGTGGTCAAATAAATACTATAAACCACAATAGTATTTTGTTAATTATGCCGATGATTCGACCACTTTGAAGGTCCTCGTCAGGGCTACAAAACATACAGAATATAAGAGGTACAAAGTTAAATAACATAAATGAATTATCAGTAGATATTTATTAGAAAACTGTTGTCTGATAAAGAAATAATAAGATGAAAAAAGTGATATAGTGGGTGATAGTGCATGTAAAATATCAAGCATTATATATGTAGAAGATACAAAAAGAAAAGAAAATAAGTGTGAATAAAAATACAAAACAAAGGTTAATATAGCGTGTAAGTTAAATGTTAACAGATTGTTGTAAAAAAGATAAGATATGAATGGATAACAAACTAGTGAAGACTACATTTGATAACTATAGGTTAACAGATAAAGAAAATGAGGGTTAACAAATAAAGTGATTGAAAAACGAATAACTGATGACGAAGAAATTGAAAAACGAATGACACAAACAAGGTTGTAGTGATAAAGAACGGTACAGTATATAAAAATGACAATTGACATTCATTTGTGATAGTGGTAATGGGATAGTAGCCTATATGAAGAGTATATTATGGTTTATAGTTAAAGGGTAGATGCTTAAAGAAAGAATCACTATACAAGTCAAACATAATATGTTATCTGGCACTGCAGGAAGCAGTAGGTAGACTACTCATTAGTATTTCGTTTTTCAATTCCTTCTTCATTAGTTATTCGTTTTTTTCAATTTATTTATCCGTTAACCTTCATTTCCTTTATCTTTTAATCTACAGTTATCAAATGTAACATTTATTAGTTTGTTATCCATACATATTTTATCTTTTTTATCACAATAAGTTTATTTTTAACTTACACGCTATATTACGCTATATTAACCTTTGTTTTCTATTTTTATCCACACTTAATTTCTATTTTTGTTTGTCATATATATATATACGCACATATAATACTTGATATTTTAACAGCACTATCACCCACTATATCACTGTTGTCATCTTATTATTTCTTAATCAACAGCTGTTTCTTATTTAATATCTGCTAATGATTCATTTATTTTATTTTCACCATGTACGTTATATATTCTGTATCTTTTTTAGCTCTTATGAAGGCCCACAAAGTGGGTCAAAACGTTGGCGTAGTTAATAAAATACTGTTCTAGTTTACAGTAGTTATTTGACCCCAGCCCCGACCAGCTCCATCTCATCATAGGGTAATCATAGTTCATTTTGAATTATAATTACATTTTTCTCACTTTATTACACGTTATACATAACTTAAATTTAGAGACTATGACCGTTCACATAATAGTTTAACAATAAATATGATTTTTGCATGTTACGTATACAATTTTATTCTTTTTGGTTTTTTACTGCATGATTTTGCACATTTTGAGTTTCTTATGACATGTTTTTCGGTTTTTACTGCACGAAAATCCGGTCTCTAATTATGACGATGCCTAGCGATTAGAGACATTATTATTCTCAAACCACTCAGTTCTTTAATATGTTTTAGTTATCTATTACGTATATCTGAACAAGTAATGTAATCTTCCTTAAGATATTTATTTTGAAGAAAATTTATGAATTTAAAGCGACTAACCTGTACTTTACCAGAATATAATGGTTCCTTCTATAACTGAATTTTGCAAGTTTGATCTAGAATATAAATCCGATTAATCGAAAAGGAGGATGAATTTATAGGGGATGAAAGACACGGACTAATTGACTTTGGAACTAGCGAATATTCAAGAGAAGTATCCGAACTGTCGGCTCGTGCCAAAAGTGACAGATAACTTATTCAAAAGCGACCCAAGGGACGGAAGGATCCAACACGTCAGGGGCTTTCGGACATTTGCCTAAAATATCGATCAAGGGATTTGAATAAAGTAGTCCTTTGCAACTGTAGGGACCCATTTCATTGGCTCGCTTCACTTGTAGTTAACTCTACTCTCGGGTACAAGTCCCTTCGATTCAATATATTAAGCTTTATACTTGTTGTATATTTCATAATAAGTGATTAAAAAAAAATTAATAAACATATTACGTGATGTTATATCATGAACTAAATTCTTTATAATTTCAAAAAATGATAATAAATCATGTAGCATCAAAGTTGAGTCAGAAATAAAATAAAAATAAAATCAGGAAATCATTTATATAGTTAGTTCCATTAAAGAAATAATGAAAAACAGAATCTTATGATAAATGAAGACAATCATATATAGGGGCGGAGTGTGTCTATCCGTCCTAACCTGTAAAAGAGACCTCAATGACGGTTTATTGCGCATATATATGTATACTATACTATCTATGTATACTAATAACATATCTTAAGAAGAGAACAAAATCCTGCACCATTACAATTCATGAAGGATCTTGTGTTCGGTAATATTTAGGGAAAGTACTATTACAAGGCAGGGAGGACATCGGGCCAGGATCACGTTTATACACCAGGTTTTCTCCCTTAGTCAATTATTTAATTAAGTGTACCTACTTTGTAGAGGCTGAGTATGTCCCAATAGGGTCTCACTACCCCAGGGTGGGCCTTACCAATAGCCAATCAAACAGAATAAATAATTTTGCTAGGATTCGAACCTGGGACCTTGAATATTTGCTTTACCACTGAGCTACCCCGCCCACTTAATAACATATCTAACAGGCCATTAATTAGGAATGTTATATTGTTTCTTTGTTTGTCAGTTGAAAATATTCATTATCATTTAACAATATGTTGCAGTCAATCTTCACCATTATTTTTTTTTTAAAAAAGAAGCTATATAACAAAATTGACAATTTTGTCATTAATGTATCTAACTACTTAATCAGATGAATATATGTTCGCCTCTTGTTTTTTATTTTCAGATTAACAAACTTTTTCGTATTACATTAAGCCCAAAAAGTAATCAGGAAATAAATGGGAAAATGTTAACCAAAAACTCTTGAGTAAAAGAAACTTATGACCCCTTTTTATGCTATTTAATTATTTAAAATTTGTAGAATAGGATTCCTTGAATCCACTGGCTTCCATATAGATTATGGATGTTATAAATACTTGGTAACCTTTTATTTTGAATTCATTAATTCGTTTTTATTCATTTTTATGTGGAATTGTTTTTCTATAATTGTTTGTAATCAGCTGTTTAACATAACTTTCTTATGCTGCGTTTTCCCAATCTTCTAGTTCATTCAGTATTAATTTGAATAGCTAGGTCAGTTGTCACTAGTAAATTTTTTTCTTTTCTTTGCCTTTTGCTCTTTTTACTTATATGAGATTTTTTTTTTTTTTTTTTGTTCAGACTGACAAGTTAATTATTTACCTGTATGTTAAGAGACTCGTGGTTAGGATTTTTCCATTTATTTCCTAATTACTTCATGTCTCTTTGAGAGCTTAATGTTCATTAATAGTATTTTAAACAAATTTAAATGATCAAAAAACTAGGAAATGGATGCTTGCCACTTGAATATTTCCAATAATGTGCCCTCACCTAGAAAAAATTTGGAACTTCCGATATGAGAAATATCAAAAGTTCCTTTTTGTAACTACGTTTCCTTCTTCCTCATTGAATTTTGGAGTGGGTTAATTATTAAGTTTACTGGACAGATACCACCTGTTTTTGTATGAATAAAACGTTGTTTGTTTAAAAAAAAATGCATTTAATAATCAGTAGACGTATTCCTCTGTATGAGATGCAATGTCTGTGGACTGGAGGTCAAAAATCAAACATGACAACTACACAATAGGTGTCCACCTATTTTTTGTTATTAATGTGAAACCAAGTAATACATAAATAATAAAATAATATTAATATTTTTGTAATTGATCTTTAAAAGAACATTAACTACTTAAGCATTCAATTTATAGCACCCTATGTTTTATTCTCAGACAAAAATCGACCAAAAGAATTCACTTTTTCATAATTTTAATCTACATTTTCTCTCGAATACACTAACTTTATTAAAACCGTACGAGATTTAACTTAAAGTCTATAGGAATGATTTGAGCCGTTTTAGTACTACAATTTAAGGAAAAACAGTTTTTTTTTCTTTTTGCACAATCCTTCAAGGCATATATTGAAGGGATCCCGATTTGTTATAAAAACATTTAAAAAAAAAAAGCAAGAGAAGTAAAAGAAATAACAAAATCAGTTACACGGGCAGATAGACAGACCAATAACATTATCACACTTAAGGTGCTATAAAAAGTAAATAACCGTTGAAATTCGCACATCGGATGTTTGACACGATTTTAATACCTCTTTAACTAATGGCAGGAAAGTAATAAATCATGTGTAGAAAACAGAATATGGTATACGATTGCTAATACTAATTCAATTCGGATGATACGCTTAGTACTGAATTAAATTGCCCTTCAAAGGATTATACCTATATACAATTTACCGAAAATACTCAAATTTATATGTAAATTCCATTAATGTTTTATTTTCTTCAAGCATTTTTTTTTCTAGAGATTATACAGCATATATAAAAATCATAATGGTTTTAAGTAGTAAGAAGGAATAGGAAAATTTTGAAATCATTTGATTCTTTTCAGCACTACACACTTTAAAAAATTTGACCTATCTTTTCGGTAAAAAGTAAAAATTAAAATTTAGTAACACATAATTATGAAATACGTTTTACTTCATGTGAAAATTGAAATTAAATAATAAGAATATATGAATAGATTTAATATGAAAATAAAGTGTTTCTCTGTCTATAAACCTTATATCTAAAATCAAGTAATCTTTAAATGAAAAACTGGTGTATAACGAATGGAAAAAATATCATTTTTAATTTATTAATTTGCTCGGAGTTGGAGCGATACAATCTCTTTGATTCAGGATGTAACTTTCATCATCTGATAAACTTACCATCTTTTAGAGACCTTGCTAAATAGAGCTCACAAATTAATTAAAATACATTACAAAGATGTTTCAAAATTTAAAAAAAAAGTTTTTTTTTTACTAATTGCTATGAAATAAAAATGTATAACTAGTTGGTAATATGTAATCAATTTATTTTTGTCTTTAAACATTTATCCGCACACATCTACTGTAATATGTTGATAATCAAGAAATGATATGGCAATACTACTATAATGACATATGAGGCAATGAAAAAGAGAGTATCTAGAAATACGTCTTCAATGGTTTCTGTCCATTACTTTGGATCTCTCATTCAGCGATTTTTAATTCTCCTCGTCATATTAAGGGGCATGTCAGAGGGGTATGTCTCTCATTACGTTATAAAATCAATATGCAATAAAATCGTTAGTAAAAAGTCGTTATGATGTCCTATTGGTGGTAGTTGGAGGTTGATATGTAGAGTTTTCTTAATCACATACTAAGGTACTTTTGTTACAAGTTATAGTTTTGATTTGAATATATGAATTTTTGTTGGTGAGAATCTACATCAGTTGTGTCATCAAAATTTTTGAAAGGCCACATTTTGACGGGATATTACAGTTTTGAGGGGCCTCATTTCGATGGGATCATGAATTCGAATTTTAACTAGTAACAATTAGAAAAAAAAGGCAATATACTGCAGTAAATATAATTGTATATGATCTACGATCTTTTAAATTTTTCTTTCGTTTGCACTGTTATCAAGAAAAGAAAACCAATAAAATATCTTGGGAAAGAAAGAGGGAAGGTTCATATGCCATCGAATTTGGAGGGGATGGGCACTCCTGTCGATACCGAATATCTATGACGAATATGTCTATATAGATTTAATTAAGTATGTAGATAATTCAATTTCTGTCAGTTTCAGTTTTAAAGATCTCGAAAAGAATGGGTAAAATAGTTTGAGTCCTTCGTTATGTGTCCTCAGAATCATTTTTATGTGGGAGCTCAATGTCGAGTCCGTTTTGAGGAGTTGATTTGTAGGTATTTTTTAGAATAGGTATTTTTTCGAAAAATAAATGTCATATGTTTGGATTTAACATAATTCAGTTGAATTTTTCATAGTTTTAACTAGCCTTTTTAGTTTAAGTAAGTTGTATGGTATAGGCCTGATTAGAATATTGATGTTTTGTGAGAATTATTGGTTCCTCAGCAAAAGTAGCTGTCAATATTTTACTATTAGCAGGTATATCGTAAGTTGGAACAATGTGAAGTAGTGGGGCTCTCATTTATTTAGTTAAATCATAATCAAGAGATTTTATTACATATTGTGTATTATTTTTCACCTTCAAGTGTTTTCGAGATGAACAAGATACGTTCTTTTAAAAGCTTCCGCAATGCATTCACATTAGACTAAGCTTCGATTGGGGGCACTAGTTCTTATTCCCCGACCAAGTTAGCCAAGTGGCGTCCAACAGGATTTGCGAGAAGGCTTACCAAACTTTGTGAGATAATTTACTGCGCCATCTACAACTCTTGCCTGCAGTGGATCTAGACTACTCAGGAGGGGAGGATCACTAAACAAATTCAAATCAGTTTCTAAATGGATTATAATGTTACATGTTTATAAATATATTAATAAAATGTATGATTTTCTAAGGGAAAAGCTGAAATCTACTATAAAGATTCCTGAGAAAAAACACTTATTAATCAGAGGTGTGATATGAAATTTTATTTTTCTTTACTTTTATTTATTCTGATAAATTATGTATTTAAAATAATCGTCTCTAACCAGTTAATTAATGAATACATTTTCCGTTTGAATTTTTTTTTTATAGCACCTTTTTTATTTATCTTTGTCTTAAATCCTTGGATTTTCGTTGTCTTCATAATAGTCACCTTACTGATAAAAAGCATTGTAAGGTGTATTTTGCTTTTTTGTCGTTTCTGAGTATTTTGTCTACATCTGTAATATAATCGGTGATGGGGCTCATCTCAGGCTTAAGTTGACCTTATCCTCTAGAGCTTACAACTAAATTAAAACACCTATCTTATGTGAGTTGTTGCCAACGTCTTGGAGCTTCGGCTGGTAATAAGTTGTTGAAAAGAGGCCAATTGTTGTGACTTTTCGAAAAATGATTTTTTTCGTTTTGCGAGAAATTCTTTAACTGTTGGTAAATTTAGTGCAGATTGTACATCCAATGTTTTCATTCCCTGCATCGTGGTTCCTATTTCTTTTTGTCTTATTATTCCATTTTGAAAATATTTTAACCTTTTCCCAGTTGTTTTGCTGACATGATCAAACAGAGGTGCGCCATACAACAGAGCCGACCGTATTATACTTGTATAGAGCTTTAGGCGTAGGATTGTTGTAGTAATTAAATTTTGGAGTCTGTAGGTCTTAGATATTACTGATTTAATTTTTTTGTCAAAATGGCTAGTAAATTTTAAATATCTGTCGAAGTGAATACCGAGATATGTTAATTCGGTTGATAATTTAATACTGTATTTGTTAATTTTGAATTCATTTGGCATTTTCTTTTTTCTTTTTTGATATGAAAATATAATTCCTTTCGACTTTTCAGGATTGACATCTATGTTTAGGATTTTTAGCTGTTATGTAATTTTTTCACAAGCTGTTTCCGTCTGCTGTATAGCTTTTGTGCCATTCATACAGCTACTTGAGGCAGCAATGTCATCAGCAAATGCTGTCACAGAAGCATTTTGGTGTTTAGTTCCCACTATTTCCGCAGTATATAATAGGAAAATAACGGAGCAGAATATTAAAACTATATTAAATTTTACATATGGGAATACATTTTGTTAAGCGGGAAACCTTTCAATTTTACTTCCACTTAGCTATATACGAAATATATAGTAAGAGAAAGTACTCCGATAACGAAAATTTTCAAATCTGAATTTTCAACGAAAATACATTTTAGGGATCTTTTGAATCAAAATAACCAAGTCTCGCAAAATGTTGTCTATGTTCTCAATTTAAAAGTCTAATGAAAGTGAAATTGAATATATGCCTGTGATATTACAGCAACGTTTTCGTCAAAATCGGCTAACCGGAACTCGCACTTTATATAATTGAGTTTAATTAAGTAATTTCATATATAATGTAGGATCCATTATCATCCAGCATTATCATCGATATTCTGAAATTATTGCCATTGATGTTCTTTAACATGGCTTAAACGGCTAATTTTCATTATTTCTTCTTCCTATAATTTTGTTTATATCAAATAATTGACCATTAATTAAAAAATAACATTGATATAAATAATAGTTAAAAATAAAATATGAAAGAATTTCATAATTAACTAAAAGAGAAATAAGAGATCATAACGAAGAATAGTTTTGATTGATGGACCAAAGAAATACGAGCGTACCCGACCTCATCCGAACTATATTAGAACTTTTTTTTTATTTGTTTATTGATAAATATTACAATCTGTCTCAATAAAGGACATTTATTATAGAGTTTTGAGAGCACATTCACACCATATTTACAAATAAAAAAAAATTAGGTAACTTCAAATAATATAAAGCTACAAAAGAACAAAATAAAATATCATAGTGAAGGAAGAAAATATAAATAATAGTAATTATTAGAACTAGAAATATTATAACAGACTTTCATATGTAAAATGAGTACGCATCACTCACTTTCCTCTATTATGGAAACACTCCAATATTATAATTTTCCTAAAACTCACAACAGCTTGGCATCCTATAGACCAAATAGCCTACTCCAAATCCTTTTAAAAATCTTTGATAAGATTCTTTTATAACGAATCCTACCCCTCATAGGAATCCAAAATCTTTCTTCCCACCAGTTTGGTTTCTGCACAAAACATTGCAATGTTCAATAAGGACTTCGAGTCGTTGATGATATATCAGCAGCCCTCGAAAAAAAGAAATACTGATCAGGTGTATTTCTGTACATAACACAAGCTTTAGATGAGGCATAGCATCCAGGGCTGCTCTTCAATCCTAAAATCCATTTCCCTCAATCCTTATACCTAATCCTTCGATATTACATCTCTGACCGCTCCCAGCGAGTACGCTGTGGAATAGCATTTTTCTATATATATGCAATTAAAGCTGGTGTTCTCCAGGGCAGCGTCTTGGGTCCCGTGCTTTACACCCTCTGTACCGCTGACATCCTTCCTCATTCAGATATCTTCCTATCATCCAACTCAGTTCCTGAAATAGCACCCTTAAATTTACCAAGGCTACTATTCCTGATTGAGCACTAGTGTGATGAATGGCTCATCAAAGTGAATAAGTCGAAATGCAAACATAATATTTTTACTCTTCGACACAAATCCTATCCACCACTACACTTTAATTCCATCCAGCTTCCTTTCTTAGACACAGTCCGGTATCTCAGCTGTTTCATAGACAGAAGACTAGCGTGGAAGCCTTACAGTAGACTTAAAAGACAGAAACTAAACCGACGATACGGCCAACTATACCGACTACTAAACAGAAAATCTAAACTACTGATCTACAGGACAATACTGAAACCCATCTGGACCTACGGATTGATATTGTGGAGGACAGCAAAATTTTCAAACATCAAACGCATTCAATCCTTTCAGTCCAAAATCCTTCGAATAATAGTTGGTGCTCCGTTCTATGTAACCAACCAAACACTACACCATGACCTTAATATCCCATTTGTCCTAGACCTTATCCCTAAATATTCTACAAATTCCTTAAAACCCTTATATTCCATACAAATCCATTGGCACAGTCCCTCTATAGCTCTAATCCCTAAAGTCCTCCACGAAGTATGAAGCAAAAACAATTATAAAATTAAAGTTAAAGCAGCAGTGGCCAAGAGACCTATTGTAAGAATATATTGGGTTCTGTCAATGGCCAGATTCTCCTTTCAAGCCAAGTATGTTGGGTTATATCGCCTCTGCTCAGCCTTCACTGGTCCTTCATACCATTGATGTGGCTGAATATGAGACGCTGGGATCTCCTGGAGTCCTGCTTTTCCTTCCAAGAGTGGAGGGTTCTGAGCCCCTGTGCGAATGAATATTGTATAAAAGCATGCACGTATTTAATTAGTTTAGTTTTTTTTTTTTGTTTAGTTTGGTATCTTTGAATTTATAATATATTTACTTTTATTATTATTATTTTTATGTTTATTTATTTATATTTACTGTGCATAGTATGAATGGGCTACTCTTTATCACTATTACTATTGTACTTAAATGTGACAGATTGTAATTATAATTAATTAATTAAAATGTATTTTAATGAAGAATTTTTAAAAAAAATTATCACAATATCTCAGTGATTTTCAAAAAATGTTTTTTAAAGTAGCATATTTCTACAGCAAATGCTAAGAGCAATTTCGCTATGAAGTAATGTATTTAGACATCATCCTATTCTAAGAATCAATTTCATCTTATATTTCATTAACTTTGCCGTTCCTAGAGTCGCTTTATATTTATCTCAGTCTCCATTTTGCTTTTAATACAGTTCTACTAATTAAGGAAAATATTTGTTAACAATTAGTTAGAGAAATAGACATAAAGAAAATGGAGGAATTACAATTATTATAAAATAATTTTATGTAGATAATTAACATAATTTATAATACTTGTATCTTGGTGGTAAAAATCATATCAGTTAATATTTTAATTAATATTTTTCTCTTGAATAATAAACAGATTTGTACAGTTTTTCAAGAAATTAGTAATTCTTTTAAAGTAAGCCATTTGTATTTCAAAATAGTCAGATCAATAAATATGTACGTAAATTGTAAAATTTGAATTGACCTGTTTATATTATTCAAACTTGTATTTATGATAATTTCCCCTATTTGAAAACTGGCTTACGAACGGCCGATTTCATTTAAAATGTTAATGCTTTTTTTTTTTTTTTTATCTGTTTCCCTTATACAGTAACTCTGTACAAGAGCCGTTCATTTGTTAAATTTTACATGTTGAATGCATTTAGTATAATACATGTCTGTATTTTATGAAATTACATGTATCTTATAAATTTTTAAATTACATGGCGATGATAATTTTCATTATTTTGTTAATCGAACAAATATGAAAATAAAATTAAACAAATAAAACAAAAATAGGTATACAGAAAACAAAACAAAAAGATTAAGATAAATAAATAAAAGGATAACTATAATAAAATCAGGCTATAATAAAACTATAGGGTATTATAGGCTAACTATAATATAACGGTAATGTTGTAAAATAAATATAGTGATCACATTGCCTTATTTTTATGAACTGAAAATCACTTTTTTTTGTATTCATCCTGAGAAATGGTTCAAGCACAAATTGTAGGTTAGAGATATAAAACTATGCATTCAAAACTCTGAAATGAATTCTGATATAAGACTTCTTATCTTAAAAAGAATTTTTATGTTTTTTTTTAAATGCACATATCTTAAATATTAACTTATTTGACTTGTTTTGTTTTAATTTATGTATTTATGTTTGTGTATTTATTATTATTTAGTTGTTATTTTTCTTCTGTTTATTTTTTATTTTCTGTGCATGTAGCGTGAGTGTGGTCTTAACGCACTATAATCATTTTTTATGTCAGAGAATATTATTTTACCCAATAAATAAATTTTAAAAAAATATATAATATAATTGAAATTCGTACTCACCAATATTGATAACTTTACAGGGTAGAGTAATACTGTCATGCTCTACCACCTTGAAGTGCCTACCCTCAGTAGCGAAATGAGGCATTCCCTCCATGTAGCCTGAAAAAAATAAGGAATAGCTTTATATTTGTAATGTATGTATAAGTGTACACCAAGTATGTATGTAATGTATACCAATGATTTTCATTGTTACCAATTATTTACGTTATATTAAGTAAATAAAACTTTATTTGTTCCAACTAGTATACTAATTAATAAACATTAAATTGTTATTAAATATTGTTCAAAGTGATTTCCTTGAGCATTATGACAGACTCGGCATATTTCTTCAACAGCAGCAGTGGAAGAACTGCACTAGGTATGTGTTATTGTTTCACAACATTCAATCATCCTTCTTCACAAGGAATTAAGGTCATTGAACGGATTTGCATAGACTTTCGGTTTAATGTCATACAAACAAAAAATTCCTGTGGTGTCATGTCTGGAGAACGTACATGCCGAGCCACTGGTCCTGTACGGCCAATCCATCTCCTAAACAAAGCATTTGTGGACATACTATGAAGAACATTTAATATGAAAGCTAATGTTTAAATGTAATCAATAAAGTAGCTAGAACAAATAGAATTGGTTTTATTTATTCCATAAAACGTAAATAATTTATAACAACGAAAATCTTTAGGTGTGAATATCTCCTAAACAAAGCGTTTGCGGACATACATTTTTTTCTTGTTTTGAAGTCCGAAGTTCATTTTTTTCAGTTTGGCCGTTTAACTCTGAAACACCCTGTTAATATGTTTTTGTACATATTGTTCGAATATGATCTTACCTCCCTCCAATCGATGTTCAAGTGACAGAATGTTATATTATTCAATAAATAAATAAAAAGTTACTAAATCTGTTATCTGGAGGTTACGGACTCCATATCACAATTTAGTATTTGTTCGGTAAGTTAATTTCCTGTAAATTTGAACAATTACAATTTGTTTCTTAGTTACTAAATCATTTAATAAAAAAAATGGACGTAGTGTACTTTACCTCCGGGGCTCATATATATAGTTGATATTTTAATTTTTATGTTTATAGAGTGTGAATGTGCTCTCTGAACACTATCATAAATGCTCTTAATTGTGACAGATTTCATTATCCCTCAATAAATATGTGTAAATTATATGTATCTTATAAATTTTTAAATTACATGGCTATGGTAATCTTCATTATTTTCTTAATCGAACAAATGGCAAAAAATAAGACTTAAAAACAAAACGAAAATAGGTATACGAAAAACAAAAGAAAAAGATTAAAATAAATAAACAAAAGGATAACTATAATACCTTGTGTAATGAAAAATAAAATTATGTGATTAGGAATCCATGACAATCCTAAACCATTTGATATCCTATAATTGGTACAATTTAGTGATTTAAAATACAGAGCTCTCTATAGTTTCTAGAACTATAGTAAGGTACGATGTCCTAGTCAACATAACAAAAAGATAATTCATCTTTTTTCGATAGTCCGACTTCTGAAATCATCTGTTTTAAAACCTCCAATCTTTTCAATAACTTGTATTGTAATTGTAATTGTAATTGTAGTAAGTATTTAAATTGCGAAATTTCGATTCGTTACTTCTTGATTAAATTGATCAAAATCCATTAGGTAAATCTGATACCCGGAAAAAATATCTGTACTAGCGTAGTGTATATAGTGTTGATTAAATGAATTATTGTCTGTTTGATTCATATTATCAATTATGAAATTACTTCATGGGTCAGTCCACCAATTTATATTACTGGGAAATTGAAATTTCTAAATAAGCTTTAATTCAATTTGTCAAAATTTAATATCCAATGACGGTGAATACAATTTTTTTCCTCCTAATTTCATATGCCACTTATTGAGTTTATAATATCACATTTTATTAAAATCTTCAATTTAAACCATAATTTCGTATGCATAACCTTATGCAGCCATCTTTCTTGATCCGCTCCTGTCTGGGAAGAGACAGATTGGGAAACAGATAAAAACAAGAAGAAAAGAAACAGATAAAAAAAATATATATATCAATAACCCATTTCAAACAAGGAATACCTACTGTTCGTTTTTTTTTTCGATTCACTTCTTCAAACATTGGCATGGATGTATTATTTTACTCATGTCTTTCATTAATTTTTAATTAATTCTTTGTTTTTAAATTGACCGATTAATCTCTTTTTGGTTAAAAATATCTTTGAAATCGAAGATAAAACTAATAAATAAAAATATTTTTTTATTATTTTCAACAATGCCTCGAGCCACAGTAGTAACTGATGCAATTCATACTTGTCCCTTCCTCTCTTAAAATGCCTTCGGGCAGTACAATGAAAAAGCAAAAACAACAATATGTGTCTATATTGTTCAATAAAATCGTTTGAGGGTCAAAATAAATTTAATAAAATATTTTTGAGAATCGTTTAGTTATTTTTCTAAGTAGCATTCTATTTATTCATATTTCATAATTTGAATGTAATCATGATCCAGCGTCCTGTTTAATATGATCTCTATACACTGATTTGCCGCTAATAAATAAATTGCTTATGTTTTATTTTTTTTGTTTAATTCGAATATTCGGACGAAATGTAAGAATGGTCCACAAATTAAATATCTTTATTAAAATATATAATTATAATATAATATTAAAAAAATATATATAAATGAAACATATTTTAGTCAGATAAATTTAAATTTACAGTGGAATTGTAACGGTTACTACCGTCACATAGAATATTTAAAAAAAATTATTTCCGAAGAAAACCCAATATGCTGCTGCTTACAAGAAACTCATCTCAACGAAAAACACTCAGTGAAACTCAAAGACTACAAGATTTATAGAAAAGACAGACACTCTGAAAGAGCGTGGGGAGGAGTCGCAACGTTTGTTTCAGAAAACATCCATAGTGAAGAAGTGATACTACAAACCCAGTTCGAAGCATTAGCTGTGAAAATGTATTTTAATCAACATTTGACAGTATGCAATTTATACATACCACCCTCACAAGCATTTTCCAGTGAAGATATTGAAAACATTATCAATCAACTTCCAAAACCCTTTCTTCTGTTGGGAGATTTCAACGCTCACAGCTCTTTATGGGGTTCCTCGCTCCCAGATTTAAACCATAGAGGCAGAACTATTATGAAATTCCTCGAAGAAAATACTTCGACGGTACTATTAAATACAGGAGAAAATACCCACTTCAGTTCAAAAACCAATAGTTTTTCAACAGTAGATTTAAGTTTTTCCGAAGTCAGATACGCACTAAAAGTCCGAAAATGGAAAACAAAAAGCCATCTATACGGTAGTGATCACTACCCAATAGTTATCGACACATCGGAGACAATCAATGACATCCCCTCAAATATTCGATGGAACTACGAAAAGGCAGATTGGGAAACTTTTAGCAAATTAATAACTGATGAATTACAGTCAATACCAACTTATAGAAAAATAGATGAAAAGGTGGATTTTTTTAGTGAGCTAATTATGAAAGTAGCAACAAAAACAGTTCCTACTATTAAAAACAACACCAAACACCATAGCGTGCCCTGGTGGAATAGACAATGTAGTGATGCTATTAGAGCAAAGAAACAGGCTCTGAATCGGTTCAGAAAAACTAGAACTTTACAAGATGCAATAGCATTCAAAAGACTAAGATCGATAGCTAATAGAATTATCAAATATAGCAAAAAAGAATCTTGGAAACAGTTTGTGTCATCACTAAATAATCTGACTCCAGTGACCGAAATATGGAATAAGATAAGAACCCTCAGAGGAATCGGGAAACGGCAGAGAATTACTGGATTAGAAGTCAATGGAGAAATTATAACCAACCCTGGAGATATTGCTGAAGGTTTAGCGAAGTATTTCAAGGAAGTTTCTACCTCGAACAATGATCACATCCACAATTATACCTCGGGAATACATGAAAGGTACAGTTCAGTACCAACCGAATTTAAAGGATGTAAAGAACCGTTTCGGATGCAAGAACTAAATTCTGCCTTACAGAAATGCATAGGAAAGTCAGCCCCTGGTTTAGATGGAGTTACTGGCGAATTCTTGAAAAAATTGCCTGAAGATGGTAAACTGCACCTTTTAGACATCTACAATGAAATATGGAATACCGGTGAATTCCCCTCCTGTTGGAAGCAATCAATCATCGTACCTATCCAAAAAAAAGAAGACAGTATCCAACCAAATGATTACAGACCCATTTCACTAATATCATGCATTTCAAAAACTCTAGAAAGGATGATAAACACCAGACTTATCGATACACTGGAAAGAAGCAATGCCCTCTCTCCACAACAGTTCGGGTTCAGATCAAACCGCTCAACAACTGACCCCCTGCTGTCATTAAGTTTAGAAGCCGAAGAAGCTTTTTTTAACAAAGAACACCTAATTGCAGTATTCTTAGACCTAGAAAAGGCTTACGATAGAATGGCAAGAGGTCGTGTATTAAGAATCTTGGCAAGATTGGGTATTGGAAAGAATATGTGGACATACATCAAAAACTTTTTGACTGGCAGAAAATTTTGTGTACGAGTAGGAAACACTTTCTCCTCCAGTCATTCCTTGGAAAATGGCACTCCACAAGGTTCACCCCTCAGCTCGACACTCTTCCTCGTAGCAATTAACGGTATCACATCCGCTATTCAGAGCCCCACTAAATGTTTGCTATTCGCTGATGATATAGTAATCTCAGCGCGTAGCAAATCTTTAGCGTTCATCCAGTGGAAGTTACAAGATACTGTTGAAAAAATGGAAAATTGGACGAAGGAAACTGGGTTCAAACTATCAGCTACGAAATCCAAAAGTATCCATTTTTGCAGACAACGAAAATGTCGTGTAGACCCTCATATAAAATTAGGAGACTCCATTATCGAGTATGTAGAAAACTATAAATACTTGGGAATGATACTTGATAAGAAACTGACTTGGGTTCATCATATAAAACACTTAAGAGACGAATGTACAAGAAGAATTGGACTTCTTAAATGCATTGCCCATTCAAGCTGGGGAGCCGATAGAAAGACACTCATCCAAATATATCATAGTGTGATTCGAAGTAAAATTGAATATGGAGCCCAAATATATGGAACAGGTCGCAAAACGTTGCTAAAAATGCTTGATTCCATCCACAATTCGGCTCTTAGAATCTGCACAGGAGCTTTCCGAACTTCTCCAGTCGAAAGTATATATGCCGAATCTGGAGAACCCTCATTAGAGATGAGACGAATGTATTTATCAATGAAATATGTATCCAAATTAAAAGCATGTCCACAACACCCCTTGAGTTCAAAACTATTTGATGAAAGATCTGGTAGGCGAGGACTTCAGGAGATAGAGGAGAGCATATTTAAACAAATGATTTATAAAACGCTATATAATGTGAACATGGATTTGAACACAATTAGACGCATCCCTAACCTCAAAATCCCTAACTGGAAGAACTGTAGACCGACTGTAGATGTATCAATGACAAGACGTAACAAGGAATACCCACTGGATATCCAAAACTACTTTTTTGAATTATTGGAGAAATACGAAGGATATAATGTGATATATACCGATGCCTCCAAAATGGAAAATAGTGTTGGCTGCGCTGTAAATATTAATAAAAACCAACACCAACTTCTGTTTAGCTTACCTGGAGAGAGCTCCATATTTACCGGAGAAGCTACTGCGATCATGGAGGCCCTCCATTGGATATCAAATTCCAATGACAATCAATGGATAATAGCATCAGATTCCAAAAGCGTCGTGACAGCAATTGGTAACCCATGGCCAAGCAATTCAATTATAAGAGATATATTGAATCTATGGTGGGAATTAAAAAAAAGAACGGTCAGAGTGATATTTGTCTGGGTTCCATCTCATTGTGGCATCACAGGCAATGAAAGAGCAGACCGAGCAGCTAACTTAGCAAGGAAGGGAGAGGCACCAACCATAATTTCAATAGATTGTACCACAGTGGAGGACTGGGTTCACGCAACAAAAAAGAAGTTATTGGAAAATTGGGTAAATAGATGGAAAACTGAAAAGTCAAAATTATTAGAAATAAAAAGAGACTGCAACAAGTGGGCTACTAGCACCAGAATATCCAGAAGAGAAGAAACCATATTGTGTAGAATAAGAATTGGTCACTGCCTGTTTACCCACGGGTACCTTCTCAGAGGTCTAGAACCACCCACGTGCGAAAAGTGTGACAATAAACCGCAGTCAGTAAAACACCTGTTAGTAGAGTGCCACGAGTTCAACGACATTCGGCAAAAATTGAAACTTCCAACAACAATAAAAGAGATACTGAGAGACAACGAAGATAGAGTCACCACCCTACTGCGATACTTAATAGAGACGAAACACTACAATAGAATATAGAAAACTAGCCGCCAATGACCCTCTAGGGTAGAGGCGATTACGAATTAAAAAAAAAAAAAAAAAAAAAAAAAAAAAAAAAAAAAAAAAAAAATTTAAATAGGATGCTACAACATGTTTCGCTTTAGAAATATTGACTGAAATAATATTGTTATCTACAAAAAAAACAAAAACAAAAACAAAAACAAAAAAACAATTTATTTGACTGTTAATAAACCAATTTAATAAAATGTGATGGAACCTAATAATATGAATAGTATAAATTGAAATATTAACTCTAAGCCATTTCAGTAATAGAATATTATCAACTATCATATTTTGGGTGTAAAATTAACAAAACCTAAATAAAGATATTTTGCTATTTCATTGGATGGTATAAAGATCGAACATCGCGGGATATATTTAAATATATGAGTGGGAAAATTTAAATATGAGACTTTAATCTATGTACCCTACTTCCGAAAGGTTAATATATAAAATTACATTCAACTATATAACGACATGGGTCAAGCCATTTATATGCTTTATTGGAAGACTGAATTGGTGAGTTAGTGGCTTATCGAACCTAGGTTCAAATAACAAGGGTATAAATTAGGGTTTAAACACATAATTTCGAGAATATATACTATATATTTAATCAATAAACTGATCATCATGCACATAATAAAATTTAAATCAAAATCATTTAAATTTATAAGGAAGCCAAAATTGTTTTTAATAATAACACCGACATTAATTTTCCATATAAATATTCTTTATAAAATATGCATCGAATGTGATAAAGTAGACTTGCTGTGCATTAATTTTTAGACAAAGCACTGAATGTGTATTTTTCATAAATTTTATAGCCTGATTGGTTCTTCGTATTTCATGAAATTGTAATTAATGTTTCCCAGCTGTTTGTAAAGTTCCAGATATTTTATTAATTTTTAAAAGTGATTTGATATCATAAACAAAATATCAATTTCATATGTGACCAATTACTGTGTGAATATATTTTGAAAAGGTAGAAGAGATAATTAACAACAAGAGAAGAAATAAAAAAACAATTATTGGATACCTGAGAAAAATGAGAAAGTATAGAAGAGAAAAAAAAATTGTTGTTCAGCATATTAAAACAACGTATTTTAAAAAAATTACTGGAGATATTTTTGTAATTGGGGACGGAATTAAGAAGGGCAAAAGAGAAAAAGATGAACCAAGATAAATGAGGAAATGTTATATGAGAGAAACCAGAGGGGAGACATGGCTTCATGGAATAAAAACTCTTACGGAAAGAGAACTGAAAAATGTTGAAAGAAATATCTTCAATAACTAAAGTAAATACGTTAAAAGTAGAACGCAGGGTCTCATATGATCTTTAAAACTATTAACTTTATAAAAAATATTACAAAATCTTAAAATTATCGGGCTGTTCATGTTTGCCCCGGAGCGTTTATAAAGTGAGATGGAGATATCTGTTTTTTTTATTTGATTAAGATTTTTAAGGACGGAAAATGGTCATGGTGTACAGTAGAAAATATCTTTATTCATTTTGCTGACGTTTAGACCCAAACATGTAGGTCATAATATCGAGGCAATGGTTTGAAAGCTGGATAATAACTCTTGAGTTTGATGTCAAAACGTCTGTAACTCAATAAAGAAATTATAACTGGACATCCTAACCTTTTTTCATCCTTATAATTTCAACAGATAACTATATATATATAATGGATTAAGATTTCTATCGGAAAATAATGATACAATCTGCCACAATTAAGGGCATTAGGTATTATACTATACTGGATGTCCCGTAAGCAGAGGGAAATATTTAAATAATATACATCAAGATATACAAAAAAAATATATAAACAATTGCCAAAATTCTAGCAGAAAAGTAGGCTATTTAAGTTTTTTTTTTTTAAGGGAATCACGTTTTTTTATGAATAGGAAGCTATAACACAAAACATATTTGATTTAAGTAACTAAACATTGTTCCATATTAAAATAGACCAAATTTACTTTTAAAGAAAGTAGATTTTCTCATTGTTAAAACTGTTTAAAGAGGACTATTGGACGGACAAACAGCTATGTTCCATTTGAAAAAAAGTCATAAATTATTTGTGATTTTTTTATCACTCTTTAACTGTACTACATTTAACCAACTTTAAGAAACACTTTTAATAATCGTTTAATAAGCTTCAAGTCCAGATTAATTAAGTTGAGTTTTATTAGGAAAAATTTTGAGATTCTTCTTAAGTTTTGTAAAGAAATTATATGATTTTATATTCAGTCAGCTAAAAGCACCTGGGTTTTTGCAAACATTACTACAAATGACTGTTTTATTTTATTATTTTAACAAAGGTTTTATTTCTTGTTTTTCCGTGATACGGGATGCTTTGTAATAAAAATAATTGTCTAAAAACACATTTGATTTATAAAAGCAAAACAATTTCGAAACAATGATTTTAAAAATATTTTTTAATATAAGGTGGTTATGAAATTGTGTTTTTCTTCCAGGTTTCTATCACAGAATTTTTTTTTTTAATTGTTTTTTTTTTATTGAATATTAATACATTCTGCCACATTAAAGGGTATTAGTATTAAGGCTACATGAATCATTCACACAATATGTACATACAAATAATTACTAAGATTTCGATAATAAAGAAAAAAAAATATAGAAAAATAAAATAAGTAAATTGATATGCCTGTGTACAAGAAGATGAAATAATAGATAAAAGCTAAATGAAATTAAAGTAAATAAAACATATCCACACCTATGTACAATATTTACATTCACCCAGGGTACTCTGAGTCATGCCTTATCCCCCGATGTGGAAGCCAAACAGACCTCCAGGAGATCCCAGTGCTTCTCTCTCAGCCGCGTCACTGTTATTATCACAGAAATCGATGTGTATTTGTAAGTGATGTGCAAATAACGCATATAACAATAAAATGCTGAAAATTTTCTGCGTATTTTATTTCACATTATTTCATTATATCCAAACAATTATACGTCTAAAGTAACATTACCTCCAAAGTGAGTAATAAATAAAGGGTGATTCCAATTATTGGTCTACACAGTTTTTTAGGAAATTTCGTAAACTTGTAAATACCCATCAAATTTTACCATCCCTTGTAACTTTTTTTCCTGATTTTTTATAATTTAGTCCATATACGAAAATTGAAAGGAAAATTATTAGACCATTATACGAAAGTTTCATCAAAATCGTTATAGCCGTTTTCAAGCTACCATCTATAGAAAAATATGTTTTTAATCTATTGCCCAGCAGATATTGCACCCAATTTCTGTCACAGACATCAGTAATAAAAATACTACAAAATAAAAAAAAAAAGCAAAAAAATCGGTTCAGTAGCCCTCGAGATAATCCAGGCACAGACTGACAGACAAATGGCCAAAAATGTGTTTTTCGGACTCAGGGAGCTCTGAAATGTATAGATCCATCGAAAACCGCATATCAGAAATTTGACACGATCGTAATACTTTCCTTAAATAGTATAGGTAGGAAAGTAATAAATTAAAATATGTGAAGAAAATAGAAGGCGCTATATCGTCGCTAATACTGGTTCGATTCTGATTTTTTTTTGTAATTTAATTACCTTTCAAATGTTTTTTTTATAAATTTTACAGTAGAAAAAATACATAGTGAGTTAGGCCACATAACATTTTTCTTTTCTTTATAACTTTTTTTTTTGTAATAAATTAAAATATGTGAAGAAAATAGAAGGCGCTATATCGTCGCTAATACTGGTTCGATTCTGATTTTTTTTTTGTAATTTAATTATCTTTCAAATGTTTTTTTATAAATTGTACAGTGGAAAACATACATAGTGAGTTAGGACCCATAACATTTTTATTTTCTTTATAACTTTGTTTCCTGAATTTTTTCGGGAATTTAGTCCATGTACGCAAATTGAAAGAACCTCATATTAAACATTATAGGAAAGTTTCATCAAAATCGTTAGAGCCGTTTTAGCGCTACAGTTTATAGAAAAACATGTTTTTAATTTATTGGGTAGCAGCTATTTCATATGGTCTGTCACAGGGATCTGTAGTCAAAACCCTACAAAATAAAAAAAGAAGCAACGAAATCGGTTCTGTAGTTCCCGAGAAAATCTTGGGACAGACAGGGAGACAAACAACCCAATGACTGTGTTAAATGTGTTATTCGGACTCAGGAGCTCTGAAACTTATAGATCCGTCGAAAATCGCATATTGGAAATTTTACTCTATCGCTGTCCATACCTAGTATAGGTAGAAAAGTAATATGTGAAAAGATGTGATACATTTTTTAGAAATATAATAAACATTTTTTTTATTCAGAACAGCAAACTATATATAGCCGATGGCTTATAAGGATGAATTGCAAGTACACAATGAACAAATAATTACTGAAAATAATTTGAGAATACAAGTATTAAAATTGCCAAACTCTAGTTGCCAAACTTAGCAGCGCGTTCATATGAATAAGAGACATCAATACACCACAGAAACAGGACACTAAAAGCCTATTAACTAACGGCGAATTATTGATGAAAGACTGGAATCAGTTAACCTGACAGGCTAAATCTGATTCCGTTCCTCTTCAAACATCATTATACCCGAGCTGTTTGTGTGGCCGAATTATTCAATAAGACCCGTATATCTACATATAATATAGAGTTGGCAGAATAATATATGAATATTTATTTCATTTATAAATGTTTTGAGCTCTTCAATCATCTGGATCATTTTCGCCCTACATTGTTATTGGATCAATATCCATGCGTATTTCTTAAAGTTAGAAAACTCGATAGAACTGTCATCATCTCTATATTGAAGAGTAGTACTAAAGAATTTCAAAGATAAATAAAAACCAAATAATTATCTCTTTTCATATTTATTTTATTTTATATATGACGAATTTATTCACCTAATTTAAGCAGAAACTTTTTGTTTCAAAACACTATTCGAAGGGGACTTTTGAGTGGCTAAACAATGCTAAGATCCGTTTTAAAAACAGTCATAAATTATTTGTGATTTTTGTTTATCACTCTATAAATAAACTAATTTTATCTCACTTTCACAAAAACTCTCTTGTTTAATAAGCTTTAAGCCAATATTAATTAAGTTGAGGTTTAGTAGAAAAAATTTTGAGATTCACCTCAAGTTGTGTAATCAAATGTTGTGAATCTCTATTCAGTCACCTTAAAGTACTCGTATTCTCCGCAAAAATGACTACAATTAACTGTTGTAAAGCTTTTATTTTTTGTTTTGCGTAATATGGGATGTATTGTAATAAACGTAATTACCTACATAAATGGTTATGAAATTGTGTTTTTCTTCCACAACTCCACAACAATATGAATTGATAAGTATTTAGTAGTGACAAACTTAATGTTTACGAGTCACCGATAACTTTTATATATATATAAAAGTAGTATATATATATATATATATATATATATATATATATATATATATATATATATATATATATATATATATATATATATATATATATATAAGGAGAAGAAGAAGAGAAGAAGAAAAAGTGTTTTTATTTATCGAAATGACTTAATATAAATCACAAAATAATATTTTTGGATTTATAACCGAAAATCAGACGTGCTACATGGTCTGTTGACCGTCAGAGGAATCTGTGTATTAACAAAATTATGTTTTAATCCATTTATGTACAACTAATTAATAAGAAAATTATATTTACAATGTAAAAGTTTTATAAATATTTTAATAACAAAAAGACTGGTACAAAAATTCTCCAATTTTTAATTGTTAAATTCTCTGGTGAGCATTATTCTAAAGAAGAAAGCAGACTTGCAGTAATTTGCCAATGCTATCCAATTGTTTCCATTTATTAAATCTATTACTTGAGCCCGAGATAAATTTCTAGGTTTTAACCAAGTTATGAAGTTATGAAGCCGTGGAAAGTCTTCTAAAATTCTTTCATAAAAAAATATTTAAATTAACAAAGTATACTCCAACACATTTTATTCACTTTGAGACTAAAATAAATCCGTTATTTATCTTCACAATTAAACTCCATTTTGGTTACTTTACATTATAAAAGCTTTCAAACTTCCACCACATAGATATCCAAAAATATTAGCAATACGGATAACTAAAAAAGAAATCGCATGTTTTAGGGACTTACTTAATCTGATAGAACTGCATGGTATAAATTTCAACTTAAATCGATCTAACTGTGATGATATTAAACTATGGAGAGCTAATTTATATTTACTAAGAACTCAAATTCTGAAAGACATATATAATCAATGTAATTAAAGTCCAGAATTCTAAAACTTTCACTTTTTACCCTCATTTAACTTCAGTAAATTATATTGAGGACAAAAGCTCATTGAAGGTGATCGGATGAGTAATTAAGATTAGAGCTGATGTTATGAACTTAAACTATAAACACTTAAAGCAAACAACTTGTAGCATGTGTAATACAAACGAAACAGATACAAACGATCTCTATCACTTCCTAGCTGCTTGTCCGATACTCTCTGAATTTTGAACTAAATAGTTAAAATATAAAAATTTATATATATATATACGTTTTACAAAAATGATTTATTATATATGTTCAATGTGTTAAAATTATATATAATCTAAAGGCATTAGACTATTTTTACATTACAATAACCTTTAAAATTAATATAAATAAATTTTCTAATAAAAGATCCTGATATTTGAAAGGACTTTTTTTTTAATACAAAAGGTTTACCTAGAAAACCACCAAAGGGTAAACGGAAGGAAAAGGGATTTTCCACTGGTAGGCAGCGGAGGTGTTATAGAGCAGCATCTCTCATCCCACGTCCTCCCGATTTCTGGATCATTTCACTTAAAGGACATTCCCTTCCAAGGCCTGATTTGAAAACTATTTGATTAACTCCGGCCAGCTCTCACTTTTTGGGAACTTAGCGGCCCTCCTATAGAATTCTTTCTACGATAAATCTCACGATGATCTATAGGATAGGATGAATTCAAACTTCCGCCCCAGTGAAATTCAATCCTACCAGGAAGAAGGCGCTATCGCATTTATTGCCGGTTCGTTATTCATGAGCAAGTTTCTTAAGCGAGGAAAAAGTAGAAATTATACCACAACTAACACCAACTTCTATTTTTTAAATCTGATTTTCTTGAATAATATTGAAATATATATATATATATATGTATATACATATATATTAAGATCAATGTACTTAGTGATACAAAGTCACATTCACATTCGCCATATTTACAGAAAATATAAATCATGAGAATATAAATAATAACCAAAATTATAAATGTATATATATATATATATAAGTTAAGCGTCGGCGGACTCTAACAATAAAAAAAAAGAAAGGAAAGGGCTTGAAATGCAACACTCACGGTTTCAGAAAAGATACTGATTTATTCCTTTAGTAATCCTCCTTATATACATTTCATATGTTTATTTACATTCAGGACGGTATTAAGGCTGATATCGCCGGTCTCCGGTCTTTATCTCCCCCCCACCAGTTTACGAATAGGATTTTTCGGAAACTTAGATATTCCTAGATCGGAGCTAACGATTATCAGTCTTAACACCTTACAATTGTTTTTACAAGTATAAAGTTGAAAGAAAGTAAAACTCACTCGAGACATACAATAATACAAAGAAATAAAAAAAAACAGAACTAAACACAACACTTGCTTCCAAAAACAGAACTCTTAAAATCCTAAAAAAAAACAGAGAAGAAAAAAAAATAATACACTTTCCTCTACTGTATTGCTATGATTCTATTTACACATAAGAAAAAAAATACACCATATTTTTGCTTAGACAACCAAAAAAAAACATATTTGTTATAACGTGGTGAGGGTACTACGAATCCGTTAGTTTATGTTCCGGTTCTATCATTGGGAGCTTCAATTGTTCAATGTGAACCGTTCTCCTCTTTCTGGGTTCATTAACGCTTTCGATCGTTAGTAGATTATGCTCCCTAATAGCAATCACTCTGAATGGACCCTCGTATCGTAACAATTGTTTCCCTCTGTTGGTCCCTACTCTACGGTACACTATTGTCCCGATCTTTAGATCACCCATTTGGTCACGTACGCGAACATTCTGCCTCTCTACCCGCTTCTCCTTTTCCCGCTTAATTTTCGCCGTTACTCTTCCCCACGTCTTTTCCACCTCCACCCTATTGCTCTGGATTTGCTCGACTAATGGTTCATTAACCGTTGTTTCCCCGCAATCTCGCCTTGGCCTGCGCATCCCGAATAGTACTTCCACGGGCGCAAATCCCGTGACGGAGTGAATCGAGTGGTTGTAGGCTGTTACCGCTTTCTTCATTGCAACATCCGGCTCCAACCCTTTTTCCCCCTGATACACCCGGATGTGATCACTCAGCGTGCTGTGCAACCGCTCAATGCCGCCTCTACCCTTAGGATGTCCCGGGGTGTTATAATGCCAACGAATCCCTAGTCGTTTCACCTCCTCCCTAATCGCGGCATTGTCAAACTCCCTACCACCGTCCGATGTGATCCTCTCGGGGACCCCGTAGAACTGCACCCAGGTTTGTAGGGCTTCCGCAACTGCGTTGGCAGACTTGTCCATGACCTGGTGTGCCATAGCTACCTTGCTAAAGACGTCGATGACCGTGACCCACTTGAACCCTCTCCAGGTAAATGTATCAATCTGGAGGTCCTGTAGTGGCATATTCCCCGTCGGTGTCTCTTCCTGAATCCCTCTGGGGGGGTGTCGATCATATTTCGTGCGCATACACACCTCGCATTTCCCTATGACCTCTTGGATGGATTTTTTCATGCCCCACCAGAAATACTTTCGACGTAATGCCTGCAGTGTCTCGTTCACGCCTCGGTGGTTGGTTTTCCCCTGGTGATAAGCTAATGTGACTGCCTGTTGCTGTTCCTCATCCTGTATAGTTTCCACTGCGTACTTACAACGGATGAGTGTTCTGTCCACACCAATTCGCTCGGATCTCCACATCCGCTTTATTTTATCCCATACCGTGTTATTCCCCACATAAAGATGGTGCGTCTTTCCAGGTTCCGTGGCGTCCTTCAGTGCCGTACAAATTTGCTCTTCACTCACCCCGGGTTGCGACCAGATGACGCGAATCTTGCTTTTCCCATATCTTCGATAATCTATTTTCATCATCCCTGCTACTCTCGTTTTCCAGATTACCTGACGATGCTTGTCATTGATGATGTCGTCTATCTCCTCCATTTCCACTGCTCTTTCCTCCGCTGAGCTCTCCTCTTCCGGGGACTCTCCCCTGTCATCTATACCGACGATATCCTCCGCTCCTTCGCCGTCGGGAGTCCATTCACTCAAGAATTGGCGCACGTCTCGCGATGGTCCTCCCCCGTCCTCTTCTACCGCGTTGATCATGATGGCCCTCGAGAGCCAGTCCGCCACCACGTTCTCCTTTCCCGGCTTATACACCACCTCTATATTGTATTGACTAAGGACTTCCTTCCATCGCGTGACCCTAGCTGAGGTTTCTTTAAGTTTCCCTACCCACTGCAGGGGTTTGTGGTCGGTGTGGACTCGAAACTTCCTCCCAAATACGTATGGCCTGAAATGGTCGATAGCCCACACTATCGCGAGTAGCTCCCTCTCCAAAGCGCTGTATCGCGATTCCGCACCCGTAAGCCGACGGCTCGCGTATGCTATCGGTCGTTCACCCTCACTCCCCCCCTGGGACAAAACGGCCCCTAACGCGTATTCACTCGCATCGGTGGTTATATTAAAGAGCTTCTCAAAATCCGGGAACGCTAACACCGGCTCTGTCAGCAACCTATTCATACATTTTCGGATATTATTCTCCATCTCTGGTGTCACCACAATCTTCGCGCCTTTCTTCAGCAAATTGTTAATGGGTACCAAATACTCTGCCATCTCAGGTACGAATCTCCGGTAGTAGTTCAGCGTCCCAAGAAGCCTACGGATCCCCTTCACGTCCCGTGGTACCGCCATCCTTGTGATCGCCTCCACCTTTGCCGCATCCGGTCTGACCCCCTCGCTAGAGATAGTGTGGCCTAAAAAATTAATCCGCGTTTGTCCCAGCAGAGACTTCTCGCTTGATAATTTCAGCCCGAATTTCCGGAGCCTCTCGAATACTGACCTCAGATGTCCCACGTGTTCGGTTTCCGTTCTGCTAAAAATCAGCAGGTCATCCATATATACCTGACATACCGAGTCATCGATACCCCTCAAAAATTCGTCCATCAGACGCTGAAATGTTATGGGCGCATTCTTCAGACCAAACGGCATTCTTGTGAATTCATAATGCCCCCTTTCGAATGTGAACGCTGTTTTGTGTTGGTCTTCCGGGTGCATCCGTATTTGGTGATATCCCGCCTTAAGGTCCAACGTGCTAAAGACCACGGCTCCACTCAACCTATCCAGTATATCTTCGAATCTGGGGATCGGGTACTTCTCGTCTACCGTGTTATCGTTCAATTTACGATAGTCTACTACCACCCTGTATTTTTCCTTATTATCCCCCGGTGCTGCCTTCTTCTTCACCGCCCACAGGGGACTATTGAATGGTGAGGTGCTATCAACTATGATCCCTTGTTCTTTTAGACTATCTAGCTCCTCTCGAATATGCTGCCTCAACGCCTGCGGGTATCTTCTCTCTTTCACGTAAGTTACCCTATCCTGCTTCAGTGGGATTTCATGCACCGTCCTCCCTGTTACCCCTAATACCTCACCTTCCCTGAAGAAAATGTCCCTAAACTCCTCCTGTAGCAACTTCCTCCAGTCCTCCACTCTGTTCACCGCCCCTATCCGCACCCTTCTTTCTCTCGCGACCCCTATACATCCGAACTTCTTCTTTCCCAACCTAACACTCCAGGCTCCTCTACGATTCCTAATGCTCGCCCCTACCTGCCCCAACAAATCGCACCCCACTATGACCTGGTATTCCCGAGTCATGTTTTTTACTACGTGTACCTTCAGTTCGCCCTCTTTTCCTGCCCACCGATCAAGTCTTATTGTCGCTTCCCCCTCTACGCTACAGGGGCCACCCAGAGTGATTAGTTGGCAATCGCATTTTTGGATCCGGAGTGCCCTCTCACTCCCGCACACTTTCCCTAACGCCCCTCTGGTCATAATAGTGCTCGAGCTCCCGGTATCCACGAGGCACTTTACTCCCCCGTCTACCTCGATAATTGGCAACCAGCATGGCTTACCTCGGATGTTGTTGCATGTTGCTGTGCGGTCGCCTCTCTGCTGCCACACTCCTCAGATGCCGCCCAGCTTCCTCCTCCCCGCCGCCGTTCGTCGCTGCTCGGTCCGTTGGCTGCTCCTGCCTCCTTCGCCTCCACTGCTACCTGGTTCGTCCGTCTCTGTCCCCGAAGTTCCCGACTCCTCGGTTGCCTCTCCCGAAGATCCGTCCTTCCGCTGTATCCTAGCCCGTCTTGTCAGCTTCTGCGTGTTTACTTCCATGGGCTCGTCTTGAGTTCTTTCTCTCCTCCGGAATATGTACGGGCACTGCCTAGCAATATGCCCTTCGGTACCGCACTCGAAACATCTAGTGCGCGGACATTGTGCAACTAAATGTCCTGGCTTTCCGCACCCATGACATTTCCTGTCTTCCCTGCGGGGTCCATTCCTCGGCCTCACTTGTCCGGATCTTTTTTCACCCATCCTGACCTTTTCTCCGCTCGGCTGCACCGTTTCTCTCCTCTTCCAACCCATCGGGGCTGTCCGGGGTCGTCTGTCATTCACCCGGATCCACCCTGGTTCTTCCACGTCCATCCGAGTCTCTTCTTCCCTTGCGCTTAGGTCGATCATTTCCTGGGCACACTCGAGGAATGATCTCTCCCTGGGCAATCCGTCTCTCCTTCCCGTTTCCTTCGCCAACTGGACCTTGAGTATCGTCGAGAGGAACTCCATCCTGGCTTCCACCTCTCCCACACTCATTGTTTCGCGCATTTTCTCCGTTATGCGGTTGTACTTTGCCACTAGTACCCCCGCATACTGGCCCCTCGTCTGACGTTGGGACCGGCGCTCCCTAAACATTTGGAAGATGTCTTCCTCCGGCGTCCATCTGCCTCCTCCGAAGGCCTTCTTCAGTCGCTCCTTAATCACCGGCCATGGTGTCTCCTCATCCGCCTGAATTTGGTTCAGGATGCTCCTCCTTACTCGGCACACCAGAGCCGCTTTCAACGCTTCCGCGTCCCCTAGGTTTACCAGGTCCTCCGCCACCTTTACCTCTATTCTAGACATGAGGCGGTCTCCGCCTTTCAGGAAATGGTTGAGCTCACCTACCTCGCCACCGAAGCGTTCCAGGTCCGCAATGGCTCTTCGAAGGTCCTGCGTGGTCGCCGCTCTTATTTTCATCCATTCCAGCGCGTTAGCGTGCGCTTCTGCCAATGTGTCCCTCGGTAAGGGAGGGATCTCCTGGATCTGCGGAATCTGCGGTACCTGAGGTATTTGAGGTATCTGAGGCACCTGAGGGGCCTGCGCGATCTGAGGTATCTGCGGAATTTCTTGAGGTTGAGGGATTTCCGGGGCGCTCAACACTCCCGGCCTGATTAAGCCCTCTGTTGGCATTTCACTCTTTCCTTATGACTAGGAGAAGAAAAAAAAACCAAGAGAAAAAAAAATGACTTTAAAAAAAAATTACTTCTCTGTTCTCCTGTCGTAGTCCCGGGTTTCGGCACCAGTTAAGCGTCGGCGGACTCTAACAATAAAAAAAAAGAAAGGAAAGGGCTTGAAATGCAACACTCACGGTTTCAGAAAAGATACTGATTTATTCCTTTAGTAATCCTCCTTATATACATTTCATATGTTTATTTACATTCAGGACGGTATTAAGGCTGATATCGCCGGTCTCCGGTCTTTATCTTATATATATATATATATATATATATATATATATATATATATATATATATTATATATATATATATATATATATATATTATATATATATATATATATATATATATATATATATATATATATATATATATAATGTAATATAGATATATATAATATAATTCTTATATATATATATATATATATATATATATATATATATATATATATATAATTATTTTTTTGTAATCGCCTCTACCCTAGAGGGTCATTGGCGGCTAATTTTCTATACTCTATTGTAATACTTTGTCTCTATTAAGTATCGGAAAAGGGTGGTGAATCCATCTTCGTTGTCTCTTAATATCTCTTTCATTGCTATTTTTGCCGAATTTTGTTGAACTCGCGGCACTTTACTAACAGATGTTTTACTGTCTGCGGTTTATTATCACACTTTTGGCACGTGGGTGCTTCTATTACTCTGAGAAGGTACCCGTGAGTAAACAGACAGTGACCAATTCGTATTCTGCACAATATGGTTTCTTCTCTTCTGGATATTCTTGTGCTAGTAGCCCATTTGCTGCACTCTGCTTTTATTTCTAATAGTTTAGACTGTTTAGTTTTTCATATATTTACCCAATTTTATCAACAATTTATTTTTTGTTTCGTGTACCCAGTCTTCTACTATGGTACAGTTTATTGAAATTTTGGTTGGTGAAATTATAATTAAGATAAACCTATGAAGTTAAATGTAGTAGAATAAATATCACACCCACAGGAAAAGTATTGACTAGGGGAACTCCGAACCAGGCTTGTTTCCCGCATGTAGAGGGAACAGCAGGACTCTAAATGATCCCAAAGCTTCCCTATCAGTCCAATCAGTTATATTCACCTCTTGTTTATTAGAGCTCAGAAAACTGTGCAGACAACAATTATTGCCGTAAGATGGGGTAACTTTGGGACTGAGTAGGTAACTTTAGTACAGATAGTAAAATTTAGTTTGTGGTGATTCCGTGGTGCATATACTGTGTTGGTACATTCTGTTGGTTCAGTCCCGAAGTAACCCCATCTAACGGTATATAAAGAGAGACTATACTTTCAGTAAAATCACAATAGAGCACATATATTCTCTAATTCCCTAACCAAATCCCTAACCACCCCTAACCCCATCTAACGGTATATAAAGAGAGACTATACTTTCAGTAAAATCACAATACAGCACATTTATTCTCTAATTCCAGATTCCTTTGTGGTTTTACTCGTAGATAGAATAAATACGGATATGCTGTGGCGACTTCAATGCAAGGAACTGATGGGATTTTGGAGATGCGCTTAGAGTTTTGTGAAAACAAAGGTGAAATGTTGAAGAATGGAAATGGTCAAAGATTGTTAGATTTTTACGTTGTTAATAACATTAAGCACAGAAAGCAAAGAAATAGTATTATCGATTACTTTATATTTGAAGAAGATATCAGACGCTGGTTCAAAGACATTAAAATGATTAGAAGTGTTGAAATATACACGGATCGTTAAGCGCATCATTTATTATCATAGTCGCAGACTTACGATCATGAAGTCTAGAAACAAGACATTTAAGAAACATGAAAAGATAAATATAAGAGCTATTGACTCGGCATGGGAAAGACAGGAATATGATGCATGCCTAGCAGCAAAAGTGAAACCGTTACACCACAATGAAACTGAAGAAGAAACGTATGAATATATATTTATCATAAAAGTTTTTTTTTTTTTTTTTTGTTACGGCTATAATTTGCTTGAAGATATGACTCTAAGATTTAAATGCAACTTTATGATTACTGCTATTTGACTATTGTGAAAACGCCTGGTTGGTGCACGGAGATGGTTTTGTAAGGTAGAACTTATATCGTCCCGAAAAACTAGAACCGGTGAGGCGTATTTTCTTATTAAGACACAACTATTCATTAAAAGTTATTTTAATTATAATGAAATAGAATTTTGACTCGGGGACAAAGTCCCTTTCGAATAACAGAATAGTACAAAATTAAAATATTACATCTTGCCTAAATGAAAAAAAAAAAAGATAGAGAGAAAACATTAAAAATGTTATTTTTAACAGTAAAGAAAACCTTAGTTAAACATACTACATACAAACCAAGAAAAACTATATACTAAACACTTGAAATTATGACAAGACACTTAAAACTGTGTACAGTGGTAAAACATAAATATACGCTTTTAGGAAAACAAAAATACATTCTATTCTTCTTTAACCACTGCTTTTTGTTATATTTTATACATTATACATTTTATAGTTCTTTAAAATAAACTCTGTGTTCTGGTTGTAAAAATTGTCCGAGTATTTAGATGATGAATAATATGTAAAAGTATGGCGGGTATCTAGTGGACAGTTTTTGGGACAGGAATTAGAATAGGAGGATTTTAAACATAAATATGGAAGGGGATTCCGAATTTTGATCGGAAGGGAATTCCAGAAATTAACAGAGCGAGCAATAAAGGAGTTTTAGAATGATTCAGACCTGTAAGAAGGGATGTAAGAAGGACAAGCAAGATCTTGTTTAAAAGGGATGGACTGAGGACCTAAATTGAAGAAGGTTACAGAAGTAAGAAGGACGATGATTGTTGATGATTTGATAGAGGAACGTACTAAGGAAATATTGTCTTCGGAAGGAACGGAAGAGCCACCGTAACTCAGTGAAGTCTCCTGAGAGCATCTCGGGGCACCAATTACAAATCTTACGCAGCTGTTCATTTTTCTTTTCAGTCTATCATGGAGTTCCACCGAGAAGCCATCATACACCACACAGCTGTAGTCATAGTAGAGGAAGAAGAGAGAGGATACTAGGAGTCTACGTTTAATAATATAACATATATATATATATATATATATATATATATATATATATATATATATATATATATATATATATATATATATATTATAAATAATGTAATATATATAATATATTAAACACTATTCATAATACTAAAACAAAAATGTTATTTTAGAGTTTATTGCAATTCATTACATATGAAAACAATATTTCAATGAATGGAGCCGCCAAAATTTTTTTAAAAAAAGAATTGATTAAAAATAGAGCTACAGAATAATAAAAGTCTTATAAATAATCAAGGGACTAACTAAAAGAGAAATTGGCTGAGAATGAATACTAGAATTAATCATACGTCTATCTTAATTGGACTATATTCATCCTATATATGCTGATAGATGGAGTTGCTAATGCATCATGTATGCAATTACTAATGGCTGAAATAGAATATTTTGATAGTTTTCATAATAACAGCAACAAATAGATATTGAAGTAAATTAAAAGTTTGAACTAATGAATGTTGAATGTTTTTAGATGTAATTTTAGTAATTTGATATTATATAAAAAAAGTGCAGCATTGTTTTAGAGCTATATTTTAGTGATATTTAACTGTGGGGGTTATTAAATATAATTTTAGTTATCAGGAAGTTATGAAGAAAAAATAAAACATTTTTTTCTTAATCTTCTTCTCAACCGTGTAATTGAAAAGTGTCTTTATAAGTAATTTATCTTTCCTTAGAGCGTTAGGAGGGCAGAATAGTTTTCCAATCATTTGAAACAAAAATCTCAACGTTTTAATGCAATATTAATTTAAAATAATAAATAAAAGGTAAGCATTTTTTTGAATTTGCTATAAATGCCATTTTTTCTAAAGATTTTTAGGATGAAGGTTTTATCTTAATTATAATAGCCGTTCTTAAATGAAGCTGCCACTCCTGAACTAATTTAGAAAGATGGAAGTGGACTAGATCTTATCTATCATATAAATAGTTGGCTATTTTATTTTTTAATCAACTAAAGTAGGACTATTTTTATTAAATTTATTTTAAAAAGTAGTCATTTTATTTAAGAGATTTTTAATACATCCAATAAAGTGGTTTGTTTGGGTTTGAAGGCGTGATATCCTAGCCATCAACGGCAGTATTGATTTATTAGTTGAGAAACTTCTGAAAAAAAGTTTTTATATGTATTTCTCATTCTATACATGTATTCAATAATCTTTAGGTTTACAAAATGTTTGTGTTGTATGTACTGCTTTTGTGTTGTTTTCATCATTGTTTAATTTCCAGGTCTTAGGTTTGAAGTGTAATAAGGGAATTCTTGTAAAATATATGTGACTGTGAGATAGCTATTGCAGTGTTGGTAGTGACTATTCCTGATTGGATACATAAATGTTTATATAGATAAATTTTTATGATCTATTTTCAGTCTTTACCTGTCTGAGTTATGGCGATATCGTCGCAGCGATTGGGGCGATTTAATGTTATCTAATGCTTTACTGACCTTTCAAGAAATTTTAGCTTGCTTGTCGGTGTCTCGTTCCACGTGGACTGCCAACTATCTGATATTTTTTATTTTATCGGAAAACTAATTTCTGGATGGGTTAAAATGGGATGCGATCGTGTCATTGTTTGGCGGGCATATCTGGAGGCTAATTGCTTGCTGTTCCCAAGTGACCAGCAATACATATAAAGTATAAAGACTTTCCCAAATTCCGACCATATTTAGATACTTTCGAAGTGTTACCTCATAGTGTTAAACTTGAAAGTTTGTTGATTCACCTCTCTTGTCAGGTCAACTAATGAAAAACAGATAGCATATTTCAATATTTAGATATAACGATATGAGATTAATTGTATTCTTCATAGGTTCATAAAAAAAACAAGTAATAGGTATGATTCTAACAAATAAATAAAATTTTAAAAATGGTCAAACAATGGAGTTAAAAAATTATTCGTCAATTTTACAATAACACAAAAAAGAAATATCATAAAATTGGCAATTGGCCTGTGAAATGAGTTTCAAACTCCATATACTAGTTAGAATAGGTTTGGTTTAACCTCTAGAACAACATTCCACCGCTTGCCAGAGATGTCGAGGTAGTGGGCAATCATGTTAGATATTATGGCTGAAAACACCTGATTAATTTAAAATGATTACTGGTTTAACAGTATTTCTTTGAAATTTAACTGCTTACAATACAGTAGTAGATAAAATATGATTTTGTTTTGGTCACAATGGAAAGGACTTTTGGCTCACTTTCAATGCCTTAATTTATCATTTATTTAATAATATAATAAATAATAAGATTCGTCCTGCGCAATTAGTTTCAAAGATATAGTGGAGTAGAAATTCAACTTCTCCCAGCTTTCTCATCTGTATGTTTCTGAAACGCTGTCAATTACTTGCAAGCATAACGAATGTGAAACTATTAGTTCAGTGGATTTTTTTAGAGCAATATAATTCCATTCTGTTCTAAATTTTATCATTTATATTTTGATGGGTTCCTAACAGTTCTAAAATAAATCATACATTAAATAAAGTCAAATATACTTATTCACGAAATTTCGCAATAATCTTTAAGTGTCACCACTTGGCTTAATGTACGTGGTTTGAAAGTTCCCGCCACAAAAGCAGTGCACCGGTAATGTATATTTAGAAGTTGTTGCATAGAACTGAATTCTACGGTTTTTATTCTGTTGCAAAGTTCACTGAGAAACAGCTCCTGGATCTAGTTTACAACGTGCCACTTAAGAAATACCACATTATGAAGACCATTCAGAGCTCATCTTAAACTTAAAACATGTAAATGAACAGTTTAATAAATTTCTATATGTTTCCTGCCATCCAATTTTCTTATTTGGCCCATAAAGTAATGTAATCATAACTTTTTTTTTTTTTATCTATTTATTGAATAATAATACAATCAGCCACTGGAGGGCTATAAGTATTAGGGCTAAGAGTTCTCATTCAAACAATATATACAAATAATAGAGAAATAAATATAAATATAAAAAGTAAATAAATAATACTGATGAAGAAAGAAAATAAAAGAAAAAAAAATAAACAATAACATAAAAATAAACTTATAAACACAATCATACCTATATACAATATATACATTCACCCAAGAATCTCCGAGCCAGGCTTTTTCCCCCACATGTGGAAGGCAAAGCAAGACTCCAGGAGATTCCAGTGCCACTTTTCCAGCCGCATCACTAGTATTAGAAGCCAATGGAGACTGAAAGAGGGCACTAGAGCCACAGACGCTCGGGACATGAGTGGAGAAGCTGGCCATTGCCAGGACTCCAGAAGCATATTTACAAGAGATCTCTGGGCCACTGCCGTTTTAACCTTCGTGGAGGATTGTAGGGATGAAGGGAGCTGGATAGGGATTGAGCTAGAGGATTTGGATGATGGATAAGGTTTTGGTGAAAGTTTGAGAATCTGGTTGGGATGATGTCGAGGACAAATGGGATGTTAAGGTCATGGTGTAGGGTCTTGTTTGTGACATAATATGGGGCATTGACTATTGTTCTAAGTACTTTGGACTGGAAGGATTGGATGCGTTTGATATTCGAATGTTTAGCAGTTCCCCACAGTTCAAGTCCGTAGGTCCAGATAGGTTTCAGTATGGTCTTGTAGATTAAAAGTTTATTTTCAATCGAAAGATGGGATGTCCTACTTAGTAATCTATACAGCTGGCCATATCGTCGGTTAAGTTCTTGTCTTTTAAGTCTGGTATGTGGGTTCCAAGTTAGTCTTTTGTCAAGAAGGAAGCCAAGGTAACGGACTGTGTCTGAGTAGGGAAGTGGAATTGAATTAAAAAGGATTGACGGACAGGATCTGCGTCGCAGGGTAAAAGTGATATGTTTGCATTTTGATTCATTGATTTTGATGCGCCAGTTGTTGCACCACTGCTCAATCAAAGAGAGGTGAGATTGTAGGTTTAGAGATGCTATTTGAGGATCTGAGTGGGAAGATAGAATGGCAGTATCATCAGCAAATGTAGCTAGAAATGTATCGGGATTGGAAGGGATATCGGAAGTGAAGAGGATATAGAGAACTGGGCCCAAGACACTGCCTTGTGGAACACCAGCCTCAACTGGATAGTAAGTGGAGAATGCGGTGTCACAACGGACTTGAAAGGAACGATTTGAGAGGTAGGATTTGAGGACTAGGTATAAGGATTGGGGTAAATGGGTTTTGAGCTTGAAAAGCAAGCCATCGTGCCACACCCGGTCGAAAGCTTGTGCTACGTCCAGAAAGGCACCAGTGCAATAATGCTTGTTTTCAAGTGCAGAGGATATATGGTCCACAACACGAAGGCCTTGTTGGACAGTGGAATGTCTTGAGCGGAATCCAAACTGATGAGAAGGGATGTTGTGGGATTCGATTATGGGTAGGATGCGTTTGAGAAGGATTTTCTCAAAGATTTTTGAGAGGATCGGGAGTAAGCTTATCGGTCTATAGGATGATGTGTTATTAACAGGTTTACCTGGTTTTGGAAACAGGATGATTATGGAATGTTTCCACACCAAAGGAAAGTTGGTTGTGCGAAGGATGCAGTTGTATAGATAGGTAAGGAATATGATTGCTTTTTTGGGAAGTTGTCTGAGGATTTGTGAAGTGAGGAGATCATATCCAGGGGATTTTCGGGGTTTTAATTTGTTTATAAGGAATTTGACCTCAGAGGGGTTAACAGGTTTTGGAGGTAGAGAGAGAGGAATTGGTGAAGAGAGGAATTCTTCAACTTCAGCAGTGTGGCTGGGATGGAGTTCGGGGTGAGGGGTGAATGTGTAGGATAAATGTTTAGCAAACTCCTCTGCTCTATTCGCATCTGACGAAGCCCAGGAACCATCATCACGGCGAAGTGGATGGGAAATGGACTGGAATTTAAGGATTTTTTTGGTTACGTTCCAGAGGGAGTTATCACTAGCGGATAATGAGGAGAGGTAGGAATTGTAGGATTGGGTTTTAAAAGTTTCCAGTTTCTTTTTTACCTGTTTGGAATAATAATTATACGATTTCCGGTCATCAGGATGCCTAGTTCTTTGCCAAAGGGTCCTAGAGCAACGTTTGCTATGGATTAGGTCCAATAGATCTTGAGGTAAAGGATTTATGTTATGGTATTTTTTGGGACGATCAGGTGAGGATGCAGTCCAAGCTGCTTGCTGGATCAGGGTAGTGAAGGAATGCACTGCATCGTCGAGGTCTTCAGGTGTTTTTAAGGAAACTCTGAGGTCAATATTATCTTCCAGTATTTGACGGAAAATGTTCCAGTTAACTGGCCCCCTGATAAATGAAGGTGGGGATGATTTGGGAATAGGAGATGTGGAAACGGTTAGGACTAGAGGACTATGGTCTGAGGAAAGATCATCAAACCTTGAAATAGAACAGTGTAGTGATCCTAGACCTTTGTGGAGGAAAAAGTCTAGAAGGTCGGGATTGCGGTTGGGATCTGTTGGCCAGTATGTGGGTGTATTAGGTGAAAGGATGTTGCTGCGATGGGAATTAAGTGCAGATACCAATGTTCGCCCTCGGGAATTTGTGGATCTGGCTCCCCATTGCTGGTGTTTTGCATTTAGATCTGCACCTAGGAGGAAGTGGTGTCCTAGGGAATTCAGGAAGGAAATTATTTGGGATTCGGAAATGGGTGTTTTAGGTGGGGAATATGCCGCAACTAGTGTTATTGGGTAAAGGGGTGTTTGGATTATTACGGCTGTGGATTGTAGGAAATTATGGCTTGGTAAGGGAAACAAATGATGGGAAACGGATCGATGGATAATTATGGCAGTGCCACCATGTGCTGTTCCATCAGGATGGTCGGTTCGATAAATATTGTAGCCGGGCACGTTGATTTGTCGTTTGTTGGTTAGTCGAGTTTCAGTTATTAGTGCTATGTCGATGTTTTTGTCACGTAATAAGATTGTCAGTTCGTTGATGTGGTTCCGAATACCATTCGCATTCCAGAGGAGAATGGAGAGGAATTTGGTTGAGGACATTTATGGATTTCTTGGCAGTGGAATGAGGTTGGATATAACATTGGTAAGTAGCGAAATAAGGGGGGTAATGAGAGATCTAAATTCGGAAAGGAAAGATGTCAATAGGCTTGTGAGGTCAGTGGAATTGGAAGGAGGAGGAATGAATGTGTGAGTATTTAACCTACGTTCAGGGATGGAGGGATATGGGTCTTGAGGTTGATGTGTGAATTCTTGAGGTTTAGATTCTTGTGGCAGGGCCTGACATTGAGTGTTTACAGTGTCTCCTTTGAACATCTGAGCATAGGACACTCTTCCGTTCACTGTTCTATAGGGTTGTCTTGGTGGCCTGGATGTCCCTTCTTCCCTAGGCGTTGCGTACATTCGTGTTTTCAAATCTTTGTAAGTTTGACATCCCTTGTAGTTGGCTGGGTGTCCTTGGTGGCATAAAGCGCATACTGCAGGTGAAGTTCTAGACTTCCTACAGTCCTCTGTTTTGTGTTGCTCACCACACCTCACACATCTAGGAATGTGATGACAATACCGTTTCGTATGGCCATAAGCCTGGCAGTTATGGCATTGAACGATGTCGCGCTTGCTGTAGGGCTTTTCTACAATAACGCTTGTATAATAAAGGCGTGTGACCTTGTAGATGTTTTCGACATCAGGTGTTCGGTCAAGGTCAACGAAGAATAGTAGAAGAGGTATTTTATTTTTTATTCCAGGCTGTTCTCTATTCTCCTTAAATATGTTCACTATCTGGCGAACATGGAATCCCATACCCGTGAGCTCTTCTTTTATAGCATCTGTTGGCGTAGATGGGTGCAGTCTTCTGATAACGACCCTGAGCGCCCTCTCTTGACGCAGTTGATACGTGAGGTAATCAGCCTTGGTGTCAGATAAATATTTTATGATTTTTCTATAGGTTTCTGGAGTGTCGGGCATTAACTTAGTGTCATTGGTGCGGCTTTGGCATAAATATTTTCCTGAACCTACCAGATTATTCAATTGATTACACATCAATTGAAAATTTTTAATATTTCTAACAAATATTGGTGGGGGTTTGGGTTCTCTGGGGATGGATGCTGCTTCCATTTGTTCGTTGTTTATATTTGAAAGCACTTCAAATGGATTCGAAGTGAAAAACGGCGATTCTTCACCCATAGCATGAGTTGTCTCATAATTGTTGGGTTGTTGTGAGGAGCCAGGTTGGGGTTCCACTTCTTCTATGGAGCTCCCTGGTGTGGCTGGTGTAATCATAACTGGCGCTATATATTGAACATAGCAAATAAGTTTTTAAAAATTATTAAGAAGCTGTGGAAGAAAGAATTTAATGAAACAGACTTCTGACATCAAAAACAGCGTCAAAGGAAAACATGTAAATTAAGGACAAGGGATCCTCGAGAAGGCCTCTTCTCAGAGTAAAAACTAGTAACGGGCTAAGTTCCTGGTTCCTTTTAGAGTGTTACATACCAGTCATTGTGGAGCAATAGGGTGAAGTTAAGAACCAATGAAAACCATCCTTGCCCCACCCTAAATATTTCTATTTAATACGCCGAGATCTTATGTTGATGTCAGGCCTTGAGGATAGGTTTTCTTCCGACTTGGGGACTGAAGCCTTGGCTCTACATAGACCATGAAGATGGGATTCTGGCAATTGTTGGACCTCGGGGCTTGACGAGATGACCTCAGATCAGCATATGCAGTTAGGAAACAAATCAACTACACCACTTCATATACGATAGATAAGTGTTATTCTCAACAATAAATTTATAAATATTCGAATATTTCATTTCAACATAACTCTCAAAACAGTCCATCTGAAATCACAGTTAATTATTAAATTATTCGAAGCATGTATTTAGTTTATATTATATAATATTCGCACATTCAGATGTCCATGTTATTTGTATATAATTCTTTATTAAACATAAAAAATAAAAAGTTTTAAAAAAAGTTTTTTTTATTAGTAAATGTTATTTTAATTCTGCCACCCATTCATGTCTCGATGAACACAGGTAATTAGAATAAGGTAATTAGCAAACATGATAAATACCAACCAGCCTTTGAGAAAAGAAATCTAATTAATGAATCATTTACCAAATATATTACAGATCCAAATTTATTATACCATTTTTTTATAATTAATTTTTATTAAACATTTCTGGGTAATTATCACCAATAATTATCCAGTGACATCCCGAATAAATTTCAACACCTGAAAACGTAGCACTGCTATGTTAATAATTTTGAGAAATAAATCCAAATTTCAATGAAATTCCTGATTAAAAGATTCTTAAGCATTTTGATATTGTATAGGTTGATTAAAAACGTACGTTTTAGAATATTCCGTGTTCATCAGTATTATATTTTTATCCTTGGTTGTTTCTTATTGTCACAGTTTTTGGAATTTAAATATTTAAAATTTAGTAACTTCCAAAGCTGGAAAACAACAGAGTCTAAAAGTATTAAATATTTAAACTAAATTCTTTGCTGAACATAAAATTAGTTGAATATTGATGTTTAGAGAGGTTCCTCGTAAGACATAGAATTTTTAAATATTATAAGATTTAATTTAACTTATAAGAGTAATGTAATTATTTCTTTATCTAAAAAATAGCGAAACTTTTGTTACATTGATATTAACATTATAAAGTCCTTTGGAAATAGTATTGATGTTTGGAAAACTAAATGAGGTAACAGAATATGTACAATATTTGCGAACAGAAGGTGAGAGTTAGTTACGTTATCAACGGTTGGATAATTGGCTCTCTACTTTCAATCATTATAATCATCTTTACTCTTATTTTTTTGTTTCAGACTTATTCTCCTTTTCCTAACTGCACCTATGTATACAGGTATCCTCAAGATTATTCGCAATCGATATTTTGACTTTTGCCGCGCTAGATAACCTGAATCAGCCCACTGTGCGCTGTAAGCGGCTCTTCCTCGACACTACTGGACCGATTTTTTTTATGATTCCGCATCAATAACCATTACAAAGATGATGAAAAGTAGAACATTTTTCTCCCTTGCGGTATGGTTCGATTTTTCGTTTTTGAAATATTTTAATCTAAATTCCAAAACACTTTATTGAGTAGTTGTCTCGAGCCGACTTTATCCGAACGAGCGTTACATATCCAAGCGTGAAGACGTGTTTCATTCACTGTACAAAAAAAAAAAATTGCAAACCACGCCAAAATAAATTTTCCAATCAATAATTCTAACCATGAATTAGTTACTGTTGAAATATAATTGGACAGAATGTAAATCCCACTGATTTCTGAAAAATAATTCAAACTTAAACTAAACCCTTCGATCCAGTAATAAAGATAAAAAATAAAATATACGAGGAAAAAGGAAAATATATGCTCCGCATTCTAAGAAGGAAATTGAGAATATTTTCCCAAATAATAATCTTAAATTTTCTCGTTTTCTTCCAATAAGGTATTATTTTGAGAAAATTTCTCATTTTATATGCATAGCCATGGGAGGGAAATCTGTTTGTCAAACCAATAGAGTGGCTATATTGGCTGTCAGCCGGGCCCGGTTGCTTCCACTGATCTCTTTATATCGGCTTACGGTTCTCCCTAAATCCTCTCTCCTGGTTTAGATCCCTTTCTAATTATTATATTTATGTTATGAACTACACCTTAGCACATAAATGTAATGGATATTAAAACAATTAATGAGTAGTTATCATGTACATGATATCAAAATATATATGAAAATTGTGCATTTTAAGTGCATTTAAAGCAACGGTGACACTGAACATTTTCTTTCGAAAGCCAACTTTCTAATATCATTCAAAAGTTGTCGTTTTATACCAGATACATTAAGAAATTTTATTGTTCTATATTTGGATCTTCAGATTCGCAATAGGCATAAATATAAATGGAACATTTACTAGTTGACAGTTGCATTATAAAGGAAGGAGATGGTCCGGGGTGGCCGTCATAAATAGGCTAAATAGTGGTAAAATTGTTTTATTAAAAGTCAACGTTTCAACCCGACTTTGCAGGTCTTCTTCTGGACTAGAACGGACAAGATACAAAAAGATAGAGAATTGTAGAAGTTACATAATATCTACACAAAAAATTATAAACTATGTGAATAAGCTTATTAAAATTATAAACAGTAAGTACATTAAAATATAAACAGATTAAGCTAAGTAACAAGATCTTAAACTGATGTAAATAGATGGTAACAATTGTTGTAGTATAATATATAATATATGCAAATGTGAATATACTTCTACAGATCTCCAGGAGAGAAAAGGAAAAAGGGTATAGTATGAAGGAATGTGGAGAAAGAAAAGAAAACCAAAAATTCAATAAATAAGTAAATAAAATTAGAAGAAGAAAATTAGAGACTTACAGGTGTGTTCAGCTAGGAGTTTCACTTACAACTGGAAAACCAGGGTTAGGGCAGGTATTGGGGAATTTGCGGACTTGTTTGGGTAATGGGAAAAAAACCTAGAAAATAACAGTACTGTAAAATTTGAAGATATGCATACAAGGGAAAAAATACTATATATATGAAATATTAAATTATAAATATATACATATGCATATAAAATAGAATTAAGAGATGATAGATAAGAGTACAATGTGAATAAAAACAAAAATGGAAGAAGTAAAACGTACATAGAAGTATAATTCAAATATATAAATAAGAGACCATACATTGCAGAACAAACTTAGAAGTATAGAGAGGGAGGGAGGGGGGGAGGAACGAATAAGTGTAATTATGTTTGGTTGTACATATGTAAGAAAATTATATTTAAATATTAGGTAATATTGAGTCATGATTAAAAAGTAAACTGAGTACAAAGTGAAAATGGATGATCATACATTGATGTAGAATGTAAATATAAAATAAAAGATAGATCATATAAAGCGGAAATATTTAGAATAATGAACAATTAAATTGAATTAATCAACAAAAATTGAAAGTAGATAAAAATAAAAATAATAGGATGTTATAGAAGAATACCTGCAAAGTTGGGTCGAAACGTTGGCTTTTAATAAAATAGGTTTAGCGCTATTTAGCCTATTTATGACCGCCACCCCGTAACCATCTTTTTCCTGTATAAATATAAAGTTTGTGTACTAAAATTATTCATTTTTCCCAATTTTAATTTTACATAATTTTGTACTTATTAACAAATATTGTTTATAGTAACTAACAATATACCCTTCCCCACCATAAAAATCATGATATGAAGTTTGGTTACTCTAAATTTATAAATAGATTTCTGATAAAACAAATCTGGTTTTAATTTAAAAATCGAATTGTTAAATCTCAGTTGTATTATTCTATTATATTTTTTTCCCTTTCGGATTGTTATTTAATATATGTAATATTTAGTAAGTATTTCGACCGTGAAAATTTTTGAATTTGTGTTTCAAACGGGAATACACGGAAAACAGTCTAGCTCAAAAACAATAAGTCGTACGGAATTTAAATTGCATATTGAAGGTTTTTGTATGCTAGTGATGTTACAGAAATGTTTTCATCAAAATCGGCTAGTCGGAAGTGGCACTTTATATATTGCACTAAACACATTTTTACGATTATCTCGAAAACCGCTCAAACGATTTTGATTAAATCCATCATATCAGTGTAAACTTAAGCAGTTTCAAATAAAATTATAACGAAATTTCATTTTTCAGCTCTTTCTAAAATCTCATTAAAATAAAAATATACATAATAATTGATATGTTAAATAATATTATTATTCAGATTAAAAAAAAAATTGTTGACAGTATTATTAATTAACTAAGTTTAAACAACAATTATATTGTTAAACAAACAATTACAATAGATCCATTCAATCTAGAATTTGACATTAGAATTTTGATTAAAATTATGGGCAAAAAAAAACTTGCCCCGTTAAGTCGAAATTCGGTAAAAAATCGAATTACTCAAAATTTAGAGTATCCAAAGTTCATATCAATGTTGTGGTAAAGAAGAGCCAATTGATAGTTATTAGGAACAATATTCGATAAAAACAATCTAAAACTAATGAAAAGAAACAAATTATAGGTTTTGTACAAAATCATTATTTTTAAGATTCCTACAGAACCTCAAGATAATAATAATAATTTTTTCAGCGTTTATTTATACACAAAAAATCAACTTTTGAATGCAATTAGATAGTTGTCTAGAGAGGAACAGTGTTTTACGTTTTTCCAGGACACGGGCCAATCAAAATCACACAATGTGGCATGTTTGTTTATATTCACAGTTTCATTATGTTGATATATTCTCAAAGTTCACAAAATGATATGGGGAATATTAGTTAAGATTTGCGCCCAAACTTACATAAATGATAAATGACTCCTGATCTAAAAGAATCTACCTTTATTATTGGATGACTTGATACATAAACGCTGAAAATTATTTCACAATAGTTTATTATTTCCAAACAATTATACATCTAAAGTAACATTACCTTTCTAGTGTCTAAGAAAAAGAAATAAAAGGTGATTCCAATTATTGGACTAAACATTATTTTTTAATCGTTAGTAATATGCTAAACAAATTAGCATTGTTCAGTAACACATTCAAAAATCAAAAACCAAAATAAAGGATATAACCTTTGCAGTAGAATATATAAAAAGGATCAAGAGACCATATCTCAGTTCCTAATTGTCCGATTTAAACGATTTTTTTATTTTTAGGAAATTCCATATACGAACCGACAAAAAATTGAACCTTTGATTTCGATGAAACTTTATTCATTTTTTTAGAAAATTTAAATACCTTTGAAATATCTTATCACAATATAAAAAAAAAAAGTGTATACTTTTTGATTTCTTCGGAATCTAATTTTACCATCCCTCGTAACTTTTTTTGCAGCTTCATTTCGTTGAAGTATGTAACATAAATAAATTTAAAGGGCGTCTTGAAGAAGACTTAATCGAAGTTTCATTGAAATCGGTAAATTCGTTTAGGCGCTACAATCTATAGCAACGCCGGATTTTTCGGTCGTGATCTTGAAAGGAAAAGGCGGACAGAAATGTCGATGAAGTAGGATCATCCTCGGGTGACCTCTAATTTTAAATCCAAATTTGAAAAAAATCTATCCAGTAGTTTCGGAGAAAATGTGCGGACGGCAGATTCAAATTCTAGGTGGGCGGGGTGGTCGAATGGGCTAACGCGTGTTCACTGCACACCTATAGTCTTAACGGCGAGGAAGGGAAGAACAAAAAAAAAAAAATCAATATCAAAACTGTAGATCTTTTTCCTCTGCAGATTCTAAATTTCTTCATTTTGTTGTATATATAGAAAGATAGAGAGTGAGAAGGGATTATAATCGACCATAAAATAGATGTAGCTATAAAAAAATATGTGGAGTAAGCATTTTCATCCAATATCTACTGAAGATTTTACTGTCACCTCTGGTTTTACAGATTGTTGACAACGATAGATTGTGCTGCAACTATTAGATCAGCAATCGGAACCTTATCCAATTAATTGTACAAGTATAATAAACCAAGATATTGTATTTGTGCAATGATCCAAATTTCAATTCAAAAGTTTTAGATTCCACTAAAGAGCCATCTATATTTGATACTACAATCCAGATTTCTTTATTTCAAATCGAATGACTTCAATTTGATAAGAGACCATTCCTTTTTCCAGTACAAACAGTAAGAAAAAGTTGGCCTTTCATGAATTCTACAAAGGGGCCAAAATGAAATTTCCTCTTGAAACTCGTGTTTTCTTATGAATGAATAATATGAAATGTGGTATGAAAACGTTCAACAATTTTCCCCGAACGAGCTCGATGTTGACTCAGTAAATCCTTAGAAGTTTTAGATGCAATGTACAAACCTTAACGAGCTTTATTTATGCGCTATCATCAAAATATAATATATATAAGATATATATATATATATATATATATATATATATATATATATTATATATATATATATATATATATATATATATATATATATATATATATATCTTTACAACTCTTCTTTTATCGAACTTTGAGAATTAAATTTAAATATAACCATTCAATTGGGAATAAGGTCACTTATTAATTATTTAATAAAGTACTGAATGTTTATTTCATCTATGTTTATTGACGTTTCGATCCCCGTATTTTTCTTTTTATAAGTTAACGATAGGGTCCTCTATCAGGCCAGGGACACACCAACAGTCTCAGCACCGTCCACTAGCACATATATTAAGCTACTGCTTTATAATATAAGATTAGTTAAAAGAATTTGGTTCTTTGACATATTTGGTCCATGATTAATTAATTGGATTTCTGTTCACCAAGGCTGGTTGGTGTTTATCGTACTTTCTAGTTATCTACATTTTGCCTGTGATCATCATGATATATATAAATAGGTGCCATATAAATAGGTGCCAGAATTTAAAAAAAAATTACAAAAAACTTAATTTATTTCTATTCTTAATAAAGAATATTTACAATAATTACAAATTATAGTTACAAGAATCAATGAATTCAATAATTAACTGTGAAAGCACAAGAATTCATGTACAAAAACTACCTACCCTTAAATCTCCTGGATACGATTGGGTCGATTGTAGAATGCTATTATATATTATACAATAGCATCCTACGAACGATCCACTTTCCTCTTCTATGGAAACATTCCACTATTTTCCTATTTCCAAAATCACGTAATCCTCCCTACAGCTTAACTCCCTACTGACTTATTAGCCTACTTCCAATTCCTTTCAAAATCCTTGAAATGAAGATAAATTATAAAAAAATTAAATATATTTAATCAGACAAACATTCAGATTGGTGGTTTTGGTAGCTTATCCATGGATAAATAAATATATATTTGTAATAAGCACGTATTTGACACCGAATTTCCGCTTTCTTAAATTTATTACCTGATTACGACAAAGCTCCACCAAGGATTTTTGTTTGAATTACCCAGGCATGTAACGAATTTTCGTTCAAATAGCTGGCTCAAATCGTTCGGTGAATTCCTGTGTTTAGGGGAAATTTGTTTATCAATTGGTACAAAATACGGGACGATTTTTTAACCGAACGCTTGGATCGTTATCGTTTGGTGGCTCAAATTATTTGATAGGAGATCATGAGTGTTTCGAAACAATTTCTCCTAAAACCACTGACCCATGATTGAATAAAATGCTTTTAATCGATTCGCTAAATGCAAGAATATTATATGATATAGCGACCATGATGTAAAAATATTATCTGCACTTCCTCTTTGAAGATCATCAATGTAACAATTGTGAATATATCAGCTTCTAAAATAAGTGAGAAACGTCTGATGGTGTAATAATGAAAACTGAATAAATAACGAATATCAGTAGATGACATAGTAACGGAAGGGGAAACTATAGAACGGATCCGGCAGACAATAAGCCGTAGGGTGGCGTAGGGGGCGTAGGGAACGTGATCGGGCCCTTATTGGAAGCAGTGTATACCACGCCCGGGAAATAGACTTACATTCGCTCGGGCCATGAGTGGAATAATTGCCCTTATTTCTGGCTTCAGATAATTTTCCGTTGTGCGGAGCGTTAATTGGAAAATCTTACAGGCTTCGTCAGTTTCCTGCAGGCGTATCTCGAATTTCTCTTCATGTTTATAAGTTGCTATATTTCTGGCTATTCGCTTTTCTAAGGGAGTAGAGAGTTCCTTAAACAAATTTATTTATGTCCTTTGTCCAAGAGACAGATTGTTATAATACTCAATAGAGAAATAAAAAAAAAGTTAAAATTTATGTTTAATGTATTTAATATACATATTTATACGTATATCTGTTCCAGAAGGGATTCGATATGTTTATAGATTGCCAACACAGATTGCCATGTTGTTTCAAATGGATATTATCAATTTGCTGATTCAAGTTTTATGGTGGAGCCCGCAGTTTGTCTTTTCTTGCTAGGCATTGCTTTAAACCTCTCCTACGAACACCTCCAGTTTACTTCTTCATTGGACTTCCTTCGTTTAAGCCTTCCAACATACAGACTGATCTGTTCCATCAAAAGTTATTTTCCTCTAAATTTTCACCTCTCTTATTTACCTTATTTCGTTTTGATCGTAGTTTAATTGTAGGGTGGCTACCACTTAATATAGAGATTTTCGATAAATCTTTTGAGGTCTTCGAAACTGGCCAAAGTTGTCTTTGGCAAAGTTTTCATTACTCGATTTATATTTATAGTTATTCTATACCTTACTCAATCTCCGCTGGCTTTCAATGCCAGTGAAATGGTTGAGGAAGAAGCGCATGGATCTCCTGAAGCCTTGCTTTCCCTCCACATGTGGGGGGATAAGTATGGTTTGGAGTTCCTATGGCAGACTGTAAATAGTGTAATAGGTATGAATGCGTCTAAGATGTTTATTTTCATTACTTTTTTTTAAGTTAGCTTATTTTTTTTATTTATTATTTTTTTTTTATTTGTAAATATGGTGTGAATATGCTCTCAGAACTCTATTATAAATGTCCTTTATTGAGACAGATTGTAATATTTATCAATAAAAAAAAATAATAAAATAAAGTTATTCTATAAAATATATTTCAACATATTAAACCTTTTGTCTGAAATTTAACTTCATAACAAACATCTGGTGCGGTGGGAAATCACACAACTTTCACTTACTATTCTACTTTGGGTAGAAATAGGTATTTTCTTACTTCGGAAAGCGAAATTAAAGGTAATAGAAAGTGCTGAAATGTTATTTTTTGGGATATTTGATTTTATTCGGGATGCCACCGGATAATTATTGATGATAATTATCCTGAATGGTTTAATAAAAATTAATGATAAAAAAATAGTAAAATAAATTTGGATCTATGATATATCGATTGGTCCAAAATTAATTAATTGGATTTATTTTCTCAAATTCTGGTTGGTGTTTATCATGCTTTCTAACCACCAACACAACCTGTGATCATCATGACATAAATAGGTGGTAGAATTAAAATAACTTTTATTAAAAAAATAATTTATTTCTATGTTTCATAAATATATATACAAATTACATTTACAAAAAACTAAATATTTGATTCAATGAATTTAATAATTAGCTGTGAAGATATGATTTCAGATGGATTGTATGTTTGGGAATTAATGCCATGAAATATTTTAACGTTAGGATTGGGAATTACAACTTAGCTTTTATGGTATGTGAAGTGGTTTAAGCAGTAGATGTCATCGCTGCATCTGCCGATCCGAGGTCATCTCGTCATGCCCAGGTCCAAAAACTTCTCCAAGACGCCCATCTGTGTGGTATATATAGGGCCAAGGCTTCAGTCCCTAAGCCGGAAGAAATCATAAGCCCTATCCTCAAGGCCAGAAACCAACATAAGCCCTCTTTTCTTCCTTCTCGGTAGATTTTATAGAAATATGGTGCACAGAAATTGGTTCATGTGATAGTTTCATGGTTTCATTGGTTCTTAACGTCACCCTATCACTTCACAATAACTGGTAACACCCTAAAAAGGACCACTTACTTAACCCGCAACTAGTTTTTACTCTGAGTCTTCCCCAAGGTCAAGGTATAGATCGGTCCTTATCTATCTACTCTCTACCCTTGAAGCTGTCATGTCAGAAGTCGGTTTCATTCAACTTTGTTTTTAACACAAATAATTTTAGAAACTTATTTGCTGTGTTCAATACATAGTAGTGCATTATTTAAAACAATTAATTAACATATATTTTTCTCGCTCCGTTAATCTATTAAATTTTTGAATTTTTTTCCACTAAACATTTCCTTTCATAACTCTACATTGTAATTATTCAGTTAATTGAAATATACATGTACACTTTTATGAATGCTAGCACTGCTTTTATTTAATAATTAATAGTAAAAAAAGTTCAAGAATTTCAATGACATAAAAAAAAATACAGCAGCCTTCTTTATTACTGGCACTATTTTTGAACTAAAAACTTATGTATATGCACAGGTAGCACGAAATTTCATCAGTGCGGCTGGGATTACTCCATTATTCTCAATCCCACTTTACTATTCCTTGTTTCTCCTTCATTTAATAATACATTTCTTCCATAGCTGTTATTTTACAATGTTCTATTACTAGTTTAAGTGTAAAATAAATAATTCGTTCAAATAAACGAAATCAAAGGTCCTTTAACGGAAGATTATTTTTAAATTTGGTATTAAAGCCATGTCAGACTGTTTCAATAGGTGTAATACCTGTATTTCCGTTGAAAACCTGGATTAAAATTTTTTTACGATACTTTCCCATATCATTTATTTCACATACACATATGTAAAATTAGAATTAGAATATCACAGGCATACCCGAGGATGAAAGGAGACACGGCTGAGCACTATCGTCCGATCAGCCTCCTCCCGCACATCAGCAAAGTCTTTGAGCGATTGATTCATTACACCTCCTGAGTTACTGCAAGGAAGAGTCGATACCACATGTGGAGTACCTCAAGGGTCTGTGTTGGGGCTATTACTGTTCGTCGTTTTCACGGCGCCAGTAGTGGCACTTAAATATCCAGAAGCGGTGGTAGCAACCTATGCTGACGATATCGCAGTCTATGCATCCAGCCTTAACGCAGAGAAAGCTCTCATGAAAGCACAGATTGCCACAGATACCATCGTCAAGGAGCTTGAGAAGAACAGCATACAAGTAAATCCTGATAATACCGATGCCATAATGATGCCATTTCTACAAGGAAAGAAGCCCCTGCCCACTCACTTCACCATTGGTTGAGTGGACCAGCGAATCTCCACCTCAGTCCTTTACCTAGGCGTGACTCTGGATAGGCAATTCGCCGTTACTAGTCACGTCAACCAGAGACTCAAGCTGGCTCGGCAAAAGGAGTATAGGCTCTACCACCTGATAAAGTCGGCGCAGCTCTCGTTGAGACTAAAACTGCAAATCTACAAGGCGGTCATCAGGCCTACGCTGCTCTATGGTGCACCGTTGCTCCGCCACCTGTATAAGTCCACGCTCAAGAAACTCCAGAGTTATCAAAACTCCATCCTTCGGCAAATAGTCAGAGGTACCACCCTGCAAAGGGCAAAGAATATAAAGATCAGCTCCCATCGGTGCCTGAGTTCATAGGCCGAAGGCATATCAAATTTTTCGATGGGCTGAAGGTCTGTGCTAACCCGCTTTTCCAGGAAATAGTACCGCCGCCCAGACCTGGGAGGTGGCAAGGTAAAGTCCCCTTGGTTGATGTTCTCGCCGAGGGAAGGGGTTTGGACTCTGTAGTTCACACCCACTAACTATAATATAAATAATAAATTAATGCAGGGCGGCTCTCCACGCCCAGTGGTATAATAAAAGGCCTCTGGACACAGATGAAAAGTACGCATACAGCGTGCAGAGCCCTCTTACCTTAAAATGCCCTTGGGAAATAAAAGCTTTGTAATAAAGAAATTCCTGGGGGTAGGAAAAAAAAACAGGCATACCATTTGATTGATTCACATTTTATACAGTTATTATCTGAGCTACTTGCTGTATTATCTCTTTTTTTTTGTGTATGTGTGATACTATGTTATCTTATATTCATTTTACTTCTCTTTTTTTCTTATTACTATTATTAATTTTTTTATGTTATGATTTATTCTCTCTGATATCATATTTTCCTGAATACCGAGGCAAATGGCAAATGTATAGTGAGTGAGGAATGTGTGTAACTAATAAATAATAACAATACACTTATTAATTTACTTAAATGGATAAGACACGGTTATGGCAAGAATTATGATTCATTGAGTAGTTCACATTTATAGTTGCAACCTCATTAAATAATGGTCATTTCTTAAATGAACACATCCATTGCTGAAGCAATACCGTTCTTTCATAATAAAATGTAACATTAGTGAATGAAAAAATAAGGGCTTAAATTTACTCCAATTAAGTTTTATGATTTATATTTTCGAATGCATTTTTTTAATACAGTTGTAAATATCATTAAGGAGTAACAAAAAAAAAATATTTTTGAAAATATTACAGTTGTTTTACAATAGAATAAAGACTTTAAAATCAAAAACCTAAGAAAAGGGTATCGGCTTGTGCCATAAACAACATTATTAATATTTAAACTAATGAAACAGAAAATTGCGTCATTAAGTCTACTACTAATTTTAAGAAAGATGAGATTGGAACAGAAAATGATGAAGAGGATAAAACAAACTACTTAAATTTCTTTAAACGGGAGAAAATAAAAAACAAGTTATATTAGAAAATTTAGAAATTCCTTTTTATAAAATTCCTCCAGCATCCCTAAAAATGATAAATCATACAGTACTTTTTTACGAATTACCACACTAACAAAGTTTTGGAGAAAAATAAAAATATTAAATGATTTATGTTTAATAAAAAAGTACGATGCAGAAACAAAAAATATGAAAATATTTGAGTCAAATTAAAGACAATTAAAAATTGAGATTTTTCGATTTAATTATATTTAAATAAAATATTTAAATTTGATCCATAATGTGCAAACTAAAAACTGTAATTTGGGAAGACCAGAGCGAAGTTTGGACCATCCTAAAAAGGAAATAATGCTAGTTATAGCATTTGTTGACAAACAGCTCAAGAAGAAATGGAGTAAGGGATTGGCAATGGTCCCAGATGGTTCTCTTTCTACTTTTGTTTCTGATCCAAGTACTAGAAAAAAATCTGACTAAAAAAAGTGAGTTGACCCCTTCCACTCATCAGATCCAATTCAGATTTATATTATTTATTCGTTTTTGCTGATAGTCCGTCGTACAGACTGCTTTTTATCCAATTATTAGCATCCGCCTGAAACTTCATAAATAGCTTCATATCATCGTAACCTACGAATATCGTATTTACGAAAATTCTCAGAATTTTTAATCTGGAAGTCGACAAACTTTGTCTATTTAATTAGGTACTAAAAACTAGTAAATTTCAATTTACTTTCCTCTTGAATCGTAAGGTAACATTAGCACAAAGGTGATAAAAAAGGTGACATTCGAACATATTGGGCCGTTTGCCCTATACAACCACGTTATTTTGAAAATTTGGTGATCTAGGCATGCCAAACGGCTCAATATTTTTTTAAGGCAATTTTTTTTATAGATTTCGTGATCAAATTATCATATGATCCATAAAATAAAATAAATTATACTAATAATTTAAAATTAATTACAGCTAAAACTTCGTAAATAGCTTCATCTCATCGTAATCTACAAATATGTTATTTAGGAAAACTCTTGGAATTGGGGCGTTGTTAACCTGGAGGTCCGCAAACTTTGTCTATTCAATTAGGTACTTTTTAATTTATTTTTTTCTTATTTATTGTATATGTGTATACTACTACTACTACTACTAATAATAATAATAATATATATATATATATATTAGATTGTACTAATACAAACCAAACTATGGTTTAAGCTCTATTTATATACTCTCCTTAATAACAAAATAAAAGATATTAGCATTTTACCGATTAGGGTTTTATGAAGTAATATACTTACAGTATTATTATAACAATTATAATTTTGATTTTCACTTCTGTATAGTACGAGATATAAATATTAAATAACAATACTGATGCTGTAAAACATTTTATTTACTATTTTTATATAAAATAGTACTTGAAGTCTTCCACTACCAACTCCTTTAGGAGGTCTGCCGCTTTCTCCTTCAGGAAGTAAGTGAATGTAGTAACGTTGAATAACAGTTGCTTTTAAATAACTCAGTGAACGTGGGTTGCTTTTGATCTAGTTGTAGTTGGGCTCTTAGTGCATAGATCCACGCTTCGGTTCAGGTTCGTAAGTAAAAAATTACGATTCATCAATATTTAAAAGTAATAAGATAGTCCATAATAAGTCCATTGGCTCTGTTAAAGGAGAATCGGCAAGAGTTCAACATGAACTGGCAGAAAAAGACTTCCAGCACTGTTTCAAACCATTGAAGATTCACACGAATATTGTAGTAATAAAGGAGGTACTGATGGTGATTATAAATATGAAAAAAATCAAAATATTTTTTTACAGCTTTAGTTTTGTTACTTGATTTTACAACTCGTAAGAAAGCGATTTATAAAAAATAATGATACTTGGATTGCAAATGTGGTATCTACTAGAAAGGTTATTGGGGCTAGGTTTAGGGAATAAGTGGAGAACCGTAGCCTCGAAACCTCATTTCTCCTCGTTTTTGCCCTATACTTATTAATCTAGAGCTAGTTTAATTATATAAGTAATGACAATTTGAAAACCAATAGCATTAATTTCAATGTATGCACGTGGGTTTGTGTATTTAGTGATAAATAAAAACAGCAATGATAGAATATAAAGAATTTATTTATTTAAACCCTACATTGCCGGTAAGGCAATTCGAGTGTTATGCACCATTGGGTAGCAGCGCATGCGTTACAACTCACATTTGCATTCAGACCAATTACATTTTTATTTTTCAGCTGTGCACGCAGCCTGCACTTCTTTTCAGCCGACGTATTCCACCCTCTCTGGCGGCCTTAGAGATATGAAGAATATAATAATTATTTCGCCTTCCATTAGCACTCTCCATATTCTCCATATATAGTCAAGAGTGATATGAAGATATTCTAAAAAGGTGTTGTAATGTAATGCCAGTTATATAGAACTAGGAAAAACACTTTTCCTCAAGGAAATTTTATTAAAATTCACAAAGTTGTGTAGTTATAGAGGGAATATTAACCTCGATAGTAAGATCGATTCATGCCGACGTAGGACCGCTTCGGGAAGAGTAAACAAAATTTACTAAGCAACAGGTAAACAACGTTCATGAGAAGAGGAGAGACTTAGTGAATATTTAATTGCTCTCCCAGGGAACCCTATTAACAGTAGGGAGACGAGAGGGAGGAGGGGGCAAAGGGACCCCTGAATTGGGTCTGTGTGGGGTAGTGAGGCAGGGAACTACTGTTAACTGGTCAATTAATAATGAAGATTCATCGTGTATGTTAGAAGCTTCATATAGATTGTACTAATTGGATTCATATTTGCAACCAAACCACTGCGTGATTTACATAAATAGACTATGCATAAATTTGATCTTATCGATACATAAATTAACTGTTCTATACAACTTGATTATATTCTATTAATACAATAAAAGATGTGCTCCATCATATTCATATTCCAGTGGCCCAATAGGATGGAGCCATAAATTTTAATTACCGGAGCTCACTGGCGCTGAAGAGTATAGAAAACTTCCCTCGGGCATAAGAGACCGCTCTTCATACAGTCCTCCTTATGCCCTTACTCTTTATCGTAGGCGCCAACTATGAGAAGGAGGCGACGATTGCTCCCCCTCCTAACTCTCACCCCCCCAAAAAAATTAAATATTGAGGGGGAAGAATATCGTTTCGCTCTCCCCAATAATTTGAAATAAAAAAGATAATAAATTTTATAGCAAAGTATCTTCTTTATGAATAAAATATTTAAACTGAAATCGGTTAAAAATATTCGACATGCTGGGTATGGCCTATATGTACTTAACTATTTTATCACGACCTAAATACTCCTTTTGTTTTAATAATATTTTATATTCAGGGATTATTATGTAGAAATTATTTAGGATTAAATCATTCATTCTTCTAACATGTGTACACCTACATTTCCTCGTGATATTCGTGTAAATTTTCTGAGATAAATTTGTAAAAAAAAATAACTTTTAATGAGTATAAATATATTGTATAAGTCGATGTTAATTCAAAATTTATGATATAAAATTTTTATTTATTATATTTTAATATGTATTTTATCGGTTAATCTGAGGAACTTCTGCCGAGGCTGTTCTCAAGGAAAAAAGTTATTTAACTAAAATTATATTAATTTATATTATTTAGTTAATAAATAATAAAAAAAATATTTGAAATCTCTGGAAAAATATTTATTCCAGTTGCGTTAACCAATTGCTAAACCCAAATTGCGTATTTTTCATATCACCTCATTATGTGAATTGATTTGATAACAATAAACAGTAACAGAATAAAAAGAAGGGGTACGAAGAGAGGTCTTATTTTCCCACGAATAGTGGAGGAAGATGGGGTGAGCAATCGGAAATTTTCTTCGATAAAAAGCGCCTTACTCGTTTTTTTTTTTGTTTTTTTTTAATCGTTGAATGTGACTTTGAAAGGCCAAAATACACATGAAAATAGTTCCAAATGAGTAATAACTACAAGAATCAAGGTGACAAGAAATAATATTGTGCTGCCTCAAAATTGAGTGCCGATTATTAGTATTAGTAGTATAGTAGTCAGTCTTGGTCTTGGTCTTGCGGGAGATTCTTACAGCTTGCGGAAGAGATAACAGCCTTGCAGTTATCTATTAGCCTATTACAATTCTGATATTACTGTAATTTTTAAGATTGTGGAAACCTAACTAAGCCCAAAAGAAAAAATTGAAGATTTAAATGCAAAAGTATATTGTTTATACCAATTATTTACATATTTAAATTGTAAAGTATTAGTAACTATTTTGCCTAAATTCCTTTTCAAAACAATGATTTTTTTTTTACGAATCGTGGTCTTGGCAAAGCGCAAGACCAAGACCGATTTTGGGCAGCACTACCAACTATATTCTTTGCTATCTAGAAGTTCTTAGTGGTGCCCCTAGGACAATACCACATGTAATGGTTGAGTGCCAGTTGTTGAAAAACGAGAAAAAAAACTAAATGTGAACGATAAAATTCGAGAAATACTGAAAGATTCATAAACTGATGTAAAATCTCTAATGAAATACATAAAATAGTAATCTTCTTTTTTCTTTTTTTTCTGGGAAGTTGTCTATTTATTTTAGTTGTTTGGCAATAATAACTTCCAATTGGTAACAATTGAGTATATTTTTATTATCAACGTTACATGTTAACACTTAGTTGACGTTTCGGGATATCTATTCCCATCTTCGGAACTGCAATCCCAATACTCTTGTGGATGCAAGGCTTAAATTTAATAATAATAATGTCGTACATCGTCAAATTTCTAATTCATGTTCTAAAATGTTTCATCTAGAAATCCAATTATTGTTCAAAAGGAGGATGTTGCTCTAGATAAAACATTTTAGAACATGAATTAGAAATTTGACGATGTACGACATTATTATTATTAAATTTAAGCCTTGCATCCACAAGAGTATTGGGATTGCAGTTCCGAAGATGGGAATAGATATCCCGAAACGTCAACTAAGTGTTAACATGTAACGTTGATAATAAAAATATACTCAATTGTTACCAATTGGAAGTTATTATTGCCAAACAACTAAAATAAAATAGTATGTTAACTTTATGATATAGAGTTACAAGTTATAAGTTCACTACTCCGCTTTTAAGGATCAACTAATATTTTTGTTTAAAACGAGATTATCCTCTCTTTTGATATCTGAAGTTTTTTTATTTAAAAAAGTTGTAACTCCACTATCAACATTATCACTTTTATTTTTACTCATTTTGTCTGTGACAAAGCTTTAACTACGTTTAGAAATATTTCATATAATGACTGAGATAAAGGTCAACTGATAAAGAAACGAGGGCAATAAATGTAATTAACAACAATAAAAATGTTAAAACATTAGTACCTATATTAGCACCAAGGCAAACAAATTCTCCAAGTTTTGTAACAATATATGTTACTATAGTCGAATCCATGCAATAGTCATAATACCTACTACCGTTGGTACCGATAAGTAAGAATTGATAACTAAGTTTAATTAATACCAAAAGGTTATTACATGTTAAACATTATTTTTATATATCTTTCTCATTTCGAGCATTATTCTCTACTGTTTAGAACGAAGAAAGAAACGATATTTCAAAAGTTAATGTGGTAAAGATAAGCAAAAAAGTTGTTCAAAGAAGAAAGAACAATGCAGAAATATAATGATCAGATAGAGATATGATTTATATTCAAGGCTAAAAGTTCCTTTAAACCGTAAGTACTTAAGGTTTCTTCGATTTCAGATAACGAATTTTTTAGGCATTCCATTTTTGTAACCAGAAAAGATATCAAGTGTTCTTTATTTTTCGAATTCGTTTCTACATTAGCTAAAAAAGTTTGAAAGCTAAGTGGAGATGTTTTGATCCGATGAATAAGAAACCTTATCTAAGACGTCTAAAAGGATAGTATAAAAGAAATTTCTATTGTTTTTTTTTTCAATTAAATGTTTTTCGAAACTCGTTACGAAATAAATTTGACATAAATTTTAAAAACATGCATTTTAGTAATTAAATGGAATTCAAAGGAATTATTCGTAAATAATAAAGACACTAGGAAAAGACAGATAGGTACATGGTTTGAGAAAAAAAGTCTACACGTTTTTATTTTAATCCCAAAATTATAATATAATAATAAAATTAGAAATGTATTATTTTTTTCCAATAATCGTCATTTATTCTGTGAATTAAATAAATTAATTGTTCTGTAATTAAATTAATAATCCTAAGGAAATTTGTCTACACTTAAAGGTGTTGCAGTTCGTTGTACGCGCAAGAGTTTAAAAAAAAATCTTCTGAATATATATACATACATATTTTAAATTGACAAGCAGTTCTGGCATTAGTATTAAATAATTTTAATTAATAGTATGAACAGTTAAATATGAGTTTTTTATTCGCTGATCAGAGTCAAAATACTATTTGAAACGTAATGGGAAAGGATAAAAGAAATTAATAAAGTTAATAGGTAAAAATATAGATAAAAAGTTAAATCAAATTTCTTGTGATTATATCCAGTTTCAATTCATTTAATAATTTTAGAACGGAATACACAATCCTAGAAAGTAAGACTAATTCTAGCAATATAAACTTCTAGCCTTCATTCAGATCTTATCCAATGAATCAATTTTCAAACAAAATAGTAATGTACCTAATTAGTCGAGTAAATTTAGGGGAAAAACAACCTTACCTCAATATTCAAATAATAAAGATGAAACTTGTCGACAGTTGTTCATTAGCCTCCCCATAATAAAAAGTAAAAAGTTCCGAAGAATCCCGCGCTGGGTTTTCATGGGGAGAGGGGAGGAAAGACAGAAAACTGGTGTTTTTTTTTAGTTTTTTCAGAATATCTCAAAAACAATGAGGTTTTTCTCAATGATTTTTCTGTGTAATATTAAAGTAATAAAGATTTCTTTAAAAATTACCTTATATATGATTTTGGAAAATTCAATGGTTACCTACAGTCTAAATTTAACAGTTTCGTTTTGTAAATTTAGAAAAGCACCCTTCACACTCTGAAAACTACGTCCTACGACATCCAGATCGTCGGCATAAGCAAGAATTTGGCACAATTTGTTGAAAATCGTCCCTCCTATTTGGAATCCCGACACTCTTATGTCACATTCCAATGGAACATTAAACAGCAAGCATGCTAATCAATGACCTTGTCTGAGTCCCTTGTAGATATGGAAAACTCAGATGTATATCTGGACACTTTCACCGAACACTGAGTAACCTTCATAGTCATTCTGACAAGCCGGACTAGTTTCGGAGGGATGTCAAGAGCGATCATTCCACCATAAAGCTCCTCTTGAATCGCACTGTCATAGGCAGCTCGGAAATCCACGAAGAGGTGGTGGGTCAGGATATTATACTCGGCCGCTCTCTCCATCATCGTTCTCACCGAGAAGATTTGATGCATTGTAGCATTGCCTTTCATAAAGCCTGCTTGATATTGGCCTATTCTCTTTTCAACGAAAGGAAATAAACGTTGGAAAAGGATATTGGAAAATATATTGTAAGCAGAGGGAAGGAGGGATATTCCTATGTAATTCTCGAAATTAAGAGGGTCTCCCTTCTTGTGAATGGGGCATACAATAGATTTGTACCATTCATCAGGAATACACTCCTCTACCTAGATGTCCAAGATCAGGTTCTCCATATACTTAGAGGCAGCTTCTCTTCCGTGTTTCCAAAGTTCAGCCGGTATTCCGTCCCCACCATGTGCTTTATTATTCTTTAACCGATCAATGACGTCTCTAATATCCTATTCATCTGGTGGTTTCAACTCTCCACCAATGATGCTGGTCCTATGTTGCGTTTGTTCTTCCTTGAAATCTCCATTAAAATCAATGGTTACGGAGATATTTATCAGATTATATTTATTGCAATATATTTCGACTTTAAGCAAAATTGCTCCAAAGCAAGAGATTGATGTTGTTCATTGAATTTAATAAAAATTTAATTTAATTTATTATTCAGTAATTAGTTGTAACCTAAATCAAACTATATATTGGTTATTCTTATTTATTAAACATTAAACGTGGTACGGTTAAAAGTTACAAAATGTATATAATTATGTTGTCAATGACTTTTAGGAATCATCAAAAGAAAGAAACTTTGAATAATAATTTTAACGACGTAAGACGTTAAAAACAAATTAAACTTTTAAAATGTATCATCTGCTATGAAAAACAATCATTTCGAGCTTTGCAGCAATTTTTGCTTTAATTCAAAATGCAATAAATATAATCTCATAAATATCTCCTTAACCATTGTTTTCATAAAAAAAAATGTATTGGATCATTTTTATAGAAATTTTAAAGTACTTTAGTATTTACTGAAAATCTTTGAGAAAAACCTCATAGGTTTTGAGATATTCTAAAAAAAATACCAGTTTTCTGTTCTTGCCCCCCTCCCTTCATTAATTGATTCTTTGGGACTTTTTACTTTTTATTATGGAGGCTAATGGACAATTTCTTACAATTTTCATATTTATTTTTTAATGTTGGGATCAATCCCTAATTTTACTGAAATAAAAAAAAATCTCAGTTACTTTCGAGGATAATAAATAATACTTCATGGTATCCCTAGAAATCTAAAAAGCATTTGATAGTGTCTGGCACAAGGGCCTAATTCACAAAGTAAAATCTCTTTTCTCTCTTTCTTCGCAATTCTTCAATCTTTATTCCTTCCAAGACTTGTCGGTTTCATTTTTTTTATCTTCTAATTCGATTTTCTAAGATAGGTCAGATATATTTCTACTTTATGAATTTCTATTTCTACCGGTTCCCAAAGGGGCTCAATAGAAATATTAATAATCTTCAGAACATTTTACGTTATATAAGTGCTATACAAAAGTCATATACATAAAAAGAAAAAAAAAAGGGTAACGGCTTAAAAATGCCTTTGACTGCTATTTCTGAATCTCATATCCAAAATGCCTTTGGGCGTTGCTCTTTGTATCCTACCTTTGACATAACAGGATAGGAACCTTGTTCTTAGGAGGTCCAATGTAACGACCTCTGGCAGCAACAAAAAGATCTTTATCACCGTAGATTTATATCATCTGTAGTCAATAGGATCTATATGAAGGAAGAACATTTTGCAAATTTTCATTGCAAGAATTTTCTTGAAATTAAATAATATTGATGAGACAGTTATTTCAATAAATAATTTAAACTTTAAAAATCACAAATAGCTTACTATCTGTCGAGTGTTAGTTTGTCAAGGTGAGCTCTGTTTATAATACTGTAATATACAATGGTCTCTAGTAATACATGTTAATAGCTCTCACATGGTTTTTACCCCTTTTGAAATTATCTTAGGTTCTGTCTTGCTATTTGGGTATGAAAAAATGTAATTGTAAAATGGCGTCTTTAAAATATAGTCTTATCAAAGAACCATGAAATATTTTCGAAGCTTATTAGTAAATAAGGTTTACCTAAGAAACCTGTATTTTAAAGAACAAAAATTCAAAGTTTTCGAAATGATTTGGTAGAATATAAGTTGGTAATCAGTTATCTAGAAAAATAATAATAACACATTTAGACAACACAAAAAAAAAAATGCGTCAATCATATTAACTTATTGTTAACTTAAAATAACTACTGTACACAACAAAACATAAAATATTGTACTTTTAATTCTCTTGCCGAACGCTTCGCTTGACTAACCCTAATGAAGGCCTGAACTTTGGGCCGAAACGTCGGCAAATAAATAAATAAATATAATCATTGATTTTTACCTTTTCTTTTTTTTTGCTGATCTCCCCTAACATTATTCTTTTCAATAAGGCCTTAAAATTTACCACAATAACAGAAAAAAACATTTGACGCACCGATTGTAGTATACCATAATTCATATTATTATCGATATCATATATGATATTATTAACGATAAGAAAAAAATAATATAAAACTGGTCAATGAACTGTAAGTTTTTATTTATAAAAACAATTCATATATTAAAGCGATTTTACTGCCTCCTATTTGGTTATCTTGTTAATCACTCTCAATTTGAACCAGCAAAAGCTGAATGTGCTAAAGTGAGAAGACAGAACGGGAAATGGAGACGACAAGACAATAGTCCAATCGTGGCACACATTTCTGGCCTGTGTCGTTTCCATCCTTCTCTCTTGTTTCTGTATCTCTTTTCACCAATCGTTTTGTCACGGTTCAATTATTATATTTTTACTTGTTTTTTATCCATCATAGATTCTTAGGATGAAGTTCGATGTCTAGAAGTAAGAAAGTCGATAAATATTTGTTTTCCCTTAAGATATATTATATAACCTACTGTACGTACAGGGTGTTTCGGGGAAAAAAAATTAAAATTAGAATAATATTTATAGGAGAAAATAAACATAGTTGGGCGCCACGTGGTTTTTTTTTTTTTTTTGTTTTTTTACAATGAAACGACGAAAAATTTCAATTAATTAAACAAAACTAGTAGGAAAAAAAGGTTATATAATAAACAAGCCTTAAGAAGTAGGGAAAAGGTAATTCATATTGAATAAATAATCTTAAGTTTTACGTAAACAATTATAATTAAATATTATTAAAATTTTCTTCACTAACTATCCAATACCATTCCTACCTTTCAATTGCGTCTATTCAATTATTTCTTATCCATAAAATTGTAAATAGACACCACTGTAAATAAATTATTAGATCGTTCGTCATTATTTTTTACTTTTTTTCAATTTTTATTATTACTTATTTAAGTTAGAAAGTAACTTTTTTTTTTATTATGACTATTTAATTATTGAGTATTTATTTTTTTATGTATCTCTGAGGCTCTTTAGCCCACATTTGTGTCCTTTTATATTATTCTAAAGGTACTCGTCTCAGAATAAATAAAGTATTATTATTATTATCTATAATAATAATTCCTTAACCTAACATAAATAATTTTAAAAAAAGTAATGCTACAATAAAATTAAAATGATATTTTAAACAATAAAAAAAAATAATTTAAAGGAAAAAAACTCTTATATTTTCGATTACATTAGGTGGGGCCCTTTCCTCTAAATATTCGACAGCCTTTCCTCTCAACTGGAGCAGCCCTGCTTAGACGAATTTCCCATGCCTTCGTCTTCAAAAGCTAATCTCCTTCCGAGTTTTGTATCGGATCCTCTCGATCTAATACTCGCCAGAATGATGAAGTAGAATTCATTTACAGAGTTTGACGCACAACATACTCCAAAGGCTCTCTGTCTTTGACTATTTATAGGGGGGGGGGAGGGGCTTTTCCAGCTGCCTTGGAATAATGTTGGCTGATTAGCTTCTGTTATTGTTAAAACCGATTGTATTACCTTGGAAAAATCTTAATTACTACGCAATATGTACATTTAAACATTATTTTTCTCAAGCATATTCACTTTTTCCTATTTATAAATTAATAAAAATAAAACTTATATTTTAAAATAAAAAATCTAGTGCGCACAACACACAGCTTCGCTTACCACTTTACTTTGAATAGAAACCACTTTACTTTCATTATTTTGTGGCAATGCTGGGCTATTATAAAATTTTTGAAGTGCATTTTAAACGGAGCTAAAGCTTAAAGCTTACAGATAACAAGTCATTAAGCCCATTATAATTACAAAATGACTATTTATTATATCGACTATAGGCAACAAAAATCTAGTCACTCCATCCGCTTTTATAAACCCCACAACTTTCTTTACTTTTATAAACCACAGAATAACAAACTCCAATTTCAACATTTTTGAGTAATGTCATTTTAGTGATATTTTTTGTTGAAAAATGTATCTATGCAGACAGTGAGTAAGTTGATTCCGGAGGAGATAATTGCAGTGTTGAAATATAGAACTGTGAATAAAGGTATACTTTTAGCCACTAGAAACAACACTAAAATTAATAATAAACAATGTTGAAATTTGAATTAGTAAATATTCCTAGAGGGATTTAAGAGTACTTTATATGCAAATATTTAACCTATAAATCATTATGGATTGTAGGAATATTAGTTATTAAACTGTTATTTTCCATTGTAAAGTTTACTAAAATGAAATTACGAATTTTCAATGCCTGCCGTGGATAGGTCAAAAGTTGTCACACTAATTGTAAGTAGATAATGTTGGGATTTTACAAAGTGAAAATACATCAAATTATTCACTAATTTAATGTTCTAAAAGGTTAATTGATGATTATAAACATACCCATGAAATGTTTTTATATTTCACAACTTCTTTCACACAAGTACAATGAAATAGTATTTTAAACAATGAAATTGGCTTGATTTGGTTGATTTTAAACACTTTTTCTCGAACATAAAAATAAATTTGAAAGTTTAATAAGAAAATTACATTTATTTTCCTTGGATACATGTGATTTATGTTAAATAATGTTAGTTTTCTAAAATTATTATTTATATTTTGTCACTCTCCATTACCTTCAACAGCTTTCTTTATTTTATTCATTTGGGAAAAGAGGGGGGAATTAGGGGTGTGTGGTGTTGAGGAGGTAGTTGTATGAAGTGTGGATAGGGGTAAGGGGTGGTGATGGGGGTAGGGTTGGGGGGGGGGAAGGAAGGGTGGATTAGGTGAGTTTTGAGGGATTTGTTGGTGTGGTGATGTGGGGGTGTTAGAGGGTTGGATTTTTGTTGGTTTGTGGGTTTTGTTTATGTGTGGTTTGGGGTAGGGTTGTGGTTGTAGTGTGGTTATGGGGTAGGGGTTGGGTTTGGGTTGTATGGTTGGGTGTTTTAGTTTGGTGTTGGTTTGTAATAGGTTGGTGTATTGGTGTATTAAGTGGGGTTGATTTTGAGTGTGATGAAGGGGGGGTGTTTTTGGTGTTTTTGGGGGTTGATAGGGGTGTGTTTGGGGATTGGAAGGGGTAAGTGGGGTTGTTTTTGGGGAGGGATATTGAGTTGGATGTGTATTTAGGTTTGTAGGTTGTGATGGGGAGGTGTAGGGGTACATTTTTTTGGTCAGACTGTTCACATACACACACACGCAAATACCTTTTAGCGGGATTTGGTTGTTTGGTCTCAGAGGACTTCAAAAGATGTATTGTAACCAAGATTAAAGAAGCATTTGAAAAAAAAAAAAACTCTTTTGTTTTCTGTGACTAATCATTAATTCCAATTTTAGCAGGTCTATGTGCTCTTATATCATCTATCTTCTATCTTGACCATCTTTTCTTGATGTTTATATGTGGCATACCATACTATTGTATATAGACTAAGTATCTTTTTGTATTTTTATTATCTTTATTATCTTTCTATTTATTTTCAATTGTATATAGTAATTATGTATAAATTCTTTTTCCATTCATTTTATTCATTTTTCTTGTACATTGTATTAATTCTGTAAATATTTCTTTCTGTAAATAGATCTCTTAACCTTTTTTTGCTGCTTTATATAAATATCCAACCTAACCCCTTCTCACCTGAGCATGGTAGAATAAATATTTGATGATGGCCAAATAATCCTAATGTTTTCTAGATTTATCTAGTTAGAGATGAAAGGCTGGTAAAACCAGGCGCCCAACAAGAAAAATTCCGATAGAAAATTATATTTACTAAAACTTATGTTATTATCATTTTATTTATCCTTTTTTTTTTTTTTTTTGTCATAGTATATCTGTTGAAAACTTGGATTGAAAATTTTTTACGATCGCAATACATTCACTTTCTATATATTGCATTTGTAGGTAAGTGAAAGTAAAAATAAAAAGATACACTTCAAACAAACAAAGTGTAAGTAAACGTCTGTAATTGTAAGAGATGCGGGCAGTTTGGTTGGATTTCTTAAAATATAGTATAATATCGATTTTCTGTCTCTTGGTGTGTTTCTGATCGATTAAATTATCATAATTAATAAATAAAATTTTAGCGTTGATTATATGCGCGAATTGGAGAGTTAACACATTTCGACGATGAATGAATTTTCTAAATATAGCATCTGGGAATTGAAATGTTCCGCAACTAAGGGTAACCGGACCAGGAGGTGCCGATACAAACCAGAAGTTTGGAATATATTATGAGGCAAGTTGGGAGCTTGTTGTATATCAACTGCTGAAAACGGTTAGTTGTGAATTTATTGTTGTCATTGTGGTCTGGTGCCTCCTACAGCCACCGGGCCGCTGCCATTAATAGACATCCGAGGTATGCTCCAGGATCAACTGAGCTTAAGCGCAGCGCTAGCTCCAGTTAGTCCTAACGGCAGTCCAAAGTTATAATTAGAATTTACTGCAGGATAATATCCAACCCTGCTAATAAACACATTCAGCGATAGAACTCTCAACATAAATGTATGGAAAGATTTCGTTAGTAATCATGAACCAAGCAAAATACTGAACAAATTTTTTGCAAAATGGTCAATTTATTTTTGTTTGTGAGAAGGAGTTAGTCAAGGGTGCGGTCAAATAAATAAAAAATTAAAATGTATTAATTATTTTAATTTTTGCCGACGTTTCGACCCACTTTGCAGGTCGTCTTCAGGGCGTAGGATGTGGCACTGCGGGAGGCAGTTTAAACATGTTTTTTTTTTGTTGTTTTTTTAGTTTTTGTTTAGTTTAAAACTAAATTTTTGTTTAGTTTAAAACTTCTTTAGGCGCGTTTACCACTTACTTTGTTTTCATGGCTATATTCGCACCTGTCATTTATGTGACAGGAGTATTGAATTTGTAATTGTCATTTCATATATTAGCACCTCTTCCCGATCTTAGTTCATTTTCCGATTTCAGGAATCCCCTGAAGGAATCCCCCATCCAGAAAACTTACATTTACCTTTTGATAGGCATGGCTGTAGTTTTTTTTTAATGTACATTTTCTGTTTAATTACCTTTTATTGTATCTCAGATATACTTTCAAGTTTTTCTAATCCTCTGATCAGTTTTAATCATTTTTTTCTGCCAATTAAGACTGATCCAGCATATCTCTATTATATTCATGTTTTTTATTTAAAAAACTTCTTAAAATTTCCTTTATCTCATTTTATACTATCCCCTGATTTCATTTCCTCCTTTTCTGAAGAGTTATTGCATTTTAAGGAGTTTTTAATTTGTTTTGGGTGTACAGTCATATTTTTTCACCTTTACTTTTTTTTTGTTTATTTAATGAAATTTACAGCTGTATACAAATACAACTAGTAAATATGCTCAAATTATAAATAATGACATAAACAGGCTTGAATAGATACCACTACTCAGTGGTTGTCCTCCCTAAATAATTCTGGGTAAGAAGATCACGGTGCCATCTCCTTTCCAGACGCTTAGGAGGATTATCAGGAATCAAGGAAGAAGCAAATGTGGAATCAAGTGGATTCGGATGGAGCTGGAGTTTATCAAGGATAGATATCTGGCTCGGGTTAGATCAGCGACATATGGTACATTAAGGTCTTATGAATGGTTTTATTTGTGACAAAGTAGCATTAAGGATTTTACGGAGGATTTTGAATTGTAAGGATTGGATACGATAGGAATCCGATGGTTTAGTGGAGCCCCAAAGCTCAACTCCGTATGTCCATATAGGTCTTATTATAACTATGTTAAGAGGTATTTTGTAATTAATTGAATATTTGGAGCGTTTGTCTAGTAAGTGTTGGAGCAGTCGGAAGCGTCGAGCAGGTTCTTGTCGTTTCAGTCCAGTATGAGGATTCCAAGTAAGACGTTTATCTAAATTGAGTCCTAAAGCGGATTTGCCCACCAGAAATAAGTGAACTATTTTTGAAGGATACTGTAGGACAAGAAGTCATAGGTTTACGACGGAGGGTTGTGCATACTTTATTTATGTTTTTCTAGGATCTAAAATACCTAACACTTAAGCTAAATTTGTATTTCATCGTATCCTCATACCAGACTGAAACGACAAGAAACCGCCCGACGTTTCGGACTACTCCAACACTTACTAGACAAACGCTCTAAGCTTCCAGTAAATTACAAAAGACTTATATACATGACTACAATAAGACCTATTTGGACTTACGGAGTTGAGCTTTGGGGCTCCACTAAGCCATTGAATTCCTCTCGTATCCAATCCTTACAATCCAAAATCCTTCGGAAAATCCTCAATGCTCCTTACTTTGTCACCAATAAAATAATCCATAATGAGCTTAATGTTTCTTATGTTTCCGATTTGGCCCAATCCAGATACCAATCCTTTGCATAATAAACTTCAGAACCATCCGAATCCTCTCGTCTCTAACCTTGCTTCCTCTTCTATTCCTGATAACCCTCCGAGGTGTCTGAAAAGAAGATGGCCTCGAGATCTCTTATTGTAAATACATTTTGTTTTTAGAGTGCTACCAGTGGGTAGTTTCTCAACAAGTCATTTCATGTTTTTATTTTCTGTTATCAAATTTACTTAATGTATTTAATTTTTTAATACAGTTGTAAATATCATGTATAAATAAATAAAAAAAAAAAAGTATTTCATCGTGTTGAATATTCGATTAATTGTCTTCCTGTGCCACATGTTACCACATGCTGGCGTTGCAGATGGAGTGAGGGTACTTAAAAGGGTGTTCGTTGTGTGTTTTACTGCATCGAAAAAGATTATGTGGCGGCGTTTTCTGAATTTCGGAACTATCGGCAGCTCGAAGAACTTGTGTATGTCTTCCAGCTTAATCTTTTCATTTATGTGGACGCACAATGTTTCTCAACATAATGTAGTAGTAGGTGATGTAGTCGGTATGATACTAAAATTTTGTTATCATTTCATTTATTTTATTGGTAGGTCGGTTGTTTTGATGTTTGGGCGCAAAATCCAGGTCTTCAGCGCCCGATCAACTAAATAAAACTACTTTTAAACTATTTAGCTGGAAGGCTCAAAATAAAAATAAAAAAAAGAATGAAAGAGAAAGTAAAAAAATGGACTTAATAATAATGAAATAAATTGAATAAACTTAAAAAGAAATAATAATAATGAAATATTACTATTAAATAAATTTAGTTAAAAAAAGAAAATGAATAACAAGAATAAAAAAATCGGCAAAGAATCATTAGTTATAAACTCATCATATATGTTTTATAAAAATTTGCATTCTGTATGATCTTGAAAGCTTTAGTTTTCTTCCTGGTTTCCGACGGGTGGTTAAATATTGTGGGTACCTAATCATGCGGTGTAAAATGGGCACTTTTCCAAAACATGTTTTGTAGTTAAAGTCTAGTCACACTTTTAGTAGCTCAGAACGAGATATTTTATTATGAGGTGGAGATTTTATTTTTATTTATTTACTTGGTGTGAACGAAAAACTGTATCTTTTCTGTTGAAAATCGGACCATTGTTAACATTAACATTTTTGTAGTTCTTGAGGTAGAATATAACTACTTTAAATATTCCCCTCTACTTGCGGGACACCCATACATATTTATTTTTAGGACGACAACTTTACTGTTATTCCATTTATTTTATTTGTATTTATTGTACATATAGTGTGACCGAACTCCTGTATTACTATTACTAATATATTTGTTACAAAATGAAATATAATCCAAGAAAGACAAATTAAAATATATAGATATATATATATATATATATATATATATATATATAAAGTAATAATCTGGATGAAAAACTCATATCCAGAGAATCTATCGTTTAATCCAACTATGCGAAGGATGAAGCAATTAGAAAATTTCAGGAGAATTATAGGAATGGAGTGCGGTTTGTCCGAGGTTGTTGGATGTTGCCCTGCGGTTGTCGCCACTCAGTGGTTGATATTGGCTGTTGTTAGTCCGCGGTTCCTGTGAGCACTCCAGCATCCATTACACCCCATCGGGATCCCCAACGCTGAATAAATTATTTGTTTAGTCGCTCAGATAAAGCTATAATATGGTCAGATTATTCAGCGGCCACTGATATATTTTATTACTTGAGGTTAGGTGATTACCTGTTAGGGGTGGGGTTGCCGAGCGGGCTAATGCGTGTGCACAGCACCGCTCGTTTCCTTGCAATCCAAATCATTAATAATTAAATAGAAACACTACAATTTAACGTTCTGATGACCGAAGGGGCTTTTAACTATGGTATTAATCCCCTGCCCTAGTCCGGGAAAAACTAGAAGAGCCTAAAGAGGCTTTCCTACAGTTGATTTATTTGGGGTTTAATTAAATTAAATTTGTTGTTTTATTGTTGTTATTTTTGTTATCCTCTATCAATTATCTAGCCTAATGAAGGTTTGATGAAGATCGAAAGATTGAAACCGTTTGAAAGGGGAAAATAAAAAATATATATATGCAAGAGGAAAATATCTCTTTTTATTAAATTAAGATTTAGACACGCATGTGACATGGATCCCCAATCCAAACATTCATGAAACATACTGTTGTTCTTAATAGGAAACTATTCCAGCTACAAAATAAGAAGAATTAATAAAAATCCTAACATGGCCGTTGAACCTGAAGAAATTCCATATCTCAAAATTCTATTGGCCTGAATAAAGAAGAAACTCGAATATATACTTCTGCTATGGATGACAAGAAAAATAATTATTGTAGTAACATATTTGAAGAGAATTAGTCACTTAAAATATACTATATAAATTAATGTTACAATGACGATTTTTAAATTATTATAAATGAGCTGAAAAGTTTTCTTAAGTTTCACAAATAGTTACTATTTTGTTTCCTCTTAACAGCAGGTATGTTTTTTTCTAGGTTGAAGGTTGTTTTTCATGTTTTTTCGAATATCACATAAATTGTGATAACTTTCAATATTTCTTCATCTATCCACACCGAAACTAGCATGAATTTAGGGCCATATAAAGAACTTTAAATGACAAAAAGTAGGTGCCCGTAAATAAATTAGGTTAGGAAATAAAAAAATTAAAATATTTGAGGAATTATTCTTTAAGTTTTCATTTTTAGACGTAAAATTTAAAAGTCATTGGTTAGGTAAAAAAAAAAATTTAGTATTCCTAAGAATATGGTAACATTGAATTGGGAGAAACCTTTAAGGAGTTATAAATGTTTTAGTGAATAATATGATAAAAAGAATTTTCCTATAAAATTAAGTCCGAAAAGTAATATTTGTTGGTTCCAAAGTAAATTTGTATTTAAGAATTACTAAATTTATTTTACTAAATAAGAATTACTGATTTTTTATGAAAAAAATTTACTTGGCATACTTTATTGGGAGTGCCTTTTGCTTTTTGTAATTTATTTTTCATTATAATATTTTTTGTGGCTCATAGGGCAGATTAGCAAGATCCCAGAGATACTATCTGGTGAAAAAACATTAAACCACATAGTTTCCCATAACGAGAAGCGAATCTCAAATCTATTCCCTTACAAATCTCAACTAAATTTATATACAATTAACATTTATTAAATATGAAAGTTTTTACAATAGTGGATATATGTAGTCCAGTTGTAGAATGATAACAAAAAAAGAAAAAAAAGTAGTCATCATCAATTAAATGAAAAAAACAAAACAATTTAGCGTATTTTATTTACTCAAAAGCCCCCTTAAAATGATTTGAAAATGACAAACTCCACATTTATTTGCTGAAAAGTTTGTCTAGTTGACTATGAAGCAATTTTTAATTACCTAAATTTAATAGATTTTGTGTTATCGTTTCCTAATAATGAGAAACCGAGACCACACTAAATAGGACTTACCTCATTCATGCATCAAATGAACTTTTATGTCTTAAATTATGTTATTAAAAACTGAATCTTCCAGTATATCCCGTTATTTTTTAAGTTCATATATTAATTTACTAATATCATAATAATTGTGGGATGATGGTTGACTGTAGTTAATAATGAAGAGAAGGATAGTTGGGGTGATCACATAAAAATAAAAATGGCATAAGTAAATAATAATATTTATTTTAACACTTGCCAACATTTTTACCCGAATTTCAGGCCTTCACCAAGCTTGAGAAAAGAACCGGATAACAATTGGTATGAGAAACATAAACAATATAGGTAAAAAAAAAGAACATGAAGTGAATTAAGTAGATAAGTAAACATTAAAGTTAAATAAAGTAGGTAGAATAATGCCAATAACAAGAACTAAGAAATAAATAATAATAACGGTTACAAAGTGTGGACTAATGACGTAAACATAATCTAATAAAACAGAGCAATGGACGACTGTTTTACATTTTATTCTAAGATTACCATTTTATTACTTATGTTGTGTTATGTTATCTTATTATTATTTATATCTTCGTTCTTGTTATTGCCATTATTCAAGCTACTTTATTTTACTTTAATGTTTACTTATCCACATAATTTCATTGTATGTTCTTTTTTTACCTACATTGTTTATGTTTCTCCTACCAATTGTTATCTGGTTGTTTTCTCAGCCCTGATGAAGGTTTGAACTTCGGGTCGAAACGTCGGAAAATGTTAAAATAAATATTATTATTTATTTTTGCCATTTTTATTTTTGGCTGATCAACCCAATTATCCTACTCTTCTTTATTATCACGATACTTTCTTTATTACTACTATTTTTTTAATATCTTTATTAGACCTGTTATAATTATTTTATATATTTGCTTGTTAATTTTTACTTTATTTTTTATTATTTTTTACTAAAATGTTTTACTCAAATATTTATATTTATTTTTGTTCGTATGTGTATATTGTATGAATTGATACATTTTTCACTAGTACCTTTTATTTTAAAATTACAAAGTTTGATGAAAAAAAAATAAGAAATACAGTGTTTTTGACCACAAATGTAACAATCAAATGCAATATGTAATACCCATAACGCTTATATTCATTTTGTTAATAATTCTCAATGGGTCAGAACAATTAAGTCTAAAATGAAAGTGACAGAAAAGCAACAAAATTTAAATAAATACGAGCTCTGATATTTTAGTCTGAACATTCCCTAACAAATTTGGTTAATCTTGAGATGAGCCCATCAACCTTGCAAGAAACCTAAAGGTAATTAATGGTAAAATGGATGCTTACAAAACATTTCTGGATTAAGAACTTTCAATCCCTGGGTAAATTAAAACTGAGCGTTAACTGAATGAATCAGTAGAGAAATTCATTACCAGTATCCAAAAACCCACTTGGACCTCATCCCTATCAAGATCACCTATCACGTAAGATAAGATAAGAATAGATCACTTATCATGATTCTCTCAATATATAAGGGACTTGCAGAGGGGCTGGATGTAATGTAATGAAAATTTTAATGTTGTTTTAAAAAATAAATGTTTTTAAATTAAGTTTCTTTTCTTTGATATTATTGCATTAATTTATTTCCTACGCGAATTATTCTCACTGGCCAAGTATTTATTTTCACAATACCCCATATGAGAGAATTGACCAGAGGAATAAAAACCCTTAACTTCAGGTTATTTATAAACCAATACCTGGGAATTGTATTCATTGAGTTCTAATGTATTCATTGAACTCGGTGGATGGCAAACAAACTCCCAACGGGCCGAACCTCTATTAGGAATAAATTGTGCCCAACACAAGAGTCACCATGAGTACAATCGGCCAGGTACCCACTGCCACTGGCAGCAGAGTTGAGCGAGTGCGTTGAGTGCTTTAGCCTGTTCGTTAACCGCAGCCGCCCAACTGCCCCAGCTTACGGCTCGAGAGGGTTGTTAGTTGGAAGGGGCACCGTCTCTTAACTGCAAGGGTCCTGGGTGCTCTAATAGCTAATATCTTCAGCAACAGAAGCCTATTGGCATTCTAGTAAATAAATTCTATCGGTCAGTGCCTAAAATAAATATAAACACAAAATAAAGTACTGATAAATAAAACATTAGTTTTTTATTATGTTAAAAATATCGTTACAGCAAGTGTTAAATACACCAAGAGATAAACAAATTTATACAGTAATTCAAAACTAAAATGTTATTATATATCACAAATAATATTTACACTTTGTTGAACATGAAAAAAGAAGATTAAATATTTTCAAAGTAATTAAAGTGCTATACAAGTAATAAATAATTTAAGAGACGAAAATCTTTATTTCGTTAGTGAGGAAAATAATAAATAGAATACTGTTTATTTTATGTTCTATAAATACATATTTAAGATAGTTTAGAATTAGATAATTTGGAGTATAACTCAATATTATTCAATGGCAACCAAAAGTATTTTGCAACTACTATTTTGCACTTCGGCATTGGTAAAGGCCTTTAAGAAATTAATGGACGCTGCTTGAGCCATGGGATTGGCCATAAACGAGGAAAAAACGAAATACATGCATACAAGGACTGCTGCCGACGAGGAACTGAGTGTTGGCTCTTACACATTCCAAAGGGTGAACGAGTTTACATATTTGGGATCTCTAGGAACTCCAATAAACGATGTCTCTGCTGGGATATGAGAAAGGGCAGCAAATAGAGCATATTTTGCCTTACTGAAAACTCTCTGCAGCAGATCCATTACCAGGGGCACTAAACTGGTCATATACAAGACGCTTATACGCCCGGTTTTTACCAATGCTTCCCAATCCTGGACCATCTCCAGAAGTGATGAAAATAATCTTTCGATTTTCGATTGAATAGTTGGCCCAGTGAGAGATGGAGATGGATGGAGGATTAGGAGGAATCGAGAGCTTTATGACCTTTACGGAGATATGGACATAGTAAAGTTTACGAAGCTGGGGAGGCTCAGTTGGGCTGGTCATGTCGCTAGGATGAAAGCGGAAGAAATTCCTAGAAAAGTAGTGGACACCGCCCTTCGTGGTACGCGACGGCCTGGTAGGCCAAGGCTTCGATGGGTTGATGGAGTGGCGGCGGACGCACGAAGCCTGCTACGGATCAGAGGCTGGAGAGCGGCAGCAAAAATCGGGCCGAATAGCGGCGGCTCATTGAGGAGGCCAAGACCCACCCAGAGTTGTAGCGTAGATAGATAGATAGATAGTATTTTGCAGATTTACTATAAAATTAAATATAGTATAAATCCTATTTTCCTTACTATTAGGCTTTTTAAAAAGCATAACAATAAGGTATATACAAATTTAAAATAAATTAAGTTAAAATTAAAAAAATACAACATTGGAAAATAAATTTAATTACTGAGGATGTGTCCCTTACCATGGCGTGTGAAACCTTGTTTCATTTCAAATAAATTATTTTTATCTCCCATCTGGTTACGGAACCTCACTCTAAGACAAAGAAATAGGTCATAACCGACTCAGAGGACAGCTCTGCTCCGAATCATCAGAGGTCGCATGAAACAGTACAGGTCCAGTCCTGCGAGAAGTGACCAGGCATGATTACAAGATGGAGGACTCAACAGATGGGTAGAAGAATCAATGGATGATGATAATTTAATTATAGGCACCTTTAAATTATATAGTAAGGCTGATCGTTCGTATATGAACACGTTCATGAAAATTGAGCTGGAAATATTTTTAAGATGGATGATCAAAGCATTTTAATGCAATTATCTTTTGCAATAGTACTAGTTCTCTAATTTTTTTGGATTGTTTCATAATGAAATTTTCAATGATTAATAGTTTGATGTAAGTATTATACAAAAGCTAACTGCTAACTGTTTAATTTGAAATTGGTATATACGTAGTCTATTAATAGGCCATATAACATAAGAAACATTATTTTCTATTTGTCAATAATTTCAAAATTATGAGGGGTGACATAATTAGAATTAAAAAAATTTCGCTTCTTTGACCCCAAAAAGATCAATTTACATCTCGTTTATAATTTTTTTGCCAGTTGAACTTCGATGGAATCCAAAATGATCATTACTGATTATAATAGTACTTGCGGAATTTAAGAATGATCGTTTTAGACGGAGATATGAGAAAAACCATAATATAAAAAAGAAAGTTCTACGTGGCCACCTAGGTCTATACTGGCCACATTTGATACTCCATTTTGGATAGAAGCCGACATAGGATTTGAGGGGACATTTCATGTCTTGTTCTGCATTCGATGAGGAACCAAGTCACACATTCATATAGCCTATTATGAATTTTCTTCATATGAAATCATATATTTACTGCACTATTGTTTAAGGATAATTAATTAGTAGTGTTTATAGTGTTTAGAATGAGAATTACCACTTAAATGTATGAGTGATTCTAGGAAAGTTGAAGCAAGCGATGGCACTTGAGTGACATGTTGAGCATTAAACTCCTGCCCATCGCTTACACCAAACAAAGAGCCCATTTCAACTAAATTAAACACCTTCACTTTTCAATTAGAGACTTTAGCTTAATTAAACGACCCAGAAAATTTGAATTTAAATATTATATTCATATGGTGTCAATGTAGTCTTACTTCACTATAATTATTGTTCTCATGAAAGAATGTTTAATCGATTGTAACTTAATTAATTGAAGTATTCGTTAAATGTTATAAAAAATTTAAATCAGTGCATTTAACCAGTAAACAAGTTGATAGTCATGTTATAATTCTTTGTTTCGTAATAGCTTAAATTTTGCATACTCTCTTCAATTCCAGTCCCTTTTCAGATAGAAAGTAGCTACTGTGTCAGGTACTGTGTAAAAATACATCATTATTACTCACATCAAACTTTGAACTTTATACTTGTATGCTATGTAATTTTTCGTACAACGTAAGTTTTTTTCTATGTATTTAACGCTAATGGGTCACTTTCTATGCCATTTAATAAAGCTATTTTATCATTAATTTTTATATACACGACTAAATTTTTATTTATCTATAATTATTAAATCTCTTTGCTCTTCGTTTGGTGTGTATGGGTCGAAAATAGAGAAATTTATGTTCTGCGAAAATCAGGCTTTCTTGTTGGTTTTTAAAAACATTTCTGATCCCATACACTCAAAAATTATTTATTGTGACAAAACTAAACAGTGAATGACTTAATTTTCTCATCATAACTTTCCCTTTTATCAGAGTTTGAGTATTTGAGTCCATATATGACTAATAAGTATAACATTGCATTGCAACTGTGAGGTTCATAGTTTTATAATCTTGGTTTCATTAACGATGCTGATTTTAATTACTTGATTCCAGTTAATAAGTTTTGTCCTCTATTTTATTTATTTATTAGAGTTAAAACTTCTTTAGGTACATTTCGAACTTTTTTTATGGAGCGTGAATTAGATTGTGCCATCAAATCTCCTATGTGTAACGCTTGGGCAAAGATAGTCGGCTGGAGATGACTAATTGACGTGCTTTTGCATATGGATTAGAATGTCTCAAAAACTAAAAATTGTGCTTGCATATTGTTAACAAGAAAAATTTCATCCTAATTGTAAAGAGAGGCGAAAATGAAAAAAAATAGTGTCCAAAACCTAATGATAACTATTGTTTGTGCGAAAATGGTTCAAATTTTTCTCGTTACAGCGAGTAGTAGGGGCAGATCGGAAAATCTGAAAGATAACACTTAATCCGTACGAGCTGCCGATTTCGCCCCAGACCAGCACGGATAGTCAGTCACGGCAGAAGCTCCAGATGCTCCGAGGCGCCCTCAAGGTAACAAAGAAATGTAAGCTGGCATAAAAATAGTAAGCTATTTTCGTACAATCAGTATAACCTACCAATCCATTAAAATACAGTCCACTGCATAAAAGTAGAATGTTGCTCATAATTTGAATGTCGCATATTAAGAACTCATGATAGTTATTTTCCTAGACCTAATTAAAACTGGAAAGTTGCCTAAACAACTACTTTTATTGAAGATATAGATTAAAATATACCAGAATCTAAAAATCAAAACTGCATACTGTGAACGAGGGAACTGTTTTGCATTTCATAATGTTTATTATGAGCAATTATTTATAATTTATATATCATATCATTAATCTCGTCTTGTTTATGTTTTCAATTCCACTGTGTTGTCTAAAGCATACACCTTACTTTCATTTTTTTTATTTGACATCATGGTTAGTTATGAGAATTTCTTTGTCAGACCTAAGAGGTTGATAATCCACAATAAACAATACTGTAGTAAGTAATAGTTTTCCTTTTCAGTATGATTAGCTAATTTTCATTCAGAATAGATATTTGTTTATTTAGAAATATTACATTCTGTCACATCAAGGACATTTATAATAGTGATCAGAGAAAGCACACTCACACTCTATTTACAATAAAAAAAAAATAAATAATACAGAAACTTAATAATAATAAATACAAAAAAATAAAATAAAAATAAATACAATAAAATAAAATAAATGTATATAAACAAAAGAACTAACCTAATCATACACACTCGGGCTTGAGTGGAGGATCTGGCCATTGCCAAAACTCCAATAGATGCTTATTTACAAAAGGTCTCTGGGCCACTGCCGCTTCAACCTTCGAGGAGGATTGTAAGGATGGGTGGTGCTGGATAGAGATTGTGCAAGGGGATTTGGATGATAGGTAAGGTTCTGGTGAAATTTGGAGAATTTTTCTGAAATAAGGTCTAGGACAAATGGGATATTAAGGTCATGGTGTAGGATTTTGTTATTTACATAGAACGGAGCATCAACTATTGTTCGAAGGACTTTAGATTGAAAGGATTGAATACGTTTGATGTTAGAAGCTTTTGCTGTCCCCCACAGTTCAAGTCCGTATGTCCATATAGGTTTCAGTATTGTCTTATAGATAAGTAATTTGTTTTCAATAGAAAGTTTGGATTTTCTGTTTAGTAGTCTGTATAGCTGGCCGTATCGTCGGTTGAGTTCTTGTCTTTTGAGTCTAGTATGTGGGTTCCACGTTAGTCCTCGGTCTAAATGAAAGCCAAGATACCGGACTGTGTCTGAGTAAGGAAGCTGGATGGAATTAAAGTGTACTGGTGGACAGGAACTGCGTCGGAGTGTAAAGGTAATATGTTGGCATTTAGATTCATTAACTTTAATGCGCCAGTTATTACACCAGTGCTCAATCAAGGTGAGGTGGTTTTGGAGATTTAAGGATGCTATGTTGGGATCAGAGTTGGATGATAAGATTGCGGTGTCGTCAGCGAATGTTGCAAGAAAAGTATCGGGATGAACAGGGATGTCAGCAGTAAAGAGGATGTAAAGCACGGGACCCAAGACGCTGCCTTGGGGAACACCGGCTTTAACGGAGTAGATATTGGAAAATTCTGTTCCACAGCGAACTCGGAAGGAGCGGTCAGAGAGGTAGGATCGGAGGACTAGGTACAAGGACTGAGGTAAATGGATTTTAAGCTTGAAGAGCAGTCCGGAGTGCCATACCCGGTCAAATGCCTGTGCAATGTCCAGAAAGGCACCCGAACAGTATTCCTTGTTTTCTAGGGCTGAGGAAATATGATCAACAACTCGGAGTCCTTGTTGAACAGTAGAATGTTGGGAGCGAAAACCAAACTGATGGGAAGGAATATTTTGGGATTCTATAATGGGTAGGATTCGTTTCAAAAGGATCTTTTCAAAAATTTTTGAAAGGATTGGGAGTAGGCTGATTGGTCTATAGGATGTTGAGCTATTGAGAGGTTTTCCTGGTTTTGGGAAGAGGATAATAGTGGAGTGTTTCCATAACAGAGGGAAGTGGGTGGTGCGTAGGATACAATTGTAGATATATGTAAGGAATATGACTGCTTTGGATGGAAGTTGTCGAAGGATTTGAGGTGTAAGGAGATCATGTCCAGGAGCTTTACGGAGGATTAGTTTTTTTAATTGAAATTTTACTACGGAAGGATGAATAGCTTTTGGGGGCAAGGAAAGTGGGATTGGTGATGTAAGGAGTTCTTCTACTGTTACGGTGTGGGCAGGATGGGATTCCGGATGTGAAATAAATGTATTGGATAGGTGAATGGCGAACTCCTCAGCTTTATCTTCGTCAGATGCTGCCCAGGAGCCATCACCTCGTCGGAGAGGATGGGAAATGCGGTGAGGATTTAGGATTTTTGTTGTGGTTTTCCAAAGGGAATTGTCGCGAGAAGAGAGGGAGGATAGGTAGGAGTTGAAGGATTGTGATCTGAAGGTGGCTAATTCCAGTTTTAATTGTTTGCAGTAGTAATTATAGGAGCAGCGGTCGGTAGGATGTCGGGTACGTTGCCATAATAATCTGGCACGGCGTTTGGTGCGGATTAGGTTAAGGATGTGTTGGGGTAGAATGGTCTTTATAGGAATTCTGGAGGAGTCTTTTGGGAAGGAGGCAGTCCAGGCGGCTTGTTGGATTGTGGTAGTAAAGGAATTTACGGCACTATCAAGGTCATCGGGAGTTTTGAGGGATATGTTGAGATCAATATTATCGGAGATTATTTGGCGGAAAAGGTCCCAGTTTACTGGGCCCCTAATGAATGACGGTGGAGAAGGTTTGGGAACAGGTTCAAGTGAAACATTAAGGATTAGAGGACTATGGTCAGAGGAAAGTTCATTTAGACGTGTAATGGAACAATTGAGGGGACTTAAGCCGCTGTGGATAAAGAAATCAAGAAGATCAGGATTACGGTTGGGATCTGTGGGCCAGTAGGTAGGAGAGTTGGGGAAAGGAGGTGAAAACGTTGGGAATTGAGTGCAGACAGCAGGGTTCGGCCACGAGAATTCGTGGTTCTGGAACCCCATTGTTGGTGCTTGGCATTTAGGTCTGCACCCAAGATGAAGTGATGTCCTAAGGAGTCGAGGAGAGAACTGAATTGGGCATTGGATATGGATCGGTTAGGAGGGCAATACGCTGATGCAAGAGTGACCGGAAAGGAGAAGGTTTTTATCACGATAGCGGTGGACTGTAGGAAATCATGTATTGGTAATGGGAGTACGTGATGGGAGAGGGATTGGTGTACAATTACAGCAGTACCGGCATGTGCTTTTCCGTCAGGGTGGTCAGTACGATATGTCAGGTATTGTGGTATATTGAAGTGCTGATATATTGAAGTTTTATCATATAAAAATTGTGTCTACTGAAAATTACTGGACAATGTAGGTATGAAATATATTTTATTGATCTCAAATATTCAATCATTTCGGAAAATAACCATGTAATGTTATTTTACATTGAAAAACTATGAAAAAATATTTTTAATATTTCCGTTGTTTTGTGAATTGTAACATACTTCTATATAAATTTGTTTTGATTCACGAATCTAACAAGGCAATTTTTTTATGATTGTATGCAAGTTTCATAAGTTGAAATAAACCACTTCAATACAAACAAAGTACTTCAGTATTTATCCGCTTATGAAATACCACCTGCAATAGCTATTAAGCGTTACCAGTTTAGAATGTGAAAATAAATGTATCTATATGTTTTTTTTTTGTTTTTTTTTCTTCCCTACCTCGCCTTTTAGGCTATACTAGATTTTCCCGGGCCGGGGGGGTGAGAGCGGGGAATTTTTAAATCCCCTCCGGCACCGGGACGCGAACTCGTACTTTTTATATCATCTCAAATCTCTGTTATCCGGTTGCCAGGCAACTAGCGGTGCTGTGCACACGCTTTAGCCTATTCGGCCACCCCGCCCCCCAATGTATCTATGTATATATTATATATATAAAATACAATCTTGTTATATCTACAGTGTTGGATAATGAGTAATACAATCTCCTTTGAAAAAAGAATCACCCTTCAAACAGTATAATCGTCAATGTTATCTCCTCCCACATAAAACACGTCAACTTCTAATCTCATCCCTTGTATGCTCCCTCTTTGACTACTGTAATCTCGTGAGGGAATAAATTATGTTTTCAGATTTCACGGTCATCAAGACCCGGCATAGCTCCAAAGGAATGAATGGACTCCATTCCAGGAATAAAATATTCCATTCTCGAGATATTTTATGATTCTTACCGAATATCTCTTGGGTATTATGGTTGCTTTGAGATACCTATCGTTTGTTCAGGTTTTAGAAATTAAAATATTGTTCTTAATGTTGATCTTAAAAATCTATTAAAAAGATAGATGGAGGAGAATACCTATGATTTCTAAGAGGGCACTTCGGATAATATCGAAAAATACACTCTTAGATTAGAGAGGCAGTTATCTAATAAGAGAGTTTTCACTGGCAAATATTATTCAGTACATATTTGACCAGTTCTGTAATTAATCATTACCTTTTCAGGACGATAAATCAATTAATTTCTAGAACGAACGGACGGTAGCTTTGAATGTTGTATCATTTCGCTAACATTGACAGTTGATTGAAGACTAACAATGGAATGAACAAATCAATCCTAAGAGGCCCGAAGCAGACAGCGAAAGTAAGATGGTAGGAGCCACTCGAGCGAGGAGTGTAAACAGATCCCGTTGGCCAAACAGAGCACCTCGCCCCCCCCCACCCCTCCCTCATCGGCTGCCTAATGAGGAATCGGATACCATCTCTATTCCACCGTTCCTCCATTTGTAGTGGTCTCAACAAACCGTGGAATGTATCAAATAATTGTTTTCTGTTATCTATTTACACTATTAATTTTTTTGTAATCTGCTGCAGTGCTCGGATCGCACAACTTTTTTAAATTTTTGTATAAGGCTTCAATTACTAGGGTCATTATTGTCTTATTTTCATTGAGAATCAGATTGTATTTTCAAGTTTAGAACATTTCAAAAAAAGAAAATAATTTATCAATTTCATTCGTATTGTCCGGTAACATGAAGTGTAGACCGTTTGTCAAGTCACAAGATAGTCTAAATGTTTCGTAAGCTCTGCATTCTGTTAAAATGTGTATCACTGTCAGAAGAGTCCCACAGGTTTGGCATGTTGGCGAAGAATCATGGACTATTTCATACAATATTATATTTTATAAAATATTGATATTTCATACAATATCATGAATAGAAAAATAGAAGTTAAGAAAAACAAATCATACCTACTCACAATTCTTTGTGAGTGGTAATGAAAATTCACGCTCACCGAACCAGATTTTTTTCGATCAAGAAATAGAAAGGTATCTTTTAATATAATAAACTTATTCCAAGTTATGCTTACTATATAAAAACTGACCTCCTTTACAAAAGTGTTATGGCAGTCTCTATGAGGTAAACACTTAGTCTTGTTTTATTAAAAAATCTGTTGTTCAAATCAGTGTGTCAGCTGAAAACCTATTTGTACTTAAATTCTCTATAATGCGTAAAAAGTGTATTGGTACTATATAGGTACTATATATACTATACTATAAATGTGTAGGTACTATATAATTGTGACACAGGATTTACATTGTTAATAGATGATATCATTCGGAAGATATTTTAGGATTGCAGTAACAAATAAAAAATAAAAAAAAAATATTTTGTTTTATGTCAATGTTTCGGCTTAAGCTTCAGGCCTTCAATGCAACATCCGAACAATATAAATAAATACTTAACAGTGCTTATATACTTTAAATCATTTCACAGAACCGATTTTTTCTTTACTTCTAAGTATTTATAAATAGATAACGTTTTTATTTACATTTTTTTTTCTTACAACTGGGTTTAGTTTGGTTGGTATATTGTATTTCTTCATCTTCATAAACGTCTGAAATTAAGGCCGAGCATAATTTTTTTATAGCATAACTTCCGAAGTTGGGATTCCCAACTTCTTAAGATTTCAGATAAATAGAATACTTTACATCTACGCAACAAAATGTGATTGTTATTTGAAGAATAATTAAAATATTTATATTTTTTATCTAAAACTTATCAAAATTACAACAAAGATTATAGGAGAATGTATTTCACAATGTTTATCATAAGAAGAGAAAAAGTCAGAAGTGATGACTGAAAACAAAATATAAAATTCAAGATTTTAAAAATTCATCACAGGCGATAACTGTAGTAGGTTCTTGAATCATGGAATAATAGACTATAAAACCAGAAGAAGAATCCAAACAAATGATAATGTTTAGGAATCTGAGAAGTTCATTGCCTGTATTTGGGGTACAGTGTGGCTGTAGATCGTGAATTAGGGAGAACGTGGTATCTCTTCCAAGCCTGGAATACTGAGGGACCTCATCTAAAGAATACATGTGGTTTTCATCTACCCTTCTCCTTAGCAATGAAATATAAATTCTTCTAGCTACCTTTGGGAAAACTACTAAATCCTATTTCTTTTCCAGATGTATTATTTAATCTCCCTTAAATATTTGACGGTTTCTAACATGAAGCCATTTTTCTTTACCTCTTTACTTATAAATTCGCAATTATATTAATACAAATCTGGTATTCTTTACCTTATATGAATGTTTTTTTAACGTTTTATAACTGAAATAGTACAAAGGTCATTATAATTTTATCAATTAGGCTGTAATATCAGATAATAAAAAAATAATAATAATATTTTAAACATAAGAATATTAGATAAAAAGGTTTAAGGTTTGATGCCAATAAATGTAACATAAAATGATTATAAGCAATTTTATTGGTTTCAGATATAAAATAAAATATAACTTATTCAGGTAAAAATTGACTTGATTAATTTTCCTCAAAGCGATCAGAGTACGGTTCCTTTGATGAGATAAAATAATTTAAACTCGCAAGCGAACCATAATTAAAAGAAGAGGATAAAACTTTAAAGTATTTTTTCTTTAAAATTTAATAATCTTTCGAACAATAGGCTAAAAAGTGGTTTTTTTTTTTCAGATTCAGGAGGCTCTGAAACTTTGGGATTCTTTAAATATTACACTTCCAAAATTAGACTAGATCGAAAATTTCTTACCTATTAGCGGAAAATGGAACTCGCTGTATCGTTGCTAATACTGTTTCGATTTCAATGTTTGTTTGTTTTTTTGTTTTTTTTTGTTTTGAAGACAATTTAATAACCATTCAATATATACTATATAAATTTTACCTTAGAATATATACCTAGGTAGTTAGGCCTCAAAACATTTTTTTCTTTTCTCAATAACTTACATTCCTAAATTTTCTCGGGAATTCACTATATTTTCGAAAATTTAAAAAAAAAACTTAAGTAGAAGATTTTTTTTCAAAATCTTTATGGCCGTTTTTCAAGTGTAGTCCATGCAAAATGGTTTTTTTCACTTATTGCGCAGAGAGCATAGAGTTTGTTTCACAGGTATCGGTAGCCAAAACCCGAAATCCAGAACATGAAAAAAAACAAAAAACAGACACAGACCAATTGCTGAAAATGTGTTATTCAACAGGACGTTGAAAACCACATATCGACAAATTTACCTGTCAGATTGAGCAATTACCTTACCAACATCGGTAGGAAAGTAAGAAATATTATAGAAGTGTCACTTGTGAATAGGGGATGACGAAAAAAATAAATTAAAAAATAGGGGTTAAGTGAAATTTACTCTTAGTTAAATTACTAAGTCTTTCTTTTTACCAAAGGGGCCGAGATACTTATTCATGACCTTTATTCTCTTATTCATGCCCTTTCAGTAAATAAAAAATGCTTATTACTGAAAAAATAACGGCGTATTTTATGTACATATTTATGTTTGGAAAATAAAATCGTTTCCTCAGTATATAATATATACTGTATATAATATATAAGTATATAATGTTTCCTCAACAGTTTCAGGAAATTGGATATCAAAAAGGTTCCTATCTACCGTATAACAGAAAAGAAATATTATAATACAATATACATTGTAGTTTTTTTTTACATTTCATATTTCTTGAATTGACAGGCATGGGTGTAGATTAATATGTCCGCAAAGTTAGAGCAATGTTGCCTATGGTGTGACTCTAGGAAGTAAACAAAATAAACAATTATTATTAATATTGAAGTTTGATCAAAATTAAAATGAAATAGTTCTTTAGGTAATTAATGTTTGGTTGGTAATTAATTAACATATTACACATTTTATCCGAAACCTTCTTATCTCACTGAAATATTGACTTCTGATGATGATAAAATAATAATAATTTCTTAAGACAAAGATTGTAATTGTAATTCGGTCAAGATATGGTGTATGATAATTCTTGTGGATAAAGTGCATACATTTACTTGGGTCAATAATTAAATGATAATAATAAACTTATTCATACAAATATTTATAAATGCCCTTTGCAATATTTTGTAAATGTGATCTTCATTGGTAAACTTTTCCTCCGGAATTAAGGTGAGTTCTTCACCTCTCAGTAAACGTACTTCTTTTTTTATTATTAAAAACACTTTATTCAGAAATATTACAATTTGTCACAGTTAAGGACACTTATAATAGAGTTCAGAGATTGCATTCATACCGTATATACAAAAATATAAATAAATAAAGTAATAACAAAAGAATAAGAAGAAAGAACAAAAGAGTAAAGAAAAAAAATAATATATATACACATAAGTAAATAAAAATAGAAATAAAAGTAAAACAAACACCTTATATAAAACATACATTATTTACAATTTGCCAGGTGATCTCCGAACCAATCCTGTCCCCTCCACATGTGGAGGGAAAAGGGAGGCCTAGGAGATCCCTACGCTTCTCCCTCAGCCACTTCACTGGTATTTTAAACCAGCGGAGGATGAGTAAGAGCGCTACAGCCACAGACACTCATGACTTGAGTGGAGAATCTGGCCATTGCTAGAACTCCAAAATATCCATATTTACAAAAGGTCTCGTGGCCACTGCCGCTTTAACCTACGAAGGGGATTGTAGGGATGGGTGGTGCTTGATAGGGATTGTACAACGGGATTTGGGTGATGAGAAAGGTTCTGGTGAAATTTGGAAAATTTGGCTGGGATAAGATCAAGAATAAATGGGATATTAAGGTCATGATGTAGGGTTTTATTGGTTACATAGAAGGGAGCATTGACTATTGTACGGAGGACTTTAGACTGAAAGGATTGAATGCGTTTGATGTTAGAAAATTTGGCTGTTCCCCATAGTTCTAGTCCGTAAGTCCAGATGGGTTTCAGTATTGTCTTGTAGATCAGTAATTTGTTTTCACCAGAAAGTTTAGATTTTCTATTCAGTAGTCTATATAGCTGGCCATATCGTCTGTTAAGTTCCTGTCTTTTAAGTCGAGTATGTGGATTCCATGTTAGTCGTCTGTCTAAGAGAAAGCCAAGATACCGGACTGTATCTGAGAAAGGAAGCTGGATGGAGTTAAAATAAACTGGTGGGCAGGTATTACGCCGAAAGGTGAAGGTAATGTGTTTACATTTAGATTCGTTTACCTTAATGCGCCATTTCTTACACCAGTGTTCAATCAGGAAGAGGTGCCTTTGTAAGTTTGCGGACGCTGTTTCAGGATCTGAGTTGGAAGAAAGGATAGCAGTGTCATCAGCGAAAGTTGCCAGGAGGGTATCGGGATGGACAGGAATATCAGCGGTAAAGAGAATGTAAAGGATGGGGCCCAAGACGCTGCCTTGAGGAACGCCAGCCTCAATTGAGTAACAGTCGGAGAATTCGGTGCCACAGCGAACTCGGAAGGAGCGGTCGGAAAGATAGGATCGGAGTACTAGGTATAAGGACTGTGGTAGATGGATTTTAAGCTTGAAGAGTAATCCGGCGTGCCATACCCGGTCAAAAGCTTGCGCTATGTCCAGAAATGCACCCGAGCAATACTGCTTGCTTTCTAGGGTTGAGGATATATGGTCAACAACTCGGAGTCCTTGCTGGACAGTGGAATGTTGGGAACGAAATCCGAATTGATGAGTAGGAAGGTTATAGGATTCAATTATAGGTAGGATTCGTTTCAGTAGGATCTTTTCAAAAATTTTTGAGAGGATTGGGAGTAGGCTAATTGGTCTATAGGATGCTGTATTGTTGGAAGGTTTGCCTGGTTTCAAGAAGAGGACGATGGTGGAATGTTTCCATAAAAGAGGGAAGTGGGTAGTTCGTAGGATGCAATTGTATATATATGTAAGAAATGTGATGGCTTTAGATGGAAGTTGTCGAAGGATCTGTGGGGTTAGAAGGTCATATCCAGGAGATTTGCGAGGTGTGATTTTCCGTAAAAGGTATTTGACCTCAGAGGGCTTAACAGCTTTAGGTGGTAAGGAGAGTGGGATAGGTATTGAGAGGGATTCTTCTACTTTTACTGTGTGGCTGGGATGGGATTCTGGATGAGGAGCGAAAGTATAGGAAAGGTGTTTGGCAAATTCCTCGGCTTTATCTTCATCAGATGCTGCCCAGGAGCCATCATCTCGTCGAAGAGGGTGGGAAATATGATGGGATTTGAGGATTTTTCTGGTGATATTCCAAAGGGAATTATCATGAGCAGAGAGTGTGGTGAGGTAGGAATTGAATGATTGGGATCTGAAGGTGGCTAATTCTTTTTTTAATTTTTTACAGTGATAATTGTAGGAGTGGCGGTCGGCTGGATGTCTGGTACGTTGCCATAATAATCTGGCACGGCGTTTTATGTGGATTAGGTCAAGGAGGTGTTGAGGTAAATTATGTTTCTTAAGGATTTTTGAGGAGTGATCAGGGGAGGAAGCAGTCCAGACTGCTTCTTGAATTTTGGTAGTGAAGGAATGTACTGCATTGTCCAGGTCTTCAGAGGTTTTCAGGGTTACTCTGAGGTCAATTTTATCGGAGAGGATTTGATGAAAGAGTTTCCAGTTAACTGGGCCTCTGATGAAGGACGGAGGAGAGGGTTTAGGAATAGGAGCTAGTGATACTTGGAGTATTAATGGGCTGTGGTCTGAGGAAAGCTCGTCAAGACGGGCAACGGAATGGTTGAGAGCACCTAAACCATTATGGATAAAGAAATCGAGGATATCGGGATTACGGTTAGGATCAGTGGGCCAGTAGGTAGGTGAGTTGGGTGGAAGAAGGGTAAAATTTTGGGAATTGAGTACAGACAGCAATGTTCGACCACGAGAATTCGTGGTTCTTGAACCCCATTGTTGATGTTTGGCGTTTAAGTCTGCACCCAAGATGAAATGATGTCCTAAGGAAATGAGGAAGGAACTAAATTGGATATTGGAGATGGATTGGTTTGGAGGGCAATACGCTGATGCAACGGTAATAGGAAAGGAGAAGGTTTTGATTACGACTGCGGTGGATTGTAGGAAATCGTGTGTAGGCAGTGGGAGTAGGTGATGGGAGAGGGATTGGTGCACAATGACTGCAGTACCGGCATGTGCTCTACCGTCAGGATGGTCGGTACGGTAAGTTATGTATTGTGGTATTTTTAGGAGCTGTTTTTTAGTCAGTCGAGTTTCCGTTATTAGGGCTACGTCTACGTTCTTGTCTTGTAGTAAGGCTGTTAGTTCGTGTATGTGATTTCTAACACCATTCGCATTCCAAAGGAGAATGGATATGGGTTTGATGGAAGTCATTTAAGGATTTTTTAAAGGAGGGATAAGGTGAGATACTAGGTTAGTGAGAAGTGATATCAGTGGGGTAACAAGGGATTTAAATTCTGAAAGAAAGGATGTCAATAAGCTGGTTAGATCTGTAGCATTAGGCGGTGGAGGAACATATTGGATTTGATGTTGGTGAGGTTGTTGTTGATTAGGTACATTAGGTGGGATAGGATATTGAGATTGGGGTTGAGTTTGTTCTTGCGGCAGGGCCTCACATACATTAGTCGGGTCTCTACCCCCAAGTAGCTTGGCAAAAGAAACCTTAGAGTTCACAATTTTAGCGGGTCCTCTTCTTGGTTTAGGTGTATCATCAGGGTCCCTGGGTTTCATATATCTCGCTTTGAGATTTTTATAAATTTGGCAGCCTTTGTAGTTGGCTGGATGGCCTTCCAGGCATAGGGCACAGACTGCTGGTTCTGTAATTGGTTTATTACACTCGCCAGACTTGTGTGTTTTACCACATTTCACGCAGCGTGGTAAGTGGTGGCAATAAGACTTGGTGTGGCCATATGCTTGGCAATTATGGCACTGGATGAACTCTCTTTTTGGGTACGGTTTTTCGACCTTTACGCTGGTGTAGAAAATTCTATGCACATCGTATATTTTTTCGATCCCAGGCGATGGCTCTAGATCGACGAAAAATAAGGGCAATGGGATTTTATTCTTTACACCTGGTTGTTCTTTATTTTCTTTTAAAACATTGGTTAGCTGACGTATTTTGAACCCTAACGCCGTTAACTCTTCTTTAATCACTTCTATTGGGGTTGAGGAGTGTAAATTTCTTATTACAACTCGTAGTGCTCTTTCCTGTTTCAACTGGTATGTGTGAAAGTCCGCATTTGGGTCTGTTAAATATTTTACGATTTTTCGGTACGCTTCAGGTGTGGCCGGTATTATTTTTGTATCGTTTATTCTGTTTAGGCATGTATAGCTACCTGGGCAGATTTTATTAAGTTGAGCACACAACAACTGGAAATTTCTCAAATTTTTGACAAAGATAGGAGGTGGGCGTGGTTCTCGAGGTATAGGTGCATCTTCCATTTCTTCCCTGTCATTTTCAAGCACCTGGTATGGATTAGGTGTAAAAAATGGAGATTCCATTTCTTGTGAAGACGTACTTGGCAGTGGTTGAGACACAGATTCTTGAGTGTTCGCTGGAGGAGTTCCGGGGGGTGTTAATCGCTTACTACGACGTGTTTTCTGTTTAGGCGGTGAATTACGTGGGGTAGAGCCAACTGAATGGGACCTCTTAGTTGACATTACTTGGTGATAATATCGCATATAAAAAAAAAGAAAGGGAAAAAAAAATAAATAAATAAATAAAACTACGTCTGCGTGTTATTACAATGGATGAACCACCGGCTGAGAAACAGCCAGTTACGTGGCAGAGCCACAACTGGAGAGGGGAGCCGTCAGCTGTTATGGCTATAGAGATTAAGCCTATAGACGCTAAATCACTAAATTCACTGTCTGTAATAGTACACAGTAAATAACAACACTACTCACTGTGGTGTTAGTCCATTGTTGTTGTTTTGATGTCTGCTTAACTAGTTTTTTTAAAAAAAAGTAAAACTCAGCACTTATTCTACTAAAAAATAGTAAAACTGTGGGACACGACGTGAAATGTGGGTATTCAAATCAAGCGCATGCGCAGAACTCTGGAAACGTACTTCTAACGTGAAGTTCTATTGTAGCAGATCCATGCTTCAGAGACGTTTAAGACTTCTTAAACTGTTTTCCGTAGTAGTTTGTCTGTTAGTAATGTCTGTAGTACAGACTCTGTACGCGTGGATTGGAATATCCAATAAGTGAGTTGTGAAAAATATTGTAATATTTCTTAGTCACATATTTTTAGGTCTTTAGGAGGCGATTTATAGGTTACCATGAGGAGACAATGTGTGATATAACAGAGATATTTAGATTGGGGGACATGAATAGTCAGCAAGTGAATATTTAAATGACTGTGAAATTTATGTAGAAATAAAAATAAATGTTATTTTTTTTCTGAGCAGCGTTAATTTCATTTCTTGTTTGTTTTGTATTTTATATTTTGTCAGCTTACATTTTTTTTTTTTTGCAGGGATTATTTTGTTTATTTTTTAAATTGTTTTTTGATTTTTTCTAATCAATTAGTATATATATATATATATTACTAGCTGACTTAAGGTTGTTTATATTTTTTTAATATCCCTTATGTAACAGATCTTGTGACCAGATCCTTTTTTTTTATTATTATTGTCTGTGTGTGTTTTAGTTTTTAACTCAAGGAACTTGGTCCCAGAATAAAGTAATTTTTCTAATCTATTATATTCTAAATCTAAATACATTGAAATATATTATAAAATTTCAACATTAACGATTTGAGTAAAAAGGAAAATTAATTTATAATTAATAATATATATATATATATATATATATATATATATATATATATACATTGTGTACATTTACATTATATATTAGAACTTAAAATGAAATTTTAAGATTTTATATATTTTTTTTTTATTTTCGGTATGACTGAAATCTTTATTTTAATTGTTTTCAGAAATAGAATTTTTTCTCTTGCAATTTTTAGTAAAAGTTGTAAAGAACTTTTTTTAAGAAATATTAAATAAAATATATTATTCGTTACTTTTTATCAAAATATAGTAAAACTTTATCGTTTTGTTCTTTCTTATTATATATTTTCTATTAGGACTAATCAGTATGCTGGGTCATTTAGCTACTCAAAATAGTTGAGCAACTATAAAGTTTTATTATACTTGCCTTTATTATTATTTAAAAGTTTTGTTAAACAAACAACACATTATAATCAAACAATTCGTTTAAGATAAACTCTATTCTAAGCCTGATTAATGTTTATTCCAATTTATCGTAGCTTTTTTTAAGTATCAAGTAATAACACATTTTAATAAATAAAAAGTAAACTTTTACTATAAATCTAGGATGAAATTATGAAAAGGTTCTTTAAAAAATTATTTTAATAACTTTTAATTCTAATTAATTTCACAGGAACTGTTAAAATAGAACTTTTTTAAAAACACTCCATAAAAGTTTCAACCCCTGTTAAACATGTTTATATATATAGAATAGAATAGGATAGAATAGAATAGAAAATAACTTTATTCTGGGACGAAGTCCCTTTAAAATAACAAAATAGAACATAATTAAAATACTACATCTGGCCAAAATAAAAAATAATAAAAAAAGAGAAAGTAAAGAAAGTATTAGTTAAACAAGCTATATACAAAAAAAAAAATCTATATACAAAACACTTAAAACTATGATAAAACACTTAAGACTATGTACAGTAGGAAAAATTATAATAATACTCTTTTGAAAAATGAAATAATAAAAAATAAATTGAATTCTTCTTTAAAATGAGGTGTGTTTCTGCTAACAAAGAAAAGACAAATCTGACAATATAAAATATCAGTGTCTTTAAATAATGATTAATATGTAGACTCGTCATTGTCAAATGCTAGAGGTACCGATTTAATTAAATACCAATAAAAAATAATAATAAATAAAACAAAAAAATATATATACGGTTCTAACTTTATTTATAATTAAATAGATCAATCAGTGATTAATAATTAAGCATCGTAGCCATTACGAGTTTATAGGAGGTTATAGATGTCCAGTATTATAAGAACTTTCAGAATACAGGAAATCGATATAATATCGAAAGAAGATGAATCGATTTAGAATCTGATATCGAGAAATAATTCAAAATAACGGAACATGAATTTGGATAAGAGAGTAGCTAATCTTATCAGAATTAGCTTAGCTTAGCTGTTAGCTTCGATATGAGGAGAGGGAAGCCTAGCTAGATAAGGAGACAGCAGTTTTTCACCTGGGCCCTGCCACCATTAATCCAAACCTTTCCTTGACTTTTTAATTTTCTCTTTCTTAACAGCCCCATTTACAACCTACAGCGGTCCGCGCCGCAATTTTTCCAAGCCTTTCTTTATCCTTTCTTCCCTAAAACTGGCCCAGGTCACGTCTGATGTAATATTTACAATTTTTCTTTTAATTTAAGGAATACACAAAATCTCGGATGGAAAAAAAAAATGTTGTACTAAAGGAAAGCTGAATTCTATTAATTTTTAATTTCACTAATGGTCTATAATGATATATTATATAGACGAATTTACAACATCTAATAAATAAAAATAGTTTATTAATAATTAATATATCCTCTTTTTTTTAGATTCTATTTCATTTTGATAGGGTTTAATGTAAAACCTGAAAAGCTGTAGACAATTACGTTACAACATTTCTCCGTTAGTCATATACTACAGTAATTATAATATAAAGCGCAGGGACAAACTTTTAAGGATATTGTTGTCGACTTAAGTTGTATACGTTGCTACTGATTTTGGTTGAAACAGTTTTCCCATAAGTCATTGGTCGGTTGGTTATGTTAAGTAGCAAAACGTCAAGGTCATCAGCGCCTGATCAACAGAATAATACTACTATTAAAATATTAAATTAAAAAAAAGAAAGAAGGAAAGAATAATATTGTGTACTTGATAGTTGACCGTGGTGTATTTTTGAGTATCAACATTGAGTAAGTGTTCTAAAATAGTAACAAACTATTTTAGTCTTTCTATAACCGCCACTTCGGACCATCATTTTACTTTACAAATTAATAATAATAAAAGTAAGACAGAAAAACTAAAAGAAAAATAATTAAGAAATAATTTTAAAAAAATAATAATTTTTTTAAAGTAATAAAACAATTTTTAAAATATAATAATAATGAGGGATACTCTCCTTCTGGATTTTCAACTTCCCACACAATATTTAATAAAATAAGCTTAACAAAAAAGACTAATAGTCATTATGAATGGAAAGAGAGAAACACTTTTTTTTCATATAAACACTTGCTGTCCAATTATATTGGGTTAGTAGTTTACAACAACTGATCCTATTCCGATCCTTTATTATCATTTAATTTTTTTTTATTTATGAATTTTATTTTTTCCTTTTTTTATATCTGGTAGGTAAATATTTTTATAATAATACTATTTTGTTAAACAGACGCTGATGACTTGGACATTCTGCATCGTAAACATCAAAACAACCAACTGACGAAGAAATTAATTTTTTCTGACGGACCTTATTTAAAATTTAAAACTTAAACCTTCTTTAAAAGTCTTAAAAATCATAATTTTTTTCCCGCCTTTTGCGTTTTAGAAATCAAGAACGTAATTAGGTTCCGTTACTGCCTCTACTGTCTTCTGTGTCTACTACGGTAGTGAAACCCATGCGACAGGCATATCACTTTAATCCGATTTTCATGAAATATTCAGGGGTTGTGCGGGTTGTAACCCAGACAGTCTAGTATCGATTTTATCGAATTCCATGCAATATTCTCGCATACCCCCGCGTATATGTATATTATGAGACCCGAATATATTTCAAAAAAGGCTGTTTTGAATTCGCTAAGCGATGGAGAAAAACTAGATGTATGTAAAAAAATGATGTATACATTTTGTGATTTTTTTTTCATTACATTATCTTGTATGTGCGTATACGTTTAAGTATAAGTGTATCACTAAAATCGCACGTTCAATTTTGCACGAAGTTGAGGAGTAGTTAGATTTTGATAAAACAACGTTAGATTTGGTGCCAATTTAATCAAAATACATACATTACATTGAAAAAAAAATGCTTATCTTATGGACGGGCAAATTTCTCACCTTTGATAAAATTCAAAATAGCAATAGCTCTAAAATATCATGTGGTCGATTTGGTCCAAAGTTTGAGCGAATTTTTATGGAATAATAACTCATTTAACATTTAAAATTAAATATGTTGAGGTTATAATGGATGTGACTATAGCTCCTAGTCCTAGTTGGGGGTTGGGTATACGGCTGATAATCCCCTATCCCGTAAAAAACTGGTGGAAGATTGAAGCAAATGATTGCCAACCATCCTGGAAAAACGTTCCTGATGAAGAGAGAGTTAAATGCGGTCGCGTCCGCTTAGTAAACCACGTGCTCCCTGGATATCTCGAAGAAGAAAAATAAAACGATCACAACTGTTGATTATAAGAGCCCCAAGCTGTTAAAGGAGACTCGTGAATTATAAATTCGAAGTCAAGAGGAGTAAGAAAAAAAAAATGTTTGTGCTTCACATCTTGGACAGTAAGATGTGAATTGCCATATGCATTGAAAGTGCATTTGATTTTTCAAAATGGTATTAACATTCTACGAGTTCTAAATTACTGGAAGAATACCTCAGATGGTCGTGTCTGAAGAGATTATGTGGTGGCTTCATGAGATCGTCGTCTTTTAGCTAGCCTCTTGTAAGGGAGTTCCGGAGCATCCGTACACAAAGACCAGCAGTAATCTGCAAGCATTGCTTCATTCCAGTGGCCCTGATATCTTCGTTTCATAACAGAAATGTCCTGATGGAATCTTTTTCCTTGTTAATCACTAACAGCTCCACAATTAGGAGGGGAAAGTCTAGAGAGGAGTGGAGGAAGTGGACGTTAACGAACATGTTACATTCAAGGTTATGGTACTTTTATGTATAATGGCTTGATGAAATCTTTGAATGTGAACCATGATCCAACTGAATGGAGGCTATTCATAGACTCCTCCAATATTAGCTTGAAAGCTGTTATGGTACTGTCACCAATGCGTTTAATTGTCTAATTGCCTAAAAATCCACAAACAACTCCCTTGAAGGCTTCTAAAGCTTTCTTTTCATTCCCTTCCGCCTACGATGGCTAGGGCTAAGATTTCTTTCAGGCCAGTCTCCTTTAACTCAATTTCAAATCTTTACTGTCCCGCATAGGTGAGAAGCAGCAATGTTTTGTGCACCCCAGTTACATTGCTAAGAGTATGGCAATGACTTTTCGGTCACCACAGATTTTCTATTTGTTTTCATGATATTTGAGTGAGTCCAAGAGGGCTATCATATTTACATACATCTCCTTCATTTGAACTGCATGACCAACAGGAATAGAAGAAAAAAGATTGTCATGAAGTAACACAGCTTTCAAGCTAATATTGCAGGAGTTTTTTATTTATTTATTTATCAACCCTGCCGTGCCTAGTAGGCAATACGGGTGTCTGCAATAGTAAGATGTTAGGCAGGTCAGCTCAACATCTCACTGCTGCAAATGAATCTCGTTCTTCTGCTCCTTCTTCATTTTTTCCTCTTTCTTCATGGGTGCTTTCCTCATCCGTTTCACGCCAATGGTATAGCACCTCTTCCTCCTCTTCTTAAATTAAAATGGGCTGGCCCCACCGCGACTTTCCACCCGTACACAAAATCTTTGTAGTACGGGTAGTTTTCCGCAGTGACTAACTGAGGAAAATCGTTCTCTGTGAGAATGTAGAGACCGGTTTCCCTCAGTAACTTAGCCCTTAGTTCTTCAAAGGCGGTGCAGTCCACTATGATGTGCTCAGCAGTCTCCGGAACACCGCAGCTAGGGCATAGGGGGTTGATGTCCATCCCATGGCAATGAAGCTTTGCTCGAAAGCCCCCATGGCCTGTGAGAAATTGGGAGATCCAATAGTCTGGGACGATCCACCTTGCTTCTAAACGTGACCGGACGGTGGGGAAGTACTTCCTCAAGGTAGATCCTTTGGGGGTTATCACCCATCGCCGGTTCCATTCCTCCAATGTGTCGTCCCGTATAATGTTTTTCCATTTGCAAGGATTCTCGTCAATTCTCACCTTAAGATGTTCCGGTAGACCTGCTGAGCCGTTTTTCTTAAACGTGTGCCTCATCATATCTTCTCGCAGGAGAAGGTCGAGAGGTACCCCTCCTGCTAATACCTGCACCGCCTCATGGGATACGCTTCGATACGACCTGGTGACCCGCAGCAATGCCGTTCGCTGTATTGTCGCCAACTTACTCTTCTGTCGGTGCGAGAGGTTCTGGTTCCAGGCGGGAGACGCATACCTCATGATACCCAGAATCACTCCCTTATAAATTGTTAAGGTTGCTGGGTATCTGAGGCCCCAGAAAGCGCCCCCAACCCGACTGAGACCGTTCAAAGATAGGGCCACCCTGTTTTTAAGATAGTCCAAGTGAGGGGTAACGCTGAATTTTTTCCCAAATTTTACGCCTAGATAAGTGACCACCTCACTTGGACGTATTCTCGAACCTTGAACCGTTATGTTAATAGGGTGTGCCCTGTCAGTTTTCCCTTTCATGACAATTGTATGAGTCTTTGAAGCGGCCATTGATAACTTTTTCCTCTCGCACCATTCTCCGACCAAGTTGGCGCATCGTTCCGCTTCTTGTCTTAAGCCGGCTATGCTATTGGAGGCCACCACTACTGCCAAATCGTCAACGTATCCAGTGGCAGGGAACCGCTGTTCTTCTATTACTCCCAATAACTCATCAAAAACGAGCTTCCATAAAGCTGGACCAAGTACCGATCCTTGAGGACATCCCCTCTCTATGAAAGCTTCAGTCTCATAAGAACTGCCACGAACCTTAACACGTCTATCCTGTAAGTAGCTTCTTATCAAGGCATATAAGTTACTGGGAGCATCATATTTCTGCAGCTGCTGGAGCACAAGAGGCCACCAGACGCTGTCGAAGGCGGAGGATATGTCGAATAGCATCAACATGACATACCGCTCCGTCCTCAGTTCAACGTCTTCACGTACTCTCAGTAGGGCATCAGCGGTTCCCTTCCCCTTAGTGGAGCCGTATTGCCGTGGATGACTTGCTCTGGCAAGAACTGGTGCTAGACTGGTCATGATAAGGTTCTCCAGGACCTTGCTCATCACAGGGAGGAGGCATATTGGTCTATAGGACTTGGGGAGCTGTTTATCCCTATTCCCTCCCTTGTAGAGGAGTCTCAAATCGGCGATCTTCCAGGTTTTGGGAAAGTATCCCCTCTCCAGACAATCATTATATATTCCCAAAAGTCTCTCATCAATGTAGGGAATACTACTCTTTAGGATCGCCGCATCTATAGCATCGAGTCCTGGAGCACGACCGATTTTCTGCTTATCCACAGCAATACGGAGATCATATATGTCCCATAGTGGGCACAAGTCCGTATCCGGTGGGTATGCCGTGGTGCGTCTCACGAAGTTTTCCTCATCGCTGTCTTGAGACGGATCATCCCTGGGGTACGTCCTCGCAATGAAGATTTCGGCTGCCTCCTCGAAGTTGGTTGCCTGAACATCTCCGTGCTTGAGGGCTGCCAATGTTTGCTGCGTACTAAACTTCCCCATGGCTACCCTATAAGGAATACCCCAGGGATTCTTCGTGGATTCTTCAACAATGAACTCATCCCAGGACTTTTTCTTCTGTGAACGCACCTCGTTTCGGTACACCCGGGCCTTGGACTTGTACTGATCACGGAGTGTAGAGCGCCTCTCGTCGCAACTACACCTCTGATACAACCGCCGTGCCTTGTAGAGCTCTCTCTTAAGGTTTGTTAAGGCCGGCGTCCACCATGGAACAGGTCGAGCTTTCGCCTTCCGGTGCTGAAGGGATTCCTCAGCGGCATCACAGACAATATTAGTGATCCTAGACACCCTGTAATCCAGGTCATTAGTCTGTTCTATTTCCGCTTCATCCCATTCATCATCTACCAATTTTCCCTCCAGCGTCGACCGGAAGGCATTCCAATCTGCCCTTCGGGTTAGATAACCCTTGGCAGTACCGTGGGAACTTTCTGAATTTTCCACCAGCCTGAAGGATATCGCTTGGTGGTCGGAACTCGTCTCAGATCGGAGGGTCCAATCAACGATGCGATTGGCTATTAATGGCGTTGCAAGTGTAACGTCAATCCAACTCTGCCCCCTAGCGCTAGAGAACGTAGGGGTAGCAGAGGGATTGTTTAATACTACTAACTGGTTCCGGGAAATAAATTCGCCTAGCTTTGCGCCTCTTCTATTCGTTTGATTGGATCCCCAGACCGTGTTCCAGGAGTTGGTATCTGAGCATATGATCACATTTCTGGTGGTAGCCGTGATCATCTCCATGGCGGATATGTCTTCGTCAATATCGTTGCTATCAGGTAGGTAGGCTGATACTAACGTAAAAGCTACATTACCCCACTTGAAATAGCAAGCGACGGAATCCGCCATAGTATGCTGCCTCAGATCCATCACATCGAGGTTCGGGTTATTAACCACTATAGCAGCCCTGGGCCTCCTCTCTCCACTGCTCAAGGCGATAACCCTCGATGTAAGGCCAAACCCCGTGACTATGTTCCCACGGCAGCTCGGTTCTTGGACCGCCATTATGTCGTATCGTTGGGAGAGAACACGAAGTTCATCTGCCACAATGTGTCGGCGGCCCATGTTGAGCTGGAGGATGGTAAGCTTACTCATAGAAGGTTCTTTTAGCTACCTCTTTGGCCCACTGTAGATGCACAGGGCATTCCCTGCTACCCGCCTTGTGTTTCCTTTGAACAACGGGAGCATTTGCCCTCGCACAATTTATGCAGGTTGGGCTAGCCTGTTCTCTTTTCTTTGGACACTCTTTAATTACATGGCCACTAGCTGAACACCAAATGCATACTACTGCATCTAGTGTGCACGTGGCCTTGGTGTGACCGTAGCCCTGACATCTACTGCATCGAGGAGCATCGACGTAATCTTTAAAGGTTATGGTCCACCATCCTCCGTCTAGGCTTCCTATTTCGAGAAGCAAGAACCTGACTGTTGGATGCACCTCTAGTACCCAATTTTTAGTAAACCCGTTTCTGGCCACTGAAGAGAATAGTGGCCGCAGGTCATCCATGATCAGCGGAGTGGGGCCCGACTTCTCGGGTAATCGTTCCCATAAAAATCTTGCCAACTCAGCTGAATTCCATGTGTGAGGAACACCCCTTATTTCCAGCCTGGGTTTTTTCTTCAGAGCTAACTTGGCTTGCAGGCCATGGTCCCGCAATCCCTGCCATCCAATCACTTTCGTGGCATCATTGATGTCGTCCATACGAACCAAGACAGAACCTGCCTTGGTCGCACGGACTATTGCAGCATTTACACCTATTTCTTTTGGTGACGGTAGCCCATTTATAATATCAACAGGACTCTTTCCAGTCCCACTTATGGTGATGTAAGTTGGTCTCAGAGTCTGAGTGGGTTTCTTTGGCAGTGATTTTACAATCTCTGCCATACTTTTAGGTTTCTTCTCATTTGGTTTCGGTTCCTTCGAGCTATCATCTTCACTTTTAGCAGCTGCTTTTGCTTTTCTCTTATTTCGTTTACTCACCACTGTCTCGAAAGGCCTTGTTTTTGCCAAAGACAAAGCTTGGTCAATATCTCCTCTTGGCATTTGTTGCTCTACCTCTCTGGAGCTCTCTCCAATAGGTTCACTAGCTGTAGATTGCAGCTCTCTAGAGGACCCAGGATAAATGTGCTTAAGCTGAGATATATTACTCGTAGCCGAAAGAGCCTCAATTACTTTCGGCACAGAGGCCTCGATTATAATTTGCGTTAGCATATCACGTACCTTCTGTGACAGAAGTGTCTCGTTAATCGCCTTTTCTACAAAAGATGAAACACTTCCATCTTTTCTTCCGTCTTCAAGGGTTTCTATCATATCAACAAGACATTGTATTTTGTTGCTAATATGATTACGAATTGACCCAACGGATTTTTTATCGTTCCGCTTTAAATAAGCCCGGAGACTCTCCTGGATTCGTCTAGCATCACTAACTAGCGTATTTGCTTTGCCATCTTTTGCATTTTTACTAACGTCAGGAGAACCATTTCGAGCTCTTTTAGCAGTACGGGTAAGGTTGGTAGGAGATTCCGAATCTTCCATCTCACTGGTTTAATAAACAATACAACGGTAATAGTCTTATTAAAGTAGAAAATTTCACTAACCTGTATAACCTTCCACTATAATTAGGTTTTCTTTTCAAAATGTCTTATAAGTCTTTGTGCGTCTAAAGGAAACTTTTATATAGCAGTACTTACCTTATAACTAGCAAGCACCGCAAGGCAAATCAAGACTAAGTCGCTTTGCACTATAAAAAACAAGTTCAACCTAACCTACAAAGTTCAAGTCTATTTACACTTTAAAATAAAAACACAAAAACTAAAAATGTACATAAAAACAACAAAACGAACGAAACTAAGGCATAATGAACAAGAACGAAAAACATGAAACAATAATAAACACAAAAGAAAGCTGGTAAATAACAATCTCACATACACTGGTTAATACACTTGGTACTATGACTGACGTACAACCTAGACCATATATTGCAGGAGTCTATGAATAGCCTCCATTCAGTTGGAGGCTCATGGTTCACATTCAAATATTTCATGAAGCCATTAACGTCGCAGCAAACGAAAAGATTATTTTTCTTGTAAAAAAATGAAAGCAGCTCCTTTTGACGTTTTATGTACTGTGATATTCTGACATCACTTTCGAGTATATTTCATTATTGTCGTCAGGACCCAAGAATTTCTGACTTCTTCTTCGACAAGCCAAGGTCTCTAATGAGATCACTCAATTCTGCTTGACTCAATATGTTCGGTTTATAATCTTTTCCCTCAAAGTCAGAGTCACAGGATGTGGAATACTTCTTTGGTTCTTCTTCTTATTCAACAGTGAATGCAGAATGGTTCCAATAGCAGATCTAAGATTCGGGTACTGAACTGTTCATCTTTCCTCCATAGACATTAGGTCCGGTCTTTATAGATGAATTTAAGCAGAAATATCAGCCATCTGTATGGTTTGTAGGCTCCCACCGAACCATAGGCACAGCGGAAGTCATAGATCGTTTCTTCTTTCTCATCCATTCTCGCAGTGTAACTGAACATGCGTTTCAACATATATGTGGAGCCCAAGATTTATCCTAGTCCCCTATTTTCTATTAAAAGGCTTTGTCCTCTTTACAAGCCTCTTTAAAAGCCTCTTTACAAGAGACGTCAGATTGTGTTTCTGTGAGGAAAATGTTATTTCATCACATATATAATAAAAGTTATTCATGAATTATTTACTTATTTTTGTGGCATTTTTACGAATTTCACACTAAAAAAGCACTCTCAAACCATAAACTCTGCATTAATTGACTATTTTTGAGTCCAAAACATTTTCAGTGTTGTCCAGTTTTATGGAACATTATTTTGCTCCAAGCTATGCTCTCCATAGAGGGATGCCATTATTTCTCACTTTTCATACCAATTTTTCTTCACTTTCCCTATAGTTCTCCTTGTTCAAGCTCGGCGGACCGAAGCTTCTGTCTGCTTTTTCCATCCTGTCTTCAGCTCGTTCATAATTATTTATGCTAATTTTTGAAGGAACCCATAACACTTCTATTTCGTGACATTTTTGATATAGCTTTATGTTCTTGAATTTTTGATAAGGAGTCTGTCACAATTGATTTTTAAACTTTGCTAGTGTTACGTATTTAAAATATTTCAGAATCACCAACGTTTTATCAATGAAAATGTGATTATCAATATTCCATTTTCAATAATTCAAGCCCATTTCAGTAGTTATAATGTTTTAACTATAATTGTTTTCTGCCATTGTTTTGTTTAATTTGTTATGTTTGGTGAACTCAACCTTAACTTTATTATTCTCCTTTACTACCTTTTCCTTTCAATTTTCGTAAATGAGAAAAAAATTAGGAAAAGGTGCTTCAAATGATAAAAAGAAAAATTTCACGATTGCCTGCATGTTAAAATTTTAAAACATATTATTATTTACCGAAAAAATTAACAATTTGAGATTAATTAAACAAATGTTATACATACAGTCAAAAGATATCAAATGTCAGCAATTTTCAGTGAGGATCTCTATATAACGTGATACTAAGACTAGGTGTCCAGATGGAATGCTTTAATTTTTGGAAAGGAACCAATCATCAGATATATAAATGTAACAAAGATGTTGTATGCAGCAAACTGGTAAATAATGACCAGCGAAACGTTGAAGAGAAAAAGGCTGGTTCACGCTATATGTAGTCTACAAAGTCTTTGAAGCGACCAGAAAAAAAAAGTATATATTTGCTTTCAACAAACAAGGAGCATACAAATTAAAAATTAAGCAAAAGTGTTAATTTTTTTTGTAGTCATCTATTGCCTATTCCTTTCTCTTGCAGTGATGGAATGATAAGGTGAGCTATCTTCCACAAAAAGAGAAATACCTTTTTACACATGAATTTCCTTTCACAATGCAATCGGACATGAAGATTTTCCCGTAGAGAAAATATGGAAAAGGGGAAATAAAGGAATATCTTGGCGAATTTAATAACAAAGATAGCTCCTACATAAAGGGGTATTCTAAGCAATTTCGGTGGAGGCAAAGTTTGCACCTGACAGTTGGTCTTCCTTTGTGGCGCACCTCCTTTTGGGCCTTATATCATTTTCTTTCAACTCTCCCCTATCCAACATTCCTCTAATTCATATTAATTTTATTAACATTTATAAAAATATTTCTCGCATATATCCATGAAACTCGTTTATTATTTTTAGTACAACGAATGAATGTAATAAAATGATTCATAATGTGGAAAAACTCAGATGCACATTAGAAAAAAAAATTAGAAGGAGTTGATCGTGGGGTGTGTTCAAATAAATACCGCCAACGTTTCTACCCACTTTGCAGGCCTTCATCAGGGCTTCAAAAGATACGAAATATAAAAGGTACATGTTGAAAATAAAATAAATTAATATAAGTAGATATAAAATAAGAAGAAGTTGTCTGATAAAGAAATAAACAGATGATTTCAGAGATATAGTGGGTGACAATGTAGTAAAAATATCAATTATATATATATATATATATATATATATATATATATATATATATATATATATATATATATATATATAGAAGATACAAAAAAAAATAGAAAATAAGCATGAATAAAAATAAAAAAGACAAAGGAGAATATAGCATGTAAGTTAAAAGTAAACAGATAAAAGATAAGGAATGCGTGTATAACAAACTAATAAAGATTACATTTGATAACTGTAGGTTAACAGATAAATAAAATTAATGTTAAAGAATAAAGAGATTGAAAATTGAATAAGTATTGATATAGTAAAGCTAAAATAAGAATAAGATAACATGATAATATGATATCAGTGGATAACAAGCTAGTGGAGGTTACATTTAATAACTGTAGGTAAACAGATAACGGGACTAAAGGTTAAGAAATAAAGAAATATAAAGATTAATAGGAAAAAATTAGTTGTGATATGGTTAGGATGGATTTATTAAATATGTATAACTCTATAAGAAAAAAAATAAGAAGAGAAGAGAAATTTAGAATGTAAAAAAAAGTGTTAAATTAATTATCTGCGATAGCAAAGTGAATTTAATGATCATTATATAAAATACGTAAAAGACAGAAAATGTTTTTTTTTTAATTTTTAAATATTACCTCAATTGAATAAAAAAATCATGAAATTATATTCGTCTAAAATCGTGATAAATATTTGAAGCTATAAACAAAAAACATTACGTTTATTGTTTTCAATATTGAACAATTGTAATCGACAAAAAAATTTAAAACTTGACCTCAATTCAAAATTTGGGGTTTTACATTTCAGAATACGTAGAATTTGAAAAACAAATAAAACAATTTAGTTTATCCGCCGCACAGTGATAGGAGTAAGGGACATCGGATAAATCATTTTTTTTTTCAATTGAACTATTCAATAATAACAGTGAAATATGTATATTGTGCTAACTGAAAATACTCTCGTAAACTCCGTGAACAACACAAGGTATCAATCAGTGGCGGATCCAGGAATTTTCTCAGGGGGGAGGGGGAGGTGGCCACCTCTGTGTCTCGTGCTTCCCCCACTCCTACCCGTTCCTCCACCACTACTTATTTTCCCCCTCTCCTTAGCTGAGTTTAGCTGCTCAAAAGTCCTCTTGAAATGGTTTCAACAAAAGCAAACACTATTTTTATTTAGAGTAAATTTTGACTCGTTTACAGTGAAGCTATAATAAATTACTTAAATTAAATAGTTTTTTTTGTTATCACTTCCTATTAAAAAAAAAACATGACACATAAAAAATCACAAAACTTTAATTCTCTACTTTCCTGCTAACAATCGAACCATTGTTTATATAAACTTTTTTTGTACTTATTGAGTTTTTCTATCACTTCTTTAAGCATTTTCCTCTACTTATGAGATACACTGTATATTTAGGCTTAGATATGTAAAAAACTAAATTGCTAACATGGGTCATCAAGAGAAAAAATTTTTACAGCCGAAAATTATCTGAAAGAATTATCTGATATTTTTTTTCATGCATTACTACCAAACAGTGCATCAAAGAGGAAAACGTATTTTTTTAAGAAATTGAAAAATGTCAAATTGTGCGTTGAACGAGTACCTAAACCCAATAATTTGATTAAGTGATATGGTCCATGAACGCTAATTTCTACCGATATTGTCAAAATCAGAAAATGATTACTGTAAATGGCCCTGCAGTTTGGAAATGAATTCTCTAAAAAAAAAATCCGATTCCGATCATAATCAGATTCCGATAAAATAATAATTACATTCCTTCATGAAAACATTCTCAACAGGAGCTATTTTAATAAAATAACAACACATTCCAATGAGGAAATATACAAATTATTATCGTTACAAGTTTTATTATTATCATGGATTCTTCAAGAAGATTATAGTTGCTGAAGGCTGCAGCTCTGAAGGAACTGAGTAAAAACCGGGTGCGATAGAAAACGCGTATTTTCTTGTGCCCGGATAAGAGATGGTTCGAAAGAATGAATGACTTTTTTTTTAAATAAATTTTCCTCCATCACGTATTTAACCTGGGAGACTCAGTTCGGATTCAATAGGAACAAACTGCGAAAGGAGCACAAGCCTCGTATCTCACGGCGGTCCAAAAACTACACCACTCTTTTCTTTAAGTAAATGTTATTCTGGATGTTTTTTTCGGAATTATTTTTCTAACATCCAGAGGAAGGAGCGCCTCCTGGAAGAAATAACTAGTGCTGGTCACCATAATAACTTTTTTTATATTATCTTATATTTTCTTATTTTTTAGGTTATTTTATTTTATTATCTATTGTATATACTTTTGATTATTATTTTGTTCTATTTATTTTATTTTTTTGTACATATAGTGTGAATGTCATCCTACCTCACTATAACCAATAATATATATATATATATATATATATATATATATATATATATATATAAGTTAAGCGTCTCCGGGCTTTGTAAATAAAAAAAAAGAAGGAAAGAGGAACGAGAAACAATACTCACGGCTTCTGAATTAACACTGCTTTATTCGTTCAATAATCTGCCTTATATACAATTGCTATGTTTATTTACATTACAAGATGGTATTAAGGCTGATATCGCCAGTCTCCGGTCTTTATCTCCCCCCCACCAGTTTACGAATAGGATTTTCGGAAACTTATAAATTCCTAGATCGGAGCCACCGATATCAGCCTTAACCCTTTACAATTTATTCGTACCAGTATAAACTTAAAGTACACCAAACCTCACTTCCACTCCGCTGGAACGAGAAATAAATAAAAAGAAATAAACCACAGAAAGTAAACACACAACGTCTTATTAACAATGGACAGAACTCTTAATCCTATAAAAATTACAATCACCTCTATTATGCTGCCATATCTTTATTTACAAGAACAACAAAAATAATGAGAGAAAAAAAAATGACATCATCAACAGTAATAATAATAAAAAAAACATATTTTTTTATAATACGCGATAAGGGTACTACGAATCAGTTGGTTTCTGTACCGGTTCTAACATTGGGAGCTTCAATTGTTCAATATGAACAGTTCTCCTCTTCTTAGGTTCGTTAATGCTTTCAATGGTTACTAGATTATGCTCCCTAATAGCAACCACTCTGAATGGGCCCTCGTACCGTAACAATTGTTTCCCTCTGTTGGTTCCAATTCTACGATACACTATTGTTCCGATTTTTAATTCTCCCATTCGGTCACGTACCTGCACATTCTGCCGCGCTACCCGCTTCTCCTTTTCCCGCTGAATTCTCCCCGCTACCTTTCCCCACGTCTTTCCTACCTCTACCCTAGTACTCTGGATTTGCTCTACGAGATGTTCATCGGTCGTTGTTTCCCCCCAATCTCTCCTTGGCCTGCGCATCCCGAATAGTATTTCCACAGGTGAAAACCCCGTTACGGAGTGGATCGAATGGTTGTAAGCTGTTACGGCTTTCTTCATCGCGACATCCGGCTCCAACCCTTTCTCTCCCTGATATACACGGATGTGGTCACTCAGCGTGCTGTGCAAACGTTCGATTCCTCCTCTACTCTTAGGGTGTCCCGGTGTGTTATAATGCCACACAACCTCTAACCTTTTCACCTCCTCCCTAATCGCGGTATTGTCGAATTCTCTGCCACCGTCTGATGTGATCCTCTCGGGAACTCCGTAAAACTGTATCCAGATTTGTAGGGCTTCCGCAACTGCATTGGCAGACTTGTCGATGACCTGATGTGCCATAGCTACTTTACTAAAGGTGTCGATGATCGTGACCCACTTGAACCCTTTCCAGGTGAATGTATCGATCTGGAGGTCTTGTAGCGGCATATTCCCTGTAGGTGTCTCTTCCTGAACTCCTCTGGGGGGGTGTCGATCATACTTTGTGCGCATACATACCTCGCATTTCCCGATGATTCCTTGGATAGATTTTTTCATTCCCCACCAGAAATACTTTCGCCGTAATGCCTGCAACGTCTCGTTGACGCCACGGTGGTTGGTCTTCCCCTGGTGGTATGCCAATGTAATTGCTTGTTGCTGCTCCTCATCCTGTACGGTTTCCACTGCATACTTGCACCGGATGATCGTTCTATCCATGCCTATTCGCTCGGATCTCCACATCCGCTTTATTTTCTCCCATACCGTGTTGTTCCCAACATAGAGATGGTGTGTCTTTCCCGGTTCCGTGGCGTCCTTCAGTGCCGTACGGATTTGCTCCTCGCTCACCCCGGGTTGCGACCAAATGACGCGAATCCTACTTTTCCCGTATCTTCGGTAATCTATTTTCATGATCCCTGTTGTCCTGGTTTTCCAGATTACCTGTCTATGCTTGTCGTTGATGATTTCGTCTATTTCCTCCATCGCCACTGGTCTTTCCTCCGCTGAGCTATCTTCTTCCGGGGACCCCTCCCTGTCCTCTATACTGACGGTATCATCTGCCCCTTCACCCTCAGGAGTCCATTCCCTCAAGAATTGGCGCACGTCCCGCGATGGACCTCCCCCGTCCTCTTCTACCGCGTTGATCATGATGGCCCTAGAGAGCCAGTCTGCCACCACGTTTTCCTTTCCCGGCTTATACACCACCTCCATGTTGTACTGGCTAAGGAATTCTTTCCATCTCGTGACCCTCGCAGAGGTTTCCTTAAGTTTTCCTACCCACTGAAGGGGTTTGTGATCGGTGTGGACTCGAAACTTCCTCCCAAATATATATGGCCTGAAATGGTCGATGGCCCACACTATCGCGAGTAGCTCCCTCTCTAACGCGCTGTACCGTGATTCCGCGCTCGTAAGTCGTCGGCTCGCGTATGCTATCGGACGTTCACCCTCACTTCTGCCCTGGGATAAAACGGCCCCCAACGCGTATTCGCTCGCATCGGTGGTGACGTTGAACTGCTTCTCAAAATCCGGGAACGCCAATACGGGTTCTGCCTGCAACCTATCCATGCATTTCCGAATATTATTTTCCATTTCCGGTGTCACCACGATCTTCGCGCCTTTCTTCAGCAAGTTATTGATAGGTACCAAGTATTCTGCCATCTCAGGTACGAATCTTCTATAATAATTCAGCGTCCCGAGAAGCCTACGAATCCCTTTAACGTCCCGTGGCACCGCCATTCGTGTGATAGCCTCCACCTTTGCCGCATCCGGTCTGACCCCCTCGCTAGAAATAGTGTGGCCTAAAAAATTGATCCGCGTTTGTCCCAACAGGGACTTCTCACTGGACAGTTTCAGCCCGAATTGTCGCAGCCTTTCGAATACCGACCTCAAATGCCCCACGTGTTCGGCTTCCGTTCTGCTAAAAATCAGCAGGTCGTCCATGTATACTTGACATACGGAGTCGTCGATCCCCCTCAGAAATTCGTCCATCAGGCGTTGAAACGTTATGGGCGCATTCTTCAGACCAAACGGCATTCTGGTGAATTCGTAATGCCCCCTTTCGAATGTAAACGCCGTCTTATGTTGGTCCTTCGGGTGCATCCGTATTTGGTGGTATCCCGCCTTGAGGTCCAACGTGCTAAACACCACGGCCCCACTCAACCTATCAAGTATATCCTCGAATCTAGGGATCGGGTACTTTTCGTCTACCGTGTTGTCGTTCAACCTACGATAGTCCACTACCACTCTGTATCTTTCCTTATTATCCCCCGGCGCTGCCTTCTTTTTCACTGCCCACAGGGGACTATTAAATGGCGAGGTGCTATCGACTATGATCCCTTGCTCCTTTAGGCTTTCCAATTCCTCCCGAATATGCTGCCTCAGCGCCTGCGGGTATCTCCTTTCCTTTACGTAGGTCACCCTATCTTGCTTCAGTGGAACTTCGTGTACCGTCTTCCCTGTTACCCCCAATACCTCGCCCTCCCTGAAGAAAATATCTACGAACTCCGCTTGTAACGCCTTTCTCCAGTCCTCCACCCTGTTCACCGCTCCTATCCGCACCCTTCTTTCTCTCGCGACCCCTATACATCCAAATTTCCTCTTTCCCAGCCTGATACTCCAAGCTCCTCTACGGTTTCTAATGCTTACCCCTACCTGTCCTAACAGATCACACCCTATTATGACTTGGTACTCCCGCGTCATGCTCTCTACCACATGCACCTTTAGCTCCCCCTTTTTCCCTGCCCACCGATCAAGCGTAATTGACGCTTCCCCTTCTACTTTACAGGGACCACCCAGAGTGATTAGCTGGCAGCCACAGTTTTGTATCCGGAGTACCCTCTCGCTCCCGCACACTCTCCCCAACGCCCCCCGAGTCAAGATAGTACTCGAGCTCCCTGTGTCCACGAGACACTTCACTCCCCCGTCTACCTCAATAATCGGCAACCAGCATGGCTTACCTCTAATATTGTTGCAGGTTGCTGTGCGGTCGCCTCTCTGCTGACACCCTTCTCAGATGCCACCTCGCTTCCTCCTTACCACCGTCGCTCGTCGTTGCTCGCTCCGTTGGCTGCTCCTGCCTCCTTCGCCTCCACTGCTGGCTGGCTCGTCAGTCTCCGTTCCCGACGTCCCCGACTCCTCGGTTGCCTCTTCCGAAGATCCGTCTCTCTGCTGCATCCTAGCTCGTTTTTTCAACTTTTGAGCGTTCACCTCCATTGGCTCGTCTAGAGGTCTCTCTCTCCTGCGAAACATGTACGGGCACTGTCTGGCAATATGCCCTTCCGTCCCGCACTCGAAACATCTAGTGCGCGGACATTGTGCTACCAAATGTCCCGGTTTCCCGCACCCGTGACATTTTCTGTCTTCCCTCCGGGGTCCATTCCTAGGCCTGGACTGTCCGGATCTTCTCTCGCCCGTCGTGGCTTTTTCTCCGTTCGGGTGTTTCATTTCCCTCTTCCTCCACCCGATCTGGGCTGTCCGGGGTCGTCTGTCACTCACCCGGGTCCACCCTGGTTCTTCTACTTCCATCCGCGTCTCTTCCTCTCTTGCACTCAGATCTATCATTTCTTGGGCACACTCGAGGAACGATCGCTCTCTAGGCAGTCCGTCCCTTCTCCCAGTCTCCTTAGCCAACTGAACCTTGAGTATTGTCGAAAGGAATTCCATCCTAGCTTCGACCTCTCCCACACTCATGGTTTCCCGCATTTTCTCAGTTATGCGGTTGTACTTCGCCACTAGTACCCCCGCATACTGTCCTCTTGATTGGCGTTGGGACCGACACTCCCTAAACATTTGGAAGATATCTTCTTCCGGCGTCCATCGGCCCCCTCCGAAAGCCTTCTTCAAACGCTCCTTAATCACTGGCCATGGTGTCTCCTCGTCCGCTTGGATTTGGTTGAGGATGTTCCTCCTCACTCGGCACACGAGAGCTGCCTTCAGTGCTTCTGCGTCTCCCAGGTTCACGAGGTCCTCCGCCACCTTTGCTTCGATTCTTGATATGAGGCGGTCTCCACCTTTCAGGAAGTGATTAAGTTCACCTATCTCGCCCCCGAATCGCTCCAGGTCTGCGATTGCTCTCCGTAGATCCTGCGTGGTCGCTGCCCTTATCTTCATCCACTCCAATGCATTGGCGTGCGCCTCTGCCAATGTGTCCCTAGGTAAGGGAGGGATCTCTTGTATCTGCGGTACTTGAGGTATCTGAGGTATCTGCGGAATCTGCGGAACCTGAGGGGCGATCTGAGGAATCTGCGCTATCGGCATTTCCTGAGGTTGCGGCATTTCAGGTGCGTTCAACACTCCTGGTCGAATTATGCCCTCTGTCGGCATCTCGTCTTTTCCTTATGACTAGGAGAAGAGAAAAAAAAAATTAAAATAAAGAAAGGAAAAAAAAATTTTACTTCCGTGTTCTCCTGACGTTCTCCCGGGTTTCGGCACCAGTTAAGCGTCTCCGGGCTTTGTAAATAAAAAAAAAGAAGGAAAGAGGAACGAGAAACAATACTCACGGCTTCTGAATTAACACTGCTTTATTCGTTCAATAATCTGCCTTATATACAATTGCTATGTTTATTTACATTACAAGATGGTATTAAGGCTGATATCGCCAGTCTCCGGTCTTTATCTTATATATATATATATATATATATATATATATATATATATATATATATTATCTTAGCAAATTCGTTTATGAGGTTGAATTTTTCCTATATTTCTCTTCTCTTTAAACAGGTGTTATTTGATTTTTTCCGACATTCAAGGGAGCGCAGAATTCGGTTGTGTTGGTCACGGTAGTATTTTTTTTTCATTAGTAAATTCGTGTAAGAGGATGAATTTTCTCAACATTTCTCTTTTCTTTAAATAGGTTTTTGATTATCTCTATTTTTTTCCACGATTCAAGGGAAAAACGTTTCCCCTGCCACGTTACCCCTGGCAGGGTTCACTAGTGTTGGTAACGATAGTAATTTTTTTTTTTATTACAATAGGAAATTCGTGTATGAAGATGAATTTTCCTTATATTTCTCTTTTCTTTAAATAGTTTTTTTTTTGTCACTTTTTTCGGTTGTTTTTTTTTTCCATCATCCAAGGGAGGACATGCCCTCTGGCAGAATCCACTAGTGCTGGTCACAATAGTATTTTTTTTTATATTATATTAGGAAATTCATCGTCTATGAGGATGAATTTTCCCTCTATTTCTCTTTTCATTAAATAGCTGTTTTTTGCAACTTTTTTTTGGAATTTTTCCCAGCCTCCAGGGGAGGAGAGGGGGGAGGAGAGGAGGGGGGGACAAGCGAGATCCCATCCGGCTAGATCCGCTATTGGTATGAATAAAACAATTTGTCTAGGTTGTGGAATTAAAAAAAAAAAAAATTAGTAAAATTGTTATTCGTTTTTCAAATTCAACGTATCCTGGAACGTAAAACCTCAAATTATGAAGGGAGTTATTTTTTTTTGCATTTTTGTTCGACTACAATGGTCCATTATTCAAAATTATAAAAAAAAAAAAAATAAATAATAATGTTTTTTGTTTATAGCTTCAAATATTTATCTGACCCTGCCGACGAACACCATTTCATGATTTTTTATTCAATTGATGTAATATTAGAAAACCGGAAAAAGGATATTTTCAGTCCTTTAAGTATTTTATTTAATGGTCATTAAATTCACTTTGCAATCATATTGAATTAATTTAGCACACTTTTTTTCTAATATGCACCATCTGCCGTCCGCGCATTTTCTCCGCGTTGATATTGTGATTACAAATTCCAAAGGTATTTAAATTTCCTAAAATAAATTAAGCAAGTTTCACCGAAATCAGAGCACTATTAGTTAAGATATCGTGATTTTAAAATATTTTAAACATCGACCGAAAAATTCAAAATCTTAACCCCCCTTCAAAATTTGAGATTTTACGTTTCATGATTACAGTTCGAAAAACGAATAAAAATTGTTTTCAATGTGTTCTTAAAATCTCGTAATATTAGTCATGTAATTTTTTATATTGACTCAAATGTAACGTTAACAATAAAGAAATAAATTGGTAAAAATAAGTTAATTAAGGGAAATGTTATCGAACATCAAACTGTTATGTTTCCTTTTGAAAACAATAGCCCGATTCTCGCAACATCCAATTAAAAACAATACCAATACCGTGTAGCCTTGAATCAAGCTTTTTATAATATTTTAATACGATTTGCTCGCAGTATAATTTTCATTTCATGTTTTGAACAAAAGGACAATGTTATATAACAGTTATAATATTGTTTTCCTCCATAAACTCATTCCTTTATTTCAGAAAAATTCATAAAACGGAAAAGGTGTTTCCTGCAGTGGACGATGCAATTGAATATTTGCATTGTTTACATTAAACAAAAAAGAGGAAATAGTCATACCATATGAGGTTTGTTGCAGCGTGCATAATTTCAAATAACATAAATGAAATAAATGTTTTATTGACTGAGGGAAAATTAAGGATCCTTGCCATTCTGTGACAGTAAAAAAACAAAAACATCCGATTCAAAAGTTTCCAAAGAAAAGTTTATATCTCCTACATGGATTGCAAACTGCAATTAACACACTAGTTTATCAAAGCCTCTAGAAAAGTTATCTCTTTGAAAATCATTCGATATTTTTTTCTAGTAAATGTACGGAGAATTCCTTCAACATTTGATTGATATGATACAGCCCGGAAAAAAAAATATAGAGATTTATTTTATATGAGATATTGCCCTATTGGGTAATTGTATGAAAGAAAATTCTCGTAAATTTGAAACTGCAAAAGATTTCCATAAAATATAAAATATATAAGATTGAGATTATTCTTTTTAAATAATAAAAAAAAGATAGATTTTTTTTTTGTTAAACTTTGAAACAGCAGTGAGTTTCGGGGTCATAGCTTGAGACCACTGTAGCTTGACATATAAGGCTGACAAACATCCTATACCGTAAGTCTGGAACCTGCTGTTTCTAGGTCGCATCTGGCATCCGTGACGTAGTTGTGGCTTACAAACGGTTTTGCACAATATTTATTAATCTAGTGCAAGAAATTATTTAGATTACGAAAATTTTAAAATCAATAGAATTAAATAGAATATATTTATAAAGTGGCAACAGTAAAATATTAAGAATTTTTGAGGCCTCAATTAGTTCTGCTTAATCTTACTCCGGCATCTAATGATAAAAAGTAACCCAGACGTTGAAGGCCTGGGAGTTTTATACTATTTAATCTATCTTTGCTGAAATCAATAAAAAATATTTATAAATGGTAATTAAATAAATTTAAAACATAACTATTTTCAAAATATTTATATTGTAATATTATAAAATTAAATTTTCAATAAATAGGATACACAAGGACTGACAGCACCTTTGTATTAAGAAGATACAGCATAGCTGAAAAAACGGATTTTAAGAATGGTGGTGATGGTGGTGAATTTATTGAAATTTATTTTATAATAATTTAAATAAATGTTGTAGAAGCATGAAATCTGCACAAAGAACGAGAATGTAATAGTCCAGTCAATGAATAATTGAAAAGGAGTTATAGAAGGAAATAGCGGGGCCACAATTTTTGACTTTGGGACATTGTTTGGACTAGTAAGGAGGTAAACATTATAAAAGTCCCCACTCCTAGTAATTTGGATTTCTTTGAAATCTGAAGATCTCGATGTCTCGAAAACTATGCGAGATAGAGAAAATTATATAGATTCACTTATATTGAAAATTTCATCAGCTTTAATTTTGTATTGAACGTTTTCGTCGATGCGATGGATAGGTTTCCTGGTATAAACGAAAATCTGAAAAAAGTGACCTTCTAGGGGCCTCTCTCTACCTACGAGTGGGAACATTTAGTGTGTTTACCTCCTTACTATTCCGAACAATGTCCCACAGTCAAAATGTGTGTCCCCGCAATTTCCTGTAATAATTATTCATTGACTGGACTATATAGGCTGTTTGAGCCTTTTGAATTTCAGAAGAGAGATGACTATAAGCTAAGGACGATATCCAGAAAATTTTTTTCCAGAGTCAGAAAATTAGGAAAAATAAACAAATAATTATTATTTGATGTGAGGTTCCAAGGTTACAAGGAAGTTGTACCTTACTCGGCCTATAAAGAATGGTTTTCTACTACACCTGCTATGCAATCCTAAGTATTAAGATAAAACGAAATATGGCAAATTGAAAAAAACCAACTGTAAAATGGCAAAAATAAAGTTATAACAGCAGTGGCCCTTCATATTATAATGTGAAATAATAAATTTGACCTTAATTACCCAGACATTTTGGGTAATATAAAATACAAATATTTATATTTATCACAAAGAATATATATAATGCAGTTAACCTTAATACAACATAGTAAGTAAATGAAATGATAATAATAATTATTAATAAAATATTAAAAAATTCATGTAAAATAGAATTCTTTCTATATTAAAATAAGATAAAAACAATGTTAAATAATTGAGAAATATAGAGTGTGCCGAGAATATCTCGGGAACTAGTAGACCGATTTTGTTGCTTCTTTTTTATGTTGTTGGATTCTGATTATTGTTACCTGTGACAAATGCTCCCTGTGCAATAGCGGCTGCGCAATAAGTGAAAAACATGTTTTTCTATAGACTGTTGCGCGAAAACGGCTCTAACAATTTTGATAAAACTTTTCAATAATTTTCTAAATAATGTCCTTTCAATTTTTGTACATTTACTAAATTATCGAGAAAATTCAGGAAAAATGTTATAAAGAAAAGATAAAAAAATGGGGCCTAACTCGCTAAGTATATATTAGATGGTAAAATTTATATAAAAAATTGTGAAAGGTAATTAAAATAGCAACAAAACAAAAAAAAAAGTCATCATCATCGAAGCTATGATTCATCGTATTCTATTTTCTACATATATGCTTTTAGTCTGTTTTTTTTTTCGAAAGATGGTAAAATTTCTTACTAAATAATATAAAAATCGTTCATTTCGGACTATTTTTAGCGAAGATACAGCTATTAAATTTCTATTCTATGAGTTCTATCACCGGTGCCGTAAAAAGAAAAAAAGAAATGTAAGAGAAAGTAAAAAATATCTAGTTCCCGCATCACACAAGTTTCCTAATTTCATCTACTCTTAACAGAAATTATTGTATAGTAAAATTGGACTATTGCAAAAAATGTTGATTAGCAAAATTAGATAGTATTGGATTATTTACACTAATCTTCCAGAAGCCGGTTTACATTGCTTCAGTTTATTAAGGAAATCGTACTCAAATATTTTCTTTGATCAATTTTCAGGAATATAAATCTGAATCAATTTTATTTTTGTTTCTCAATGGACATATTTAAAGGTATAAAAACTTTCTGAAATAAATAGGAAAGTAGTGTGAGTGGACACACTAGATTTTTTTTCTTCTAAGAAACAAACCACAGCAAGTAACTGAAATGCTAACATTGGACTGTTAAACTGTAATTAGGATGTCAGCTACAAACCGAGTTACAGTGGAAAATCTAGTTAACATACTTGATAGCTCCCGGGGTGGATAAACGAGGAATACGCAACCGCTGCGGAATAGTAGCTTGGAAATTAGAATATATAAATGCATTTGTGGTTATCCATTTAATTTTGAAACGCTGTTTGAACTCAGGCTTTCAGAGAAACATGTGAGTAATCACAATGAAGAATTTATACATTTATACTGCATTAATTTATTTAAGGTAGGTTACCTAAATGTAATCCTCGTAGTATAAAAAAATCGGCAATGCAACTATTTGTTTCTGAAAGTAAAGAAAAGTATCCGAAAAGTTGAAAATTTTATTTACATAATAAAAAAGCATATATATGGTATAAATTATTATGAAATAAAATCATAAAAAATTATCATATTAAAAAAGACATGACCATTCTAAACTGCTCAAAACTGAATATACTTCAGTGTGATTTATTTTAATTAGAATACATTTTTTTTACTTGTCTTATTTGTTAGTAAGCATAAAACGCGAACAACAACTATTTTTGTATTTTTAGTAAATTTTTAACTAAAGGACAATGAACATAAAGAAAACTCATTTTGTAAACCTACAGTTGTTTTGGACTGTTCTCAAATATAATCAAGTAATATTCTGTTTAAATATAGGAATACATCATATTGAAGTAGAAGTTTGCAATATTATCGTGAAAATGAGTAGTCAAGTGCATCGGCAAGTGGCCAATATAGTTAGACTCTCTCAGATTCTTCCGCGATGGGCATACTGCCACAGTTTGTGCTTCCTTCAATGCAGTTCAGAGGTGGATTGTGATAGTATTGACTGACATTCTTCAACAGGACGGACTATACTGAGCGTTGTGGATGGTAATATCATTAAAGTTCGTTGTGGTCAAAATACTATAGAAAAATATATATGCTCCTCAAATCAGGGCCATATTTGGCACAGATTTCCATTTTCTTGACGAAAATAAGCGACCTCATGGGAGGAATTTTTTTAATCAATTAGTTTTGAAAATCTCTGCTCTCCACATCTACCTCTTCCCGTAGTGTTTCCAAATCTTAAACCCATTGAGTTCATGCGAGGTTCACTGCAGAGAAGTTTTTTTTTTACCAACAGTCGCTGAGAGAGAATCCTTTTGAATAATGGGCCAGTTTCTGCTGGCAACAAGTACTCTCGGGGTCGTAATGGTTCAACACCTTAAAACTTAACATCAACTATGCATGGTTGCGTGGACAGTCAAATGAAGTTGGGTCTCTCTGTGGTAAACATTGCAGAGGGTCTAAAACACCAGCCCAAGTGTTGGAAAAATGTCCCAACAATTCGCTTCTCAAAACACACCGGCACAACAGGGTCAAATTCGAGTTGATGAGGCTCCTTAGAGAAAGTGATTCCACCTGCTTTGACGAGGTGTATTGTATCGACAGTGATGGCTCAAAGAGATATGAGGATATAGTTGCTTTCTCCAGGACCGGAAAGGAGGCAATGGTCTTAGATCCAACTGATCGCAATGACCGCGATCAGGACAGTTAAATAAAAAAAAGGAGGTAAATATACGATAAATGTATCCCTTTCCTAAAAGTGAAATTCCGCGAGACCTTCGGAGATAGAGGGTTAACCATGAGAAGGCTCTGGTTTGGGTCTCACGGAACGATTCCTAAAAGAACAAGGAGCGCTTCTTCAAGGAACTAGATGTTGATGTCGGAGAGTTTGCAGTTTTGGCAAAGAGCATTATTTTGGACTCCCTTGGGATTCATCAGCACATATAGGATTATCAATGTAGAGAAGAAAAGAAAAAAAAAAAAAAGCACAGGAGTTACGTAGTTGACCTTTGCCTTCCTCACTATAAACTATTTAAAAAAAAAAAAATTAATTTTCCCTCACAGTTACATAATATATTGGTTCATTACCAGAATGTAATACACTTCGAAAAAAAACTAAGAATAATAATTTTTGAAGAAAAATGTCCATCTCTCTACCTTTCTGTCAATGATTGCTAATAAAACTGCCAACCTACGAGTATCATCTAAGTCAACTCCAGAAATAGCTCCGTTTCATCTACAATGCTACCATTCCATAATTAAACGGTATAATACTTAACCCATTTTCTAAATGTCATCAAAATCTTACATATAATTCAAAATCCTTGCACAATCTCTATCTCGCTCTACCTATCCCTAAGATTCTTCACTAAGTTTGAAACGGCAGTGGCCCTGCAAAATTTTGTAATTATGCAGACATAAGAGGATTTTGGCAATGGCTAGAATATCCAATCAAGATGCATGCATATTAGTCAAGTTTGCTCTCCTTCAATCTCAAATGGTTTATTGTACCATTGACAAGATTAAGGAAGTATTCAGGAAGACCAAAGAGTTCTGCTTTTCATTTCATATGTGGAAGGAAAAGCTTTGTTCAGAGTGTCCTTCATTATTTATAATTAGTAAATATGTTTATATACATATTCAAACATTGAAGGTGTCTTCCATATTTATCTTTATATTTATTTTAGTTTTATTTATTGCATATAATTTTTGTTTTAAATATTACTATGTAATTATTACTTTGCAATTATTTTGTTTTATTTTTTTATATTTTCTGTAAATATGGAATGAATGAATTTTTATTTCTTCATAACTATTGTACTTCATTGTGAGAGAATGTCATATCACCCAATAAAATAATTTAAAAATTCAACTAATCATAAGATCATACTTTGGACATGATGAGTCAGAATTCTGTTAATTTGTAGTGTTTTATTAAACCATTTAGGTAGTATTCAACTAAGAAAATTGTCTTTAAGAATACTTTCCTCCCTATATTGACGTATGCAAGCGAGTCTTGGACCTTCACTGCCAAGCACAAAAGCCAAATCCAAGCTATGGAAATGCGCTATCTAAGGAAAATAGAGGGGAAAACAAGAAGAGATCGCGTTAGGAAAGTGGCCATACGAGGTAATCTGGACCTGAGGCCTGCAGAGGAGATAATCCAAAAAACCAACTTAGATGGTTTGGACATATCTCGCGAATGGCTGAAAACAGAATTGCCAGGGCTACCTACGAGGTCAAAGTGGAGGGAAGGAGGCCACAGGGAAGACCAAGAAAAAGATGGGAAGAAGGAGTTAAAGAAGCCTTTGACAGGATAGGAATGGACTGGAGTAGGAGAAGACAGCTGGCACAAGATAGAGATTCGTGGATCAGGCTCTATAAGAAGGAACCTCACACTGCTCAGCTGTAACAGAGGACTGGATTAAGCAAGCAAGGGAGTATTCAAAATGTCATTTTTTAAAAAAATGCTACAGTGTCTCATTTAATTTTGTACCCTGGAAATGTACAGATGTTGTCTACTTATAAAGTACATTTGATACGATTTGAATTGTCATGTCGAGTGAGTTTCCACTATGACCTATCTAAGTTAAATACTTTTTTTTTTATAATAGAATGAATGGCAATAGTTTTCTGTGTATAACCACAATATAAGTAGTTCATAATATTTAATAACTTTTTGAGTTATTTGAAAATTACATTTTGTAATCATCAAAGCGTGCTTTATACATATATGGTTTCACATAAAATACTATTGGTAAGTTTTTATCAAAACCACCACAGCCTTTAGTGCCAGGGGTGCCGAGCTCTCTGAAGGTCGATGGCGCAAGAACCTCCTCCTCCCCTTCCTTCTAAAATATTTTATTGCTCATTTATTCTTAAAAACAGAGCAAGCTATGATAGGATTACAAAAATCGTAGATCATATACAATTCCACATTCTGAGGTATATTCCATGTTTTTTCTCTTGTCCCTTAGTCCGTAAATTCACAACTCCATCTTTTGATAACTCGTCTGAGCACACCTGTTTAGTGCTGCATTTTTCGAAGAAACGGGTTTCCAACGGCCATCATCCGGCGGCGGATGATGAGACCCGCCAAAAGTACCTCCCCAGCTCTAACTTGACATAGCTACAAATTTTACTATACTTTAAAAACATGACAAAGTGTTTGCATGCAGAACTTTATCTAAAATTTAATAGCATTGTTCTGCCTGAAAATAATCTTGTTCTAAAACAGATCAGATACCTATCCACCGACCACTTTCGCTAACTGCAATTGTATATTGTTTACAAAGGACAACAATAATAAAACAAAATGTATAATTAATAACTTATTACGGGTCCATTTCCAATCAGAAAAATTTCCAGGTCGATGGACCCTAGTGATATTTTATTTATCTGACACCCCTACTAACCAATGATGCATTAGTGATAGTTCCTATTTGGCTTTGCAGGCAGCTAACACAAACAGCCTGGCGTGACACCAGCACTAGCTAAGGCACGTGTGCAGGATTAGGCTGGAGGATTATCCGCCATTATGGGAGCTCCTTGAGCTCCACTCTAGAGAAACTTTATAAGTTGATAAATATTTAATTTATTTAATGAAAGTTTAATCGCGGAGTGAACAATTTACTCATTAGTTATCGTTTAAAAAACAAAAATTTCATTGTTTGCCAAATCTGATGAATAAGGCTTCTGATATCGGATCAGTTGAAAACATTCAGAGGAAGATTCAAACGACATTAGACGCTTGCATAAATTTGCATAACTTGCATTAGTTATTTTCCGCTTTCCAACGATATATTATACGTATACCTTCTTTATAGTATATTCGGAGATTCATTTTCGACCTGGATAAGCATATTTATTTTTTTCTCCTTTATTTAATTATCAAATTCTTTCAAACTTTATATTTAGCATTTTTTTCGTAATTCCTAATAATGAGAGATAGTTAATGTTTTTAAATAAACCATATTAAATGTACTTTCAGGGAAGACGCTTAAGAGCATTGGGAATTTAAGCAGTGAAAAGTGACATCAACGGGGATAAGATCTAAATGATATTAAACACCACCTAATTATACAATGATACACCGAGTTTAATCAAAATCAGCGTTGATATAAAATGGCACTTCCGGTAAGCCAATTTTAAGGAAAAAGTTTCTGTCACATCTAAGGCATATACCTATCTTAAATACGTGATATCAGTTTCGTAGGACTTTTCGTTTTTGAGCTAGACTGCTAACATACACACACAGACCATTTTTCGGGACTTGGTTATTTGGACTCAGCTAACCCCAAAACGCGTATTTCCGTTGAAAACTCAGATTTGAAAATTTTCGCGATCTCAATACTTACCCTTACTATATATTACATATATACTTAAGTGAAAGTAATTAAAGGGAAGTAGTTGAAACGAATCTAGGTGACGAGATTAAAGGTTTTCAGTAAGATCATACCGTGCCCGTCCCTAACTGCTACCGTAAAGGTATCGTATACCTTTTAACTTTGAAAAGTGTTTCCAGTTTCAAAAACCTTCATCCCAGAAATATCTTTCCATTTTTTATTTCATCCTGTAGTATCTGAATAAAAATATTTAGTTTAAAATATTTTTTATGAAGTTATATAAGTATATGTTCATAAATTGGAACTAAGAGATTGATAACATCGTATTACGCAGATACAACTAAAATGTTTGCTAGAGCTTATCATTGTTACGCAACTTCTTAACGTAAGTACTTCTTGGATGGTTATCTGTCCGAATTGATTCAGCAGAACCTACAGCATGCCGGAGGCAACTCACACCGATGCACCGTAAGATTGATGAACCTACTCTGAATAATTCAATAAGTAAGGGCGGTGTGATTTTCTAAGATTTTTGTAGCTTCCATGTTGTTTGGTCCGAGGAAAATATTTTTCAGGGAAAGGCATATATGTTTTTGTGCACCTCACGTCCTTACATTTAGTAATCAAACTACATGAATGATAACAAAATAATTTGTTCATAAGTCCTAAGAGAGATGTTTATTTATATAAAGTACATGAATAAAGTTTAGTAACAGGTTACTCTACCAAAAAAATTTGTATTTATCTTTATGACATCTCGATATCACTGTATTATCCCATCTTGAGACTAGAAACAAGAAACATTTTTGTTATTTGTGCTTATATATTTACATTCATATATTTTATAACTAATAATACCAATAATAGACTTGCCAATCTTACTCATATTTCATATTTCTATCATATATATTTTTTTAAAGGACTTTAAAAATAATTTTATTTTAATAAATCATATCTAAAATTGCAACATTTTTCTTGTGAATTATTAGTAATTAGCATAGATTATGGAACGAATTTATTTACCTTAGTTGTATTGTAGACTCATCTAGAGAGAGCCTAATCAGACACCGAACCAAACCATTCACCAAGAGTCAAATTCCAAAAAGTTTTATTTATTTTGATATATTTAATTTGTCAATTATATAGGCGTAATGGCACACTATTTAACTGCATCTGTTATATAATTTATTGCTTTATTAATATGTTTTGCGATGTATATAGATTCTGTTATTTGTCTGTGCATACTATTTGACTCTAGGTAGTGTTAAATTCAATATGTTCCTATGTATGTTGTGGTGGGCTAGAGCTGTTTTATTGTCTAATTTATTATTTTTTGAATCCTTAAAATGTTGGTTTATTCTTTTTTCAATAATTTGTCTGTATTCACCTATGTATATCGATTTCCAATTATTACATTCAATCTTATAAACATCATCTTTTTGCTTTAACCTATTTATTTTATCTTTCATATGAATTAGTTGGTTATTAATTTTGTTTTGATTAAATAACCCTGTATCTCACAATATCATATCATTTAACCTTTAATATTTTTTATTTATTTTCCAGATTTATTTTCTGTTTTGTTTTAATAATTGTTTTCCGCAATGTTGTTTTCTGTTACTATAGTACTGTTAGAGGCTAAAAAATCTTTTATGGATTTTCGGCTAGTTTTTATTTTGTTTTGGATTATATTGTGGAATACAAGTTGCCGTTACATTATTAGAAGGTTTCGGTTTATTTTCTGTTTGTTTATTAACTTGAAACCACATTTTGTTTTTGATTTAATTAGGGAACATGTTTCCAATCAAAATATTGTAAATGTTTCTTTTTATTTCTTTTATGTATTTATCATCTGTGATTATACAAGCTCTAGAAATGAGATTTTTTGCTGTGTTTATGTTGGCTATGGTAATTTAGTAGTCTATTACTTGCTATTATTATTATTTTTGTTGATTTTGTGTTAAAAGAATTATCATTATTTTTAAGAATCATTAAATCTAAACATCTTAACTTGCCATATATAGGCTTTTCTATTGTGAATATTATTCTTTTCGTATAGCTATTAAGTGTATCCAGCAAGCCTTCAAATTGATCTTTTTTAGTTATGATGAATAATTCATCCATATATTTATTTATGCAGACAGGTTTAATTATTGTTTTGTTTGAGGATTTATTCAACAACTCATTCATAAATATACCACTTAGATTGAATAACACATAAATTTGATCGAATCGATGGTCCATATGTCATTTTCTACATTTTTTTTTTTTTTTGTCATATTCATCGACATACTGCTATGTATTGTAAAGACCGCCGGTGGTATTCATTTAATTATTTTAAAGGTATAAATAAATAAATATCATAAGTGGCCACATCTGGCGCTATCTGAGCGAGGGTAACGACCCACAAGCCCAACCTTTTGTAAGTGGTAATAAAAACCTTTAAGAACCACCGACCAAGACCGACAACTGAGTGTTTAAACAGGATCCCGAAAGACCTTTTCACACCTTCCACCAGAAATACGGAAATCTGTACCTGCTGTACCTGGTCATCCCTTAGGCTAGGAATATTCAGCCAATCATAGAAGACTACCAAAAGAGAGGGGGATGAAGAAAGGTGGGAAAGAGAGGACTACGACTAAGGACTTCTTTTTGGGACTCAGCGGAGGAGACTTCAAGCGAGGGAGTCGGGGAGGAAGACGAAGACAGCCGGAGAGAGCAGATGGACGGACTAGACGCTGAAGGAGAGCAGAGACAGGGAATCCAGATATGACGGCTAGAAAAACCTAGAAACACTATGAAGGACCAGCTAAGTGGTAACAAGCATTTAGTTATACTAATGTAAATTTGTGTTGGCAACCATACATCATTAATTAATATAATCAATATAACACATGTAACTTTAATCAAACATCAAGCATTCTCCTCCAGTATGATTCTCAACCATTCATTATGTATATAGGTTTAGTTATTATTTTGTATATAGATGTTTTTGGTTTTGTTTAAGCTTGTAAATATAATAGTTAGTAAATCAACGTAGTACTTTTACCATCTACCTTGCATGCCACCAGTTAGATATAGAACAAATAGTAAATTTAAAAACATGATACCTTTAGTAAGGAAATCCAATAAATAGTATATGGTTCAATCTAGGATACTACAGTAGGGGGTCTGTGGTATCTAACATTTCAATACAAATATAAGTATTAAATACATTTTAATACAAATAAATGCGATTCCTGGAACCCCCTACTCGCCGTAGAAACGTGAGGCCAGGAACATAGCAATACATACATAATAGCTATTTATTTTGTTTTATCTGATTATATGAAACATATATTTTTGTGGTCTTTGCTAAAATTATTAAAAAATCTTAAGTCATTATTTATAATCTTCATATGTAAAATTATGATTAAATTAAAAAAAGTCCCTTAAAAAAAAGATGATAGAAAGATAAGATTGGCAAATCTGTTATTGATATTATAAGGTATAAATATATTTGCATTAAAATATATAAATACGTATAACAAAAATATTTCTTGGTTCTAGTCTGAAGATGCGATAATAAAGTGATCCCGAAACGTCATAAAAATAAAGAAAATTATTTTGGGTAGAGTAAACTGTTACTTAAATTTGTTCATATACCTTACAATAATGACGATATAATCAAAATAATATCTTTTATTTAAACAATGTTTCAGAATTAGTAAAAGAAGATGCACTCGGGACCTTCTAATATAGAACTTTTAATTTGAGTTCTATCAATGGGTAGTTTCACTTTATGTTGTACATGTCACGTTACCAATGTCACATTTACTTGTTGTATTTTTCATGTTATACAGTTGTTAAGTTCATTAAAATAAAAAAAAAATTAAAAAAGAATTAGTAAAAAATCTACTTTATGTTATTTTAATTAAATTAATTATTAATTTAATTAAATTTCTATTTAAATTAAATTAAATTAATTTCTATTTAAATTAAATTCCTTAAATTTCTACTTTTTTTATGATTTATTTTTAGTGATATTATTAGAGAGGGGGAGAATAAAAAATGTTTGAAAATATTCTTATTCTCTTATTAAATAATGAGAAGGAAATTTTCAAACATATTTTATTCTCCCTCCCCCCCCCCTCTAATAATATCACTCTAAAACGGGCTCTCTATTTACACCTAGAAATAGAATTGATTTATGAGTTTAAAATTATTGACAAAAAATCACATTTTCGTTCAATTAATACAGAGAGCAAAGTGCTTGGTGAAACATAAATATTTATTTTGTTTAAGAGCTTGGAATTACGATGTGTTATAAACGTTTCCTGCAGCAAGGCAAAATAAAGTTTAAAATTAACTAGACAATAATACTTGTACAAATGTTTGTTTTATATCTTAAAAAATATGGATTATATACCCCTGAACATGACATATTTTTTCCGATTTAATAAAATATTATATTGAACGAAACAAAATAAATATATTATACATATGTATATATATAAGTTTATTTTTAAAAAAAGGTTTAAATCAGTATGTGTTTACTTAAAACTACCTGAAAATAAGAGGAAGCTTTGCATTCATTAATGGTCAAACTTAAGTTTTAATATCTGCCGGCTTGAACGTAGTAAAGATCTGAAGCGCTCATAAACTCCTTTTGGACTTTCATTAGGTTCTTCATTATCGGGAGTACCTACTTCTTCTACTAGTATAAAGTTTAATAATTTTTATTAATTCATATTAAATTAATATACTTTGTGCTACTAGAGTGATTTTAAAGTTTAACGAGTTTAAAAGGTTAAAATTGTGAGCGTACAATAATAATATATTTTTAAGTATTACTTATAAATATTGATAAAACTTCCAGTTTAGACACCGAAATTTACTAAACGGATTTACTTAGAAGCAACTATTTTGAAAAAAAAACGTATTAAACCATGAAATTTTTAAGATATTAAAATACTCGATGTAACCAGATTGAATAAAGTTAAAAATAGTATTAATCGTGGTAAGAAAGTTTTATGACTGTACTTTATAAAATCTACTTATTTTTTTTTTTACTTGACTTCTTCATGCCCACCTGTCAGAAACACTGAGTGAGTCTGGTATCGAGTAAAATGATTTTAGTAGCTTTGATCGACGTGAGAAAGAGGAATGCCCAGGGGTATCCCTTTCGATATTGATTTTGTTATACTTTTTAAGCGAGGTGATCTCTTATTATGAGTAACGTTATTTCGCATGTGTGAGTAGTAGGTCCATGTAACTTATTGTGATATATTTTGTAGTTTGTTGGTATGTTATCCTGTTATGTGAAGGTCCTATTACTTAAAGTAATGCCTATGACGTTCCAAAGAACATTAGTTATAGTTTTAAACGTTTTTGACTGAAAAGTTTGTAGTTTTTTAATGTGGGTCGTTCATAAAGGTAAATAGGAGGACATGTTTCATTTGAATTCGGTACCTCAAGAGACCCGCATGTTACCGAGCATTACGCCGAGTAAAAATGGCTCTATCCATCCTACCGCTGTCAGTACTTCCTTGCAACCCTCTTATATTCTTCAGAGTCTACAATTGAAATCCTCCATTTCATCCCGTACCACCAGATCCCGTACTTCTGACCTCTATCCTCCTTCTCACCGAACTGCCGCGTTTGTCAAATCCTTTGCTATTCAGGTCGTCTCCTTTTGGAGTTCTATCCCTTCCGATATGCAACATGCACAATCAGTTTCCTCATTGAAATCTAACCTTTTTAAGCACCTACTCCCTTCCCAATCCGACTGAAAACGAAATGTACCTAAGAGAACTTCTTAAGATCCTCCAGAATGCATGTTGTTTACTTATGTTATTTTATTTTCCTCACAAGAGCACACGATGACAATACTGACATAACGGAAGCGGCTACTTTACAATAAGGTGTGAGTGTTCAGTGGTTGATAAGTTTTTAGCTTTCATATGTGGGTCGTTTTGGCTGTCCCTTATATCTGTGTAATGTGGGTTCCAATAAGGCTTAAATAAATGAAAGTGTTGGCTTAAAGATAGCAGAATTGCCGAAACATTGAGAAAAGTAATATCCCAAATTATGTTAATACTTATATATGTTCTTGTTGAATCATAAATGCATCCACGGAATGGATAAAAACATTATTTTTTTGAAAGCATAAGATTATTACAATTTGGACTTGTAAACTATCTGTTAGCAATTGTGAAATGGATTGTCGATCATAAGAATAACAAGTCTCCCCTCCACTTCCCTTCCCTCCAAGTTTGACGTAGAAAGGACATTTCCAGCAGCGTCTCTTCCCGGATTTATTTGATTATCTCGGTTGGTTAAGGAAGATCTCTAACAAAACGGCTCTTTGGTCTTCTTTCCGTATTCAGGAGCATGTCAGCAGTAATCAAATCTCTTTAATTCTCTGTTAGCAAGTGCATAACATGAATTAGCATAACATCGTTGATAAAGAGTTATTATGAGTTAGTAAACTGTTGGTAGTTGGATGGTATTTTGCGGGATTTGACGAGTATTATATATAGGGGCTAAAATGAAAACTTAACATTCATTATTTATCAGTTCCAACATGACTAGAACTTTTTATTTTTACTTTTTTTAAAGATGGAAATAATTTCCCCGAAACGCCAACTTAATATGCTTTTTAATAAATAGACCAGTTATTTGTATATTTGGAAGTTTTCATAGCCGAAAATAGAAAATATTATGCAGCTTTCCAGCCAAAAAGAAGAGAAGATTTTTTTTAATTTTTTGCTTTTTTTCGAAACCTGAGGTTTTTCTAATGGAAATGTTCAATTAGTAGTTTTACAATTTTCAAATGGTGATACAGCATTAATTTCATTTAAAAAAAAAAGATTTTATTGTGATTGTAAAGTAGATTCTTATGTGACGTAGATAATGGTAATATGAGAATTACTAGTAGAAGTTAGTAGTAAGAGGCGCTGGGATCTCCTAGAGTCCTGCCTTTCCTCTCATGAGTGGGGAGAAAGGCTTGGCTCGGAGTTCTCCCGAGTTAATGGATTCTGTAAATATTATATAAATAGTATGCTCGTGTTTTGTTTACCCTTTAGTATTATTATTATTCTGTATTGTTTATTTTTGTTTACTTTAAATATATTGTGAATGTGCTATTTGAACACCCTTATAATGTCACAGATTATAATAATTCTGAATAAATAAGTTTAAAAAAATATTGATATCATAAAATTCATTGAAGATAGTTATATCTGTAAATACTACTTATTATTCATTTAGCGATTTAAAAAAAAAAAACTTGAATAAATAAAAGTTAAACTTTTAGACAAAATTAAGAGCAATATTACAAAGGTTTTTCAAAAACGCTTCTTCGAAACTATTAAAATGGAACTTTTTATAAAAGATTCAACCCTTAGTGTGATATCCGTCACACCACATTTTTTTTTATTTATTTATATGATATTTACAACTTTATACAAAAAATACATCTAGTAAATTCGCACATCGATATAATGACATGAAACACATGTTGAGAAACTACCCATTGGTAGCACTCTAATAATATGTCTATATTAGGAGATCTTATTAGGAAAGGCCATCTTCTTTTCAGACGCCTCGGAGAGTTATCAGGAATTGAATAGGAAGCAAGGTTAGAAATAAGAGGATTGGGATGGTTATGAAGTTTATTATGGAAGGAAAGATATCTGGATTGGGCCAAATCTGATACATAAGGAACATTAAGGTCATTATGAATGATTTTATTTGTAACAAAGTAAGGAGCACTGAGGATTTTACGAAGGATTTTGGATTGTAAGGATTGGATACGAGAGGAATTTGAAGGTTTAGTGGAGTCCCATAGCACAGCCATTCATTTTGAATTGTTTTTCTTTTATTTTGAAATATAAATTATTTCCATGAAAATTTTCAATTAGTGACTTCATAGAGTTATAATTTAAATAACTTTTGTTCAAATGTTCGGATCAAAATATTTATTTTATCAAAAATTAAAAAAATTATCTAATATGAGAATATTCGTTTATTTGTTGGTATTGCCAACAGTTGGGAGTTGAAAAATACAGTTATAAAAAAGAAAGTAAAAAAAAAGTAATTATCTAATATGAGAATCCAATTCGTTCAAGATAGATGCTTATTTCTCATTTCATTTGAATTTTTTGAAGTAGTTAAATAAATAATATTTGAAATTTTATAATTAAACTAGAATTTCGTTACAAAAACATTTATTTTAAGAACAAGTTTCCAAAAATGTTTCATTGTAACTGTTTAGACCGAAAATAATTAATAACTTCTTGAATTAAGGCTTGATATTACAGTAGTGTAATTAAATTCAATAAGAAGACGTTATCCAACTATATATAATTGTTTTTTATTTCTTGCTACCGGTTTCGGTCCTTCATCAGGCTAAATAAAATAGGAAATTTTAATCAACGTAATAAAATTAACATCATCAATAAAACCCGAACCAATTAAACAATCTATAAAATGAATTCAAATTTGACAATTGTTGAAACAATTAAATACTTCAAATAAAAACTAATATATCACCTATTGATAGAAATTGGTCGAATGTTTTACATATCATGGTTGATAGACTGCCAAGAAGCAGTTAATTTGTAGGTTTTTTATTGCAAAGATTTCCACTCAAGCTTGTGGGTCTTCATCAGGGCTGATGAAGAGGTTAGTGATGATCACCATCATGGCTAGGTACCACTACTTGAACACCTTCGTTGCCGGTAAAATAGTTAGTAATATTAGTTATTACTAATATTAGGGCAGTACGGTCCTACCAGAACCCCCTCCTACAATATAGCCAAACGATCGAATGATAATAGATGTCAATATTACAAAAATATCGACATTTTCTAATATTACTGATTACAACATTCTAAATAAAACAGGCAAGATGAGTATTATTTTTTTTTAAAGATCATATTCATATATACTTCTTGGATTTTTCGAAAATTAGTAAAATTTTCTAATTAAATTAGTAAAATAACTAAAGGACGATATCGGTAGTCAATGATATCGGAGTAGATACTATCGATGGTAAAATATCAAATATCTCACATAGAGACGATCTCTCATATTTGGCATTCATTGATTGGGTATCAGATATTACATTCGTTAAATATATTATGTATATTATTTTATAGTTTGTATAACACATTATGTATATTCCTTTATAGATTATATCGTAAGGAATTCACATTATTCTATATTCATTATTATTTTAATAAGTAAGCCTATGTATAATTAACTATTATCTCTTATTTCATATGTGTACCTCTAATGTTATAATTTTTTTCAGATCTGTTGATGCATGAGTCGAAACGTTGGCAATAAAAAAAACAACTAAAAATTGATTGGATCCTGTCTATCTATCACCCACAATCACCAACTAATTATTGACAGTCATCCTCTCTCCTTTTTCGGTTGATGTAAGTATTATAGCTTAATTTTACTATGTTATGTTAACTTTTAATTAGCCTAATGAAGGACCGAAACCGGTAGGCAGAAATAATAAATAATTATAAACAGAAGGTCTTTTTATTTAACTTTATTTAAAGAGTTCTCTAAAGTTTTCAAGTTTTGTCATATATTATTAATTCAATGACTAATCGAAGAATAAACCAGACAAGGATCTGCCCCTTCTATTAACCATTATCATTCCATCGGTTGTAACCATTAAAAAACAAAATATTTCATTTGCTTGATTTTTTGTTTCAATATCTTCCTCAAACTCATTTGCAATTTATTGGATATGGGAAAAGAAGAAGAAACCAGACAACCATTATCGGCAAGACGATTTAAGACGATAATAGTAGAGGGTTCTCGAATTCTAAAATAATCGGATAAAAATTGATTAGCTTTAAAGGCTTTTAGCCTAAAACCTTGGGCCCCCCTATCCTCTCCCCTCCCCCCCCCCATCATGACGGATTCGATTAGTACTGGCCTAATGTCAACACCAACTCCCACAAATCCTCCACTCGGCGCTTCAGCATCGCCTGTGATAATCCTCGGGGCCGGGTAATTATCTCATGGAAATGCGATTGTATATTATCGCCTCTTTCCTATACTCGAATCGGACGCATCCTATCTGTTCCGATCCATGATTAACTAAACGAACATTTTATAAAGTGAATTAATAAATAAAAGTAATGATATTCAAGTTATTTTTATCAAACGAGAAAAAACACGAAATCATCTTACCACGTCTGAAGATTAGAAATGCCAAATAGTCAACAAAATAATTCAATTATGAAAGGAAGTGAGAACTCTCATATTAATTTTTTTTTTTCTAAATGCAGTCGACATACAGTAAACTTCAGCGAAAGATTTTAATTCCTATAAAGAGTCTTGGTGAAGCTTCATACTTCACCATGTCAATTTACTCTATATGTGATTAGCTTGCTCTGTATGAAATCTCCTGTTTAGAAGTCAAGCAATAATACACTGAACACCTGAACTGATGCTAAACCATAATTACATTAGTGCAAGACCTGTTTGTTTGGTACATAAGAGTCTGGTGTTGTAGTCCTTTTGTTTACAAAGAATATAGAAGCCAATTACTAAGTGCTATGTTTTATCGCCACAAAATGGATGCTATTTAAATTGTTATGTTTTAGGGGTGAGATTAAAGTTGCTAAGTTTTGGTTTGTGCAATTTATTCGGGATGCCACTAGATAATTATCCAGAAATATTAATAAAAATTAATAATAAAAACTTAAAGTTGAATCAATAATATATTGATTGTTCCACCGTAAATGAATTGAATTTCTTCAAATACTGGTTTATGTGTATCATAATTTCTAATTACCAATATTATTTCCAATCATTATGACATAAATGGGTGGCAGAATTAAAATAACTTTTATTAAAAACATTATTTTATTTCTATGTTTAATAAATCACATGGAATCCTCATACAGGACTGAAACGACTAGTCCAGCATTTACTAGACAAACGCTCTAAGCTTTCAATCAATTACAAACAACTCATATATATGATATTATATAATAAAAAGACCTCTTTGGACTTACGGAATTGAGGTTTGGGAATCCACTAAACCATCGAATTCCTCTCGTATCCAATCTTTACAATCCATAATCCTTTGTATTATCCCCAACGCTCCTGACTTTGTCACAAATAAAATCATCCATAGTGACCTTAATGTTCCATATGTTTCCGATTTGGCCCAATCTAGATACCTATCCTTCCATAATAAACCATCAGAACCACCTCGTTTCAAACCTTGCTTCCTCATCGATCTCTGATAACCCTCCGAGGCGTCTGAAAAGAAGGTGGCCTCGTGATCTTCTTTTGTATATTTATTATTTGAGTGCTACTAGTGGGTAGTTTCTCAATAACCGATTTGATGTTATTATATTCCTGAGTGCACATTTACTAGATGTATTTTTTTTTTTTTTTTTTATAATTCAGTTGTAAATATCAATAAGAAAAAAGTTTAATAATGAATAATATACAAATAACATACAGAAATCTTAATGTAGAAATCATATTTATAATATTTTTTTAATATATCCAAAAGATTCTATATTATACGAGATGCCTTAAGGATCTCAAAGACATTCTCCTTCTATATTTTCAATAGATTTTCAGTTTATCATACAAAAAAAAAAAAAAAAATATTTAAAAGTTTTGAAGCCTAAACATTTTATAAGTATCTCACGGTAAACATATGACATAAGAGCCTTTTGACAAGGAATACGGTTTATTATATTTTATTGTTACAAAACACAGGGTCTGTAACGTTTTAGTTGAACTATAATGGGTCTTGGATATCCGCCTCAAATTCTATAACGCAAAATTTGTTGGATAATTAATATATAAATTATTGGATTCATCACTTCTCTAATAAATTCTCTTTTGTTTGATACCAAAATGCTTCTGAGAGTCAGAATTCTATCTAATATTTATTATATTTGATAATATACATATAATACATTTATAAACCTTAAAGATCTATTTCACTAATTGAATATAATCGAATCCTAGCCCAAATACTGTTATACTATCGCATACCAATATAGTCTTTATAAAATACACTCTTTTTTTCACACCTTCCTCGCCTTTTATGTTATACAGGGATTTTCCCGAGCCAGGGGAGAGGGCGGGTTTATCAATCATCTGGTTGCCGGCAACGTGTTTTGCACACGCGTTGGCTCGCTCGGCGACTCCTCCTTATAACTCATACTTGGTGAAGTTGCATACCTTACCATGATTATTGAAGTAACAATTTATTTACAAAGATATTAGCATGTTCCACTGGAAAATATTTCTCCATATTTTTTCAATCACTTGTTACATTCTGGTAAAAAATGGGTAGGTTTGCTGCCGTCGAAGTTCCTTCATATTTTCCGCTTATTTAAAGAAAACAAAAGACTAAATTGTTTCATTGTTGTTGAATAGAGCAACAAAGGTTTAACAATGACTACCCAATGGTTAATTATTTTCAAAAAATATTTAATTCAATATGTATAGCGAATACCCACAAACGTCTATTCTCACCAATTGGGAAATATTGTTGGGAATTCGTAAAATTTGTTATGGGAAAACATTTTTTTCGCTTAGAGTCAGCGTTCAGAATATTTTTAATATTGCAATATTGTATGTTTATTAAGCCATGTAGATACATCAGACTAATAGTCCAACCAGAATTAAGAATTAATAAATTTTCGCTGTCAAAAAAACATTTTAAAAATGGTCGAATTTGCAAAGGAAAATATAACTACAAAACGTCAGATCTTATCAATAAACAGTAAGATTTTAATGTTTTTTTTTGTTTTGTTGGATTTTTTTTTATTTATAATAATAACATAACATTTGCTAATGTCGCTTATACGTCGAATGTATTAGGGAGAGAGATAGCTTGCTCATTGATGAGAGAATTCTAACTGAAGTATACTGATTTATTTTAATGGTTAAGCATGGAAACTATTCATAAAATCTCTAAAATGTAAGCGAGTGAATGAGAGGAGAGGAAAATCAAAAGTCATATAACATAAAAAGTAGAAAAATTAAGATAACAGAGATGACATAGTATGATGGAAAACTGATTCCGAGCGGGGAGAAGATCCATCACTTACTTGACGTTGACTAAAAACTAGTGGATGAGAAGTTGAAGATGGGAGATAGGCAAAGAGGGCGAGATAGGATAAAGGTGCTGACCTATGAAAATGTGCTTATAATCACCCTCCCCCCTCGCCTCTTCCCCCCTTCCAGCCACTCCACCTCTTTCTAAAGTGGATCCCAGTCTACATTCCGGTCACGATCCAATCTGCAAACACCGCTCTTGTGGCCACTTCCTCTTCTAATTCTTACCATCTACTATCTAATTTTACGCATGGTCCACTATAGCTTCTGTTGAATTCTTTATTATCTCAGTTTTTCGAACTTTTTTTGTATTACTTAAAACTTTTAAGTTACGTATGTAACTCGTATATGCCATTGAGAACTCTGATATTACATAGCTATCATTTTTCCAAACATGATTTTCCAATATTGAATTTTTTCCAATTCCAAATTACACCCTGAAATATTCTATTTTGCAATTCTTACACCAGAAGACCTACTTTCTTTTGTCATAAAATCAAGAACAAATGACTATGGCCCGGATCTAATTCCTGTAAAGTTGATCAAATTATTGTTCCTGAAAAAAAATTATTGTCTGCCCGTTGAACAAAGTTCCACTCCCCTCCAATGTTTCCGATTTCAGACCCATCTCTATTTCTCCAACCTCTCAAAACCTCTTGAAAGAATTGTCGACTCACAAATTAACATCTTTATAGAACAAAAACTCAATCCCCTCCAGTCTGGTTTCCGTTCCCATTCCTCCACCCAATCTGCTTTGTTGAAAATTTCTCAAGAACTTCATTTATCCGTAGAAAAACAAAACATCACTAACCTGGTCCTCTTTAATTTCTCAAAAGCATTCGATTCAGTCGATCATGAAATCCTCCTTTCCAAACTACAAAACCTTTCAATATCAAATAGTGCTATAAAGTTATTCCATTCCTTCTTGTATCAAAGATACAAATCAGTCATTTTACCTAATCATTTTAACAGTCATTTTACTCCTTTCTGCCTTTTTACTACTCCGCGGTGTTCCTCAGGGATCTTCGCTCTCTCCAACTCTTTTCTATATCTTCATCAACGACCTTCCTGATTCCTTCCATCATTCACAATATCATTTATACGCTGACGATCTCCAAGCATACCTTTCCTTACATCCTATCAAGATGCATGATGCGATCCAAAGGCTTGAAGAAGACATTGATAGTATCAACACGTGGACAGTTTGCAACGATCTAAACCTAAATGTTGAGAAAACCAAATCTATTCTGATTGGTTCCATTCCTTACTATTTCCTACTCTACCTCAATGGCCTACCTATCCGTTTCCTCAATTCCGTTAGAAACCTTATGGTAATGTTTGATCAATATTTGTCCAGAAATAATCATATTTCAAAATAATTCGAAAATCCATTCGTACCCTCAAACATTTCCTAAGATTCCGTGATTATATGACCCTTAAAATCGGTCAGCTCCTAGTTTCCTCACTCATTTCCTTCATTTCGATTATGGCTGCCTTGTATACGGTGGACTGTCTGGTGGGCTTGAGACCAGAGTAAAGAGACTAATGTATTGTTCCATTAGATTTATCTTTGGAGTCCCAGGCGCTCCCAAATCACCAGTTGGTATTGGGAGTGTTCAACTCTGGCTCTATTCAGTCTTCCGACGACAGTACTTCCTCGGCGTATTTTTTTCCTTAAAAATCCCCATACCTTATCAATTTGTTTACTCCTTCTTCCTCTGTCCATTCGTTCAACATGAGATACCAGCCCTCAATGCTGTTTATTCCTTCTCATAGAACTGTATCCTTTAAAAAATCCTTTGTCGTACGTGATATATTGTTTTGGAATTCTCTACCAAATCCTCATCCTTGACCTCATTTAAACATAATTTATCTATCCATCTTCTAAGCTATCAATCTTCCGAATATGTGTAAAATAATGTTCAATTTTTTCAGACCATTTAGTCGCATTTAATGTTATCCTGCAGATAATTATATACCATTCACATTATTAATGTTTACAAATAGGTGTATTCTCCCATCAGAATTTATTTATAATTTCATATATCTACCATTGCCTTTTTTTTTTCGTAAAGCTATGTCCACCTGTTCTACAGTATCTTACTTTGTCACAAATAAAATCATCCATAACGACCTTAATTTTCCTTATGTTTCTGAACCTGGCCCAATCCAGATACCTATCCTTCCATAACAAACTTCAGAACCATCCCTCTCGTTTCTAACCTTGCTTCCTCTTCGATCTCTGACAACCCTCCGAGGCGTCTGAAAAGAAGATGGTCTCGAGATCTCCTTTTTTAAATACGTTTTTAGAGTGCTACTAGTTGGTAGTTTCTCAACAAGTGGTTTCATGTTATTATATTCATTTGTTCACATTTACTAAATGTATTTTTATTTGTAATACAGTTGTAAATATCATCAATAAAAAAATTAGATCTAGTAACCCTGTAATTTAATTTATTTCTAATGCTAGACAATTGTCGTTAACTTGTACATTGTAGTAATTCTAAGGGGACTTAGTCCTAGAATAAAATTTATTTTACTTCTTCAAATACAGCCGACATATCGCAAACTACATATTATATTTCTATAAAGAATTAGTGAAGCTTCTTATTTTACCAGGACTGTTAAAGTAACAATTTACTATGATTTATTTAATTAGCTAGATCTCTAGGAAATCAACCCTTTAATTTAATAGCTAACCAATAAGACACTGCTATTCTTGAACTTGTACTACATCACTGTTACAATCATAAGAGCTATACTATTAGCAAATAAGATAATTACAAATCAAGGCTCTTTTACTCTAAACAAATAGGCCATGCACGATTGTAGCAGTGATTTAGCAAAAGTTCAGGATAGATGTGTCTTATTACTTAGAGCATATTACATAAATGTATTTTATTACTTAAAGTATATTAAGTCTATTACTTAGAATATAGAAGCCTTACGTAGATATCGTTAAAAAAAAAAGAAAAAGTAATTCATTGAATACCATAGTAAATACTTTTTCTTATTCTGAACTAAAAAATAAAATCAGTAATAATAATAAAAGTCTATTTGTGACGATTTAACCTTGTTTATATCAATATTGAATTCGGACCTACAGTTTTTATATCATGGGCAGGGCCACGGCAGTACTGTAATATTACGAGCGGGAGAACCATCCGAGTGTTTGATCCGGTCCAGGAAGCAGAAAATTAATACTCCACTCCAGTAGGGTGGTTTTCCACTGAACTAATTATTAGCAGCCTCTTCGTTTAAAATTCTAATAATATTACTGGATCGCAAATTAAACTCTGAAATTTTACTTAAATATTGAATGGTTATTATTGATACAGAAAATGTAGGAATAATCATACATCTTTCATCTTTAGATGGAAATTTTAATCAGATGGATAGTAAGAAAAGTTAATCACACATCACTTCAATTTTTTTATTTTATTTAATTTCCTGAGTGAGACTTGTATCTAAGACCAATACTCCACTAAACTAATCATTGGAAGTCACAAGAACTAAATTTATAAGAAGGAACTCTACTTCCACTACATTAGATAGAAACTGATTTCAATTATTGGAAACAAATAAAGTAGGGATAGACTCGATAAGATTTGAATAAACTAAGTAATACCGATTTCGAGAACCCAATCGTAAGTAAATAACAATATAATTAGTTAAACAATTTTCTGGATCAATAAATTATATAATTAATTATTTGGAATTATTAATTAAAATTATGTTGAATTGAAATTATTTATTTTCAGAAAGATATCTCACCCCGTTCACAAATTTATAATAATTATAAATGCTTGCTTTAATTGTTTCATTTACTTTCTTCCATTTAAAAATTAAATTATATTTATTCAATGCAGCTTCTTATGTATAGAATATTATATGATAGAAAAATGAGTTCATCCTTGGACAATTGTACATAAACAAATCTGGTGTGTCCACTCACACGACTTTCCTACCTATTTCAGAAAAGTTCTTATATCTCTCCATATGTTCATGAAGAAACAAAAAGGAACTGAAGTAGATACATTTTCCTGAAAATTTATCAAACATAAGATTTGAGTACGATTTATTTGATAAACTAAAGCAATGTAAACCGGTTTAAGGTAGGCAATTTCTGTTAAAAGTAGAGGAAATAGTGAAGATTGTGTGATGCGGGAACCGATTTTCTTACTTTCACTTCGTCATCTTTATTCTCTCATTTTAAAGGGATTTTTTTTTTTTTTTAGGAAATTTCGTGATGTTTTATTTTAAATCGTTCAGGCAGTTTCGGAGAAAATGCGCGGATGGAGGACGGACAAAAAAATTTCTATTCGTTTTTTGAATTCTTGGTATCCTGAAACGTAAGACGTCAAATTTTGAGAGGGGGTTATGTATTTGAATTTTTAGTTCGATCACAATGGTCCATAATTGAAAATAATAAACCAAAAATCGCGATATCTTAACTGATAGTGCTTTGATTTCGATGAAACATGCTTCGTATTTTTGTTAATTTAAATACGTATGAAACACAAAATCTAAAAAAAAGTGTATACTTTTCGGAATCTAATTTTACTATCCCTCGTAACTTTTTTTCCGGCTTCTTTACGTTGAAATATGTTATATAGGTAAATTTAAATTAAAAATAAGGAAAAAATAGAAATCGAAATAAAGGAAAATTAATTGGCTAAAGGCAGCAGGAATAAGTAAATGTATAACTTTGCATACGCATTCAATTTAGAGCATAATGATAAAAAATCATTAAAATCGGATACAAAAAATCAAGTGCGGTCTGCGCATCATACAGCTTTTACTTGCCACTCTCTCCTTAGCAGAAATAAGTATTTTCAGGGAAAGGGAAGTAAAAATAAAAATTATAGAAGGTAGTAAACATTATTTAGCAAACAATATACTACCATATTTTTTCATAGCCGTAAAAAGTATTTTATTTGATACTAGCAAGATACTTTATCGACTGTATATATCAATTATTTATTAGGTTATGATAAATTATTATATGTCACATAATATCTTTATTCCGACACGAGTGTCACTAATAAAAAAGGACTCTATATTTATTTATATTTCATTGTGGGTATTTTATTTTTTTAAGTACCGTTATTTATACAAAATTTTATTTTTATATCGCTGCAACAATACAATTAAATATTAAATGATACAAACGATAGCGTCTATAGAGACCATATATATAATGTATATAAAATATTGTCAGAGTCCGTATTATATTGATGTCATGTTACGTATGGAAGCCTGTAGTTCGGGCGAGCTAGGATGATATTATTTCGGTCACTCTACTACAACGATCATCTGTTACTATATCTCATTTCTCCTTTAGTTATCAAATTCTTCCGTATTTTTTATTTGACTATTTTTTATATCAGAGTTTATTGTGAAATGGTTAATAACTTCAAATAGTAAAAATTAAAATTTCTTTAGAGAAAAAAAAAATTGAAAATTAGACATTTAATTCATGTTGGAGAACATGGTTGAAACCTACATTTTATCAAAAACTGTTTAACATTACACTGATATAATAAATAAACTTTTCAGTATTAAAAAAAACTTTAGAATAAATTATATTTTCATCATTTTTCTACATGCAATGAAAATTGATGAAATTAAGTTTTTCTTTTTTCTTTTTCAAAGCATCAGTCGATATACTATACACATTAAAAATTATTTTTTATGCATGGAATTTAGGCAAAAATAAAAGAACCCAAAATTAATACTTTTGTACAAATGCGGTGAAGTTTAATATTTATTTCGTACAATATACTACAATTATAGCATATAATATATGTATCTGTATACATATATATTTTCTTTTGGTTGGCGATACAGGTGAGGAAGATCATTGGCCGCGCGATGTGGTCTTCTTACAGATACTCTTATTAGTCATAACTGCGTTTGTACAAAAAGTATTAATTTTGAATTATTTTATTTTTGTCTGAATTCCATGCATAAAAATAATTTTTAATGTGTATAGTATATCAACTGATGCTTTGAAAAAAGAAAAAAAAAACAACTTAATTTTATCAATTTTCATTGCATGTAGAAAAATGATGAAAATATATAAAAATATTCATAAGGTTTTTTTTATTACTGAAATGTTCCACCGTAGGATCAATAACAGTCACTTTGAATATTTCAAAGTATGCAAAAAATTAAATAAACAAACTAAAAAAAAAAATGATTAAAAAATTGCTAACCACAGCATTTTTTTTTCTGTGACTAGATTCCAAGCGGAAATGATAGCCATAAATTTATGGGGGGAGGAGTTGGGAGTGCGTTGGAAAGCCTTGAAAATTACTACTCCATGTTTTCTTTCCCCTTGTATATTTTGGAACGGGAGAACCCGAGATTATTTCCGTTCGGGCAAACCGTAATGGCCTTGTAGTATATAAACCTTAATATACGCGGAGTCTCAATTTTTACGGTCACACCCCGCCTCTAATTCTTCTTGTCGGGAATCAGTTTCCTGAAAGCGCGGTTCTTCTTTCATTGCCGGGAGGAACGTCGGGTTGAAAATTAAATTAGCTTTTTATCGTTTCCAATTTCTATGCTGCTGTGTTAAAACAGCTTAGAACACCCAGGGGAACCTCCTCTCACATTTTCCCGAGTGTACTATTAAAACGGGCGCGTAAAAATAATCCTGCTAGATAGTTTCACACCATTTATGGCAGCCTTTAAATATTTAGCTACTATATTTAAATTAAGTTTTATGTAAACAAGTTTAATGTTAAGTAAAAACATGTAATTTATTCAATTATGAAATTTACTAGTATAGCTCAATATAACTAACGTATTTATATGATGCCTCATCCAAGTAGTTTTTATCAGGTTTATTAAAAAGAAGATAATTTTATCTCAATGTCAGGAGTAATAAATGATGTTTTAACATAAACAACGAATGAATTTGATGTTTAATTATCGTGGAAAAAAAATCCACATTGGATAAAAATATGGTGCATTACAAAAAAAAATAATGGTGCGCGCAACACACAACTTTCACTTACCTTTCTACTTCGAATAGAAATTATTTTGTCGGAATGTTGAGCAATTGTAAAATTTCGAAGCGCACTTTTAACGGAGCTATGGCTTAAAGGTTACAGCTAACAATTCATTAGCACCACTAAAATAACAAAAACCGCGATAATTATTTCAACGGTAGACAATAAAAACATCGATACTCTGTATAAATACATCTGTAAAAATACATAAGAACATCTATTTTTGTAAACTACATAACTCCAGTATCTTAGAAATATATATTCCTAGAGAGATTTGAAAATATATCTCTATATTCAACCTGTAAATGATTATGGATTTTAAGGCTATTAGTTATTAGACCGATATTTTTCATTATAAAGTTTACTACAAATAATTTACGAGATTGTCGTTGCCTGTCATAGATAGGTCAAAATGTTTTACACTTATTTTTAAGGGATAACGTTTGGATTTCACACAGGGAAAAATTATTCACTAATTTAATTTTATTAAAGGTTACTTGATGATTTTTTGGAATAAACGGCCAATAGATATTAGACTGATTATTTAAATATCATCTCTAGAGTTAGTAAACTACAGTAAATGTATTGGAGATTATAAACATATACTTTATAAATCCATGAAATATTTTTATATTTCACTTCTTCTTTCACCCAAGTACAATGAAATAGTTTTTTTATCAATGCCATTGCCTTGCTTAGGTGGATTTTAAATATTTTTTTAACTTAAAAAAAATTACATTTAATTAGTAAATTTCATTTAATTTCCTTGAAAAACATGTGATTTCTGTTAAATAATATTATTTTTCACAAATTATTATTTATAATTTTTCATCGCTGTAGATTACTTTCTACGATTTTTTATGTTAGACATTGTTTTTTCTAATATTCTTTGCTTTCCAACGATACATCATACGTATACCTTCTAACTAGTATTTCCGGAAATTCATTTTCGACCTCAATACACATTTCACCTTTTTTTCTCCATTTTTTAATTATCAAATTTTTTTAAAAGTTACATTTAGTATCTTTTTGTAACTCTAAATAATGTAAGATTATTAATTTTTAAAAATAATCCATAGTAAAATTACTGTAGTGGAAGATATATAAGAAAATTTGGCATTTTAGCCCTACAAAGTGGCATCAATGGAGATAAGACCGGTTCGATATTAAAGACCACTTTATTATTCAAGGATACACTGAGTTTAATCAAAATCGAGCCGTTTTTGAGAAAATTGTAAAAATGAATTTCATCGTTGGTATACAAGTTGCACTTCCAGTTAGTCGATTGTAATGAAAAAGTTGCTGTCACATTCAAGGCATATACCTATATTAAATACGTAATATCAGTTTAATCATTTTTGAGCTAGACTTACCACATACCTGCATACTGACCATTTTGCGGGACTTTGTTATTCACACTCAGGGGAGCTCAAAACGTATATTTCCGTTGAAAAATCAGATTCAAACATTTTTATGATCACAATACTTTCCTTTACTATGTATTAAATATATAGATAAGTGATAGTAATAATATTAATAATGCAATGCTTATATTTAGTTTTATTATACGGTATTTACAACAAACTATTACCCGATATGTTTCCTGAGCAACTATTATTGTTTACAGCTCTGCTGAAGATATGTTATAGATATGAAAGATCATTATTACATATATTACATTTTGTCTTAGCAGCTTATTAGATTTGTCAAGAAACAGTAATGTATTATAAAATCTGGCAAAGAAATTTTAAAAATCATTTTCTAAATACTTCAGGATGCTATGAGAGAAAAATAACCTGAAATTCCCTTTACTTCTTCCTTTGAAGGACAAACGAATTCCATTTATATAAAGATTCTCTATGTACTCCATTGGAATGCTAAAGGCATCCGCCGCTTGAGCTGGGATTTAACAACTTATGAAGTTTGCAGCTAAATGTTTGATGACTCTTTAAATCGTTAAAACTATTTATTTTATAACAGTAAACATTTTTAAGAAAAATATAAAATTAATGTTCAAGGCCTAGTTAGTGATTAAAATTTTAATTAAGTTTCGAATATAAGTTGACACGTATCGTTCAATACAAAAGAAAAAAACATCAGCGGCATTTTCAAATAATTACTGCTGAATGACAGAAGAAGAAAATAAAAGGTTGCTTGTTTTTTTCTAAAAAATCTTATATATGTAATTGATTTTTGATATGATCATAATAATTACAGTGAGTTGTACTTACTCCACCTCCAGCCATACTGTACCGACAAAAACGCCCGACCACAATGTATGTTAAATATAATAATAGTATATTTAATGAGGAGGTGATGGCCAATGCCGTAAGGCGAGGGCCTCAGAGTGTCAATTTCTGAACATTGTGGGTTCGATACCCAACTTGGTTATTTAATATTCATTTTTCGAGAAGTGAATCTTGATATCAGGAGCAAAAAGAAAACTACAAGGCCACCATTACCAGTACCAGTAGCATATGCAATGATATTTTATTAAAATTATATGCTTTTTATTCCGCTCAAACAACTGTTATAAATTAGTTATCAGTTAAAAAAAAATAGGTTCTAAAGTAAACATTAAATTAAATTTTTACTTTCACGTACCTATATATGGATGAAATACATAGCAAGGGAAAGTATTGCGATCATGAAAAATTTCGAACACAAGTTTTCAACAGAAATACAGGTTTTAAGGTACCTTGAGTCCTAATTACAATATGTTGTAAGTATGCAAAAAGTTGTGTTGCCCTATTGCGAGACCGAGACCATGAGAGAGAGTCATGGTCTTGCAACCTCAGTGTTGCTCATGGTCTTGGTCTTGCGCAAGATTCTCGCAACAGTATTGCAGTTACCTTTTAGCTTATTACTATATATTACTGTAATTTTTTAGATATGAGAAACCTAACTAAGCCCGAATGAAAAATTGGAGGAGTTAAAAGCTAAAGTATATCGGTTATACCAATTATTAACATATAGTAACTAAGATTGTCAAGTATTAGTAACTATTTTGTCTTATTTTTTATTCAAAAAAACGATATTATATTAAAAACGATATATTTTTTTTACCAATCCAGGCGGCCTTGGGCACCACTAGTAAAAAGACATATATTAAAACAAAACATGGTACAAAAATGAAATATCGTATTAAATGTAGACATTAATCATCCGATCCTGCCTCTCTAACCGCTTCTTTCGCTCCGATATCTATCCAATTAAATCCAGTGTTCTTTTAGCCACATTTAGCCAGCGTTTTGGGTCACTTTCTTACAACTTCTTTCCCGCTGACATCCCTGCTCATTCTGCTAAATACCTTTGCGACATTTGCTGATGACACCGCAATCCTATCATCCTACTTCCGAAATAGTATCTTTAAATCTACAAAGGTACCTCTACCTGACTGCACACTAGAGTAATAAATGGTACATTAAAGTACATGCAATAAATGCTAGCATATTCCCTTTACGTTCCGATGCTATTCCTGTTCACTTGTGCACTTTAACTTCACCTAGCTTTCTTACTAATAATACGCAATCTGACATTTTGTCTTTCTCTTAGACCGAAGATTAATATAGAACCAACATTATAGACTTAAAAGACAAGAACTCACTTTGCGATATGGTCTTTTATATAGACTACTGAACAGAAAATCTCAACTTTCAATTGACCTACAAGACAATACTGGAACCTATTTGGATTTACGGACTGAAATAGTTGGGGACAGAACATTTTTCCTAAATCAAACGAATTCAATTCTTTCAGTCCGAATTCCTCCGAACACTAATTGATGCACCGTTCTGTATATCTAACAAAACACTACACTATGACCTTAATGAATTTTTTGTCCTTGACCTTATACCAGAAAAATGTTTCAAATTCTATGAAGAACTTAATCCGAATCCACTAGCGCAATTTCTCTTTCGCTCCGCCCACTACTACGCGAATGTTGAAGCGGTAGCGGACCAGTAACCTTTTGTGAATAAGCATGTGTTGGAGATCTGGCCATTAGCAGATCCTCCACTAAAGCCAAGTATATCTGATTATGGCGCCTCTCCTCAGCGTTGAGTGGTCCTTAATACAGTGGTGGTGGAGTTGAGTTTCGTGGGTATAGCATATATAGAATAGAATAGAATAGAATAGAATAGAAAAATCATCTTTATTCTGGGACTAGGTCCCTTTAGAATAACAATATTGTTCATATATATTAACTACAAATCTGGTCAAAAGACTTATTACAATGAATAATGACAAAATACATGTAATACATCAAGTATTAATTAAGCTCTTAGGATAAATTAACGAGGACAGTTTGGTAATAGGGGTTCAGTACTACAATATTGGAGCTAAAATAATTGCATAATAATCACTGAATGAAATTATAAGGAAAGTAAAATCTATTTTATAGGTAAAGCATTTTAGTGATGGAATATAAAAATTAAAAAAAATAATAAAAACTGTTAATATGTAGGGAAAGAAATTGTAAAAACTAAAACAAAAAAATATATAAAAAAACAAATAATGATATACATATGTTCCCTAAGATATTTAAGTGATTATGCGTAAAGATTAGGAGGAGAGAAAATAAAATAAAGTATATATATACACATAGCGAGAAGTATGTTGAAGATAATTAGAAATAAAATACATTTCACTGAAATACATTCCATGAATAACAAATTAGAACTTAAGGAAAACAAATTTTATCTACTCACAATGCTTAGTGAGTGGTGATGAAAATTCACGTTCAACACAGAATAAAACAATAAAAAATAAGAGAAAAAAATAATGTCTAAAGAAAATTAAATCCTTATAACATAGTATGTATTTAACCAGCGTCTGATTGGATTGTGAAGAGGAATTGGAATAAGAGGGTTTTAAAGGTGGATAAGGATGATGCATGGCAGATTTTTAGTGGGATGGAATTCCAGAATGCGGTGGAACGGACAACGAAGGAATGTTTAAATGATGCAGATCTGTGTAAAGGAGTGTATAGGTCAGAAGGACGATATCTTGTGGAGAGGGTGTGGATAGATGATTTGAATTGTAGGAGATTGTATGCGTAGGACGAACGATGACTATTGATTATTTGGTAAAGGAATGTGCCTAGGAAATATTGTCTTCGGAAGGAAGGGAAGAGCCATCCTAATTCAGCATAGTGGTGCGAAACACGGGAATACCTCAGGGCCCCTGTGACAAATCTTACGAAGGCATTCATAATTCTTTTCAGTCTCTCCCCGAGTTCTGCCGAGAGCCCACCGTACACCACGCAGCCGTAATCAAGGTGGGGGAAGACGAGGGAAGTTACCAGGAGTCTAAGTGTGGAGATGGGTAGGAGATGGCGGAAGCGATTGAATAGTTTCAAGGTAACAATTGACTGTCGGGTAATGTGAGCAATATGGTGTTTCCAGGATAGGGTTTGGTCTATGAAAATGCCTAGGTTTTTTACTAAGGAGGTGAAGGTAATGGGATGGTCATTTAGGTACAGTATAGGTGTGTTGGTATTGGCTCTGAGAAGGGGTTTGGAACCAATGACAATGGCTTGAGTTTTTGCAGCGTTTAACCTTAACCCATTTAAGTTTGCCCAGGCACTGATCCGATTCAAGTCTTCTTGAATTTTGGCAAACCCTTCATGCAACTCTGAGGGATGGAAGGAAAGGTAAATTTGGGAGTCATCGGCGTAACGGTGTTGGGAGCAGTGAAGGATTGAATTATGGATGTCATTGATATAAGAACTAAAAAGGAGGGGGATATGCTAGAGCCCTGGGCCACTCCTGCGGACAAAGTAAGATAGGAAGACAAGGGTTGATTAGGAATAACGACAGCTTGTGACCATTGGGAAAGGAATGATTGAAACCATAGGATAGAACTATGGGAAAAGGATAATGATTTTAATTTGGAAAAGAGAATGGAGTGGTTGATGGAATAAAAGGCTTTGGAAAAGTCAATGAGTATAAGGACGGTTAGTTTTTTTGTCATCAATGGCGGACTGAACATCATTAATGATTTTGATTAGGGCGGATTGTGTAGAATAACCTGGTCGGAAACCAGATTGGTAAAGGTGAAGTTGATTGGACTGTTCAAGGAAGGTGGAAACTTGGGATTGCACAATTCTCTCCAGGGGTTTGGAAAGGTTAGAAAGGATTGAGATTGGCCGGAAATCTTCAGGGAAAGACGGATTAGAATTTTTATTTAAAGGACGGACTGTGGCTTTTTTCCACAAGGAAGGGAATACTGAATTTTGAAGGGAAAAATTGTAGATGAAAAGGAGTACCGGAAGGATTTCAGGGAGGCATAATTTAATTAATTTGACGGGAATGTCATCTGGACCAATAGAATTAGAGTGTGATTTCATCACGGCGGATATGAGGTCTGTGGGAGAAATATCTGAAAAATAAACATCGGCGTCATTGAAAGATGTTCCAGGAGGAAAGAAGGAAGGGAGAAATGAAGGAGTTGAAGAGGAAGCAGATATAAAATAAGAATTTAAGTCATTTGATGAAACTGGGGGCACTGCAGAGGGAGGAAATCTGGTAGGATCACAAAGAGAGAGTTTACGAAGGAGTAGCCATTTGGATTTGGAATCAGGAGCTGAGGAAAGGGCTTCATGGAAAGAGGTAGATTTGGCTCGTCGGATTGTGGATTGTGTCAGGTTGCGGAGCGCCCTGAACGCTTGATAGTCGTCAGGCAATCTAGTGCGTCTAAAGCGTCTCCGGGCTGCATCACGCCTCTTCTGAAGATCCTTAATTTTCTGACACATCCAGGGAGCAGGAAGGCGACGAAAGGTGGAGGTTTTGAGAGGGGCATGGTCATCAAGGATATTAATAAGATTGGAGGTGAGAATGTCAACCATGGAATCAATTGAGGTACAGGAATATATTATATTCCAATCTAGGGATTCTAGGGAAGGTAAGATTTTTTCCCGAGTAAGGCCATTGAGGTTCCGGAAAGTTACCGTTCTCGGTAGGATCGGAGGGGTTTGGATATTATAGGATATTTGGATTAGGTCATGCGACGATAAAAAAGAAACTGGTAATTGGGAAGAGGAAAGGAGGTTTTGAGCGGAATCAATAATGTACAGGTCCAACCAAGTGTCGGACCTTGCGGTGTGATGCGTAGCAGAAAAAGGAACGATAAAAAGATGAAGGGAGAAAAAAAGGTTTTCTAGGTATGATTTGTCGCTGGAGTCGGAGAGGAAATTGGTGTTTAAGTCACCGGAAATGATAATTTTGGAATAAAGGGGCACAAAGTTAAAGAGGGAAACTTCGAAAGACGGGTCAAACGGAACAAGAGGAGGACGATATACCACGGAATAGAGGAGATGAGAGGTGTTACAGGAGATTTCGACGATCAAGAACTCGACTTGTGGCTGATCGGTTGGAGAAGAACGATGGAGAATTCGGGTCTTTAGGCTGGTATGAACGTACAGAGCTACACCTCCGCCAGTCCGGCTGTCCCGGTTGTGGCGGATTAGGGTGTAGTTAGGAAGGGAGACTGAAGAGGAGGGGATGTAGGGCTTGAGCCAGGTTTCGGAAATTGCGATGATGTGGTAAAAGTTTTGGGTAAAATATTCTAGGAATTCATCGTAATGGGCTGGAAGGGATTGGGAGTTGGCGTGGCAGGAAGTTAGGACACTAGACATGAGTAGGATTTCGGAGAGGACATTCGGTATTTGATGGAAAGACGCTGAAAAAGATTAAATACATTAGATGACGTGAAGAAAAAATAAAGTAGAAAAAAGTATATAAATAATAAGTTAATAATAGACTTGATAATATAATGTAAAATAAAAGATTTCCGATGAAGGTCCGGTGAGCGTGCCAAAATGTTCGTAGATGCTTGATGGTGAACGAGATTCAAGCCGTCATCCGAAGACGTCTAAGTCCTGTGCCAGGTTGATGAGGACAACCTGATGGCCGTCGTCTTTTCTACACCGCACTGTGCCGGAAGCGAACCAGGTATATTTTATTTTCCCCGCGGCTTTCTTCTGCCTTGCGAGCCAGTAGAGGTGCCTATTCTTAGGGGTCATCTCCTCGCCGAGATAGATACGATAGATATATATATGTCTCAATTAAGGACATCACATATATATATATATATATATATATATATAATATATATATATATATATATATTATATATATATATATATATATATATATATATATATATATATATATATATATATATATATATATATAATGTATATATATATATATCGTTGTATATAATGTATATATATATATATGCTCTAAGTTGGAATATGGTTACTTTATATACGGTTCTGCTCGCTATCGGATCCTAAATAAACTCGATGCAGTGCCCCATACAGGCATTAGGATTTCAAATGTTGTTTTTCGAACGAGCTTCATTATATATATATATATATATATATATATATATATATATATATATATATATATATATATATATATATATGATGTCCTTAATTGAGACAGGTTGTTTTATTTCTCAATAAATAAGATATAATAAATAACAATAACATGTATACCAATAGATGCGATGTTACATAAACTTTTTTGCCAAAATTTACTTACCGAAAGTGGCACTTTATTTCTTCGGATTATCAATTTTTTAAGGATTCCTTGAAAATCGTTTTAACGATTTCAATTAAATTTGTTTTTCCAGTGTATTATTAGGTGTTTTTTGTGTTAATTGGTGTTCTTTAACAGGACTTAAATGCCGATTTTTTAAAAATGTCTTCCTCTAAAGCATCTTTGATTTTGTTTATTTAAAAAAAATAACTATTTCACATTGTTACTAGATAAATACGTACGTAAACAATGGAGCGTTTTTATGCTCTAAGTTGGACTATGGTTACTTTATATACGGTTCTGCTCGCTATCGGATCCTAAATAAACTCGATGCAGTGCCCTATACAGGCATTAGGATCTCAACTGGTGTTTTTCGAACGAGCTTCATTCTTAGTCTCTGTTCTGAGGGCTAAATACCCACTCTTTTATTTAGAATGAAAAAAACTTGCTGTTAAATACATTTCTAGATTACTATCCCAAAATAAACATTCCACCCATAAGTACATTTTTAAACCGAAATTTTCCAACGCTTTTAGAAACAAAACCAATTCCATCCTTCCACAGTCAGAAATAACTTATTCAGCAGTTCAATTCCTAAAGAACTTACTTTTATACGTAACAGAAAATCAAAAGCCACCTTGGGTACACAAACCTCCAAAAAGGACCGTCTCTCTCGAATACCCAAAAGCAATACCTCACCTTCCAAATACAAAATACAAAATATCCCACAACCACTTTTAATGTATGCTGACGGTTCGAAATCTGATGATGCTACAGTGTCTTCGTTTGTTACCCATGGATCAATACATAAAATAAAGCTTCATAAATTAAGCAGCATGTATACAACAGAACTTCATGCTATAGCCTTGGCTCTCCACTTCTGTATGTCAATAAGTACAAACACAAGAGTCTTAATAACCGACTCTTTGAGTTTTATTAAAGGGTTTAAATGAAATGTACTCAAAACATCCAGTTATCTTCAATTTCTATATTCAGTTATGTCAAACACAAATATCTTCATACTCTTAAAAATTTGTTAGCTTTATATGTGTTTCCAGTCACATGGGAATGGTTGGTAAGGAGCTTGCGGATAAGGCAGCCAAACAAGCACTCGCGCTCCCAGGCTGAGGTACCTGAACCCTCCTGAACCCTCCATAAATGAGTGATCCTCTCAAAAAAGAAATATCGGGTAGTTGACAATCTAGGTGGTACTAAAGTCCACCAAGCAAGTTGGAATATGTCAAAAAATCAGTGTAGCCTTGGACCACATCAAACCGTAATAATCACAGAGAGGAGGTCGCCGTGACAAGATTGAAAATGGGACACATAAATCTAACTCATTTACATCTCATTATTAAATAGCCACCGCCATAATGTCAAGACTGCAATAGCCACCTAACTGTCTGTCATATTTTTAAGGAATGCCTCTATTATACCTCTAGCTTAAACAGATTATCTCTAAGACCAGATATATTAGTAGTATTAAAATATGAGGAGCCGATCTGAAGGGACTGGGTTTGGACGGCGAACGGTGGAGGGAGGTGTGTAATAAGCGATTGGTGGTGTCGGCATTGAACCTTCGTGTTCACTAAGCCTTTTAATATTATTATTATTATTATTAAAAGATGACGAAACAAAAATTAAAACAGTTGTAAAATTACTTAAAATCCGTAGACTGTTAAATAAAATATAAAAATAAATATAATTTTTATTTTTATTGAATTTTTATTCATTTCATATGTCATATTTTCTTAAATATATATCATACATTATTCTATTTATTTATTTTTAGTTTTCGATTATTTTTTCTCTCTTCTAAGGAGTTTCTGAACTCAACATACAATTCAAATAACTGACTTACAGGCGTTGATGACCCTAGGGTTTTACTCCTTAAAGCCCAAACAATATTAATAACAACATCAGACGTAAACAATTTATTTTTTAAAAGATATTTATTGAGATGTATTACAAACTGTCACAATTAAGGAGATTTATAATAGTGTTTAGATATTACATTCGCACACAAGAAAACCGTACGTAATACAAAATAGAAATTAATTTGATAATTAACTAAATGAGAAATAAGGTTTATTCCTGGATAGAAACTGTTAGAGTGGAAACTACTAACGTCTGTACACGAGTTTTCTCTTGTTATTTATTGCTCGTTTAACTGTTAACATTAGTTTAGCTTACAAATAATTTTAAATAAACATTTTCATGCGAAATGTTGAGATTCTTAGAATATAGATCCACTAATATTTACTTAATTGTTTTAACGTGTTTCATCATAAAGTTTTAGAACAAAATCAGAACATTTATAAAAGATCCACATTTATATCTCATTAATGTAATTTTGTAAAAAATTATAATTCTAAAACTACAACCTAATATACATTACAATTCATTTGAAATTAATTGTCAATATATATATATATATATATATATATATATATATATATATATATATATATATATATATATATATATATATATATATATATATACATATATAGGTAGATAGATTGATAGCAGGCATAGTTAATGAGACAAAATCAATAGAGAAAGTGGGATTAATGAAAAATGACCTATATCAAACAATTAGAAATTGGAAGGGCACAAATTGCTAAGTCATTAATATTCTTAAAAAAAAAAAAAGGGCACTACATTACTTTAATATTTTTTAGCCATGATGTTGTCGATCAAACTATTTTTGAAGTTGTAAAAAATAATTATGACTGAATGAAATAGCAAAGGAAAGATTCAAGAATAAAACAAAAACTGACAGAATCAAGTACCGCGGTTATGATTAATATTTTTTAAATATATCAGCCATAATCCTAATGTTTAATCTTAGATGTAAGCGATTTATACATTGAAAAGATGATGTACTGAATCTTCGTAAGTTTCCACCAAGTCAATGATGATCATCATTTCAGACTATGATCGCTATCATATTACAGCAGGTTTAAAACTTTTTAGAATGATGCAACCAATAACTTTGTATAAAATATTTATTCGACTTATTAAGTTGATACAACATTCCAACAACTTCGATATTTTATCGCATCATAATAAAAAGGTATTTATTACAACATATGCTATAACATAATATTGATTATATGAACATTATTCTGGTCTAAAAAAGCCCTTTCTTTAATCTATTGCTCCTTTTCAGGTAGAAGAACCAGTCAGCTGAAGAGTAATTGGTTCTTTGTTTTGATGTTTGGGCGCAGAACATCTAGGTCATCAGCACCCGCTCAACAAAGCAATACTACTTTAAGCTATTTAAAAGGTAGGGAAACAATAATAAAAAAGATAAAAAAAGAAGTGGAAAAATGAAACAAGGAAATGAAAGAAAACGGGATGAGAAAAATGAAATTAGGATCATTAGTTGAAGGCTAGTAAATTTTCTTTTTGTGGGAAATTGATAACTTACGTTTTTTCCTCCTCGTTTCCCAGAGAAGCAGGTATATTCAGGGTATTCAAAATCATTTCAACCTAGTGGTTAATATCAGGCCACATTTTTGACACCTGGGGATAAGATCTTTTTTTATAAGCTCTCCACCTGTTAGGTGGCCAGTGTTTGAATGATGCTCAACGTGTGGACTACTTCTTCTCCACGACTGCTGCGTTTGGTCTGGGTTTACTCCACGGTAACACGTCTTTCTTAAGTGTCTTTAGTTTTCTTAGAGCGCTCTAGTACCACAGTTTTTGCTATTCTTGAAATATGATATCTGTTGGAGGTCGCGCAAGTTCAGATGCTGTCAGGAAAGCCATACCGCGGCCTGGATAGGTAAGAGCCTATTTTCCTCTTCTATCGTCCCATTAAGGCCAGACGGCCTGACAAAGTTTGTCGTTCTTCCAACTCCATGAAGCATTCTTATAAGGCTTAAAATTCTGAGTATCTCCGAATGATCTGGATACATGTTGTTCATGACTTTCAGAGTACTTAAGAAATTCGATACCACCACCACATTCGTAACTGAAGACTTCATGACGTACCGGGGATTCATTGCTATGGCGTTAATCTCTGCTGTTTAAATGCTACAAAGATGATGTGGTTTACATTCTTAGTTAACATCACTTGGAAGTCAACAGAAGTAATAGAATCAATAGATAATTAGTAACTTCAATCAGTCCTATTCAATTAGCATTCTCCTCTAGTATGATTCATCATATTATCATTATAATACATATATTTTCTTTTTTGTTTAAATTTTTAAATAGATGAGTTATTATTCAATCTTGATATTATAGCAAGCTCCCTTTCATTCCACCATTTAGATACAGATACGGATAGTAAATTAATAAATATGACTTTCTGAAAAGATATGCAATGAAGATTATATTATTCAATCTAGGATACTACAGTAGGAGGTCTGTGGTATCTGACCGTTAAATACAACATTCATATATTTTAAGGAGATCAGTTCCCTTCTGGAGCCAAAAGAAATATTAAATAATGATAAACACGGTCCCTTGAACCTTCTACACACCGTTGAAAAGCGATGAGTCGGAACATAGCAATATGTATATTTATTTGTTTATTCATCCTATATAATACACCTGATATTCTTTCATCTTGATCATATTGAGAAAAACAACAACACTAGTGCGAATTGTGGGAAGAATAAATTGAATTATTAATTCAATGAAGAATACGTCTTAGTATAATACAAACCAAGTTTGAATGGATTGTAGGATTTAATAATTTTAACTAATTAACTTCATTTTGTTGGCTCCCCTATAAAATTGTAACGTTTGTTTACTACTGTTTCGTCGGATGAGCGATATTTAATTTCATTATTCCCAACTATTATCGAATACTATTAATTTAGAAACTGAAAACGTGCTTTATGACTACTTTGTGGATGATCGCATATCTAGCAAAGCTAAAATCCTTCATGATGATGGTTCCAAGCAACATTTTTTCTGGCCACAGAAAAGGCAACGGGACCTGTTTCTACGAACTGGTCGGTCAGAAAATCTTAAAATTGCTGTTATAAAAAGGAAAAGTTGTTCTATAACGAATCCCGGAATATAGTGAACTGTTCGGCGAACGCTTTAGCGAAGTAAGGAGCAGCGAAGGATTGTGGAAGTTTATTGGCTTCTCCAACTTATTCAGTGAACCGTCCATTCACAGCAATTTATAGTCCTCTTATAATTTCAATTTCATCTTATTCCATTTTCGGTGGAGCTAACGACGTAGTTCTTGGGAATCAGATAACTCATAACAATGGGAGTGGAAGAGGGGTCCTAGAAATAGAATTTAATAAGATGAAAATGTTATAAATATCTTTTAAATGGAGAGAGGTTGAGAAGTGAGCTATATTACATATTAGTAAAGCTATAAGCTATAGGCTATAGGCTACCTAAATACCCCAGAACACAGATTCGAACGGTGAAAGATAATTTTATGTATTCTATCACACCTGCCGTGGATCGACTTTGGGGTAGGGGACCATCATATGGTACACTCTTAACCCCTATGAAGTAGATTATTCTTAATTAAATAATACTTTTTAATAATTAATAAAAACATTAGGAATAATAATGAAAAAGTGACTATAACAATTTATCAAAGAATATGATAATAAGGTAATGTTTTTTAATTCTAAAAATTTCGACATTGAGCTATATGTATATCCTATATATTGTCTACTATATACCTATTTATGTTTACTGTATATCCATGTCTAAAGTAAAGTTTTATGTTTACTTGTCTACCGTTTTTTGATATGAAATAAATTTTAACCCTTCTCTCCCCCCCCCCTAATTAATGAGATTGTAATTTTTATTAAAAATGTTTTTACATAACTTGTTAAATTTGTGGCATTATAAGTATATTTATAATTTTCAGAAAAACTGTAAACAACAGAATGAGAAAAAAGTAACTTGTGATGAAGAAAGAATAAGAAAACAATTTTTCTTATTTACATAACGTTGATCGGTACTATCATTAATACAGTGAAGAACACGAATGAGAAAGTAAAATGTATTATTTAATTAACCAAGGCTTTTAATATTCAAGATAGTTTCCAACGGGAAATCGTCTTCCATAGTATCGATATAAAATCGGATTTATTGCTTTTAAAAAGTTTCCATAAAATAATATTCTAGCAGATAGTATTTCAAAATATTTCAAATAAATCTGCCAGATCATCTGCAAACCTTTTTATCAAATAATATACATCCGTCTGAAACTTTGTAAATAGTTTCATCTCATCGTAACCTAAAAATATTTTATTTATGACAATTCTTGGAATCGGGGAGTTTTCAATTTGGACGTCGACAATCTTTGTCTATTTAATCACTTACTGAAAACTCGTAAATGTCGATTTACTTTCCACTTGAATCGTAAGATAACTTTTGCATAAAAAAAGGTGGTCTTCAAAAATACTGGGCCGTATGGTCTATATCACCTCGTTAGTTTGACAATTTGGGTGTTTGGTCACGCCAAACGGCTCAATATTTTTTAAGGCCACCTTTTTTCTCGACTTTATGCTCAGGTTATCTTACGATTCAAGTGAATAGTGAATATTAAATAGACAACATTTTATTAATTAGACAAAGTTTGCCGACCTCTAGATTGAAAACGCCATAATTCCGAGAATTTTCGTATGCATAATATTTGTAACTTACGATGAGATGAAGCTAATTACGAAGTTTCAGCCGGATGTTAATAGTTTGATTAAAAGGGGTATGTACCACGGACTATTCTCTATTCTAATAATATGGTTAAACTTTTGATATAAATGGTATGATATAAATGGAGGTAATCATTAATACAGACTATTAAGTTTTAAGTAATTTTCTTTTCAGGGAATGAGAAGCTAGAAATACTTTTATATAGATAATTATGATTGGAATTTATGCGCGTTCCGTATCAACATAATGTATGTCGATAGATAATTGTTTTCTATTGTAATACTTTTATTGATAGTTAATATTATTTAATGTTCTCGGTTCTACATAGTAAAAATAGTAATCATGAGAATTTTAGATTAATAATGTAATAACTCTGGGAAAATACGAAAGCTTAATTATTTAATTAAGCTATTAAAACTATGATATTACACAGGTATTATATTGAAATAATAGAGACAATAGGGAGTTGAAGTGTATAAAGTTCATAATTTAGTTTAAAGCTGCTCCTTGAGTTTTCTTCTAAAAGAGGTGAGAGGGGAGGGCCCGACTAAAACGTCAGCTCCTGCTCCACAAATTGGGCTGCCTAGGGCCTCGAGGAGGCTTAAATTTTCGATGGTTCTGCCGGCCTACTCGATTAACTCCGGGAAATGGATTACCCTCTAAAATGTTACTTATTTATAAATAATTAAATTTAGAATAAATAGATAAGAGTCGAGGAAAGCTATCCTAAGTTTCAGACAGCCTTTTTACTCTCAGCTTTAATTACTAGGCCATCTACTGTGAAGTCGCAACTTCCTTGCACAGTGGGATTTCTATTCAATATAGTGAAACGATGGTCAATGCAAATCAATTTTCTCTTTTTTTATTTATTAATGTTATTTATTACTGTAATATAAATACATCAAGTAATTTCTCTAACAATCTACGTAGGCGTTTAAATAGAAACGGAAGGACATTCCCTTGGAGTGGATAGCATTGCTTGCATTGCTTTAGTCGTTTAAATTTTTTTCATTTTAACATTATTAATTTTTTAAGTATTGACAACTTGTATTTAAAACATATGATCAAGTTCTTATATGAAACCAATACAAGTTCTAAAATATTATTTTTTTTTCAACTTCTTATTATGATATTTACAGCTGTATCAGTATAAATACATTAAGTAAATATGTACAGAGGAATATAATCACATGAAACACGCTTGTAAAATATAATTTTTTTTTTGTCTATAAAATATGTATTTGCGCCTGTCAACAATAAGTTGACAATCAGCAAATGTGATGGCGATAATGATAAAATGACATGACAGGCATGGGGAAGGAAGTAAAATATAATAAAATATTGTTTTAAATATTTTTAGCTCCAATTGTGTCAAAATATTTACAAATCTCTATCTCACTCCCCCTCTCTCTCACACACCCTCTCTCACTCACTCACTCTCTCTCTCACTCTCTCTCTCTCTCACTCTCTCTCTCTCTCACTCTCTCTCTCTTCGATATAAAATCAGAGCTCACCCGACGATGGTCATCCTTCATCAACATTACTATCCGCCTTTTACTTTTAAAATGGCGACCGAAAAACCTGCGTTGCTATAGACTGCAGCGCCTTAACGAATGTACCGATTTCTATGAAACTTCGCTAAATTCATTTTATCGAAGCCCTTTAAATTGATCTATATAAAATGCTACAGCGAAAAGAAGCTGGAACGAATTAATACTTACGAGGGATGGTAAAATTAATTTCCGAATAACTCAAAAAGTATACACTATTTTGTGAGTACTGTAATAAGACATTTCAAAGCTATTTAAATTTCCTAAAAAATGAAAGAAGTTTCATCGAAATCAAAGTACTTTTAGTAGAGATATCGCTATTTTAAAATATTTTTGGTTTATTATTTCCAATAATGAACTCTTGTGATCGACCAAAAAATTCATAAACTTAAACATCTTTCAAAATTTGAGGTTTTACGCTTCAGGATACGTAGAATTCGAAAAACTAATATTTTTTTTCCGTCCGCTTTTTCTCCGAAACTCCTTGACCAATTATTTTTTCAAATTTGGATATAAAATCAGAGTTCTCACGAGGTTGATCCACCTTCATCGAAATTACTATCCGCCTATTACTTTCAAAATGGCGGCCAAAAAATCTGGTTTACTAAAGATTGTAGCGCCTAAACGAATGTACCGATTTCAATGAAACTTCGCATTAACGGCATTTCCTAAAAAATAAAAAATAAAAAAATCGTTGAAATCGGACAATTAGGAGCAAAGATATGATCTCTAGGTTTTTTTTTTTTTTTTTTTTTTTGTATGTTTTACTGCCAAGTTTATATCCTTTGTTTTGGCTTTTGAATTTTGAATGTGTTACTGAAGTACTGCTAGTTCTTTTAGCACATTACTAATGATTAAAAAAAAAATGAAATCACCTTTTATTTTTTTTTCTTTGTAATTAGGAAGGTAATGTTACTTTATTTGTATAATTGTTTTGAAATAATAAACTATTGTGAAATAATATGCAGCGTTTTTTTTATAGTTGTAAAACTCGACATTTTTATTGGATGCAGCATATGTATATATGTAGCGCTATAAATATACTATATACATATATTCCTATATAATATACATATACGTAAAAGTAAATAAACTGATAAAAGTTAAAAACTTTTAACATTATTTGTCTATTGAAAATGTACTTGGAATTCTTAAGGCAATCAAGAATACAGCGTCGTTTGAATAACATTAGCAGCATACAGATTTTAAATCGTGATCGTGAATAATGATCTATCGCATCCCCATTTGATTACATCAATTCCTGACCGCTGGCAGTTTGCCTGGCTCTGTTAAATATAGAAGCATTCTTTTATATTAATTCACTTCTTATCAAACTATATTGATATTTTAGTGGTAAAATTGCATCCACAAACAAAAGTAATGAATTAGTGTTTCCTTATTTGACCAAAAATTTCTGAAAGCTAGACTTCCTTTGACAAATCATGTCAATGGTGTTAACAGTTCGTCCTGCTATCCATTCGATCTGCTTTGATTCGATCATTGTAGTTATAGCCAGTAACTCTTAAATGAAATTGTAATGCACTCTAAAAATCAAATATCGAGTATTTAGAATGAAATTTAAACTTTAAAAAATTAAAACTTAAAAAGTTGTAAAGTATTTAGAATGAAGACATTGTTTTATTTACTTTTTACTTTGTGCCAACATTTCCTTAAAAGTTTTTTTCAGTACTTCTACTCCTAAATTTGAAAAAAATATTTGTTCGTTTTCTAGACATATTCTAAATAAAATTAGTTCAATCAGTACTCATAAAAGAGGCTGGTTTCTGTAATATGCATCTCTTTTCAGGTTAAATTTATGTAAAAATGTCATAGAAAAAAGTCATTAAATGATTTTAAATTATTAGCATTAAACATTTCTGCTGTAAATCTCAGTATACTTTCAAAATTTAGTTTTTCTCATAAGTACGTTTCCACTAAATATTTGTCAATTATTGCAATATGCATCCTATCACAATGTAGTTAATAAAAACAATATTTAATAACTGGTTCGATTCAAGTTCAATTTCTCAAACTAATGTTGATGAAAGAAAAGGTCCTAACTACAGAACTAATGAGACTCAATTTAATCACGGAAAAATATAAATCGATTTCTAATAGGTTTCACTTCGATCAATGTCCGTAATTATGTACTAAAATGGTTTTATCAGAGTTTTCTTAGCAATTAAGTGAGAAAAAAAATATTTAAAAAATTTGCCAAAAGGGTGGTCGCGGCCAAATTGTCTCTCTACTTTCCCAGAGACAATATGAAACTGAAATGGACGGTGGCTTTTGACTGAAAATTAGATATTCATTAACTAAAAACACTATAAAAGGACGATTTTTTTAAACCCTTTTACTGTGATTGAGTATTAGTGTTAGTGCCAAAAAAAAAAAAAAAAAAAAAAAAAAAAAAACATCAAGGGTTCACAATACGTATTCTGCACTGTTATTTCCTTGTATTCTATCTTTTCCTTTGAGGTATAATTTAATATAAATTGTTATCAGATTTCATTCAAATTTGCTTTCTTCATGAGAAACATTTTTAAAATAATCATTCTTTGTACATTCCATGTCACCAACTTTCTGGCTTCAATGGTATATAAGACGTTTAGAGGACATAAAATACTAGAAAATTGGTATTTTGTCTCCGATTTTAGCGTTTCGTTGTACTGTGGAACGGACAGTGGGCAAAATGGTTGATTAAGGCGGACAGAACTCAATCTCACAATTGTTCTTCATACAATGCTCTTTGTTTACTACGATAGTTCAATATCTAAAAAAGAATGTTACAAGTTATAGGAAAGTAATTTATAAACATTTTGAAGTCCTTTGTATTTATGATTGAACAAGTTTTAAGTTAATATCGCAAGTTCTTTCATTGATTTTCGACAATTAAGTGGCTCCTTTGTTCTTATTTATAAATGTATACGGCTTTACTGATATGGATGCTTACTAACAAGGTAAGTTTGACTAATAAATATGACAATATTGTATAAAAAATTCAGATTATTGTCTTCCAATTGAACAGACTAAATTCAGAAGTAAACAATTATAAAAGTAGCGAAGATTAGCGAGATGACCATTGCATCGTTTAACAGGGGATTTGACATAGTTTCTAAATATGACTTTTCCAGCTGCTAAAATGTGCAAGTTTAGAATTTTTTTTTTTTTTTTAGAAAAAGCGTAGATTGAAAAATAACAACCATTTAATAAATAGTGTTTTTAGAGTTCTATTAATAAGCTGAATTGAAGGCTTGAACTAGTTTCCGTTTATTATTAAGAAAGAGGAGTCATTTGCTAGATTCTAACGCAAGAAGGCATTACTGGCGTCCAACGTTATTATACTTAAAATAAACGTATAATATATTCGAACACACGTTAACTGTAACTTATTTTTAGTAATGCCATTTATAGACTCTTTTTTTTTTTTATGTATTTATTTACACAACAAAAAACGTATAAATCAGTAAATTATTAAATTATTTAACATAAAACTAATAAACGAAGACACCTGTAATAAATAACATATTAAATTTCTTGATAAATAACTTAACTCGTGTAATTGGTAACATTACACGAAGTTCAGAAATAAAATTTTTGTAATAAAATAAAGTTTGAATTCTTTGGTTTTTTAATAGAAGAATTGCTAAATATCAAAATCACCCCCACAAAAAAACAAAAAAAACAATATCTATACATGCTCACTATCAGCCTTTCTTAGTTTAAGAAATATTTTTACATCTATCACTCAGAACATTCTTAACTCATTAAAGTCTGCACATCGGTTTTTCGGTTTTTATTCTTGAACACTGCGGATCAGCCGGTTGATTGGATAGCTGAAAAATATACGGTGGGTATTCCAGACCACACGATAATAGTGGAAACATCAACAAGGCTGACTAAATAATATGAAATATAAATAAATTTTTGTTTTATATTCAAGAATTAATAACATTTACAATATATACAATCATAATTGTGTTTTTCCTGATAGATCTTCAAGAGACTATCAAACCGCTTATTACTCTCCTCACCAGACTCCTTTCCGAAATCCCGTTCAACTTCCCCCCATGAATACAAAGCCCCTAACTATCCTTTTATGGAACGCTAATGGACTACTCAACCACCGAGACGAACTAGACTTATTTCTCCATGACAATCTCATTGACATTGCCTTCCTGACGGAAACTCACTTCACTCAACGGACACATTTCCACATACATGACTACATTACTTACAGATCTGATGCCCCAGATAACACTTCCCACGCTGGTTCCTGCATCCTTATCCATATATCTTTATCCCACTCCCTTATTCCTTCCACTCCAACTGATGCCATTCAATCAACTTCTATAGTCCTTTCAACTCGCCCTTTCCATCTCACATTCTCAGCTGTATACTGTCCTCCTGGTAATTCCATCTCCTATAACCTCCTTGAATCCTTATTTCAATCCCTCGGATCGCGCTTTATTGCTGGAGGAGACTACAATGCTAAACACCAACGATGGGGTTGTCGAACATCCAACTCCCGCGGTAACATCCTTTCACGTATCTCATCTTCCAACAGTTATTCAATCCTCTCGCCCATGAGTCCTACTTATTGGCCAACATCACTTAAAAAACGTCCCGATATCCTAGATATATTTATCACCTCCCAGATTTCCTTCTCACAAGAATTAATCAAATCACTCGATGACCTTTCTTCAGACCATAGCCCAGTGCTGCTTTCACTACATTCAAGCTATGCTCCTAAACCATCATCTCCTAAATTGATTACAGGACGAGTACACTGGGACAACTTTCGTGATGACTTGGAAAACAAACTAGACTTGAAAATTCCGCTTAAGACAAAAGAAGACATTAATGGTGCCATAGAAAAACTTACAACATCAATAACAGACAGTATAAACAGTAACACCTTTAACAGTAAGATTAACAATTTACAAAAGACTAACTTGCCACAGCATATTCGTATCTTATTAAAGGAAAAACGCAGAGCAAGATCGAAGTGGCATAGAACTAGATATCCAACAGATAAAACTCATTATACCCAACTGACTAACAAACTAAAATCAGAAATTAGAAAATACAAAATTCAAAATTTACTAAATTTTACTGAAAAAACTTACACCTACCGACAAATCACTGTGGACGACGACTAAACGGCTCCTGAAATTTAAAGACTTTAATCATCCACTTCTTACTGAAGATCAAGCTTGGTCCAAATCTGATGAAGAAAAATCCCAAATTTTTGCTCATCACCTCTTCAAAACTTTTAATCCACATCCTGATATCCTTAATCCAAATCAGCTTGAATGTATTGAAACAGAACTGGATATTCCACTTCAAATGACTCCTCCTTCTAAAGCATTTCATCCTTCAGAAATATCCAATATTATTCACAGATTACCCTCCCGCAAAGCTCCTGGCCACGACCTAATCACTTCCCACATTCTTAAGCTACTTCCTCGAAAAGCCATTCTATTCCTTACTTACATTTATAATGCCGTACTCCGTTCCACATATTTTCCTGACCCTTGGAAACTATCTGTAGTCAAAATGATACATAAACCCAAAAAGCCACCAGAATACCCATCCTCTTACCGTCCTATCTCTCTTTTACCCATCATGGGCAAAATCCTGGAGAAGCTCATCTTAAAACGCCTGTATCCCATCCTAGATTCTATACACATAATCCCTGATCACCAATTTGGATTCCGCACATCCCATTCCACTATCCAGCAATGTCATCGTGTGGTAGACGTAGTCTCCTCTGCATTGGAGCGCGGAATGTATTGCACTGGAGTTTTTCTCGACGTTGAACAGGCGTTTGATCGAGTCTGGCATCCGGGATTGCTTTACAAACTCCGTAAATTCCTTCCCCCTACATATTTTCTTATCATCAGTTCCTATCTTACTGATAGGTACTTCAAAGTAAATCACAATAATACCTATTCATCCCTCTTTTCTCAATCTGCCGGAGTTCCTCAAGGTAGTATCCTTGGTCCTATCTTTTACACAGTTTATACAGCTGACATTCCAACCCATCCTAACACTGTTATTACCAGGTATGCCGATGATACATGTGTCCTATCCGTTAATAATGACCCCACCATTGCATCGCCAACTCTTCAATCACACATCAAAAGCCTTGAAGAATGGTGTCAAAACTGGAGGATTAAAATAAATTCTAATAAATCTCATCAAATCACCTTTACCCTTCGACGTAAACCTATGACCTCATGTCCCACAGTATCCTTTAATAATACCCCACTTATCCCTGTTGAACAAATCCGATACCTTGGACTTCATTTGGACAAACGTCTAACTTGGAATCCTCATACCAGACTGAAACGACAAGAAACCGCTCGACGTTTCCGACTACTCCAACACTTACTAGACAAACGCTCTAAACTTCCCCTTAATTACAAAAGACTCATATACTTGACTATAATAAGACCTATTTGGACTTACGGAGTTGAGCTATGGGGCTCCACTAAACCATCGAATTCCTCTCGCATCCAATCCTTACAATCCAAAATCCTTCGTAAAATCCTCAATGCTCCTTACTTTGTCACTAATAAAATAATCCATAAAGACCTCAATGTTCCACATGTTTCCGATTTGGCCAAATCCAGATACCTATCCTTCCATAATAAACTTCATAACCATCCGAATCCTCTTGTTTCTAACCTTGCTTCCTCTTCGATTCCTGAAGATTCCGTGATCTTCTCATGTAGACAAATTATTAGAGTGCTACCAGTGGGTAGTTTCTCAACAAGCGTGTTTCATGTAATAATATTTCTTTGTACAAATTTACTAGATGTATTCATACTAATACAGTTGTAAATATCATAATAAAAGTTAAAAAAAAAAAAATGTGTTTAAACAAATTGAAATAGTGTCAGTATCATAATCTAAAAATGAAACAATAGGTTTTAATCCTTTGTAAAGACCCATTTTTATCAAATTTTTAGCATCCACTTGACACTTCGTAAATCAATTCATCGTAACCTACAAATATTTTATTTACGGAAATTCTCCGAATTGGGACATTTTCAATCTGAAGGAGAGCAAACTTTGTGTATTTAATTAAGTACTAAAAACTCTTTAAAACCCATTTGTTTTTCTTCAGAATCGTAAGATGACGTTAGTACAAAATCGAGATAAAAGTCGGCATTCAAAAATATTGAGCCGTTTCGCGTGACCTACACCGCTAAATTGTCAAAATAAAGAGGACATATACGAAAAACTGCCCTAAATAATTGTGTGGGTCACATTTTTTATCAATTTTTTTATGAAATTATCTTACGATCCAAGTGGAAATCAAATGGGTATTTACGAGTTTTTAGTACCTAATTAAATAGAGAAAGTTTGCCAGCCTCCAGATTCACAGAGTTTTCGTAAATAAAATATTTGTAGGCTACGATGAGATGAAGCTATTCACGAAGTTTCAGACTGATGTTAATAATTTGATAAATAGGGGTCTGTACCACGAACTATTTATGATAACTGAAATATGTGATGATCGTTTATTCTCATTATTTACTTATGATTCGTCATACTTAATATGGCAATCATTAGTATGGAATTCGCTCTGATTTGTTTTTCAGCAATATAATTTTTTTCATTTTGTCTATCTAAACGGCGTCCCGTTAATATACGATTTTGAATTTTGAATAGTTCTTTACAAAGAGAATAAAATGTTGAACATTTCCCTCGCTTACAGTATGCAGATCTGATTTTTTACTTTCGCTTACGTATATATGTAATATACAGTAAGGGATCGTGAAAATTTTCGAATATCAGTTTTCAACGAAAACAAACGTTTTGAGGCCCGCGCAAGCGCGCGTGTGTGTGTGGTGAGTCTTTGAAACTGATATTACGTATTTAAAATAGTTATATGCCTTAGATGTCACAGCAACATTTTTGTTAAAATCGACTAACCGGAAGTGCCAATTTATATCAACGGGAAATACATTTTTAGAATTTTCTCAAAAACGACTTTAACGATTTTGATTAAACTATTCTAATGTAGTACTATTTTAGTGTAGCATAAATTATCATTGCATAATTAAGTTGTCTTAAATATCATTTAGGCCCTATCTCCATTGATGTCACTTTAAAAGCTTAAATGCCCAACGTTAGTATACGTTTTCCTCCAAAGTACGTTTAATATGGTTTATAATGAAAAAAAGGCTTCTTTTATAGAACGTAGCTGTAAAAAAAGTGGCTAAATATGAAGTTTGAAAGAATATAGTGATTGGAAAGTACAGAAATAAAGAAAAATGCTTATTCAGGTTGAAAATGAATCTCCGGAAATAACCGTCTGAAAGTATACGTATGATATATCGTTGGAAAGCGGGGAATTTCAGAAAACAATAATATCAAATAAATAAAGTTGTTGGTCACGGAGATTGACAAAAAAAATTACAAATAATAATTTCAGAAAACTAACATTATTTAACGTAAATCACATGTTTCCAAGGAAATTAAATGAAATATTCTTACTAAATGTAAACTTTAAAATTTTTTTGAACGTTTGAAAAAAAGTTATCAAAATCCACCGAATCAAACCAATGTCATTGTTTAAAATACCATTTCACTGTACTTGTGTGAAAGAAGTAGTGAAATTTAAAAATATTTCATAGATACGTTTGTGACCTTAAACACATTTACTGTAGTTTAATAACTCTATTGGCTGTTTACATAAATATCATAAAGTAACCTTTTAGAAAATTAAATTAGTGAATAATTTGATGAATTTTCAATTTTGTGAAATCCCAACATTATCCACGGCTCAATCTAATTAACACTCCACAAAATAGCCCAGAACGTGCCGAAAAAAGTTTTCACTTCAAAATACTGTTCTTGGTGGAAATTCTTTTCTTGTGGCGCCTGTCGAGGACTTAAACAAACAATATAGCTGAAGTCAAATGTGGTCAAGTGGGACCAAAAATAAATTTTGTAAAATCAAAAATGAAGTTTTATATTGAAAATCGTCAGTTAATGAATCAGACAGACAATGGAGAGTTAATATATATTATGCTATGTTCCTGGCCTCGCGTTTCTACGGCGAGTAAGGGGTTCCAGGAACCGCATTTATTTGTATTTAATAGTTATATTTGTGTTCATATCGGTTCCAGAAGGGAACCGATCTACAGAAAAATATATTAATTAGGTATTTAAAGGCAAGATACCACAGACCCCCTACTATAGTATCCTAGATTGAACCATATAATTTTTATTGGATTTCCTTTCTAAAGGTATCATGTTTTTAAATTTACTATTTGTTCTATATCTAACTGGTGGCATGCAAGGTAAATGGTAAAAGTACTACGTTGGTTTACTAACTATTATATTTACAAGCTTAAATAAAACCAAAAACATCTATATACAAAATAATAACTAAACCTATATACATAATATTAGTTGCGAATCATACTAGAGGAGAATGCTTGATATTTGATTATATTAATTAATGATGTATGGTTGCCAACACAAATTTACATTAGTGTAACTAAATGCTTGTTACCACTTAGCTGGTCCTTCATAGTGTTTCTAGGTGTTTCTAGCCGTCACATCTGGATTCCCTGTCTCTGCTCTCCTTCAGCGTCTAGTCCGTCCATCTCTCTCTCCGGCTGTCTTCTGATCCAGTCTCAGCCTGTGTCCCAGCTCTCCTCCGCCGAGTCCCAAGAGGAAGTCTCCTCCTCTGAGTCCCAAAAGGAAGTGTTCTCAGCTGCGTCCCAAGAAGAAGTCCTCAGTCCCAATTCTCTATTTCCCACCTTTTTTCATCCCCCTCTTTTTTGGTAGTCTTTTTCCTGATTTTCTGAATATTCTCAGCCTAAGGGATGACCACGCTCTCTCCCCCAGGCCAAGGTAAAGCAGCAGGTACAGATTTCCATATTTCTGGTGGAAGGTGTGAAAAGGTCTTTAGGGATCCTTTTTAAACACTTAGTTGTCGGTCTTTGTCGGTGGTCCTTAAAGGTTTTTATTACCACTTACAAAAGGTTGGGCTTGTTGGTCGTTACCCTCAGTCAGGTACCGCCAGATGTGAACATTTATGATGTTTATTTATACATTTAAAATAATTATTCCACCGGCGGTCTTTACAATACATAGCAATTAGTGCTTTTATTTATGTTTGTTACATGTGGCATCTTATATAGTTGGTTATATTATAACTATATGGGTTGTCTAGACGAGTTAACTCCAGGTCTCCTACAAGACTGTGACATTAAGACCATGAATCTAGGTTTCCTGGCAAGAGTGTGACAAGTGAAGGATCAGTTACCATGGGGAAGATATTCCAAGGAATTTTTTTTTTTATTATTTGAATATTATTTCTGGACATTGCACAGGCATTTGACCGGGTATGGCACTCCGGACTGCTCTTCTAGCTTAAAATCCATTTACCTCAGTCCTTGTACCTGGTCCTCCGATCCTACCTCTTTGACCGCTCCTTTCGAGTTCGCTGTGGGACAGAATTTTTCAATATTTACTCCGTTAAAGCCGGTGTTCCCCAAGGCAGCGTCTTGGGTCCCGTGCTTTACATCCTCTTTACTGCTGACATCCCTGTTCATCCCGATACTTTTCTTGCAATATTCGCTGACGACACCGCAATCTTATCATCCAACTCTGATCCCGAAATAGCATCCTTATATCTCCAAAGCCACCTCACCTTGATTGAGGACTGGTGTAATAACTGGCGCATTAAAGTTAAGGAATCTAAATGCCAACATATTACCTTTACACTCCGACGCAATTTCTGTCCACCAGTACTCTTTAATTCCATCCAGCTTCCTTACTCAGACACAGTCCGGTATCTTGGCTTTCACTTAGACCGAAGACTAACATGGAACCCGCATACTAGACTCAAAAGACAAGAACTCAACCGACGATACGGCCAACTATACTGACTAATAAGCAGAAAATCTAAACTTTCCATTGAAAACAAGCTACTGATTTACAAGACAATACTGAAACCTATTTGAACTTACGGACTAGAGCTGGGGGGATCAGCAAAATTTTCTCAAGCGCATCCAATCCTTCCAGTCAAAAGTCCTTCGAACAATAGTCGATGCTCCTTTCTATGTAACCAACAAAACCCTACATCATGACCTCAACATCCCATTTGTCCTAGATCTTATCCCAGAAAAATTCTTCAAATTTCACCAGAACCTTACGTACCACCCAAATCCTCTTGCACAATCCCTATCAAGCACCTCCCATCCCTATAATCCTCCAAGAAGGTTGAAACGGCAGTGGCCTCGCGACCTTTTGTAGATTGTATAAATTGGAGTTCTGGCAATATCCAGATTCTTCACTCAAGACATGAGTGTATGAGGCTAAAGTGCTCTCGACCAATCTCTGCTGGCTTTAGTACCAATGAGTAGTAGCGCAGGGTTCTCCTGGAGTTCCCTCGCCTGATTGTATATAGGTATGCATGTGTTGTTTTTTTTTCTTAGTTTTAATTTTCTTATTTTTTAGGTTATTTTATTTTATTATCTATTGTATATACTTTTGATTATTATTTTGTTTTATTTATTTTACATTTTTTGTATATACAGTGTGAATGTCATCCTACCTCACTATAACCAATGTCCAAGATACAGATTGTTATAATACTCAATAAAGAAATTAAAAAAAAAAAAATTGAAAATTAATACATTCTGCCACATTGGAGGGCATTAATATTAGGGCTACTTTAATTATTTACACAATATATACATACAAATTATCACTAAAATGGAGATAAAAGAAAAATGGTTGTAGAAAATAAAATAGGGAAATTAACATACATATCTAAAAATTAAAAAAAAAAAAAAAAAAAGAATTAGAGAGAAACTAAATGAAATTAAAATATATAAAACTCATTCACACCTATCTACAATATTTACATTAACCCATGGGATTCTGAGTCATGATTTGTCCCCCAAATGTGGAAGCCAAGGCAGGACTCCAGGAGATCCCAGTGCTTCTCTCCCAGCGACTTCACTGGTATTGCAAGCTAGTGGAAACTGATGGAGGACACTAGAACTAAGGAATAGTGATAAAGGAGGTCGAATGATGGCTCTCAAGAAAGTTATCAATAATTGATATTCTTATACAGTAATAGGAGTCTACTCTATTATGCAACTCATTTAGATAACTATCCTTGTCCCTTAGGTTATGAGAATTATCAATATCACCAATAGATGTATTAATTAAGCTGAATTATTTAAATTTACTTAAATTAATATTATTGTTACTATTTGTTATGGATTAAGTCCTTATGTACCACAATAAGAAAGGAATAAGTATATAGAGGAAGTGACCTTTGCTCGGGAATAAGTCACTCACACTTAACATGTGGATACCTTGGGGCCCTCGATTTTTCGACTTCATGTCAGGCTTGTGGGACTTCGCTTACAATAAAACATATTTTAACAGAGCATAGAGCATACGAATCAACGTGAGTACTTTGTGGTCCACCGAATGACCTCCATGCTATTTTATAGGGTAGCACACATAAATAATAAACTTTTTAAGGTTCTTGAACGTTTTAAACTACTCAATAGAATTTAAACATTTAAGGTATAATGACCTTTGTGGTCAAAAATTTAAAACTAAAAAAAACGCTGCAAGTTGTTTCACAATGGTTTATTATTTCTAAACAATTATACATCTAAAGTAACATTACCTCCCTAGTGACAAAAATAAAAAGTGATCCAATTATTGGACTAAACATTTTTTTTTAATCATTAGTAATATGCTAAAAAAATAAGCATTACTTCAGTAACACATTCAAAAACCAAAAACCAAAACAAAGGATATAACTTTGCAGTGTAACATCTAAAAAACATTTAGGTACCCCATATTTGCTGCTAATTGTTCGATTTTAACGATTTTTTTTTATGTAGTTCCGTAAACATTTAATTAACTATAGAAAATATAGAAAATAATAAAGCAAAAATATTTAAAAATATCGATATCTTTACTAATAATGCACTTATTTCGATGAAACTTTCTTCCTTTTTTAAGAACTTCAAATATCTTTGATATATTTTATCACAATATTGACAAAAAAGTGTATGAAGGAAGGAGGTGGATGGTCCGGGGTGGTGGTCATAAATAGGCGAAATAGTGGTAAAACTATTTTATTAAAAGCCAACGTTTTGACCCGACTTTACAGGTTTTCTTCAGGGAGGTGTGTTCAGCTACCAGTTTTACTTAGAACTCTCAGTTCTAATTGATTAATTAATTAATTAATTAAGAAGGCTCAGTTCTAACTGAAACTCCTAGCTGAACACACCTCCCTGAAAAAGACCTGCAAAGTCAGGTCGAAACGTTGAATTTAAATAGTTTTGCCACTTTCAGCCTATTTATGAACACCACCCCGGACCATCTCCTTCCTTTATAATGCAACGGTGAACTATTAAATATTCAAAAAAATGTATACTTTTGAGTTATTCGGAATGCAATTTTACCATCCCTCGTAACTTTTTCCATCTCCTCTTCGCTGAAGTATGTTATGTAGATAAATTTAAAGGAATAAGACCTTAGCGAACTTTCATTGAAATCAGTACATTCGCTGAGGCGCAGACCATAGCAACTACAGACTATTATCGGTCGCCATCTTGAAAGGAAAATTCGTATAGAAATGTCAGTGAAGGAGAATTATCCTTGAGTGACCTTTAATTTTAAATCCAAATTCGAAAAAAATCGGTCAAGTTATTTCGGAGAAAATGCGCGGATGGCGGACGGACAAAAAACGTTTCATTCATTTTTTGAATTCTACGTATCCTGAAACGTAAAACCTTAAATTTTTAGAGAGGGTTAAGTTTTTGGAATTTTTATTCGATCGCAATGGTGAATGAATGAATTAATGAAAATAATAAACCAGAAAGTGGTTTGTTTATTTAATAAATAAATATTGCCTTCGGTATTTTTTTTAAAATATAAAAGCATAAGATAGTAGATAAGGAAGGATAATTTATCATGGGCATTATCGGTGGCGGAGGAAGATGGGGTTGAGAAATAGCAGTTAAGAGATAAAGGGGGAGAAAAAGTTGCCCCATCGGCTTTAATTCGGCAGGAGGTGGCCTAGAAGAGGTTTATCGGCCCCTAATGCCGAAACCCTGTAAACACCCGCCGCCACTCAGGGTCACTCCGATATCAGGCCATTATTTCTCTTCTGCGGTTCTGTATCAGCTGTCTATGGCTAACGGCTGCTGAATCAGCTCCGCCAGGGAACCGTTCCTTCCTTTCATGAAGGCTTTTCAAAATATATCACCGCTTGTTTTCCCGAGCAAATATACATTACTTTTTCCATTTCTATTCCCTTTTCACATCATTATCATCCTGTACCAAATCATAGCCAATATCTCTCCGTAAAATTTATTTTCCTTCCTAAATGTGCATTACGGAAAGATCAATAAAGTGAGAATCGGTAATTACTTATCTGAAAAACTTTATAAGAAGGGAGTTCCCCTTCACTTGCAATATTTACTCATGGTTGGGTAATAATAACTGAATTACAGTGGTGATACGTACCGAATGAAGTATGCTTCTGGGTGGAACAATATACCTACTTAGTGATGACAAAACTATACAACTAAGCCCTGGACCACATCATACCGCCCTAATCGTAGAGAGGAAGTCGCCGTGACCAGGTTAAGAATGGGACACATGAACCTAACCCATGTACATCTCATCACTAAGCAGCCACCACCAAATTGTCAGCACTTCAATAGCCCTCTCACAGCCAATCATATTTTTCAAGAATGCACTTTTCATTATACTTCAAGCCTAAATCGATTATTTCTAAAACCGGATATATCAGCAGTATTAAGCAACAACGAATCAAACATAAAAAAAGTGATAAAATACATCCATAGCCTATTAAATAAAATACAAAAATAAATATAATTCTTATTTTATTGTTCTGTTTTTTTTAATATTTATTTTAATATATTTCATTGTTTATATGTTTTTAAATATCTTTTTCATTTATTACTCTATCTATTATTAATTATTAATTATCCTCTAAAGAGTTTAGATATAACAGACTCACAGGCGTTGGTGACCCTAGGGTTATACGCCTTAAAGCCTAAATAAACAAACAAACAAAACTATACAACTGGTTACAAGAACGTTGATATAGAAGATAAATAACTGGGGTTAAAAATAAATATGCTTTGGAACATATTATGTTAAGCATATTATATTATTTCGGGGCTGGAAAAGGATGAGTCAGCCGAAAAATTTAGACGGTTATGTAACGCTGAATTGCGTTAAATGCAAGCGGTTAATATAACTGAGGTGATTACATTGTGGGAAATTAATTAGGCTTGTAAAATTGTAGGATTAGATACGAAATCATTCCTAAGAAGTTGATATGTGCTGTCCCGAATGTTAAGCACCCGAGTGTAGTTATGCTGAGGATGATCTGACTGAGTTGTTTTTGGATGACGCACAGTGGGCTAATTTAGATAATATAGTAAGAAAAGTCAGAATATCCATAGTGAATATTTTAGAGGAAAATTACACAAAACATTTGCTTACACACTCGTTCAGTTAGAAAAGGAGAAGTGGTCGAAAAAAGCAAAACAATAAGAATAAAGATGATAAGAACCATTGAAAATAGAGCGCAGATTATCCTGTCGTATTTACCGCAACAATTGCTGAAACTATAAAACTGATCTAAGAACGTTGATACAGAATATAAATAACTGTGGTTCGAAATAAATTTGCTTTGGAACATACTATCTTGAGCATATTATATTATATGTGATGCGCCAAAAAAAGAAGAAAGGAGAAGTAAAATATTCAGACCGGAGAAGGATGAGTCAACCGAAAAATTTAGACGATTACATAACACTGAATTGCGTTAAATGTAAGCGGTTAACATAATTGAGGTGATTACATTACGGAAAATGAATTAGGCTTGTAAAATTGCAGGATTAGATTCGAAATAATTCCTAAAAAGATTATATGTGCTGGCTCAACTGTTAAGCATCCGAGGGTTGAGAAGATGGGCAGGTTATGCTGAAGCAGATCTGACTGAGTTGCTTTTGGATGACGCGCAGTAGGCTAATTCACATAATCTAGCGGGAAAAGTCAGAATATCCATAGTTAATATTTTTGAGGAAAATTAAATAAAACGTTTGTTTGCATACCAGTTTGTTAGAAAAGGAGAAATAGTCGAAACAAAAATAGCTGAACTTCTGTTTTTAAATATTTTGCTTGTTCAATAATCTCATTTAATTTTTTTCAAAAATGGATAATATTTACAATAGTACATACTTTATTATTAATATATAATTTATATTAATATCAATATAATGGAAGTTTCGCTATTGGTCAGATGAACAGTGAAGAATTCTACTCTTATAAGTTACAGTGTATATAGGTGTGAATGCGTTATATTTATGTTAATTTCATTTAGTTTCTGTCTATCATTTAATTTTTTTTTTGTGCATATGTATATTAATTTTATTATTGTATTTTCTGCAATTCTTTTTGCTTATTATCTCTATTTCAGTTATCATTTGTATTTTCATATTGTGTGAATGTTTAATGCAGCCCTAATATTAATGCCCTCCAACGTGGCTGAATGTATTAATTTCTAACTAATAAAAATATAAAAGTTACAATGAAAAATATTAAATATGTTATTTAAAATGCTGTAACTTAAAAAAAAAAAACCTCTCTGGACATTAATATATAACCAATTATAGATTCAACTTTTTTAAATATTTAGTACACTTAGACCCTGTTTTTCCGGGTTTTCAAGTTATTAAATTTTAAATATTTCAATTCCAATAATTGTGGTGAAAAGAAGCACACTTTTTGGTCATTTAAGGATATTAACTACTATTGTTGAACCCCGTAATTAACATATTCTAAAATATTTTTACGCCGTAACTTTTTAATTAACTTACACTATGTCAAAATGCTTCGAAATATTTTAAGCAAGAAATTCATCGACATTTGGATTTTTTAAATTTAATTTATGAAGTAAAAGTAACATTAAGATATGGGCTAAATATGAAAATTGGTTATAAGGACACAGACAGAGGTATAATATGTTGATTTGTATGTTTTTCAGTTTAGGTTGAACTCGGAATGATTTTTCATTGTGTGGTCGTCTTAAAGCGGCTTGTTGTAAAGTAGATCCAGGAACTATTTCTCACTGAAGTTAGTAATGCGACCAAATAAAACCTGTGATATTCGGTTCTATGCAACCGCTTATAAATATCCATGACCTGTACTTAGCTAATTTACTACCTTAAGGAAAACAAAATAAAATTATATTTACGTAAAATGTGTTTAAAATTAAATTACTTTATTGCTTGTTTATAATTTATGCTTTTACATTTTATTCATTTTTTGATTAATTTTATTTTGTACTTTTATATATTTGACGTGGCAAGTGAAAAAACCTAAATTTTTACTACAAAATTAATTATATTTTATACTTGTTTATCGAAATAAGAAGAACTAATCAAAATTAATTTAAAACAAAAAGTATCAGAAAAATGTAATAAGTGAAATTTTGATTAAATAATGTTTTATTATAATAGTAACAATCAGTTATTTCCTAAATATTTTGTGATTTAATGTTTAGATGCTCGTTTTGACTTCTGTAGCGCTAGATTGGTAAAACGGGTAGATTGGTAAGCGGACGGTGGATGGGAGTATATAGGCAGCATAGGTGGCATCATATATAGGCAGCATAGGTGGCAGCATATATAGACAGCATAGGTGGCAGCATATATAGACAGCATAGGTGGCAGCATATATAGGCAAATAGGTGGCATCCAACCTTCGGGTTTGTTAATCCCTTCACTATCATTAGTGTTTATTGCTATGTTTTGTCACAAAAAGAAACTATCCAAGTGAAACAAAATGATTCAAGCTGAACAAAGACTTTTTATTTTAAATAAGGTTGTTAATTTTTTCATATAGATGCTTAATAAGTTCATGAGGACATCTTATAAGATTTTTATACTTGTTACAAAGCAAATTAAGCAATTGAAATTTGATCTAGCATTGAGGTTCGAATGTAGAATGACTGCAAAACAGATTGGGCTTCATAATCAAAAGGAATATGCTTATCGATTTTTCTACTTCAAGGCACTGGTAGAATAGGATAAAATTCAGCTCTATGGCAAACTGGTTAAATTTTTACTTACTAAAATCCGAAAGCCAGTATACCGAACTCTTAATGTTTGAGAATTGAATATCTTTTCTGGCAACACTGAATCAATATATTACTACAAGGATAAGGAACTTCGATATTGTCACTGAGCTTCTCCTTACTAAGGCGTCGGCTATCCTATTGCTTTCCTGGTGTCGAGTTATCCACAAACCAATTATCTTAGAATATCAATGCGATTCCATACTAGTCTAGACGTTATCAAGACTTTAAATATTTTAATATCATCTCACCGTCAGATATTATTCTCACTGTTCTTAGGATTAAAATCTCTATGAGTGATCGCAAATATGCAGATATTGCCAATCAATGTTATAATCAAAACTTTTAAATGTTCTAAAATGTTTTATTATAAAATGCTATTAAGAAGTGTGCAATTTCATATGATATAACATTAAGTTATAACTGAAAACCGGATTTTCGTGCAATTTCATCTTTTTTGGGCTAACATAAAATTCAGACAAAACTACGATAGAAATTCGTTCCATGAAGAGTATATTCTTTTGACACTAGTTTTGTTTTGCATTAAACGACATGTTTTAGGTTCAGTGCACTAATTTGCGCATTTTAAGGATTTTTTTCTACATACAATTTTTCTATATAGATTTTTTATTCATTTGGAGAATTATAAATATAAAGTAACAGTTTTTAAAAATCCAAGCAAAAGTATTGAAAAAAGAAGTTATAAATTGTCTCTTACTCCCTTCTAAAGCAACAATAATCTGATGGAGGTTCTGACTTCCTGCTGCATTGTATATTCAGGAAATTTTAATAAACTTATAGAATACGTAGAGACTTTGGAAGAAGATGCTTGCTGAAGAGCAGAAGCAAACCCTTAGAAAACAATTAGAAAAAAGTTTAAAAATAAAAAAAATTGTAGTTTATACCATGAACTACAAAATCATTAAAACTTTATCAAAATACAACGATGCATTCCATTTTAAATGGAAATAAACCTGATTTGGATGTTAAACCAAATATTTTGAATTTCTATTTGCCATAGATGCAGAAAGGGCATTTTTCTTTTAAAAACTACAAAACACTAAGTATTAATAAAAATAATTAATTTCATTTTTTAGTTTTAAAATAGTTTTTTATTTATTGTTTTTATTTTATGTAGTTCTTATAAATCAAAGAATATTAGTGTTAGATTATTTTCTTTTTCAATAAATCATGTTTAAAAATATCAAGTTTTTATCCATTATTAGGTCTTTTCGCACAATTTTAGTTTTTGTTGCACATTTTTGTAAGTTTCGATTTTTTCATAGCATGTTTCTTAAGTTTTTACTGCACGAAAATCCGGTCTCTAATTAAAACAAAACAAAAGTCTATAAACACATATATGCAGCAAGAAAAACAAAAAGGAAAGAAAAAAAAATGATTGCAGCAGACATCTCACTAAGCCATCCAATTGCATACTGGAGGAAAGGGAAGGTTCTATTCCTTCTATTGGGAAGCTTAAAAAGAACCTTTTCTTGATTTTTATTTCTTTGCGAAACGTTGGCAAGTTAATTATTCACTTGTACGTTGGAGACTCATCTGGCTCTGTTGTGTGGATTTTTCCATTGAATATGATAACATTAATATCTTCAATATCTACTTTATCTGAGTAGTGAAAGCACCAACAGTTTTAATAACAATTATTTATTTTCAAAAGGAGCCTGTGAATAAAAATTGAACAATTACTCATTAGGCAACTTATATATATATATATTACTGAAATAATTTACTGGAACATTCTCTTATTAAATATGTAATAAAAAAAATTATCAGATGAATTAATAGAATTTAATAAAATTATGTTTTAAGGTGGTTTAGAAAGGAGGTCAAGCGAAAAAACAAAACAAAAAACCTAGTACTAAGAGGCTTAAGTGAGGCGAAAAAACGTATCCCCGAAAATCCCTTTTTTTATCTTTCTGATATTTATGACTTCCCGTTAGCCGGCGGTAATTAATATCTACTAAATCCCTTTTAGGGTTTTATTCTTGCACAGGAATAAACTTAAACTTGTATAAATTTATTCAGCAGCAGATTAACGCCAATGTAATCCAGGGAACAACCTAGATGGATTTTTTGTTAATTTTACAATATATTATTGACTATTTTAGACATTACTAGTTAAAAATTAATTTTTAGAATCATATTGTAGGAAACTAACAATTAATTTCATTTCTAATAATTCGTGAACCTTGTTATTTAATTTTTTTTTTAATCTGTGAAGACCGATGAGGAATCGGTATTATTTTAACCCAATAATGCTACTATCGTTTAAGTTAAATTTATAGGTTTTGCAAGACAATTATATAGGTTTGAATTGCCATATCTATGTGAATAATTACTGTTGCTAACAATGAAATAAATTATTTCTATGCATGAATAGAAAATGCAATTCACTGCCTTATTTATCACTCACTATATCTTAAAAATTATAATACATAAGAAGCTGTATTGAATAAGGAGTTCCTCTTATGCTAAACATTCTTAAAAATAAAAGTTGGTCTCCTTACAATTGTAAAACTATACAAATCTAATTCGCCTTTCTTAGTCATGAAAGGATAGATTAAGGATTTTGTAGAAACACCCAACAATCGAAATATCTATATTTTATCTATCCATATTTTGATCGCTATCAAAATCAAAAATCAATATTTTTCTACTCCTCCATCCAAAAATTAAAACAAAAATAAAACACCATTTTATTTCAATAAAATAAAATTTTTATTTCAACGATTTTAAGGGAAACAACTAATTATAACTTCAGCTTCATAGACATAGTAATTTTTTGAGATGCCGTGGTCAATAAGTCTTTCAGTGATTGACAGTTTTTATTTTATGCATTTTATTCGAGATGACCATTTAATTGTTTATAATCTATTTTTGAAATTTAAAAAATCGATCCAAACAAATCAAAAATATATTATTTTCTGAAGTAGATAAGATCATTGCAATTCCTCCTCGGTGGTCAGTGATTCCATATCAAATAATTTTTTTTTTAAATTACAGTATTAGTTGGTTTTAAATGTTGAAGCTATTCGTGAAAGCTCAATGAACTTCAACCGAACGTCATTACATGATAATGTAGGTATCACTTTACTGAGTCCGTAAATGCTGTCATCAAAGTTGAATAGAGGTCAGATTCATGCTGTAAATTCATAACTCTGTAATTTACCTTTGCCCCTGTACTGAAACTTAGTTTAGAGAATAATACTTTTACCAGACTATGGTGGAGCTAAAAGCAATGTAACCTAGTTAACCTGACCGTATGCAATTTTGTATAAACAGATCAACTGATTTTAAAAGTTGATGGCACAAATTGTTCAGTGAGGTACCGTGAGGGTTTTGAAATTATTTGAGCTCATTCCACTATCAAGCTTTGTACTGTTGCGGAGTTTAAAAAAATGTATGCTCAGAATCGAAAATTTTTATTTGCGTTTCACGTTTCAGACATCAATGGCCTAATTTAGTTCCGGATGTGACGGGAATATCACCAACTACCATCTTTCCAATTTTTATAAAAATTTTAGGGATTGTGAAGACTGGGGTCCAGATGATTCCATAACAACTTCATGAAATTCCATCTAATTCTTCTTTATATTTTTTATAGATATTTTTGTATATATATATTAAGCCCATTTGATTTTTCTCAAATTCAGAAAAAAGATGGACATTGGTAAAAATATGATGCTATATTTGCTAATGTTATATTGCTAAATATGCTTTCTCTTAAATATATTATTTATTTATTTATTTACATTCCACGCTACCTTGCCTGATGGGCCATACGGGCGTTTGCAATAGTGGGCTGTTATGCATGACTGCATAACAGCATACTACTGCAAGTGAAACAGTTTAAAATATATTATCTTTGGTGACGTCTTATCAAGGGTGGACACCCTTTTTGGACGGACGTCTTCCGGCGGTCTTCTTGGTGGTGGTCCTCTTCTCCGTGCTCCAATGTTGAAGTGGGCTGGACCCACTGCCTCCTTCCAGTCATAAATGAATTTCTTGAACCGAGTGAAGTTCTCCTTACTTACCAACTGAGGAAGTTCATCCTCTGTTAGGGCGTAAATTCCTGCGGTTCTCATAATCGTTGCCCTTATTCCTTCAAATGCAGTGCAGGTCGTGACCACGTGCTCGACAGTCTCCAGAACTCCACAAGTGGGGCGTTGGGGATCTATGTCCTGGCCAAAGCCATGTAGCTTAGCTCGAAAATCCCCATGCCCCGTGAGGAACTGTGATATCCAATAGTCCGGGAGGATCCAATGTGCATCTAACCGCGACCGTATGGTGGGGAAGTATTTTCTGAGAGTACTCCCTTTCGGGGTAGCAACCCACCGACGGCTCCATTCCCCTATCGTATCCTCCTGTATTATCTTCTTCCATTTGTTGGGACATTTCACAATCCTCACCCGTAGATTTTCTGGAACTCCAGCCAAGCCTTCTTTCTTGAATTTATGCTTGGTGACATCTTCTCGCATGAGGAGATCGAGAGGTACCGCCCCCGCTAGGACCTCTCTTAAATATATGAAAACGTATTTCCCTTGATACGCCTGTTTCTCAAAAACAGCTGGTTCGATTTGGTCCAAATTTAGAGGCAAGTAAGTAATTGATAAAAAAATGACTAATTATGTATCAATTTCCTCAAATGCTTTCCAATAATTTTAATAAAATTTCCTTTCTAATCTGCAAACTAATCTGCAAACGCATTGTTTTCGAGACCCCTATAGTTTATAAATAGCTCCTACGATTTGACCCTAAGTTGGAGGTAATATGTAGAATAGTGTACGAATTGCCTATTATAGATTTCATTTAATTCTACAATTAATATAAATAACTATTATGAATATAATGGCTGTGGTATGATAAAGAGATTGATTGTAAGGAAAGTATAAGATTTTAGAAAATACTCTCCATATAGCCAACCATGAAACTAACTGCCGTTACATAGAGTTTAGGTTATTTTAGTGATTGATAGGTTTAAAATTAGATTGATCCATTTCGATCGCATAGACGTTCCTTTTCGTGAGTTACGGAATGGACTTAATCAGTAATAAATAATAATATTAATTTAGCCTTTATTTTAATAATTGAATTTACTAAATATTCCAATTAGAGAATAATGTATTAAAAATGACCATAACTCAAAGGATAAAATGACATAGCTATCCCTAAATAGCCAGGTCAAGCTATCTCTGATACCCTAGAAATAGTTATCTAGAATGTACCGACTGGACACAACAAGAACCACTATCAAGACTTATTGAACAAAACCAGATTTCAGCAAAAGGTCCCATTCTCACGGATCTCATACCAATACTAAAGGATAAGGCTATTAATTATCAATAGTTAATAGCTCCAGCCCTTTCCGTCTTAAGAATATCAATCATTGATAACTTCATTTAAAGCCCTTTAGATTTCCCCAAATTCCTCCATCCCCCCCCCCTACTATTCCTGGGTATATTAACCCCATGCTCCTCAGAACAAATCACTCTTTCAGTTACATTACACTTGGCAGTAACGTTCGCCTAAGTTATTTTCCAGAAACTCCTCGCGTATCTCGAATTCATGAATTCTGTCTTGATTTTTACAAAATGCATTTTATGTGGGCCAATAAAGACGATGCCGCAAAGTTTTTTGTAAATGCATGAATTTTATTATTTTGAAATATATTATCTAAACTAATATATATTATCTAAACTGCCATTGTTTTCTTGATAATTTTTTATCAGAAGAAAATGGTAAAAGATGGAAGTAGAAAATGGAAGCATCTGCTTAGTCAGAATTTCATGTATTTGGAAATATAAGTTCTTCAGTTTCAGCTAATTTCCGTATTTGTTCCATGTTTCTTCTTTTGTTTCGGTCCCTTGAGTATTCAAAAAGATTTAGTAAGCCAAATAGCTAATAGATGTAAATAAGCTGATGTGCCTTTAAGTAACATAACAGTTTCGTCTTGGTATTTACCACATGTTTTCTTAAACCTCTCATTCTTTTTTTAGAACAGCTGGCCAGCATACATTAAGTTGCACTGTTTATAGTGAATTTTCTTGTTTGTACGTGTTTTTTTTTTTTCAATATCAGTGAAGCTCTCTTGTATCAGCTACAGTTTTTATGAACTTTCTGGTTTATAATTAGGCCTTCTTGTTGTTATACCTTGTCGTAGAGTTGCCTCCATAATATTACTTTAACTCCAGACCCTCTAGACAATTGAAAATTTAAAAAAATTAAAAACCTCGACATATTTGTTTTTATTTTATTTTACTTTTTGTTTTGTTAAGAGATGCAGGTGGTAAAATATGTAACAGAGATAAAACAGTAAATAAACACCATAGCGACAAATGTTTTTATTGTGTTTTAATAAAAACTCCACTCTTCAAGATGATTTACAAATTATTGAATGGATGTTTTTGGAAATATATCTTAGTAGTATCTATCCATGGGTTAGTCTTAATAATGTTGAAAATGCATAAAAATAAAATAGATTATTTATAGATATATTATTCTAAATATTCCATAATTGAAAACATCAATAAAAAATCGAAAATTGCGTACAGTCTAAACGATCAAGATTACCAAATTGTATGCACCAAAAAAACCTAAAAATGACACGTTGATCATCAACTTTCGAATTTTGATAAACTGAACCAGCTCCAGTTGTACAAATTATAGCTTAATGTCATTTCTTCTCAAAGATTCAACTATTTTTATAATACAATTTATTTGGAATTATTTCATTTTGAAAAAAAAAAAAAAAATGGCCAGCTTTTTAGGTCAAATTTACTACTGTGCTGCGTCGCATTAAGATACAATTTTGAATAATAACTCAATACAAAGAGGATGAAATGCTGAACATTTCCATCACTTACTGGTCCTATTGTTATTTGTTCAGATATTATAATCTATATGCAAAAACACAGTAACCAGTCGACTTTACCAGAATGAGTGTTACACGTGCGAGCGTGGTGGCTCTGTCTCATTCACTACCCAAAAAAGATGTGCGCCTAAAGAAGTTTTCTTTTCAACAATTAATAAAGAAAGATCGAGACCACAAATAATTAAATGTTTTTGTTAAAATATGTATACATTCACTTGAATACAATATTTAGCTAATGATGATGAAACGGTTATGAGAGCATAAACATCTTCAGTAAAAATAGTGTATCTGTTATTTATTTGTCAATAAAAACATCTATTCTGATTACTATAAAATACTTTTTATACCTTTATTCAACAAGAAATATTATTCAATAAGAGCAACTTCACAGGAAAATGGAGGGATCCAAGTTGGAATGAACCATAAAATCCTTGGATACGCAGATGATATAGCTGTTCTTAGTGTAATCAAGAAGACATTGAGAAACCCGCTTCAACACTGATAGGAGAGGAAGAGCAAATAAGCCGAAAATTCTACCCCAATAACTGGATCTGAGTAGAAGGAAAATCATTCCCGAGAGTAAAAAAAATCAAATACCTCCGATCCACAATAACCTCAATGAATGACCAACGGACAGAAATAGACCAGCGTATAACTAACGCAAACAGAGGTTTCTTCTCCCTCTCAAAGGTATTGGAATACCAAAAACCTCTAGAAACCACAAACTAAGTGTGTACATTACTATGATAAAGCCGGTTCTAATATATAGCTGTGAGACATGTATACTAACCAGCATAGAAAAAAGTCTAATGAGAGGAAAATACTTTTAGAGTACTAAAACCTGGAAAAGAAGGACCAATAAAGAACCGCTTACAGAAACTGGACAATCAATACATCATGATATGAAGGCACGGATGTTAAGATGGACGGGGAATGTATCTTGTAGCATCTGGAAGCCTCTACATAACAATGGCTGCCTCAATAGAAGGCAAAGAAACACGTGGAAGGCTAAAAAGCAGATGGATAGATAGAATCACCAAAGTTGTAATAGAGGTGCGTGCAGACAAATAGAAAGAAATAGCCCAATAACGGCAGAGATGGAACAGGCTTGTAAAGGCGGCAAAAGGTCTGTAATGCCAACAGAATAAGAAATTCAACAAGCAGCTGTTCATTTTTTTTTTTTTGTCATTCTTCAAACATTAAAATGAGTTACTATAAAACAATTGAAACCTTCCATTCTTATGACACTTGTTGCTGGTTGCTTTGAAGTCTCACACCCCGCAATGCTACTTATTGACTGTGCTTCGTGCCTTGAATCTCAATAGACTTTAACAATCATCAAATCGCTTGCATTACTGTTCTACCTTTTAATGAGTTAGTTGCATAGAAAATAATTTACATTACTATTTATATATATATATATATATATATATATATATATATATATATATATATATATATATATATATATATATAATATATATATATATATATATATATATATATATATATGAGATAAATATAAGTTATATACCGAAAGCTTACGATTTAATCAATAATATAACGTTTTATAAGTATACTATATTATGGAATTTTTAAGGTCATTTAATAAATAATCAATGATAATTTAATACGGATATTTTACACATGTTTTTAATCATAATAAAATCTTTACAGATCAAAGTTAGTTAGATGTGCGCCGCTGTACCAGATAAACAGATACTGACATGATAAAAAAAACAACAAGTTCACTTCTTGGTGTCGGGGGAACTTTTAACACCAGCCTTAATCCCCGGCAGGGAAAACCTCCGTATAGTCTAAAAGGCCAGGAAGGGGTGAACAAAAAAAATAAAATAAGGCTCATTGAGGGTCCATATCGGGCTGTAGTGCCAAAATGATGGCAAAAAATAGTCTCATTGGATGTACGTGAGAGGTGACATAAAACTATATCAATTATACAATAGTTTACTGTCCGATATTTTAATCGATCAAACCACTCGTTTGTTTTTCTTCTCTTTTGTTTTCTTTCTTTCTTTCGCTCCAGGATGACCTAAGAGAGAATTCGTTTTCCAAACTATGACTACCGTTGATTGGTGATACCCTTTTCTCTTCGCTATTCTCGGTGAAAATTCCTTTACTTCATTTAACATCAAAATTTAAATATTTTCTGACAGAAATAGTTGTTTTAAACTTAGCATAATTTGAGCTTTTATTTCGGCATTAGTCAAAACTGAACTCAGAAACATTGCTTATGTTTTCTTGTAACCTAAATAAGTAAACAAAAACCTTCAATGGAATCGACGTTATTAACATAAAGATCAAAAGAAATAGAAATAAGCAATTTCTATTTCTTTTGATCTTTACGTTAATTACGTATATATATATATATATATATACATATCCTTAGGAAAAGGAAATTCACCTGCTTTGACGAGGTATATTGCATCGATGAAGGCATGAAAGCTCTACGAGATACGCGGATATCATCGCATTTTCCTAGACAGGAAGGACAGCGCTGATCTTGGATCCGCTGTCCGCTTTGAGAGCATTGACCTCGATCAGGCGGGTGAAGTAGAAAGGGAAAAGAAGAACATGTCCGATAAATGTATCCCTTTCCTAAAAGAGAAATTTCTTGAGACCTTCGGAGAGAGAGAGTTCACCGTGAGAGGCCTCTGGTTTGGGTCTCCGGAACAATTCCAAAAAGAACAAGGAACTTCCTCGAGGAACTAGGTGTCGACATTAAGGACGTAGCGAGGTTAGATGAAAATATTGTCCTCGAATCCCTGAGAATCATTCACCGCCACGTGCATTGCTAGGCTGAGAGTTTTAATTTATGTATTTATTTAATAATTTAATGGAAAATTGAAAAAAAAAGATTGACAAAGAGAGAGAAGTGAGAGAAAGGGAAATTAAATGTTTAAATAAATAAAAAAAAGGATAAACAAAGAAAAATAATAATACATATATATGGATAAAATATTGTATATTATGCTCATACATATTGTTAATCCTATATAATTATATATTATTTTAAAAATTGTCTGTAGTGATTAATAAGCATGCTGTGTTTTTAGCAACCCAATGTAATTGGGGCTCACTATTTTATGATAATAAAGCGATTCTCTCTTTCTCTCTCTCCCTCCCTCTCTCTCTCTCTATATATATTACTACGTATCAAAATGGTTTTTGATATAACGGGATGCCACTGGTAATTATCGATGATAATTATCCAGAATTAGTTAATAAAATATTAGTTAAACAAATTATGTCATTTGACATATTGGTCCTTGATTAATTTATTGGATTACTTCTCTCAAAGGCTTGTTGTGTGTTTATCTGTTCTCTAATTACCAAACATTACCTGTGCTTATAATGAAAGAAATAGGTGGCATGATTAAAATAACTTTTATGTACCACTTATGATTATTTACAAATGATATAAGAAAGAATGTTATATACATTATATTTACAAAAACTAATGAACTATACAATTGGTTGTGAAGGCATGATTCAGATGGATGGAATTGAAAATTACATTGCCATTAAATATTTATACATCTTTAAAAAGGAATTGTTGGGGATTACTTATCTAATAAGTCGAGATCATCTGGACATGGATCAGGTAGGGCCAAGGCTTCAGTCTCCAAGTTGGAAGAAAACATCAGGGACCTCCTCAGTGCCGGGCAGTCTCCATCTTCCTCCCTCGACTCCCCCGCTTGAAGTCCCCAGAGCAAGTCCTCTCAGCTCCAAGTTCCCAGAAGAAGTCCTCTCTCCTCCGAGTTCCAAAAAAGAAGTGTCTTCGTCCAAGTTCTATATCTTCCAACTTTTTTCATCCCCTCTCTTTTGGTAGGGGCAAGAATTGTTCCCATTGGTTCAATTTTTGTAACAGAAGGGATGACCACACCCCCTCCCTCAGGCCAAGGTAAAGCAGCAGGTACAGATTTCCATATTTCTGGTGGAAGGTGTGAAAAGGTCTTTTGGGATCCTTTTTAAACACTTAGTTGTCGGTCTTTGTCGGTGGTCCTTAAGGGTTTTTATTACCACTTACAAAAGGTTGTCCTAATGGGTTACCCTCAGTCAGGTACCCAACCGCCAGATGTTGGGTTTATACCTAAATATGTTTATATTTAGGTAATACCTAAATTACCTTAATGTTTATTTGTTTATACCTTTAAACTAATTATTCCACCGACGGTCTTTACAATACATAGCAATATATATATATATATATATATATATATATATATATATATATATATATATATATATACAACATTTTCGAAGAAAGATTCTTACTTAATTGATAAAGGAAGTGAAATGGAAGCGGCGAACTGAGACATTAAGTACAATGAAGCCATTGACAAAGTGGGGTATAGATGTCCCCATTAATGGAATTGATACTATCCCCTGTTTACCTTGCAGGAGCTTCCTTGTCCTTATTTACCTTGGCCACTCTTGGCGCAATCCATTCTATCCTATAACGAGCAAAGTTACTTCATAATGAATTAGGGACTTTGACAACAACCTTATCGCAGTAATAACATATGGGCTCTTGACTTAGGTTATAGATTATACACAGTTTGGATATTTTACGAGTTTATAGATAGGTTTCAATTCTAAGCTTTAGTTTTGGCTAAAGCCTACAACACGTTTACATTTATAGATAAAATAATTTTGCAAGCATTATAAATGAGTCGTCGATTTTAAAAAGAGGTTAATGACTTTAGTTTTACAATAGACTTTACTCATTCATGCAATCAAACTGAAATGTGTTCACTTAAATTTTGTGACAGTTTTATTGTATATTGTTGGTACACTTTTTTATAAATATTTTTTTAACTTGTTTATTGAAAAATGTTACAATCTATCTCAAAGGACATTTGTAATAGTGTTCAGAGATCACATTCATACTCTATATAAAATAAATTATACAGAAAATTAATATATACAATAAATAAGAATAAAATAACCTAAAAATAAATAAATAAAAAAGAACACATACATACCTATATATACACTATTTACAATCAGGCGAGAGAACTCCGAGCCAGACTTGTCCTTCCAACTCTGGAGGGAAAAGCATGACTCTAGGAGATCTTTTTTATATAAATTTTTTACCGAAAATTCTTGTGTCGTCTTTTTATTATATGTATGGTGATTTATAATAGATAAAACAATTTCACAGGTTTTAAGCTATTTAAAAAATAACGAATTTATGGCTACGATTAAACAGATTTTAAGTGAAAAAATTGGGTGCGATCATAATTCAAATCTCACTTGCATAAATGATATTATATTCTAGATAAATACTTTTTATACAGATCTTTTTTTTTTCTTAAAACAAAAACAAAAATTTATAATTTAAACAAAAAGCACTTAACAGTTCCACAAACCAGAGGGAACCAAACAGAATAAATTTATTCAGACAGGTAATCGTCATACTTTTTTTTTTTTTTTTTCGATCCCTCTGAAAAAGAAAACGTGAGATAAGTCATATTCGGACTATTACATATTGATGGAACGATACTCCTTATTATCTTAACCTTTTTCTACCTGTGGTATTTGAAGATGCGTTGTAATGATTGATAAATGATATCTCTTCCTGCCCACTTTAAGTCTTGTTAAGGTCTTTGAAGTTGAGGGTGCTCCGCTCCTTTAATGATAAATATATAAAGTAAATAAAAAATTAAACATAAAAGATAAAAATACAGAGGGGGGGAATAGGGATATGGATAAGGGATGGGAGGGGGAGGACGGACTGTGAGGCGGTTTAAATAATTATGTTCGTCATACAAAAAAATTTGATACACTGCTATTATAAGGATACAGGTGACGATTATTTCATAATACTCTCTATATTCCTTTTAACCCTACAAAGTTTAAGAAGCTTAAAATCATAAAAATAGCTTACATTGTTTGATTTAAGCAAAGTCTCAAACAGCATTTATCCCTAATTTTGATAAAGAAGTTAAGCTATTAAAAAAGTTTGCAAAACCATTAAGTGTCACAATACGTCTAATAAAAAATAATTGTCCTAATTATTGCAACTAAAAAAAAACAGCTGAAAAAGCAGTATATTTTATATTTATTCAATTTAAATACTCGGAACTAATAATCTAACACAGAAGCTTTTCTAAATTAATTAATATAATGGAAAGTCTTAACAAGGCTAGACGAGCTATGAAACCCCACAATGAAATAAGGTATCAAGTTTGATAATAAATGGGATCAGAGTAATTTCACATCGGTCTTTCCTAGCATAGTTTTGTATAATACAGAATAGAAGGAGATGAAACAATGGTGTAAGTAATAAGTTTTATACACTTCGATTATAAAGTTACAAATTCCATGCATAATTTAAGCGGCAAGTTGTTCCTATGACAGGAGAGGGAAAGTTTCTAATTGGTGGATTAACTCGTTTGGAGGGAAAATTCAGGGCGCTACGAACTATTACTTTCAACAATGACGAAAGGAAGTGAAATAATTATGAGTTGGAAAGAACAATCCAAATTGGCGCAATATGCACGCTTGTTTACTGCAACAATTCTTAAAGAGAGGGCTGCTGTTTAACCCTATTCATTACATTCGTAGAATAAACATTAAGAATGGACTACCAAATTTAACTGATATAGTGCATTGTATTTTTTTAAGAAAAAAAAAACCTTAACCAAGTAAAATACTCTTAAAACACAACTTAGTGAACATTGAGAGGCTAACAAAAAAGTAAAAAATATCGTTTGATTACTTTCAGATAAATGTCTGAGAAATGAACGGAATCGATCAGAACGCAGCTTAAATTGAGGAGAACAACTGTCTCAGAAAATAATGAAATATTTTTTCAGTACTTAACAAGAAGTCTGAAGACAATCGTAAGGTCTTGTGGTCTTGTACGAAAGCTGGGAATTTTATCTTTTATATCTGTTGCATGATTTAGGATTTCATTTTTATTATATTTATGATTACGAATAATTTGAATACTTCTTTTTTGCTTTCTGTATGTGAAATAATGTAATTTAATTTAATATTTGCTTTAATTGATCGATTTCATTTGTATCATCTTTCTAATTTATATTTTTATAATTACTATTTGATTGATTATTTATGTATTTCTAACAATGATAGATTTTCAACCACTTGCCCGTACATTGATCCTTTAAATAATATTTATATCATATAATATTAAATTTACCAATAAACTTACAATTAGAAAAGATTAAAACATCTATTTTTAGATAAGGTAAAAGTAAAATTTTTTTTTTTTGTAATTTTTATTTGTATTCGCCTCTACCCTAGAGGGTCATTGGCGGTTTTTCTTAATTTTTATATTTTACTATAGTGATTTGTTTCCAATAAATATTCAAAGAGAATGACGATATTTTCCTCATTGTCTCCCAAAATATCTTTCAATCTTGTCGAAAGCTTTAGTTTTTGTCTCTCTTTTTTATATTGGGGGCACTCTAATAGTAAATGCTTGACTGTTTGAGACGTATTGTCACACTTTTCGCAGGTTGGCGCTTCGAGACCTCTAAGTAGGTATCCGTGTGTGAAAAGGCAGTGTCCGATTCGCATCCGGCACAATATTATTTCTTCTCTTCTCGACCTTCTGAAGCTTGTGGTCCATGTGTTGCAGTCGGTTTTTATTTCGGCTAGTTTGGCTCGTTGTATTTTCCATTGACCTTCCCAATTTTTTAATAGCTTTTTTCTTGCTTCATAGATCCTATAACTGTATTATGAAGAAATAAAAACATGTTTCTACCATTGACGTTGTACTTATTTTTGAACAATTCTTTTTTTTTTTTTTTGAAAAATTAAACTTTATGAAATCAAAAGTTATAAACTTTTGTTGTTTTTTTTTTATCTTCTTGTTTTCAAAAGTTAAATTTCTTATTGACAGACCTTTCTGTAGTTTTTTTCTTTTTTTAGTTTTTAACACTTTCTCATACCAAATTTCGGTTATCATTATTTTACTGTAGGTTTTTTTAAATTAAGATATATGTTTCTTTTTTTTTCTGGTATGGTTGATTATTGATTTTCTTTAGCTCTGATGATTAAGTGTTTAACTAAATTTCATTTTCGGTACTATGGGTTGTTGTTTTTTTTTTTTTATGTCCATTTAAAACTCTTTTTATTATTAAAAGGTTGAAAAATGACGAAAAATATGGAAGAGGTTTATTTAACGAAAACAAAATAGCCAGCAGAAAGAACTTGTAAGTGGAATTTTCCCCTTTACTTAAGATGGTTATCTTCGTTTTCTAAATGTATTTATAAAAAAAAGGGGGCTTAGAAAGAAGAGCGAATACTTCTCTCTTGTCTGGATTTTTCTCAATCTTACGGCATAGCCTCTTATATGAAGCTGAAAATAAAATACAAAATATCGTATTTACAATAAAAGTTATAAACATAAAAGTTTCAACAGCTTTTTTAATAATTTCATAACATATTCTTTTTCTCTAACATTAAAATATGAGGTTGCACTGAGATGATATCACTGCAAAATGGCGCATGTAGATGATCTTAAAATTTAAAACCGCTATCATAATCATGCTAAAAACTTGTTATCTTGTAAAATCCTAAAGACTGATGATAAACATTAAAATATAAGTATTACTGCAGACAATAACTTTTCTAGAGAACCCCTTATTTCGAATATATCGGAAAAATTAGTCATATGCTTGTACAAAATGCATTGCCCTAGAATTATACAGGAGCAATTACAATGGTGTATAAAGTTTTGTTCGAATCAGTCGTAAGATATGGGATTAAATGCTATTGAGCAAGTGTAGAGTCATTTATCAAATATCCTTATATTACAGAACTCGACACCGAAAACTATAATAAAAACAAAACAAAAACATACAAAAGAAATTTTCAAAATAGCTAAAATATTTCGATCAAATTTATTTTACTTATTCAAAATAACACTTAAATTCATTCATAACTATTCATTCATCAATGAAAGAAACAATATAATGTTCAAATGTACAAAACTAAAATCTTTGAGCTAGTGTTACCCAAAATCGGTCTTGGTTTTGGGTGTGGATTGTTTGAATAAAAATTAAGGCAAAATAGTTACTAATACTTGACAATCTTAGAAAATAATTGGTATAACCATTATACTTTTGCATTTAACTCCTCTAATTTTTCATTCGGGCTTAGTTGGGTTTCTCATATCTAAAAAAATACGGTGATAAGCTAATAAGTAATTGCAAGACTGTTGCGAGACTCTTGCGCAAGACCAAGACTGAGTTTGCAAGACCAAGAATAGTCTCGGTCTCTCAAGCAAAGTCAATGGAAAACAAATGGGTATTACGAATTTATAGTGCATAATTGAATAGAAAGTATGCGGCTGAAGCGGTTTCGTTCAATCTCCATTGGCTTTAGCACCAGTGACGCGGCTGAGAGAGTAACGCAGGGATCTTTTGGAGTCCTACTTTTCCCTCTGTAGTTGGAGGGATTAGCCTGGCTAGAGGTTCTCTGTACGATCCTGATTGTACATAGTTATGACTATTGGTTTTATGTTTTTAATTTAATTATCTTCGTTATTTCAATTTTTTACTGTAAATATTTCTTGATTATTATTTAGTTGTTATTTTGCTTTTATTTATTTTATGTTTTCTGTATATATAATGTGAATGTGTTCATACCTCACTAAAATTGATATATTACAGAATAGATAAATTAAAAACGTTCAATTAACGTTCCAATTTCGAGATTTTTCTTAAATAAAACAGTTGTAGGTCACGATGAAAAAAAAAACAATTTACGAAGTTTCATGCTGAAGTTAATGATTTCATAAAAAGTGTCTGTACCACGGACTAATACTCCCGTTTAAAATTAAAAAAAAATAATCTTAATTACAAAAAACCAAACTGAGGCTACCTTTTCCACTGTCGATAACCATCTACCTGCATCTGGTCTGGTTCCCCTAGAATGATGAACCATATAATCGTAAAATGTATATATTATCGGGTCATAAGAAAGTAGCGGTAAAAAGATGTAAAAACCACGTCAAATTAAAAAAAAACAAAAAAAAAAACGGTATTTTACAATAGAGTACAAACAATCTAAGAGGAAATAGAATAAATAATTACTAAAATGAACCAAAAATATGTCTCTAACTGACCATTGACGAACACATTTACTAACTGTTTAAAACTATTAAAAATAAATAAAAGGAAAAACAATTAATTATAATTGCGATTGAATTAATATTTAACGGATCGAGAAAGACTGGAGGAGGAGGGACAGATGTAGAATAATGAACATTTAAGCTGTGGCTGAGTGGAGATATAATATAATAATTAAGATACATAATATGCCAGCGAGTGAGTCGTGCATGGAAGATAATTGTCCTAATGTGCCCAGAAGACGAAACACAGCTCAATTTGCTCGTCGACCTACGAAGCTGATATGAAAACATCTTATAACCTTTGACGCACTCAAACAGGCACTGAGCGATAGGTATTGCCATCTGGTCAATCTACATTGTTGTTATTGTTAAATAAACCAGATAAACACAAAAACACACACACACACAAGATAATATTTAAAACAATGTTTGTAAATAGATTTCATAAATAATAATCGTTAATCAAGTAAATAATTACAGAGTTGAACTAATTTCTCCCAATCAGCCCCGCTTGCTTTAGTAATTATGTAATTTTGACTGTGAAAACCCTCTTGGGCCGGGACCTGTGTTTGCACCTAATGGCAAGAGAGTGTCAATAGAGGCTGTTAATTGAGACGGCAGCCATTTAAATGCCTCCAAAGACAGGCTGTCCTCATTTTAATGGTATTCCTAATTGCAACTAACACTGTTTACAATGTTCCATAGGCAACCACCCGTTCCCCGATGATTTGAGTATCTGGTTTTCCAATTCAAACACACCAACCTATCCCCATTCAACTGAAGGGGTCATTTGACGGCGAACAATAGAAACCATAACAGACATCACGAATATATGTTATAGCGAAACTTTTGTTTCCGAATTTGTTTAAAGAAATGTCGTACAGCGTGCTCCGTAAGTGGAAGAAAATATAACGGGTGACAAATATTCAGGACGCAGTCTTTTTAAATTCTTTTCTTATTTATGCCAACGTTTCAACCCAAACATGTGGGCATCTTCAGGGCGTGGTTTGAGCACTGAGCCTGTTCAAGTGCTCAAACACTTATTGTGAGCACTGTGGGTGTTCAGTACTTATCACCCATGATATGTAGAACAGTCGAATACCTTCCTTCAAGGAGGAAAATATAGTTTTGTATTTATTCAAGTGTAACTTCTTTTCGTGAAAATAACTTAGGTAATCAGTAGGTTTATTTTTTAAGCGTAAATATTAGGATTAGTATCATTTATTTGGTCACTTATAAATACTGATCAACTTACTAATGTCAACTAAAAAATACGATTTAATTATCACTTTAAATGACAAATATTCAAAAAAGTGTCCCTTTTAATAAATTTTTTTATGACTGAAAAGTGTATTCGTGAAGGTTTGTTTACTGTAATACATCGTACCTTAATTTAGGAACGAAATTAAACCCTTGTAATAGTTTATTGCTTTCATTATTCTTGAAAACATGGGTACATTTAGGTGACAGTATTATTGTGATGCATTATTTTTTTATTTTTTTATTTCTAACCCTCCCTTGCCTGAAGGCAATACGGGTATTTGCAGCAGTGGGATGTCACTGATACATAACAACCCACTGCTGCATTTTTTGGCTATTACATTATTTTTCTGAACTGTGCTCACAGCTTGCTCTTCTCTCCACTTGCATCTGGTTTTCTTTTCTTCTTATTCTGGTGGTCTCCCCGGTGCAGCTTCTCTTCTTCTTCGCAAAGAGAAGTGGGTTGGTAGTACAACTTCTTTCCATCCGTATACAAAACGTTTGAAGTGCACGTATTTTTCTTTGGCCATAAGTTGAGACCTGTTTCTCTCAACAGTTTCGCCCTCAGTGACTCATAGGCCGCACATATAAGTACAACATGTTCAGCGGTCTTCGGCACCCCAAAACTTGGCCACAGGGAATCGATATTTATACCATACTAAACGAGCTTTGCTCGGAAACTCCCATGTCCCGTGAAAATCTGTGAGATCCGGTAGTCCGGGAGGACCCAAGTCGCTTCTAGTCGCGAACTGACTGTGGGGAGAACTTCCTTAGGGTAGCTCCTTTGGGAGTCGTCAACCACCGTCGGTTCCAATCCTCTACTGTATCCTCCCGGAGGATCTTCTTCCAGTATCTTGGATCATCTCCTATTCTCACTCAGAGGTAATCCGGTAGAGCCGCTAAGCATTCTCTCCTAATCTTGTACCGGTAGTACATACTCGGTCTCTCAGCAGGAGGTCGAGAGGTATTCCTCCTGCCAAGACCTGCACAGCCTCATGAGACATCGTCCTGAATGATCTGGAGACTCGAAGCAGAGCCATCCGCTGAATCGTGGCCAACCTACATTTCTGTCTGTGCGAGAGATTTTGGCTCCATGCAGGGGACGCATACCTCAGGATACTCACAATAACACCTTTTTAAATGGTCATAGTTATTGGGTACCTGAGGCCCCAAAATGCGCCCCCAATACGACTGAGTCCGTTAAGGGTTAGGGCTACCCTACTTCTCAAGTAGTGAAAGTGAGGTGTCACGTTGAACTTTTTTCCAATCCTAATCCCAAGATAGGTGACAACCTCACTTGGACGTATTCTTGATGCTTGTATAACCATTGTTATAGGGTGAGCTCTATCAGTCGTGCCTTTCATGAGGATGGCCTGAGTCTTGGCGGCGGCCATCCTGAATTTCTTCTTCTCGCACCACTCTTCTACTAGGTTGGCGCACCTTTCAGCTTCTTCTTTCAGTCGGGCTCTGCTGTTCGAGGCTAACACAACGGCCAGATCATCTACATAAATCGTAGCGGGGATTGTGATGCATTAGCGAGTCATAAGTTTGTTTGGGGCATAGGCGGACTTATCAATGGCTTTGGGCTTTTGGGCTGAAGCCCTACCTCTCCTCTCCTTCCCGCCCTAAAATGGTAAAACATTACTGTGTCTTTTACTTAAAATGTAATTTAAAATTTGTTTAAAAATATTTCTACAAGGATTATTGTTTGTGCCTATTAAATTTAATAGGACTTAAAAATCAGTTCAACACCGTTCGGTATAGGTAGTTGGTTTCTTTCATTTCTTTCCAAAGTAATGACCGTTATATTTCCTTTTAAAAAAAGCATTCGGGCTGAAGCCTTCCCCAAAAAAAATCCTGGATCAGCTAGTGGTTTGGGGGACTAAAGTTTAATCATTAAAAATCTGGCGTGTCCACTCACACGACTTTCCTACCTATTCCAGAAAAGTTTCTATATCTTTTCATATGTTCATAAACAAATAAAAATTGATTTTTTTTTACTGAGAAAAAATACATTTTGCCTCAAATAAGGGCATTGAGTATTCAGGAAAAAATTTAATTAAATTTATTTTCCGGAAAATTGATCAAAGAAAAGGTTTGAGCACGATTTATTTCATGAACTAAAAGCAATGTAAACCGGCTTATGGTAGATCAGTGTAAACATTTCAATAACCTCTAATATTGCTAATCAAAAGCTTTTTGCCATAGCATAATTTTGTCAAATAATAATTTCTGTTAAAAGTAGAAAAAATAATGAAGCTTGTGTGATGCAGATTTTTCTACTTTCACTTAGTTCTCTTTTTTTTCCCATTCATCCCTTTCTGACACCAGGATATGAACCTATAAATAATGTTACATTTGAAATAGCTGTAACTTCGTTACCTTTCAAAAGTTTTATTATAAATTTCACCATAGAATATCTACTTAGCGAATTAAGTCCAAAAACATTTTTCTTTTGTTTATAACTTTTTTTCCTGAACTTTCTCAGAAATTTAGTACATGTACAATAATCGAAAGGACAATTATTAGAACATTATGGGAAAGTTTCATCAAAATCGTTAGAGCCATTTTCACTATACAGTCTATACAAAAACGTGTTTTTCATTTATTGTGCATGAAGAAGCCAAGTTGTGTTACAGTCATCAGTAGTCAAGACCCAACAAAATAAAAAATAAGTAACAAAATGGTTAAGAATGTGTTTTTCGGGCTCAGGGGACTCTAAAACGTATAGATCAGTCGAAAACCGCATATCGGAAATTTGACCCGATTTCAATATTTTCCTTAGCTAATATAGGTAGGAAAGTAAAAAAAGAAAGAAAATAAAGTGAAACTGCCTACTTCTGTAATAACTGTAAAAATAAAAGATGGTTCAAATATATTAAATGATATTGAGCAGTTGTTCGAACAGATGTAGTATTTAGATTAATGTCTAATATTTTAATTTATTTCACTTATAGCAAGTAATTAATAGCGTATGTTTCTTACTCCTCCAACAAATTCAAATGAGAAAATCTTCTGTTACAACCCTATCTTCATCTTTTATTATTGTATATAAAAGTTGTGTACATACCTGTTCAGAGGGAAGCTATAAATAATAGGCTATGTTCATAAAAGGTTTAGTAACTCATGAATATACATATATCAAAGTCAAAAAGTTTCCATGTCATGTTTTGCCATGAAAGAAAAGCGTGGCAACTTGGGAGAAACAAAGTAACCACCACAACCTAGAAACAAACGATTATGTTCAACACCTATGTTGTTCAACACCTATTCAACAAAATCCCACCATTCTGCAGCTACATTCCCATTTTTCCGGTAATTATTTTTACGATAGCGATAAAATAAAATGGGCGAAATGAAAAGGGATCACGCGAAGCCACATCTGGGCGATAAATCGGGTCCTGAATATCTTTTAAAAATTACCTCAGTGGGCATTTCCCTACAATTATGCCAACTTTATTAGCAGTATAATTTTTCACAGATATCGCGATAGGGAAATAAAGGCTGTATATTACACACATGGGTTACCTTAAGCGGACCCTCCAACTACCTCCTTATCTTTGGCTCATAACTTAGGTCACGTGGTGGCAGCATTTTTTACTTTTTTATTTTTTTACGAGAAGCTTTTATATAAATTTACGATGAGCCATGCCAAACTTGTATTTCAGTAATGAATTATATAAAAAAAATTCAATATGTAAACAAAAAAAAAAGAAGAGGAATGAGAAAAATGTAAAATTCTGTTAATTTATTTTTAAAAGCGTGCTGGTTTTTTTTACAAAATGATAAAAAACATCAATTAATTCTCATCATAATTAACACAACCTGTTATAACAATGGATATAATATTTATATGTATTAATTCATAATAATGGAAGAATTTAAAATTTGCATTTTATTAACCGTCTGTATAAGAAGAGCTTACATTTGAGTGATTATTGCTATGTATCGGTGTCAACACTTAGTACTTAATGATTTTTATCCTCCGTAACATTTCACTGGTTGGAAATAATTCCGTGTTTATGAAGATGTCAAAAAGTGATTTCTGCATTTTTTTTTTCAACTCATACGCCTACACGACTAGGAAAATCAATGATGCGTGGTACAATGCTAGTATGAGGAAGTGTTTAGTTCTACAATGGTATGAAAAAATTCGAGATAAAGACATTAACTTTTAAGATAAAGATGGTAGTGGAAGGATTCTTTTTTCCTTTCTGGTTGCGTTTTGCGAACTTTGATCGATGAAAATCACAAAATAACAATTCAAAAACTTACCAAGAAACTCTCAGGTAGCAAATTGAGCATCGGTGACCAACGCAACGCAATCGAAAATATAAAAAAGTTTTTAACTTGTGGTCCTCGTTCATAAAACGACCGCCAGAAAAATATTCGTTATGAAGTTTGTAAAACAGCAACCAACCATTTCCAGCCTACTCTCCTGACCTCTTGCCCACCATTTTTTTATACATTCACGTCTCTTTTTTAAAAGTAAACATTTTACTGATCAAAATTCGATAGAAAATACATCATAAGATTTTCTTTTTTTTATACGGATCAGTATTCCATTCAGAGGGAATGTAAAAGTTACCTAGATGTTGTCAGAAATGGAAGAGCACCAAGTCCACTTTTGTATTTCTTCAGGGAAGCCAATGTTCCATAACTTTGAACTATTAAAATTTGTTTGTTCTTACCTAAAGTATTTAATAAAAAAATGGACATGTTGACCTTCATCTTCGGGGCAAATATGTATTCTTTATTTCCAGATCGGCTTAATAAGCCATATAATGATTTAAAAACATTTGGTAATTTTTGAACAGTTGTTGAAGGGGTATAGCCTTGCAAAAATGTATTGAAAGTAGTACAGTGTATGTTGATTAATACAAATTGTTTTGCATATTTTTTTTTTAATTTTAAAAACCATAAACCTCCATCAATAACCGTCCAATCCTATATATTTGATAGTTTATGTAAAAATAAAAGCCATAATTTTAATTCGTCACATTCGTCCGATTTATTACATAACAGTTTTATTCGTATAAAATAAAACAATTGATTATTGCTTGTTTGTATGGGCTTTCAGGTGTAAAAATTCAATGTCATTAAAGTCTGTAAATTATTATTGTTTATTTCTAACCTATATATAAGTAATTCTTGTTCTTATAATTCTAAATAAATTATATTTTAATGTTTACTAAATGGGAGCTAGGTTTACACAATATTTTAGCGGGGTTATAAAACTTTAGATTTTATTCAAAACTTTAATTTATAATGTATTTTTTGACCGATTCCAAACTTTACTGGTATGATACTTATTGCCATAAGTAAGTAAGATATACTGACCTTACTTAGCAGACTTTTTTTTTTTTGTTTCTTAGGACTTCTTCTATTTGTTGGTAAAAATAAAAAGTATTCCTTATTTGTAATAAACTATTATTTAAAGGATAGTAAAAATAAAGAATAAACATTATGCAAACCGACAGTTGTTTTGGTCTTTTCTCAAGTTTAATCCAAAAATATTCCGTTTAACGATGGGGAAACATCATACTGAACCAGAAGTTTGTAATATTATTGTGAGGAGCGATCAAAGGTCACCAGCAATAGGATATTAGCCGATACAGTCGGTGTATCCCAGATTGTGGTGTTTTGGGCTTTAGAGAGCTTCAGAGAAGCCAATCAATTGGAGACCTATTAGTGGATCTCAGTGCATCAAGACACCAAGGGATGACGGAAATAGTTTTATTATTGCAAGAATCAATACTTTTCTTAGCATCCGACAGAGTCTAAATAAAGTGCCTAATGTACTGCCAAGGCTCATATCAACTCAAAACATTCATAATCGGTGATGAGAAGTTGGTATAGCATATTTTACCCCCTTAAGACAACCTGCAGCGACAGTGGGTCTCTGCAGATTATGGTTTAGCGATTGCTTAGATGAGGATACAAGTTGGAATGCTGTTATGTTTACAAACGAGTTCGCCGAAGAATCTTCCTATCGGATCCATATTGTGATAGAAAATCTCATTGCAGTTCGCTTTATCAAAGAAATTATAGTGGACTACAATCCTCGAACCAGGGCTATAGTTGGTACAGATGTCCATTTTCTTAACGCCAATACGCGACCTCATAGGAGAATAGTTGTTCATGAATTTTATGAAAATATGGAAATTTCACATCAGCTCCACCCCGTATTGTCTCCAGATCTCGATCCTATTGAAGACATGTTTATACTATGCAATCCTTCGTGAAAGCAGTGAAATCATTATAAACAGTATGAACAATAGATGCAGAGAAGTAGCGCGTAATAGAAGAGATTACACAAATTAATAAATTTTATAAAATCTATACAATTCACTATCATTAAAACAAAATCACAAAAACTTTTAATTTTATTATTTTTTTAAAACACCTTTTATAAAATTTCCTGAGGTCAACTACAATTTTATTTGTGTTAATGTTTAATGCATTTTATAATAAAACAAAATAAAACTTTTAGAGTAAATAGATCATGTATAACGAACAATATCCTGATTAATTTTTGAGAAGTGTATTTCATTTCCATGATTTTTATTGATACATTCTTGGTTTTAGTTCTGAGTAATTTTAATATTGCATATTTATTTTATATTTTTATCAATGACCTTTATAATTAAAATCCACTTGGGTTTACGCATCAAAAATAAATGTGATTGGTTGAATTCGAAATTTTCATAGAGTTATTCAGATACATTAATATCTTTTTATAGTTTGACCGTAATATTATGACAGTTTACGAAAACAAGTAGACTCACTCAAGTATTTCCACCTAAAATTACAAGGCACAATACCACATCTCACATGGCTGATAAAAATGAAATAGACATTAATTAATGTGGATATTCTCTGTTGTTACAAAAAAACTAATTTTATATAAAGTTAGCTGCTCAATATTTCAATAATTTGTTAAATGACTGGTCTGTTATATAACTAAATTATACAGAACTAAATAGATTTAATTTAATATTTAAACCATATAAAATTGCAGATCGCTTGATATATCATCAATTAAAATGCTAATAACTATCGAATCTGAAAATTACCACTCTTATGATCATTAATAATTCATTCCAATGATGAAGGATGTTTTAATTTCCACATTAATATGTACTTTTATGAATATCTGAAGATTTTGTATTCGCTCATTAAAAATATATAGTTACAATTACTGTCGCTAGAGTGCGGTGTTGAAAATATTTTAATATTCGATAATTAGCATTTGTATCTATGATATGATTAATTTTCATAACGGCTGAAAGCTAGGAACAAAAAAATAAGTGTGCTATTTTAGCAAGTAACTATCAACGATCAATGAGATAAAATCTGTACAAGGAACTTCACTTTCAAGAAATCTTGAAAGAGATTATTACGACAGATTTAATGGGAAAATGAAAAACAAATTGAAGCTTTGAAGAATGAAGACTTGTGAAATCCAATATCTTTTGATTAACATCGCTCAGATAATCACTAAACGAGATACTTTTTTTTTTATACAATTTTACTCAGAATGAGTATCACAATGTTGTATAACTCTCTTTGAAATTACAAATACATGTACGACTCCTTCTAACGAATTGAGTAACCGAAAACAAGTTATACAACAGAGTCATAAAATATTTGCCATGCTATTTTTGGTTTTGTATAAAAAAATGCTTTAATTGAAAAAAAACTTATATAACAGATTTTGTTACGCATCGTAAGCCCAGTATAAAAAGAACTAGATGAGAGACAGAGGATCAAAATTTGTGTCAATGTAATGCTCTACTGCCCCAACAGGGGGTCTCTTTACAGGTATGATAAATACAAAACTGAGGACCGATGAAACTTAAAAGAATGAGATTATTTGTAGATTTATTAATTTAAAACATAGATAAAGAGGGAAAAAAAAAGTGGGCACGTGCACAGAAATCGCCTTGACACGTGCCTTGTCTTGGAAGACATAAAGACAAAAAGAGGAAAATTAACAATGACTATCTTTATAGAGGAAAATCTTACCTTCAAAGGGTTGTTTTAAGTCCATTATTCATAAGGCTAACGAGTTTCCATGACGGTATGAAAAAAATTGAATCGCTTTAGACTCGATAATAGACTTAATTAATTAAATATCAACCAGGCCAATTAAATTTGAATTTGATAAAAAAGTATTATATTTTACTAAATCGAGGCAATTTAATTGTAATATCTATGTATATATATATATATGTATATATATATATATATATATATATATATATATATATATATATATATATATATATATATATATATATATATATTTATTTATTTATTTATTTATTTTATATTGTTCGTTGAAAAACGATAAGTGGGAAGGGAGGAGCGATATTGAGAACAGCATTACCTAATAATTCTCTGTACTCTTGTGGCGGAATATTTTTCAGTACTTGTACTCAACGTTTTTTATTTTAAACTTTTTTTTTTTTTCATCTAGCTTTTAGACAATTGAAATGTATTTTTACAATATGGCGTTCTACACACACACACACACACGCACGCACGCACGCACGCACGCACGCACGCACGCACGCACACATATATAGAGTAGAATAGAAGAATCAACTTTATTCTGGGACTACGTCCCTTGAGAATAACAATATTGTACATAAAATTAACATTACATCTGGCCAAAATGTATATTACAATAAACAAAAACAAACAAACAAACAAAAAAAAACAACTAAAAAATAAGGGATAAAAGAAGTATTTACATAGCTGTACAGATATAGGAAGACTTAATATGAGCAATAAGGTCCTAATGCTGCAAAATAGTTACTATACACAATACGCTATGAAATTATAAATGAGGGACAAATAACTTTTGTTGTCATGTCATTGTATTAATGAAAAAAAAAATAATAAAGATGTTATAGTAATAATAGTATGTTCGAAGAATAAAATAATAGTATTATCGTATATACACAATATATATATATATATATATATATATATATATATATATATATATATATATATATATATATATATATATATATATATATATATATATATATACTTATATATATATATATATATATATATATATAAAAATATATATATATATATATATATATATATATATATATATATATATATATATATATATATACATATATAATAATACAATGATAGTATAATAATACAATAATAGGCTACTCAGCGTCTGAATGAATTGTAAGGAGGAATTGGAAAAGGAGGGTTTTAAATGTGGATAAGGATGGTGCATGGCGGATTTTAAGTGGTATGGAATTCCAAAATGTGGTGGATCGGACAATAAAGGAGTGTTGAAATGAGGCCGATTTGCGGAAAGGGATATAAAGGTCGGATGGACGAGATCTTGTGGAGGGGGAGTGGATAGATGACTTGAATTGAAGGAGAATGCGTAGGACGGACGATGATTATAGATTATTTGGTAAAGGAATGTACCTAGGAAGTACTGTCTTTTGAAGGAGGGAAAGAGCCACCCTGACTCGGCGTAGTAGTGCGAAACATGAGAACGTCTCGTGTTTATGTTATATACATATACACACATATACATGTATATATATATATATATATATATATATATATATATATATATATATATATATATATACATACAATTTTACATGTTTAGTCTCTTTTTCCCGAAAGGTGACATTTTATATTCTGCAACTGCTATAATTAGTGTGATAAATAGGAAAATATCATAGGGAAATAAAATATAAAAGTGTACTAATAAATCATAAACAAATAACAGGTTTTTGAGCTGACATTAGCTATATGAAATTTTAAACTTTCGTTTTGTATTTGGTTGGTGTCGGGCAACGACGGTGCAGTGCCCGTTCGGCCACCCCGCCCACTATGAACAATAACATGTATATTATATGAGTTATAAGAAAATAAAGTTTACTTTTCATCATAATTTTCCTTGAAATTCAGGAGAATGAGAGTATTTTTTCCATCATTTAAAATATTCAAAATGAGTGCTCAATTAAGATGTGTAGAACAGACAAAAATCACCTTCAGGAAATTATATAATAAGACAATTAAGTATTATTGCGAACGTCATTAAATAAAATTAAAAAAAATTAATCTGTAAAAAATTGTATTAATTTTATCTTTGTGAAAACACAATATTTTGCACATGCTTTGACTAGGTTTGGTCTATCGCTGGTATGTAATGAATATTTAATTTCAACAAAGTTTATGAGGAAAACAAATAAGAGATTGAAACATATATATCGTGATACAGATTTAGTTCCTATTAGTTTTAATCAGTAGTATAATACTTACTTGAATTATTTATATATATATATATATATATATATATATATATATATATATATATATATATATATATATATATATAGATATATTAAATAAATATACATATACAATAAACATGTAAATATGTAAATATATAAATAAATAAATATGTATATACAAATTTGTCTCTGTCTATAAAAATCTCGGATTGAAGATATTTGGTTCAAACAGACATATGAAGTTCAGAGGTTTTTATTGCTTACCATCAAAATAATAAATACGGTAGGTTTTATGTTAATTATCTGGAAAGATTTGCATAGATAAATATGAACAAAATTCACAAAGTTGTTCACTAAGATTTATTACCATTAATAATGCACAAAAAAACTTTTTTCATAAGTGGGTGACCACGCCCTCTGTGGCGTAGTTGCGGCATCCATACGTTTGTGCTCGATATTTATTGATCTACTGCTAGAATTAATTAATATTTAACTATTTAAGCAACGACAGCTTATAAAATAATAGAATTATGTTGAATGTATGAATTTGGGTGTGCGTATTTAATAATAAATAAAAAATAACTGACAATAAAAACGTTAGTAATCAGTATAAGCAAAATTTGATTCTTTACAAATTATATTCCATGGAATTTTCCTCTTAGGGTACTCTTCTTCAAGTTATAGTGACAGATTTGGTAAAAATCAGAATTGGTGGACCGTGGTTTTATATCTTACCACGTAACCAAATTATAAAGTTTATGTACTCTTTCGAAGCACAATGGAGCGTTATTCAATTAATTAAAGAATATATATTTCGCTTTGATGAATCGTTAAGGAGTTATAGGTGAAAAAACAAAGAGTAAAAAAAAATTTCACATTTGTTGCAATGGATTTCCCGTTTCGATCCTCACATTACTGGCCTACTATACTTTAAACCGCTGCTTTAACCATTTTTTTAAAGCAGCGGTTCTAGAACGGCAGAAAAGGTTCTTTGTCCTCAGAATAACAACACTTTCGTAGTTTACAATCAAACCTTCGCCTGCAATGAGGTCGATTTTCGAATCCTGGCTCCAGGATTACTAGACCCCCTCCCACAACGATTACGTAAACTGTGGCCAAGATGCATTTGCTGTGCTGGTCTATATCCTAACGGTGGGACACAAAGGAAGCCGCCAACAAAATTTTTTTTTCTACATTAGGGTTTATAATGCTTTGTTTTATGTGAACAAAAGGGATGACATTAAAATTGCTTTAATGTTTTGGGTTGTTAACGTTTTGGCTTGCTAATTTTTTCGGGATGCCACTGGATAATTATTGATGATAATTACCCAGAAATGTTTAATAAAAAATAGTAAAATAAATTTGGATCTATTGATTGGTCCAGAATTAATTAATTTGATTTCTTTTCTCAAAGGCTGGATTGTGTTTATCATGCTTTCTAATTACGCATATTACCTGTGATCATTATGATATAAATAGGTGCCAGAATTAAAATAATTTTTTACTCAAAATACTTAATTTATTTAAATTTTTAATAAAGAATATTTACAAATTATATTTACAAAAATTGCAAATTATAGTTACAAGAACAAAACTCGTGATTCAATGAATTACATAAATAACTGTGAAGGCATGATTTCAGATGGACTGTTTTGAGAATTATATTGCCATGAAATATTCTAACATTGGTAAATTTATTGTTGGGAATAAAACTTATCTATTGTATATGAAATGGGATGGTTAGTAGATTTCATCTCTGCATCTGCAAAGTTGAGATCATCTCATCATGGTTGAAAGCTCTGGCAGGATAATCATGGTATATGTAGGGCCATGACTTCAGGTCACAAGCCCGAAGAAAACAGAAGAAGACCCATCCTCAAGGCTAGACGTCAACATAAGACCTGTTGTCTTCCTTCTCGGCTTATCATATACAAATATTCAGGGTGGGCAAAGGATAGTTCTCATTGGTTCTTAACATCACCCTATTACTCCACAATAACTGGTAACACCCTAAAAGGAACTAGTTACTAGTTTTTACTCTAAGCCTTCCCCAGGGGTCCAGGTACAGGCTGTCGGTCCTTGAAGGTTCCAGGTACCTGATCTGTTCCTCGGCGCTGTTTTTGATGTCAGAAGTCGGTTTCGTTCACCTTTGTTTTCTGAACCTCATAATAATTTTAAAACTTTATTTGCTATACAGCCATATTATGCTATACATTACAATACATAGCAATAATTCTCTCACTGACAATACAGAATTCTATTACTAATTCTGTTTATTATATTAAAAATGTCAAACATTTCCTTTCTGTACAAATAAACCGAAGTACTCAAATTTCCTACTTACTTGTTCAATAGTTTTTAGGTTCATAGAAGACTAACATGCAAAGTAATATTTTAACTTTGAAATACCAGCAAAGTATCCCATGATAACCACAGTACCAAATAAGCTTTCGGAAAATAATTAAGATATTTCTCGAAAACAGGTCATTTTCAGGCTTTAAACGCCATGAATTCTTTGATATAATATCGGTGGTTGTGTCGAATACTTCACAGCACATTTTATTCCGTCTCAATGCGATGACTTTGAAACCACCTGAGTTTTAACACTTCCCAAATTGTTTTAATGACTTTTTAAAAAGTTGTTTAACGAATTTACGAATCGAAATAGAAATTAATCACTTCTTCGTGAAATTTCCGTTCGTTTGATATCCTATTTATCTAAATCCATTGTTCCCGAGAACTGGAAAAAGTATCTATACCACCTTACTATATAAAGCGTATAGATATATATTATATCTTTTTCTAATCTTTAATATTTAATTTTAATGGTTCTTGTATATTTTTAATATTTACACTGTACTCTTTAACTTTCCTTCTATTAATATTAATTTATATTATTTAAAAATGTATTTATTAGCTTTTTTTCTTAAAATCATTAACCGTTTTTTTTTATTGTTTTTGTTAAATTTTTTATAACTTTAATTCAATTGTACTATCATATTAATCTGTAATTATTCTAAAATGTATTTAAATTGTATTTGTTAGCTGTAGTGTATAGTAATTGATCAAATTGTAATGTAGGGAGGAAATGACCTAGGTGGTTGATGAGCCCAAAACATTTGTAAATAAAATAAATATATAGTTTCTTCTGTTCATTTTTCTAAAATTGGTGTCTTGAGGTTTTATTTCTTACATAAATTAGCCCAATATTTACCAACATTTTAATTTATAAGCTATTAATTATGACGTTTCGACCATACTAAGGGCCATTTTCAAGTCTTAATGAGTCCTGCGTTATATATTCATTATTAATGTCGCATTATTTTGTTCAGTGAACATTAAATTGTCCTGCTATTTAGAGGTTTCGCCTCAGGCCCTCCAGAAATGTTACTGATCAAGAGTTTGGATAATTTACCTATTGTTTTCTAAGCTAAGCAAAGTTAGATTATATATATATAAATATTTTATTTATTCGTCTACAGGAAGCAGTTGGAGGGGGGTGAGGAGGGGAAGATGGTGGGCATGCAAAAACAGAAAGAGACGGTACAAAGTGGGCCGAGTGAGTTGGATATGATCCCATCTCCGAGCCGGAACCACACAGCGCCGGCACTTCCTTTGAACACAGTTGCTTTTTATTTTTCCAGCCAAGGATTATTTCCAAAATATTCCTTTCTCCTGGAGGTACAACGGAGACCTACAAATGAAAACTGAATCACTACTCCATGGCAACGGAATTATTTTCCATGGCATTGAAATAAATTAATATTTTGTTGGTTGTCCGTATTATAATATATGCATTAATAGAGTTATTTTAACTAGTTTCTTTACTTTTAACTCATATTTGAATGGTGCAAAAACATTTTTATTAATTCTAGTGACCCTTCATCATTAGCTAATGTATTATCAAGCAAATAAGGGTCATCTTATGTGCTGTTGCAGTATGACTAGTTTTTACTAAATCTTTTGAAACAAAAATAAATATTTCATGAAGTTTATTTCTGACGATGTTTTTAAAGCTCCAAATGAAATGTTAACCCTCTTTATTAATAATAAGTATAGGTATGATTGATTTCCCTTTGCAGCTTTTAAAGAAAAGGTCTTAAAAAACTTTTATTTAAAAAAATAATATTTTAAACTTGAATCAGTATATTTTCTCAAAACGTTGATCTAAGGAATGACATTTTTTCTTACCAATATATATTTATATATATATATATATATATATATATATATATATATATATATATATATATATATATATATATATATATATATATATATAAGTTAAGGTCCGGTGTGAGATAGATAAGACTTAATATTATTTGTTTCAATTAAAAATAATCACATTATTATTTCTTGCAATTTAAAATAAACACATGTTAAAATATATACGGTTATAACCTTTTTAAGTTAGATACTACTGTTTGTTGTTAAATAAAAACTATTGAATTATTTCCAGTTATTTGTTTCTTCATTTTTCTATTTATCGAAGCCAATAGTTAACTGGTGCCGAAACCCTTGTGTTGCCAGGACTGCAGTATTAGAAGTATACGTGAGTATCGTGTTATTTTTTTTTACTTGTTCACGCTAAGAAAGCTAAACAGTGAGAGATGATAAATCAGCAAGTGGAATGGCAAATCCCACCAATGCCAAGAGACACGTTAGTGGAGTGTCATGCGAACACTCTGGCTTGGTTAAAGGTGCGGGCAGCAACTTCTCAAGACTTAAGAAAAGCGGTCTCTGATTTAGAAAAATTCACCGGGGAAACCGGTGAATTGAACCATTTCCTAAAAGCCGGTGATCGGTTGATGAAGCGGATTGAGGTGAAAATAGCGGAAGAACTAATTGACACAGGAGATGCGAATTCAATTAAGGCAGATCTGGTTTGCAGAGTCAAAAGGAATATTCTTAACCTAATCCAAGCCGACGAAGAAACCCCTTGGGCGATTGTCAAGGATAGATTAAAAAAGGCGTATGGAGGCGGAAGATGGACTCCAGAAGAGGACATATTTCACATGTTTAGAGAAAGAAGACAGCCTAAACAAGCTTATGGGCAATATGCTGGAGAACTTTTGTCACAATATAAAAAGATAATGGCAAAGATGCGTGAAACGGCAAGCGCGGCAGAAGTAGAAACAAAGATGTCATTCTTGTCATCAATCCTAAAAGTTCAGTTGGCCAGAGAGACGGGAAAGAAGGATGGCCTACCCAGAGACCGCTCGTTCGTTGAATGCGCACAAGAAATGATCGACGCAAGCGCGCGCGAAGAGGAAGCCCGGATGGAGATAGAGGAGTCAGGATGGAATCGGGTGACATACAGAAAACCAAGAATCACACCAGCAACATGGAGGAAGAGGAGGGATTTAGAATATGATGAAAAGGAGAGAGGAATGGCTGAAGGGAGGAGGCAAAGTCAGAGAAAATCTAGACCCTTCGGAAGAAGAGAGGACCGTAAGTGCCACGGATGTGGCAAACCTGGACACCTAGTGGCACAATGCCCCCGCACTAAATGTTTTGAGTGTGGCACAGAGGGACACATCGCTAGACACTGTCCCTACATGCACCGGAGAAAAAATCTACCCAAAGAAGAGCCATTGGAAGTTAACGCCCAGAAGGTATGGAAAAGAAATAGGACTCAGTCAGAATCGTCAAGATCGACAGAAACGACCGAGACCGATGAAGAAGCTGAGGAGCCAGGGAGCAGTGGAGGTGAAGTAGAGAGAAGCAGGCGAAGGAGCGGACGTTGGCAGGTGGATGGAAGGAGAGAGCAAGTAGAGGCCTGAGGAGGGTGGTGGCCGAGGGGCGACCGCGTGCTATTGAACTGCAGCGTGAGGAGCGAGTATGGCGGTCTGCCCATTATCCGAGTAGCAGGTGGAGTGAGATGTCTCGTGGACACGGGGAGTTCAACTACTATCATGAGCCGGAGAGCTGCGGAGAAGCTATGCGCTGGCAAAAGGACACTCCAGACTCAGGTATGTTCATGCAAATTAATCACCCTGGGAGGCCCATGTACGGTAGAGGGGGAAACGGTTTTGAGATTGAAGAAGTGGGGCGTGAGGGAGGGTAGTTTAAAGGTTCATGTAGTGGGGAGTATGCCTCGGGAATATGATGGGATAATAGGATGTGATCTATTAGGAATGGTAGGAGCGAAAGTTAGTAACAAAGGCGGACGGTGGACTCTCTGGATTGGTAAAAAGAAATACGAGTGTGAAAAACGCATAAGAAATGACGGAGCAAGGGTAGGAGCGATCACTCAGGCAGTAGACTGGAGGAAAACATTGAAAGAGGAATATGAGGATATCTTCTTCGAGGAGGGCGGTGTATTAGGTGTAACGGGGGAAACTGTTCATGAAATTCCGCTGAAACAAAATCGAGTTACATATTTAAAAGAGAGGCGGTACCCGCATGCGTTAAGACAACATATCAGAGAAGAAATAATAAACTTAAAGAAACAGGGTATCATAATAGACAGCACGTCACCATATAACAGTCCCTTGTGGGCAGTGAAAAAAAAGGGTGCGCCGGGCGAAAGCCAGGAAAAGTATAGAGTTGTCATAGATTACAGGAAACTAAATGAAAACACTGTAGATGAAAAATACCCGATCCCCAGATTCGAGGACATCCTGGATAGACTGAGCGGAGCAACATTCTTTAGTACGTTGGACCTGAAAGCAGGTTATCATCAGATCAAAATGCACCCCAATGATCAGCATAAGACGGCATTTACGTTTGAAAGAGGACATTACGAGTTTACAAGAATGCCTTTCGGCTTAAAAAACGCGCCGATAACGTTCCAGCGTCTTATGGATGAGTTTTTGAGGGGTATCGACGAAGCTGTGTGCCAAGTCTATATGGATGATTTACTAGTATTCAGTAAAACGGAAGAGCAGCATGTGGAACATTTACGAAGTGTCTTTGAAAGGCTTAAGAAATTTGGTCTAAAATTATCATCGGAAAAGTCACTTTTGGGTCAGAGGCAAATCAATTTTTTAGGTCATACAATTTCGAAAGAGGGTGTGAAACCGGATAGAAGCAAGGTAGAGGCAATAGAAAGAATGGCAATTCCGAGAGACATAAAAGGAATACGGAGATTGTTAGGGTCATTGAACTACTATAGGCGATTTGTTCCTGAAATGGCAAAATATCTAGTACCTCTTAACAACCTACTCAAAAAAGGGAAAAAAGTGGTAATTACGCCCGAGATGGAAAACAATATTAGGCAATGCATGACGAGACTACAAGATGAGCCAGTGTTAGCATTTCCAGACTTCTCGAGAAAATTTACCATCACAACAGACGCAAGTGAGTATGCATTGGGGGCGGTATTGTCACAGGAAGGGGACAAAGGAGAAAGACCAGTTGCTTACGCCAGCAGGCGCCTCACGGATACCGAAACGAGATATAGCGCGTTAGAAAGGGAGCTGCTCGGGATCGTGTGGGCCATTAATCATTTCAGGCCGTACGTGTTTGGCAGGAAATTTAGAGTCCAGACGGACCATAGACCCCTCCAATGGGTGGGGAAGCTAAAGGAATCTTCCGCAAGGGTAACGAGATGGAAAGAGTTTCTGAGTCAATACAATTTGGAAATTGTATACAAACCAGGGAAGGAAAATATTGTGGCCGACTGGCTGTCCCGGGCGATAATGGTAAACGCGATAGAAGAAGAAGAGAGAGGGGGACCCTCTAGGGATGTCAGGCAGTTGATGCGGGAATGGACACCCGAAGGAGAAGGAGAACGAAGTATGCAAGAAGGTGACGAGGAGACCCAGGAAGAGGATACTTCTATGGACGAAAGACCCTTAGAAATAGAAGAGCTAGCAGAAATTATTAATGACAAGCGACATCAAATTATATGGAAGACCAGGACTACGGGAACAACAAAGATTGAGTACGATGAGTATGGAAAGTGCAAGATCACTAAAATCTGGTCGCAACCAGGAATTAAAGAGGACTTAATTTGTCGCGCACTCAAGGATGTGTCAAAACCAGACACCACCCATCACATATACGTCGGGAATGCGACGGTCTGGGATAAGATTAAGCGGTTATGGCGGTCAGAGAAATTCGGTACGGACAGAAGATTTATTCGATGCACCCTGAAGGTTGAAACACTGAAGGATAAAGAGACCCAACAGGAGGTGACGATCGCATATCACCAGGGTAAGACGAATCATCGAGGAATACAAGAGACATTGCAAGCACTAAAGCGGAAGTATTTTTGGTGGGGGATGAGGCAAACAATCAAAGGGGTCATTGGGGCTTGTGAAATATGCTTAACCACCAAATACGATAGGCATCCTCCCAGAGCAATACAGGAAGAGACGCCCACTGCAGATTCACCATTAACGGACCTACAAATAGACACTTTCACTTGGAGGGGATATAAATGGGTCACGCTGATGGATCTTTTTAGTAAGGCAGCAATGGCGTACCTGATCCAGGAGCGGTCGTCAGAAGCAGTCTTGGGGGCTCTAAGAACATGGTTCCAGTTTTATGGCGTACCTGACCGGATTGCATCAGATGGAGGAAAGGAATTTAACAATGCCATTATGCGAGCAGAGGCGAAGATCTTGGATATTACATGGCACATTAACACCCCTGGACATCCAAAAAGTAGAGGAGGCATAGAACGACTACATAGCACGCTTAGTGACCACCTTAGAATATATCAAGCAGAAAAAGGGCTAGAACCCGGTGTGGCGATGTCGAAGGCTATCACGGCATATAATCATTCAATTCATACCGCAACAGGTTTTTCGCCTTTCGAGATCCTATTTGGGCTGCGGGAACGGCCCAGGGATAGCACGAGTACGACAGTAGACGAGGAATTATCGGAACGTGTCGTTAATAATAGAATAGCGTTGGTGAAACGATGGGAGAAAGTCCGTAGTAAAATTGAGAACGAAAAAAGTAGGAGGGTAAGAAAAGATAACTTAGGGCTGAAGGACGTACTGGGTGATATTAAAATTGGAACGATAGTGTACAGAAGGAGAGGATCCAATAGGGGCAAGGAGCTAGTGAGGTACGAGGGCCCATTCAGGGTGATCGCCATTCGTGAACATAACACTGTGTCTATAGAGAGCTTGAAAGAGCCTAAGAAGCGCAGAACAGTCCACATCGAACAACTAAAGCTCCCAAAAGGTGAGCCAAAGCAACCATAAATAGATGGAATGTCCTCATTGTGGGACAGGAAGATTTTTTTTTGTAGTTATATTTTTGCACTATTGCAGATTTTTTTTATTGTTTTTATTACTTAACCATTCTTTTGTATCAAGTGAATTAAGTAACCACAGTGCAAAGTTCTCATTGTATACCAATGTAAAATTTTATTGATGAAAAAGTATAGCCTGATGACGCTTCACTCCGGACTTGACCTACCTGTAAGATTCAGATACTAGTTTACGAAGAATATTCATAAACTGGCAGGGGGGAGTTAAGGTCCGGTGTGAGATAGATAAGACTTAATATTATTTGTTTCAATTAAAAATAATCACATTATTATTTCTTGCAATTTAAAATAAACACATGTTAAAATATATTAAAAAACACATGTTAAAATATATACGGTTATAACCTTTTTAAGTTAGATACTACTGTTTGTTGTTAAATAAAAACTATTGAATTATTTCCAGTTATTTGTTTCTTCA